>CM037157.1:26330546-27566857 GCA_020921065.1 Vaccinium darrowii | reverse complement strand
CACGCCGTCCTCTTTGGTTTTGAGATGGTTGAGTTGATTGGGTCAGTTGAGACAAGATGGCATTTATGGGTTCTGTTCTATGAGATTGGTGATTCATGGGATTAGATGAGGTGCCGGCTGTGTAACTAGGATTTGCATACAAGGAGGAAGTGTTTCCAATGTAATTGCGCTTTGGCTTGGGGATTGGATCTCCTTTCTTCAACACCCCGCTTTGCAGGGCTTCTTCAATCGTCAAGCCCGTTTCAAAATAAGTCTCAAAATTATGCGCTTGGGCCGTTACCATGTACTGGGCCAAATCTGGTTGGAGGTTCTTGGTTATGATGCGCATTTGATCTTTGTCACTGGGACGATCGGTCATTTATGCAGCCTTTGCTCTCCATCTCTTCACGAAGTCTGCGAATGACTCTTTCTCCTTCATCTTGATACTCTCGAGTTCGCGAGTAGTGACTTTAAGCTGGACATTGTACTCATATTGCTTAATAAAAGCAGCCACCATTTCTTCCCAAGTCTGTCTCTTCGAGATATCGAGTGACAAAAGCCATTGGAGTGCAGGCCCTGTGAGAGTCTCGTGAAACATTTGCGCCATGGCGGGCTCATCGACTTCTTGTAGTGAGAGGGAGCTTACATATGCCTGAATATGTCCCCTCGGATCCCCAGTCCCATCGAATTTCTCAAAGTCCACATGCTTGAACTTTTTGGGGAGCTTTGCGCCTGGGAAAATACAGAGTTTGTTCATGTCGAATCCAGTGATGGCTCGCTTCTCATTCTTGGCCATAGATTCTTCCAGTTTGAGTATCTTAGCTAGCATTTCAGCCAATTGGGGATTTTCAGGAGGAGGGGGTTGTTCCGGATGTTCGTCATTTGGGACCTCTTGATTCCTAGGTCCACCATCGGGTATTTGCTGCTGAGGCGGGGGGAGTCGGCTCTGAATGTTTAACATGATAGCCATGAGTTGGGCGACTCGGGTGTCATTCCGAACCCTTTCATCATGCATTTCCTTCCTCAGTTGTTCAAACTCGTTAGGGAGGTCTTGTTCCTGTTCAGCCGACATACTTGCTTCGGACTTCGGTGATAGGGATCTAGACAATCTTTGTCCGGGAGGTCGAATCCAAACAGGTAAGGTCTTCTTCTTCTTGGCAGGCCCAATGGTTTAAGAACTGGACATAAAGCAAAAGCCTGACTCAGGTGCGTACTCGATGTGTTTACTATGCACATGAAAGAATGATTTTACCAATGCTCACTATCGTCTCATCTCTTCTCAACTCACGGAGTTAAACCTATTTCTAGCCTTAGGGTTAAACTACCGATTTTGGATCTCACTTGGAACCGTTTGCACAGAAGATTGTATCAACACCACGGGTAAGTCGTTACTCGGCGAGTACGGCGTTTCATCCTAAATCCTAAATGTTGACGCCGTAGCGCTTTTCTTGACCATCCGAGACAAAGCAATGAGGTGCCGCCATCCAGATACCGGCGGTTCCAAGGCTAGTCCGAAACACGGGCGACCGTTTGGGCACGATCAACACCGGAGGTATCTCAAACTCCATGGATTTAAAGTCTCCTAGACTTCATGTACAACCTAGGGTTAGTCTACCGGATCCAAATCTCACTTAAGATCATTGCACAAAAGATTTTCCAACACCCCGGGTAGGCCATTACTCAGTAGGTTAAATTCCAAGCTTTGTTGGAATCAGAGCCAATCACTTTTCTGGGCCATCCGAGACAAAGCAATTTGGATGTTGCAATCCAGATACTAATGACCTCAAGGCTAGTTTGAATCACAGGCGGCCGTTTGGGCACGGCCAACACCGGAGGTATCTCAAACTCCATGGATTTAAAGTCTCCTAGACTGTATGCGACAGCTTTGGAAGATTGCCTCAATCCTCAAGTTTTCTTTTAAGTGATAACTCCTTGATATCGGATGGTTGGATTTGGGAAATTCTGGTCCGCGCATATTCCGACAATGATCTAAGATCGGAAGCCTAAGGGCGATTGTCCCTCCTCGGGCCAAGGTCCCTTAAACCCGTCTAGATCAGTGTTTAGGAATTTCGACAGTCCAAACTTTCCCACGTCCGGCCGTCCTAAAGGCTAACTCGTAAGAACAACGTGCACATGGGATGCACGACTCATCATCGGGTCGAGGCAACTTCCTACTAACTGCCGCAAAGGCACTAAAATCAAATGAAATATCTACACAGGAAATCTATACAAACGACGCTCGCGACGACTATATACAAAACAAATGCAAGAATGCAACATGGCATGGCGAGAAAAGCGGTAACACATAGCACGTAACAAGATGGAGCATGTAAACTTAACACACGGGTGGGTTGCTAAACGTGGGGTTCTATGGCTAATTATATGCAAAGGCCGATTTTGGTCACTGAGGGTACCCCGGACTCAAAATCAAAACCACCTCCTACCGTTAAAAATGATAGTGACGATGTGATTTATCACGGTCGAGGGCTGCTGGGCATTTCGGGATTCCCTGTCACCGGCAAGCCGGGCAGGATTGCCAAAACACGCCAGCGGGGCTAAGAACCATGCAAGTGCAATGCAAAATCAAATTTCAAACATTTGAAAAATCCCACAAAACATTTTTTGAATTAAACCCACTTTGATTAACACATATTTCAATAAAATTACACAAGTGTAATAAAAATTGCACAAGTGTAATTAAATAAAAATATATATTAACCAATATCCCCAGCGGAGTCGCCAGCTTGTGGACAGCCCACGGAGATTCGGTGCGGTTCGCGTTTCGAAAAGATTGAAGATTGTTAGAGTCGCCACCCGGATTTGAGGTCCGAACCCGAGAAACCGATAAAAAATGTGACTCATTGGCCCATTTGAAAAAGATTTCACTGATCATGGCGGAACCAAAGATTTCTCGGATTCGGGGGTTTGGTTACGAGAGGGGAAGGGTTTTACGGCACCCCTCTCGCCCGGTCCACGAACCGGTCTCTACTCAATATTTTGTGAGATTTTGGAAATATTTGAAATTTGATTTATTCATGTAAACGGGGAATTGGGGACGGGAATCATGTAAACAATGAGAAAGCATAAAAATACAAATTTAAAGTGGATGCTTGTGCGCATGATCTACGTGAATGATGATGACAATAACAAAGAGAAATAATACAACTATTTACAAGGAATTAAGAATTACAGAAACTATACAACAATTCCAGAAATTATGACCATGAGGCTCACTTTGGTCAACTTATAATCTGAATCCCAAAATGAGGGTTGAGCGCTCAAAGATGATGGCTTGAGCGCTCAACCTCCCTAAACCAGTTTGAGCACTCAAGGCTCATGGATTGAGCGCTCAAACCAGTTTCGGACTCCTATGGGTTTGACCCTTCTCTTATGACTTCTCTTTTCATCTTTTGTAAGATTCAACGTTTATAAACACTTTTTACAGATAAACCAATTTAAACACAAGTGTTTGACTTCTCAAAGATTGATGAAAAGAGAAGAAACATCACAAAATTTACAAGGGAAAACACCCAAAAGAGTATACGAGTGGGAGATTCAGACTATAAGCACAAACATAACAATGCTCACACATCAGAAAGGAATTAACCCTTGATCCATCATCGAATCATCCGGCAACCAACAAATGGCCATAGAACAGCTTGAGCGCTCAAAGGAATGACTTTGAGCGCTCAAGCCATAATATAGCTTTCAGGCTTCTGACTTGAAAATAAATTTTAGAATGATCCTCAGAGGGGGGGAAGAATGCTGATTAAAAGCATTTGTAGTTGAACAAGCACCGTTCTACCCTTAATTATGAGATTTGCAAATATTATGGTGTTTGATCATCATTAAATGGCTAATCAATGTTCATGCATGTGATTTTAAGGTAGAAATAAATTGTTTTGAAAGTTACATGAACATAGGTAGCTATTAAATAACGATCAGCACGAAAGTTTGCAAAATAGAAACTGTTCAGACCTGGGCTTGAGCGCTCAAGGCCTAAGGATTGAGCGCTCAACCCCTGTTGAAACTGCAAATTTGAAGAATGCTTTTAAATAACTTTTAGACCTCTTGTGAGTTCAATGCAAGCATAAAGAGCTTGTTTGAACTCACTGGTCTTCCTCAGATGGATCAAAACAGTGAGTAAATCACATGTTTTACTACCTTTTGGAAATGATTATGACTTGATCTTGATTTCGGGGCTTGTGGATGGATGATTGTGAATGTTTTTGTTAGTATTCAGGACGAATTAAACAATGTAGGTGATTGGTTGATGATCAAGGATCGAATTTCTGGATTTAAAGAGTGGTTTTGCTAGTGGTTTCGATGGTAAAAGAGTGGTTTTGTAGAGAGAGAGAGAGAGGATCGATTTTCTGGAGGATTTTGGGAGCTGGAGTGTATGAACTGATTAACCCCTCAACCAGAGGTGATGGTTGGTTTAAATAGAGTGAGTGGGAGGGAAGTGTAGAGAGAGAGTGAGTGGGTTTTGTATTTGGGATGGGTTAGGGGTAGTTTAGGAGTAGTTTAGGAGTAGGGTTAGGGTGTATTGTACGTATACAGATCGTATAAGATCACCCTCAGACGCTCCCATGCAGAAAATCTCATGATTAGATATTCTGCAGATTCCTGACTGGTTCAGAGTTGAGCGCTCAAGGCTACGGGCTTGAGCGCTCAAGGTGTCTTCTCAGGGTTGAGCGCTCAAGGCCAAGAGCTTGAGCGCTCAAGGTGCTTGATGGCAATTGTTGGTTTGGCTTGGTTCAACACTGCTTGGGTTGGTTTGAGCTGTTTTGGTTGCTGTTTGGTTAATTTTGATCAAGTTCAAGTCACTCTCACAAGTTCCAGGTAGTCATGATTGGTCCGTTTCATCATTGGAAATGCTCGAGCGCATCTCGGGTTCAAAATTGGGGTGTCTACAAAATTCTTTTAGATGACTAGCTTTGTATTCTTCCCAGAATCTTCTCTTGCAAAACTTTGCAATGATTTGCCTTTAACCTGGTAGAGATTAGAGGAAACACCAAGATATATTACAGGCAAATAGCCCCACAGGAATTGGGAGGATATCCCGCAAGTTCTGGATTGCTTCATCACTTGCACCCCAGCAAAAAATATAGAGCTCTTGTTGAGGCTTCAAGCCAGAGAAATGAAAAAAATCTTTAAAAGCTGTTTTACTGTTAGAAAAGAAGCTTGTTCGGCTCCACACATGAAGAATAAATCATTTGTAAAAGCTGATTGGAACAGGTTCATTGCTTGACATTTAGGATGGAAACTGAAATCACCAACACCTTATGCTAGAGCATCGTTGAGGAGGCTTCCATCACAATTAAGAGAAGGTAGGGAGAGATGGGTTCAACTTTCCTAAGTCCTCTCTTTCCTGCAAAAACTCCTCCAAGCAACCATAGGTAAGCTAACAGTGGTAACATACTGCCTCACCCACTGGATAAAAGTACTTGGGAAATCTATACGAGCTAGTGTAAAAAAGGAACTCCCAATAGTCATTAGATCCCTTAGCAAGGTAGCTAATGTGTCGTGGAAATAGGAGTATAAGATCGTATGAATAAAGGTGGAGAAGAAACCAAATAAGTGTACATAGTCGAAAACATATTTCCTCTTAATGCTTTTTACTTGTTAGCAGCTACATACAATTGTGTTTGACATCTTTGTTTTTTTTTTTTTACCTTACATTATTTAGTCATTTTCATTGCCTTTCCTATTGCAGGTAGTAGGACAATATGGAAGAATCTAGTTGCAGATATCTATCTTGATGGATGACTTTGTTAAAGGGGAAGTTATGATACTTTTTTGTCATTTTTGTCTAGACAAATCTTAGCCAAGGTTTACCTTGTGGATGTTTTTTGTTAATACTAAAGTATGAAGATTCGATGTACTCTTAACTTTTGACAAGTTCATGTGATGGTTGTTTGAATTATGGTATCGAGGTTTATTTTTGAATGAAATTGCAATTCCTGGACTTTTAGCATTATGAACATGTTATTTGATAACAGGTTTTTAGGTACAATATGAAAATAAATGGCATATATATATGGCTGCTATTTAAAAAAAAAAAAAAAGGCCTATAGCAACGGTTTCAAGTATTGCTATAGCTGCTATTTAAAAAAAAAAAAAAAGGTCTATAGTAACAGTTTCAAGTGTTGCTAAAGTCCAACAATGGTAAGTGTCAGAATTGTGGTATAGTGACGGTTGTACGCGTTACTAAAGCAAGCGTTACTAAAAGGTATGGTGATTCCAACGGTTGGTAAAAGCGTTACAAGAACCCTATAGTGACGGATATCTTGCAACGCTTCATCCGACGGTTGCGCAAACGTTGGTATAGGTCTTCGGGGCCTTTAGTAACGGTTTTGGCTATCTTTTGCAACATTTTCAACTGTTGCACAAGTCAGAAATTCTTGTAGTGTGGAATGTGTGATTGCTTAATATATGTTGGGACATCTCCAATCATTACCAATTGGCTTTAAGATGTATATAAAGTTTCCACAACCAGTAGGGGGCCGGTCGCTCTCACAAGAAAAAAAAATTCCTACTATTATATTGGAAAAAAAAATTCAAAAACTTTCTTATGAATTATATAAGCTCGCCCCTGCGTATCCGTCCCTGCAAAAGTAGAACAAACTGTATACTTCACACTTTATGATATAGTGACATATATACAAACAGCAAACCCCTGCAATGCACGATAATCGCAACACACCAAAAAGCAAATTTTGCATATA
This sequence comes from Vaccinium darrowii, assembly GCA_020921065.1. Classification (NCBI taxonomy): domain Eukaryota; kingdom Viridiplantae; phylum Streptophyta; class Magnoliopsida; order Ericales; family Ericaceae; genus Vaccinium; species Vaccinium darrowii. Next base: position 27,560,150 of record CM037157.1, on the reverse strand, counting down.
TACTTTCGACCATAAGTAAATTTTATTTCCTTTTAGTTTCACACAAAATGATATGCAGCAGTAAACCTGTGCAATGCATGGGATACAAAATCAACCTGTGACATGTTTTACCCGCTTAAAAATAAATTGTTTTTTGATCAGCATAAGAAAATAGATCTTCATATTGTTTTCTCATCCGCGTAAGAAATAGTTGTAAGATGACAAAGTCCAAAAATGAAAAAATATAGGTTTTCCACAAATAAAATACCTTAATTCCAGTTCTTTCCGGGGTAGGGGACTTGTAGATGGGGCTGCTTGATGGGGCTTCTCTCTCTCTCTCTCTCTCTCTCTCTCTCTCTCTCTCAAAGCCTCTGCTTATAAATAAGGCACGCACTTTCTTGTCCCCAGCATCCAAAGTTTCCAAATCCAAACTTTTCTCCTTTGTTCTTGTCCCCATCATCACCTTTTGGAAACATAATCCATTTTGTTATATATGGCAGCTATTGGAAAACTCTGTTTCGTGGTTGAGGATCTGCTGTCCCGAAAATCCTGTCCCGATTCCATGTCCCGTTCATCCGAGCCGTCCATCTGAGTACTTGATAGCTCAGATTTGCATATGAATGTATATGGCTCAGATTTGTTTGGGGTGAGATAGAATCTGAGCCGTTGGTAACTCGGATGGACGATTCGGATGAACGGGACAGAGAGTTGGAACAGGAAGTTCGGGACAGCAGATCCGCTCCCCTGTTTCGTGGCCATTGTGGTGTTAATGGCCACCATTTCCAACTCTGTTTCTGCTGATCCGGATATGCTTCAAGATGTTTGTGTTGCTGATCTTAATAGTGGTACTAATTTTGTCAAAAACCCATTTCTCATTTTGCCATGCACATACTAACAATTCTGCAACACTTTTTCCCCCATGAAACTTCCAAGTTTACCATAGTAAAATGCATGTATATATATGAGTTTGTGAATGGCTTTTCGAAATATTCAACCTCAAATAATTAATCAGTATGTAGTACGATTATTACTTTTAATCAGTATGAAGTATAATACGAACCAAATGGATTATTGAATTGAGTCGAGCAAGAGGCTCGAGATGCCTGATTGCACGCGATGCAATTTTTCCCGATACTGTCGACTATCCATTTCCTTCTTTTTTGATGTTTCATGAAAAAAGAAAAAATGAAAACATAGGCTTTTTGCCCAAACCACCTAAATATATTTCCTTCTCATGTAATTACTCTGTTTTCTATTCTCGATTTCTCACTCGCGCTCACAATATTGTACCTATTAATTTCTTTCTATATCTACAGTTGTGAAGCTGAATGGTTTTGCCTGCCTGCCAAGCTTCATCGCCTCAGATTTCTTGTTTGCTGGTCTAGCCAAGCCTGGCCTCACCAACAATTCATTGGGCTCAGCTGTGACTCCGGCCAATGTCATGCAAATCCCTGGCCTCAATACCTTAGGTGTCTCCATGGCCCGCATTGACTTTGCACCAGGCGGCCTTAACCCGCCCCACACCCACCCACGCGCCTCCGAGATATTGTTCGTGCTCTATGGCCAATTGGATGTTGGGTTCATTACCACCGCCAATGTGCTTGTTACTACGACCATCTATGAGGGTCAAATATTTACTTTCCCCAAAGATTTGGTTCACTTCCAAAAGAATAATGGGAACGTTCCGGCTGCCGCTATTTCCGGGTTAGGCAGCCAGAATTCGGGTGTCCAAGTCATTGCCAAATTGTTGTTTGCCGCCACGCCACCGGTGCCAGATAATGTGTTGGCCACGGCTTTCCAGATTGATACCTACGAGGTCGATCAAATCAAGTCAAAGCTTGCAGCATAGAAGGGCTAGAGGGTATTTTGTTGTTTGTGTTTCTTATTTTTTGTCGTTGATTGAAATAAGGATTCGTGGTTCCAAGAAAGGAAATGGTGGGTCGGAAACTGAATCCCTTTTATGTAATTTATTATGTCAGTTAATATGGTGTATCACTGAACTTTGGATTGTAATGTCGGTTATTGTTAGTTATTATGTCAATTATTGCCACAAAACCGTATGCGAATGTCTCATTGGTCGATTTGTAGCTAGGCTTCATTTATAATTATGTAAAATATTTTATAATAAACCTAATCTCCAGGTAAAATCATTTTATTCAAAATCTTTGGTTGACACATAAAGAAATTATTGTGTCCCAAAGGCTTATAAAATTCTTATCTAAACTATTAGAAAATTAATAACCCTTGCAAGGGACGACTAAAAACTACAACACTTGTTATCATGAAAAAAGAAAAAAAAAAAAAAGGCCTCTGTTTGTAATATCAGCGGCCTCGAATAAGCTTGAGCAACCCTTGTCCGCAAAAATAAACAGCATTTAAAAATTTTAAATTTTGTGCCACAACAATACCTCATACTAAAACAAATATAACTTGGCTTTGAAAATTTTGAGTTTTAAGAAAAGCCATATGTTCCACACACACGATATAGGAATATGAAAACAGTAAAGAATCAACACACAGATATACACGTAGTTCCCCAAAACCGGATACCTCCACAGGGGCAAAAGTGAGAGATTCTTATCGATAAACTCGATAAACTGTAAAAGGGTTTATAGAGAGAGTATTTGTATCCCACTTTATTCCTGACCCTAATCCGAGTATATAGCCTGTCTTTCCATAATACCCTCCGCTCCGCATTTGGTCTTCTTTATGGAATTTCTCGGTACCTCTGCATATCTAACATATAAGCCACAAGTTCTAACACCCTCCCATTGCTCTAGCTATAAGCTATGGCAGCTCCAGCTCGCAACCACAGGGGCCCGCCCTGCGAGGCCAGAGTGGGCTCAGCCGTCCTTCGATGTTCACGACCAAGTCCTCTCCCGCATGTTTAAATCTGTCCGACTACTTGGCTTTGACTCCCAAATTGAAAGTCAGAAATTCGAAACTAAAGGGGTGGCTCGATGGTTAGATTTCCTATTTCTCATTCTCCCTTTGAGGTTACTCGTAAGGCTGAGTATTGCGATCGCTTGATATATTTGGACCGGGGGATACGGCTATATATATTTTTCAAACGTTAGTTGGGACGAAGACTTAAACACCCTTACCAAGAACATAGTCGTTGTCAAGCATTACATAAAAATTGATTTTTAGTGACAGTGATTTTGTCACTAGGTTGTCACTAAAAGAGTGTTGCTAAAAAGTTTTAGTGACAAATTTTTAGTGCGTTACAAAAGGCTGTCATTGAATACTCTTTAGCAACACACTTTTAGTGACACGTCGTTGTCGCTAGGGTGTCACTAAAACTCGATTTTTTTGTAGTGAAGTCGACGATTTATTTTATTTTATATATATATATATATATATATATATATATGGGGGCGGTTCCGTAGACACACCAAAAAACACAATTGACACAAAATCTATCCTTGAACTTGTTGAAGGCGTTTCTAGTGTAAACTTTTGCCGCATGCTTCAACGAAAATTCATTGTCTTTCACAATTCGACACTTATGTTCGGACTCAAAATCTTCATCACTTTCCCTTTCCACAATCTTCTTCAAGGCTTGGTCATACTTGACTACAAAGTCTTTAAGATTTGTCGTCGAAGTAACAAACTCATCAAAAAATGAAATGACGCCCTCACTTCGTCCGGTAGTATTCATACCGGTAAAAAATGTAGCACGATTATAAACGGGTACCCATGAATCACGAATATCATACAATTGTTGAAGCCATTCGTTGCTTTCTAACTTATTTTCCTTCATCAATGCCATCCACCTCTCTTCAAATTCCTCTTTCCTGTATGTCCCCCAAATACATTTCTTCACATCTTTCTTGAATTTTAATTTCTTGAAGTACACTTGTGACAACTTTTCAACAAATTTCTTCTTAATATGCCAAAGGCATAGACGATGACAAGTGTTAGGAAAGACTTTGGCAATTGCTCCCTTCATTGCCAAGTCTTGGTCAGTGATGATAGAAGTTGGAGGACATCCTCCCATAGCTTCAAGCCACGTCTCAAACAACCATAAAAACGTCACCTCTGTCTCGTCTTGTAAAAGTGCACATCCAAACTGTATAGACTGCATATGGTGGTTTACTCCCATAAATGGTGCAAAAGGCATATCATACTTGTTTGTTCGGTATGTTGTGTCAAATGTGACTACATCCCCAAAATAATGGGTATGACATGCGAGACCGAGAGTCCACCCAAAAAAAATTCACAGCCCTCCCATTTTCATCACATTGAATTGCATAAAAAAATTGTGGATTCTGTGCTTGTTTGTTCTTAAAGTATGTGAGGACTGCTTGTGCATCTCCGTCATCTAGATCTCTGTGCCTCACATTCCTCAAGTGATTATAGCAATCTCTGTTATCAAAGCCAATGTGTTTGCCACAAAAAATCGAAGCAACTTTCGAAAATTTCAAATTTTCTCTATGAAATGCTTCGGTCAAATCCTTAACAGCTTTGGGCATGTATCGATTTGACTTCATTTTCATCCTTTTACATGGAGTCACTAATTGGTGGTTGTGAGTGTCGTTGAAACTTGTTACTTTCCATTTGGTACTCCACTTGTCATTATTAATCCGCAAATGAGCCTTGCATCCACATCTAGCAGTTGAACAACTTCTAGCTCTTTTCTTTGATATCACGTTCTCACCTTCCTCTCTCTCATCATTCCCCTCCACCACAACATCATTCTTAGTTCTCGCAACGTGCTTCCCTTCGCATACTACTCACTGCACTCAACCGGTTTCGTCCTTTGGATGAAGTCCGAGTACGAATCCAAAAACCCTTTTGTCGACCATAATCTTCATAGTACTTTTGTGCTTCATCCATTGTCTCAAAAGACATCTCATTTGATGGTGCTTCTAACCCTTCCACATCATTATTTAGAGTCTCAACAACATCTAATTCCATAGATTCTTCCATTCAATAGCTTCTTCCATTTCAATAGGTTCTTCCATTTCTCAACCTTCACAAGGGGCAAACACGTATTATTCAATATAGAAGCATACAGGTCATCAAAAAAATATAGAAGCATGCAAGGCATAAACTAAAAAAAAGGTGAAACTAATGCACCCCACTGGTATACATTATTGCTGTTTATGTGATCCCAATTAACTTTTTGAATGCGATCTTAACAAACTACAACATATGCCAATAAACTAGATTATTTTGTCCAATGTAATCCCAATAAACTACACCACATGCCAATAAGCTTGATTATTGTTTTTTGTGCAATGATAGGAACAATAAAAAAATTGAGCCACAGAATTACATTACGCTTCCGTAACTAGTGAATTAGATTGCTTTACTCTTGATTTCCTTTGTCTTATTTAATGGACCCATTTTCCTTGACCATTTTCCTTGACTATTTCGATGCCCTGTTCAGCATGAGAGCATGGGACCCACAGGGGGTTTTAACTATTTCGTGTTCAAACAATTGTATGACACTACACAGTTTTCGAAGCTTATTAAACTTGGGGGAAGAGTTTCAGTCGGAGCTATCTACTTTGCTGAAGCAGCACGAGAATCTCCTCTAGCTTCATCAAGTGTTCCTCGATCAATTACACTAAAATTTTCGCGGCAACAAAAAACTAAAATAAAAAACTGGAAAAAAAAACAGCCCTAAAAAGTAAAATTGGAAAAGTGCTGGTGGTCTTCACAAGGAGGGGAAAATTACCTCAATTATTTTGTAACTGGGCTTCGATCGGAAAATCGGAAAAGCTTTGTTAGCGTAGCCGAAAAATCTTTGTGACTGGCTTCGATTGACAGCGAGAGAGAGAGAGAGAGAGAATGGCGCGCTGTAAATCAAAATCCAGAGGGTTGCCGGAGAGGGTGTCGCCGGGGAAGAGGGAGGCCTGAGACGGGGTGGCCGGTGGAGGGGAGAAGGGTGGAGGTGGAGCCGACTGGTGGTGACTCTTGTGGGTTTTAGCGTTCTGTGAAAACAACGAAGAAGAAGACAAGGGGATAAGAGAGAGGGTAGAGGGGCTGAGTTTTAATCTCAGCCATCCAAATTAAAGGCTGAGATTTTGTGTCAATTGTTGTGTTTTTTGGTGTGTCTACGAAACCGCCCCTATATATATATATATATACCGTTTCTTATCCGGGATCCCTGAAATGGGCAAGTTTCCGCTCCTCACGTTTCAGCCGTTGGATTAAATCCAACGGCCCAGGCTCAGATGGAGTTTAAAATGACCCCTTGGTCTGTACGAATGGGTGAAAGGGTGAAAAGGTCAAGGGTCAACAAACAAAACCCCCAAATTCTATTCACCCCTTCATTTGACGATATCCAGATCTGAGAGAAGAGAGAGAAACAAGGGTTTGTTCCATCTGAAGAAGAAGAAAGAGAAGAAGGAAGGAAGAAGAAATCCAACCATAGACAAAGATTTTCGTGAAGAAGAACGAGAAGACTTCGAAGAAGGAGCTTTCCGACTCCTGCAGCACAACCCACGACCCACGACCGCTGCAAACATGGTATCTCTCCTTTTGTTTATCTCGATCTTTCTCTTTTGCGTGTGATTCGATGTCTCACAGAAACTAGGGTTACGGTCCTTCAAACACAAAAACTAGGGTTATGGTTCGATCTACTTGTATTATCTCTCTGTGTTTGGGGTGGGGATGAACGATTGGTACCAAACTCATGGGTAAAGTGCAAAAAATTGAATACTTATACTGTTCATTGAGGATATTCCCGTCAAACTCATGGGTCAAGTGCAAGAAATCTTAACATTATAAATTTTCTTTCAGCCATTTATTTATTTATTTTTTTCATACAGTTTATTTATGTATTTTTTCATACAGTTTACGCCAATGAAAATTATTTTCTTCTTAGACTTGTGTTTTGGCTTAGATGTTGTATCGGCGAAGGGTTGTTGAGACTTCTAGTTGTATTTTGTTAAATGTAGCTGCACTTTTTTTTTTTGGGTAATAATGTAGCTGCACTTGTATTCAGAACTTAGGAACATATTCTGGTTGTGTTTTGGCTGGTTTGGTAAATACAATTTTCATTGGCGTTGGTTACTTTCTTTAGATATTACTTTCAATTCTAGCTCCAGTTTGGATTTTCACTTTCAATTGCAGTGTTTGTTTTGTAATATACCAATGTAGTTGTTCTTGTGGTCATTGAATTTGGAAGAGGATACCTTTCTGAGCCAATTTGGGGATCGAGCATGCTTGTTTGGAAGATTTACTCTCTTTAGCATGCTTGTTGAGTCATTGTGCCGAACTGGATCCCAAATGAGGGAGAGAGATTTGGTTGATTGGTTTATTCCTCTTGTCAAGGTAAAATTGTGATTCAGTTATCTTGCCAGTACAAGCATTAGTGTCACTTGTGAATATTCTAATTTTCATTGAGCATGTGAGCAAGTTCAGAGTCCTCCAATAGATAGGTTTTTCATTGCCCGATTTAGCTCAGTTGGTTATGTTTGACTTCTGGTAACTTCATTGGCTTGAAATCTGGTAATAATACATGAATGTCCAGACCCTTTTATATGAGTCACAGAATTGGTGTTTTGAACCAGCAAAATCAACAAGGACAGCTTCAAGTTTTGCTTGTTTTTATTGTATTTGCGAGTTGTGCATCAAATTGCTTCTAACTTGGTTGCCAATCTTATGTTTGCAGGCATAAATAGGTCCATGTGTATTGAAGCCTAAGAAAAAGGAGAGCTGTCACTTGCACAGCTGAAACAATACCTTCTCAGGAAGGCTTTTCTTTAGAAGCCAACACATTTTCGGAAGTTGGCAAAACCATGAACGATAAGGAAGGGAAACCTGAAGTGTTACTACTTTGTATCAGTGTTGTGAACACCTTTTAGTGTTGCAAAAATGCTCATGGTTAATGAACAATTTTTGTACTTGTTTATGAATGAATGGAAGAAAGATTTTTTTTGTACTTTGTATCAGAGTTCCAGTTGCTTCTTGTTGTGTTCTTTACAGTTTTAATCCAAGCAATAATGTATTACCATGTCTTGAATGTCGAAACAATTCGGCATACTTTGTGGTCTAAAAGATACTTCAAACATAACAAACTGCAGTTTCCATAACTCAAACATAACAAACTGCAACTTCCTTGGGAAATTCAAAAAACCTTTAACAGATTCGAAGAACACTTCTAATTTCCAAATAGCCAAATTCTCTTGCATCAATTTACAAACTGTCTCGGCTAATATTAGAAGTTATACATGGTAGAAGAACAAATGATCCAACTCCTGATGATTACATATCTTGCTTTACAATTATGTAAATCTCATTCCAAACAATCAGCTGCAAGTTTTGCAGGAAAAGAAATTACAATATTTACATAGTTGATTGAAAATGTAGAAAAAGGTAAAAAGGAGAAGCTTGTCAATGTAGGGCAGCAAGTCTAGCTCCAGTGGGAACTCCACATGCTTGTCAATCTTCTCAATGTAGGAGCCATAATTCTTGAATCTCTTCAGATGGAATGCAGCAACTGAATACATGAGCATATCATTTGCATGAGCATATCATCTGCAGCAACAGTTCGGAACACATGTAAATATAAAACTGCACATTCATATGGGTCCATCCTGGGCAGTGGAAGTAAGATACTGTAGGAAAAAATAAAAAAATAAAAGAACTTAATAAACAAACACAGAAGACCAAGGACAAAAGTTAGTTTAAAGGCTCAAGATTGCAAAATTTTGAAAAGCCAAAGATTTAGTGATTAAGGATCTAATGCTTGGTGGAGAAGCTTAGTCACCTACCAAAAAAGAAGAAGATAAGTCAAACAGTGGTGGTTGCTTAAGAAACTAATGGATTGGGTATCAAAATACTTGTTTCAATATGTTGACACAATAAATGGACGAATTTCCAACATGTCAACCACTGAAAACAAAAGAGGAAATATCAAAAGAGGAAATATCAAGGGAAAAGAAATAACAAGAAGGCTTAAGCATACATGATATGCTCAATTATGGAAAGCAACTTTTCTTATGGGAGGAGGCATTTGCCGAACTGAGTTTCTATCAAATGCGAGATCTACCTCAAAATTTAACATTGAATAGTAACCATACCACTGCCTCCAAAACTTCTTTTATTTGCCAATCAAGTTTAACATAAAACCACAGAAGAGGAAACCATGTATCTAGAATCTTGAGCACATTTAACTGTCTCAAATGCAAATGCAGTCTTGATACAAGCCTCCCAGTAGGTAGCAGTTCCCTAGGGTTTCAAGTCTAAGTAATAAAGTATAACCAACGTTGCTTTGAATCGTAGGCCGGTGGTGGAGAGTGAGGTTGAAATGACAAAATAAAATAGAAGGGGAAAAACTGGAATTACTTTGCCACAGTCAATGTGTTTACTGGGCAAGGTTCATGATTGTATTTCCTCTCTCATTGATATTTTTATGTTACCACGAGTCACTCAAGCCTAAAAACTTTCCATTTTGCCAATCTTCTCAACGGTTGTTAAATTTATTTGAAATTGTCCTTCAAGAAGATACTTCTAAAATATGGACTACAAAGTGACCTATTAACCTCTTACAATTCACTAATTCAAACTACTTGAGTAGCGTATAATCCAAATATAGTCAAATGAACATAGACATGATTTTTGCCAAAAACTAAAACAATCTGCATAGCTGGTCCAACATAAGTAGGACAAAGGCTAGTTGAGCTCAGTACTTGCTAGACTGGACAGAGGTAGACTGAACCCGAATGAGTTCATACCACGTAGTCTGAACCCTAAGTTCAAAAATTTCAAAAATTTGAAACCCTAAGTTCACAACCAGTTCACAATTTCACAAATTTGAAAACCTAAGTTCACAAATTTCAAAAATTTGAAACCATAACTTCACAATTTCACAAATCTGAAACCCTAACTTCACAAATTATAAACCCTAACTTCAAACAACAGCGAGAGAAGAGGAAGAGAAGAGATACCTTTTCGTCCAGGGTTCCTTTACGATCGGAGTCTGGAAAGAGAGAGTGGAGTGCGAGCTTGTCGTCCTCGATCGCGATCGCGAGTTTCTCAAGTATTCTCTCTCTTCTGAATCACGTTATGTGGGAAAGTGAGGGAAAACGTGTGAGTTTGGGGAACATCGATCGGAGTGAATAAGAGTGGTGGAGCTCGTCGTCGTCGTTGTTCTCTCAGGAGTCGCCTCTCTCTATTCTCTCCAGAAGCAGCGTCAAAATGAGAGGGGGAAGAGGAAGTTAGGGCTTTTGTTAGTGACCCCTGACCCTTAAAGGGTTCAGTTAATGAAGGGGGTTCAACGTTAATGAAAGACTGAGACTGAGGCTGGGCCGTTGGATTGAATCCAACGGCTGCGATTAAAGGGTCCGGATACTGTGTAAAAACGGGGGTCCTGATAAGAAGCTGGTATATATATATATATATTTCAAAATGTTAGTTGGGACGAAGCCTTAAACATACTCGCTGAGAGCAAAAGGAGTCTTAAGTTTCAATCACATACCGAAGATAGTGGAAGTACTCAATGTGAGCCCTGACATTCGTGAGCTACAAGGACGGCTCTGACATTCATGAGCCCTAAAGCTAATTTTTCTAAATGAGTCGCTCAATCTATTTTGTATAATTAAAAATACTTAGGGAAAAAAAAAACTTCCTTTGAAGTCATTACAATCATTCGAGAGAACAAGTATCAAAAATCGGTAACCATAACAATAATTCAATTTTCATATAGGGCTAATTATTATATATATGGACCTATAAAATTGGGGCCCCTGAAAATGGGTAAAAAAATCGGGGGCCTAAAGCTGTGGCATTTATGGGTGAACAAAAAACCGACTGAACCGAACCGGTTTGTTTTTTCGGTTCTTTTCCTTTCCCAGTTCGGTTCGGTTCGCAGGAATGAAATTTTTTGAAATCCGGTTCGGTTCCCGGTTCTTACGATTTTTGAGGCGAACCGAACTGAACCGAACCGGACCGGTAATAATCATATATACCTTAAAAAAGGTTAGAAGTGGGGCTCGAACCCCCAACCTTATGCCTAGGAAGGCAACACCCAAACAACTGGGCTGCCACGCTCTTTATGTTTACAAGAAGAAACAAAATATATATTACATTCTAGAGATCTATATTATATATATACACTCTTATCCCAAATCACACCAAAACCGACATAGATTACACCGCCTCTCTTCTCTCTCTCTCTCTCTCTAGTGATATCATCTCATCCCCATCGCCGTGAATGATGGGGAGAACACAGATCTCACGTCTCACTCTCATCATCGACTCATCTCATCGTCATCGCCATCTCATCTCGTCATCGACTCATTCACAGAGCTACGCCGTTGTCGACTGTCCTTCGTTGTCATCTCCTCTCCGTCGCCGACGTCATTGATGGATGTATGTACACTCGATCTATACATGTGTTTGTATATACGTACATAGATTTAACTCGTACCCCTGTAGAACATGAGTGCTTGCTTTTCTGTAGATCTGTACACAGTACACTGTATATTGAATAGATTTTTTGGTTGATTTTTGTTGATGATGATGTACTTGTAACCCAAAAATCCTTGTGCATGTATAGCTTAGATCTGTGATATTTCTTTGATAGTCTGATTCGTGTAACCCAGATCTTTTGTGATTTTGTTTCTCTGATCCTCTCTCTCTCTCTCTCCCCCCGAACCGCAGGAACCGAACCGACCTTCAAAACTCGGTTTCGGTTCCTACTTGTCCCTGAACCGGTTTTATTCGGTTCAATCAAAAACCCCTCTGAACCGAACCGAACCGAACCGAACCGAACCGGTTACACCCCTAGTGGCATTACAAACTTTAGCTCAAAGCCAACTCCAAGGGTACCCAAAACTTTGTCCGTAATAAATTGCGCAAATCTAGTCAGTCGTTTCACGAGTAATGGAAAATATTGAGCTCAACTCGGGAGAGTTCTGTTGGTTAATTTTTTTGAGGTTCGAACCACGACATCTTTTGAGCAAGCTCAAGGGATTGTGTTACTACATTGTCTAATTACCAGTGATACAACCCCAAAACCAAAACAATAATAAAAAAAAAAGAATAAGAAGATAGATCATACATCCAGCAAACTGGAAATGGCAAAAAACAATAAAGTCAGTGAAGGTTTTCTTTGTTCCACGTCAACTAGCTTTTTAATTTTGGGGTTTTGTCTTTATTCAAAAAAAATATTGTGTTCATTAGTTTTGGCATCTAACTTTTCATTTCTTTTGATTTGCCTCGACGTGAGGAATATCCAACCAAAAGCCACATTGACCTGTTAGAAACTTTTACTAAAAGTCATGCTTATATGTAATGGATTAATATTTAATTAGTTAATTATTAATCAGTTTTATCCCATTTTATGAGAATATATTATGGGCAATGTTTGCATGATAAAATTGTACGTTGCGCATGTGTCTTTTATCTACATAGTAGATGATCCAGTGTGTACAGTATGAAATTACACGGAAGCTTAAAAACGTCCTAAAGGGTAGAGTGAATAGGACTAAATAAAAAAAATAACCTTTTTAAGAGAAACTTTTATTAGATATTTTTTAAAGAGATCAAACAATTAGAACAAATACTAAGGCAACAGAAAATAAATCAGGAGGCAAGACACGCGATATACGTGGAAAACCTTAGGGTCCGAATAACCCTACGACAAAGCCACGGTCTAGTCTACTATTTTCTATTAATTAAAAAGAGAGTTACAGTGCGAAACAGATTACCTCAAGCCTCACCCTTAAGTGTTACCTATTCTAGTCAACTCACGATGTTCCCAGAGCTTCTTTTTGATTCAATAGCTTGCCGCAAACCTCAAGTTCGATCTCCGGAATTAACCGGCTCCGAATAGACTCCTTGTCAATCCGGCCAACAACAACAAGGCACCAACAGATCACCAGATGAATGATATGCGGAATGAACAAGACAATAAAAAACGTTCGGACAAATGCAGGATGCAAGAACGTTGAATTAGATTGTCACAAAACACAATGTATAAGTTGATTTGATTGTCAACTCATACAAAATAATGAAAAACTCTAGCACTCAAAACTTGTATTTTCTTTTCTTTTTGCAAAAGTGTAGAGATCTGAATTATTGAAAGGAATAAGGGATGTATTTATATGAAAAATATATCAAAGATTGGTAGTGAATTAAGTAGGAAACATGAATCAAAATCCAATCCTTTCTTTAGCCGATTCCAAGGTCTTCAAAATAGACCACGTTTCCTATGCTAAGGTTTGGTAATCAGTTTGCAAATTGGCATTTGGCAATAAGCATTTATGGAAATGATCAAGTAATCTAGTACTCCAGGAACATTTGGATAATATTCTCCGAAAATAATATTGCTATAGATCCTGCCATTACTTAGTATGAGTGGTTCTGTGTTTGGTAGGCAAATAAAAATTTTGATGGAAAAAGATGCAGAAAGGAAGGACAAAACAAATCTTGATTGGAGTACTTTATACTATAGGGATAAACGAAAATTCCTAAAGTGTATTTAGGAAACTTATAAAAGATTTGAGAAATGAAAATTCCACAAATTAAGCATGATGTGGTGGTCAAGAAAATAATTTCCTATTATTAATTTTTAACTAATTTAAAGCATTTTAAAATATGATTAATAAAATATGAATATATAAAAATGCCATATATGAAATGCCGTGATGATTTTACCTTTGCCGAATTCAAGCAGCTTCACAGGGTCAAAAAACCGAAGGCGAAGGAAGGAGCATCGCGCGAGATACTATCCCCGAGAAACTCCTCTTATTCAACCTACCCACTACAATTAAAAGAAAATAGAATCGATTGAATAAGAGTGTGTTTTGAACAACCCCGGTAAATGCCAAAACAGAATAATTAACAGAGTACGACTTTTACACGGAAGATTGGATCATTGGTTCTTGTGGAATATAAGTTTTGGTTCACAATCATAGATAGAATTTGACACACCATCAGTAGGATTGTAGTACACTGTTTTAGTAGGTTTGTCTTCACTACAAAGAGAGAGAGAGAGAGGAGAGAGAGATAAATGTTACCTCCGATGTTGCCCTTCTTCGTCGTCGTCTGGAGATTGAAACCCGTTCGAAACCCTAGAAATCGATACTTTGAAGGACGACCTTGGTTGTTGTCTTGTCACAGTTCGAGATCGCCCTTCTTCGTCGTCGTCTTCTCTCTCTCGTCGTCTGGTTCCACTTTCTCCTCTCACTTTCTCTCTCTTCGTTTTGGAAGACGCCTGTGTAGTGTGGTGTGTTGAGGAAGATTGGGGTTTCAAAGTGTATAACCCGTTTGTGTGAGTTTGACCCGCGAACTGGGTTTGGATCTAACCGGATATCCCTTTTGACCCGCGTGTGGCTGTTTTAAATCTCGTCCGTCGATTGGATCCAACGGCAGAGATGGCTGGGTGCGTTTTTTCTCCCCCATCAGGGTCCCTTATTAGAAGCTAATACTATATATATATATATATATATATATATATATATATATATATATATATATATATATATATATATATATATATGGATTCGGTTCTAATCCGGACTTTTGATTTCCGGACTTTTTATACAAAAAAAATTTTGACGATCCGATCCGTCCAATGTGTTCAGAAGGTGTTTTCAAGGGTCCTCGCGGAAAATCTTCAAAAAAAAACACCGGGAAGGGCTTGATCCAAGCAGTTTTCGCAAAAATATATAAATACAGTTTTTGCGAAAACTGCTTGGATCAAGCCATTCCCGGTATTTTTTTTTGAAGATTTTCCGCGTGGACCCTTGAAAACACCTTCTGAACACATTGGACGGATCGGATTTTCCAAAAAAAATTTGCAACACAAAAAATCCCCATTTTTTCTTATTTCCGGGAGGTGTGGATAGGAAAATTTCCTATATATATATATATATATATTATATATATATATATATATATATATATATATATATATATATATATATATATCTGATAATAATTTCATATATAACCTCAAATATGTATAACTTTCACATGTACATAATGAAAAGTTTATAATTGGTACATGTATAAACTTATAAAAGTACTATAAACCCAATTTTTAATATGTTTTTATAATTATATTAATGTATGGACTTATTTATGTACGAAACAAAAAATTTATTGAAAGTTCGTAAGAGGGCATAAATATCTAATATTTTTTACTCATTAAAGCTCGTGAACAAGTTTGAGTTTGACTTAAACCTAGGTAAGCTTCAAAATTCTCATTGAGTTCGAGCTCAGCTCGAATTTAACTAAAAACTTAATGAATGAATTTGAACATTCTAAAGCTCGGCTCGTTTGTAGCTCTAATGGCTAATAAAGCTTTCTATTTGCTTGAATGAAACAGCATATTCTCCAACAACTTTGATGATAATTAAAATACTTCCATATCTTGACAAATTCAACAAGCATCTCTCCTTTCACCTCACATTTGTTGGGAATTTCAACTAGGGCTGCTCAAAAAAACCGGTGAACCGTGAATCCGGTCCGGACCGAACCGATCCGTACCTTTTGGATTTTAACCGTGGATTAATGATCCGGACACGGATTCAAAAAATAAAAAACTGTGACTTTTGGATCGAACACGGATTTTGATTTTGAAACCGTGGATTAACCGATCCGGACCGTGAGATTTTTATTATATATAATTTTATCACTTTTATAATTATAGTTATATAGATATTGTTAACTTAGCAGACTTACGGTTTGGTTATACTATTGTAGGAGTTATAGTGCGAATATTGTTATCTTTATAAAATCTAGGGGGGTAAGGTATTATGAGTGCTACTATATATACTCTCTGTTTGTGAGTGAACTAGAAGTAACCATCTACTATTGTCTTTGTGAGTGAACCGGAAGTAACTATCTGCTATCCTTTGTGGTAATATAAGTTTGTGTCTTTGTTTGTTCAGTTATATAACTATCTGCCTAACTGCCTTTGTTGTTTTTTATTGGGATTTCCAATTTTGAACTTTCTATTTAGTGCATTTGCTACTTGCTAGTGCTTTACTGCATTTGTTTGTTGTTTTTTCCGAATAAGTTAAAAATCCGCGGATTAATCCGGAACCGATCCGTGACTCGCGGTTCGGATTGGAACCGAACCGTGAGACTTTTGGATCGGACACGGATTGTATTTTCAAAAAACCGTGACTCGCGGATTAGGATTGGATTCATGCCAATCCGGACCGATCCGGACCGTGAGCACCCCTAATTTCAACACCCCAATCCCACCACAACGGAAGCGTAAAAATAATGAACAACAAGCACACAAAGAACACACAAGCAATTTTTCGTGGTTCCCCAAAATCGGGTATGTCCACGGGAGAGGGAGATATCTTCACTATATTTGGAAAAATAGAGATACAATGTGACATGAAAAAACCCACCCAAAGAGCACCTAACACATGGCTCTATACATAGTTTTTCACTCACCACCCACACTCTATTTTTCCTCACATTTTTCTCCACTCAAAATCACAATCCCGGAGCGCACGGCAACCCCCACGGGGCTGCCATCCCTTGTGCCCTTCTCCGGTCAGCTTCTCACTTCTCTCTTTCTCTGCTCTCGGTCTCTACCTCTCCCACACACACATACATATACACGGTGGAGAGGGAGCCAGTCAATAAATGAGTGGCACTACCAAGGCTATCTCCCACGCTAGCTTTCCAATTTCCAGAGCATCACCCCTTTACTTCTTTCTTTACCCAAGGCACCAACTGCCATAGTATTGCACTTTGGTACTTGTCAAAGCACAACCCAAAGCCAACAATAGACAGTACCGAACCACATATTTCCCATGCATTCATGTTTTCAACCACATATTTCCCATGCCTTTTCATTTTCCTTCTATTTTTTTCTTTTTCCAATTTTCAAAGAATTTCACATGGGCAAAAAAATCCCAACAACATTGGCAGTCAAGCTAAACCGAATCCGATTTTGTCAATCAATGGATATCCATTCGGGCCAAAAGAAAAATATGGAGTTTGTGCGTGTAAATCTGGCGGTTGTGGGGCATGACTAGTTCAATTCTGCTCAACTTATTGGATTAATAATTAGAGAATACGCAGTTCAATTTCTAGCTCAAGTACTTTAAAACTTTAATCATGTGTGACATGAGATAAGAATGCTTCTATGGTTATTGACTTGGAAATGGTCCGATGTGAATGTCAACTTCATTTTCTTGGATCCGACACAAAGCAACTTATAACATATCCCATCCTTCATCGATGTTTCATGGACTTGGGCAGTACGGGTGCTGGGTGGTGTTAATTGTTAAAGTGTTAGACTTGCATGTCCATTTCTATGTCAAAGGACACACTTACAGACACGACAATGTTACATCTCTCTAAAAAATCTCGGATATAAAAGTGTTCACATCACATGGTAGTAGGGTATTTTGTGCATTATATGAGGTTTCACAACTTAAATAATTGATTAACTATAAATTATAAAAAAGATTGCTAAGAGGATGCCTAGAGCTGCAAATGAACCAAGCCATTCATAAGTTGTTTGAAGCACGACTCAGTAAATGTTTGTTCGAGTTTAATTCTTCTACTAAATGAACTCAACTTGAACATAATGGTATTCGGCTTGGTTAGGTTCCTAAACATGACGTACATGTATATATATCACGAGAATTTCATATCTTTACCTTTTTATATATAGATGGTATATGTAATAGATTATATATGTACACAATAACAATTTTATGCCTTGCATGCATAAACTTTAATTTACATGTACTATAAACTCATAAATGTGTATATTCTCATACGTTAAATACGTTCTCAGGACTAGAAAAATTCCCTCCTTTCAAGACTAGAAAGTCGAATGGGAAAATGTAAGGGATCAAAATACAACTTTTACCAATTTTGCTGGAGGTTGATTTGGACAATAAGGCTAACTAATCACTATAAAACAACAATAATGTAATGCCGAATGAATTTAAATTTGTTTCTAAAAAAATAACAAAGGAGTTAAAATAATTCGTTTAATAGATGCTCTCTTTCCAGCAGCGGTCAGATCCCAAATTCAACAAAGGACGTCACTTCTTATTTCTTAATCTTGAAAAATAAACCCATGACTAGACGCTAATAGAGTTAAACATTAATTACTAAGCATAAGTAGGTATGATGTATAAAACGACCGAAAATACAACTTTAAATAAACGGAATAGCAGTAGGAGTTTTGACCAAATATAGAGACGGAGCTAGGAATTTTTTTTCCCCTATATAATACTAGAGGTTTTTTTCCTTTTTGCAAGAGCGACCGCTCCTATTGGCTCCTCCTAGGCTCTATCCCGATTGGCCCCTTCCTAGCTCCATCCCTAACCAAATGCATAGGGTGCCAATAGGGGCAGTCACCCTTGCCAAAAAAAAAAAAAAAAGACCTTTACTATTATATAGAAAAAAGACCTTTCCTATAAATTATATAGGCATGCCCTTGCATATCTGTCCTTGCAAATGGAGAACAAACGGTATACTTCACACTTTATGGTATTAGCTAGTGACATATATATACAAACAACAAACCCCTGTAATGCACGATAATCAAAACACACCAAAAAGCAAATTTTGCATATATACTTTCGACCATAAGTAAATTTTATTTCCTTTTAGTTTAACATAAAATGATATGCAGCAGTAAACCCATGCGATGCATGGGATACGTAATTTTTTTTCATCCGCGTAAGAAATAATCGTCAGAAGACAATGTCCAACAATGAAAATATATTGGTTTTTCGGAAATAAAAGAACTTAATTCCAGTTCTTTCTGGGGTAGGGGACTTTTGGATTGGGCTGTTTGACGGGGCTTCTCTCTCTAAAAGCCTCTGCTTATAAATAAGCCATCCACATTTCTTGTCCCCAGTATCCAAAGTTTCAAATCCAAACTTTTCTCCTTTGTTCCTTTCTTGCTTTGATATCATTACCTTTTTAAAACATAATCCATTTTATCACATTTCTTCCACCGATATATGGCGGTTGCTGGAAAACTCTCTTTCGTGGCCATTGCGGTGTTAATAGCCGCCATTTCTATCCCTATTTCTGCTGATCCAGATATGCTTCAAGATGTTTGTGTTGCTGATCTCAATAATGGTACTAATTTCGTCAAAAACCCTTTTCTCATTTTGCCATGCACATACTAACAAATCTGCAACACTTTTTCCCAATCAAAATTCCAGGTGTATCTTAGTAACTGTTTGTATATATATGAGTTTGTGAATGGCGTTTCGAAATATTCAACCACAAATAATTAATCAGTATGAAGTACGATTATCACTTTCATCAATATCTACCAATGAACAAAACGGATTATTGAATTGAGTCTAGATGCTGGAGATGCCGGACTGCACGCGGTGCAGTTTTTCCAGATACTGTCGATAATCCATTTGCTTCTCTTTTTGTTGCTTCATAAAAAATAAAAATAGAAAACATAGGCTTTTTGCCAAACCACCTAAATATATTGCATTCTCTTTGAATTACTCTATTTTTTATTCTCGATTTCACACTCGCGCTCATGATATCGTACCTACTTCTTTCTATACCTACAGCTGTGAAGATGAATGGTTTTGCTTGCCTGCCAAGCTTCACCGCATCAGATTTCTTCTTTGGTGGTCTAGCCAAGCCAGGCCTCACCAACAATTCATTGGGCTCAGCCGTGACGCCAGCCAATGTCATGCAAATCCCTGGCCTCAATACCTTGGGTGTCTCCATGGCCCGCATTGACTTTGCACCAGGTGGCCTTAACCCGCCCCACACCCACCCACGCGCCTCCGAGATATTGTTCTTGCTCTCCGGCCAATTGGATGTTGGGTTCATTACCACAGCCAATGTGCTTGTTACTATGACCATCTACGAGGGTCAAATATTTACCTTCCCCAAAGGTTTGGTTCACTTCCAACAGAATAATGGGAACGTTCCAGCTGTCGCTATTTCCGGGTTGAACAGCCAGAATCCAGGTGTCCAGGTCATTGCCAAATCGTTGTTTGCTGCCACGCCACCGGTGTCAGATAATGTGTTGGCCGTGGCTTTCCAGATTGATACCCAGGAGGTTGATGAAATCAAGTCAAAGCTTGCAGCATAGAAGGGCTAGAGGGTAATTTGTGGTTTGGGGTGGGTATGTTGTTTGTGCATGTTTCTTATTTTTTGTCTTTGATTGAAATAAGGATTCGTGGTTTCAAGAAAGGAAATGGTGGGTCGGAAACTGAATCCCTTTGTGTAAGTTATTATGTCAGTTAACATTTTGTACCACTGAACTTTGGATTATAATGTGAGTTATTATTTTAAATATTGCCATAAAACCTTATATGAATGTCTCATTGGTCGATATGTTGCTAGGCTTCATTTATTTTGACGTAAACTATATTATAATAAACCTAGTTTCCAAGTTAAATGATTTGGTAGAAAATATTTGGTTAACACATGACAAAATGTTTGGGAACAAAATCTCGATATGAGCCCCAAGAATAGAGATTTAGGAATAACTAGTAAAATATCACATGCAATGCACGTGGACAGTTCGTTGTAGCAAATAAACATTTATTTTAAATGCATGGTATTTACGTTTGTTTTCAGTTTGCTCACCAAGTTCTTATCAATGAGATTTGATAAATTCGTGGAAAGAACTTGTTCAGCATATAAAGAAAACAATTTCTTCATTCCCAATCCCTATGCAAAAATTAATTACTCGAGCAAAATGGAAATTACTGCTTTTGATAAATGACTTCAAGTTACTTTGCGGAATGTGAAACCTAATGCTGTAGTCAAACCAAAGGACACTAAGAATTTAGAAAGTAGAAATGTAGATGACTATATTGTATAATCTTCTATATATATGTTTGAACCGTTCACGACCTAAATGGCATTATTAGGCGTGTGACCTAAGAATGGCAAAAAGGTCCAGAAATTATACGATCGATTGGAAACTGGCTTTTGATCATCGCACTTCACCTTTTCGGCAATGATGAACGATGTTTTTCAGTTGTTCGATGTCATTTTGCCTTTCAAAAGGGAACTTTTGCCATTTTTTGAAATACCTTGGAGTCTTATAACTTTTTATAAGAAAGTCCGTTTTTGTTGTCGTCTGTTTTGGCAATCTTATATTTCTTTCTAGTTTTTGGTTTCCTAGTTATTTTCCAATTCTCCATTTTTGGAAAATTTTGTAATCGTTTGTTTAGGGCTTAATTAACTAGCATATCTTTCCCTTATTTGCTTCCTAGTTTGTCTAGGGTTTCTATTGCATTATGAATACTGCTATAAGCCTTACGGCTAATGTGTTATGGATATTGAATAAAAATTTGAGTTTTATATGGATATTGAATAAGAATCGAGTTTTATTGAGGGTTTCTCTAGATTAAATTGTTTGGGATTGTCATTGTTGAACTTTGTTCTTGGATTAATCATCATCTTCCGTGCGTCATTTTCTGACTGCTAGGAGGATGCTGAAGCCATCCATTGCTAATAGAGCTGCAACCGAGCCGTTCTGAACTATTCGAGACTAGACTTAGCAAAGGTTCGTTTAAGTTCAATTCGGAATTATACGAACTGAACCTAAACCTGAACTTCAATTTTAGGCTCGTTTATTCGGCTTGATTAGACTCACAAATCTAGAGTATATATGTATATCTCATGATATATAATCTCATATATAACCTCAAATAGGTATAACTTATAAAAGTACTACTCCCTCCGTCCCTTTTTAAGTGATCCATATGGGAATACGTGTAGTTTCAAATTCCTAAAAAACATATTTCTCTATATAACTTTTTAATTTTTTTTTATACCAAATTAAAGTGCTCATTGAGTACTTTAATTTGGTGCAAAAAAAATTTAAAAACGATATACGAAATTAAAGTATATTTTTAAACATTAGCAAAAATACACGTTTCCCAAGTGGATCACTTAAAAAGGGACGGAGGGAGTATAAACCTAATTTTTAATATGTTTTTACAATTTCATTAATGTATGAAATTATTTATCTACGAAACAAAAAATTTCTTTGAAATTTGTAAGAGGGCATAAATATCTAATATTTTTTACTCGTGAACAAGTTCGAGTTTGATTCAAACCTAAGTAAGCTTTAAATTTTCATTGAGTTCGAGCTCGACTCGAGTTCAATTAAAAACCTAATAAATGTGACGCAGGACAAGTAATGGCCCAATTCTATGATCAATTGGACCGGTCGAAGCCTAGGAGGCCCAAACAACTTTTAATTGAAAATTGCCAATTTCGGCAATTTGTTGACGAGTCCGGAATAGGCCCAAACTTGGTGGGCTGAAGCACAATCGCTCTACGATCAATACTCACCACCCTGAAATCGTGACTGATGGTGGATTTCAGCCAAATTCATTCGTTTATACATTCAATTTAGTAATTTTGCTATTTTAGGTAATAATTAGATTACGAATTACTCTTAGCGTATAATTCCGTTTATGTTGTTTCCAATTGGGAATTTCTTATTTTTCTTTCTAGTTTTCAATTTTTGGAGTTTTCCCAATTTTAGGGATATTTTATTTTTTAGTAGGTTTTTGCTAGGGTTTGCTAATTTTCCCTATAAAAGGACATGTAACCTCTATTATTCGGTACCTTTTATTCAATAAACAATTCAGGGTTATTCACTTTCTTCTTGTGGGCTCAAGAACTCTTGAGGATTCGAGACCTATCTACGTTTAAACTAGTACGCTAACTAGTTTCTCGTGAATACCGCTGTGTCAAAATGAATCTGAACATTCTAAAGCTTGGCTCCTTAGCAGCCCTAATGGCTAATAAAGCTAACTATTTGGCTGAAAGAAACAGCATATTCTCCAACACCTTTGATGGTAATTAAAACACTCTCATACCTTGACAAATTCAACTAGCATCTATCTCCTTTCACCTCACATTGGTAGTTAAACTAAACCGAATCCCATTTTGTCAATCAATGGATATCCATTCCGGCCAAAAGAAAAATGGAGTTTGTGCGTGTAAATATGGCGGATCTGTGGCATGACTAGGTCAATTCTACTCCACATATTGGATTAATAATTGGAGAATATGCAGTTGAATTTCTAGCTCAAGTACTTTAAAGCTTTAATCACGTGTGGCCTGAGATGAGAATACTTCTATGGTTATTGACATGGAAATGGTCCGATGTGAATGTCAACTTCATTTTCTTGGATCCGACACCAAGCAACTTTTAACATACCCCATGCTTCATCTATGTTTCGTCGACTTTAGGTAGTACCGGCGCCGGGTAATGTTAAAGTGTTAGACTCGTTTAATTTGTCCATTTTTATATCAAAGGACACACAGACACGGCAATGTTGCATCTCTCCAAAAGAATCTCAGATATAGATGTACTGTTCACATGGCAGTAGGGCATTTTGCGCATAATATGAGGTTTCACAACTTAAATAATTGATAAACTATAAATTAGATATAAGCTCGCTAAAAGGATGTCTCAATAAATACTCATTCAAGTTTAATTCTTCTTCTAAATGAACCAAACTTGAACATAATAGTATTCGGATCGGTTAGGTTCCCAAACATGAAGTACATGTATATATCACGAGAATTTCATATATGTACTTCAATATATATAGATTGTATATGTTGTATATGTCCTAGATTATATATGTACACAATAACAATTTTATACCTTGCATGCATAAATTTTAATTTACAAGTACTATAAACTTATAAATGTGTATATTCTCATGGGTTAAATACGTTCTGAGGACTAGAAAAATTCCCTCCTTTTAGGACTAGAAAGTCGAATTTTGCAGTAGGTTGATTTGGACAATAAGGCTTAAAAATTTCGTTTAATAGATAATGTAATGCCGAATGAATTTAAATTTTTTTTAAAAAAAATACATGATAGACCTCAAACGCGGCTGCACGTTAGAGGGGATGTTAGGGAAACTAGAATCCCACATTGCTTAGGAATGGAATGTGTGATTGCTTAATATATGTTGGGACATCTCCAGTCATTACCAATTGGCTTTAAAATGTATATAAAGTTTCCACAACCAGTAGGGGGCCGGTCGCTCTCACAAGAAAAAAAAATTCCTACTATTATATTGGAAAAAAAAATTCAAAAACTTTCTTATGAATTATATAAGCTCGCCCCTGCGTATCCGTCCCTGCAAAAGTAGAACAAACTGTATACTTCACACTTTATGATATAGTGACATATATACAAACAGCAAACCCCTGCAATGCACAATAATCGCAACACACCAAAAAGCAAATTTTGCATATATATACTTTCGACCATAAGTAAATTTTATTTCCTTTTAGTTTCACACAAAATGATATGCAGCAGTAAACCTGTGCAATGCATGGGATACAAAATCAACCTATGACATGTTTTACCCGCTTAAAAATAAATTGTTTTTTGATCAGCATAAGAAAATAGATCTTCATATTGTTTTCTCATCCGCGTAAGAAATAGCTGTAAGATGACAAAGTCCAAAAATGAAAAAATATAGGTTTTCCACAAATAAAATAACTTAATTCCAGTTCTTTCCGGGGTAGGGGACTTGTAGATGGGGCTGCTTGATGGGGCTTCTCTCTCTCTCTCTCTCTCTCTCAAAGCCTCTGCTTATAAATAAGGCACGCACTTTCTTGTCCCCAGCATCCAAAATTTCCAAATCCAAACTTTTCTCCCTTGTTCTTGTCCCCATCATCACCTTTTGGAAACATAATCCATTTTGTTATATATGGCAGCTATTGGAAAACTCTGTTTCGTGGCCATTGTGGTGTTAATAGCCACCATTTCCAACTTTGTTTCTGCTGATCCGGATATGCTTCAAGATGTTTGTGTTGCTGATCTCAATAATGGTACTAATTTCGTCAAAAACCCTTTTCTCATTTTGCCATGCACATAGTAACCATTCTGCAACACTTTTTCCCAATCGAAATTCCAAGTGTATCTTAGTAACTGTATGTATATATATGAGTTTGTGAATGGCGTTTCGAAATATTCAACCACAAATAATTAATCAGTATGAAGTACAATTATCACTTTCATCAATATCTACCAATGAACAAAACGGATTATTGAATTGAGTCTAGATGCTGGAGATGCCGGGCTGCATGTGTTCCCGTTTGTCCAGATACTATTGATAATCCATTTGCTTCTCTTTTTGTTGTTTCATAAAAAATAAAAATAGAAAACATAGGCTTTCGCCCAATTAAACCACCTAAATATATTGCATTCTCTTTGAATTACTCTATTTTTTATTGTCGATTTCACACTCGTGCTCATGATATCGTACCTACTTCTTTCTATACCTACAGCTGTGAAGATGAATGGTTTTGCTTGCCTGCCAAGCTTCACCGCATCAGATTTCTTCTTTGGTGGTCTAGCCAAGCCAGGCCTCACCAACAATTCATTGGGCTCAGCCGTGACGCCAGCCAATGTCATGCAAATCCCTGGCCTCAATACCTTGGGTGTCTCCATGGCCCGCATTGACTTTGCACCAGGTGGCCTTAACCCGCCCCACACCCACCCACGCGCCTCCGAGATATTGTTCTTGCTCTCTGGCCAATTGGATGTTGGGTTCATTACTACAGCCAATGTGCTTGTTACTATGACCATCTGCGAGGGTCAAATATTTACTTTCCCCAAAGGTTTGGTTCACTTCCAACAGAATAATGGGAACGTTCCGGCTGTCGCTATTTCTGGGTTGAACAGCCAAAATCCAGGTGTCCAGGTCATTGCCAAATCGTTGTTTGCTGCCACGCCACCGGTGTCAGATAATGTGTTGGCCAGGGCTTTCCAAATTGATACCCAGGAGGTTGATGAAATCAAGTCAAAGCTTGCAGCATAGAAGGGCTAGAGGGGAATTTGTGGTTTGGGGTGGGTATGTTGTTTGTGCATGTTTCTTATTTTTTGTCTTTGATTGAAATAAGGATTCGTGGTTTCAAGAAAGGAAATGGTGGGTCGGAAACTGAATCCCTTTGTGTAAGTTATTATGCCAGTTAACATTGTGTACCATTGAACTTTGGATTATGATGTGAGTTATTATTTTAAATATTGCCATAAAACCTTATGTGAATGTCTCATTGGTCGATATGTTGCTAGGCTTCATTTATTTTGACGTAAACTATATTATAATAAACCTAGTTTCCAAGTTAAATGATTTGGTAGAAAATATTTGGTTGACACATGAAAAAATGTTTGGGAACAAAATTTCGATATTTGTTTTCTGAAATAATTGTAACACGTCTCTATGACATTAAACTCAAGCCCTTTTTGGTGTTTTAAAATGAGAGGTAGTGGTTTTTCAAGTATGAAGAACCTCTGCATAGTATCAACAAGTTCTATTAATGGGAAGTCTTCAACAGTGCTGCACGAGTCACTTCTCAATCCAAAACTATGAAATCATTTGGAAGCATAGAGAAACAAAAAGCCAAGAGACGTTATTTGAGATAACTTTTTCAGTTTGCTCACCAAGTTCTTATCAATGAATTTTGATAAATTCGTGGAAAGAACTTGTTCAACATATAAAGAAAACAATTTCTTCATTCCTAATCCCTATGCAAAAATTAATTACTCGAGCAAAATGGAAATTACTGCTTTTGATAAATGACTTCAAGTTACTTTGTGGAATGTGAAACCTAATGCTGTAGTCAAACCAAAGGACACTAAGGCTCCGTTTGTTTCGGGCGGAAAAGGTTTTCTAGAAAACTTTTTCCATGGAAAACTTTTTCTAGAAAAGAAAATATTTTCCAGTGTTTGGTTGTGATATGAAAACATTTTCCATCCGCAAAGTAACTTGAAATGTAGATGACTACTGTGTCATGAAGTAGAAATGTAGAAAGTAACTTGAAGTCATTTATCAAAAGCTCATTGCTACAACATTATTATCTTATTGTGTCCTTTTAGAAAGTAGAAATGTAGATGACTACTGTGTTCAAGATCGTATGAGCAATGAGCAATGAGCACAGCTATTAGAACACAGTAGTCATCTACATTTCTACTTTCTAAATTCAATTATTTCTAATTTAGAAAGTAGAAATGTAGATGACTACTGTGTTCTAATAGCTCATTGCTCATAGAAGAGGCAACACAATAAGATAATAATTGCAGTATGCGTATTCTAGTTTGTGAACACGAAGAGAACGAACCTTTGAGGATAATGAATATTGATTGAATGCAACAGTTCGTACGTATAAATTTTGGTGACTTTGGGTGGAGTTAAGAACTGATCGATTCTCTCCATCCAGGCAAACAATTTCCACACTCAAACATCTTGAGGACTTGAAGCAAACATTTGGTTCGCAAAATATCCCCAGAATAGCGGCCCTGCCACATTGCATATTCTATAAAAAAACACATGACAAAGTGGAAAAGGCTAAAATTAATATTGTATAATCGGCTATATATATGATTGAACCGTTCACGACCTAAATGGCATTATTAGGCGTGTGACCTAAGAATGGCAAAAAGGTCCAGAAATTATACGATCGATTGGAAACTGGCTTTTGATCATCACACTTCACCTTTTCGGCAACGATGAACGATGTTTTTCAGTTGTTCGATGTCATTTAGCCTTTCAAAAGGGAACTTTTGCCATTTTTTGGAAATACCTTGGAGTCATATAACTTTTTATAAGAAAGTCTGTTTTTGTTGTCATCTGTTTTGGCAATCTTATATTTCTTTCTAGTTTTTGGTTTCCTAGTTATTTTCCAATTCTCCATTTTTGGAAAATTTTGTAATCGTTTGTTTAGGGCTTAATTAACTAGCATATCTTTCCCTTATTTGCTTCCTAGTTTGTCTAGGGTTTCTATTGCGTTATGAATACTGCTATAAGCCTTACGGCTAATGTGTTATGGATATTGAATAAAAATCGAGTTTTATATGGATATTGAATAAAAATCGAGTTTTATTGAGGGTTTCTCTAGATTAAATTGTTTGGGATTGTCATTGTTGAACTTTGTTCTTGGATTAATCATCAACTTCCGTGCGTCATTTTCCGAATGCTAGGAGGATGCTGAAGCCATCCATTGCTAATAGAGCTGCAACCGAGCCGTTCTGAACTATTTGAGACTCGACTTGGCAAAGGTTCGTTTAAGTTCGATTCGGAATTATACGAACTGAACCTAAACCTGAACTTCAATTTTAGGCTCGTTTATTCGGCTTGATTAAACTCATGAATCTAGAATATATATGTCTATCTCAAGATATATAATCGCATATATAACCTCAAATAGGTATAACTTATAAAAGTACTATAAACCTAATTTTTAATATGTTTTTACAATTTCATTAATGTATGAAATTGTTTATCTACGAAACAAAAAATTTATTTGAAATTTGAAAGAGGGCATAAATATCTAATATTTTTTACTCGTGAACAAGTTTGAGTTTGATTCAAACCTAAGTAAGCTTTAAATTTTCATTGAGTTCGAGCTTGACTCGAGTTCAATTAAAAACTTAATAAATGTTACACAGAACAAGTAACGGCCCAATTCTATGATCAATTGGACCGGTCGAAGCCTAGGAGGCCCAAACAACTTTTAATTGAAAATTGTCAATTTGGGCAATTTGTTGACGAGCTCGGAATACGCCCAAACTTGGTGGGCTAAAGCACAATCGCTCTACGATCAATACTCACCACCCTGAAATCGTGACTGATGGTGGATTTCGGCCAAATTCATTCGCTTATACATTCAATTTAGTAATTTTGCTATTTTAGGTAATAATTAGGTTACGAATTACTCTTAGCGTATAATTCCGTTTACGTTGTTTCCAATTGGGAATTTCTTATTTTTCTTTCTAGTTTTCAATTTTGGGAGTTTTTCAAATATTCGGGATATTCTACTATTCGGTACCTTTTATTCAATAAACAATTTAGGGTTATTCTCTTTCTTCTTGTGGACTCAAGAACTCTCGAGGATTCGAGACCTATCTACGTTTAAACTAGTACGCTAACTAGTTTCTCGTGAATACCGCTTTGTCAAAATGAATCTGAACATTCTAAAGCTTGGCTCCTTAGCAGCCCTAATGGCTAATAAAGCTAACTATTTGGCTGAAAGAAACAGCATATTCTCCAACACCTTTGATGGTAATTAAAATACTCTCATACCTTGACAAATTCAACTAGCATCTATCTCCTTTCACCTCACATTGGTAGTTAAACTAAACCGAATCCCATTTTGTCAATCAATGGATATCCATTCCGGCCAAAAGAAAAATGGAGTTTGTGCGTGTAAATATGGCGGATGTGTGGCATGACTAGGTCAATTCTACTCCACATATTGGATTAATAATTGGAGAA
The DNA here is from genome assembly GCA_020921065.1 of Vaccinium darrowii. NCBI lineage: Eukaryota > Viridiplantae > Streptophyta > Magnoliopsida > Ericales > Ericaceae > Vaccinium > Vaccinium darrowii. The sequence continues at coordinate 27,530,961 of CM037157.1, read as the reverse complement.
TATGCAGTTGAATTTCTAGCTCAAGTACTTTAAAGCTTTAATCACGTGTGGCCTGAGATGAGAATACTTCTATGGTTATTGACGTGGAAATGGTCCGATGTGAATGTCAACTTCATTTTCTTGGATCCGACACCAAGCAACTTTTAACGTACCCCATGCTTCATCTATGTTTCATTGACTTTGGGTAGTACCGGCGCCGGGTAATGTTAAAGTGTTAGACTCGTTTAATTTGTCCATTTTTATATCAAAGGACACACAGACACGGCAATGTTGCATCTCTCCAAAAGAATCTCAGATATAGAAGTACTGTTCACATGGCAGTAGGGCGTTTTGCGCATAATATGAGGTTCACAACTTAAATAATTGATAAACTATAAATTAGATATAAGCTCGCTAAAAGGATGTCTCGATAAATACTCATTCAAGTTTAATTCTTCTTCTAAATGAACCAAACTTGAACATAATAGTATTCGGATCGGTTAGGTTCCCAAACATGAAGTACATGTATATATCACGAGAATTTCATATATGTACTTCAATATATATAGATTGTATATGTTGTATATGTCCTAGATTATATATGTACACAATAACAATTTTATACCTTGCATGCATAAATTTTAATTTACAAGTACTATAAACTTATAAATGTGTATATTCTCATGGGTTAAATACGTTCTGAGGACTACTAGAAAAATTCCCTCCTTTCAGGACTAGAAAGTCGAATTTTGCAGTAGGTTGATTTGGACAATAAGGCTTAAAAATTCGTTTAATAGATAATGTAATGCCGAATGAATTTAAAATTTTTTCAAAAAAAATACATGACAGACCTCAAATGCGGCTGCACGTTAGAGGGGATGTTAGGGAAACTAGAATCCCACATTGCTTAGGAATGGAATGTGTGATCGCTTAATATATGTTGGGACATCTCCACTGCAATTGGCTTTAAGATGTATATAAAGTTTCCACAACCAGTAGGGGGCTGGTCGTTCTTACAAGAAAAAAAAATTCCTAGTATTATATAGGAAAAAAAAATTCAAAAACTTTCTTATGAATTATATAAGCTCGAATTATATAAGCTCGCCCCTGCGTATCCGTCCCCTGCAATGCACGCTAATCGCAACACACCAAAAAGCAAATTTTGCATATATACTTTCGACCATAAGTAAATTTTATTTCCTTTTAGTTTTACACAAAATGATATGCAGCAGTAAACCTGTGCAATGCATGGGATACATAATCAACCTATGACATGTTTTACCCGCTTAAAAATAAATTGGTTTTTGATCAGTATTAGAAAATAGATCTTCATATTGTTTTCTCATCCGCGTAAGAAATAGTTGTAAGATGACAAAGTCCAAAAATGAAAAAATATAGGTTTTTCACAAATAAAATAACTTAATTCCAGTTCTTTCCAGGGTAGGGGACTTGTAGATGGGGCTGCTTGATGGGGCTTCTCTCTCTCTCTCTCTCTCTCAAAGCCTCTGCTTATAAATAAGGCACGCACTTTCTTGTCCCCAGCATCCAAAGTTTCCAAATCCAAACTTTTCTCCTTTGTTCTTGTCCCCATCATCACCTTTTGGAAACATATATAATCCATTTTGTTATATATGGCAGCTATTGGAAAACTCTGTTTCGTGGCCATTGTGGTGTTAATAGCCACCATTTCCAACTCTGTTTTTGCTGATCCGGATATGCTTCAAGATGTTTGTGTTGCTGATCTCAATAGTGGTACTAATTTTGTCAAAAACCCATTTCTCATTTTGCCATGCACATACTAACAATTCTGCAACACTTTTTCCCCCATCAAACTTCCCAGTTTACCTTAGTAAAATGTATGTATATATATGAGTTTGTGAATGGCTTTTCGAAATATTCAACCTCAAATATTTAATCAGTATGTAGTACGGTTATTACTTTTAATCAGTATGAAGTATAATACGAACCAAACGGATTATTGAATTGAGTCGAGCAAGAGGCTCGAGATGCCTGATTGCACGCGATGCAATTTTTCCAGATACTGTCGACTATCCATTTCCTTCTCTTTTTGATGTTTCATGAAAAAAGAAAAAATGAAACATAGGCTTTTTGCCCAAGCCACCTAAATATATTTCCTTCTCATGTAATTACAATGTTTCCTATTCTCGATTTCACACTCGCGCTCACAATATTGTACCTATTAATTTCTTTCTATATCTACAGTTGTGAAGCTGAATGGTTTTGCCTGCCTGCCAAGCTTCACCGCCTCAGATTTCTTCTTTGCTGGTCTAGCCAAGCCTGGCCTCACCAACAATTCATTGGGCTCAGCTGTGACTCCGGCCAATGTCATGCAAATCCCTGGCCTCAATACCTTGGGTGTCTCCATGGCCCGCATTGACTTTGCACCAGGTGGCCTTAACCCGCCCCACACCCACCCACGCGCCTCCGAGATATTGTTCTTGCTCTCTGGCCAATTGGATGTTGGGTTCATTACCACAGCCAATGTGCTTGTTACTATGACCATCTACGAGGGTCAAATATTTACTTTCCCCAAAGGTTTGGTTCACTTCCAGCAGAATAATGGGAACGTTCCGGCTGTCGCTATTTCTGGGTTGAACAGCCAGAATCCAGGTGTTCAGGTCATTGCCAAATCGTTGTTTGCCGCCACGCCATCGGTGCCAGATAATGTGTTGGCCACGGCTTTCCAGATTGATACCTACGAGGTCGATCAAATCAAGTCAAAGCTTGCAGCATAGAAGGGCTAGAGGGTATTTTGTTGTTTGTGTTTCTTATTTTTTGTCGTTGATTGAAATAAGGATTCATGGTTCCAAGAAAGGAAATGGTGGGTCGGAAACTGAATCCCTTTTATGTAATTTATTATGTCAGTTAACATGGTGTATCACTGAACTTTGGATTGTAATGTCGGTTATTGTTAGTTATTATGTCGATTATTGCCACAAAACCGTATGCGAATGTCTCATTGGTCGATTTGTAGCTAGGCTTCATTTATAATTATGTAAAATATTTTATAATAAACCTAATCTCCAGGTAAAATCATTTTATTCAAAATCTTTGGTTGACACATAAAGAAATTATTGTGTCCCAAAGGCTTATAAAATTCTTATCTAAACTATTAGAAAATTAATAACCCTTGCAAGGGACGACTAAAAACTAAAACACTTGTTATCATGAAAAAAGAAAAAAAAAAAAAAAAAAAAAAAAGGCCTCAGTTTGCAATATCAGCGGCCTCGAATAAGCTTGAGCCCCTTGTCCGCAAAAACAAACAGCATTTAAAAATTTTAAATTCTGTGCCACAACAATACCTCATACTAAAACAATTATAACTTGGCTTTGAAAATTTTGAGTTTTAAGAAAAGCCATATGTTCCACACACACGATATAGGAATATGAAAACAGTAAAGAATCAACACACAGATATACACGTAGTTCCCCAAAACCGGATACCTCCACAGGGGCAAAAGTGAGAGATTCTTATCGATAAACTGTAAAAGGGTTTATAGAGAGAGTATTTGTATCCCACTTTATTCCTAACCCTAATCCGAGTATATGGCCTGTCTTTCCATAATACCCTCCGCTCCGCATCTGGTCTTCTTTATAGAATTTCTCGGTAGCTCTGCATATCTAACATATAAGCCACAAGTTCTAATACCCTCCCATTGCTCTAGCTATAAGCTATGGCAGCTCCAGCTTGCAACCACAGGGGCCCGCCCTGCGAGGCCAGAGTGGGCTCAGCTGTCCTTCGATGTTCACGACCAAGTCCTCTCCCGCATGTTTAAATTTGTCCGACTACTTGGCTTTGACTCCCAAATTGAAAGTTAGAAATTTGAAACTAAAGGGGTGGCTCGATGGTTAGATTTCCTATTTCTCATTCTCCCTTTGAGGTTGCTCGTAAGGCTGAGTATTGCGATCGCTTGATATATTTGGACCGGGGGAGACGGCTATATTTTTCAAATATATATTTTTCAAATGTTAGTTGGGACGAAGACTTAAACACCCTCACCAAGAACATGGTCGTTGTCAAGCATTACATAAAAATTGTTCTTTAGTGACAATGATTTTGTCACTAGGTTGTCACTAAAAGAGTGTTGCTAAAAACTTTTAGTGACAAATTTTTAGTGCGTTACAAAAGGCTGTCATTGAATACCCTTTAGCAACACACTTTTAGTGACACGTCGTTGTTGCTAGGATGTCACTGAAACTCAATTTTTTTGTAGTGAAGTCGACTATTTATTTTATAATATTACGATATATATATATATATATATATATATATATATATATATATATATATATATATTTCAAAATGTTAGTTGGGACGAAGCCTTAAACATCCTCACTGAGAGCAAAAGGAGTCTTAAGTTTCAATCACATACCGAAGATAGTGGAAGTACTCAATGTGAGCCCTGACATTCGTGAGCTACAAGGACGGCTCTGACATTCGTGAGCCCTAAAGCTAATTTTTCTAAATGAGGCGCTCAATCTATTTTGTATAATTAAAAATACTTAGGGAAAAAAAAAACTTCATTTGAAGTCATTACAATCATTCGAGAGAACAAGTATAAAAAATCGGTAACCATAACAATAATTCAATTTTCATATAGGCCTAATTACTACTATATATATGGACCTATAAAATTGGGGCCCCTGAAAATGGTAAAAAAATCGGGGGCCTAAAGCTGTGGCATTTATGGGTGAACAAAAAACCGGCTGAACCGAACCGAGTACGAGAACCGGACCGAACCGAACCAGTTTGTTTTTTCAGTTCTTTTCCTTTCCCAGTTTAGTTCGGTTCACAGGAGTGAAATTTTTTGAAATTCGGTTCGGTTCCCGGTTCTTACGATTTTTGAGGCGAACGGAACCAGTAATAATCATATATACCTTAAAAAAGGTAAGAAGTGGGGATCCAACCCCCAACCTTATGCCTAGGAAGGCAACACCCAAACAACTAGGCTGGCACACTCTTTATGTTTACAAGAAGAAACAAAATATATATTACATTCTAGAGATCTATACTATATATATACACTCTTATCCCAAATCACACCAAAACCGACAGAGATTATACCGCCTCTTTTTTCTCTCTCTCTCTCTAGCGATATCATCTCATCCCCATCGCAGTGAATGATGGGGAGAACACAGATCTCACCTCTCACCTCTCACTCTCATCATCGACTCATCTCATTGTCATTGCCATCTCATCTCGTCATCGACTCATTCACAGAGCTTCGCCGTCATCTCTTCGCCGTTGTCGACTGTCCTTTGTCGTCATCTCCTCGCCGTCGCCGACGTCGTTGATGGATGTATGTACACTCGATCTATACATGTGTTTGTATATACGTACATAGATTTAACTCGTACCCTTGTAGAACATGAGTGCTTGCTTTTCTGTAGATCTGTACATAATACACTGTATATTGAATAGATTTTTTGGTTGATTTTTGTTGATGATGATGCACTTGTAACCCAGAAATCCTTGTGCATGTATAACTTAGATCTGTGATATCTCTTTGATAGTTTGATTCATGTAACCAAGATCTTTTCTGATTTTGTTTCTCTGATCCTCTCTCTCTCTCTCCCCCCAAACCGACAGAACCGAACCGAATCGAACGGCAGGAACCGAACCGACCTTCAAAACTCGGTTTCGGTTCCTACTTGTCCTTGAACCGGTTTTATTCGGTTCAATCAAAAACCCCTCTGAACCGAACCGAACCGAACCGGTTACACCCCTAGTGGCATTACGAACTTTAGCTCAAAGCCAGCTCCAAGGGTACCCAAAACTTCGTCCGTAATAAATTGTGCATATCTAGTCGGTCGTTTCACGGATAATGGAAATTATTGAGCTCAACTCGGGAGAGTTCTGTTGGTTAATTTTTTTGAGGTTCGAACCACGACATCTTTTGAGCAAGCTCAAGGGATTGTGTTACTACATTGTCTAACTACCAGTGATACAACCCAAAACCAAAACAATAATATATAAAAAAAAAAAAGAATAAGAAGATAGATCATACATCCAGCAAACTGGAAATGGCAAAAAACAATAAAGTCAGTGAAGGTTTTCTTTGTTCCACGTCAACTAGCTTTTTAATTTTGAGGTTTTGTCTTTATTCAAAAAAAAATATTGTGTTCGTTAGTTTTGGCATCTAACTTTTCATTTCTTTTGATTCGCCTCGACGCGAGGAATATCCAACCAAAAGCCACATTGACCTGTTAGAAACTTTTACTAAAAGTCATGCTTATATGTAATGGATTAATATTTAATTAGTTAATTATTAATCAGTTTTATCCCATTTTTATGAGAATCTATTATGGGCAATGTTTGCATGATAAAATTGTATGTTGCGCATGTGTCTTTTATTATATATAGTAGACGATCCAGTGTGTACATTATGAAATTACGCGGAAGCTTAAAAACATCGTAGAGGGTAGAGTGAATAGGACTAAATAAAAAAAATAACCTTTTTAAGAGAAACTTTTATTAGATATTTTTTAAAGAGATCAAACAAATAGAACAAATACTAAGGCAACAGAAAATAAATCAGGAGGCAAGACACGCGATATACGTGGAAAACCTTACGGTCCGAATAACCCTACGACAAAGCCACGGTCTAGTCTACTATTTTCTATTAATTAAAAAGAGAGTTACAGTGCGAAACAGATTACCTCAAGCCTCACCCTTAAGCGTTACCTATTCTAGTCAACTCTTGATGCTCCCACAGCTTCTTTTTGATTCAATAGCTTTCCACAAACCTCAAGTTCGATCTCCGGAATTAACCGGCTCTGAATAGACTCCTTGTCAATCCGGCCAACAACAACAAGGCACCAACAGATCACCAGATGAATGATGAATGATATGCGGAATGAACAAGACAATAAAAAACGTTCGGACAAATGCAGGATGCAAGAACGTTGAATTAGATTGTCACAAAACACAATGTATAAGTTGATTTGATTGCCAACTCATACAAAATAATGAAAAACTCTAGCACTCAAAACTTGTATTTTCTTTTCTTTTTGCAAAAGTGTAGAGATCTGAATTATTGAAAGGAATAAGGGATGTATTTATATGAAAAATACATCAAAGATTAGTAGTGAATTAAGTAGGAAACATGAATCAAAATCCAATCCTTTCTTTAGCCGATTCCAAGGTCTTCAAAATAGACCACGTTTCCTATGCTAAGGTTTGGTAATCAATTTGTAAATTGGCATTGGCAATAAGCATTTATGGAAATGATTAAGTAATCTAGTACTCCAGGAACATTTGGATAATATTCTCCAAAAATAATATTGCTATAGATCCTGCCATTATTTAGTATGAGTGGTTCTGTGTTTGGTAGGCGAATAAAAATTTTGATGGAAAAAGATGCAGAAAGGAAAGACAAAACAAATCTTGATTGGAGTACTTTATACTATAGGGATAAACGAAAATTCCTAAAGTGTATTTAGGAAACCTATAAAAGATTTGAGAAATGAAAATTCCACAAATTAAGCATGATGTGGTGGTCAAGAAAATAATTCCCTATTATTAATTTTTAACTAATTTAAAGCATTTTAAAATATGATTAATAAAATATGAATATATAAAAATGCCATATATGAAATGCCGTGATGATTTTACCTTTGCCGAATTCAAGCAGCTTCACAAGGTCAAAAAACCGAAGGCGAAGGAAGGAGCATCACGCGAGAAACTATCCCCGAGAAACTACCTCCTATTCAACCTACCCATTACAATTAAAAGAAAATAGAATCGATTGAATAAGAGTGTGTTTTGAACAACCCCAGAAAATGCCAAAACAGAATAACTAACAGAGTACGATTTACACACGGAAGATTGGATCATTGGTTCTTGTGGAATATAAGTTTTGGTTCACAATCTTAGATAGAATTTGACACACCATCAATAGGATTGTAGTACAATGTTTTAGTAGGTTTGTCTTGACTGCAGGGAATAGTTCTAGTTCCAACTCATTGTGCTACTACATTTTGTGTGTATTGAACAAGACTGCTTTAAGGTAATTATCTTAGTACTAACATTTTAAGACAATTAGAACCTTATAGTTATTTAGCATACTTATGCTCTTAATCCGGATATAATTAATACACATATACATTTAATGTTCTTGACTTTGATTCATTATAAAGTGAGATATTTTTTCACGGTCAATAGTCTTGGTGAGTTGGGTCACGACATTATATGTATGAAATATATGGATATTAATTATTGATGGAATCCATGTCCCGTTGGAGACTGATGATACTCCCTTGAGTAAAGTTATAAGTTTCAATTATGTCAAACCCTACAGGTGGATATTTGTATGTGACATGGCGAATGAGTTAACTGGAAAGTCTCAATGTATTTTAGAAGATGTTGATTAGTGGGAGATTGTCAATAATTTAATGGAATCAACGGGTATCTGTAATCTTAACGTGGGAAGATTAATAAGTATTTAGTACGTGGAGCTCGAAATACAATCGAGATAAAGATGAGAGTACAATTATAATTTCTTAGTGATGTGAGTTATAATTTGTGAAATAAGAATAGAATCCGGATGGGATTATGTTTTCTTATTTACACAAGGAGCTCAGATTTATTTCTCCTCAGGTCCTTACTATAGCCTTATAAATATATCGTTATGTTCTTTAGCTCTCACAACAGTCATTAAAAAAATAGAATAGAGGATGTGAGAGAGAGAAGAAAGAGATCACGTAAAAGTCCATTCTTGGCTACGTGATCGAGATATAAGGGAATATTGCAGAAGATCATAAGGTATTATCGAGCAGAGTTTGATGCGTACAGTAATCGAGTCTGTCAAGTTCTAAAATAAACAAGTCTACCAACGTTCATGTCTACAGATGAGAGGTAAACCCTAATTCTGCCTCGTAGGGTTTGTGTTTATTTTTTCTATTTAATCTGTACACTTAATTACTGAGTTCTGAGATTCGTTTCCCAACATGACCTAAGCTGGCTTTTGGTTGAATATTTCCCAAAAAAATTGGGTAATTCTTATCATTTTTAACATTTCGATTCTTCACGTCGAGGCGAATCAAAAGACGTGAAAAGTTTGACACAAAACAAATAAACGCAAAATTTTTTTTGACTAAAAACAATTCAAAAATTCAAAAATACTTATGTTAATTGGTAGTGGAACAACTCCTTAGATAAGTTCAGCGACTCTCCCCATATAAATACAATCATTGAGCAGGTCATACGGACTTCTGCCTTGAATAGCAAGTACTATGGTAGAATTTTATTGGACAAGTTGTTAAAGGAAAAAGAAAATTAAAAACGTGGTAGTAAAATTATCAAAAACACAACGTAGTAGTAAAATATTAAGACCATTTGACAAATTAAACGGGAAGTTTGTATTTGATGCCAAATATATGATCCTAACTTGACATATAATCCAATCCAACATTCATATATACCTATCAAAAAGGAAAAAAAGAAAAGAAAAGAAAAGAAAAAAAATAAAGATTTGACCGGGGTTCGTGAGATCACGTTGACAAAATAGATCTTGTTGCATGAGAAATAGTCGTGAGATGACGGTGTCCAAATAGTTTTGGTTTTTGTTTGACACTTCACAATACACCATGACACCTTTTGGTTGACAAGATCAATAGTAGAAGAATATATACAGGTTCTCATGATAGGTATGATTCGTCGAAGTAAAACTGATTGAATTTATCATGCCACAACTTATAATACCATAAGTTCACACTCAATGATATTAATTAACATATACGATAAATGTTTGAGCAATAAAATTTTAACAGAATGCAAAATATAAGATGATGTTTGATACCTAGTCCAATCTTATATTCATATCCTCTCAGAAAAAAAGAAAAAAGAAAAAAAATGTGACCGGGGTTTAGTGAGACCACATTGAAAAAATAGATGTTTTCCCCACATAAGAAATAGTCGTCCGACGACAGTGTCCAAAAGTTTAAAAATATAGACTTTTCAGAAGAAAAAAAAATACATTTTCTAGTTATTTGTGGGGGTGGTAGATATGGGGCCTGTTTGACGGGTGCCCTCCCTCTCTCATAAAGCCTCTCTGGTTATAAATAGAATAGTGATAGAGCCACACATTTTCAACCACACACAACCACACACCCTCTCACATGTGATGGGGTCCACTGTGGGTTCCACCCAGAGCCGGCTCTGGGCTAAAGCCCGTAAAGCAACCGCTTTAGGTCCCCAAATTTTGTCTAATTTTGGGCCCCCCAATAATATAGGTCCATCTAGTTATTAGGTATATATAAAAAATTAAGTTTAATTTGTCTAATAATTTGAGGGCCTAATTTAAAATAAGACCCAAGTGAAAGGGCCCAAATGAAATATGATTTGGCCCCTATTTCATTGTTTTGAAAAATTAAGGGTCCTAAGTGTCAATAAAGGAGTCAAACATCATGGGGAGTTAAGATCATGAGTAGTACGCCATTCTTCTTTTAATTGTTTTTGTCCTCGTTAGTCTGCTCGAAAAAATTAAAAACCCTACAACCCTTCTTTCTTTATTCCACCAACCAATGAGTTGCCTAATCGACAAAAAAAAGTGCAACAATCAGTGAAGATTCGTGATTTCTTTATGGGTAATTTTTTTTTTCCCTGTTTCTTGTTTGGAGAGATTTTCTTATTTTCTCTACAGGGTTTCCAATTTTTTTGGAAGCCAATTTTTCTTCTCGTCCACAAACTTTTAACTGATGCTCTTCCTTTGATTTACTCGTCTACAGATGTTTTTGTTTGGGTTTGTGGATTGCCTATGACTTGAGGTTCCCGTATTCGTAGCCCTAGAAAAAGGAAAAAGAAAATGATGTTTTGATGCCGCGGTAACTTTACTTGAACCTTGAACTCTTTGAAATTGGGATTGATCTTGAATCTTGCTTGTTCGGTAATTAATAGAGTTGCGTTTTCGAATCATGCATCATAGAAAGTATCAACCAGGGTATGAGAAACGAAAAAAGAGACAAAGAATAGAAGGGCTTATTAAATCTCAGATTGGTGTTTTTGGTTAATACAAAACAAATAGATGGTTCAAGTTCAATTGACCTTACGGAGCAAGTGAATGAGGAAGTGAATGAACCTACGAATGAAGAAGAGAATGAGGAAGTGAATGAACCTACTAATGTTGAATTTCAACCGTTGCTGCTAAAAACGCGAGAAGAGTAATATTTAAATGACAGTTTTTAATGTATTGTAATGGCTATCGATTCTAGGTACTTGTAGTCTCAAATTATTGTATTGCCTTCGGTATGAATGTTTTTTCTTTCTCTTATTGTTCACTATGCAAAAAAAGATTGAGGGCCCATTTTTTTTTCCTTTAAAAAGTTCGCTTTAAGCCTCACAAAACTCAGAGCCGGCCCTGGTCCCACCACATGTGAGAGGGTGTGTGGTTGAAAGTGTGTGGCTCTAGCATTTTTGTTATAAATAAGACGTCCACTTTTCATGCATGTCCCCAGCATCCAAAGTCCCAAATCCAAACTTTTCCCTCTTGTTCTTTTCAAGCTCTTGTCATTTATTCCATCTACATATGGCAGCTGCTGGAAAACTCTCTTTCATAGCCATTATGGTGTTAATAGCCTCCATTTCTCTCTCTGTTTCTGCTGATCCGGATATGCTTCAAGATTTTTGTGTTGCTGATGTCAATAATGGTACATACCTACTTTTGCCCAAACCACCTACATATATTGCATTCTCTTGTAATTACTCTATTTTCTATTCCCGATTTCACGCTCGCGCTCACAATATCATACCTAGTTCTTTCTATATCTACAGCTGTGAAGATGAATGGCTTTGCCTGCCTGCCAAGTTTCACCGCATCAGATTTCTTCTTTGCTGGTCTAGCCAAGCCAGGCCTCACCAACAATTCATTGGGCTCAGCCGTGACGCCAGCCAATGTCATGCAAATCCCTGGCCTCAATACCTTGGGTGTCTCCATGGCCCGCATTGAATTTGCACCAAGCGGCCTTAACCCGCCCCACACCCACCCACGCGCCTCTGAAATATTGTTCGTGCTCTACGGCCAATTGGATGTTGGGTTCATTACCACGACCAATGTGCTTGTTACTAAGACCATCTATCAGGGTCAAATATTTACTTTCCCTAAAGGTTTGGTTCACTTCCAACAGAATAATGGGAACGTTCCGGCTGCCGCTATTTCTGGGTTGAACAGCCACAATCCGGGTGTCCAGGTCATTGCCAAATCATTGTTTGCTGCTACGCCACCGGTGCCAGATAATGTGTTGGCCACAGCTTTCCAAATTGATACCCAAGAGGTTCATGAAATCAAGTCAAAGCTTGCACAATAGAAGGGCTAGAGGGTATTTTGTGGTTTGGGGTGGATATGTTGTTTGTTTTTCTTATTTTTTGTTGTTGATTGAAATAAGGATTCGTGATTTCAAGAAACGATATAGCACACGGAAATTGAATCGCTATTGTATTTTATTATGCCAGTTAATGGCACAACACCTTATGTCGCAATATCTGATTGGTCCATATGTAGGCTTCATTTGTCTTGATGTAAACTGTTAGAATAATATAAATATCGTGTAAATAGTATGGACTTTGTCTTGTGGGCTCCCTCCCACGCGTAGGCGGAGTGATTCTATCATGGTGGTGGTGGATTGGTTCTAAAAAATGGCTCATTTCATACCTTGTAAGACGACTATGGATGCATCTAACATTGCTAATCTCTATTTCAAGGAGGTCTACAAGTTGCATGGCGTTCCTACTTCTATTGTTTCCGATAGAGATGCTAAGTTTCTTGCTCACTTTTGGCGGACTTTGTGGAAAAAGATTGGCACCAACTTGCACTTTAGTACCTCTTTCCATCCTCAAACCGACGGTCAAACGGAAGTGGTTAATTGGAGTCTTGGGAACTTGTTGCGGTGTTTGGTTGGTGAGCATCCTAAAAGTTGGGATGTCATTCTTCCCTTGGCGGAGTTCGCTTACAATTCTTCCCTAAACCGCACTATTCACACTTTCCCATTTGAAGTGGTTTATGGGTTGAAACCTTCTAGCGTGTTTGATCTTGTCCCTTTGCCAACGTCCAAGAAGGAGCACCCCAAGGTAGGCGACATGGCTACCTTTATGAAGAATGTTCATGCTCAAGTCAAGTCCCAAATTGAGAAGTCTAATGCGAAGTACAAGGCGGTCGTTGATGCACACAAAAGGGAGGTTCTATTCAAGGAAGGGGATCTTGTATGGGTTCTATTGAGCAAGGAAAGGCATTCTCATGGCGCTTACATGAAGTTGAATGATCGGAAAGTGGGTCCTTGTGAAGTCTTGCGCAAGATCAATGATAATGCTTACCAAGTCCAACTACCCTCGCACTTGAACATCTCCAACACTTTCAACGTGCAACACTTGGTGCCCTATTTCCCGGAGGACACTATCGTAACTTGAGGACAAGTTTCTTTTTAGTAGGGGAGTCATGATGTAGTAGTTTATGGGTGTTACTATCATTATGTAATAGTTAGGGGGTCTTATTGTCATTTTATGTCTTTAATGTAAGGAGGGTAGTATAATAAGTAGTGTAAGGGTTTTTCATTTTTGCTAGCTTTTTATCATTTTAAACTTAATTATCAAGAGTATAACTCTTTGTATCCCATTTTGAGAGTTTCTCTCACTAGAAATCTCAATGGAATATTCTGGTTTGCATTAGTAATTATGTGCTGTGATGAGTGTCATGATTTGGATTTTGGGTGTTTCTTCGACAAGGATATGGTTTAAGGGTCAATCATGGAAATAAGACACAAACTAATTCTTTAATGCCAAAAGGACAAATCACCCCTACATTCCAAAAATGCCCTTGCTAGCCCATAAAAGTGCCTAAACTCACTATACCCTGCCTCAAAGAGAGTAAACCCCCTGAAATTGAATCCCAAAATTAAACTCACCCCCAAAATTGAAGAGAAAGAAATCAATTACTACTAGTACATTTTACAGTGAATCCTTTTTACTCCACTAGTTTATGGGGAAAAGGTATTGCCACTGACGGACCGACCTCGCTTGGAATAATTCTGGAGAGAGAGAGAGAGAGAGAGAGAGAGAGAGAGCCAGGTGGGCTTCTCGGTTTTAATAACTGGGTTTGAAAGAAAAACCCACGCAATTGTTCCAAGTCAACGTGGGTCTCGCTTTTTTTATTATTTTTTTTTATTTTTGTAAAAGTCATTAAGGAAGGAAGAGGACATTTACAGATTTAGTTCAATGTTAGTTGATTTGTAGCCTGACTCTTAGGATTCAATTGCATCTCTAGGAGGACATGGTGATTGGGTAAGTGCAACATTTATCATTGTTTTTCTTTCAAGTACCATTGTCGAAAACATATTTGCAGTGAAGGTTCCTTCCATGAAATATTCTTAAATTAGGGGTTCATTGCAACTAAAATGAATGCGATGCGATGTTGAACAGTGAACAAACTAATGCTTGGGCCATCACTCCGGAATGGAACACGAGGGAGGAATATTTTTGGAAAATTTCTTATTTTTGGTTAACTATTAGCAGCTAAAAAATAAAGGACCCCCCCCCCCCCCCCCCCCCCCCCCCCCGGAGAAAGAACAGCTACACTTTGATGAGATCCTTCCGAATGGGCTAAGAATTCATGATAGTTATCCTGTGTCCTTGTCCTAGAATTTGAGGGTTAGCCGATTAGATGAATCCAAAGCTTTGCAACTCCATTGCTGCAGATAGCGACTAGCTTTGTCTAGAAACATATTGTGGATCCAAATGCTCTTCTAAGAGTGCCCCTCTCCGAACCAAAGAAAAAATCATACTTTCCCTTGTGGGCTGATTTCCAGTTGTTTGTATGAGTGCTGCCTGATGGTTGCATACTCATTCATACAAGGTATTTGATAACATGAGAACCCCAACTCTTATAGTTAAAGCATCCATTGCGATGTTTTCTTAATGAACAAAAATGCTTACTTGAGGAACCTAGATTACGAGATATGGACAAGGTTTGGAAGGATCATATGCAACATAGATAAAGCAATGGCAAATCTGATGATTTGGGGGGTTTTCTGGGACAGTTCTTGCATTGAATAGAGTAGCATAATGTCACAATAAATTGCCTGGCTAAAAAGTTCTAATGGGAAGTAGTGGAGAATATTGCAGCTATAGCAGATTGTACGGGAAATATTGGGACTGTCGCAGCCTTTTTATGCTGGTTTGTCAACCTATCCTTGCAGGTAGTGACACTCTCGCGGCAGGTAAAGGAAATATAGTCGTAATAGGCTCTTGAGGAATATCCCGGGTTGAAGATGTCATATTGCTGTTGGTCCAAACAATCTGGAGGTTATTTTAGTGCATGTATGTTGTGATACACAGGGCGGTGTCTCCATAGATTGTGCATGTCAATTGTCTCTCGCTGCTAGTAAGTTGCTTGATTCTTAAACTGGTTCAAGTCGTCAATTGTTTGCGGCCTTATGTTCTTTAACCTTGAACAAGAAGTGCCATCGAGTTGGATGTTTTGTTTGCGGCCTTCTGTTCTTTAACTGATCGGCATAGCATAAATCCATTCTAGAACATTTAGTTCATGTCTAGTTCCTCTTTGGACCTTTTATTTCTCTAATAATGAGGAGCTCTGCATCTTATTTTGAGCGAAAAGAAAAAGAAATCTGTATTATACTAGCTGCACATCTTGAAATCTGTATTATACTATGGAGGAAAATAGTTGTGACATTAAAGAACACAATGTTCTTGCTAAGATATGGTGTTAGCTGTACACAATGAAGCCACTCTCCTAAATCACATAGACACGTCACTATTAACCACTACAAACTAATCCGAATCCGAGCTAATACATTTCGGTCCACAATAACGACCGGACGGTAATGTAAAAACTTTCTTTCACCATCAAGACTAAAAATCGCTTACTCTTAATTGGATATATTGCTCAAAGAATCAAGCAAACACAAAATTGTTAGATTATCATAAAACTTTTGTTCAATCGAAAGAGTTTTGAAGCTGCCATTCAAAATCACTGACCACATTCACAGTTTGTTGGATTCAGAACACACAGTCAACATGAATATAAAGCTAGTTGATTAGCCTATCTACTTTCAAGAGAGAAGAAAAATGGGAAAAAGACTTCCATCTTGCTTTCATCATTAGCAGCCAAGGAGGCTACATATCTAAATTCTAGCCATGATGTGGACAACTGGACTTGATAGCTAGCAACAAAAAGAGAGAATTTTGAGTTGAGAGTCATTCGAGATCGAAAGAAGAATATTATTTTATTGAGAAAAATTATGTATATTTTTATGTAGATCGGGCTACCAAATCTTCTACTTGCTGATAGCTCTGCCCTAATTCGAATCACATACATACACTCATCCACCATATTAAAGAAAACCAATTAACAACATTTGAATAGTTCTTCCCCGTCGCATTATGTTACGGTGTTACCAACTAATTAAACAAAGACATCATGTCCAAAATCTAAGTCTACGCAATATGTATGTATGGAAGGTGGACTTAGAAGGAGGAATAAGAGAGAGATGGATTTAGTGTCTCACTTATTTACCTGTCTCAAATGAAATTTGGGCATCTCGAAATTTGTTCACTTAAAAGTTAAAAGGTTCATTTGATTTACGAATTAAAATGCAGAAAATGCAGCCATATTTGTGTCACCTTCCTGTTAACCAGTAAAATTATGTACGTCAGTGACATCTACTTCCACCACTACAATAGGCCCAGTAAGAGACCCCTCTGGTGGTCAAAATGACCTGTCATAAAAGAACCAAAGCTTCTTAAATAAACAAAAAAAGAAATGTTTTAATTAGCAAGATAGAACTGTTTCATGATCAAGGGCGGCTCTAGGATTTAAGTTCAGCGTTGACGAGATTTTACTATTATTTTTTTTTTGTATGCAAAGCTTTATATAAAATAAACATACTAATTACATTGAAAAATTTTTGCCGTTCGGGAACAAAAAAAACATTGAAAATTTATGGATTAACTAAACGAGAGTCCCAAACCCAAGCACCACCCATGTTTCGCTCCATGACATCATGGATAGAGTTAATCCAGTAAATGTCTAAAGACCCCATTTACCTTAAAAGCTAACTGCACCTGTATATTGATTATTCCAACAATATATAGGTGGACCAAGGTAGTTAGCTCAGTTGGTCGTGTAGCTTCTTCTATAGGGGTGAGGTTCTGGATTCGACTTCTATGAAGAGGAGGTCAATCCTTGTAATTTACTAACATCTAATAGCTAACAGCTAACTCTACTGATGTATATCGAATGACAAAAAAAAAAAAAATACAATACAATATATAGGTGACACGTAGGCAGGGTGTGGGAGGGTGTGAGCAGCGGGGTGTGTATGTCGCATTATTGTTATTCCAAATCCGGGGTGGGTGCTAGGTAGGTGTTGTGTGCCGTGTTGTGTGGCAAAACTACGTCATTTTGCTTGATTTTCGTGCACACTTCCAAAGCTTCCAAAAACCTTGTTTGTAGGACGGAAAAACCACTATAAAGTGCCTAAATCCAAAATACCTAAATTCTAAACCCATACACTGGTGAGTATTGAGCCGAAAACCGAGAGGCAAACAAAAAGAAGATGTACTACACTCACGATCTCTTTGACAATGAAAGTAGTTCAATATACAATGTATTTTGATATATACAACTTATTTTTTTGGAACTTAGGAAAAGGAGGTAAAATAAAAAAAAAAACTTATCCTGAAAGAGCCAAAGAGGAAGGAAAATTAACTTTTATGTCTTCATTTTTTTCCCAATTTCAATATCATGTACCTTTTCTCTTTTATGAAAAATCAACTAAACTAAAAGAGAGGATTTATTTTTTAAATTTCTATCTTACTTTCTCCCTCATGTTTTCCAAAACCCATTAAAGCCCCCAAACTTAGACTTTTGGCCAATTTTCCGTTGGATTTATTAGTTTGTGTTTGTGAGTTTCGCTCCATGATGCACTAACACTCTTCGCGGTCACGCAATTATGTAGAACTATTAAGTATATACGCTTAGTCGTGGACTTAGCATAATGATCTCTTGATGGTTAGAGGTTCCAGGATGCTACTTGGTCATGCCTCAGGGGCACTCGATAATTCTCTTGTTTTGACTTGGTCCATGCTAGTATCGGAGTTGCGAGAAATGAAAAGAAAAACTAGTTTTGTTGTTTTTGTCTCTGGTAATTAAAGAAATCATTGAACACAATTGAGTTTTGAATGTCGTATTGAAGCTATGAGATTTAAGTTTCATGGAATGAGACGTTGAACATGTTAAGTACATGTGTACCCTCTTTTTTTTTTTTAAAGAAAATAACAACTTGGTGAGGTCTACGCTAATTTTTATCGGCGAAAAAAATTTAATTCTAGAACCTTTTTCCTATTTTCATGTCTACTTTGGGGATTTAAGATAGAATTTGAATTAATGCTGTGGGATTAACAACCCATTTCTAATTATCCATCACATGCATAGTGGGCTCATGTTCCTTCTCGTTTCAAAAAAATTGAGAGAATCGTAACAAATTCATTAATAATTGAAAGTTATTAGTAATGAATACTCCCATTGTCCTTTTTTAGAGTAGATATTTTTATTTTGGGCTATCCCTTAATAAGTGTGTTCTGAAAAATTAATACGTAAAAAGTGTACAATTGTCATTTTGCCCTTTTGAAAAATTAGTGGATAAAGAGTTAAATAAGTTAATGGGTAGAATTAGATGATAATTTTGGAAAGTTGAGGTAAAAAATGATGCGAAAAGTGTAAAGCGGAAGTAAAGTTGATGTAAAAGGTATAATGATGGTGTTTCTTTAGTAAATTAGATTTACGAAGCAACACACATAAAAATGGACGGATGCAGTATGTTTTCCCGCACATGGTATCAGAGCACTCACAATCAATCATGGCCATCGGTTTTTCTCTAGCTTTCTCCATATCATTAACTACTTTTTCCGCCATTAATACTATCTCTCTCCTATCTCCTTCAACATATCTCATCACTTCATCACTTCGATGGACCGATACAATTTTTTTATGTTAGGGTTCACAGTTTGAAGATATACTGGACTTACCCGATTTCAAGGATTTTGTTTCCACCGAAACAACTGCTCCTCCCAAGGGACTTGGAGATGGTTCTCTAAATCCAACGTACTCTAAGGACCAACCAAAAATGATAGGTACACTCTCCGGGAGCCACTCCCGGCCACACCCTCTCTCACATGGGGTGTGGTCCCCAGATCTGGGCCCCACACCCCATGTGAGAAAGGGTGTGGCTGGGAGTGGCTCCCAGGGAGTGTATGTATCGGCGTTCAGGACCAACTCGTTCTTAGTCAGTTAGTTGGATCAAAGCCACGGCTTCTCCCTTAATTAAAACGTTGCTCTTTTCGTGCTCCAAGGGGTATGAATTAGCATGAACTCTTTTGGAAAAACAGCTTTCTCCTTTATCCAATATTCACGTCCTACTCCTCGTGATCAAATCCGCACTTTGAAAAAGGATGCAAAAAAATATGTTGGAAATTTCCTACTTCACGCTAAGAGCTCCTTTGGATGCTAAGAAGAGAAAAGAAAGGAAAGGGGAGAGATTTCCTTCAATGGTGAGAAAAGAAAGGAAAGGGAAGGGATTTCTCACATACACATCCAAACAACAGTGAGAAATCACTCTCTCCCCCTCCTATTCCGGCGACCATTGTCATCTCTGGCGACCTCAAAACTAAGTTTTGATTACAGATCGGGCTTCTCCTCGACGAGACAAAGACGCATGACGACGATCAATCCGATGAAGGGGTGAACCTCACGGCTGCCGGAAGTCGACGTCCTCTTTCCTTTCTCACACAATCGCACCAATTTTGGTGAGAAAACGAAATAGGGGTTTGAAGGGTGTCCGGACTCTCACCCTCTCCTTTCCTCTCTCACCTCTGGTGCCATCCAAACTGCAGAAATGAACCAATTTTTGTCGATTCCCTTTCTTTTCTCACAAAAATCCTCAATCCAAAGGAGGTGTAAATCTATTGCCGACTCTCTCGTTATGGCAGGATCACTCATCTCAGATCTGGACTAATTGACTATATCATTGATGCTTTTGGTGGTAAATACAAGGAGTTCATCCCGCCTCTCCATCTTCACCCCACTAATTCTTTTGATGACTTATATGATCTCATTCTTTAAGAGTAACAACTTCTTAAAAAGACGACACCTTTATCTTTATCAACTGGAGTTGCCCTTGTTGCTGGTTGCTTTCCCCAAAATGAGCATTCCTCAACCGATGCAACATCCCAGGACCTCCCATCTTCAAATTGTCAAACGAGGAACCATTTAACATGGTCTCTCTTTTCATTATTCTACTAATTATAATCTTCGAGCCTTTTTCAATGCTGATTGGATGGTTCTCTCGATGATTAATCTTCGAGCCTTTTTCATTATTCCTATCACCGATGCTTGTATTTTTCTTGGTCTGAATCTACTCAAATGGACCGCGAAGAAACAATCCATTGTCTCTAGATCTAGTACCGAAGCAGAATATCAAGCTCTCGCCACCACCACAAGTGAACTACGTTGGCTTGGTTATCTCTTCTGCGAACTTGGCATCCCATTACGTTCCCCACCTTGTATACACTGCGTAATATTTCAGCTCTTCATTTTGCCATTAATCCGGTCTTTAAATGTTTCATTCTTGCACCCGCCTTATCAAAATTGATTATCCTTTTATACGGGAATTACTTGCTCGCGGGGCTTTGCGCATCTAGTATGTGCCCTTTGAAATGCAGCTGGCAGACATCTTTATCAAAAGACTCCCCTGTGACCATTTTGTGACGCTTGCCACCAAGCTCAACCTCCACTTTGTTCCATCTCGCTAGAGGGGGAGTAAAGGCAGTCGATCACAATTTCATGAATTGCTCCAATCATAATCCCATGATTTGCTCCACTATTTGATTAGAATAATAATTTGATAAAAAATAGAAAAAATACCCCAAAAAATTAATTAATTGGCCCTTTGTGTTTCTCATACGGTGAGATTTGGTGTGAAAAGACTCTGTCTTAGGCTATGTTTGGTAGCCATGGAAAAGAAAGGAAAATAAAAGGAAAAGAAAAAAAAAAAGGAAAATCATGGAAAATTTTTAGTTAAAAATAATTAAGTTTAGTTATTTTTCTTTTGTTGTTCCTCCCAAACAATTGAAAAGAAGAGGAAATTTTTTTAATTTTCTTTCATTTCCTTTCCTTTCTTTTTCCTTACACTCTGTTTGATACTCCCTCCGTCCCATAAAGTTTGGTCCTTACGAAACTACGTGTAATTTTCAAGCTAAAAAATAACGTGCTTACGAAAATAATTTTTTGGTCAATATGAATCTTGTTTGATAGATCTCATCGAGAACTTTTATACGGTGCAAAAAAAATTCAAAAATTATTTTGGTAAATACATTATTTTTCGTAGGGACCTAAGAAAAGAAAGGAAATGAGAGGAAAATTTTCCTCTCTTTGTTTCGATGGAGAGGAAAAGGAGAGAAAAAATAAATAAACTAAATTATTTTAACTAAAAAATTTCCTTTTTTAACTTTCCTCCCTCTTTCCTTTCATTTTCCAAACAAAGCCCCAAGTACTAGTACCATTTCTACCCGGAGGTTCAAGAGATGTTGATCCCGCTCTCCTCGGACCTCTACGCTGTGTCTATATACGCACATATAAACGTGCGCATATCTACCCCGAGGTTCAACATTTGCATGTTCCGCTTTTGACTGCGTCCGCAAGAGTCGGAAATTTGGAAACCATGAACACTGAAGAAGGTGAAACCCTAAAAAACCCTAGCTGGTTTTAAGTACTTGATCTATCCAATTGCGATCTCTCATTACTCTGGTTCTTCGATTTGCAGTGGTCGAGTTTCTAGGCTGCGTTCCCCTGCTTCAGCGACTTCCGGGCCTGTCACTCCGAAAAATCGCTGAAGTCGTCGACGTCAAACACTACGGTTGATTTTCAGTTCTCGATTTGGTTTTGGATTCGATCTTTTTGGAATTGGTTTAGTTCGTTCTTTTGAATTTGTATTTTTGAATTGTATTTGGTGAAGATCAAGGGGACTATGTTGTTCGCGAAGGTCAGTCTGGAGATGGAGTTTATTTCATTTGGGATGGGCTGGTAAAGTTTCCATGTGAATTTATTGCAATCATAATTATGTTTATACACATGTGTATCTATATACCTATATTTATATAGAATTACGTTCACACTCACCTTTAGTGAACCTAAAGATTAAAAAAAAAGAAGAAGAAGACTTTTAGTGAACCTCACCAGAGACGCAAAATAGGTCACCAAACTTGGGTAAAGTCACCTCCACCCAAAGGCGGTGAGCGTGAACAAAATTGCTCTCCTATATATTCCTATATATATGGGAAAATGATTTTCGCATGCCTCCTATAAATGAAATTCAAATTTTTTTTTAGTACTTAAAAATTCAAATAATGCACAACACAATTCTCAAAATTACTAAAATTTTTTAGTGCATTTATAGGAAAGTGGTTTTTGAAAATAATTTCTGACGTATAATAGACATGTATATTCGTATATACTTTCGTGAACATGTATTTGCATGTCTGCATACGAATTCTCAGGCTGAAGTGTGCGGGCAAGCGGATGATGAAAGCCGTTCTGATTTCCAGTTGAAACGCTATGATTATTTCGGCCATGGTGAGTTGATGGTTATGATTGGGATGCATTTTTTCTTTCTTTCAATGGGCATTTCCATTTCAGAATGTCCTTTCTTACTAACTGAGTAATTGTCTTTGGAATAATTTCCATTAGGCATTTGATATTATTGTTATTTCTGTAAAAAATTCTTTATTTGACATCCTTCTGGGGGCAGTTGAAACTTCTAAATTAGTAGTCCAAAAACTTGTATTGGTGTACTTGTAGTCAGTGGCGGAGCCACATGGAGACCAGTGTGGGCCTGTGCCCACACTAGATTTTTGAGGAGGATTTTTTTATTTTTTATTTTGTATTTTTGTAGAAAAATATAAATTGGTACATCATTTTTTTTTTACTTACAAAAAATTAATTAGTGCTCTTGGGCAGTCATTACTTGGTGTTATAATATAATTCTCCTGTGCATATTTATGTGGGACTTAAGACTAAATCTGAGTTTTACGTGAATATGTGATGAAGGGCCATAAAAAAAAAGTGATGGAGAAGAGAGTTAGCGCATCACCATTGCTCCAGAGCCACTGAATAAGTTATTACTTATAAACAAGTGTCAATTCACTAAATTTTTGCCTCAAAACTACATGTATACGGACCCCGGACCTCCACTAACTCGAACCCCAGACCTCCCCCTTGGAAGCCAAGAAGTCCAACCAATAGTCTAAGAGGCACATCTGTTCATAAAATGTAAGTCAAGTGAGACTCATTTCAAATGAAAATTAAGACATGTTAAGAAATTCTTTAAGAAGAGTTTTTTTTCACAACAAAAGTATTGGCGTTTATGAATTGTGCCCTCGCTGACCCAATTATCTGGCTACGCCACTGCCTGTAGTTCTATACGGTCATGGATTTGTTGTAGCATGGGGCTGATAGGCGTCCTCAATTCCCTCTACTTAACCCAACCATTTTTTGCCGTGCTATAGTGCCGCGTTGTTTTGGTTCGTATCTGCTTTGCGTCATACTAATGCGTCATCTCAAATATTCACTTCAAATGAATGCCACGTGCATGGAGACATTTTAGTTCCCGCCCCTTTGAGTCAAGCTTCATTGTCTACAGGGTGACATTATTCATAGCAATGTATAAATTAACTCACTTCATATTATCTTCACTTTAGAACACTTTAACCTGTTTTATAAGTTGTACTTTGTTTACTAAGTGGACTCTAAAATAGTACATATAACGATTCGACTAATGGCAAAGTAGAAATAAAATGACTGTAGTGACCCCTAAATTTAGTTTCTGATTGCATTTTGCTTTAGCTGAAGGTCAAAAATTGAAGTGCGTGAGTAAGACTCTACAGATGGGTTAGACATGTCAACTAACTTCGCTTATGGTTTGAATCGTGATAACTTGTTGAATGAAAATTCCCACCTTTAGTTGTCCATTTAATTGAGTGGCATTCATATTACATAAACTTTGTTATAGACGTAAAGGCATTTGTATACATGCACGCAAAAACATCGTTCAGATCATTATGAATAGATATAGTTTTCAAATACTTTGAAAATGGGTTACCTTCTAGATTTGAATAATCACTTTACAAGAATAATGTAGGTGTGGTTTTGCAGGTATGGTAACATCTGCTCAATGTGCAGACGTGATTGCATTGTCTAAGGTAACTGTACTTCTCTCTCACTTACATTTAGTTTCTTTTACAATTTTGCAGTGCCTAGAGCTGCACTGGTGATATGCATGTTTAACAAATATATATCTGGATGCCATTTCCATGTTCATCGTGTGTTGTGTTTAATGGCAGCTGACCTGTTTGGTGCTGCCAGATAAGTACCGTGATCTTCTGCAATCGCAATCAATCTGGAGTGCAGATAAAACACTAGAGACATGTTCGCTTGTGGAGCATATACTGCACTTGGAGCCATTAGAAGTATGATCTCTTTGCTTTCCTAGTGAAAGTTTACCATTTCTGGTTTTGCAATGGCGAAGGATATCTTTTTCTTTTCAATTAGTAGCGTACTAGCATTATCTTGGTGCTGTTAATCGCAGGATCTAAGAGTGCCTCCAGTAAGAAACCATAAGGGCATCTCTAGTACACTACCTAAAATCACTACCTGCTCTAACTAGTTAGCTGAGAAAAAACCTCAAAAAATGGTCTATAGTGCACAAAAATTGGCTCCCTAAAATCCTAGGTGGCACCCCTCACTACCTAAAGTGCCCTAAGTGACTACCTAAATTTGGGGAGTGACTTAAGGAGAGAGAAAGAGGAGAGAGATAGAGAGAGGGGAAGGAGAGGAGAATTTTGTGGGATTAATTGGCAACCCTCACCACTTAAATGGGTCCCACTCTAAAAGATAATGAACATTTTTAGGGAGCCCCATTAAAGTGCATTTCTCCTTAGCTAGCTAACTAAGTTCTTAGCACACAAGAAACTAATGAAGAATGAACAAGGGAAACTGATCTCCTAGCTTTATTTGTATCCCCTACACCCTTCTCTTCATCTCTCTATGTCGCCCGTAAATGTAAAGCAGGTTTTATTCTTGTTGGTTTGTTATGCTTTTTGTCCCACAAATTATTTCAGTAAGTTTCTTACAGCCATTTGGTTAGAGGTATGTAGGGGTGGGATATAGATTTGTCCCGGATATAAATATCTAGATGGACTATATCCATTGTTTGTCTATTTCTATTGTTGCGGATATAATTTCTGTTGATGTTTATCCACCTGTAGAGGTCTTAATTTTGGACACCCCTTACACGGTTTGGGTAGAACTCAATCCCAAAAGCTAGTTCAAAAAGTGAGGGTGCCCTCACCTCACGCTTATATATTTCATATATTTTGGTACCCAGGCGATGTGGGACTTCGTTTCACGCCCTCCCTCACGCACAATGTTCTCAAGCTCGCCTGCTTCATGGTGTTCTTTGCCTTATGGCCTCAACTTGCCTAGCCTCTCCAAGCTTTGATATACGTTGGAATTGCTCACTGAGCCACGTAGGCTCTCTAGACCTGTATCATGCCCTATGGACCCCTCAGGATCGATGCTCAGTCATAAGATGCTTGAGTAACCCATGACCCCACCTTGGGTTACTAGATAACTGTGGATTCTCGGGTAGACTTGAGGGCATTTTGAGCTTTTTGGCTCGCCCTTTGACGTGGTCCCACTGGAGTGCCTCGGTAGAGCTGATGCATCTTTAAGCATATCACAGTTTCCCTCTGGCTCCTCCTCCCTTGCTGTCCCTCTTTCCTGCTCTTTACACTAAAGTTGTCTCATCTCTCTTCCTCTCCGTCTCAGTGCTTACAATGATTTTGAGAGGCCGGCTGGTCTCCAAGGACCTTCCGTTATCGCATGTGAGGGATGCTTTGTGTTTCTGTCATGAATTATCCATTTGCATGTTCTCCCTTCCCACAATGTTGAGGGATTTGTGCTATGTGGCTGTTTAATAATGTTTTTAAATTTTTATATTTTGGCATCCACGGCCAATTTATTTTGCAAGGGGAGGTAATGTTGATGTATATTTTTATGTAAAAAAGTATATGTACGAAGAGTGTAATTTTTCTTCTTAAGCCTTTTGCTTGATGGCGTGTCCTGGAAATGATATGGTTTTTCTAAGATGTGATTTGTATTTATTTGAAGGTGAACATTTTCAGTGGGATCACTTTGCCGGATGCTCCAAAATTTGGGAAGGTTTTTGGTGGACAGTTTGTTGGGCAGGCATGATTAAGCTTCTTTTCTTTTCCCGTTTGTTATACCTTGGGTATTTCTGAATAAATATATCTATTTCGTGATAATCACACAAATTGAGGTTTCACGTCTTAAAAAATTGTCACTGGATTGATCGCATGGTAAGTCGACAACTTATGGAAATACACTTATTGGACTTGTAAGACATTCGGCTTCCATTTTCGGTCAGGAAAGGGAATTAGTCATGCTGTGTATGGTAACTATGTCCTGCTAAGATATCGACTGATATCGCATCTAGAGCACCCTTTTACTTTTTGATGCAATGCCTGAACTCATTTCGTTTGGAGGTCTTATTTTATTTTATTTTTCTGGATCATTTGAAAATGCTTAAATGAAATTAAGAAGCATTAGTTCAGTGGGCGAATAGAAGGCTGAAGCCCAGAAGCGTCAGTTTATTTTTGCCTAATCTCCTACATTGGTTGGTTGGTACAATTATTGTTCTTGTGCTTCCATCCTAATCCAGCTTTGTTAATTAATCAGCAAATGACGACCAAAATTATGAATTTGATGATCGTAGTACTTCCATGATACCTTGTTAGCTTATTTTCTGATAATGCTCAAGATAACTTGTCCATACAATCTGAGTTGGATTCATTTATGTACCAGTTTCTATGCGTACTTGTAATTAAATTGTCCACAATATGCAGGCCCTGGCTGCAGCATCAAAAACTGTTGATTGCCTTAAGATAGTTCATAGTCTACATGCTCTCTTCCTTCTCGTTGGCGATTTCGACAGTAAGAATTGTTTAACCTGCTGAAGTGGAGTGAACAGCTACTTGTCATTATAAACTTATGGTAGCTGTATTTTCTATTTTAACTCTGATGACGTATGTATCCTATCAGGTCTTAGTTCTGAGCACCAGTGTATGACATGGGAACCTTGTATTAATTGCGAGAAAAGAAATCTTGCCAAACATAAAAATATGAATCTCACGCTTAAGATTGACAAGGAGTGATAAAAATTATTTCCATGTAGATGATCTGACGCATAACGAATATTGTGAGAGGACTCGAAGTATTTTTACTGCTGCAAGAGAGAAATTTAAACCGATTAAGCAAAATAATAAATGTATATGTGTTAGTCACACTTAAGAATTATCTGAAATTGAGGGTTTTGGTGCCCATTGGATTCATGGCCTGCCACTTTTACATGTGTAATGCTGATTGGCGAGGGTAATTACACAAGGATGATCTAGAAAAACTAGACTCTAAAAAGTTCTTATGTGTACAGGGTTGGAGCCAGAAGTTTAGGGCGCAGGCTAAATATTTAGAAAGATACCAACCATTTCCTATTTGCGAACCCAACAATAATTATGCAGTAATAATAAGAAAAATTGCTACGGACTGCCCTTAGTGCGATTGTTAGCAACTTAATGTGCACAAATGTCTCAGATATGTGTAAAATGTGCATACAAATTTGTGAATGTGTATGGGTATCTGTAAATTTTTATTAAAATTTTAGCCTTTTTGGCATTGCATGTGTATTAATCACGCCTATTGGGCAATGGTTAGCAAAATCACCAATGTTCTACAACTCACTAGGCGCTCCCAGGGTGGCCGGGAACCTTCTAGCTTCCAGGCTGAGTACTCGGTGCCTAGTCAGGCTAGTCGGCGAGGGGCCTTCCAGTGCCGAGGCGGCGAGTACTCGACCTTCCAGACCTTCTTTTCGAACAATGAAAATCAAGTGATAGAATGGGGCAAATATGCAAGTTTTAGTGGACCTATTTTATGCTTGGGGCAAGTTTGTTATAATTGTGAGGTCAAATTCACTAAATGTAGACAATATCAATTAGTAAACGGAGAAATTTGCAAAAGTGATCCCATTTGACATATACTCCCTCTGCCCCAGCATTGTAGCCTGACTGTATTCTTCTTCATTTTTTTAGGCAAGCCAAAAAGGGTAAGAAGGGGTGGCCAATGATTGGCTACCCTCCCTGAATGTGACCAACGGAGTCCCTACACATTGGGGAGCATGGCAAGAGGGGCCTAAACGGACCTGGCAACGTAAGGGTACTGCACAAGGGGAATTGTAACCCTGAGTGTTTGCCTATCAGATTTGCGGTTGTGATGAAAAGTATGATCACTGATTAGTGTCTCTCATTATGCTCTTGTGCAATATTGTTAGGGAAATTTATACACCACAGGTTTCGTCCATTTAGGTTGGCCCCATGGAGGACGAGTTATCGTCTTGACCCAACAATTTTGATTGTTTCTGAAAGCCCTAGTAGTGATTGTAGAATCCGTGTAAGCTTTCTAAGGGGTGTATGAAATCTATAAACTATTGAACAAGGTTATAAAAGACGCTAGTCGGTCCCAGGTCGGTTGACTGCCGACGAACGACTTTTAGCCGACTAATCGCCCACTTGGCCGACTAATCCACGACTTTTGCCCGACTAGTCGGGTTTCGATCAAGTCGGGGGACCTCCGACTAGCGACTTTGGGCGGACTAGTCGGCCGACTTGACTAACTTTTAGAACACTGCTATTGAACTCTTTTGGCATGAAGAACAAGAAGTTCATCGTGTATTTGCGCTATGGTAAGAACTTGTATCCCTGCTTTGCTCTATATATCGCTTTATGACACTATGACTGTGTGACCCTGTTTTGTTGCTGCTGATAGAAACAAAATTAGAAGCCACTCTTCACAAGTAGAATGATAGAAGAGCTTAAAAATGGCCTTCTACATGATTTCATGCTTGAAATGTCTTAGTAGGTTGTGGCCTGCATTTTCTCACTCTTCGAATCTGCATTTTTTTACTCTTCAAATCTACATGCTTCTATTCTATAAGAAATTGTAGATCATTTTCATCGCATTTTTTTAAAGATTTTTTGTTATCGAAATTATTGACCTAAAGTGTTTTAACTCCAAGGGCCTTCCACTATGTTTCATTGCTGTTAACCTTGAAAATGAAAATTACCAATTGTTTAACTATATATGTATGCAGTGCCAATCATATATCAAGTTCACCGCCTACGTGATGGGAATAGTTTTGCCAGCAGAAGGGTTGATGCAATACAGAAAGGCATAGTTGTATTCACATTACTTGCTTCATTTCAGGTAATGCTGTATTCTTTTGTGCGTGTAATCAACGTCAGGGAAACTACTCCGTATTTTTGTTTTCATTTGCAACATACTCACAGACAGGACCCATGCGCTCGTCTTAACTTTTTTCCCCTCTATTTTGATTTTCAAATGCTACAGTTATCTTGTATAGTTGTTTTTCTTTTCCCCCCAATTTGGTTAGTACTTCCACATTCTATTGCGTTGTTTCTGCTCATCAGGGTTGGAACAGAATGAGCTCAACATTAGTTGCTGCTGTTTTCCTAGTTGAATTTTTCTTGCATGATGTTGTCGTATAGTTACAACAGCCTCACCTTAGGTTTAGCTTAGCCAAAGTGGGTAATGCGATTAAAAGATGCTACTAACCCTTCCAGTGATTTGGTTGTCCATGAGATTTTCCCCCTCCCTTGCATTTACTCCCACTTTATTTGTTAATTCAGAATATACGGGTTTGTTCAACTTGGCCCTAATGAAATCAAGAGAACCAATATGGGTTCATTAGGGCTCTCAAACGCTTATGGATAACTGCAGAAGCCACCTTTATTACCCTGGCGGTGGTCCAATTACTATCATCTTTATCGCTATGGATTAGGTTCACCATCACCACTCTTTACTTGGAAACCTGTGTACCATTGCCTATTTGGTCCCACTGAGCCTTAACCGCCACCACCACTTCAATATTTCTATTGGATAATTTGGAACGCATGTAATTGCTCCCATTGGATAAAGTGATCAAAGTCTCCTTAATTTGACTACCATGATTTGAGTAAAAGATTTTAGGTGCATATGTTTCATTTTTATACTTCATTCATGGATTTGGAAATACTATCAACCAACAAGGTTCTAAAACTTGCTAGGCGCTCCCATGGCGGCCAGGCACCTTCTAGCTTCCAGGGCCAAGTACTCGGCGCCTAGTTGGGCAATTAGTCAGGCTAGTTGGTGTAGTTCGGCTACTCAGGCTAGTCGGTGAGGGGCCTTCTAGTGCCTAGGCGGCGAGTACTCGGCCTTCCAGACCTTCTTTTAGAACACTGTCAACCAATAGGAACTCATTGGAGTAACCAATAAAGTGTATTAACCAAAGGGATGAGTTTTGATATGAGGTCACAGACTGTTGAGGCTTACCGACTTTCTTCAGTCTTTGTACACAGCAATCTGGACGCCAAATTTTGTTTGGCAGGATAACTGGTCTCTCTCTCTCTACACGCACACTCTGCACTTCAATTGCATTGCATAAATAGTAATTATTGTGTAACATTTTTATTCCTTTAAGATAAGCTATAGAGATTATCTATTACTACTTTCAATCTCAGCTAAGTTCTCAGTCTCTGGTCAGTGATCAGTCTACTGGTTCTCTGAATTTTCTTCTTTTTGAGGGTTTGATTTTGATATGCATTGTTTGGCTCATTGTCTAACAACTTAAGCTTTTGGGGAAGTGGTGATCTAACATGGTACGTCAACTTCAGTATCTGAGGAGTCATAGTTTAAGTCTATCCATCTGCAGTTTTTCCTCTATTGCATTCTGTTTCCCTTCAGCTTCCGAGAGATCGATGATTGCATCTCCACGTGCAGGAGACGTTGCATTTGAGTGAGGGTAATAGAGCTTGATATGCAATGTTTCCCCCCTTTCCTACCAACTTAAGAAAGTACAGCCATCCATTAAATCTAAGTTTTTCAGATGAATTTCTCTCTTATCAAATTTCCTGTGAGCCACGCATGAAAGGTATGGAGGAGAACTTTAGCCTGTGTGCTGCAATCTTTAACTGTCGGAGAGTATGGTTCCTCTCTCTCTCTCTCAAATGACCTACATCAAGCTCAAAGGGCACGTATGGGCCGCTTTCCATACCTTTCTCCTCTTTGAATGGAAACCTCCTCTAGTGCTCATACAATCATATAATTATTTTCTATGTAACCTAAGTCCTAATTGTCGATAAGCGTAAATAACTAAGTTATCCTCTCTAACAAATTAGGCTTTTATACAAGGCCGTGGTCGATAATTTTGCATGGTATCAGAGTAGGCAATACATCTTGTGTTCAAACCTCAAATCCGACTTGACGAGCAAAATTACTAGGAACATGTTTGGTTCACATGTGGAGGCGGCGGCATGTTGACCTTGTAAGTAAAAGAGTTACCTTCTCTATTGCAACTTGGAAAATTTGATGAGTTGGAGGACAACAATGTGAGCAAACACAAAACAGAGAAAATAAGTTCTGCAACTGCCTCACAACATCGCAATGGTGTAAAAGGGTTGTGCTAGAGAGAGGGATGGGATGGGATACACTTCCTAGGGATGGGATGGGATACACTTCCTACTTACCAAAATAAAAAATAAAAAAATGAAACAACCTCGTTACCAAAAAAAGAGAGAGAGGAATGGGATAAAGTGGAAGAGTGGTTACAGTAAGGCTTTGCATTTGTGGGTGCTATATCCACGGCCAATCAAACAGCAAGATCAAACAACCGTCAACCCTCAATAGGTGAAGATAACAAGGCAAAGATATTGTTGGAGCAATTGACCTTTTATAAACTTTTTACAGTCAGACTCAGTGGACATTCCTAGTTCTCTGATGCATATGAAATAGTCCTCGACTTCTCTACTTTGTGCTTATAATGTGTGGGACATCTATCAGACTCATTAATTTTGTACCAATTGATTTACTTCTGTGCACTTGGAACTCTGTGCACGTGGAAACAACAGATTATGACTTTAAGTGGTCCGATTAGGAGGACCTGATTACTTGAAAATGATCATATCTATCCTTCTCACCATTATTTCAATTTCCTCAGTGTCTTCATCAGATCATATCGATCCTTATCACCGTTATTTCAATTTCCTCAGAGTCTTCATCATTTCTCACTTCCCAAACGAGAAAAATAAAAAATAAAATAGAAAAAAAGTGAAGATGCTAGTGTTGGTTTGTTGACGCTATTCTTTAATTGATGCTCTTTTATGAGTTCAGTTTGACTTTCTGTTCTTGGAGTAAATAGTTGGTTTTAGTTGCAGAATGAATGCTTTGTATATTGCAAATATTGATCTTTTACGACTTTACAGAAAGAAGAAGAAGGTTTTGATCACCAGGAAGCGCTGATGCCGTCTGTGCCTGATCCGGAAACTGTAATTGAAATATGTTTTGTGTGCATTGCCAACAATTTCCATTCTATAGCTGCTATGTTCCTGATCTCCAATTTTGCGGCAGCTTTTGTCCATGGAAGAGTTGCGGGAGAGACGTCTCACTGATCCTCGTCTTCCCAGGTATTTTGGTCCATTACAAGTTGTATTTCCGATTCCAAGTTTGTACAATTATCTCTCTCCATTTTTTTCCTTTGAAATTCAGCTTCAATTATTTTCGTGTCCTGGCTAAAATGCTTTTTAGGATAGCTATAAAATGGTTCATTAGCTATGAAATGATTCAGTGACAATTGCTTTTTAGGATAGCTATAAAATGGTTCATTGCTCTCTAATACACTAATTTGGTCTCAACATGTTCCAGTTCATTTTCTTACAAGGTTTTTTTTTTTTGGGGGTAAGTTCCTACATGGCACTGTTACATGTGACATCTCTGTCAGCATTGTCAAGTCAACTTTGTCAAATCAGCTTTGTCTTTGTCATTTATGAAATTGGAAATAAGTTTATCTTCTGCCATTGTCTAAGTTTATGTTCAACTAAGTAAACCATATACTTACGAAGGCAGCAAAATCCGAGAGTGATTGGTATGGCCGAAAGCTCATATGGCCTGATTCATCAACTCTAGAATTTAAACTCCATGCATGAATACTTATAATTGCTAGATTTACTATCCTAATTACCAGAAAAACCTTGAAATCTAAGAACTGGCCTCCACTCGATGAATAGACTCCAGTCCTCAGTATCAGCAAAATGACGTCAACTCGGGCATAGTGATCTGTTAAGTTTAGGCCTTTGGCAGCTTTTGCTATGTCTTCGGGTCACAGCAGAAGTATTCCATAAGACCCATACTTTGGAAAAGCCATGCCTTTTGACAAATCTCCCTTGATGGTGTGTTCTTGGGGTTGCTGAGTGGAAGTCTAACGCAGTTGGAAAATTGGAATAGAATTGTCAAAATTATTGTTATAGCTATATAGGCTGCACTAAGTGTAGGCCAAAATGCAGTTTATCTCTTTGTAGTTTGGGTCATTTGCACTTCACCTCCCTATGGTCTAATAATGACCGACTTAGCACCTTGTAGTTTTAGACTTTTTTTGCAACCCTTACATTTGCTGTCCAAAGTGATGGAATGTGTGCTTCACGATCCGCTTTTGCATTTCTGGAATGAAAAACTTGAATTTCTCCAATGGTTGTGTGATAAATGGACAATAATGCCCTCAGTGTTTTTCTTCTTCCCAAACCATATAATAACCCTGACCACAACCGCAACCACAACCATAACTCTTAACTCTGTCGCCAACCTAGTCTTATTGTCCCACCATCACTACAGCCATTTTCCTGCCACCCATGAAATCCCCCTCCATCAATACCAACCACCACCCACCAGCTGCCATTCTGGCTCCATGTCCAAGTTGCCTCACCCCCTCACCCCATCCCTCCCACCTCCTCTTCCAACCGCCACTGCGCACCAACGCCCCCTCCTCGATCTCATTCCCCCGTAACCACCTCCCCTCTATTCCCCAGCCACCATTGCCACATCTCCTTCCCTCCACAGCCCACATCACTGCTTTATTGCTCTCACTTTTTTAGAGCTACCGTTGGGGTGATGATTTGTAGGGTGGAGATAATGATTCGGCCATTCCGGAGGAGAGAACTTAAAAAACCCAATAGATTAGTTTTCAAGAATTTGGCCAGAGAGGAGTTGGGAGGAGTAATTCATGGTTGGTTGTGCATTGCTGCTACTGCTTCTGCAAGTTATAGTATGAAGTATGAACACTGAACATATGCTTAGATATAGCTTATTTGTATGGGGTTATCTATCATCAAAACGTTTATGTGCGATAAAAATAGGTGTAAAGCACCAATGAAGACTTGCATATATACATATATATAGATGAACATGGCTATGATTTTAAAAGTTGTGTACTTCATTACAACTCTATTTCAATTGTGAAATTAGTGATAAAAAACAGGTTCAATTGCATAAGTACGCTGTTGAACTAGGAATAGATATGAACAATTGGAGAAATTTTGTTTAACTAAACTTTTTCAGTAGGAGGAGATAACAGGGGGGTAAATTGCATTTTGTACCTAATACGAGCCTTTTCCAAAGGCAACTGGCTCAAAATGATGATTCCCCATGGTAAAATTGCTACGACATCAAGAACACCATTGAAATATTTTGAACTTTCTTAATCTTGGTGAATAATATTGTTTGGGTTCTTCTGTGTCTCAATTAACATCTTTGTTTTCGCATTCCCCTTCCCTTGACCCCTGTTATTTGATTAGCTGATTTGTGGTCAATTGCTTTGATTTTGTGCAAAGAACATCCTGAGTAAACTGTGTTTATCTCACGTTTGACCTAAACCAAAACGGTCATTGTATCTCCTTGAGTTCAGTGAAGCCTGATAATCAGTTGTTACAGAACCTACCGGAACAAGGTTGCTGCTGCAGAGTTTGTACCGTGGCCAATCGAGATCAGATTTTGTGAGCCTCGAACTAAAACAAACCAAAACGAATCTCCTCCAAGGTTAGTCCTGGCTCTTTGTAACATTTTATTATGACTTCTTTTTTGGTTGGACATATGGGCTATTATTCAGTGCTTTATACACACATACATTTGAACTTCAACTCATTGGAGGACAATGAACTTTTGTTGCAGTTTAAGGTATTGGTTCAGAGCAAAAGGAAAACTTTCAAATGACCAGGCTTTGCATAGGTAAGAAACTTCATTTCAATATTCTTTTTTCTGTTAGCTGTGTTGCATGGTGGAAGTTTAGCAGAATGAGTGTTAGTGAAGCATGATGGAAGCTCATATTTAATTTCATTTGGTTAATTTAGATAGAAACTCAAATATTGTTTTCCGTGGTATAATCCTTTATAGAATCATCGATTTGGAAATGACCTTCAAAGAAGAAATGACCTTCGAAGAACGCTTTTTGCATCTTTCTTTTCGCATGTTCACTCTTTCATGTTACTATATCGTTTCTTCATCTTAAAGATACACATCCTGACAGCTGATGAAGTGATGATACTTTCCGAGTATTTGTTGAATCCAATTTAAATTTGAATTTAATGGGTGTCTTTGTGAACTTTCCCACAAGAACTGGTCAATAAGAACTTCTCATGGTATCTTTGACTGGTTTTTCGTGGATTATAGGCCTTCGAGCCCTGCGTCTAAAATACTGGATGGCAACATCTGGATAGAGTTTTTTTTTAGCAAAAGTTACAGCAGAAAGTTACGGGTGTATGGCTGTGGCTGTGAGTAGGGCTGCAAACGAACCAAGCTGTTCGTGAGCAGCTTGTGGCTCAGCTCATTTCGTAATCGAGCTCAAGCAAAGTTTTAGACTCGTTTAGTAAACGAGCTTGCTAAAGCTCAGCTCGGCTCGTTTGTATAGGCTTGGCTTGTTTAAGGAGGCTCGTTAAGTAAAATACCCTGGCTCGGCTCGTTTGTAACGAGCCAAGCTCGAGCTAGAGTTTTGGATGCCGAGCTCAAACACTACCAAGCTCAGCTTAGGTCGTTTGCACCCCTAGCTGTGACGCTAGAAAGTTGAGGGTGTTAGGCTATAAGGCTAGAATGACCTGTGTTGAAATAAATAGAGAGATGTTTTTCCTATGGATGATGATTTCATCAAGCAGCATCCGTGGAGAGTTGATTAATTGGATTTAAATCCATTTGTCTTCTTCCTAATTTGTGAGGTGATACTCACGTTCTCGTTAATTCATTGCAGATGTGTGGTGGCATATGCTTCAGATCTAATATTCATTAGTGTGAGTTTAAATCCGCACCGGAAAAGGGATTTAAAAACATCATCCATCAGTCTTGATCACTCGTAAGTATTCTTGCCTTTTTACGATGTCTTAAATTTTAACTGCAATGGACACACACACACATGTATGTAGGTAGAGGTATATATATATTTAGATATTTTGTAATCATTGATTTAGCTTGTAGAAGTATCTGTTTGAGGACAACCCACCTAGTCTTATCAAGTGCACCCTCCTGAGACAAGGCTTGGTCTGCTATGAGAGCATGTAAAACCTGGTTGGGCCCACTTGGGGCTGCACTAGCCTATATATTTAAGCCATGGTACATTAACATTATGCGAGTGTGACTTTTGATATTCGCCATTGTTGTTGCTATTGGTTAACTGGTGCCGTACAGAAGGACGAGCATGGTTTGAGCTCCATTTGACTGCCGCGTTTCTGTCTATGGACCTGACATGTAATGTTGTTTTACGGGCTATAATTTGAGACCAGGCAAAAGCTTGAGAAAGTAATCTTTCAGAGAATTATTAGCTTGGAAGAGCTTGAGAAATGGCATCGATATTATTGTTTGTTAGTGGGTTTGAGTCCATAAAAATATTGTTATTCCTTTTGGCATTGAGACAATTCTGAAAGGTTGTCCGAGAATTTTTTTGATGCCAGACATTGAGGTTAAGATTTGTGTGTTCATTCTTTCTCTCTCCTTTTTTTGTTTGCTTAAAGGAAATTGTTTGGGCTCTTCTTCTCTGACTAGCAGAAGCTGGTTTGAGGGTATAGAGCAATGTGGTTAGTAGATTAGTTGGTTAGCTTCCAAATAGTTTGAGTCTCTGCTGATAGTACAATTAATTTTATGCCTGTGAACCTAAGAGTACTTGCATAAGAGCTGGGTAACATTGAGAAGCTATGCACTAGTCACATAATTGTGTCTTAGCTACATGAAACTTCTATAGTATAATTGCTCTAGGTGGATTTGTACTTTTAGTAGTCCAGTTTAGGCAACTAATTACAGTAAGAGTCAGTTTAAGTTTTGCGAGTCTTTAGAAGACCTTTTTTTTGCTTCTAGTGGTAGTACTACTGCAGATATGTTCAACAAGATGTTTTTCCAAAATAATGCATACGTAGTTGAGGATCGCAATAGACCTTTTTTATTCACCATGAAAATGACCTTCCTCAATTTATTTTTCCCAGGATGTGGTTTCACAGGCCCTTTAGAGCTGACGACTGGTTGCTGTTTGTGGTGGGTATCGAATCACATTTAGTTTTGTTGCTTTTATGTGCTGAGGTTTCATATGATTAGTTCTTTCTGCCTGGTTTATTTGTTTTTCACTGAAGTGTTAACTCCCACAAGTCTTTAACGGTCTGCAGATTCTGAGTCCTACTGCATACAATGCACGTGGCTTTTGTTCCGGCCAGATGTTTAACACTAAGGGCGAGGTACACAAATTATGACTTCGGATCATACGTTATCACCTATGGGGTTCTTTTTGTTCTTTCTTAATCCACATTTGAGTGTTTTACTCAAGTTTTTATTCTTGTTGACGATGGCCAGCTCGTTGTATCATTGTCTCAAGAGGGTTTAATAAGGCAGGCAAAAGCACCCAGTTCTGGTCTCAAATCAAAGCTTTAATGCAATTCTGGTGAACATGCTCGAGACCTTTTTGGGTCCAGGTGTTCTACTCCAGCCTTCATCCTTATTCATTATACGCAATCATAGCAGTATCAATGCCGTCGGTATTGTAGGTTCACATTGTTCGTAGTAAAGATAGTAAATCAGTTGGCTTGCGTGATTACGTGAATAAATGTAAAAGCTTTGTCAATCCTCGTTCCCTAACTTCATTTGAGTATTTGGTTTGCCAGTGACTGAACAAAGCTCGGTGCCAACTGTACTATCAATGCCGTTTGGAGCTCCATGAAATTAAATATTCATTGAGTTAAATGAAACCAGATCTTATTGTTACCAATCCAGAAGTCAAGAAATGATTGGTTGGAAAAAAAACAGTAGAGAATTTGAAGCCGTGAACCGTAACACTAACATACTTTCTGCCGTGATTATACCACAGTAGGAGAGACGAGACGAAAATTCCAGTATTCCATCCCGCAAATGCAGAACAACGTCGTTCAGAACAGAATTGACAGTAATTTGAACGCGACGCACCGTTTTTCTATATTCCTCAAACTACCAAAATTACCTATTTCCTTCCTCAACTACTGATTTTCAACATATTGAGTCTAATTGATAATGGGAGTTAAAATTTTGGACGGAATGATACACGTGTATCTCACGTGAGTTGACAAAATGGTTGAAAACCCCTCATCATAAATAGTAACCAGTTTTCCAAAAGATTTTAGCACCCAGGTGCTAAAATCACGATATTTCAAATAAAAAAATAAAGTGGTTCCGTGTATCGTTTTTTAATTTTTTTCGCACCAATTAAAGTACACGAGGAGTAATTTAATTTGGTGCAAAAAAAATCGAAAAATGATA
This sequence comes from Vaccinium darrowii, assembly GCA_020921065.1. Taxonomy (NCBI): domain Eukaryota; kingdom Viridiplantae; phylum Streptophyta; class Magnoliopsida; order Ericales; family Ericaceae; genus Vaccinium; species Vaccinium darrowii. Next base: position 27,492,193 of record CM037157.1, on the reverse strand, counting down.
CACGGAACCACTTCATTTTTTGATTTGAAATATTGTGATTTTAGCACCTGGGTGCTAAAATCTTTTGGAAAACTGTAGTCATCTTATTCACTTGTCCATATATATATATATATAGTTTTTTTTTTTATCACATCCCAAAATTTGTTGTTTTTTGATAATTAATTTAAGGAATCGATTCACAGCAAAATTATCGAATTAGTGATAATCGTACATAACAAAAAAACATACAAAAAAAAAAAAATCAAGAAAAGGAAAGAAAAGAAAAAAAAAAAAGATCTTTAATTAGTGTGGAAGACGCTTTACCAGAGGTGTCATGCTCTCGATTTTCAACATAATCCAATTACATTTCTCAAATGAAATAAGCTCATGGTTCCATTCATAACTTTCTAAAATGTTCCTCACAACGATTCAAATTTAATAAGAAATGCATATTCTACATTGGGAACCTGCATCCCACAAGAATTCATGAATAAAAAGGTTAGAGTTATTATATTCTTTCACTAGTCAAAAGAGATGAATAAATAAAGTTACAAGTTTCTCTTAAAACAATACTCCTGCCGTCCATTTTTAAGTGATACCTATCGGAATACGTGCAATTTCAACTCCTAAAAAACATATTTCTTTATATAATTTTTACTCCCTCCATCCCTTTTTAAATGATAGGTTTGGGAAACGTGTATTTTTATAGCCGTTAAAAAATGCACTTCTGTAGCATGAAATAGCCGTTAAAAAATGCACTTCCGTAGCATGTTTTTAAATTTTTTCGGTACCAAATTAAAGTACTCAATGAGCACTTTAATTTGGTATAAAAAAATTAAAAAATTATATAAAAAAATATGTTTTTTAGGGGTTTAAAATTACACGTATTCCAATAGTGATTACTTAAAAAGGAACGGAGGGAGTAATTTTTTTCATACCAAATTAAAGTGCTCATAGAGGATTTTAATTTGGTGCCAAAAAACTAAAAACATGCTACAAAAGTGCATTTTTTATGTCTACAAAAATACACGTTTCCCAAAGGTATCATTTAAAAAGGGATGGATGGAGTATATAACTATAAAATGATCAAATAACTCTTCCGTGTATGCTTTGAACCATTGCAATGCACTCCAAGCAAGTCAACTCATGTTCTATGTATTGTACATGAAAATGATGGGGTGAACTACACTAGCCCAGTAGAGAAATCTTCTACAATTTCTAAATGGATATGAGATGATTTCAGCACATAGATATCAAGGAGATAATGGAAAACAATAGCAAACCTTCTGATCGTCCAGACTGCATTGCTATGGATACCTCTTCTAGGAGGTATGGATACCAATGTTTCTGATCGACTGTGCACCATATGAATGCTCCTATACATAAACCATTCAACCATTTCCTAACTAGCCAATGCGGGACAATGCCAAAATACTACAAACAAGCTTCCTAAAGGACAAGGAATATTTTGATAAAAACCCCCATTTATTTTGATAAGTTTCCAACGCAAAATGGGTGGTTAACATTTGTGGTGTCAAAAGTTGTGTCCCCGGAACCGCCCCCATACATATATTTTGTATATAAATTTATATTTGTAAACATTGATTTAGCTGGTAGAACCGTAGAAGTACATGTTTGAGGCCAACCCACCTAGTTTGAGAGCATATAAAACCAGGTTGGGCCTATTTATGGCTGCATTAACTTTCCGGGAGTGTGACTTTGATCATTGCAATTATTGTTGCAATTGTTTAAACTGGTGCCATACAGAAGGACAAGCATGGTTTGAGCTCCAGTTGACTACCCTGTTTATGGGCCTGACACATTTAATGTTGTTTTAGGGGCCATATTTGAGACCATGCAATGTTCGTGCATGGAATTATAAGCTTGGAAAAGCTTGAGAAAGGGCATAGATATTATTGTTTGTAGGTGGGTTGGAGACCATGATTATATTGTTATTCCTTTTGGCATTGTGACAATTCTGAAAGGTTGTCCGAGAAAAAACTTGATGCCAAAAATTGAGGTTAAATTTTTGTGTAAATTCTTTCTTTCTCCATTTTTTTTATTTTCTTAAGAGCAAATAGTTTTCGGTCTTCTTCTCTGGAGTGTTTCCTGATTTGCTTGGTTGTATGGGCTTGTCCTCTGGATTTTAGTTTGTTTGCTCTATAAAAGTGATTAATTTACCCAAAAAAACATGGTTGAGACTTGAATTGAAGCTGGTTTGAGGGTGTGGACTAAGCAATGTGGTAACTAGATTAGTTGGTTAGCATTCCAAATAATTTGAGTCTTTGCTGATAGTAACAATTAATTTGATGTCTGTGCACCCAAGGCTACTTGCCTAGCGGCCGTGAAACATTGGTACAGTGGACTCTTAAAAATGGCTTCTAGGTGAGGCTCCTAAAATTTAGCAAGCCATTTGATCAATTATGGTCTTCAATGAGCTCCCAATACAAGCTCCCAATGGTGGCTCCTAAGCATGGCTCCTAACCCATTAGCTAAATCTAACTAGCTTTGTAGCTATCTCCAAGTGAGATGCAAGCCCTTTTAATCCTTTTTTTATGGGACCCACACTTTTTTTATTATTTTCTTCACAAAATAGAAAAATTTTTTGCTAGTCCATTGGGTGCACGTATGCTCTCTATATTTAGCAAACTCTAGGAGTGTTAAATGGACTCCAATTAGGCTTATGTGTACACCTTAGGAGTCAACATAGAAGTCATTTTTAGGGAGCCCACTGTGGATGTTCTAACCTCTCCACTAGTCACATAATTATTTATAGCTCTCTAAAAAGATTCATGCAGCCGAACCCCAGTAATTGGGACAAAAGGCTCGGTTTAGTTTGGTTTGGTAAGATGTTCTTCCAATATAAATGCATTTGTATTTGCCTATAAGGTGAAGGTTTTGAAAACAGGAATTGAGGATCGCAGTAGGCCTTCATTTTTTGTTCACCATGAAAATGACCTGCCTCGATTTATTTTTCCCAGGATGCGCGGTTCACAGGCCATTTAGAGCTGATGAATGGTTGCTGTATGTGGTGGGTATCGAATAGCATTTAATTTTGTATCTTTTAAGCGTTGAAGTCTCATATGATTAGTTCTTTCTTCCTGGTTTATTTGTTTTTTTAATGAAGTGTTAACTCTTACAAGTCTTTTGACGGTTTTACAGATTCTGAGTCCTACTGCGTAGCGTACAATGCGCGTGCCTTTTGTTTAGGCCAAATGTTTGTTTTAATGAATTGTCGAGTACTGAGAATATTCTCAAACACTATATCTCCATGAGTATGACTACAACGATAGAGTGTTGAGAATTTTCGCAAGCGGCATTGTAAGGGTCCGGATTCACCGAGCACCTAACTCACTGTAGGAGACACCTCTTCAATTGTTACCAAGAGATTATCTGCGAGGGACTCTTCGGTGAATGGTTCAACTTAAGCAAATTAGACATGTGGGAGTTCGGTCCCTCGCCTCGGAGATTCTCCGAGACCTCATATATACGTGGTTCAATGACGAGTTTTTAGGACTACTATCAAAAGTCTCGGGGATTATCCGAGAGGTGACCTTAATCAACTTCACAAATACTACCATGCCGAGAGGCTAAGTGCTGAGTCAGCAGAGCAGTTAATGCTGCATGTGCCTGTAACAAACCGTGATCATGACAAATGACGTCATCCGAACGGTTACGACACGTGTCACGTTTTCACTGGAGGCATGTGCCTTCAGAATATTCTTTCGAACCCGTCATCGTGACGTCAGCCGAGCGGTTAAGTCACGTGACGAGCACAGCTGTGCTTGGAGGCCAAGCCAAGGCTCACCTATAAAAGGAACACTTCATCATCTCAAAGAGGTACGCAATACTCTCTAAAAACCCTAGATCTACAGTACTTCATCTTCTTCTACTTACTAGACCGTCGGAGTACCATTCCGGACTCAACGGTCCGGTCTGGTGCTAACGGTTTGCTCAGTGTGCAGGCCTAAAGTTCCACCTGAGAGTTTATACCATCTCCGTCGTCCACCATCACCAGGAGGATCAACCAAAGGAAAGAGGGTTCCACAATTGGCGACTCTGCTGGGGACCGACTGATTTGAGTCATTTCCCGGTGTTCTACTCTTCTTCTCCTTGGAAGAACTCTTCCTCTGTTTCTCAGCTCTTCAATGGCGATCGTTGAAGACGACGGAACCACAGAACCGGCGGCAGGAGTTAACCCTGGCGGTGGTCCTCGGGTGGGTATCGTCACCCACCCCATCTCAGGTTTCACTCCGAGCCCAAATCCACTAGACACCGTGCAGCAGATGCAGGAGCAAATGGCTGCCATGAAGACTCAGATTGAAGCGCTGACGAAGGCACAACCCACAGCCTCAGCCTCCCGATCTGGGGCGTCAAGGCGACGGCGCAAGGCGGCGGCGGCGGCCCAGACAACTCAACTTACCCACCAAACCCAGCGTCCTTCGGCTAAGGATCGTTTGGGCCGGCCGATCATCGTCACCGACGCCTCAGGACGAGTGATTCCACCAAGACAGCGGACTCCCTCTCCTAGAAGGCGTTCGGAAATAGTGCGTACAGACCGCACTGCTCGAACTGGAGGTCACTCTTCTTCCAGTTCCCAGTCCACGACGGGACGATCTAGGTCCCGAGCTCCTCGCCGGAACAACGAAGGCGATGATGTAAACCGTGGGAAAGCCCCGGTACAATACGATACGGATGGCCGAGAGATCATCCGTAACAAATCAACCGAATATGATCATCACAGAGGTCGTGTGGACCGGGAACCGAGAACCCACGACAGGGAACGGAGTCCCCGGAGACACCGCGACCGAGAACCACAACACTTTCCAGAGTATGACATGGATGATACCGGCGATTTTTTAATCGTTCGGGACCCGCGTACCGGGGAGTCAAAACGTTACCAAGCAGAGGCCAATCCTCATCAAGCCAGAAACTCTGAGAAACGAAAAGAGCCTCCACGAGGCCTCGGCGCGAGCGATGAGCGGCACAGACTGAACGCCAAAAGAGCGTTCAGCGCTGGCGAGGCCTGCGAGATCCCTCGTTTATCCGAGAAGCCAGCTGATTCAAGGCTTCGGAAAATCCAAGAGTCTCCATTTACCCGGGAAATCCAAGAGGCTCATCCTCCAAGAAACTTCACCGTCCCCAAATTTACAAAGTACGACGCCAAGACAGACGCCGTGATGCACCTCGTGCACTACCGGCAACTGATGGGACTTTATGGCTACGACGAGGCGATGATGTGCAAGGCTTTCCCGGTGAGCCTTCAGGGGACCGGTCTAGTTTGGTTTAACCAACTACAACCGGGCTCCATCGCTTCGTTTGAAGAACTGGAAGAGGCCTTCACAGCTCGGTTCGTGACGAGCAGTACCCAACCAAAGACGATCGATGCTCTCGTCGGTCTGAAACGACAGTCCAGAGAGAAATTGAGAAAATATGCCGAGCGCTACTGGGAGATTTACAATGCCATCGAAAGCTGTGACCCACAGATGGCAGCCACGTCCTTCAAATATGGCTTAGACGAGCACTCGGCGATTTTTGAAGAACTGATGCTGCATCCCCCGGCAAACATGAGCCGGTTAATGGAAACGGTAGAGAAGTTCGCCCAGTTAGAGGATATCATATCCGAAAGGAGGCTTTCAAGAGCCTCAGGAAATCAAAAAGCCAATGCTGGAGATTACTCGGGGAAAAAGCAGGTCAATACAGTTAAAACAGGAAATGGAAAGGGGTGGAAAAAGGACCGCGATTCGTAGAGGGAACGGGAACCGCGCAGGGAGCGGGAACCGAGACCCAACGAGTTCATCGGTATAACGACGGTATTTAACCTACCCCTCTATAAATTGATAAGAGAAATTTCACGAGAGCCTTGGTTCACCTGGCCAACCAACAAGCTGGGGACAGCCGAAGGCCAGCCAGATGACTGTAAGATGAAATGTACTTACCATAACGAGCTGGGACACTATACCACTGCGTGCCAGCCTTTCAAGGAATTCTTGGAAAGGCAGGTCACGCAAGGGCGCTTGGACCAGTATATTGACCGCCAACGGACTAATAACCGAACACAGCAGCAACAACAGAACAACCCTCCGGATGAAATCATTGTCCACGTGATCCACGGGGCTGCTACTAAGGAAAAAACGGCAGCACTTCGGGAGTTGCCAAGCTCTTCCTCACAGGTCCTTACCGTTGGTGGAAACGCCAAACGAAAGCTCTCGGACCGAGAGGAGCAGTGGACAATCACTTTCAGCGAACAAGATCTGAAGGACGTACAGCTGCCTCACAGCGATGCACTGGTAATCTCCGTTTACATAGGAATTCCCAAGGTCAAACGAGTGCTCGTTGATCAAGGAAGCTCTACAGAAATCCTATACTACTCGGCGTTCAAGGCACTGAACTTGAATCCGGACCATCTGTTGCCGGCCGACTCCCCCCTCTTCGGATTCAACGGGGCTCCGGTTTGGCCAATGGGACGGATAAACCTACCAGTAAGGGCAGGCTCAAGAACCTTGCAAATGGAGTTTGTCGTGGTTGACGCGCCGAGCCCTTACAATGCCATCCTCGGCAGAACGTGGCTGCACGAGATGAAGGCCATCGCCTCAACTTATCACCAAGTCGTTCGATTCATCGGGGCCGAGGGATGGCAGGAAGACATCAAAGGAGAACAGATAACAGCAAGAAGATGCCAAGTAAACGCCGTACACATGAAGAAAAAAACCACCAAGGGAAAGAAGAAGAAAGAACCCAAGCCGAGATCTATCGAGGAACTTGAGGGTCCGGTTTTGGAGGACGTCGGGACGGCCGCGGAGGAGAAGGCAGTAGAGGACCTCGTCACTGTACCCATCAATGACGACGGAACTCGCTACTTTCTTCTTGGGTCGACACTGACAACATTTGAAAAGGAGCAGCTGGTGGACTTTCTGAAGAAAAACGTTGGGGTCTTTGCCTGGACACCATACGAGATGCCGGGCATTGACCCGCAGTTTATCTCCCACTCTCTGAACGTCGATCCTCTCCGAAGGCCCGTGGTACAAAAACCGAGACGTTCGTCTCCGGCCCACTCGGACACTGTTATAGCTGAGGTCGGGAAGTTACTTGATGCCGACGCTATCCGAGAGGTCCAGTATCCGACGTGGCTGGCAAATACAGTTGTCGTTCCGAAAAAGAATGGGAAGCTGCGCGTCTGCGTAGACTACACCAATCTTAACGATGCCTGCCCGAAGGATTGCTTTCCACTTCCACGGATTGATCAGTTAGTTGATGCTACGGCTGGACACGCTCGGCTCAGCATGATGGATGCCTACAGCGGGTACCACCAGATAGCAATGGCAGTTGAAGATCAAGAGAAAACAGCCTTCATTTCTCCCCGAGGAACCTACTGTTACAAAGTAATGCCGTTCGGTCTCAAGAACGCTGGGGCTACCTACCAGCGCATGGTGACAAAAATGTTCGCCAAGCAGCTCGGGGACACAATGGAAGCATACATCGACGACATGGTGGTCAAAAGCGAGCACGCTTCGGATCATTTGGAGCACCTCGGCGAAGTTTTTGCCGTCATGAAGAAGCACAAGCTGCGCCTCAATGCCGAAAAGTGTGCATTTGGCGTCGGCTCGGGAAAATTTCTCGGCTACATGGTCACTCGTAGGGGCATTGAGGCTGATCCAAAGCAGATAATTGCTATCCGAAACCTCAGGGCCCCAAGCACCATCAAAGAAGTTCAGAGGCTCACAGGAATGGCCGCGGCGCTCAACAGGTTTATCAGCAGGTCTTCGGATCTGTGCCGACCTTTCTTCGAGTCCCTGAAAACAAGCAAGAGGAGTTTTCAGTGGACCGAGGAATGCGACCGAGCGCTGGGCCAATTGAAGGATTACCTCTCCAAAGCTCCCCTCCTCGTGATGCCCAAGCCTGAAGAAGACTTATACCTATACCTCTCGGTATCAGGCCATGCTGTGAGCTCCGTCCTGGTGAGGAAAGAGGGGGCTAACTTTCAGCCCATCTACTACTCCAGCAAAACCCAAATCCCTTCCGAAACAAGGTACCTCCCTCTAGAGAAACTGGTTTTGGCACTCGTCACCGCTAAAAGGAAACTGTTGCCCTACTTCCAAGCCCATACCATCATCGTGATCACCGAGTATCCACTGAAGACCGTGCTCCGAAAGGCCGACCTCTCCACTCGGATCTCAAAATGGAGCTTGGAGCTGGGAAACTTTGATATTCGGTACGAACCGAGAACAGCTATCAAGGGACAGGCTCTGGCAGATTTTATCGCCGAACTGACACCTGAGCTTAAGGAAAACAGCTTGAAAATTGATGTAGAAGCTCAAACAAACAGAAGAGGGTCAGGGACTCCGGCGCAAGCCGAGAAACCTAATGAAGAAAGAAAAGGCAGATGTTGGAAAATGTTCCAAGGAGATGTATGGCGCCTACATGTGGACGGAGCATCAAACAGCCGAGGGGCCGGAGCCGGTATCGTGATCGTATCTCCGGAAGGTGTAATGCATGAAAATGCGCTAACTATCGGTTTCACGGCGTCTAACAACGAAGCTGAATATGAAGCACTAGTTTCCGGCCTAAAGATGGCTAAACACTTAGGAGCCGAGACAGTGCAAGTATACAGCGACTCTCAGCTGATAGTGAACCAAATCAAGGATCAATACAGCTTAAAAGACCCAAGGATGGAGAAGTACTACGACAAGGTCTGGGAGCTAATTAGAGAAATCGGAACCGTTGAGATTGAATGGGTGGGCCGAGAGCGAAACGCCCACGCGGACGCTCTGGCCTCCCTGGCAACAGCTTGTGCAGCTTCCCCTAACCGAACCATTCTCCTCGGGAAAGTAGAAAGCCCGAGCATCGAGCACGAGAGGCAAGAGGTGCTACACGTATCCGTCGGCCCTAGTTGGATGGACGAAATTCACGCTTACCTCAAGCACGAGAAGCTCCCGACAGACAAAAAAGAAGCTCACAGGGTCAGATGCAAGGCCTCGTACTTCTACCTGGATCCGAGCGATAAGATGTACCGAAGGTCCTTCACAGGCCCCGACTTGAAGGTCGTGCATGACTCCCAAATTGATAGCATTCTCCGAGAGCTGCATGAGGGTAGCAGTGGGTGCCACTCTGGAGGTCGATCCCTTGCGCACCGGGCTCTTACCCAAGGGTATTGGTGGCCGAAGATGAAGAAAACGTCGGAAGAGTTTGTTAAAAAGTGCGAGCAATGCCAAAAGCATGCCACTCACTTGCTCCAGCCGGCCGAAATCCTACAACCTATCACAAGCCCGTGGCCATTTGCACAATGGGGTCTCGATCTAGTGGGAAAGTTGCCGACAGCTCCAGGCGGCTACAAACACTTAATAACAGCGACTGATTACTACACCAAGTGGGTGGAGGCCGAGCCCCTAATTACCATCACCGCCACCGATGTGGAACGCTTTCTGTGGAAAAACATTATCTCTCGCTTCGGTGTCCCTTATGCGATCATTTCGGATAACGGGACCCAATTTGTGGCCGAAGCGATCGAGAAGCTTTGCAAAAAGTACAATGTTCGGATCTTCCACTCCTCGGTCTCGTACCCACAAGGAAATGGACAGGCCGAAGCATCGAACAAGACTATTTCAGCTGGAATCAAGAGACGCCTAACCCTGAAAAGAGGTAAGTGGGCCGAAGAGCTCCCAAAAGTTCTCTGGGGCTATCGAACCACACCCCAGCGCTCAACTGGCCGAACACCATTTTCTATGGCGTACGGCATGGAAGCTGTTCTCCCTCTAGCGACCCTTATCCCAACAGCTCGGACCGAAAATTTCGATGTGCCGACCAATAATGAAGCCATGGACAAGGAGCTCGACCTAGCTGAAGAGCTCAGGGACGAAGCACACCTGAAACAAGCCTCATACCAGCAAGAAGTTGCTCGGGGATACAACAAGAACATTCGGATGAGGCCCTTTAACGTTGATGATTTGGTTCTCCGAGAAGTGGTTCAGAAGTCTAAAAAGACTAAGTTCAAACCAAATTATGAAGGACCCTTCCGAGTGGTTGCAAAGGCCGGACATGGCTCATACAAGTTAGCAGAGATGGATGGAACACCTATTGGCAACCCATGGAATGCCACTAAGCTTAGGAAGTTCTATGCTTAAGAAATTCTGTTAGAAAATTTATTTGGGCGGCTTGTTTTGCCCCCTTTTCTTTGCTATTAAAGATGATCGGAGAATGAATGAAAAGAATCTTTTACTACTACTGTTACCTATTTAGATTACTGATTAGAATTGTCAGCATTTGACGTTTCAACCCATACGAGATTGCTTCGATTCTATCCGGAGCAGCTGTCTCCATTGACTAGAACCGAACAGGGGCTGTCAGTGGAAATTTTTTCCAAGTATTGGAGAATTTTAAACTCCATTCTTCGTTGCTTCGGTTCCAATCCGAACAACGTTTTCTCTGATTGGTCCCGAGCAGGGGCTATCAATGGAAATTTTTTCCAATTATTGGAGAATTTTAAACTCCATTCTTCGTTGCTTCGGTTCCAATCCGAACAACGTTTTCTCTGATTGGTCCTGAGCAGGGGCTATCAATGGAAATTTTTTCCAATTATTGGAGAATTTTAAACTCCATTCTTCGTTGCTTCGGTTCCAATCCGAACAACGTTTTCTCTGATTGGTCCCGAGCAAGGGCTATCAGAGGAAAATGTTGGAAGAATTTTTATTCGAATGATTACTTCGGTTCCAGACCGAACAACCACTTTCATCTCATTTATTTCCTAAGTATGGGATAAATTCCCATCAAACTTATCGCTGCTTCGGTTCCAATCCGAGCAACTACGTCCTCCGATGAGAACAGAAGCAGGGGCTATTAGGAGAACGATCTATTCTTAAAAAGTGTAAATTTTTCTAAGTATTGACAGGGTTTTCACACCAATCAGTAAAAAACATATTGCATACAAAAGAAAGATTCATTCATAACGATTGAAACATCCAAGCATTCAAACAACCAAATCAAAACTTTCACCATTTTGGTGAAACCAGAGGCATGGCATAGTGGTACTTGTTCGCTGCCACCCTCATGAAACCTGTTTTAAAATTCTTTACAAACCCATGGCACGGCAAAATTCAATTGTTCGGAGCCGTCCATTACATTGAAACAAACAAAAACAAAAAGAAGTGTTTTCAGAAACCCTATCCTAAGTGGTCAAGTTGACAGTCTTGTCCGCCGTGTTTTCGGGCGAGATTTGCTGGGAAGAAGTTCCTTCATCTGTGACCTTGCCAGAAAGACTGTCGTCCAGTGACTTCTCGGCCTCTTCGTCTTCGGCTTCATCATCATCAAGATCCTCGGCAACAGGAGAATCAGGCATTACGGGAGCTTGATACTTCGGGTCCTCGGGAGCGACACCGAAAGCAGCACAGCAATAAAGATATCCTTTGCCGAAGCCTTTTTTCTCACCTTCTTTGACAAGCTTTAGGATGTCCTCGGCATATGCCTCCCCGGCAGCGATGAATCCAGCATCGTAAGCTTCCTTTTTAGCGTCCTCCAGAGCCTTTGTGTGCTCGGCCTTCACATTCTCGAGGCGTTGATCAGATCTCACCCGCCACTCAGCCAGTTCCTTCTTCAACCTCTCGTTCTCGATCCGAAGCTCTTCGGCACGGCTCTCGGCAGTTTGCACCTTTTCCAAGGCAGCATCTGCTCGATGCTTGTACCTTTTCACCGCTCCGTTGAGCTCCACCATTTGATCATGCAGCCTCAGCATCGACTGCCCGGTCTGCAAACGCAAATGAAAAACAATATAAGTAAACATGTACGGCAGATAAAAACTCAGAAGTTCGGGGATGGAGGTTTACCTGTGCTATCAGCGACGAGCAGTGATAAAGATTATCCTCGATCTTGCTCGGGACCCTGGCCATGTCGTTTTTCAAAGCCAGACCGTACAGGAGTCCCAGACCAAGCCGAGGGTCGGCATGGACGCTATCCGTTGACATAATACTCTTCCCTTCGGCGTTTATAAGGACCGGAGTCCACGGCCTCGAAAGGATCTCAATCTCCGGACCCTCCTCTCTCGGTAGGTCAGCCCCCATGGAAAGATCCACGGTTTCGATGTGTGGATCAGCGTCATCCCTCGGCTTCTTCGTCGGTCTTTCGTCCTCGGGAACGGAGATCCGAACCCGGTTAGCAGTTGTCTTTTCCTTCCTTTTGGAAGGAGCCTTTTTGCTCTTCGCCGTCATCTCCGCAAGCTTCGCGGCAAGATCAATCTTCGGCGGCATTGTCTCTTCGGATACTGACGGAGAAAGACGGTCAACAGGAATTCTTTCCTGACCTTGGAGAGTCTCAACCGGTTGAGCCTCCAAATCGACTCTTTGCTGTGCAGAAAGCAGGGTCTCGGCTGTTCCCTTCGACTTCCTCGGTTTCCGAGCTCTGGACGGTTTCTTCTTTAGCCAACACCTGTAGGTCGGTAAGTAACCGAGGACCTTGTGTGCTAGGCGTCCAGAACACTGGTATAGCTTTTGTGCCCTCTCGGGATTGGCACGCGTCTTTAGGCGCCGAGTGATTGGGGAAGGACCTGCAAAGCGCGTGAGTTAGTAAAATCATGACATTATTGATTACAGTATCAACAAGAATAAACAAGGGAGAAATATTAACTATGGTTGCCCCGAAGGGTAGGGACGGGGAAAGGATCCTCGGACTGAGGTAAACTGAAATTCCCCGACACCATTACGCAAATATCCTGAAAGTGGTCGGAATCTGGGAGTTGCTCGACAATCTGTTTCTTCTTCGGCCGCGTCATTAGGAAATACCTTCCGAACGTCTTGTTCCGAGACACGGCGTAGAGACTGAGCAGATCCCACACCCGAAGCTCAAGCCCGTCCCTCTGCTTTAGCGCGTACGCAGAGTTGATGACTCGGTAGCTATTTATGGTTAACTGGTCGGGAGAGAGGTGGTAGGCGCTAAGAATCGACCGAGTAAATATGTTCATCGGAAAGCGAACCCCACCCTCTGTGATTGCCATTAGTGGGACAATCAAGTGGTTGGGGCCGTAGCTCGGCAGCATCCCTTTCGGAATAAGCGTCACCGTCACGCCCTCGGGAATGTTGTACTTCTCGACAAACTTGTTGTACCCGGCCTCACCGTTCGTAAAATAGTGGAGGTAGGGGCACGTGGGGTCTTTCTTCTTACTACTGCTGGAGGCTTTACCCGACGATCTATCCTTTCCGGATCCACCTACTCCGATCTCGGCCAGAATGGCCTGCTCTACTTCCTCCGTGGCATCTGCGTCCCGTTCGGAGTCGACACTCGCCGCGTGGTCGGTGCTTGTGGTAGTACCAGTAGTAGAAGGTCCCCTGTCGGAGTGATCTTCAGATTCCGTAGCCTCGCTGTCGGACAGAAAGCCTCCCGAGACGTCCTCCTCATCCTCTGAACCTACAGGTTCTTCAACTATTGGGTCGGGGTTCGGGGGTATGGATTGAAGGGGCCTCTCATCTACAGGTTTATCGAAATCAAAGTCCATTGGTACAATCTCTCGGCAAGGGTTTATCCGAGCTCTATATTTTTGGATAAGAAAGGCAATGTGGGAAGCAGCTGCGCTAGAAATCTCGGATCCTGAGCTCTCGGATTCTGAAGAGATCTCAACGACTGATGGCGCCAGACCTAACAAAAGAGTGCACGGTAAAGAGACCGTTAGCTATGCGCAGTGGGTCATAAAATCAATACCGAGCAGCATGCTCCTCGGCACCACCAGACATTTGAGATCTCGAATCAGACAAGTGTGTGTCTATGTGTGAAGTGAAACCTCTCGGCACCCATGGCCGAAGAGGGACTGTCTACGATCTATATCTCTCGGCGTCGTCTTCAACCTTGTGAACGAGTCAAAGACGACTGTTCATCTTACGAGATTCAGACTCAGAAAACGCAGAAAACCCAAACTCAAGAGAATACAACTGAGTCATGCCATAATCGTATAAAAAGCTGGGAAAGCTACAGAAAATCATCAAAACACAGTTGGATCGAAATCATACCTGAAGGTTGAGCGAAGATCTGGTTGATGGAACTCGATTTCGCAAAAGAACGCCAGAAATCTAGAGAGAGAACGTCTGGAACTCGGAGAGCAAGAGAGAGAAAATGTTTTCCCTTCAGAGAGAGGGGTATTTATAGAGGGGAAAGTTTTTCGAAAAACGGATGAGCATTAGGCAGGAAATGAACATGGTCACGGCGAAGAATGGGAGACGGCATGTTCTCGGCTTATCAGCATCCAACACGTGTCTCCTGACTCCGTGCACCGTAGCAACTCTCTCCTGTTGCACCAATGAAACGGCGTGCAACCGAAGTGACGTGACTGCAGCTGTCACATCGCTACTGAAACCCTACTCTTAGGGGACACGTGGCGGACTCCGGATGGCCGAAAGATCGGCGGTGGCAGAGAATCTAATAATTACGCCTTATCTCAAGGAATGGGGCTCGGATCGGACCTTGCTCGGCATCCGAGTACTCAACCCCTCTTGTGAAAAATACACAGAGGGATCGAGGGGCTATTGTAAGGGTCCGGATTCACCGAGCACCTAACTCACTGTAGGAGACACCTCTTCAATTGTTACCAAGAGATTATCTGCGAGGGACTCTTCGGTGAATGGTTCAACTTAAGCAAATTAGACATGTGGGAGTTCGGTCCCTCGCCTTGGAGATTCTCCGAGACCTCATATATACGTGGCTCAATGACGAGTTTTTATGACTACTATCAAAAGTCTCGGGGATTATCCGAGAGGTGACCTTAATCAACTTCACAAATACTACCATGCCGAGAGGCTAAGTGCTGAGTCAGCAGAGCAGTTAATGCTGCATGTGCCTGTAACAAACCGTGATCATGACAAATGACGTCATCCGAACAGTTATGACACGTGTCACGTTTTCACTGGAGGCATGTGCCTTCAGAATATTCTTTCGAACCCGTCATCGTGACGTCAGCCGAGCGGTTAAGTCACGTGACGAGCACAGCTGTGCTTGGAGGCCAAGCCAAGGCTCACCTATAAAAGGAACACTTCATCATCTCAAAGAGGTACGCAATACTCTCTAAAAACCCTAGATCTACAGTACTTCATCTTCTTCTACTTACTAGACCGTCGGAGTACCATTCCGGACTCAACGGTCCGGTCTGGTGCTAACGGTTTGCTCAGTGTGCAGGCCTAAAGTTCCACCTGAGAGTTTATACCATCTCCGTCGTCCACCATCACCAGGAGGATCAACCAAAGGAAAGAGGGTTCCACAGGCATCCATGGCATTGGCAATATGCCATGTATGTGCATAGCTCTTGAGAGCTATTATAGAATGCTGAGAAAATTCTCAAGTAGAATTCATGTTGTATATAATTGTGTAACACAAGACACCTCCTATCGAATATTGAGAAATTTCTCGGAAACAACTTTGAGCTCCTTTTTGGTTGACAATTTTATGCTAAAACACACATTTGCGTGTATCCTTTTTTATTGAGTTACGTTTTATTTTCTTTTAGAGAGTATGTACGAGTGTGGGAGGGAATCAATGTGTCTTGTAATGAGTGAACGAGAATTAAAAGTTAGTCAAGTTGTTTGGCATCCAAAGACATTATTATTTGTGATTTCTAGAAAGTGGCTCAAGAATTGGCTCAAACCGTTGCTGTGCGATTTTCAGCAGCCCATAAATGAAATGTTTTAGGGCAAAACACTTAACCTCTTTTTGCTAGCAGCCTCCAACGATTTTAGAGAGAAAAACGTACATGGAGTTCGGTTCTTTGTATCTTGGAGAGATTGAAAAGATTGATTAATCAATATCCGTTCAAGTAATCTCCAAGGGGTTAATACAATATACAACCTCTATGGTTGAGTTACTTCTAACGGATTTCTAGAAGGGTAATAGGAAAGCTTGAGGATTCGAGGTGGTGACAATTAAACATGGGGTACGGTGAATGAGGATACAACTATCGTTCTTGAGTTAATTGTGAGGATTCATAAAAATATCTTGTTTAGTAAATTTGAACCTTTAATAAATATGCCCATGTGTGGTCTTGATTTGTCTGTCTTGTTCAGTCCATGACTAGGGGGTGTTTCACTAACCCTCAAAAAATTGGTTTTTTACGGTTTTTTATGTGATGTGTTGTGAAAGAATGACTTGTCTTGGTATTTAAAAAAAACAGTTTTTTGTTAGTGGAACACCCCCTAGGACTTGGTCTGTCTCGTCCATTCCATGTCAAAATCCACCAAGCAAATCCCAAATTCCCACTACAGTCCGCATCATTACCGTTGACCTCCCAGTCTCCCACTACCACACACAGCTAACACCACTTGGCCCATAATCGCTGACCTCCTATTCAACACCGTCAGACCCAATCGCAGCTCCCATCACCACCTCAAGGAACCCACAATCCAATCCAGCCCCATCTATAAGTCCTAGTAGTTTCACTAATTAATTTGGAACAAAGTTCTACGAACATTGGTGATTGCAAGTCCTTTGGATTAAAAACAAAAAATTCTTATGAATCCTATATATGTATGAAAAAGCTCCTAAAATTTTACGTTATCAACTTCTTTTTGGCAGCGTGTGTAAAATTAAGTAACGGCTACGTACATATACATAAATTCTTATCTTTCTCTGGGCTACCAAGTTGCCATATCTACTTATGTAAAAATACATTTAATTCGAGATCTGATAAATACAATTCAGATGATCCGCCACGGCCTAGAGAGTATAACCCATTATATATATATATATATATATATATATATATATATATATATATATATATATATATATATATATATATTGGTCTTGCTAAATTGTGTCCAATAGGCACATAATAAGTACACAAACAAACAAAAACAACACACATTCCAATACACCTTTTACACTTTTTAATACACTTTCACATATCTCTATAAATTTTTTACACATTTCAATACATTTTTTCAACTTTAACGTGTTCCCAATAGGCACACGTTAGCTTTTTCTTATACACACACACACACACAGAGTAACTATCCAGTCCGGGATAGTTACGGCTCGGGATTCTCCGGACGAGGCATTTCCCGATCAAATTTTGATGATCGGAACTGTTCAATGTGTTTAAAACGTGGTTTTAAGGGTCCCCACGAGAAATCATAAAAAAAAGACATTGGACGGTTAAAAACTCGTTTTAAACACATTGGACGGTTCTGATTATCAAAATTTGATCGAGAAATGAAAGTGTGGACGGTGTGGATGGTAAGAGTAGTGGACTTGAACATTTCTATATATATATATATATCCCCATATATATATATACATGATAATGGCTAAAAAATTGATTTCAAAAAATAGTTTTGTGTTGAAAGTTAAATTCAATTGGACAAATAAATCTTTAATGAAAGAATTTTTTTATCAAACGCTTTGGAAGAATGGTTCATTGAAGTTGCACATATTTATTTTTGTCCCCAAGAAAGATAGACAAAGATAGAGAAAACAAATACGATACAGGGGTATTAAAGTCGTCTCTTATTTTCTGCTAACAAGAGCTACGGATACACTTCCTTCGAAAACCACAAGGAGGCGAATTGATCACTTTTAAATGCAAGTTATCCATATAACCATACGGTAAATTGGTTTGTTCATACAATTAGGAATTGAGAACTTAACGACAGGATAAAGGGGCTGGGAAATTTTCTAAGTGACAAAAGTACTAGCTGGAAAAAAAATCATGCATCAGTCCAGGTAATATCCAATTCGCCCCAGTCATCCCGACGCACACCCAACGCTTCCCACACGGCTTTCGAGCCATCGACGATGTTGTTAGGGCATGGGGGCTGATAATCATGCTCCGCATCACATCCAATGGTTGAGTCACACTCGTCGACCACCGTGGCGTTCACCTTCCTCCCGTTACCGCTAATGGTAATATTTTTAAGGCACCTGCTTCCTTTGTGGTACCACCCGGTCGATAGTGCCACGATCGGTTTGGTGTCAGAGTGGTACTTGCTATCGCATTCCGAAGGGCCACCGCCGTCTCCCCCCTTCTCGAAACTGTTGAGCATAAGAACTGCTTTGGTATTACGGGTTACGGTTGGCGAACAATCGTACGTTGTGTAGAGTACGCCTTGCACACAGCACTCGGAGTCATTCTCCGTGTTGCATTGGCCTGGAGGTGGTTTTTTCCCTTTGAGATGGCCACTAGGTTTGCAAGTTTTAGCCTCCACTTCTAGGCTGTTTGTTACGAGCAAGATGGACAATATAAGAATGGATGAACCCAATCGCAAGTTTTTCATTATTTCCATCTCTCTCTCTCTCTCTCCAGCTATTAACAAGAATTTATAATTGGGTAAAAAATCTATGAGGGGTTCAATAGTTTGACTCTACCTTTATTATGTTGAATTTGTCAATTCTGTGTAGATATAATGACATATTGGAATCCTTCGATGCCAATTCATTTGGAACTTTGCTCCGGTTTTTAATTGGATTATTTGCAAACATGGGCAGAATTAATAAGAGGGACCCGGTGACATGGGCCACCTTGGGTCTTAACTTCCCACGAATACATGTATTTTTTAGGTTACTATGTATGATTAATCTTAATACTTGTGCTTCTTGGGTATTAAATAGTTCTAATTCCAAAAAGAATTATCCGATTCGCAGAGCAAGAAGTAAAAAAAAAAAATGAATTTTGGTTCAAAGAATTTCTTACTTTTCTCCAGTGAGGTACTAAATATCGACGAATTCTTTTAATCTTAGGGGAAAAAAAGTTTGAATTTGTTCATATAAAAACATATCTTTCATATTTTCTCTGTTTGACGGATCAAACGTTTTTTTTTTGGAAAGGTGGTTGTATGTTGATCATTTTGGGTAGGTGGCAGTATACCTCCAAGTCTCATAAGACTGGTCGACGTGTACGTAATCTGGCCCGAACACCTAAGTTTTCCAAAAAAAAAAAAAAAAATAGCGGCATAGTAATTTTATTTTCATAGTACATATAATGAAGTGGATTGACTAGTATGCCGTTGACAGAGAAAGTGAGACAAAATTGAAAATGGGTGGCTCAGATTCTGGGCAAGTGAATCTGAGCCACTCATTTTCAAATTCTAGGTACTTTCTAGGTGATTTTTCTATACATGTAGCACTCTTGGATTCAATCACCATCACTGGTACTTGTTTTTTGTATACTGATGACAAATTATGTCGGCAGAGATTATTCAGTGCCCTGATCCCATTAATCAAACGCACACAAAAACAGAGTTTTACGTAGTTTTTGAAAATCGGGTACACGTAGTTTTCAAAATTTGGGTACTCCACAGAGGCAACCGGAGCAATCACGGATTAAACAGAGACAAAGGTTTACAGGGAGGAAAACTCCTCTCTCAATCTCTCGAGCATCCCCCTGATTTACATTGCTGAGCATTCCTTAATTTGATTATATGATGGAACCCTAGCCAAGCCCAAGAACACTATTCCCCGTCGGGAGTGGGGGCCCTGTAGTCACTACACCCTTGTAGTGAGTAAATCTCGGCCGTCTAAATAGTTTATTTAAGATGCGCGAACAGTTTATTTAAAATCCGAACTGTCAAATACAAGAATGGACGGCCGAGATTCTTACTACACGCCTGTAGTGAGTTGCTCACTACGGGCTCTCCTGTTCCCCGTCGCCATCGCACCAAAACCAAGTTGCAGTAAACATTTACTTCTGGAGGCTGAGGGAGATGGCTGAAAGGGGTTGTTGGTCTTGCATTTCGGCTGAGGTGAAAGAAGAGAGGAGCCACCAATGGATCACAAAGTCAACAGTCAATTAGGACCTTACTGACAGGATTGAGGAATATTTTTCCAGCGAAACAATAGCGATCGCATATATAATATCTCACCCTCATATACTCTCTCCGTCCCTTTTTAAGTGATACTTTTAAAAAACGTGTATTTTTTGGACGTTAAAAAATTAAATGCACTTCCATAGAACGTTTTTAAATTTTTTTGCACCAAATTAAAGTATTCAACAAGCACTTTAATTTGGTATAAAAAAATGGGTTTGAAAATTGCACGTATTCCGATAGGGAATACTTAAAAAGGGACAGAGGGAGTAATATTTTATGTCTCACATTTCATGAGGCAATATATCAAGTGATATTGTAATAATTTTATGAGATAATATATCCGACGAATGCTGGGCCAAACAAATTTAATATTTAATCAAACACCGGAATGATTTCATCTAAGATATGCAGTCTAATTCGATTTTTATATTCAATCAGGTCTTTTAGGAATCGGGAGTCCTGTAGTGAGTGAATCTTGACCGTTCAAAGTATTTTAGACGGTCCGGATTTTCACTAATCTACTTGCGCGAATAGTTTATTTAAAACCCGGACCATCCAAAACAAGAATGGACGACTGAGATCTCACTACACCCTTTAGTGAAATTCACTCACTACAGGGCCCCCGCTTCCGGCCTTTTAAGTGAATAATTTTTTGCTTAGAAGGTCCTAGTATTTTTTGAAGATGAGCTTAATAACGGCAGGAGCCTCTCTAATGCCATAGGATTAGGAATCCCGGGGAAATGGATTGATTGTGCTAACCGTTACGGAGATTGAGGTGATATAGGAGAGTCCTATCACACGGCACACCCATGAATCCGCTTTGGATGTTTATTTGGAAACCCACAGTGACCCGGTGTACTTGGGTGATGATAGGCCGTGCACACCAAGTTGCTCGGCTAAGCTCCTAACCGAACTGAACAAGCCTGATCGGTGGTCGGTTTTATATCTATCAGATACCTTTATATTTTCCTAGGACTGGTGTAACTTAGATTTCCTACAACTTAAGTTATTGTTTCCAAAATTTGATTTCTCTGTAGATCCTGGTCCGGGGAAAATACTTGGAAATAAATTTTCAAAGAGGAAGATTTGACTGTCATTTCTCATCCAATGAAAACCTAAACTAAAACAATGGATCATTCATTCATCATTTATACACAAACGTTTTAAACAAGCCATTTTTCGGCTCTTGTTTTGCTATTTCCATAATCTGTAATCTCTGACGATCTCTCTCTACTCATTACCCCAAAAATGTCTCGAGACTCACTCTGCACAGTCTCCAATAAAAATTTCTCTCTCTCTCTCTCTCTCTCTCTATTCATTACCCCAAAAAATCTCACTAAAAACCCAAACCGAACAAGGTACAGGTGACCTCAAAATCAAACCGAACAAAGCCCAGAGTCTGTCTCCTCCGGTTCAAATCAACCAAGCAATCCCAAATTCCCACTACAGTCCGCATCATTATCGTTGACCTCCCAGTCTCCCACTACCACACACACAGCTAACACCACTTGGCCCATAACCGTTAACCTCCCATTCAACACCGTCAAACCCAATCGCAGCTCCAATCACCACCACGAACAAATCCACAATCTAATCCAGCCCCATCTAAGTCCTAGTAGTTTCACTAATTGTACTAGTTTTTAGGTTAATTAATTTGAAACAAAGTTCTACAAAAATTGTCGATTGCACAAGTCCTTTGGATTAAAATACAGTAAAAAAAATTCTTATAAATCCTACATATGTGTGAAAAAAGCTCCTAAAATTTTAAGTTATCAACTAATTTTTGGCAGCGTGTGTAAAATTAAGTGGCAGCTATGTACATATACATAATTTCTTATCTTTCTATGGCCTAACAAATTGCCATATGTCTAACGTAAAAATACATTTAATTCAAGCTTTCGATGATGATCCACCATCGTCAGGGGCGGTACCAAGGGGGTGCTAGGGGGGTGCCCGGCCCCTGCACAACTTCAAGTATTCTCACGTGTCATACTAGTTTTTAAGGTTAATTAAAAAAAAATCTATGGAGTTGGCCCCTGCAAGTCCCTTGAGTGAAAAAAAAAATCTTAAAATTTCTATTTGTGTAGGGTAAAAACTCCTAAAATTTTAAGTTATTAATCATTTTTTAGGTTGTTTCTATAAAATTTAAAGGTGACTATGCACATGCACACAATATCGTCTCTTATTTGGACCTTGCAAGTAGCAATAAATACTTATAAAAAAATTTCCTTTTGTGAATATGAAAATACACGTACTTCGACCCTGCTTAACTCAAAATTCTGCGTCCGCCACTAGCCATCGTATACACTGTTAAGTATATTAGTCCATAATGGCTAAGATAGACAGAGAGAGAAAACGAATAAGATACAAGGGTATTAAAGTCGTCTCTTATTTTCTGTCAACAAGAGTTATGGATGCACTTCCTTCGAAATCCACGAGGAGACAAATTGATCATTTTTAAATACTTCAAGAAAGTGAAGTGCCACCAAACCACAAAATTTAAATGCAAATTATACATATATCATATGGTAAATTGGTTTGTTCATACAATTAGGAATTGAGAACTTAACGACAGGATAAAGGGGCAGGGAAATTTTCTAAGTAACAAAAGTACTAGCAGGAAAAAAATCAAGCATCGGTCCAGGTAATATCCAATTCGCCCCAGTCATCCCGACGCACACCCAACGCTTCCCACACGGCTTTCGAGCCATCGACGATGTTGTTAGGGCAGGGAGGCTGATAATCATGTTCCGCATCACATCCAATGGTTGAGTCACACTCGTCGACCACCGTGGCGTTCACCTTCCTCCCGTTACCACTGATGGTAATTTTTTTTAGGCACCTGCTTCCTTTGTGGTACCACCCGGTCGACAGAGCCACGATCGGTTTGGTGTCAGAGTGGTACTTGCTATCGCATTCCGAAGGGCCACCGCCGTCTCCCCCCTTCTCGAAACTGTTGAGAGTAAGAACTGCTTTGGTATTAATGGTAACGGTTGGCGAACAATCGTACTTTAGAAAAGAAGATTCTGAAAAAAGCGGCTAAACGATCCTGCATATTCCAAGAGCTGAGCTTTAAAGGCATTTTTCCAGATGCAAGTTTCAGTCTTGGTGTAAATGAAGTGTATATATGGGGAAGCAGAGAAGGTTATTTACAGATAATTGATTATGTGCACAAGATCAAATACATGGCACAGTGTATTCTCCTTGTTAATGTGGAGTACTCAATTTCTCAATTAATTCATTATTCTCTCCACTCTTCTGTGTTTTTTTGGTTCGGAAGTCAGTTGCTAGATTCGGCTTGATCACACATTCCAACGTAATAGCATTAGATTCAGATCATGAAAGAATATAAATTAGTTCATATTTCGCCTTAATGAAATACTGATCATTTTTGTTTTTTGTTTTTTTGTTTTTCGGTAACTATGCTGATCATTTGTTGCTAGGGCTGCGAACAAGCTGAGCCGAGCTTTGTTGTGCTCGAGCTCGGCTCGTTTACTAAGCAAGTAAAAACTTGATCTTTTGAGCTCGTTTAGTACGAGTCCAAAATCGAGCCAAAGCTGGATTACTAAACGAGTCAGCCAAGCGAGCCTCAAGCTGCTCACTTGCAGCCCTATAGGCTATAATAGTTGCAAACGCAGGGTCAAATTTTTGAGAAAACAGGATAAAAAAAGCTGCTGTTCAAAATCTTTTGCAATAAGGAAATTTTTAATTGCTGCTGTGGTGAGAGATAAAGAGAGATTTTTCAAAATAGGAGAGATAGATATTGAGATAAATTAGGAAAGATTAGGAGAGAGAAATTTTAGGAGAGTAGGAGAGAGAATTATTAGGACAATCAGGAGAGAAATATTAGGAAATTTAGGAGAGAGAAAGGGTATTTTTGGGTTTATTTGAATTTTACGATGGTATATAAGTATTCAAATCTCCTAGGATGGAATCATAATAATTTTTTTTGTACAGGATGTCTAATTAACTCTTTCCCTCGTCTTTTTTTAATTTCAAAGATAAGAAAAGGGAAAGAACTTTATAAATAATAAATAAACAGTTTACAGAGAAATAAAGACACGATAATAAAATAAAGCCTAGGTAAAACTAATATCAGCAAGAAAACCAAATCCTATATTACTGTGGAAAATCACATGGGGATGCCGCAATAACTGCTGTGGAATTAGTAAGGCCACTGACCTACATGGACTTCATGTTTGTCTCGAGTCAAGTTTGTAAATATTTTCAAATATTTGTTTCCCTGTTTGTTAAAGCGATATGTATACGAGGGGGAAAGAAGGGTATAATAACAAGGGGATATATGGGTGAATATAGTTAGGAGGGTATTATTTTAGAAAGGGAGATTAAAAGTTATTGTGTTTGTTTTATTATTATAAAATAGGGATATGAGAGGTTGGATAATGTAAAATTCTCATTTTGTCCCAAGTAAAATAAATAAATAAATAATTCAATTGGTGGGGTGTGAGTCTGTGAGGCATGTGCCAGACTATGGCCTCACCTTTTCTCTCTCTCTCTCTCTCTCTCTCTCTGAGCATCAGGTGTGGGGCAGCACCTTTCTCTCTCTCCAATGAATAACGGGAGATTAATGGCAGAAAGTGGTGGGGCCAGGTGGGGGGTTTTTTGGTAATCAGTGGCTGGATATGTTATAGACAGGGGTTTAGGTGTCTAACATATATCCTTCTGCAATGGGATATGGATATCCTGGGAAAAAAATATCTGGGTGGAAAAAACCAAACAAACACAGGATGTACCGCACCAGGATTTCTATATCCGGGCAAGGGCTATATCCAGCTCCCATTTCCCTCTACCAAACAGGCCAACACACCAAACAGGTCGTCGCACGAGTGTTTTGAGTGTTAGCAGTTAGCACTGCTCAATCAACGTATAATGGCAAGAAGAAACAGCTGACGAGTTCAATGGTTCGATTGAAATTCATTTGGAGTCATTGAAGAGAAACAAATCAGATTGTTTTTTCGTAGATTGCATAGAACAAACTCCGGTTCATCGCATTATGGGTTACTTCATGCCTCTGTCCTCCCTCCACAGCACTCTTTCGTTTCCGTTTGCTTTGTTCGCTGTGTTGTTTCGAACAATTGAATTTCTGAAGTACAGCAGAAAAATTGAGATATGTTTCAATAAACACACATTTCGACTAACCAACGCATACTTCATTTAAACATGAGTGAGTGGTCTCAACTATCACTGCGAAAGGACAACGGTACAGAAGCACTTGATCGTTACAGGAGCGTAGAATGTTGAACTTTCACAAAAAACTTTTTACTGCTTTGGCTGCGCGCAGCTCCTTTCCTACTCTCCACTTCTCCTTGAAATGAAGCCATTCTATGAAGCTGGGTCCACCGTTATATCTTCGATATCAGTTTCCACTAATAGTCTAAACTTCAGAACCTTATGGAGGCGGGCCACTGGTTTCACTTCCTTGGCTAGAGGTTGCTTCGGGTCTATTATGAATTTCCCCGAGAAAAGGTTAGCTTCAGATGGGCCAGTCTCTTCATGTACCACAGGACATTCTGCCCAAAAAACAATCTTGCTTTAGACATGATCAAAGCTCAATAAAACCATCTGACCAGACACGACTGAATCTGACTTGAAAAGATCGTTCAATGTTTATAAAATCGATTTATCTGCCGACACAACTATCTAAGGATGTGGCATTAAAACAGGTTATAGATCCACAACCAAATTGCCCATCGCTGCTTGTTTCAAATTGTGAAGGTATTCATAATATAACAAGCACACTACGGTACTGTAGAAATAGGTACAGGTCGCTGGTTTGCATGCAAATTTAGCAACCAAAGAAATGTAGCAGAGTCCTTAAAAAACGACAACGATACATGAATGCACAATACGATCTAGGAAAACAGGGAGCAGATTCTTTCTAAACCCAGCTCCCCTATGATGTCAAAAAACAAAAACATTCAAATATATAGGGGTCGATTACATGCTATGAAGCACCGACACTTCTAGAGGCCACCGTATCGGGAGTGTCAGGCACGGACACAAGGAAACGGCAGGATACGTACGGGACATGCCTGTGTCCCCAAATTTTTTTGAATTTTCTATAGGGGACGCGGCGGGGACACGGTAGGAGTCAAACTGTAATTTTTTTATTTTTTGGGGTTAATCTGTAATTTCTTAAGTTTCAAGGGTCAAATTGTAATTTTTAAAATTTTCGTGGGGTCAAACTGTAATTATTAATTTTTAAAAAAATTCTGTAATATTAATATATATATATATATATATATATATATATATATATATATATATATATATATATATATATATATATATATACTGGTGATCCAGTCAAGGATCCCGGATTGAAGGTTTTTAGGTGTTTTGAAGGTTTTAAAAAATTATTTTTGCATAATCCGAACCGTCCAATGTGTTTAAAACGTGTTTTTAAGGGTCCCCGCAAGAAATCATCAAAAAAAAATTACCGGGAAGACCTTGATCATGTGCAGTTTTTGTGAAAAACTGCTTGGATCAAGGATTTCCCGGTAATTTTTTTGATGATTTCTCGCGGGGACCCTTAAAAACACGTTTTAAACACATTGGACGGTTCAGATCATGAAAATTTGATCCGGAACTATGAGTCCCGGACTAGATCCGAACTGTATATATATAAAGGGCAAGCTTCTAGTCCCGACTCCGGAAGTCCAGGTTCCCGATATTATTTTTATGATCCGAACCGTCCACTGTGTTTAAAACGTGTTTTTAAAGGCCCCCGCGAGAAATCATCAAAAAAAAAAAATACCGGGAAGGGCTTGATCCAAACAGTTTTTCACAAAACTGTATATGTACAGTTTTTGTGAAAAACTGCTCGGATCAAGGTCTTCCCGGTATTTTTTTTTATGATTTCTCGCAAGAACCCTTAAAAACACGTTTTAAACACATTGGACGGTTCGAATTTTGTAAAAATAGTTTTTAAAACCTTCAAAACACCCAAAAACCTCCAGTCAGGGATCCTTTACTGGAAGCTTGCCGTATATATCTATTGCCTTGTCCGTGTCCGTGCTACATAGATTACATGAATCTGTTTTCTCCATTGAGCTCTGTCAAGGGCATTGGGTTCCTTGGTATCCCAAAAACCATGTCAAAACAAGCGTAATCTATATTCTTCCATCATATATTCTATCTGTGCTACCCCTACCATTCTGTAAAGATTTTTGTTTCGATAGACACACCAAGACCGGTTGGCCTATTCTCTTATAGCACATTAACCCATAAGAAAGACAAAGGCTACATCCAAAATAGAGGACCAGAAAAAACAAGACATTATTGTGTATGCCAAGAAGGACAGTAAACACACAGAATAAAACCCACATTCATTACATTGTGCACATCTCGTCTTGCCTAAGCAACATCGGCTAGGTCCTGTTTGATAAGTGGTGAGCTATGTAGCATGGAAGTACCGGTGACAGAGACCGACAGTCTCCGGACACATGTCCGACACCTAAATCTTAAGTGTCCTATTTTTTCTCAAGCCTTTTAGTTTAGACACTCCGGGAACACTCTAAAATATGTTTGGACAATCTCGAGACACTAGCAAAACAAGTTGGGGGTGTTAAATGAAATAGGAGACTCTAATTAATGCCCAAGGAAGTCCTATTTTTTGCGTGACAAGTGATGAAAGTTTTCTGTTGAAATATTTTTGTTAATGATTTAATGATATATATGATTCAAGGCACACGTGGTGATACATATTCACAAAGCTATATATTTGTATAGTATATGCATATAATATTGTAAAAATTATTCGGGAAACGTGTCCCCCCACGTGTCGTGTCCTCTTCAATTTTTATAATTTATGTGTTTTGTCGCGTGTTTGTGTCAGTGCTACATAGATGGTGAGGGTACCCCATAACAAAATTTGTGAGATAAACTCTCCCTCTCAAAAAGAGCTGCATTTTTCTCTTTGATAGCATAGTAATGCCTTCTCCAATTCTCCTTATGGTTGAGTGGCTTTATGAAGAGAAAATTAGCTAAGCTAATATGAATTGTTGGCACAGTTTTCTTGTACCCCTTGAGGATTCTTTCTTTGGTTTCTAATGAAATAGTTAATTAAAAAAAAAAAAGTGTTGGCATAGTAGGAAAATAATCTGCATTCTGACTCACCGCCTTCGGTGAAAACAAAGCATGTTCCAATTGTTTCTTCATATTCTCCAATCTGTGAGATCAACAAAGAGAGGTAAATCATAATTCTCAAGACTCAAAGTTAATACCTCAAACCTACTAAATTTCAAATAAAGAAAAGGGAAAGAAATATCAGAAAATTAACCAATGAAGTATTTCTAACATAACTTACTACAACTCCTCCAGTTCTCCGGGGGTACAACATCAATTACCAAGTAAGAAGAGAACTGAGCCAGTAAGACCTACTGAGGTCTAAGCGCAAGGTGAGGAGGCGAGGCCAAGGGCTTCAAGAAAGTGATGAGAATGCAGAAGGCATCTCTTAAATTAAATAACGTACACAAGAGCTCCAATAATCCCAAGAAAGATGATTTTTATCCAACAATCCAACCCCTATATATATATATATATAGGCAAATTTTCTAGTCCAAACCTCCCGAGAATAAGAAAAAATTGATTTTTTTGTGTTGCAAATTATTTTTGGAAAATCCGAGCCGTCCAATGTGTTCAGAAGGTGTTTTCAAGGGTCCACGCGAGAAATCTTCAAAAAAAAATACCGGGAAGGGCTTGATCCAAGCAGTTTTCGCAAAAACTGTAAATATAAAAATTTTGCGAAAACTGCTTGGATCAAGCCCTTCCCGGTATTTTTTTTTGAAGATTTTCCACGAGGGACCCTTGAAAACACCTTCTGAATACATTGGACGGCTCGGATTGTCAAAAAAAAATTTGAATCATGGAGGTCCGGAAACGGGAGGTCCGGACTAGAAGCCCTCCCATCCCTATATATATATATATATATATAGGAAGCCGATCTACTAAGGACTCCCTCAAACAAAATTTGGTGCGGACCAAGCCATTTTTCGACTTTCCGGATCAAATTTTAACGATCCAAACCGCTCAATATTTTTAAAATGCATTTTCCAAGGTCCCCGCGGAAAATCTTCAAAAAAAAATACCCGGAAGGGCTTGATCCGATCAGTTTTTGTTAAAAACGCTATATATAGCGTTTTTAACAAAAACTGATCGGATCAAGCCCTTCCGGGTATTTTTTTTTGAAGATTTTTCGCGTGAACCCTTAAAAATGCATTTTAAAAACATTGAGCGGTTCGGATCGTCAAAATTTGATCCGGAATGGTGAGGTCCGCACCAAATTTGGCTAAGGGAGTCCTTAGTAGATCATTATCCTACATATATATATATATATATATATATATATATATATATATATATATATATATATATATATAGGATCAACTTCTAATGAGGGATCCCTCATTTTAAATAAAATGAGGACCTCATACTTCCCGACCAAATTTCGATGATCCGAACCATTAGATGTGTTTAAAATGTGTTTTTAAGGTCCACCGCGAGGATTCGTCCAAAAAAAATACCCGTAAGAGTTTCATCCGATCAGTTTTTGTTAAAAACGCTATATATAGCGTTTTTAACAAAAACTGATCGGATGAAGCCTTTACGGGTATTTTTTTTTGGACGAATCCTTGAGGTGGACCTTAAAAACACATTTTAAACACATCTAACGGTTCGGATCGTCAAAATTCAGTTCGGAAAGTGGAAAAATTGCTTGGTCCTCATTTTATTTAAAATGAGGGATCCCTCATTAGAAGTTGATCCTATATATATATATATATATATATATATATATATATATAGAGAGAGAGAGAGAGAGAGAGAGAGAGAGAGAGAGAGAGGAACTATCTAGTCCGGGAGTCCCAGATCCGGGACTCCACCTTCCCGATATTTTTTTGACGATATGAACCGTCCAATGTGTTCAAAAGGTGTTTTCCAAGGTCCACGCGGGAAATCTTCAAAAAAAAAATACCGGGAAGGGCTTGATCCAAGCGGTTTTTCACAAAACTGTAAATATGCAGTTTTTGCGAAAAACCGCTTGGATCAAGCCCTTCCCGGTATTTTTTTTTTGAAGATTTCTCGCTTAGACCTTGGAAAACACCTTTTGAACACATTGGACAGCTCGGATTTCCCAAAAACAATTTTTAAAAGCATCAAAACACCGAAAAACGCTTCAATCCGGGATCCTTGACAGGATCGGTGGCATATATATATATATAGGGAGAGGATCCGGTCAGGACTCCCGCATTTTATAAAATGCGGACCTTCCCTCTCCCGGCCAAATGGTCGGGATCCGAACCGTTGGATGTGTTTATATGAAAACTGCTCGGATGAAGCCCTTCCCGGTCATTTTTTTTGCCGAATCTTCGCGTAGGCCCTTGAAAACACATTTTAAACACATCCAACGGTTCGGATCCCGACCATTTGGCCGGGAAATGTCCGGGAGAGGGGAGGTCTGCGGGAGTCCTGACCGGATCCTCTCCGTATATATATATATATATATATATATATATATATATATATATATATATATATATATATAGAGTTCCGATCCGTTAAGGGATCCCTTAAACAAAATTCCGTGCGGACCAAGGCATTTTTCAACTTTCCGAGCCAAATTTTGACGATCCGAACCGCTCAATGTTTTTAAAATGCATTTTCCAAGGCCTACGCAGGAAATCTTCAAAAAAAAATACCAGGAAGGGCTTGATCGGATCAGTTTTTGTTGAAAACGCTAGAAAATGCATTTTAAAAACATTGAGCGGTTCGGATCGTCAAAATTTGGCTCGGAAAGGTGAGGTCCGCACGGAATCTTGGCTAAGGGATCCCTTATTAGATCGCCATCCTATATATATATATATATATATATATATATATATATATATATATATATATATATATTTTGGTACTTAACCCCTAAATATTCATCCAAGCCACAAAATATCCAACAAACCCAGATGCCAATATCCAGCAAAAAACAAAACATCCAACCAAATTCAACGTTCCCAACGCCAATATACAATCACCTCGTGACATAGTTCAGTTATCAGAGAATGTGAACCAGTCTGGGCAAGGTGTGATTGTCGGAAGAAGCGAGACAATCACATGGTGATTTGGCCCATGTTCATCTCCTCATCTCCGTCAATCTTCTTCAGAATCGAATATCCAATGTAGTTGCAGCGAAAAAAGGAATATCCAAGGTAGGGTTACACACTTAGATTTTCTCTTTAGAACAATGTAAGTTGCATTAGATGCATAAGATATTTAGGCTTAGTTTTCCATTTGATTTTAGCAACTGGGTTACTAAAATCAACTAGATTTTAGAAAATGAGTTCAGCAGGTGCTAAAATCATGGTATTTCAAATTAAAAAATGAAGTGGTTTCGTGTATCATTTTTTTTTATTTTTTCTTACCAAATTAAAGTACTCCTCGTGTACTTTAATTCAGTGTAAAAAATTCAAAAAATAATACATGGAAACACTTAATTTTTTTATTTGAAATACTACGATTTTAGCACCTGCTGAACTCATTTGCTAAAATCATGGTTGATTTTAGCAACTTATTTGCTAAAATCAAATGGAAAACTAAGCCTTAGTATGGACTACAAAGTCAAAACAAATGAAGGGCCATATGGAGACAATCCTGGGGTGATGTGGCTGATGCTTGTCTTGGTCAGTCTTTTCGTCTTTTTCATAATTGTGTAGCTGAGGAATGGTTACACACTTAGATTCATCTTTAGGACAATGATCCAGTGGGTTAGACATTTAGTACAGACTAGAAAGTCTGAAAATGAGGGGCCATATTTGTAGATAAGGTAACTGATATGATCTAAATTGAGTCTGGATGGAATGAATATGCAGTATGATGGATAGAGGAAAGAAAAAAACAAGAAACAAATAGCAATTCCCCAGGAATGAACAAAAACTTTCCAAGCTTTTGACTCACCAGCTTTACTTTATTGTCGATAACCAAAATTGGGTTTAAGGTGTCAAGACCCTGCATTAGAAAACAAAGACAATGATCACATGAGGTAAACTGTCACAAACAGAACAGAACATGATAATTGATAAAAGTGCACTAAAACAGCAAGTGACTTTGAGACTCTGTACTTGCTTTAGTGCACTCAAATGGGGATTCTATCCCTCCTACTATTGATGCAAAGCAGCAAAGGTGCTTGATTAGATTTGGCACAATGCTGCACCCTATAGGGTTCAATGATTTGGTCGAATGGTTCAGTTCGGAAGAATAAAACTGCTGATCATCTGCTAAGTTTAGGTGTTATCAGTGATGTTGTGAACGCTTTATGCAAATTTTGTGGGGAGGAAATTGAATCTTTAGATCACTCTCTACTGTCATATAGTCCTGTATGGTATGTATGGACAGAAATTTTAAGCTGGTGGGAGTAAAATGGGTGACTCCTGTCTCTTTTTTGCTTCAATGGTGGCTGAGCTGGAATTTCAACAAAAGGAAAAAATGAACTTGGGATTGCATTCCATTTGCAGTATTATGGTCTATCTGGAAGATGAGAAATGAATGGATTTTTCGAAACAAGCAGTTGAATTGGATGGAACTAGTGGATTTGTTTAAGGTAAGGGTTGCTCTATGGGGAAAATCAAAATGGGACCCTAACACCTACTCAACAAATGACTTTCACCTACAGATTGAGGAGTGTTTTTGAGGCTTCATAATGGGGTTGTTTTGTGATCCACTTCAGCGGTTGGGTCTTGGGGTTCTCTTGTCTGGAATGGGTTGGGTTTTAGAGGGATTTTGGGTTTGTTCTGGTTTCCTCAAGGTCTCTCAATGGGCTTGGCTTATGTCTGCATCTATCTTGTGGGTTTGGTCCGTGTCTGTCTCTCAGGGGGGCTGATTTTTGCCGTATCTGTCTTTGGTTGGTGTTTCTTGTCTGTGTCTTTGTCTGTATCTGGTCTATGTCTTTGTTTGGGTGCGTGAGCTTGTAATGTCTTGTTGGGTGCTTTGTCTGTTCCTATATCTTGTTTTTGGGTTGTGGGTGCTCTCTTTTGTTGGTGTCTGGTCATTTTTGAAACACTGGTTATGTGTCTTGGTTTGTTTGGGTTGTTTGGTCTTGAGTCTGGACTTTGTCTTGGCTAAACTCTGGGTCGGGTGGTGCTTATGGCCGGGCCTGGCCATTATTCAATACTGCTGTCTTGGATGTACTACTTTTGGATCTTGGACCCTGCTACTAATACCACTGCTAGTAAGGGATGTCCTATGCTGCTTGGAATTATGTGTTAATGCTATTTTGGAGGTTACTAGGTTGTGAAGAATTTTGCTGATGCTATGGGAATTTGATGTTGCTGCCACATTTGCTGCTGCTATGCTAGTAGCAAATTAGCAATCTTTGGGACTATTTGGTGCGAGAGTTCTTATGGAATTTCTGTTACAACTTGAAGCTTTTGAAGGGCACCAGTTTCTTGGCTCTTGATTGTGTCTCAATGTAATTTTGGGTTTTCAATTGTGGCCACTTCATGGACCTGGCCTTGGGGGTCCCCCTTTTTCTGTTTTCAGTTATTTCCGTGGGATTGGTCGATTTCTTATCAACCATGCCCTTCCCGGGCTTGAGTCGCATATGATTGTCAAGTGTGTAGGGTGCTATGCTCTAGTTGTGATGCCTCCTCTCTTGTCCCTTTATCTCTAGTATCAATTACATTTGATTAATAAATCTCTTTTACTCCGTTAAAAAAAAAAAAGAAAAAAAAAAGCAGTCTCAAGTCACTGAAAAGACTTCAACTTAGTCAAGTTTTAAATGCCAGATGACAGCTATCATTTGAAAAAAATTGTGTTAGTGAAGTCATAAAAACAAAAAAGCAAGATGTCAAGAAAACATTTTGTGTACTGATGTTACATTGAAGAAAAATCTAGAAATAGATATTGAAGGGTTACAAACATACATATAGAACATACGGTGCATTTGGTGGAATATGGACTTGGCCAGAAACCCCATCCAAATCAAGCAATACATACTCTTCTTCATCCTCCACCTGATCATGGGACGATGAAATAGCTGCCATTACCTGTACAGGAGAACAACCAAAGGCAAGAAGAAAATGAAATCTAAAGGCAAGAATAACAAGCCAAAATTTTGAGTCACTGAGTCAAAACAGATTTTGGAAACTACGGCATTTTGCAGAACGATCATAATGTCACACACTACCCATAACATACACGATGCTTTTAAAACTAAAAGTCAATAAAGCTGGGTGCTACATTGTAACTGCTTTACCAGCTCCTAATTCACGAGATCAAATCAGAGCATGAGGTGGAACAAATTGCTCCTGACATCACTGAAAATGGCCAATACAGGCTTCCGATTACTGATTAGAAGAGGTTTAGTACTGAAAGTGATCAACTGATGCCCTCCGTTGCCCGTATGTCTTTCATAAGCCCCGGCCCGAAAGAGTATGCCCAAGAACTATAACTATATATAAACATCTCAATGAAAAGCATCCAACCCTTTGCCCGCTGCAAGTGCTTTCGACCGAATGACTGAAAGTAAGGAAGCCCGGGTGCTCAACTAAAATAAAAGATAGTTAAAAGCTAGGTTTTTCGCTGCCTCTTCCCAAAGGCCTGCCTTACCAACACGCCACCCAAAAGAATCAAACAAGAACGCGGTGAGGGATTCTTTGAGAAATGGTTAAGTTTCCGAGTCTGTTTCCGTTCTCATCGTCCCTGGAACCATGGTCTTGTTGCTTGGCTTGCTTTCATGTCAATACTTATTCTCTGAACTTTCAGATTGAAGCTTAAGACATGGAATTGCCTGGAAAGAAGGGGCACCTTACGCCTTGGCTCAGGGGGGATCCCCGGAAAGAAACAAAAGAATCTATTGGCAAGCTGGTATGAGAGGAATGTGAGCTTAATTTTCTTTCATTATAGTTTTCTCCTATTCTCAAGTGATTCGTAGAAGCTTTCACTCTAGCCAAAGGGAAAGGTTCAGTTACCTACCTCGGTAGCGCACCCCTAACCCTATGCTTTGGCTACTTTGGCTTGATTGCTTTCACCAGGTCTAGCTAAAATCGATTAGCCTGAGTTGTCTTAAGATAAGTGGCACTTGAATTTGAAGTAGCCATCGGCCAGGTCTTGGATGCTGAATTCTCAGTCTTATCACTCGTATCGATAGCCCCACTTTCATTGAATGCTGAGGAGATTGATTGAAAAGAAAATCCTGATCCTGATCTTTGAACTTTCTCTCTGCTTGAAGTTCTTCTGGCAAAGCGGTCACAGGAACGGAGTAGCTTTACTTACTAAAGTAAAGGGAATTTCTTGCTAATCTGGTGATATCGTAGTAAAGGTAAAGTAGCGCCTTTCTATTTAGGAACACAGCCTATTATAAAGAAAAAGATAAGATGAAAAGCGCTACACACCTCTTAGTGGCAAAAGCCTATCCTTTTTATAGTGAGATTCTCTCCCTAAAGCGAAGAAAGCTCGGCGCCATCCCGCTATTGCCTAGCTGCCATACCGCTGAGCGAGGGCAATAACTTTAGTAAAGCAAAGACTAAGACCTTCGTCGAAAAGAGTCATTCCCTTCTTCCTATTCATAGGCGAGGGAAAAAGAGGTCGAGCTGGAGGGAGCCTTCTTCATATGTGGGATTGATTTGGAGAATATAAGCCCGTCCACTGCCCTGCTATGAGTTGACAGTCTCAGAGGCAGTCTTCCTCGCATTTACTCGACTTTTGGAGCATCAAACCTTTGGTGTCAAGGCTTTCAGCTGGAATAATGACATTCCATGGTAGTTGCACCTTTAGAAACATGCTTATGGTTTCTGCCTGCGAAGAATATCAAAGGTATGTAGCTTCAAGTAGAAGACTTATGTTCAGCAGAAATAATATCACAGAATCAATTGCTTACAACTATTTTTACTGGAAAAGTATCTACGTCCACAGGAAGTAAAAAGCACCCCATTTGCTGGTAAGAGTTTATGTAGCTTCAAGTAGATGACTAGTCTTCAGCAGAAATAATATCACAGACTCATTAACTTAAACTATTTTTACTGGAAAAATATCTATGTACACAGGAAGTAAAAAGCACCCCATTTGCTGGTCACAGTTTGCTAGTTGCTACTACAGGGAAAGATGGGGTACTTAGGCGGAACACGATGGAAGATCAATTTCAAGATGTCGCATGTAAAAAATGCTTTCCATATAAAATATTGCAAGGCTCATATTTCAAGCTATTTTGTTGGGGACTCAGAAGTGCAGTGTGTGTTTCAAGCCAAGGTGACTGCAATAGATCAGCAAAGCAATTGTTCAACTCCCTTGGGGTCAAGAAACTTGTGGAGTTCTAAATCTATCAACTTTATACGTGTCTCACTAAGACCAACAAGGGGCTGTACCACCGTCTACCAACAAGAGCATGCAACTGATTTTGATGATGACATATGGATAAATCAGAAATACTTGACCCTAATAGTTAAGGAATTCAAGGTCAATAAGTCTCCTATCTTGCCCAAATTTAGGAAGTCTAGTGGAAAAGAAAAAAGACAGGCTGAAAAGCCGAGGAAATTAGGTACTCGGATGATAGTGACACTGCAGATAGTTACCCTACGAGTATGCATCTGAAACGGGTCCTAAGGTATTATTCGTTAACAGCCTCCAACATGGGCAGGCACCAGGGGAGTCACAGACCGATAAGCATGTTGCCACTGATGCAAGGCTAGGTTGTCGAAATCGTACGATACCCGATTTGAAACATACGATTCAGTTCAATTCATCAGTTAAACGATACGAACTGGTACCCAGAATTGCAAGGGACACAGAATCGTAGCCGGAATCGCAGAATCGTTGCCGGATCGTTGAATCGAATGAATGTACAATTCTCTTGCGATTCGTTACCCGACAGGTCAGGTCGGGTTTGTTGGGCCCTAATAAAAAAAAAACGAGTTTTCTGTGTTTTTTTTTTTTGTTGTTGCAATTTCAGCCTTCAAAGAGGGTCGAAACCCTCCTAAATACACTCGAAAGTGTTTATTTCAATTGTATTGCAACTTTCGTTACCTGATTTCATCATCTGGGGTTTCAGTTTCGAATGAACTGCTCTGCAGTTTTCTTATTGAGATTGAGGTGCACTGCTCTGCGATTTTCAGTCTTAAATCTTTGACTGAACTGCTCTTTCAAACTGGTTGATCGATTCCACAGAGTTGGTTTTGTGCTGACTTTGGTCCTGGCTCTTGATTCTCGAGAATATCGAAGAATATTTATATCACTACAGCCTCTTAGACTTTTTACGGAGTTCTTCTTTAGTTCCTCCACCGGAGGTCTTCATAGTAGTAAGGCTATTTACTCCACTTCCTGGACTTATTCTCCCCCACTAAGACCATTTTGCTAATATTGTGTTCTTAAGTTTTTTTCCTCCACTAAGACCATTTTGCTAATATTTTATTCGTAAGTGTTTTTTTCTTATTTCTGGTTATTCTTAACCTTTTCAACCTTAATACTTTACTGTGTAAATTATCACACTATCACAGTAAAAAAAAAGTAAGGTTTTTGGACTTATTTACTACTACACTATAAGGAATAACAGAATTAATTTGTAATGCATTGTACCCGTATAGGTGAGACCAATAGAATGAATTTGTGTTGCAATAGACGCAAGGCTCTTGCCTATTAGACACACATGAACATCAATTTGTCATAGAAAACATACTTCTGAGGTAATATAAGCTTAATTACAATATATCTTTACGATATGAATGCATAGACTTACTTTTCAATACATTTTTGTAATTTTGACCGAATCATTACGATTCACGATTCGAAAAAGGGTCATTTCGATTCACGATTTGACAACCTTGATGCAAAGTATGTGAAGTAGGGGTGCACATACACCGGGCTGGGCCGGGTTCGGGCCGGGCTTATACTAGATAATAACGAAATTAGTGCATTCCCAAGCCCGGCCCATTTATAATCGGGCTTCATTTAATTTGCCCAAGCCCAACCCAAATAAAATTTTAATTTCCCAAACCCGTCCAAGAAGCCCATTTATCTTATTAAATCATAGTATTATAAACATAAATTAATCAACCAGAACAATCACAATTACAATTCACAACCATAATAATATATTTAAAGTTCTAAGTTCTTACAAAAATATAAAAAATAGACCTATAAATTAAAGTGAAATTAAAATATTCAAAAAGATAGAACTCTCCGATATCTATCAATCTCTATATGTAGTATTTAAATAAAATATTATTTAAATCGGGCCGGATTGGGCCGGGCTAGGCTTTAGAGGAGTTTCCCAAACCCAACCCATTTAGTAAACGGGCTTAAAATCTCAACCCAATCCGGCCCTATGGGCCTGAATATTTATCCCAAGCCCTAAAAAGACCGGGCTGGGTTGGGCGGGCTACCGGGCCAGTGTGCACCCCTAATGTGAAGTCAGCATGCTTATAATGAGATACAGCATCTTTATCACAGTCCTAGGAACAGTACAATGAGCTTTAGCCATTAAATTCCCAACCTCAAAGAAAAATGAGGAATGCTCCCTTCTTTATTTCGGCAAATGAGGATTGTTCTGAAAAACAGAAAGATTGAAAGCATGAAGGGCATACGCTTCTACGCACATGAAGACTCCAACCTAAACAATAAGTGTGCTGATAGCCCAAATTCAAAAGTATAGGAAGGAACAAACCAATTTATAAATAGAAGCATTAGCACAAGATGAGAAAGGTCAGGGAAAATTTGACCGAAAATACAAATGGTGTAAGTCAACTTCAGAGTTAACACAGAAAGCAAACCGAACTGATATACTTAAAGCTGTAAAAAACAACTTCAGAGTTAATACAGAATGCAAACCTAACTGATATACTTAAAGCTGTAAAAAAAGGGAGAAATAGAGAATTATAGAAAGCTGAGTACCTAGTGTATGCTTTAGAGAGGGATTTGACTGAGGCAAAACTCGTCCCCAAAAGTTTTGTAGCAGGCAGTAGAGAATGATGAGATGTTGACTAGGCCTTCAATGTCGAAAAAATTGTAGGAATACCAGCAACAATTAAGAAGAAACAATAACAAATTAGTTCTTGCCATAGGATTCTTCTAGTTAGATATCTTTGAGATGCGCTTCATTTAGAGCTTTTAGCATATGGGTGGTTCTTGATACTAGGGAGAGCTTTTGCTAACACAAAGTGCCCCATAGGACCGCTGTATCCTGGGAGAAGAGCATCATTCGACCCAGTGCATAAACACAAGTTTATCCTGGGAATTGGGATAGACACAGACATGAATCATGATAGAGAAGAAACACCATTTTTTACAGCAAATGAAGTGATGCTCTATTGCCAAGATACAACGATACTGCAAGAGTTTTAGTGCAGCTAAAGCTCCTCACAAGCCAAAGACCGCTTGTATGCTCTGATTATTCAAAGAGATATAGCGATACACAAAAACTAAATCAATAAAGTAATCAGAATCGTTGCTGAAATTTTAAGCAAATGAGCTCTCTGTATCTCATTGTTCCTCAATAGTATACCACACCACTATATATACAAAGCTGGCATCAACATTACATAGACGATCGTGAATGCATGAATTGTGGTTGAGAGTTGCAAACATTTGCGACTTACCAATGTTCACCTGAGGAGGTGATCAATAGTCAAGCAAGAGCAAGGGCCTTGAAAATGTAACTGGCCAATATTAAAATGAAATCACTTCAGACTTTAGAGCATCACCAGCCCTTACCCATTTTTTTAACCCAATTTTGGGTGAAAATTTGGCTGAAAAGCTTTATTTTAGTATGCCTTCTCCAATGTTATACCCTTTTTTTTTATAACCAAATCTAGTGTTTTTTAGGCTTTCCCTCCAAAATTTGAGTCAAAATGTCTCACTCGTAATTAATGAGAGTGAAAAGAGGGACTGGGAAAAAGGGTTTTGATTTGGGTAAGGAAAAGGGTAAAACTCACAATGGGTAGGGAAATGGTTACGGCACTGGAGATGGATTTTTAGGCTTTTTACTCCGATTTCGAAATTGGGAATAAAAAAAGGTAAGGATTGGGTCAAAATCTTAGCATTGCCCAAATGAAGCATTGGAGATACCATACCCAAATGAGCATCACCAGCCCTGACTCATTTTTTACCCATATTTGGGTGAAAATTTGGGTCAAAAGCTTCATTAAGGCAGGCCATCCCCAATGCTATACCCATTTTTCTACCCAAATCGGGTGTGAAAATCATTTCCCTCAAAATATGGGGTCAAAATGTCACATGTGTAAATAATAAGAAAGTTCAGAGATGTTTTTGCTGGTAGTGACCCACTTTTATATGTGAAAAGAGTGTTGAGAAAAATGTATGTGGATTTGCCCAAATTTGGGCAAGGAAAAGGGTAAAACTAAAAACGAGTAGGAAAATGCGTATGGCATTGGAGACGAGAGTTTAAGCTCTTAACTCAAATTTTGGGTTTGGCTACAAAAATGAGTAAGAATCAGTGATGCTCAACCAACTCAAAACGCCTTTGTCAAAACCCAGAAATTTTTTTCCTGCAAATCAAATGCATATGCCAAAAACCCTGAAAACCTGATAACCCATTTTCTCCTCCATACTCGAGGACAAGAAACCAGGTGGCTAGTAAATGGAGCACATGCAACCTTAAAAAGTGGAATAAACACATAGTGCATAGCACATGAGTGTGAGAGAGAAAGAGAGGTGAAACAGCAATACACTAGTTTTGAAACAAATGGAGCAAACCCAGTTTTATGGTATGTCCAGATTACACCTGTCAAGCTAATTAACTGCGACCCATAAGTTATTTTCGATAAATTGGGAACATACCCAGTTTCTTATAGCAGGTCAAAGTTTATAAAGAGTTTCGAGAGAGTGAGAAAATGGAGGGAAACATTACATAGAGAGAGAGAGAGAGAGA
This sequence comes from Vaccinium darrowii, assembly GCA_020921065.1. NCBI lineage: Eukaryota > Viridiplantae > Streptophyta > Magnoliopsida > Ericales > Ericaceae > Vaccinium > Vaccinium darrowii. The sequence continues at coordinate 27,451,564 of CM037157.1, read as the reverse complement.
GAGAGAGAGAGAGAGAGAGGACCTTACCGGTGTTTGGAGTGGTGTTGAAGAGTGGTCGCCGGTGAGAGAAAACAGAGAGAACGTTTGCGGATTTTAATTTTTTAGGGCAGATGATTTTGGGGGTGGCGTAAAATTCAGACCTTGCCTTTAACTGGGCTCTCTCCCTCTATTCATTTTTTAGGTTGCTTCTATAAAATTTAACGGTGACTACGCACATGCACACAATATTGTCTCTTATTTGGACCTTGCAAGTAGCAATAAATACTTACAAAAAAAATTTCCTTTTATGATTATGAAAATACACGTACTTCGGCCCCTGCTTAACTCAAATCCTGCGTCCGCCACTGGCCATCGTATACCCTATTAAATATATTACTCCCTCTGTCCCAATTTTATAGTCACTCGTTCTATCCTAACCGGCTAAAAAAGCGATTATATCTTTCAATCGGTAATGTATTTTATATGCAATATAGATCTTGTTTGATAGATCTTGATTTAATCTAATAGACAAAGTATTCAAAATAACCTAAGATATTGTAGATTATAAGATATAAAAAGTGTTACGAACTCCCAAAAGGGATTATAAAATTGGAAAAACAATTTGTTCACCCTCACCAAAAGAGGGTGAACAAAACCCTCATTATCATTGGCTAAGAGGAGTGGTCCCTACCACTCTTAACCCAACCCAACCCAACCCAACCCAACTTGTGTTACTTATATGCTTAATTTCAGGAAAAGCCCCTAAATTCTTAATTCTCTTTTCTAAACCCCTCACTAATGAAAACTTACTCCACGTAATAATTACTCTCATCTACTATAGTACGAGACCTACCAAAAAAATTACTCCACGTAATAATTGCTCTCATCAACAATAATAATTGCTCTCATCTACTATAGTACGAGATCTACTAAAAAAATTACTCCACGTAATAATTGCTCTCATCTACTGTAGTACGATATTCTTGATACACCTTTCCATGTGGATGGATTTCTCCTTAGTAAAGGCACTAGCAGGAGCAGGTGCAATTGATTTGTCAAATATTGCAAGGTAGGCTCCACCACCATGTCTAGATCTACCGGAAAATACTCCATGGAGTAATTTCTCTCAGCTACTATAGTACGACTGCTCTATTCTTGGTATTAATATTTTTGGAGACCCTTTCCATGTGGATGGACTTTGCTTTTAGTAAAGGGAGCCATCAGGTGCAATCATAAAAATCATCTTCAATTTAAATTCTATTTCAGAATTGGTTGTGACACATGGAAGGAAAATTTTACAATTTACCCTCTCCTTTTTTTTTCTCACATTTTTGTACTTTATGGAGGAATCTATTGTATATTTTAGAGATTTGGTTCTAAATTTGCTTTTGAGTCTCCAGATACAGAGTTTCATACCTCTATTTAAGTCTCTAAATCTCTAAAGAGGATAGTGAATCCTTCCAAAAAAATACAAAAAGTTAAATAAAAGATAGACTCCCGACTCCCTTACCAAGTTATACGTGTGGACCCAAGATTAAATAATCCAAGATTGTCAATCCAACTGTCCAATCAGGCGTCCAAACGAGCCCCCAGGTACAATTATAGGATTGCTACACTTTGTTTGGTTGAGAGTTTTGAGAAAAATATTTTGAGAAATATTTTTGAGATAGTGTTTATATTGGTTGAATTATTTTTGAGAAATATTTTGAGGAACTTTAATTTGAAAAAATTGGTTGAATTAGAAGAAGAAAAAATTGCTGATAGGGAGAATGCTTTGAAGAATTATGCGGAGATGGAAGAAGATAAGATTTTTTATTAATCTTTGAAGAAAGAGCAAAGATCTTATCTTCATGGAATTGTTTATCACCTTACATTATGTCCGTTGAATATGAAAATAGGTAATTTACCGGAACCAAGCAACGGGGCAACACATGCAATCCTTGAAATAGAGATACTTGACTGTGATTTTGTGAGAACTTTTATTGTGAAAAGGGGCAGCGCATGCAATCCTTTTTGGTTGATAATCAATTTCTTTTGTCGATCAAATCAAGCAATATCGTCATCAACGTAATAACTATCTTATGTGTTCACCCTATAAAATCAAGCAACGGAACCAAGCAACGGGGCAGCGCATGCAATCCTACGAACCCTAATTTAGGTGAGGGGTTCAGTAAAGAAAATTAAGAATTTAGGGGTTTTCCCTGAAATTAAGCATACAAGTAACTTGAGTTGGGTTGGGTTGCGTTGGGTTAAAAGTGGTAGGGACCACTCCTTTTAACCAATAAGAGTGAGGGTTTTGGTTACCCTCTTTTGGTGAGGGTGAACAAATTTTTTTCCATAAAATTGGGACGGAGAGAGTACTTGATAATGGCTAAGATAGACGGAGAGAGAAAACGAATAAGATACAAGGATATTAAAGTCGTCTCTTGTTTTCTGTTAACAAGAGTTACGGATGCACTTCTTCGAAAACCACGAGGAGACAAATTGATCATTTTTAAATATCAAGAAAGTGAAGTGCCACCAAACCACAAAATTTAAATGCAAATTATACATATATCATATGGTAAATTGGTTTGTTCATACAATTAGGAATTGAGAACTTAACGACAGGATAAAGGGGCAGGGAAATTTTCTAAGTAACAAAAGTACTAGCAGGAAAAAAATCAAGCATCGGTCCAGGTAATATCCAATTCGCCCCAGTCATCCCGACGCACACCCAACGCTTCCCACACAGCTTTCGAGCCATCGACGATGTTGTTAGGGCAGGGAGGCTGATAATCATGTTCCGCATCACATCCAATGGTTGAGTCACACTCATCGACCACCGTGGCGTTCACCTTCCTCCCGTTACCGCTGATGGTAATATTTTTAAGGCACCTGCTTCCTTTGTGGTACCACCCGGTCGATACTGCCACGATCGGTTTGGTGTCAGAGTGGTACTTGCTATCGCATTCCGAAGGGCCACCGCCGTCTCTCCCCTTCTCGAAGCTGTTGAGAGTAAGAACTGCTTTGGTATTAATGGTAACGGTTGGCGAACAATCGTATGTTGTGTAGAGTTTGCCTTGCACACAGCACTCGGAGTCATTCCCTGTGTTGCATTGGCCTGGAGGTGGTTTTTTCCCTTTGAGATGGCCACTGGGTTTGCAAGTTTTAGCCTCCACTTCTAGGCTGTTCGTTACGAGCAAGATGGACAATATAAGAATGGATGCACCCAATCGCAAGTTTTTCATTATTTCCATCTCTTTCTCTCTCTTCAGCTATGAACAAGAATTTATAGATGGGTAAAAAATACAATGAAGGGTTCAAAAGTTTGACATTACCTTTATTGTGTTCACATGTGTGTGTGGATACCTAGGCCAAGATAGCAGCTATAGGTAAACACCGTGTTGAATTTGTCAATTTTGTGTAGATATAATGATAGATATAGAAATCCTTCGATGCCAATTCATTCGGAGCTTTGCTCTTTGCTCCGGTTTTAGTTGAATTATCTTCAAACAGGAGCAGAACTATTAAGAGGGCCCCGGTGACATGGGCCATCCTGGGTCTTAACGTCCCACCAATGCATGTATTTTTTTGGTTATTATATATGTAATGATTAATCATTGAATACTTGTGCTTTTTGGGTACTAAATAGTCCCTCATTCCAAAAAGAATTATCCGATTCGTAGAACAAGCAGTTTACGAAAATCAAGTACTCCACAGAGGCGACCAGAGCAATCACGGATTAAACAGAGACAAAGGTTTACAGGGAGGAACACTCCTCGATCGATCTCTCGCGCATCCCCCTGCTAAGCATTCCTTAATTTGATTATATGATGGAACCTTAGCCAAGCCCAAGTACACTATTCCCCGTCGGGAGTGGGGGCCCTGTAGTCACTACACCCTATAGTGAGTAAATCTCGGCCGTCCAAAGAGTTTATTTAAGATGCACGAACAATTTATTTAGGATCCGAACCGTTGAAAACAAGAATGGACGGCCGAGATTTTTACTACACACCTTTAGTGAGTTGCTCACTACAAGCTCTCCGGTTCCCTTCACCGTCGCGCCAAAACCAAGTTGCAGTAAACATTTACTTCTGGAGGCTGAGGGAGATGGCTGAAAGGGGTTGTTGGTCTTGCATTTCGGCTGAGGTGAAAGAGGAGAGGAGCTGCCGATGGATCACAAAGTCAACAGTCAATTAGGAACTGACAGGATCAATAGTGAGGAATATTTTTTCCCAACGAATCAATAGTGATCGCACCCTATACTTCCTATTTTCCTTTTTAAGTGATACATTTGAAAAACGTGTATTTTTGTAGACGCTAAAAAAATGTACTACTGTAGAATGTTTTTAAATTTTTTTGCACCAAATTAAAGTACTCAACAAGCACTTTAATTTGGTATTAAAAAATAAAAAATTATATAAACAAATATGTTTTTTAAGAGTTTGAAATTGCACGTATTCCGATAGGGATCACTTAAAAAGGGACTGAGGGAGTAATATTTTATGCCTCACATTTCATGCCGCAATATATCAAGTGATATTGTAATAATTTTATGAGAAAACATATCCGAGGAATCTTGGGCCAAACAAATTTAATATTTAATCAAACACCGGAATGATTTCATCTAAGATATGCAGTCTAATTTGATTTTTATATTCAGTCTGGCCATAAATTTTTGCTTAAAAGGTCATAGTATTTTTTGGAGATGAGCTTAATAAGGGCCGGAGCCTCCCTAATGCCATAGGATTAGGGATCCCGGGGGAATGGATTGTTTGTGCTAATCGTTATGGAGACTGAGGTGATGATATAGGAGAGTCCTATCACACGGCACACCCATGAATCCGATTTGGATGTTTATTTGGAAATCCACAGTGAGCCGGTGTACTTGGGTGATGATAGGCCGTGCAGACCAACTTGCTTGGCTGAGCTCCTAACCGAACTAAACACGCTTGATCGGTGGTCGGTTTTATATCTATCGGTTTTGTATCTTCCTAGGAGTGGTGTTTAGATTTCCTACAACTTACTTTTCACTATGTGTTTGGTTCTTTTACTTCTTTGCAATGGAAAATGATTGTGTGCGAGCGTGCCAGAGAGAGTTTCAATCTCCTCCCTCAGATTAACTTTGGAAAAACCCAAATCTAATCAGGCGATTGTGTTTTATTGGTTCAATTACCTCAACTAAGAGGATTTTCTCAACAAGTGAAGAAATGTAAACCAACAAACTTAGGAAATCGAAGAACAAAAGAAACAAGATATTTCGATTAATAAATCAAAGGTAAACTTACTTCGAAATTGTCTCCAACTTCAGATACAAGAACTTCGAACAGGTGATTGTTACAGGAACAATCGAGATTAATCCTAACTACTTCCTAATCTACTTCGAACTGAGTTCGAGATCCTAAACTACTTCGAACTGGGTTCGAAATCCTAAAACTATTTTGCCAATGAACAAACCAAGCATCAGCTTTTTGATAGCTGTTTGTTGAAGATTTGTCCGAGGGCTTTACTTCTTCAATTTCTTCTATTTATAGACGCTACTTGCAGTTTGAACTTCCCGCTCAATAATTTTGAACTTTGGCTTGCTTCGAACTCTAACTTCCACTCTTCGAGTTGGCAGTTTCTTTACTCCACCATGTCTGAATTTGAATCCTTTAAATTCTTCCTCCAGAAGTTTTGGTTTTGAATCTTGCACATTTACTTAAACGAACTCAAATGATTATACGTTAAGGTGAATAACTGCCTTTCGATAAGTACTCCACGTGTTATAACTGTCAATTTGCCTTGTTTCCCAAGTTCACACGTGGAGTTTATGTGTTTAGTAGTTAATATCATGGCTTCAAAGTCAATCTTCACGTTAGCAATGGCTTGTAACTGCCAATAACTGCTTTTCATCTTTGAACACAATACGACATCGTATTTAATCAAATATATTCCTTTAATCCAGTGTGTCTTTATCAACATGTAATTGCCAACGTTTGGCATTTTTAATTACGTGTCAATCAATTATTGGATTTGTTAATTTTATATGTAAACATACCCCCCACATTAACTTCTTTGTTCAAGAAATTTGAACAAGTGTTAATGTGCCTTTTGCCGCTTCGAATTCCTGTAAACTTCCAAAGCAGAAGCTATTGGCAGTTCTTGTCACTTCCAATGATGCAGTTATAATCGATTCTTACGGTCCCTGTGAGAGGTTCATGGAAAATGAGTAGTTAACACTCACGTTCTCCATTTACAAAAATTTGAATCGTTTCGAATTCAGATTTTAAGTTATAAAAGCACTCAACCACTGAAAAAATGAATTACCAATTTTCATTCTAATCTTGCTTTCATCTCCTTAAACTCCACTTAACCATGGCTGACATTTCTAATACCCAAAATGCCTTTGAAAACTTGGTTCTTCAAGATCCAATCTCTGTCACTACTAGAAATGCTGCTACACCAATTGTTGGTGAAATTCGAAGGGATTGTTCTTATGTGGTGGTTCAAGTAGAGGATCCTGAGCCTATTGATCCATGGAACCCTCCAGTTTCCCCTACTTCTGAACCCTTTTTATGGAGTTTACCATCTGAAATAGTGGTGGTGAAGATGGATGATCCTGCTGGCTATAGAGGTTGGAGCAAATATCGCTCATTATCTATGAGTAGACATTTATCTCCTCTCATTAGGCGTGATCCTAATATAATGGTACTTGATAGTCTCATTGCCACCTGCCTTATTCCTACATTCTTCAAAGTATGTGAAAATGAAAAATCTGGCTTCACTGGCTATGGTGAACTTAAACAGAAAGCCAAAAGCCAATATATTTATTGGTTAAATGAGGTTCGACGGCCTCATTTTGAAGGAAAATTTGTTGATCCCTCCAACCTTTCCCTTCGAACCCTTCCTGAGAAATCAGATTGATTTCAGGAATTGAAGAGTATCAACTTTGATCCTACTATCTTCCAAGCTGACTATTCTTACTCTCTTTACCCACAATCTGATTCTGTTAGAGCCAAAGAACTATTGGCTGCTTTTGCATTTTTGGATATAGGAATTCTTGAAGAAGACATCCCTTGCAAGAATTTCTTGTGGGCTTGTGAGACCATTCAATGTTCTGTTTCTAACTTAACTGGCTCTTTTCTTCATTCTTTTCTAAGCCAGTTTCCTCTTCTTCGAATGTGGATGAGGAACAATAGTGCTGCTCACGGATTCAACCAAGACCTCCACGACTACGAGATAGCACATGACCAGGTCGTGAAGCTTCACAATAAGATAGAAAATCTAAAAAGAAAATTACTTCGAAATTCCATCTGGAATTTCCAAAAGACTTAGAAGGAAGTTCAGAAGCTGTGCAAAGAGGAATGCTCTAAAGTTGGCCAAGCTCGAAATCAAAGCCAAAGCTCTGGTCCTGAAGATCAGGCCTCTGATTGAGAAGAAACTCAAGCTAGATGGAGAAGCTGAAGTCAGGATGAAGGAAAAAGAATTTTTTGATTTCACTTGGGCAAAATTTCATGCCTTAGTGACTTGGAGCTTTCCTCATTACCTCCAAGTTATCCCTACTCCAACCGCTGCTCCATCAAAGTAGACGTTTAATTTTCTTCGATGTAATAGGATTTCTCTTTGTAGCATGTAATTTTTTTTTATGTTAATGCAATTTCAGTTCTTTTTATGGCTTATTTTGCACTCTTCAATGCTTTTCGAAGCACTTGAAGGTACCTTGAACCAGTTTGAACTCTTGATAATCAAAACATGAAGATATTAAACCAATAAGAAATGGCTTAAAATTATAATAATTTTAAAATCGAAAAGAAGTATTATTTACGGGTTAAAGTTTTAAGCTTGGGCCTAAAATAATATAAGCCCACTTGCCTTTTAAAAGAATACTTGACCCGAATTGATACACCGCCTCATCACAAAGTATAAATCTAGGGCTTGAACCGCTTTCATTACACGTTCAAACTTTCAAACACTTTATTCTCCCTTCTGAGTTCTCAATTTCCTACACTTATGGCTTCTGAAAGTGAGGTTCTCGAAGACACTCCTTCCCTCGCTCTTAGGAAGTTAGTGACCAAAGAAGTTCTGAAATCCAAGTCTGACGTTGGCCAATTGCAAAATCGTGCTTTCATCGAACACCCTGTTTTACCTAACACTCAAATCCTCGGGCCTTCATTTCTTGAACTTCCCTTAGATTTCACATCATGTTACCCTATTCTTGAACAGAGTGATCTGGTGAAAGATAGACTTCTATATTTCTCCAAATGGGTCAAGAAGAATTTTGTCTGCTGGCCAAACTATGATAGAGAATGGGAGGCCTGGACCGAACGCATGTTCAAAGCCAAGGAGAGGGAATTAACATGGCCTTTTCTTTCCTCACCGGACTCCCTCCACATGGCCTTTTCTTTGACATCGCCTTATCTACTGAAGTCCCTTTCTTGGATGAGATTGAGTATGATGGAAAAAATGCCTCTTATAGCAGATTCCTGGATGCTGAAAGGAGATTTTCAGATAAAGTATCTGATAGGGAGATGTTTGCATATATATGGTATACATTGTGCAAAATGGTTTTTTGCCATGGTGGCAAGAAAATGGTGCTGGAATTCGCACCCTTAGCCTATGCCCTCTCGAAAGGCGAAACCATTGATCTGGCTTCTTACTTTTTAGGCTATGTATACAAAGCAGGGTTTGATAATCACGCTAAACCTCTTAATCAAAACCTAGGAGGCCCTCTCTGGTTTCTGCAAATCTGGTTGTTAGCTTATTTTCCAGATCAAAAGGTTGCAGAAAGGTATCCTCTTAGCGTTTATAGGGATAAGTTCACCATTTTAGCTTCAACTCCCCTTACCTTGGCTAGATATCTACAATATTTTCATCAGCTAAGAGAGGATAAAAAAGAAATAGAGTTTGTTCCTTTCGACAACTGGGATATTGGGCCAAAGTGGATAAGCAGACTTATGGAACAAAGGGGTAGTCCTGCCTATCATGAAGCATGGGCAAGCATCCTTCTCCCGAGAGAAATTATCATAGGAGCTTATGTGGGTGGTTGCAGACAAGCTCATGCTGAAATCTATTGTCCTGCACAATTTGCCAGGCAGTTTGGGTTGGTGCAGGCTATTCCTTGTCCTTATCCTGGTGAAATCAACATCGATCTTACTTCAAGAAACAAGATTGACAAGGATCAAGTTGCAGACTCTAATGCAGAGTTTAAGAACTCTAGAGCACAATTTCAACCATACATATTTACTATAACCGTAGAGCCTCCTCTCCCAGCATTCTCTAGATGGTGGCATAATTCTATAGAATTATATCATGAGTCTGCACCTGTCAAGACTTTTACCAAAGACATTGGTATTGGTACTGAAGAAGTGACTCATTCTGATTCAATATCAGATGATGGTTTTGGGAGAGGTCCAAGAGATACATCTCGAACAGCCCACTAAGAGGAAACCCCAGAAGTGCAATCTTTTGCCTCAGTACCCGTTGCTTTGAATGTCAAACCACTTCGATCTGTATCACAAATGATGACAAGATCTCAACAACAAAGAACTACAATCACTCCCTCTCCATCAGGTGATTCTTAATAGTTTGTGTGATTGTCATGACTTTAAATCCTTTCTATTCCTTACTCAATGATTCAATATACAAAATCTGATCACAAGAAGAGGATGAGAAAAGAGAGAGCAACTGCTCACACTTCTGTTTCTCCAGGTTCGAAACCATGTAACTCTTTATTCCATTAACTTCTGTTAATTCTTTGGTTCTTCGAAAGATACCAATATTCTATCGCCCTTTTCAGAAGCCAAGAAAAAGAAAGAGACTTTGGCTACCAAAGAAAGATCTATCCAAAAAGAAACCACATTTACTAAGGTTTATGAGGCCTCGAAAAGAAGAAGAAAAATCTTACTTGAAGAGCCAGAGGAAGAAGAGACTGAAGATGTTACTATAAGCCAATTTGTAAAGGGTAAGCTATTGTGACTTTAATTTCATCAGGGCCTTTAAACTTCACTTCTGCTTCTCAATTTTATGTACTGATCTATTTTCAGAAAGGAGGACAAAGTCCAAGCATGCTGAGGCTTCTAAATTACCTGCACAAACATCTGAGCCTGAAACTGCAGAGCCTCAATCAAAGCTTGATTCATCCATTAGGACAACTGAAGTTCGCACTCCTGTCATCCCATTAGAAGGTATATTACAAGATTTAACTGTTCCCATAAGACATGTCATTGCACAGGCCTTGGTTTCAGAGAGTATTAAAGCACCAATACCAGCTCATGCAGGCTCTGCTGTAGAGCTCCCTACTTCGATGACCAAGGGCCCCTTGCAGGAGTCTACTTCTGAACCTAAAGCTGTACCCAAACAACACATTGCTGGTTCACCTGCAACTATGGCTAAACAAACCATTCCTGAAGAGCCTCTGAACATTGGGGTTGACAAATCCTCTGAAGCTAACATTCCTGTTCAAATTGATATCTCTACTCCAAAGGATGACAGGAGTTTATTTCCTGAGATTGTATCCAGCATCTCAGCTGTCAAAACCACTGGTCAACCTGAAATGGTGGTTGAGGAAGCAAGTCCTGACCCAGTCCCAAGGATCATTACTCCAACAATTGAGGTACTGTAGACTATTTGTAGTTTAAGCTTATGGCCATCATGCTTTGCTTAAAGGACTAAGCCTAAATATGTTTATGTATTTTTTCTTAGCAGGAAATTGGTGCTTCTACTAGCACTCCTGTTGGTGACCTTTCTTCGTTGGAGCAGTTCAAGCTAAGAATGAGTGATTTTTGTCAAAGAATCACCAATCCCAGAGCTCCAATTCCTTCTTCTGAATCTCCTATCATCCAACTCAAGGTTCAATATAGTTCATCTCTTTCTGAGTTGGTCAAGCCTACTTTCACTCCAGAAGAGATTCAAGAACTGAAGGAGATCCTCCAACACCTCTCAGAACTGAATTTTGAAAACCTGGCTGAGGGAGATTTAAAGGTGCACTTGGATATCTGCTGTCAAGCTGCCTGGGCATTGAAACCTGCTTCTCAAGAGCTTCATAAACAACTTCTGACCAGAGCTTCTGAGTTTCAAGTGAAAGCTCACCAACTTTGTGAGGTTCAAGAGAGGCATCTACTAAGAGAGAGCTTGGAGGCAGCATTATCGAGTGCAGATGATGAAGCTCGAAGTGTGATTTCTTCTTATGATCAAGATGCTGTCAAGCTTTGTCACTTGAAAGAAGAAGAAGCTCGCCTAGAAGAAGCCTTGCTTCAAGTTAGAGGAGAGATTGATCAGACTACCTCTAACATGCAAACCTCTATGAACAAAGCTTCTTCAACAATTGTAATTATAAAGGACCTAAAAAATCAGCTGCAACAAACCTCTAATCAAAAGGAATTTTGTTTGTACCAGAGGTGCTCATGTATGGAGTGACCTAAAAGATACCATTGTACAGTTTTTGAGTAATGAATGAAATATTTGTTTTCTTCCAATTGCATTACTTTATAACTGCTTGGAATGTTGCTCTCATTGCTTTGAACTTGAGCTCAGACCATTATCTTTGCTTGTTTCTTATAATTTATCTTGAACAGCACAAGCAAAACAGAAGACAAACCAATCTTAGTTTTATCTTCTACTAAAGGACTCCCAAATGGTTGGGAAATAACCCTTTAGATATTTTCCATTAATCTTTCTTCTATGGACGTAACCATTTAAGTCTTTCAAATGATATGCCCCTCTTTTAAGAACTTTATGAATTTGGAAAGGCCCTTCCCAATTTGGAGCCCATTTTCCAAGTCCTTGTTTTCTTTCTTTGATAGGCAACACCACTTTCCATACTAAATCCCCTATATCAAAGCTTCGAACAGCCACTTTCTTATTATAACTTCTAGCTACTCTTGACTTCTGCAGCAGGATTTGATTTAGAGCTTTAATCCTTTCTTCATCTATCTCCTCGAGCTCCATATACATTGTTTGATGGTATGCTCCAATATTTAAGTCATTTTGGGAAGCAACTCTTTGTGATCTTACCACGATTTCCATTGGTAAAACAGCATCATGCCCATAAGTTAGGGCAAAAGGAGTAGTACCCGTACTGGTTCTTTTAGTGGTTTGATATGCCCATAACACATTTAAGAGTAAACTTGGCCATTCTTCTGGATTTCTATCAACCATTCTTTGAATACCTCTTTTGATAATCTTATTAGTTAATTCTGCTTGGCCATTTGACTGAGCATAATAAGGAGTAGAGTTGATCAAAGAAACTCCATGAGACGCTGCAAAAGCTTTCACTGCTCTACCTTCGAAAATGGACCCATTATCCACTGTGATGGTTTCTGGAGATCCAAATCTATAAACAATATTCTTAATAAACTCAATTACTTGTTCTTGAGATACACTCTCGAAAGCTTGAGCTTCCACCCATTTAGTAAAATAATCAGTAGCAACTAGAATGAACTTATCACCACTTCTAGAAGCAGGGTAGATCATGCCAATCATATCCATTGCCCAACCTCTGAATGGCCAAGGCTTAACTACATATTGTAATTCAGTAACAGGTAACCGTTTGAGAGGCCCTGTCTTTTGACAAGCTTGACATCCCTTTGCATAATCAATACAATCCTTAAGGATAGTAGGCCAATAATACTCGTACCTTCGAATCAACCATCTCATCTTGATTCCTGCTTGATGAGCCCCACAAATACCTTTATGGACTTCTGCCATAACTCTAAAGGCATCAACCTTGCTTAAGCATTTAGGCAATAAACCATCTGCTCCTCTCTTGAACAATTCTCCATTATACATAATGAAATTAATAGACCTCAGCCTTGTTGCTCTGTCTGTTTTAGCATCAGGTTTTGTTAAATAATCAATCAATGGTTGTCTCCAATCATTCGAACTAGAAGGAGTGGTGATTTCACATACTTCGAAATCAGTATGTCTATCCTTAAGCATTGATAAAGACTTCCTAAGAGTCAATTGACAAAATTCTCTATTTTTATCAGTGATAAACTTAAATCCCGATGCTCTTTGAGCTACTGCATCTGCCTCTCCATTAAAAAATCTTGGCACATAAGTGAAGGTAATCATATGAAATTGCTTAACTAACAGCTTCACATATTGATAATAAGGTTTTAAACCAACACTATGGCAACCAAATCTCCCTTCACCTGGTTTATAACCAACTGAGAGTCTCCAAACACCTCAATTATGTCCCCCTTTAAAGCAAGCAATAGCTCTAGTCCCATAATTAAGGCTTTATATTCTGCCTGATTGTTGGTACATTCCCCTTCATTTATCTTAAATCCAAATTTGGTTTTCAAACCTTGAGGGGACTCCAAAACAACCCCAATTCCAGCCATTTGAGATGTTTTCAAACCATCGAACCACATCTTCCATGGCTTAATTGTCACAACATCAACATCTGCTATTTCAGGAGTCTCAATTCCGTTTGGATGATCAGCCAAAAAATTAGCTAAAGCTTGGTCTTTAACTGATTTTTGGAACATACTCTAGATTAAATTCAATTAAAGACACAACCCATTTCCCAATTCTGCCACTTAGTACAGGTTGAGACAACATATACTTCATAACATCAGTCTGGGAAATTACATAAGTTACTCTAGGCATCATATAGTACCTGAGTTTCTTCAAAGCAAAAAACAAAGATAAACATAACTTTTTTACTGCAGAATACCTACTTTCACAATCATTAAGAAACCTACTTAGATAATAGATAGCTTGCTCCTTCCCTTCTTCATTGTCTTGAGCCAATAGAACTCCAATTGAATCATGGTTCGCTGCCAAATACAGCTTTACAGGCTTGTCCTTTTTGGGTGGAACAAGAACTGGTGGATTGATCAAGTACTCCTTGATGGCCTTGAAAGCATCATTATGCTCCTTTGTCCATTCGAAGTCCTCTCCATCCTTCAATTTCAACAAAGAAGAAAAGACTTTAGTTTTCCCTGCAGTGTTAGATATAAACCTCCGAAGAAAATTCAATTGACCAAGAAATTTTTGAAGTTCTTTCTTGTTTGAAGGAGGTTTAGCTTCTATAATAGCTTTAGCTTTATTTTTATCAACTTGAATACCTTTGCTATGGACTAGATACCCTAGAAAGTTTCCTGCCATTACTCCAAAAGCACATTTAGCAGGATTCAACTTCAGTTGATAATGCTTCATCTTTGAAAAAGCTATCTTCAAATGTTCTACATGATCAACAATAGATTCTGACTTGACAATAATGTCATCTATGTAGCATTCTAGAAAAGCACCAACTATTTTATGGAAGATAGTGTTCATAGCCCTTTGATAAGTAGCACCAGCATTTTTCAGCTCAAAAGGCATTTTGACCCACTCAAAGGTCCCAAGATTACCAGGAGCCCTAAATGCAGTTTTATGAACATCTTCTTTGGCTATACAAATTTGATTATACCCTGAATGGCCATCCATAATAGACATGATTTTGTGGCCTGCAGAACTATCCACCAACATGTCTACTACAGGCATTGGGTATTCATATTTAGGGGTTGCAGTATTTAAGTTTCTAAAGTCAATGCATACCCTAATTTTCCCATTTTTCTTGATAACAGGAACAATATTTGATAACCACTCTACATATCTTGCTGTTCTAATAAAACCAGCATTTAAAAGGTTTTGAATCTCCTTTTTTACCAATAAAATGGTTTCAGGAGACATCTTTCTTGGAAGTTGTTTGAAAGGTTTGCAATTAGATTTAATAGGCAACTTATGCTCAACCAAATCTCTACTCAAACCTGTTAATTCCTTATAACTCCAAGCAAAGCATTCTTTGTTCTCTTTGAGCACTGTGATCAATTTGGCCTTCGAAACAGCATCGAGTTCTCTGTTGATCTGTACAGTGTTTGGAACAATTTCATCTCCCAATTCCACTTCTTCTAAAGGATCTTGGGAATCGACATGGCCTAAAAAAGCTTCTTCGAATTCGATTGGCTTCAACCCCCAGTCAGATTTCTCAGCCAACAATTCTTCCCAATCATTTGTTTCTTGTAACTTCTGCTCTATTTCTGAAGCCATGAATTTAACTAAGGCCAATGAGTTGGCCTCTTCGAACTCTGTCTTGGACTCACATCCAAGCAGCCTCATTTGGTGGACTGTCTGATTCATAATCAATTGCTTGCTTAAGCTTAGACTTTAACTCTGCCAATTCTCCAATTTCCAATACATTGGATGGAGGGGTGGCAGGTTGTGCAATTTCACTCAGAGGAATGATTTCAGGTTTATACATTTCAGCCTCTGCACAATTTGCTGAAGTACTGAAGGGCTGTGGGTCTGCCTTTACTTCTTCGATTCCCACTTCCTTCCCATTTTCATACTTTACAATCATCAAGGCTTGATGCATTGAAGATGGAATACAACCATTGACATGAATCCAATCCCTACCAAGTAGAGCATTATACTTACTCGTGAAAGTATCCACCACAAAGAAGGCTGTATCAGTTTCTACTTGGCCAACTTTCAAGCGTATAGAAACAATTCCTTTAGGGCTCTTACTCTCACCAGTAAAACCAGCAATAGATGTACTTGTTGGGATCAATCGAACCTTTTCCTTTCCCAACTTCTTTAGAGTCCTAGAAGGTGAAATGTTCACTGCTGCACCATTGTCAACCAAAATTCGATTTAATGAGATCCCATCGAATGATGCAGATATATATAATGGTTTCAAATGGTGCCTCATATCATTCGAAGGTGATCTAAAAGGATAGGAAAAGTCAACACAATCCAGATCGACAATCAAAGGATACTCAGGATCTGTTTCTGTTTCTGAAACAAAAACTGCCCTTTCCTTAGAGGTTACTTCTGGCTCCTCCATAGCATTAACCATAATCATAAGCTCTTCTTCTTCTTCTTCCTTTTGGATCTTAGATATTAGGGCTCCCCAACCTTCATTCCAACCATTATCATATGTAAGGTTATATTCTTCATCACTTGACACATCAATGATTTCCATAGGAGCAACTGTTGGTTGTAGTGCCCTTCGAACTAGCAAGCAGTCTGGTCCAAAAGGTCAAAAGTCGAATGAAGGAGAAACCATGTTAATTTGGAATTCAGGCAGAGTTCCAAACTGAATGGTTTTCTTCTCCTGTAATGGCAACTCTAACCGATCTTGTATTGTATCCACCTTTTCAGGAAACTCCTCTACAGAAGTTTCCATGGGGGAAAATGTTTCAACAGGGGAAGAATTCATTTCTCCACCTTCTTCCTGTTCCACTATCATGGCCTCTAATAAGCCAGATTGATAGCTTGCCAAGGAATTTGGTGAAGCTGGGCTATTTTGAGGTACCTCATGGTCCATTTTGGCAGCCAAACTTTCCAACGTTTCCCTTTCTGATTGAGTAAACCCCCTTTGAAGAGATTCTTCAGAATCCTCTCTTCGAAGTCTGTTAAACCTTGGATTGAATTTATCACCCCCATTATGATTCTTCTTGGTGGCATACTCTTCCATTTGGAAACTAGTATACCTCCTTTGTAGTTTTCTCTTCTGAGTTCTTGTCAACATAGGAATCATTTGAGGTGTTTTGGTCTTTGGATCTCTAACCACTACCCATTGACCAGCAGGAGTATTTGGAGGTTTGACCATTTTGTTTCCAACCTTAGAAGGGGTTTTATATCCCTAGAAGAGTTATGGTTTAATTTTCTTTAAAAACCAATCAGGAACTCCTTTTACCAAGGTGAATTGTTCCCCTTCTCCTTCATTTTCTTGGCCCATTGGGGCCTTTCCAGTGTTAACCTTCTTCGAAAGAGGATAATCCCTTTTCGAAGCTGGTGGAACTGGACTAGAAGGCACACTTCTCTTCGAAACTGGCCAAGGCTTCTCATTTTTTCCATGACTTGGGCTTATCCAGGGTTTTCTTTCATTATTCTGATCGAAAGCCTTTCTTTCCATCCTTTTTGGAAAGAAATCAACCCCCTGTCTATCCAATTCTTTAAAAATCAAATAATTAGCCCTGCATTCCATGCATAAGCATTCCAAAAAGGATGCTTCAAGCATGGGAAGATGAGATTGCTTAAAACCCCTTTTAGAAGAACTTCCCGATGCATAATTTTACCGGTAAGTCTTCTCATCATCGCTTCGAAGTTGGCCAATTCTTGGCTTTCCTCTTCCAAATTGTACAGAGTTCATCCCAACATGAACTCGCCTGTTTTGCCATACCTCCTGAACTGTTTTAGCCAAAGAAGTTGGCACATTGGTATTAGCAGTCACTTCTTCAATCTTTGGAAATGGATCTGTGTCTATTCCCATAGTCTTTTCTGGAAACATGATCATTCCTTTCTTAATTTGCTCCTGAACCTTGTCACGGAAAACATTACAATTCTTAGTTGAATGAGTCCAAGAAGCATGCCATTTGCAATAATTCTTTCCTTTTGTTTCATCCAAAGTTGGAAGTTTAACATTTTCAGGAAGTTTGATAAACTTTTTCTTCAAAAGGTAATCAAAAATTTCATCTGCTTTAGAGACATCAAATGAATATACTTTGCTAACTGCTTTCTTATTAGTCCTTGGTGCTATAGAAGAATCCTTTCGAACTAAACATTCACACACACAAGGGTCATGCTCAACAATTTCAGCAGCATCAATTTCATAAGTAGAGTCTTTATAATAGGTTGAATAAGAAGAGTTGTTCCTATCGACATCTTCTTCTAACAAAGATTCATATCTAGAAGCTTTGTAAGTTAAATCAACCAAATCTCTGAACTCAGTAGAATCGAATTTCTTCCTAAGTTCTCTACTTAAACCATCTTGTGCTATTCTCACAAACTCAACTTCTGGTAGTTGAAGTTTGCACTTGTTTCTAGCCTTTTTAAACCTAGCAATAAAGTGTGCAGCCTTTTCATCAGGCTTTTGCTTTAATCTTGCTAAATCAGCCATAGTGACTTTAGGTTCAGTTTGATAAAATTGTGCATGGAATAACTCTTCCATCCTTTGCCAATTTGGAACTGACTCTGGTGTTAAATTAGAGTACCATTCGAAGGCTGTTCCTGTCAAAGAATTAGAAAACAATTTCAACTTAACGAACCCATTATTGCCTAATTCTTTACATTGAGCCGTAAATCTGGCAATATGCTCAGTTGTTGATTGTTTTCCATCCCCATGGAATAAAGTAAAATCTGGGATTTTAAACCCCCTAGGGACTTCGAACTGCCTATCTATCCATTCCGGATAGGGCTTTCTATAAATTTGGGTTTGTACCCCCCGGTTTAGAGGTCCATATACTTCTTGCATGAGACCTAATATTTCATCTCGAAGGACTGGCCGTTCTCCTAAAGGTACCCTTGAATTAACAGGTGGCTCCCAAGTAGCATTTCTAGGCATGTGATCTTCTGGAAACCTCTGAAAAGGATCATCAAAAGGCCTATGTTGCTTGAAACCTCCTTCTTGCTTTGCAAGAGGTTCATACAAGTAGTTCGAATGCACCCTTCCCATCTCTGGTATCCCTGCGTACTTAGGAATTCCAATCTCTGGATTAGGCCTTTTTGCACTGGTCCTATCCTTCTCATTAAAATGATTTTCAGGAGTAAATACATACTCATCAAACCCGTAATCATTGTTTCTAAAACCTTTATCCTCATTTGGACCATCAAAATTTGGTTCGAATGGGGTATTAGTGTTTTGTTTGAACACTTTCTTAGGTTTAGGAGTTTGATAATCATGAGTTTTTGCAGGTTCATACCAAGATTCTGGTATATCATCTACATTTATAGGCTCTTTTCTAGGCCTTGACTTAAATTTGCTTGTACTGGCTTCTCCTTTATCCTTCTCAAATGAAGGCAAAGGATCATGCCTAAGCCCTGATTGCTCTTCTAATTTTTGTAACATAACCTTCTGGGTTTGAGCCAATTCTCTAAATGTAGCAATCATTTCAGCAAACTGATTAGATGACACATTTCCTCCAATTTCTGGATTCTTTGGGTCATCAACATGTACAGTTTTATTATTCCTAGTATTCATTCAAGAAGTCTGGCCAATTCCCATATTCAAGTCTTGACCAGTACGAGCTTCTGGGCCTATTTGAAAGCCTTCCACTTGTTCATTCTCTCTAGAATTAACATTATTCTCATCTCCTGGCGTTTGGCCAACCTAAGAATCATCTGCTTGCTTCCTAAGTTTTGGAGCCATTCAACACTTTCGAGGTCCCACCGGGCGTGCCAAAAAATGTGTTTGGTTCTTTTACTTCTTTGCAATGGAAAATGATTGTGTGCGAGCGTTCCAGAGAGAGTTTCAATCTCCTCCCTCAGATTAACTTTGGAAAAAACCAAATCTAATCAGGCGATTGTGTTTTATTGGTTCAATTACCTCAACTAAGAGGATTTTCTCAACAAGTGAAGAAATGTAAACCAACAAACTTAGGAAATCGAAGAACAAAAGAAACAAGATACTTCGATTAATAAATCAAAGGTAAACTTACTTCGAAATTGTCTCCAACTTCAGATACAAGAACTTCGAACAGGTGATTGTTACAGGAACAATCGAGATTAATCCTAACTACTTCCTAATCTACTTCGAACTGAGTTCGAGATCCTAAACTACTTCGAATCGGGTTCGAAATTCTAAAACTACTTTGCCAATGAACAAACCAAGCATCAGTTTTTTGATAGCTGTTTGTTGAAGATTTGTCTGGGGGCTTTACTTCTTCAATTTCTTCTATTTATAGACGCTGCTTGCAGTTTGAACTTCCCGCTCAATAATTTTGAACTTTGGCTTGCTTCGAACTCTAACTTCCACTCTTCGAGTTGGCAGTTTCTTTACTCCACCATGTCTGAATTTGAATCCTTTAAATTCTTCCTCCAGAAGTTTTGGTTTTGAATCTTGCACTTTTACTTAAACGAACTCAAATGATTATACGTTAAGGTGAATAACTGCCTTTCGATAAGTACTCCACGTGTTATAACTGTCAATTTGCCTTGTTTCCCAAGTTCACACGTGGAGTTTATGTGTTTAGCAGTTAATATCATGGCTTCGAAGTCAATCTTCACGTCAGCAATGGCTTGTAACTGCCAATAACTGCTTTTCATCTTTGAACACAATACGACATCGTATTTAATCAAATATATTCCTTTAATCCAGTGTGTCTTTATCAACATGTAATTGCCAACGTTTGGCATTTTTAATTACGTGTCAATCAATTATTGGATTTGTTAATTTTATATGTAAACACTATGTTATTGTTTCCAAAATTTGATTTCTCTGTAGCTCTTGGTCCAAAGAAAATATTTGAAAATAAATTTTCTAAGAGGGAGATTTGACTGTCATTTCTCATCCAACGAAAACCTAAACTAAAACCATGGATCATTCATCATTTATACATAAGCCTTTTAAACAAGCCATTTTTCGGCTCTTGTTTTGCTATTTCCATGATCTGTAATCTCTGTCGATCTCTCATTGTGTCATATGTTTGACCATCAATAGCTCAACAAACACAAGTACTTCCTCCGTCCCTTTTTAAGTGTGTAGCACCGTAATTTTAACTTATTTTCTCTCACATCAACTTTTACATTTACTTTCCACTACTTACTATTATCAATATAATAATACCCACTAACTTTTCAAAAATGAATCTACTTTTCAGGGAAAAATAGAAAATGTTACCCCAGAGGCAACGTAGAGGGGGGTGAATAGGGTTGCTAATAATAACGCCCAAATAAAAAATTACTAGACAAAGCAAATAAATAAATAATTTGCACAGACAAAATATAAAGGAGTTAAGGGAGAGAGATATCACGCAGAGATATATAGTGGTTCGGTCTGAGCTTTGTCCACTGCTCAGCCTAGTCCACTGCTCTAAGGAGTCGCTGTTTTACTAATCCAACAACCAGCTTCTGGTGCCGATTAAACCTTACAACCGCAACGCTAACTTTCCCGAGGAGTTAGCCTAACCGCTAGAGTTTATCTTCCAAACTCTAAAATTACTCACAGAACAAAACCCAGTTCTGTAGTAGCTCACTGAGAATTTTTCTAACTCTCAATACAACTCTGACATAAATTTGTAGTGTGGAAAAATAAATCTCTCTCAAAGAGTAGATATACAAATTTGCTCACAAAGCTCTCAAAATAATAATATGAAAATGATCTATGTGAGAGTATGAAAATTGCTCTGTGTATTTGATGTTGCTCTGGTATCTCTTAATGTGCTTTTATCTGCAGAATTTCTTCAATTTATAGCATGAGATATTTTGACTGTTAGAAATATGAACGTTGCAATTTTTTCGTTGAGCTGTATAGATTTCTGATCAACAGCAGCTGATTTCCTACGTTGGTTGTCATCAAAGACAACAATTGCTGCAAAAGATGTTTTGTTAAAAACAATTTTCTAACTTCCATGAATTGAGAATGAATGTTGAATGGTCAACATTGATATACTAAAGTATTTCTTGTATGAGACAAAGAATGAAGCACATTTTTCAATTGGAAAATTTTATTTTATTAGCCCCACGTAGGAACAAGGTTTTCCACGAAGTTTCAATCAAGCAAAAATTATTTGGTACAAGTGGTACATCTATTGCATATATGTTCCAAGAGCTAATAATGCAATTTATATAACTTGGAGCTGGACATATGTATTTATAAAAGATATTTCATATTTGTACCGAAGCACTAATTTTGCCAAGTAGAAAATTTCATTAATTTAGAAATTTAAATTTATCACAGATTTTAAGAAATCAATTTTGTCATAAAAAAAAAACATAATCAAAATCAATTATTTTTCTAACAATCTCCCCCTTTTTGATGATGACACAAAATATGATTTTTAAAAAATAATGATAAGTGAAATTTTGAATAATGCTCCCCCTATGTATATGCTCCCCCTTAACATATGCCACAAAAGAAAATTTAACAATCATAAGAAAAAAGTTGGCATTCATAGATATATTAAGTGATACAAACCATCAAAATCTTACATGGTTATTTAAGCCACGCACCATACGGTATAGTTACAAAAAAAAAAAATAATAATCTTAAGCGCAAATAACAAGGATGGACCAAACTACTCTTTTTCTCCCCCTGTGACATCATCAAAAACAAATAACGCTTGGGGTAAAAATAAAAGATTTGGTCACTCAAAGATTGCTTTTCCCGTTACCACCCCGGGTCTACTCCGTACTTGTCCACGAAAACTTGGCGTCTTTGATTTTTATACTCTTGGATAATGGCTCCGAGGGCGACACCCACACTAAGTAACCATTTCCACGGAAAATTTAAAAGCCACCTCATTGAAAATAATCCGCAAAGAGTAAGGGAAATGAAGAGTAGCACCCATAGTAACTGGATAAATGACTCCGTATTTGTGCGCTCTATATATTGTTCCCAAGACTCGAATGGAGATTTGTATGGGATGGGGAACATTGGCTCGATATGAGAAGATATATGGAGAGGATTTTGAGTGGATGGAGACCGAGAGTGAGATGAAGATGATAAGAAAGAGATAGTGTGGGTGAATTTATAGATAGTGAAGAAGTGTTTAGAAGAGGGAAGAGGAATTTTGAAATTTTGAATTTTTGAAAGGAGTGAATGTGGCGCTGGATAAATAAGAAGGAAGAAAATTGTGTCCGAGTAATTATTGCTATGTCTGTAGGATGCTCCAAAAAAAATAATCCATCAATCAAATCAAGATATTGAAATTATGTTTGGAGTAACATTTTCTTAAACATTATAATGTAACTACTCCGATTGGAAAATGATGAAACAAGTAATAATTGGTTTAACTAAAAATCCCCCAAATATATTTAAAATGGATTAGACATCCCGAGTTCTCTTCGGATAAAACAAAATTGTTCTTCAATAAGGGGTTTTGTAAAAATGTCCGCCAATTGCTTGTCGGTACTAATGAAATTAAGAAGAATATCCCCTTTTTGAACGTGGTCACGAATAAAATGATGTCTAATTTCAATGTGTTTTGTTCGGGAATGTTGAATGGGATTTTTCGTTAAATTAATTGCACTTGTGTTATCACATCGAATTTGAATATGATCATAATGTAAATTAAAATCCTCCATTTGCTGTTTGATCCATAATAATTGAGCACAACAACTACCAGCAGCTATGTATTCAGCTTCAGCAGTTGATAAGGCAACTGAATTTTGCTTTTTGCTGAACCAAGACACTAACGAATTTCCAAGAAATTGACAAGTGCCACTTGTGCTCTTACGATCAGTTTTACTACCGGCATAATCAGCATCCGAAAAACCAATTAAGTCAAAAGAAGTATTTCTAGGATAAAATAACCCCAAATTGGGAGTTCCAGCAAGATATCTAAAAATACGTTTGACAGCTACTAAATGTGACTCCTTTGGATTAGATTGAAAACGAGCACATAAGCAAACACTAAACATGATATCAGGTCTACTAGCAGTAAGATAGAGAAGTGATCCGATCATACCTCGATACATTTTAGTATTTACTGATTTACCATTTTCATCTTTGTCGAGTTTAGTGGTTGGGCTCATTGGAGTTCTCATGATTTTAGAATCTTCCATCTTGAATCTTTTGAGAAGTTCTCTCGTATATTTTGCTTGATTGATGAAGATTCCATCATTTGATTGTTTGATTTGAAGCCCAAGAAAGAAATTGAGTTCTCCCATCATGCTCATTTCAAATTCACCTTGCATACACTTAGCAAACTCTTTGCAAAGTTTTTCATTAGTAGCACCGAAAATAATATCATCAACATAGATTTGAACAATAAGCATGTCATGATTTTCGGTTTTTATGAAAAGAGTAGTATCTAATTTTCCTCTAGAAAAACCATTTTCAAGTAAGAAAGTGCTAAGTCTATCATTCCATGCACGTGGTGCTTGTTTCAAACCGTAAAGTGCTTTTGAAAGTTTAAAAACATGATCCGGAAATTCATGATTTTCAAAACCAGGAGGTTGCGCTACATAAACTTCTTCTGAAATAAAACCATTTAGAAACGCACTTTTTACATCCATTTGAAAAAGTTTGAAATCTTTGAAACATGCAAAAGCAAGTAACATGCGGATGGCTTCTAATCTAGCAACAGGAGCAAATGTCTCATCAAAATCAATGCCTTCTTCTTGATTATAGCCTTGTGCAACTAATCTAGCTTTATTTCTAACAATGTTTCCAGATTCATCCAATTTGTTTCGAAAAACCCATTTAGTACCAATAATGGTGTGATCGTGGGGTCTAGGCACTAAATTCCAAACCTTATTCCTCTCAAATTGACTCAATTCTTCTTGCATAGCTAAAATCCAATTTTCATCATTTTCAGCTTCTAAAAAATTTTTAGGCTCAATTTGAGAAACAAAGGCTAAATTACCGCAAATATCCTTAAGAGAAGATCGAGTAGATATACCTTTTGAAAGATCTCCAATAATTAAGTCCTGTGGATGATTTTGTACGAATCTCCATTCTTTTGGTAGATCTTGATTGCTGACAGGATTTTGTGGTTGATCGAAAATCACGTTATCCTTTAATTGAGTGCTTTCATGTTGACTTTCGCCATTTTCCTTACTAATAGACAAATCTTGCACTCCTTTAATGCTGTCTACCTCATCATCATCAATAATAATCTTGGGAGTAGATGGCTTAGATTCATCAAAAGAAACATGAATAGATTCTTCTACAAGTTGAGTACGTTTATTGTATACTCTATATGCTTTACTAGAGATAGAATATCCAATGAAAATTCCTTCATCGGATTTTGAATCAAATTTTCCCAAATGATCTTTTCCATTGTTTAAAACAAAACATTTACATCCAAAAGCATGAAAGTAACCAATGTTGGATTTTCTACCATTCCACAGCTCATATGGTGTCTTTTTGAGGATGGGTCTAATAAGGACTCGATTTAAAACATAGCAAGCGGTATTGACAGCCTCTGCCCAAAAATATTTAGGTAGAGAGTTTTCGCAAAGCATTGTTCTTGCCATTTCTTCAAGAGTTCTATTTTTTCTCTCAACTACCCCATTTTGTTGAGGCGTGCGAGGTGCAGAAAAGTTGTGATCTATTCCATGATCATCACAATATTTTTCAAACAAAGAATTTTCAATTTCTCTACCATGATCAGTACGGATGTTTGAAATAATAAATCCTTTTTCATTTTGAACTTTTCTACAAAGTTTAGTAAATGATGGAAAAGCCTCGTCCTTATGAGCTAGGAACATAACCCATGTAAATCTTGAGAAATCATCAATAACAACAAGACAATAGTATCTGCCGCCAAGACTCGGTGTTCTGGTAGGACCAAATAGATCCATGTGTAATAGTTGTAATGGCCTTGTTGTAGAAATAACATTTTTAGATTTAAAAGAGACTTTGGTTTGTTTACCTTGTTGGCAAGCATCACATAGTCTGTCTTTTTCAAATTTGATTTTTGGAAGACCAACAACTAATTCTTTTCTAGAAAGTTTTGAAATTGCATCCATATGTGCATGTCCAAGGCGTCTATGCCATAGCCAACTATCATCACTTACTGCTGAAAAACATTTTACACCTTGTTTGCTTAAATCATTTAAACTGAAAACATAAACATTTTCAAGTCTCTGGCCAACAAAAAGTACCTTGTTGTTTTCTATGTTCTCAATAATGCATTTAGATTTTTCAAAAGTAACACGATTACCCTTGTCACAAAGTTGACTAATACTTAGAAGATTGTGTTTCAAACCATCAACAAGTAAAACATCTTCTATAATGGGAGAGGGGGCATTACCAATGTTACCTATACCAATGATTTTTCCTTTACTGTTATCACCAAAAGTTACAAATCCTCCGTCTTTTGGTGTTAGAGAGTTGAAAGCTTTCTCATTTCCCGTCATATGCCGTGAACATCCACTATCGAGGTACCACTTTCCTCCAGTTGATGTGGATTTGAGGCATACCTATAATAACAAGTCAAGACTTGATTTTTGGTACCCAAATCATCTTGGGTCCATGAAGGTTAGTTCGAGCAGAATATGTTTGGTTCTTTTGAACCCAAGTTTTGTTGACATAACCAGACAAATGTCCCTTCATAGGACAGGAGGGTGAAATATGTCCTAATTTTCCACAATAATGACATGAGAGATTAGAATGTCTGGATGAACGATTTTTCTCAAAAAAATTCTTGTAAAAATTTTTGTGCTGGTTTGGGTTATAGCCAATTCCAGTTTTATGAAGAGAGCATCTTTGTTTTCCAAGAAGTAAATCCAGACATTCTTTTCCATTTGTGAATTTTGAAAGAGACTCAGTCAAATCATGAATTTGCTTATGCAATGAATCAACATCCGAGTTTTTCTTTAAATCATCATTTTCTTCTTTCAGAATATTTTTCTCTTTAATTAAATCTCTAATTTGTTCATGCAGAGAATCAACATCAGACAACTTTTTCAAATCCTCATTTTCTTCTTCTAAAATATTTTTCTCTTCAATCAAATCTTCCATCTCTTTTGAAAGATCTTTTGCAAGCTTCTTAAGACTAATATTTTTAGAACTAACTTTTTCAAAATTATGTTGCAAACATTTAAAAGCATCTAATAATTCATCAAAAGATAGAGAAGAGGGATCATGATATACCTCACTTTCTTCTTTTGCCATAAAGCACAAATTTGCAACTTCTTGTCTCTCATCATCACTGTCAGAGCTGCTATCATCACTATTGTCCCATGCTGCTAACATAGCTTTTCTTTTGTCTTTCTTTGAGTATTTTCTTGCTTGAGGACATTCGGATTTTATGTGACCGGGCTTTTTGCATTCATAGCAAATGATTGGATCTCTTTTGCTAGTTTCTTCCTTGTTTCCATCTTTCTTTGAAAACCGTCTATTTTTCCAACCGTTCTTGCTTTTGAGAAACTTTTTGAAGTTCCTCGTGATGAGAGCCATATCTCCATCTTCACTTTCATCGCTTGAATCATCATTGCTCTTTGACTTGCTCGTTGTTCCTTTTAGAGCAATGTCTTTTCTTTTCTTTTCATCCTCCTCATTCATGTTGCGATGCATTTCCTCCGTTATGAGAGTTCCCATAAGCATATCCATTGTATAAGTTGAGAAGTCCTTTGATTGCAAAATGATGGAAGTTGTAGTATCCCATCTTGTTGGCATAGATCTAAGAATCTTTCTTGTCATCTCTGATTCAGTATAAGACTTACCAAGAGATTTCAAACCATTAGTAATATTGGTAAATCTAGCAAACATTTGAGATATAGATTCATCCGGTTGCATTTTAAAAAGGTCATAGCTATGAACAAGAATATCTATTTTGGACTGCTTAACTTGACTATTCCCTTCGTAGGCTATTTCTAATTTATCCCAAATATCTTTAGCCGTTTCACAAGCAGATATTCTATTATACTCATCAGTACTTAGTGCACAATAAAGAAGGTTAATAGCTCTGGCATTCTTTTCTATTTTGGCTTTATCGGGTCCGTCCCACTCAGCTTCTGGCTTAGGAACAATAAGATCTCCGGAATTTTTAGTCGGGATATTAGGACCATTGTTAACGATTTTCCACAAGTCGTAATCAGTAGATGTGATGAAAATTTTCATTCTATTTTTCCAATAACTATAATTTGTTCCAGTGAACAAAGGAGGTCGATGTGACGATTGTCCCTCTAAGCTAGATACATTGCTAACGGTTGCCATGGATTGCTCTTAGACTGTTAAGTCACAAGAAAAAATAATTAGAGCCGAGGCTCTGATACCAATTGTTACCCAAGAGGCAACCTAGAGGGGGGGTGAATAGGGTTGCTAATAATAACGCCCAAATAAAAAATTACTAGACAAAGCAAATAAATAAATAATTTGCACAGACAAAATATAAAGGAGTTAAGGGAGAGAGATATCACGCAGAGATATATAGTGGTTCGGTCTGAGCTTTGTCCACTGCTCAGCCTAGTCCACTGCCCTAAGGAGTCGCTGTTTTACTAATCCAACAACCAGCTTCTAGTGCCGATTAAACCTTACAACCGCAACGCTAACTTTCCCGAGGAGTTAGCCTAACCGCTAGAGTTTATCTTCCAAACTCTAAAATTACTCACAGAACAAAACCCAGTTCTGTAGTAGCTCACTGAGAATTTTTCTAACTCTCAATACAACTCTGACATAAATTTGTAGTGTGGAAAAATAAATCTCTCTCAAAGAGTAGATATACAAATTTGCTCACAAAGCTCTCAAAATAATAATATGAAAATGATCTGTGTGAGAGTATGAAAATTGCTCTGTGTATTTGATGTTGCTCTGGTATCTCTTAATGTGCTTTTATCTGCAGAATTTCTTCAATTTATAGCATGAGATATTTTGACTGTTAGAAATATGAACGTTGCAATTTTTCCGTTGAGCTGTATAGATTTCTGATCAACAGCAGCTGATTTCCTACGTTGGTTGTCATCAAAGACAACAATTGCTGCAAAAGATGTTTTGTTAAAAACAATTTTCTAACTTCCATGAATTGAGAATGAATGTTGAATGGTCAACATTGATATACTAAAGTATTTCTTGTATGAGACAAAGAATGAAGCACATTTTTCAATTGGAAAATTTTATTTTATTAGCCCCACGTAGGAACAAGGTTTTCCACGAAGTTTCAATCAAGCAAAAATTATTTGGTACAAGTGGTACATCTATTGCATATATGTTCCAAGAGCTAATAATGCAATTTATATAACTTGGAGCTGGACATATGTATTTATAAAAGATATTTCATATTTGTACCGAAGCACTAATTTTGCCAAGTAGAAAATTTCATTAATTTAGAAATTTAAATTTATCACAGATTTTAAGAAATCAATTTTGTCATAAAAAAAAAACATAATCAAAATCAATTATTTTTCTAACAGAAAATGTACCCACTAACTTTACAAAACACACACTTAGAGAAGCTGTAGTTCTGACTTAAAACCAAAACCAAATTTGAAATCTGAGTAAAAACCTCCAAAATTATGCTCCAGTCTTTGAACCAAATTGAGGGAGACTCAACCCTTTACCCAAATTTGTAACGTTAACTTAGTGGTGGTGCTTGTCGCGGGAACTCCGCTGCCGCCACCGCCGTCGTCAACCTTCCACCACCGTCATCGTCGTCACCGGAGAAGATAGCAGAACATAGATCGATCTAAAGGAGTGGTAGTTCTGATTGTCGTCGATGTGATTTTCTTAGTCGCAGTTGACGTGATTTTCTAGCAGTACACATATCGATCTAGGGTTTTCGTCGGTCAAAACTTCGGCAACGTCGGTTTTGCTGGTAGTCGGGGAACACTTCTAGGGTTTTGGTCGGTCGGAACTCCAGCAACGTCTAGGGTTTTGCTGATGGATCTGGTGTTTTCTATTTTTTTTAAAACAAATTTTGAGCAAAAATTATGCTTTCCACTGGATTGAACCATATCAAATGAAGCTTTGAACCAAATTTTTGCACTTATTTGAGTTAAAAAAAAAAAAAAGGTAAGGGCTAGACATGCTCTTATTAAGGGATAACTCAAAATGAAAAGTTAAACACTATAAAAGGGACGGAGGGAGTATTTGTTTATCCAATATCTAAAAGTAAATTTTTTTGTCAAAAAAGATAAAAGCTTTATAGAAAACACAGGTACACAAGATAATCGCCTAAAAGTATCAATTGACCTTAATCACAGGATTCGAAAGCCACAAAAGAGGGTAGACGTCCCACGTATAGACACCCAGACTACTACCTCTCCTAGCCAAAGAATGGGTCCTACACACAAAAGCACAAACAAAAACCCACATTGATTAAAAACCCAAACACCAGTAGCAGCGAAACAAGAGAAAGAGGAGGGGAGCCACCATGGCTCACAAAGTCAACAGGCAATTAGGACCTTGACTTATAAGTTATAACGGGACCAATAGTGATGAATATATTACCCCACTTGATATATTTTTCCATCGAATCAATAGGGATCGCATAAACAATGTTACGGATCGATCAAACAAACACATCCACACGCATAAATAAACCAAAACAAATAACACAAACGATTTTACGTGGTTCCTCAAAATTGGATACGTCCACGGGAGAGAGAACACTTTTCACTATATTGGATGAGTTACAATGAGATAAAATACACAACCCAAACCCACGCTCACATGTATTTTTATCTCTCACATACTCCCCAATATTATCACACAATTTAATTTCTCTCAACACAGACTACACTTTCTCTCTCTCTCTCTCTCTTTCACCTACTTCGCACGGCACACACACAAACCACTAAACACATAAATATAGGCAGTAGACAATAAAGGAAGCCTCAAGAAACTCCTCGGAGATGCTACTGGAACTGCCATGCAAAAGATCAATTTTTCCTTTGAACTTTGTGAAGTCACCAGCTGCCACCCAAGTTTTCCAAAAGTGCTAAAATCATGATTTTTCAAATCAAAAAATGAAGTGGTTCCGTGTCTTTTTTCGATTTTTTTTTGCACCAAACTAAAGTACACGAGGAGTACTTTAATTTGGTGCGAAAAAAATCGAAAAACGATACACGGAACTACTTCATTTTTTGATTTGAAATATTATGATTTTAGCACCTGGGTGCTAAATTTTTTTGAAAAACTGAGTCAAGCCCATTAAATACTCCACCGAACCAATGTTAACTCCAGTTCCACTGAGCTTCACAATTCCAATGCCAAACTTATGCATTTGTTTCTTTTTCTTTTTCAAAGAGCATTAAACATGTTCAAAATTTCAACAAATAATGTCTCACTCTCGTGTAATATCGTATGTCTCACATTTCATGAGATAATATATCCAACGAATGTTGGGCCAAACAAATATAATCAAACACAGTCTAAGATGTGCGGGCCAATTCGATGTTTATATTCAATCTGGCCTTTTAAGTGAATATGTTTTTGCTTAAAAGTTCGTAGCATTTTTTGAAGTAAGGGCCGGAGCCTCCTTAATTCTGGGGGAATGGATTGTTTGTGCTTATTGTTATGGAGATTGAGTTGATGTAGGAGAGTCATAGCACATCGAAGAATCCGCTTTAGGTGTTTATTTGGAAATACATAGTGAGCCGGCGCATTTGGGTGATGACAGGCCGAGCAGACCAACTTGCTCGGCTAAGCTCCTATTTGAGCTGGTCCGAGGAAAATATTAGGAAATAAGAGGGAGATTTGACTGTCATTTCTCATCGAACGAAAACCTAAACTAGAACAATGGATCATTCATCATTTATACATAAACCTTTTGAACGAGCCATTTTCGGCTCTTGTTTTGCTATTTCCATAATCTGTTCTGTCGGTCTCTCATTGTGTCATATGAGAGATCGACAGAGATTACAGATTCAACAGCTCAACAAACACAAGTATTTGTTTATCCAATATCTAAAAGTAATTTTTTTTTTCAAAAACTTAAGAGCTTTATAGAAAACACAAGTACACAAGCTAATTACACCTAAAATTGACAATTGTCCTTCATCAAAGGATTCGAAAGCCACAAAAGAGGGTAGAATTCCATGTGTGTGGAGGCACCCGTACTACTACTTCTCCAAGCCAAAGAATGGGTCATCCCATTCACACTCCTACACACAAAAGCACGAAAGAAAACTCGCATTCATTGAAAAACACCAGACACCAGTAGTAGCAGGGTTGCCACGCCAATCGATCTGATTCGTCATTAGACTGCATCACCACCGCCTTCCTTCGTCAGAGAACCATCGCCATCACTATTGGAATGTGAACCGGCACCTCGGTGATGAAGCGGAAGCCGAGAGAAAGGAACATAGTGGATAACACTAAGAAACTCGCAGATTTGAGACCAAGAAAGAAAACCATCACTGACAAAAATGAGGTATTGAAAGCGAAAAAGGCCGTCACTACGGTGGAAGGAAACACCCATCAAGTATAAATCCCTCCCCTCCCGCCTCCACATAAGGGTGCTAAAAACCCTAGGGGAGGGAGGGGAAGGAAGAAAGGCGGCTAGGGGTTTTTCAGAGGGAGATGCTCACCGTTAGAGAGAGAAAAGTGTAGAACAGAGAGAAATCCAAAGGGCAAATTGAGAAAATAAAATGGTTCGGGATTGAAATCCAAAGGGAGCCAAGTCATAAAAATAATTTGGAGAGACTTCCCTTTAAGCCATTAATGGTTGAAAGGATAATTAATCTTCTTACTCCACCAATACTGGTCACTGGAATGGAAGAGGCCCTTCAGTCAGTAGTTTTCGGGATTAAACACAAAGTAATAATGGTAAAAGGTTGACCAAGGAGTACAACTTTAAACCTAAGATTAATGCTGAGTTTAAATTTGTTCATGAGTTCAAATTTTTTGACATTGGTCAAAGTGCTAAACATGGTGAGTTCAAAAGACCAAGTATAATAATTTCTGTGATTCGAAACTCATGAAATTTGATTTTTGAGTTGCATAAAAATTGGTTTTGATGAATTGGTTTTGCTGGTTTTGTCAAGTTTACAAGTGAAACTTGGCTGTTGGCATTATTAGTCGGATCGAATTACGCGGTCAATCTTACCAACATACAAAACAAGTAGGATATTGGATGTTGTGAATAACAAATAACAATCAAGAGAAATCAAGGGAGAGAGAGAGAGAGAGACAAAACACACAAACATACGACATTTGGTAACTGCCTACTCCTCAGGAGCCACACCAATTACTATTGAATCAATAGAAGGGAACTCTGAACGTCTCTTTCTACAAGTACAACAGCTCTCTCAAAAGAATATAATGTTCTTAACCCTATGATATGATTCAGGGCTTTAAATACGTTTTGTTCGCGTTAGGACGGTGTTGACCAACTCCACACAGTTCCGTTTATGGTCCTGACCGTTTTTACTGAAATCTCAAAAACTATTCACAATCCTGACCATTCTCGAAACGGTCCTAACCAAAAGTGCGGAAACTTCAAATATTGGTTTTCGTAACCGAAGATTAGCTTACGGTCTTACGGAACAACTTACTTCGATAGTCTATTACGGATAGCAGGGAAAAACATGAGAATATGAATGTCAACGACACTTAGAATTCGTTTCCTTAGGAAACAAATGGCAGACGTACAACTTATACAGAAAACTTTAATGGCCTACAAAACAAAGATTCTATACGTACGTTACGAATTTTTATCAACCAGAATGACCGGAACTTTTATGGTTTTTTCTTGCCATACCAAAACATGCACGATTGTAGCTCAGAATTTGAAAGATGCCACAACCACAAAAGTTCAACATATGATCCACAAAGTTCAACATACGATTTCTGTTTTTGTATGATATATTTTTTTTGAAAAATTGATTACAGCCATGTTGACATAATTCTCCCCTTCACTTACTTCCACCTTCTTCCCACTTCTCTACTTGTTTTGTTAGGTTTGCTTTTTGCTGGATAAAATCCTGTAGAGTAGCAGAGTCATAAGGTTTAGGCAAGATGCACGGTCCCGAATCTGCAGGACCCTTCACCATGGAATCGATCAGGAACTTCTTCACCTTCTCACTTGCAGAGCACGCCATCGATTCTAAACATAATTCCACTGCACCCTCTGGCACAGTTGGTGTATATTTCAAAAGCTTTCCATAATTGTATAGCAGATGAAACATGTAGTCATATACATGCTTCATTTGTAGCTCCTCTTGAAGGAACTTGCTCCCTGCCTTTCCAATTTCTTGTGCCTGTGATGTTCCAATGGATTTGGTAAGAAAGAAATCACTACACAAAAACATACATACGACGAGAAAAACCTATCACATCCAATGTTTTACAGAGATGCAATAATCCACACTCCTGGTAGTTCAAAATCAAGCATGATAATGTGGCTTTGCTATGAAGCACCGACACTCTTAGAGGTCGCTGTCTCCGCGTATCAGACACGAGGACTCACTGACACACGTGGGGACACGTATTGGACATGCCACGTGACGTGTCCCTTATTAATTAAATTATTTTTGGAAGGGGACACGGGGACACGGTGTAGCCATGCGTGTCCCACATATACGCTCACGATCTCTCTCTGTCTCTCTCCCTCCCTCCCTCACTCTTTTTCTCTCTCGTTGCACACACACACACACACACACACGTGTGAGTGTGCGCGCGCGCATGCATGCGTGTATAAATGTGTGTGTGTACTTATATATATACAGTCCACTTCTAGTTAGGGCTCCCGCATTTTTAAAAAATCCGGACCTCCACTTTCCGGATCGAATTTCAACGATCCGAACCGTCCAATGTGTTTAAAAGGTGTTTTTAAGGGTTCTTGCAAGAAATAAGCAAAAAGAAAATACCGGGAAGGGCTTGATCTGAGCAGTTTTACATAAAAACGAGCATATATAGTTTTTATGAAAAATTGCTCAGATCAAGCCGTTCCCGGTATTTTTTTTTTGCTGATTTCTCGCGGGGTCCACCTTTTAAACACATTGGACGGTTCGGATCGTCAAAAAAATGCTCGGATCATGGAGGTCCGGAAGTCCGGATCCCGCACTAGAAGCTTTGCCTATATATATATATATATCTTACATATCAAAAGAAAAAGTGTGTATATACTGTTACTACTTACCAATATGATATATTTATATATACACTTATTTGTCGTGTCCGTGTCTATTTTTTTAGAATTCTTGTGTCCGTATCTGTATCAATGTTTGTCCTACATAGCCACTTTGATTCGGCTGATATGGGTGTTTCGAATCATTTGTGAAACTTCAATATGAAGAGAGACCTTTTAACCAAAAACGAAGCAAAAACATAAGATCTTACGAAATGAAGAAAATCTGTCAAATCAATGTTGCTAGATTTTCCTACTCATAATTTCACATTCTTATAGATTGAAGGAAGCTGCATGAAAACATTACCCTTCTATAACTAGTACGAGCACAAAGCTAGTTATAGAGAAATTTAATTACCTCTTGTGTGTAGTTGTTTCCCCAATCAACTGCAAACTTGATGGATCTGCACAGGTCCTTCTCATTAACCGGCCAGTAGTGGACCGTGGGGATTAAACTTCTTGTGAAGAAATCATAGTAATGGGGTGTTATGAATAGACTCATAGAATCACAGGCTAGAATATATTTTTCGCTGACAGACCATGTATTTCCCTCGGCATAAATCTTATATCTTCATGGAATCAGTTAAAAGAAACTCAGAAAAATGGAACATTGGGGAAAGAAACAAGGTTTGCAATAAAGAAGAGCTTCATTACCTACCTGTGAGTGCATTGTTTTGCATAATCAGTATGCTTAAAGTTCCCTTTCCGCTCACGTTGCCAATCCTGCAAAATGCTAATCTACTATCGACAAATGTACAAGTGGGGACCAAATATACAAAGGAAACAAACAAATTAACCAAGACAATAACTAGCTTATGGGGCGGAGTTCTACTCATGAGAATGTAATAATAAAGGTTTCAACTGGAGTGCCGTTCAATCTTACAGGCTATAACAGGAGTATAGTAGGAATTAATAACCCAAATGACCACCTCTTCAGGACAAGTTTACGTTTGTTGAACATGATATTACAGAATATCCAGATAAACATCTCTCCACTAGCAGTATTGGGTCAATTCCCACTGCCATTACAACAGAAAATGCACCCCTTCCTTTTTTATTTTAGTATTTTATCAGCAAAAGAAATCTCATTACCATAAAGATAAAAAATGAAATAGGTAAAAATGCACCCCTTCCTCGCCGTGATTCTTTGTGTTACTCGTGAATTTGTTATGTGCAATTGGGACCGAAAAGTACAACTGTAACAGGAAAGGGAAGAAGTTATCACCAGCTGATAAACCATAGCACCTGAGTCCGGTTTCTCGCTAACATTGCATCTGAGAAGATTTTGTCTGACTTGATTAAGAGGGTTCCCTCTCCAGTAAGCATAGGGCTCCCTATCCTTCCACTTGACTTTATGGTTGCCTTCATCTAGCTCGTTCCTAAAGGTTTCCCAGGGCTTAACATTGACCTCTGGCCTGCCCAAACCATTATGGAAAATTGTTAATGCCACAAACTAGCATTGAATAAATGTATCGGGACGAAAGAAACTGAGAATGAAGTTCTGAACAGTGTCCTGAAAAAACTCAGTACTAGTCAGCTGCTAGGCGACCCTCTTCCGCCTAGTCAGCCTCGCGACTTTTAGAATACTGGTTATGGAACGACACAAGCTCCTTGTCCCATGCACTTACAACCACAAATTTCTTTCATTTTCTTTTTGAGGCTAATTTAAAAATCAACTTGAATTTCACAAACGATTTGCAAATTTTGTTCAGTAGCAGATTTTTTTAGTGTTTTTTCCCCCTTTACTGGAACTTCCCCCATGTTGTCAATCTTTTAGTTTCATACTTTCAAGTTCCCCTAAGGTTTACATGCCTGAACATTAAAGGGGACTTTAAATTTCAAAAACGTTCACTAAAGACCAAAACTTTCTGAATTTTCAAATAAGTAAATGGGAAAATTTCAAAAAACCCCCCAAACTTTGACCTGAATATCAAAAATACTCCCAAACTTTCAATTTTTTCAATCGTACTCCCAAACTTTCATTCCGTAATCAAAATTGCTCCCACCGTCTGCATCCGTCAGCTCACTAACGGGAATTGCTTACCTGGACACTAACGGACCCAAAAAACCGTTAAGTGGCCCAAAACGACGTCGTTTTGGGCTTTCTTAAAAATTAAAAAAAATCTCCTTCTTCCTCCCACCGTCGGCCTCTCTCTCTTTCTCCACTGTCGGCCTTCTCTCTCTCTCCCTCCCACGATTTCATCATAACCCACACCGGGCTACACCATTTTTGGTCCAAAAAAATTCAGATGTACAAACTCTAAGATCGATTTTCTCGCTACCCACTCGGTTTTGGCTTGATTTCAGTCCGTTGGTGAGCTCCCATGGTTGATTTGTGCGAGATAGGGCCACCGCTCACCACCACTCCGGTTTGGGTGTTTGGGTCGAGCGGCAATGATGGTGCAAAAGGGGCGGAGGAGTCTACACCGCCGCTCAAAACGACGGTGGGAGCAGCAGCGGTCGACCCAAACACCCAAACCGGAGTGGTGGTGAGCGGTGGTGTCTGTGAAGACTCCGTGGTGCCTGGGAAAGCCACGATTTTGGCCAAGGGGGCCAGATCTAGAACTGTTACTAGAAAAAGGTAAGAAACATGGTCAAGGGTTGATGGGTGTCGGCGGTGGTGGTGCTAGAGCTACGGTGGGTGATTTCTCGGGTGATTTTGGTACTGATGGTGGTGGTTCAGGTGGTTGTGGGAGGAGGAAGAATGAGAAATTTTTTTTTTTTAAAAAAAAAAGGCCCAAAACGACGTCGTTTTGGGCCACTTAACGGTTTTTTTGGGTCCGTTAGTGTCCAGGTAAGCAATTCCCGTTAGTGAGCTGACGGATGCAGACGGTGGGAGCAATTTTGATTACGGAATGAAAGTTTGGGAGTACGATTGAAAAAATTGAAAGTTTGGGAGTATTTTTGATATTCAGGTCAAAGTTTGAGGGGTTTTTTGAAATTTTCCCTAAGTAAATTATGGATACAAAAAATAGTTCATTAGGAGAAAAAACAAAAGAGCTCCAGAAGAACAGTTTTTGTCGAACCTAGCAGTTGTGATGGCATTGGGACATAAGCAGTCGCTAGTCCCTACCTAGGCGCTAGGCACTGATCCAACACCTTAGATTAGGCCTAGTCCCCGCCTAGGTGCTAGGCACCCCTTTTCCGCCACACTAAAGTCAAGCGATTTTTAGAACATTAGACATAAGGATTCACACTATATTTTACGAACAAGTCCAATTGCCAGAAGATTTAAGAAAAAGCAAAAAGATAAGAAGCTTTACCAACCCCAAAAGGACCAATCAGGAAAGGTTATATCAAAAGTTGAATCGCTCCCACAGTAATGGAACATTACAGGAATTTTCTCATCTTCAGATCCAGGATATTCACTCATTTTGATAACTGAACTGTCACCCATCTGGAACATAATATCCAAATCCGGTATCTCCCCAGGATACAACCTTAGCAGCTGCAAAATGCCCCAAACAGTGAACACGTCTCTTGTTTCAAAAACCCACCTTAACTTCTTTACATACACTCTTCCATTCACTACAACTATTCTTACGTAGGCTCGTTTTTCAGCACTGTCCACCATATCCTTTGTTACTCCGGTGTCTTTCCACGGACGTAGATCTTCGTGGATCCACTTGAAGTACTCTGGACATGCCTCAGCTGACGAACTAAAGTTTTTGGTTGCCACTTGAGGATCTGTTGGGCATGTAATCACAGTGCAGTTAATTTTCACCGGTTTGGTTGTCACTTGAGGATCTCTTGGGCATGTGATCCCGGTGCAGTTAATTTTCACCGGAGATGTATTGGACATCATGGATGGCTGAAATGTGTTTAGAAATGAAGCACCTGTAACCGACTGAAAAAACAAGCTGATAAGAAGCAAAAAGCCAAGAATATGTAATTGCAAAGGTCATTAACCAATGAAAAACAAAACAGAAAGTTTTTTACAAAATTTAATCAAATATGTCATTTCAAATGTAGATCAAACTGCTATTTGGTAAGAGCAAATTACTTCGTGTTTCTGGCAAAACACCAACACAAAAGTGATGGCCCCAATATATGTACCAATCATATTCAAACGGGATCGATGTTACAATGTCCAAAGTGAACCCATTTACGTCGTCGTTCAGTAATCACTTATGCGATTGTATCCACCTAAGAGTGTAATTGTAGTTTAGATCTTCCAACTCCATGAACCAGCTGATGGAGAACTTCGCAGAGACCGTTGATTCATGGTGACGACACCAAATTTTATTTCTCAATGCGACACTGTCCTATTATCTGAACACTCACTTGCAAATCCATACATCAGCTTTTTTTGGCTTCAAAGCTACACAAGATTGATGGTTGTGCCATGTTTCTATGCACCATCACATCATATTTGCTAATCTTGTGATCAGGTTCAGCAGGGTATATACCATTCGACATTGGGTATTATTCTTATGTGCTCATTTTGTAATCAGATGCAACATTTTGGTGTCCACCAAAGAAGTACTATTTAACATTTGAAGCATCACAAATGCAACAAATAGAGCTCAGTTTGGTTTACAGATTCAACAAATAGCGATGGAGCCAGGATCTGTACATGAGGTTGTTGTTGAAACCGAGATTCATCACCCATGAAGACTAGACCACCAAGTCTGGAATATGCATGTTGGACATGAGAACATGCCAAAATAACTGCCAAGAATGTTACTCTCTTTCATCCTGAACACCGTACTGGCATCCTCTACACCCCCACACTTTTGAGCGCATATCCGCCAAGGCAGATCCTATGACGACATCATAATCCAAAATTTTCCTTTGAACAAACACATTCGCATACTTAGTTTCTCCAACTTGCCTTCAAGCCGAAATGACAACAAACAATGTAATTCCATTAACACCACCTTCTTGCATCCTCTTTCATACAAACCCTTGCATCCAATCACCCTTGAATCAGGTGGCAAGGGAGGGTGCCAAAGAGCTTATATATACAAGGCTAAGTGAATATTATGATCGTATACTTGTCAATATTGGACATTAGGATCATAACATACCACCGCCCTTAGTAGCCAACGTCCACCCCACCCTATATCAACACTAACAGATAGTAGCCCTTTCTCTTCTTCGAGCTTCACTCACCTATGAGTATTCAATTCTCCTTAAGTATCTTAATCCAGGCTATAGGTCACCCCTTCCGAGGCTCAAACCGCTGAAAACCGACTTCAAAAGGGAGAGTATAAAAGAGCTTATAAACACAAGGCCATGCCAATGCTTAGCTTAGCCCGTGTTGACATTAGGATCGTAAGACTTTTGAAGAACTCCAACGTCTCCTTAGCCACACCTGACGCCACCACGTCCTTTAAACGTTTCCAATAAAAAATTCTGATCAAGAAATCACATCCCTATCAGGCATTTCGTCGAACACATGGCGTCCATAATCAAGAATACCACATCTAACGTACAAATCAATCATGGCAACTAAACCCACCAGGACCGTTTCCATATCCTTTTGGAGAGAAGAATTTCTTAGGGGTATAGGTGGTGCCGTGGTGGCGTAGTTTGAAGAGGATTGGATGAAACTATAGTAAAAGGGTAGGCTTTGACAGTAAGATTTTGAAGGGGTTCTGGTAGGAGGCTAGACTAATTTGGCCTTATCTTTTCTTTGCTAAAATGAGTTGATTTTATGGGATTCTCATTTTAGCAAATGAGAAACAATATCTAAATTAATTGTTATAAAAAAAGACATTTGCTATTACTTTTTATGTTTGTTAGTCTTTTGTGGAAATTTGTACTCCCTCTGTCTTATATTGCTTGCCCCTTTTGGGGAAGCGTGTATTTTACACGTAAAAAATGACGCATTTATGAGAATTATATTTTTTTTTAAATTACAAATTGGTGTACAAAGTTTTGAAAAAAATGAATACTAATACATTAGATTTTGCATGCAAAATGTATGGAAATCCAAAAAGGGCAAGCAATTTGGGACGGAGGGAGTAATAAATTGAAAGATATAAAGTTTGAAGAGTGACGCGAATTCCGAAAAAGGACCAACAAACACGGACGAAAGGAATATGTATTGCTAAAATAGGAAACAATGTCTAAATTAATTGTTATGCAAAAGACATTTGCTATTACTTTTTCTGTTTGTTAGTCTTTTGTGGAAATTTGTAATAAATTGGAAGATATAAACATTTGAAAAGTGACACAAATTCTGAAAAAGGACCAATAAACACGGACGAAAGGAATATATATAGCTTCTGTTTAATTTTTTTTAAGTTTTTCGTAATAATTTTTATTTCAAATTGTTCGTCTCAATGGGAAGAATATAAAAAGTATGAAAACATAGACCAAATTAGAAAAAATTCTATAGGCAAATTTGAATACTTTAGAATGCAGTATTTTTTGAACTTTTTTTCATCTTTAGTAAACGTTGTTTATCTTTGATCCATAATTTATACTTTCCTGATTCCTTTAGTCGAAACGAACAATTGATCCAAAAAAATTAACTCAAATCAAATATAAATCAAGGAAAAAAAAAAACAAGGGCACTTAATATTGGTCCTCAGGAACAACAAAACTTAAGTTTTCATCCCGGTCGCTATTTGGAGTTATATTTTCATCCTCTAATTCAAATAAACCCATATTTGCCCTTGTATGTATATTTTTTGTGTGTTTTGGGACTAAATTGAGAACTCTATATAGGTCCAGATAAATGGGATTATTTCATAAAGATGGAGGTCCTTTCCTATAATTTAGCAATCTGATGGGGATTAAAAATCCCTCACATTTTGCTTTATGGATAAGACAAAGCCATTTTGGAACCATCAAAATTATTCGGCCTACCGTCCTCCGTCGCTGCCAGTCTACGTAATTGTCGATCAACACCATTATCCACCCGTCCTTCATAGCCGTCTCCGTCGTCGTGTTAAACACCACACTCCGTCAATCAACACCATCCTTCATTGTCGTCGATCACCACCACCCTCCACCGCCATCCAAAAAAAGTAGCCTTCGTCACGTCTAGGTCCTTCTTGGGCCGTGTCACGTCCAGGCCTAGTGTTCTATTGTTCAAGTAGTCTTCGTCAACTTGCTAAAACTCCCTTTAATTGCTTTATTTCCCGAAAAGGTGCAATCGGCTACAAACAACGGTGTACAATAGATATGGCTTGATTTTGTAACTGTTTTTGTTTGTACCATAATCCAATTGTTTCCATTATTGTTCTCTGGCTTTTCGCACTTCCCCTATTTCCAAAAGTTGTTAGGGTAATTTTTTTTAGTGGGTTATATTTTTGGAGGGAATTTCGTCATTCGGTGGCGGTCGCGGGAATTGGTGCTGAAATTAGTGACGATGGTGGTCGAGAAGAGAGCAATTTTGTTCACCCCTCCTTAAAAGAGGGTGATCAAAACCCTCTCTCCTATTGGTTGAAACGTGTGGGTCCCATCACAAAATAATGTCATGCTTACCAAAAAGTGTATTGTAGAGGTAAGCATGACATCACTTTGCAGTAGGATCTCCACCAATTCATGAACCAATAGGAGGGAGAGCTTTGTTCACCTAGGGTGGACAAAATTGTACTCGTTTTCCAATGATCAATAGAAATTGTTGTGGACAAATAGGAAAAATTTACCATATTTACTGCGCCCTATTTTTGTTTTACCATGATCATTTATAAAAAAATTGATGGGGAAATGATTTTTACCATAATTATTCAAAATTTTACGATATCACCATGTATACAATAATTTTACCAGGATGTTGAATAATTAAATTTACCATGATCTATTGAGTTTTACTTAATTTTTGTCAAGGCGATTGAATCATGGTTAAAAGTAAATACGGGATAACAAACATGGTAAAATCCGAAAATTTAAACAAATGGTGACCGAAATGATTGAGTATCCTTATGGTAATTGATAAAATAAGGAGTGGGTGAGAATATGATATACGTATTTGAAAATTTAGAATTCAAAATTCTCCTCCCTTTTCCATTAATGATTTTAAATTTGAAAGTAATGGAATGGGTCAAACCTCATGATTTAAGGTAACAACAATTAATTAGAATCCCACTTAATTAGGCAACTACATATTATTAAATAAGAATAAATATATAATCCAAAAAAATCATTTTTCTTTATGTATATCCTAATAAGAGTAATATGCTAAATCACACATGAAGAAGAACCATAACCCCGAATTGTGACCAGATGAAAACTTACGTGGTACAAAAAAAAAAAAGATGATTAATTTAATTATCTCAAAAAAGGAACAAAAACTGTCGAAAAGACCCAAAATTTAGGCCAAAGCTGGTCCTTAATGGTAATTTGTAAAAATGTCTTAAAAAAAGGCTATGAGGGTGATCTCTGAAATTCGTAAGAACCTCGTGGGTCATCAGGGTAATTAGCCTTTAATCATTGGCACAAGTGATTCAGTGTCCCCAAAGAGGGCCAAAAGCATTGCCATATGGTGCCATCCAAAGCAATTTTGTTCACCTCGCGAGAGGGTATATTCATTTTACGTTTCACATCGAGCATCAAAAACTGTCCATTTTATCTAGATTCATTTCTTAGGAGCCCGTGCAAAAATCGAGTTAAATCAAATATCAGTGCGCTTGTTATAAAAGTTTGAGTTTTGTTTTTTTTTTTTTTTTGGCAAGAATTATAAAGAAAATAGATG
Organism: Vaccinium darrowii; assembly: GCA_020921065.1. Classification (NCBI taxonomy): domain Eukaryota; kingdom Viridiplantae; phylum Streptophyta; class Magnoliopsida; order Ericales; family Ericaceae; genus Vaccinium; species Vaccinium darrowii. Next base: position 27,408,526 of record CM037157.1, on the reverse strand, counting down.
TAACGGCTCGCCCCGGATCAGCACTTTGGCGGGTCCCAAACTCGACCTGGCAAAGGACCCTGTACGTGATCACGACCGCACCATGGGACTAGCAGTGGACACCACCTAAAAACAACCTGCAAACTGGAACCCGAAACGGGTTCCAGGAGAGTGTGTGAGACATAGATATACTTCAAACAACTTATCGTTCAATTCTCATAAGAATTACGCGTACATGACACAACACACAGCCCAACCCGTCACACAACCTCGACACTCAATTACAACCCACCGACTCCCACGCTTCCGCTGCACAACTCTGAAACACAACCGCGACACACAGTCTACCCCAACTCTCAACCAATCCTGACCCACATTCACGATACACAGTGTAGCCCTTCACACAACCAATCCTGACTCACAGTCACCGCACACGGTCTATCCCCGACACCCGGCCAACCCTGACACACAACTAACCCCGACACGCTATCTCGTCACACAACCTCCATTCTCGATACACAACCTCATCACACAACCTGGCTCGGCACACAACCAGTCTCGACTCACATCCACATCACACAACCTTACCCGATACGCAACCTCATCACTCTACCAGACCCGGCACACATCCAAACTCGGCACATAGCCACAATAACAATATATAACAAGATTAAGCAGCAACGCGTAAATAACTCGGCACACAGCCAATTTCGGCACACAGCCACGGCACACAGCCAATTATCGGCACACAGCCACGGCACACAGCCAATATCGGCACACAGCCTCGACACACAGTCAATATCGGCACACAGCCAATTATCGGCACACAGCCACGGCACACAGCCAATATCGGCACACAGCCTCGACACACAGTCAATATCGGCACACAGCCAGATTCGGCACACAGCCACAACAACAATATGTAACAAAATTAAACAGAAATATATAATAAGATCAGATCCAAACCACAACACAAACACTAACAATTGACTATACAACAACAAATTCAAGAGATCGGCTCTAGGCCACATTTATCGGCACGAATGCCACAATTCAATATCGGCACGTTTGCCACAATTTAATATCGGCACGTTTGCCCGGCCCATGGCCCCATTATCGGCACGTATGCCACAATTCAATATCGGCACGTTTGCCACAATTTAATATCGGCACGTATGCCCCGGCCCATGGCCCCATTATCGGCACGTATGCCACAATTCAATATCACAAATCATACCAAAGAAGTTACATCTATGAATCAACACTCACCTCGATCTCCAAAGATAACGATAGATTCGACTATTGTATTCGGCATCCCGGATGTGCCCGTACCTTCCTCTTAATTCTGTTTTTTCCCAATTTTCCTTCTCCTCTTCTTCTTCTTCTTCTCCTTCTTCTTCGTCCTACGGTATCCCTCTCTCTCTTTCCCCCAACTGATTGCTCTCCCTCTCTCCTCAATCATCAGACACAAATAGGAAAAGAAAGAAAATATCTAGGCACAATTACACTCCACCCCCTCCAACTATCAATTCTATTCACTTAAGCCCAAAACTCATAATCACTCTAAAATGCGGATTAAAATATAATATCCGGAACGGGTGTTACAATAGATAAAAGTATAAAACTCTAGATGAAACAGTTACATATATCTAATTGAGTTGAATTTTTGCGTCACAAGTGAATAAGGATAGAATGAATGGTTTCGATCATCTAATTAAGACACACAATGAGTATACCCTCGCCGAATATGAACAAAGCAATGGTGAACAAAATTGCTCTTATGCCCCTCTTGTCTACTCAACATATTTATATGGTCTCTACATATATTGTACTGAATGATGTATAAAAGGAAATGTTTAATCTTCACCACAATAAGCCAACTTAAAAAAGAACATCGTAACATTGGAAGAAAGAACAAAGTTTGTATATTTGTTGATTTTGTTCATCCCTTTTTGATGCACATGAGACCCGTATAGATAGAATAACTTCGCACACATCTATGTCCAAAGCATTGTTCTTATTTATTTTCATCTTTATGACATAATAGCAGGCTCATTTATATCTCGCACGCATTACATGCATGAAGTTTAGTTTGATATAAATTATGAAGTATGCAGAACGATATTAGAGAATCATGACAGAGCAGAGAACTTACGACATTGCTCCAATGAATGGTTACAAAGGCACCGGTTAAGAGGATAACGATGAATATGGTAACTCTAGCTGAAACCCCATTCTTGATCTTTAGTTGCTTCATCAAATTTGACCCCCAAATATCTCCCATGTATCACCAGCAGCAGCTGCTTCTCCTTTTGATTTTCCTATGAGCTGATTATTAAATAGGGGTTGTTTGGATTGCTAGTACTTAACCCATTTTCTTTTTTTCCTTTTATCATTTTTGGTGTTTGAATGTCCACAGACAAAATGCATACCATCGCAATTCATTTTCTTTTTTTGTGACGTTAGAGAAGAGAAGCCTTAAAAAAAATCTTTGTGAAACTATTCGCTAAAATTTTTTTTACAATAAAAACTAATGTATTTATGTGCCGGTTTAATTTTGCTTAGCCTAAAAAATAGAATTTGATGAGAACATGCAATTGTGACATATATCTTACGTATTTTCGTATAATTTGGTCTTGTTATTCAAAATAATAAATAAAAAATTGTGTACATATGGCTAGTTAATAGAGCTAGTAGAGTTAAGATATTTTTTTTTTTTGAACACCTGTTCAAAATCGTTGGAATTGCCACTGCTGAGGAGCTTTTGATTTCTCATTTTTTGCGTGCATTTCCTATTTTGGATTAATAGTAAAGACATTTAATATTCTGCACACATCTCCTAAAACCATAAAATGTAGGGCAATTTGTTCAAAAGTCCTAGGCAAAGAATTTATAACCCCTTTAGTCCATCAAACAAGTTTATAACCTATCCAGTCCTAACGCTAGCAATTTTTTTTTTTTTTACCAAAAAAAAGTTTGTACCCTATGAAAGTGCCGAAAAAGTTTGTACCCTATGAAAGTGCCTAAAATTCTAGGGTACCCTACGAAAGTGCCTAAAACCCTAGGGTACCCTACAAAAGTGCGTAAAACCCTAGAGTACCCTATGAAAGTGTCTAAACCACTAAAACCCTATAACAGGAAAGTGCACCCTAAAACCTAAACCCTAGGGTACCATATGAAAGTGCTTAAAATTCTAGGGTACCCTATGAAAGTGCCTAAATCCTAGGGTACCCTATGAAAGTGCCTAAAACACTAAAACCCTATAATAGGAAAGTGCACCCTAAAACCTAAACCCTAGGGCACCCTTTGAAAGTGCCTAAATTCTAAAAAATAAAAAATAAAAAAAAATTCATGGACCTTAGACCTTGTAAAACTTTAACATGGACTAAATGCTCAATAAGTCTCCACTTCTGGACCTTAGAACAATTAACCGTAAAAAGACTCTACAGATTCATAATACATTTTTGCCATAATCCGAAACGCAAAAAATAAAAAACCAAAATGCAAAAAGTAAAAAAAAAGAAGAGATTTCCAAGCATCCCTTTAATAGTACTCTATTAGATTTTTAATTTATTATAATAAAAAATTTGAAATTATTTTGCAACCGCGCCATTTATGTAGTGCCATGCAGGCTATTGGTATTGTGGTGGAGTGTCATCTCCCTAGTATTATTGTCAACCATTGTGGAAAATGAAAGTTGCTCGCGATTATTTAGAACACTGAAACATGAACACTACTATTGGCTATTCATATTTCAATGAAAAACTCTTGGGCATGCATATTCAAGGGATAATTAGTAATCACGAACAACAAAAGGAGAATCATGCGAAATGGCTTGCAATAAATTTTCCCTAGAAGCAGCAGATGAACATATCCATCAATCTGTCGACGGCTTATAGTGAGTTTGTTGGATTATTTCTCTCCTTGGAAGGGCTCTTAGTCGATTGGGTTTATAACGATTGTGTTCTAATTCGAGGTAATCATACTCATAATATTGTGTTCTCCTACCGTTTAAAAAATAATAATTTCTCGACGGCATCCATGTTACTCGATCAATACGTAGATTTATTTATCTTCTTACTGCTTTGTTAATTTCTCGACGGCATCCAAGTCACTCCTCTCATGTCTGTCTCTAGGAGTGCGCTAATATCATCTTACGGAATGATATGCGACACCTAGTGATTGCCATTAAGGTTTTGCAATATTCCTTAATCAGAACTAGGTGAGGCTTGACCATAAATGTATAATCTGCAAATGTCAATTAAGGTTGATACAATGGAATCCTTGACCATTTAAACCAAATTAAATGGTTTAAATGGTCAAGGAATGTCAATTAATTGTTGAAACAATTCCATTCTTCATTTACGTAATCCTTGTTTTGTCAGTCTACCAATATTGACCCAATCCACGGTCCTAGTTTTTCGTGATAATTCATTACGATTAGGGAAAAGTGAAAGAACTACAAGTTGGTTCTATCCCAAAAAATTGGGTTTCGGTTATAATTTTTTGCTTTTCTAATTCCTCTCGTCGAGTAGATCTATGAAGTCCCAAAAGTTCAACGCAAAACTAACGAACACGAAAAAAATTTGAATAAACACAAATTTAAAACTTTTAGCATCGTGACTTATTTTGAGAAATTCTTAGTATAAAAATCTATTTAATATTATAGTTTAATCGAGGTTAATTTCAAATAATTTTACATTAGCTTATGAATTTTTTTTTTTCTTTCTGAAATAGTATAATAAACAAGTACTCCTACATGCCCGATTCAGTTATTCAAAAGAAAAAACAACAGAATTTCGGATATTATTGTTGCATTGGACTCAAATGATTGATTTGTATATCATGGGGTACATGAATACGAAAGGTATCAATACAAAGAGTATATTTCTTCGAGTGAAAATTTATCTCTTTGTCAGTCCGCCTCGAGCCAAAATCCTTACTCTGCCAATGCCCATCCAAACTAAAGGTCTTGCCTTCATGTGTGCATGGTATGTTGAATAATATGGAAACCAATACTCCCTCCGTCCTTTTTTAATTGTTTAAGTTTTAGCAATTCAAAAATTAGTTTAGCAATTCGAGTATGAATTTCTGAATTTAGAACACCATTTTCACTGTTCCACCAATGAGAATACGAACATCAAGGACAATTACAAACAAAGATTCTATATGTACCTCACGAATTTTTTTCATACATAGTGACCTGAACTTTTATGGGTTTTTTTTTTTTTTTGCTACACCAAAACATGCAGGATTGCAGCTCAGAATTTGAAAGACGCCACAACCACAAAGTTCTCTATAAAATTTCTGTTTTTTTGTATGATATATCTTTTGAGAATTGATTGCAGCCATGTTCGCATATTTATAAAATTTCCCTCTTTCACTAACTTTCACCTGCTTCCCGCTTCTCCACTTGCATTGTTAGGTTTGCTTTTAGCTGGATAAAATCGCGTAGAGCAGCAGAGTCATAAGGTTGAGGCAAGATGCACGGCCCTGAATCCGCAGGACCCTTCACCATGGAGTCGATCAGGAACTCCTTCACCTTCCCAGTTGCAGTGCATGCCATTGACTCTAAACAATATTCAACTGCTCCCTCTGGCACAGATGGTGTATATTTCAAAAGCTTTCCATAATTGTATAGCAGATGAAACATGTAGTCGTATACATGCTTCATTTGTAGCTCCTCTTGAACGAATTTTCTCCCTGCCTTTCCAATTTCTTGTGCCTGTGATGTTCCAATGGATTTGGTAAGAAAGAAATCACTACACGAAAACATATATACAGCGAGAAAAACCTATCATATTCGTTGTTTTACAGAAATGCAATAGTCCATAGTCCCGGTAGTGGAAACTGCTTTGCTATGAAGCACCAACATAGAGGTCGCTGTGTCCGCGTATCGGACACAGGGACACTTATTGGACGTGCCGCGTGGTGTGTCCTTTAAATTAAATTAATTTTTAGAGGGGGAAACGTGGGGACACGCTTATCTCTCTCTCTCGTTGCATATATATAAGTGTGTGTGCGTGCACGCGCACTTGCGTGCATATGTGTGTGTTCTTGTATATATTCGATATATATATCTCCATCATTGCGTGTGTATATCTTATATATTCATGTGTATGTAGTTATGTACTGGTATATATACCAATACACAACAATGTATATATTTTACATATCAAAAGAAAAGTGTCTATAAACTGTTATTGCATACATATATATATATTCACATATACAATTATTTATTTATGTTTTTTTTGCCGTGTCCGTGTTCATTTTTTTAGAATTCATGTGTTCGTATCTATATCCGTGTCCTACTACATAATGGCTTTGATTTGGCTAATAGGGATGTTTAGAATCATTTGTTAAACTACAATATGAAGAGAAACTTTTTAACGAAAGACGAAGCAAAAACATAGAATCTTACAAAGTGAAGAAAATCTGTCAAATCAATGTTGCCGGATTTTCCTACTTATAATTTCATGTTCTTATTGATTGAAGGAAGCTGCATGACAACATTACCCTTCTATAACTAATACGAGCACAAAGCTAGTTATAGAGAAATTTTATTACCTCTTGTGTGTAGTTGTTTCCCCAATCAACTGCAAACTTGATGGATCTGCACAGGTCCTTCTCATTAACCGGCCAGTAATGGACTGTGGGGATTAAACTTCTTGTGAAGAAATCATAGTAATGGGGTGTTATGAAGAGACTCATAGAATCACAGGCTAGAATATATTTTTCGCTGATAGACCATGCATATCCCTCCGCATAAATCTTATATCTTCATGGAATCAGTAAAAAGAAACTCAGAAAAATGGAACATTGGGGAAAAAAAACCAAGGTTTGAAATAAAGAAGAGCTTCATTACCTGTGAGTGCATTGTTTTGCATAATCAGTATGCTTAAAGTTCCCTTTCCGCTCACGTTGCCAATCCTGCAAAATGCTAATCTACTATCACCAAATGTACAAGTGGGGACCAAATATACAAAGGAAACAAAAATCTCATTATCATAAAGATAAAAAATAAAATCGGTAAAACTGCACCCCTTCCTCGCCATGATTCTTGTGTCACTCGTGAATTTGGTATGTGCAATTAGGACCGAAAAGTACAACTGTAACAGGAAAGGGAAGAAGGTATCACCAGCTGATAAACCATAGCACCCGAGTCCGGTTTCTCACTAATATTGCATCTGAGAAGATTTTGTCTGAGTCGATTAAGAGGGTTCCCTCTCCAGAAAGCATAGGGCTCCCTATCCTTCCACTTGACTTTATGGTTGCTTTCATCTAGCTCCTTCCTAAAGGTTTCCCACGGCTTAACATCGACCTCTGGCCTGCCCAAACCATTATGGAAAATTATTAATGCTGCAAACTAGCATTGGACAAATGTCACAGAACGAAAGAAATTGAGAATGAAGTTCTGAACAGTGTCCTGAAAAACTCAGTACTAGTCAGCCGCTAGGCGCCCCTCTTCTGCCTGACTAGGGCCTCGCGATTTTTAGAACACTGGTTATGAAAAGACACAAGCTCCTTGTCCCTCTAGGCCCTAGACGGTAGTCCAACACCTAGATTAGGCCTAGGCTCTAGGAACCCATTTTCTACCAGACTAGAGTCTAGCGATTTTTAGAAAATTAGACATAAGGATACACACTATTTTTTACGAACAAGTAAGTCCAAGTGCCGGAAGACTTAAGAAAAAGCGAAAAGGTAAGAAGCTTTACCAACCCCAAAAGGACCAATCAGGAAAGGTTATATCGAAAGTTGAATCGCTCCCACAGTAATGGATCATTACAGGAATTTTTGCAGCTCCTGATCCAGGATATTCGCTCATTTTGATAACTGAACTGTCACCCATCTGGAACATAATATCCAAATCCGGTATCTCCCCAGGGTACAACCTTAGCAGCTGCAAAATGCCCCAAAGAGTGAACACATCTCTTGTTTGGTAAACCCACCTGAACTTCTTCACATACACTCTTCCATTCACTACAACTATTCTTATGCGGGCTTTTTTTTCAGCACTGTCCACCATATCCTTTGTTATTCCAGTGTCTTTCCACGGACGTAGATCTTCGTGGATCCACTTGAAGTACTCTGGACATGCCTCAGCTGACGAACTAAAGTTTTTGGTTTTCACTTGAGGATCCGTTGGGCATGTGATCATGGTGCAGTTAATTTTCACAGGAGATGTATCAGACATCGTGGATGGCAGGAATGTGTTTAGAAATGAAGCACCTGTAACCGACTGAAAAACAGGCTGATAAGAAGCACGAATATGTATTTGCGCAGGTCATTAACAAATGAAAAACAAAGCAGGTGGTTTTTTTTTTAAAAAAAAATTAATCAAATATTTCATTTCAAATGGTAGATCCAACTGCTATTTGGAAAGGGCAAATTACTTCGTGTTTCTGGCAAAACACCAACACAAAAGTGATGGCCCCAATATATGAACCAATCATATTCAAACAGGGTCGCCCTTACAATGTCAAAGTGAACCCATTTTACGTCCTCATTCAGTAATCACTTGTGCGATTGTATCCACCTAATAGTGTACTTGTAGTTTAGATATTTCCCCTCCATCAACCAGCTAATAGAGAACTTCGCAAAGCCCATTGATTCATGGTGATGACATCAAATTTTATTTCTCAATGCGTGACTGTCCTATTATTTGAACACCCACTTACAAATCCATCCATCAGTTTTTTTTGGCTTCAAAGCTACACTATATTGATGGTTGTGTCATGTCACCATCACATCATATTTGTAATCTTGTGATCAGATGTAGCAGGGTATATACCATGATATTTGACATTGAATATTATTCTTACGTTCTAATTTTGTAAACAGATGCAACATTGTGCTGTCAGCCAAAGATGCAACAAATAGGGCTCGGGTTTACAGATTTAACCAATAGTGATAGAGCCAGGATCTGTTGACACTATAGTTAATTATGGAAAGCCATATATTTGGTTCATTTTTCTTTGAGGCATATATATGTAAAGCCGTTCAAAAATTCTCTAACCTAAGTGGGGTCCTATTTGTAAACTACAAGTTCAATTTATACCCATTCTAAGCGGTTTTTTTATACTAAATGGGGTTGCTTGACCCCATTTTCACAACCTCCCTACGTCCATGGCAAAAATAGATGCGCCACCAACTCTCCACCATAAACACCTAACAAAACTGAAAATTTCCAATTTACAGCACAAGCAATATATGCACATTTGTTACATAATGTATGGATGTCTATGCTGCACAAGCTTACTTCTATTCAAAGATTAATAAGAGGTTGTTGTTGCAATTGAGATTAATCACCCATGAAGACTACAACTCCAATATGCATCTTGGACATGTGAAAATAACATAAAAAACAACCAACAATGTTACTCTCTTTCATCCTAAACACCTTAGAGGCATCCTTTACACCCCCAACTTTTGAGTGCACATCCACCAAGACAGATCCTATGACGACATCATAATCCAAATTTTCATTTGAACGAACACATTGGCATACTTAGTTTCTCCCACTTGCCTTCAAGCCAAAATGACTCCAACGAATGTAATTCCATAATTAACACTGCCTTCTTGCATCCTCTTTTATACATACCGTTGCATCCACTCACCCTTGAACCGGTTGGCAAGGGAGGATGCCAAAAAGCTTATACATACGAGGCTAAGTGGACATTGCCAAAGAGCTTATACTTGCCAGATATGGGACATTATGATCATAACATACCACCACCCTTAGTAGCCAACGTCCATGATGGTCCACCCTATTGACACTGACTGATATTAGCCCTTTCTCTTCTTCGAGCTCCACTCACCCATGAGCATTCCTTAAGTATCTTTATCCGGGCTATAGGTCCCCCTTCCGCGGCTCAAACCGCTGAAAACCGACTTCAAAAGGGAGAGAGTGAAAGAGCTTGTGTTTGAGGCCAAGCCAATACTTGGCCCACGTGGACATTAGAATCGTACGACTTTTGAAGAACTCCAACTCCTCCTTAGCCACACCGGACGCCACCGTGTCCTTTAAGCGTTTCCGATGAAAAACTCTCCTCAAGAAATCACATCCCCGTCAGGCAATTCGTCGAACACATGGCGTCCATAATAAAGAAGACCACGGGTGGTGGTTTAGTTTGAGCTTTCGAGAGGATTGGATCAAAGGGGTAGGCTTTGAGAGTGAGAATTGAACGGGTTCTGGTAGGAGGCAATTTTCCCGTCACGAATGCTGTCTGGAATTAGGTTGAGTTTAATTTGACAATTTTTTTTTTTAACAGCAAAAGCGAAAAGGTGGGACGAGACAACTAGCGTAACAACTCCCTTTGGACGTGACCACAAAGAGTCCCAACCCGCTATGAAATATTCGGTAAAGCCATAACTACTGTCCGTGAGAACATACCATCAATCCAACATTATTATATTCCCCCGGCCTATCAGACACGCTACCACCTCGGTGGTTGTTAAAAGATATTCCGAATTACTATGTACGGCGTTTGTTTAATTTTTTTTTTAGTTTTTCGTAATAATTTTAATATCAAATTGCGCGTCTTGAAATAAAAAAATTGAAAACATAGCTCAAAGTTAGGGAAAAAAAAATCATATGAACGAAATTGAAGATGCCTATTTTTCGAACATTTTTCATCTTGAGTAATCATTGTTTCTCTTGATCTATAATTTTATACCATACCAATTCATCTCATCTCGTTGAAACGAACGATTAATCCAAAAAAATTAACTCAAATCAAATAAAATCAAGAAAAGATTGAGAAAATTTTGGGTGTTGTGTACGGAACTGCTGACGTGGTGCCCAAACGCACATCTCAGTCGTCGAAAAGTATTTTGGACAGTCCGAATTTCTCTCTCTCTCTCTCTCTCTCTCTCTCTCTTTTTAAAATTTGGACCGTCCAAAATAATTTTGGATGGTTGAGATCCGCGTTGGGTACCGCCACATGACGTGATACCCAGCTGGCACCTAAGTTCTTCTCGTCAAAAAGAACCAAAATTTAGGGCAAAGCTACCTCAATGGTACAAGTAATTTATAAAAATGTCTTAACGCGAAAAGGTGGGCGCATAGTAAAAAAGCTTCTCTCTCCGTCCCTTTTTAATTAAGTTAATAGGTAAAAGTTTATACAATTATTGTTTTATTCTTTTGAAAAGTGAATAGGTAAAGAGTTGATGAGTAAAAATGGAGGATGATCTTAGAAAGTTAAGGTAAAAATTCATGTGAAAGGCGATGTGAAAAAAATAATGATGATATTTCTTTAATAAGTTTGATATATGAAGCAACACAGGAATAAAGGAGTATAAGGATGATTTCTAAAATTCTTAAGAACCTCATGGATCATCAGTTTAATTAGTCCTTTAATCATTAGCACAAGTGATTTAGTGTCCCCCAAAGGGCTAAAAGCATTGGAACATGGTATCCTACGAAGACAATTTTGTTCACTTTTGCAAGGGTATACTCATTCAATGTCGCACATCGTGAATAAAACCGTTCATTTTTTTTAGAATCATTTCTCAGGAGCCCATACAAAAATTGAGTTAAGTCCAATACACCTGAGCGCTTGCTATAAAAGTTATATTTTTTTTAGCAAGAATTAAAAAGAAAATAAATAAAACTTTGGATGAAACAGTTACATATATATCCGACTAGGCTAAATATTTGTGCAGTCTCTTAACGAATGAATCTAGACAAAATGAATGGTTTTGATCATCAAATTAAGATACGCAATGAGTATACCCTAACTGAGGGTGAACAAAATTGCTCTCCTAACCCTTTTATCTACTCCAAATGGGCTCTAGATATGTTGTAGTGAATGATAATATGATATATAAACGGGAATGTTTAATCTTCACCACAAGTAGGCCAACTTAAAAAAGAACAACATATGAAGATTGGAAGAAAAAAAAAACTTTGTATACTTGTTGATTTTGTTCATCCCTTTTTCATGCACGTAGAACATGTATAGACAAAATGACTTCCTACGCACCTATGCCTGGAGCATTGTTCTTGCTTGTTTTCATCTTTACGACATAATAATGCTCACTATAAAAAAAAAGACTTTTTGCGTCCGCAAGGTGCCGTCACTATTGCTCATTCATATTTGGCGCGTGTTACATGCATGATTTAAGTTTAGTTAGCTAATATAAATTCAAAGAACGACAGAAGTTTCACATAGGTTATGAAGTATGCAGGACGATATTAGAAAATAATAACAGAGCAAAGAACTTACAACATTGCTCCAATGCATGGTTACAAAGGCACCGGTTAAGAGGATAATGAAAAAGATTGTCACTCTAGCTGAAACCCCATTCTTGATCTTTAGTTGTTCAGTCAAATTTGACCCCCAATTATCTCCCATCACCTCCACCAGCTGCTGCTTCTGCTTTTGATTTTCCTATGAGCCTATAACTATCAAGGTCATCAAGATAATTTGAGCAATTTTGTTGTAAAAAGACAATGACTTGAGTTGAGCCATAACCTGTTTGGTTGTTTCCATCCCACCCTCTTCCACTTGCATTTACTGACAGAGAGAGAATAGACTAGGGATTGATCTTTCTAACCCGTATTTCACACACATAAGGAAAGGTATGAGAAAATGGTGTCATTCGACAGGGAAAGGCTACTCTGTAGTCCTGATCCATCTAGTCCCATCCAATTTTGGGCCTTCATGGAACTTTTGTAGGCTTACAACGGTTAATCCAAACCATTCAATTTATGAATCCTGCATTGGATATTATTATTGCAAAAACTGTGTGGTCAGACACGATAGCTGTGAGAGCATAACACATTTAACACCTTCGTGCAATAATTTAAAAAGGATGGCAAAAATGATGTTCGTGCGTCCAACTTTTTTCTTTTTTTTTTTTGGTTAAATCAAAACATTGTGGCCACAAACTCATACTACACGGCAGTTGGGAAGAACAGAATTTTTCAACTTGTATTAGTGCTAAATTTGAATTTACAGTAGGAAGTTTGTTTTACATACATCTATATCTTTCAAGTACGTGTGGATACTAAACATGACGTGGATGGAAGAGAAGAGAAGTTTTAACTTGAAGACAGAGACCAAAGGCTTGACTTTTAGGTGGTCCTGACCTTTTTTTCTTTGGATGTTAAGGTTGATTGCTCAAGATGTTACCCCGGAAGGACCGGAGTGTCCTTTGTACTATTTTTTTTTTTTTCATCCACAAGTCTTTTGCACTAGTGGCAGCTCCACGAATTCTCTCAAGGGTGTTCAGAAATTCTACTACGGTCCTCTAGAAATCATTTTTTATATAACTGGGTGGTTCGAACTATCCTGCGCGCACTCATGTGTAAAGGGGAAGGAATCTAAATTGAGCAATTTTGTTGTAAAAAGACGAAGACTTGAGTTGAGCTATGACCTGTTTGGTTGTTTCCATCCCATCCTCTTCCACTTGCATTTACTGACAGAGAGAGAATAGACAAGGGATTGATCTTTCTAACCCGTATTTCACACACATAAGGAAAGGTATGAGAAAATGGTGCCATTCGACAGGGAAAGCCTACTCTGTAGTCCTGATCCATCTAGTCCCATCCAATTTTGGGCCTTCATGGATCTTTTGTAGCCTTACAACGGTTAATCCAAACCATTCAATTTATGAATCCTGCATTGGATATTATTATTTCAAAAACTGTGTGGTCAGACACGATAGTTGTGAGAGCATAACACATTTAACACCTTCGTGCAAGAATTTAAAAAGGATGACAAAAATGATGTTCGTGCGTCCAACTTTTTTTGTTTTTTGGTTAAATCTAAACATTGTTGCCACAAACTCATACTACACGGCAGTTGGGAAGAACAAAATTTTTCAAGTTGTATTAGTGCTAGATTTGAATTTCCAGTAGGAAGTTTGTTTTACATACATCTATACCTTTCAAGTACGTGTGGATACTAAACATGACATGGATGGAGGAGAAGAGAAGTTTTAACTTGAAGACAGAGACCAAAGACTTGACTTTTGGGTGGTCCTGACCTTTTTTTCTTTGGATGTTAAGGTTGATTGCTCAAGATGTTACCCCGGAAGAACTGGCGTGTCCTTTGTACTATTTTTTTTTTATTTTTGATCCACGAGTTTTTTGCACTAGTGGCAGCTCCACGACTTCTCTCGGGGGTGTTCAGAAATTCTACTACGGTCCTCTAGAAATCATTTTTTATATAATTGGGTGGTCCGAACTGTCTTGCACGCACTCATGTGTAAAGGGGAAGGAATCTAAATTAAGCAATTTTGTTGTAAAAAGACGAAGACTTGAGTTGAGCTATGACCTGTTTGGTTGTTTCCATCCCACCCTCTTCCACTTGCATTTACTGACAGAGAAAGAATAGACTAGGGATTGATCTTTCTAACCCGTATTTCACACACATAAGGAAAGGTATGAGAAAATGGTGCCATTCGACAGGGAAAGGCTACTCTGTAGTCCTGATCCATCTAGTCCCATCCAATTTTTGGCCTTCATGGAACTTTTGTAGGCTTACAACGGTTAATCCAAACCATTCAATTTATGAATCCTGCATTGGATATTATTATTGCAAAAACTATGTGGTCAGACACGATAGCTGTGAGAGCATAACACATTTAACACCTTCGTGCAAGAATTTAAAAAGGATGGCAAAAATGATGTTCGTGCGTCCAACTTTTTTTTTTCTTTTTTGGTTAAATCAAAACATTGTGGCCACAAACTCATACTACACGGCAGTTGGGAAGAACAGAATTTTTCAACTTGTATTAGTGCTAAATTTGAATTTACAGTAGGAAGTTTGTTTTACATACATCTACATCTTTCAAGTACGTGTGGATAATAAACATGACGTGGATGGAAGAGAAGAGAAGTTTTAACTTGAAGACAGAGACCAAAGGCTTGACTTTTGGGTGGTCCTGACCTTTTTTTCTTTGGAAGTTAAGGTTGATTGCTCAAAATGTTACCCCGGAAGGACCGGCGTGTCCTTTGTACTATTTTTTTTTTTTTTCGGATCCACGAGTCTTTTGCACTAGTGACAGCTTAACGATTTCTCTTGAGGGTGTTCAGAAATTCTATTACGGTCCTCTAGAAATCATTTTTTATATAACTGGGTGGTCCGAACTATCCTGCGCGCACTCATGTGTAAAGGGTAAGGAATCTAAATTGAGCAATTTTGTTGTAAAAAGACGAAGACTTGAGTTGAGCTATGACCAGTTTGGTTGCTTCCATCCCACCCTCTTCCACTTGCATTTACTGACAGCGAGAGAATAGACTAGGAATTGATCTTTCTAACCCGTATATCACACACATAAGGAAAGGTATGAGAAAATGGTGCCATTTGACAGGGAAAGGCACTCTGTAGTCCTGATCCATCTAGTCTCATCCAATTTTGGGCCTTCATGGATCTTTTGTAGCCTTACAACGGTTTATCCAAACCATTTAATTTATGAATCCTGCATTGGATATTATTATTACAAAAACTGTGTGGTCAGACACGATAGCTGTGAGAGCATAACACATTTAACACCTGCGTGCAATAATTTAAAAAGGATGGCAAAAATGATGTTCGTGCGTCCAATTTTTTTTTTTTTTTTTTGGTTAAATCAAAACATTGTTGCCACAAACTCATACTACACGGCAGTTGGGAAGAACAGAATTTTTCAAGTTGTATTAGTGCTAGATTTGAATTTACAGTAGGAAGTTTGTTTTACATACATCTATACCTTTCAAGTACGTGTGGATACTAAACATGACGTGGATGGAGGAGAAGAGAAGTTTTAACTTGAAGACAGAGACCAAAGACTTGACTTTTGGGTGGTCCTGACCTTTTTTTCTTTGGATGTTAAGGTTGATTGCTCAAGATGTTACCCCGGAAGAACCGCCGTGTCTTTTGTCCTATTTTTTTATATTTTTGATGCACGAGTCTTTTGCACTAGTGGCAGCTCCACGACTTCTCTCGAAGGTGTTCAGAAATTCTACTACGGTCCTCTAGAAATCATTTTTTATATAATTGGGTGGTCCGAACTATCCTGCGCGCACTCATGTGTAAAGGGGAAGGAATCTTAATTGAGCAATTTTGTTGTAAAAAGATGATGACTTGAGTTGAGCTATTACCTGTTTGGTTGTTTCCATCCCACCATCTTCCACTTGCATTTACTGACAGAGAGAGAATAGACTAGGGATTGATCTTTCTAACCCGTATTTCACTCCCATATGGAAAGGTATGAAAAAATGGTGTCATTCGATAGGGAAAGGCTACTCTGTAGTCCTGATCCATCTAGTCCCCTCCAATTTTGGGCCTTCTTGGATCTTTTGTAGGCATACAACGGTTAATCCAAACCATTCAATTTATGAATCCTGCATTGGATATTATTATTGCAAAAACTGTATGGTCAGACATGATAGCTGTGAGAGCATAACACATTTAACACCTTCGTGCAAGAATTTAAAAAGGATGGCAAAAATGATGTTCGAGCGTCCAATTTTTTTTTTTTGTTAAATCTAAACATTGTTGCCACAAACTCGTACTATACGGCAGTTGGGAAGAACAGAATTTTTCAAGTTGTATTAGTGCTAGATTTGAATTTACAGTAGGAAGTTTGTTTTACATACATCTATACCTTTCAAGTACGTGTGGATACTAAACATGACGTGGATGGAGGAGAAGAGAAGTTTTAACTTGAAGACAGAGACCAAAGACTTGACTTTTTGGTGGTCCTGACCTTTTTTTCTTTGGAAGTTAAAGTTGATTGCTCAAGATGTTACCCCGGAAGGACCGGCGTGTCCTTTGTACTATTTTTTTTTTTTTTTATCCACGAGTCTTTTGCACTAGTGGCAACTCCACGATTTCTCTTGAGGGTGTTCAAAAATTCTCCTACGGTCCTCTAGAAATCATTTTTTATATAACTGGGTGGTCCGGACTATCCTGCACGCACTCATGTGTAAAGGGGAAGGAATCTAAATTGAGCAATTTTGTTGTAAAAAGACAAAGACTTGAGTTGAGCTATTATCTGTTTGGTTGTTTCCATCCCACCCTCTTCCACTTGCATTTACTTACAGAGAGAGAATAGACTAGTGATTGATCTTTCTAAACCGTATTTTACACACATAAGGAAAGGTATGAGAAAATGGTGTCATTCGACAGGGAAAGACTACTCTTTAGTCCTGATCCATCCATTCCCATCCAATTTTGGGCCTTCGTGGATCTTTCATAGGCTTACAACGGTTAATCCAAACCATTCAATTTATGAATGATCTTTCTAAACCGTATTTTACACACATAAGGAAAGGTATGAGAAAATGGTGTCATTCGACAGGGAAAGACTACTCTTTAGTCCTGATCCATCCATTCCCATCCAATTTTGGGCCTTCGTGGATCTTTCATAGGCTTACAACGGTTAATCCAAACCATTCAATTTATGAATGATCTTTCTAAACCGTATTTTACACACATAAGGAAAGGTATGAGAAAATGGTGTCATTCGACAGGGAAAGACTACTCTTTAGTCCTGATCCATACATTCCCATCCAATTTTGGGCCTTCGTGGATCTTTCATAGGCTTACAACGGTTAATCCAAACCATTCAATTTATGAATCCTGCATTGGATATTATTATTGCAAAAACTGTGGTCAGACACGATAGTTGTGAGAGCATAACACATTTAACACCTTCGTGCAAGAAATTTAAAAAGGATGGCAAATTGATGTTCGTGCGTCCAACTCTTTTTTTTTTTGTGGTTAAATCAAAACATTGTTGCCACTAATCCCAGGGTCTATTTACACCTCGGCACACACATAAACCAGGCAAAGCCAATGTCCTCTAGAAATCATAACTTATAAATAAATAAAAATAAAAATTGTACTAATACAACAATGCTACCCAAAAAACAACATTTCCAAGTCAATACGGCTTCGCTTCGACGAGTTTTAAGGGTTGCTATCATCAAGAAAAGTTTCAATAGGAAATGACTCTTGCACCATTCTAGATTTTCTTATCACAAATTTGTCCATGGTTCCAACTACCAAACAAAAATTAAAAAAGAATCAAACCTATGAATGGCCTATGCAATAATCCAAATCTATTGTGTTTATATATATCCTCTGTGCATATATTTTAAAGTGTTTCACTACAAAAGATAGCGCACATATATTAAATTATTGATCTATATTTTATAATGTAATGAGTAATCATTTGGAATAAGTATAAATAGATTAAAGAGAGATAGTTAAAAGTGTTCTTATCTCTTTGAGCTAAATGTGTTGAGATAAAGAAACACCCAAATTCTCAAATATTCAATTTGTACTATTCTCTAATGGCGTATCAAATAGTGCATGGTGAATTCCGTCATTAGGATTAGGTGTTCCAAATTTTTGGGTAATGTGTTCAAACATTTTGGGTAGAGTGCTCAAATATTTTGGTTAGGGTGTTCAAAATGACAAAAATAAATAAATAAATAAAATTTTACATGTATTTCTAAAAAAATTATTTTTTTAGGGTGTTTGGCTGACCACCCTCGGCTCTTCTTAGAGCCGCCTTTGTATTTTGTGTAGGTCGTTGGAAGATCGATGTGTACTACTGTTGTTTTTTAAGAGAATACATTAATTAAGAATATAAACACACAACCTTTGAATACATTTATGATGTTTTCAAGGACCGAGAATCTGAGAAAGGTAATAATATGAAAATCCGTCAGATATGGAAGTTAGAAAAACCAACAAGAGAACCAACTTAGAAATCAGTCGGTGCTGTTAAAACAAGTTTCAGTAATTCAAAAATTAGTTTAGCAATTCCATTACTAATTTCTGAATTTAGAACACCATTTTCACAGTTCCACCAATGAGAATACAAACATCAAGGACAGTTACAATTCGTTTCCTTAGGAAACAAATGGCACGCATAAAACTTATACAGAAAAGTTTAATGGCCTACAAATAAAGATTCTATACGTACTTTACGGATTTTTATCATACAGAATGACCTGAACTTTTATGGGTTTTCCTTGCCATACCAAAACATGCACGATTGTAGCTTTGAAAGATGCCACAACCACAAAGTTCTCTATGAAATTTCTGTTTTTGTATGATATTTATAAAAACTTTCCCTCTTTCACTAACTTTCACCTGCTTCGTGCTTCTCCACTTGTTTTGTTAGGTTTGCTTCATACTTTTGAATATCAGCCGATACGTACCGTATCAGCCGGTTCGTACCGGTATTTGAAGGGGCCGAGACAGATACGGGCCGATATAGCGGTGGGAAGAAAAATCGCATAGTGTATCGCCCGTTTCGCGATACGTCTCGGTGTCTCGGCCGAGACAGTGTCCGATTCACCCGTATCGGCCGAGACGGTTGAACAGAAGACAAAGGTGACGCTATGATAGTCATTTTTTCAGATTTTCAACCTTCTCCCACATTTTGTGGATCTGGTCTCGAGAAAAATCAATGGCAAGTTAAAATAAACCCCCTCTTCTAGCTATACTATCAGATTCCTCTAACGTTTGGCAAGAAAGAGGAAGGGGAGAGAGGGGAAGAAACTGCAAAAAAATTGCATAGAGGGGCCGGAGATCTTACCGACTCGGTCGCCGTCCGCCGACCACCCCCATCACGGCATCACTTCGTCTTCACCTTCTTCTTCACTGACTCACCGAGGTATCTTCTCACTCTCGAAAAGTCTCTCTCTCTACTGTAGGCTGTAGCACGAAAAGTCTCCCTCTTTCTCTCTCTCTCATAGTCTGATATATGATAAATATGACATGTGTAGATTGTAGTGGCCCGTGGTTGTGGTCTTGTAGACCACATATAATTTATCTTTTTTCTTTGAATCCTGCCTACCGATACATATATAATATCTAGGAGTAATGTACTAGCCATGTTCCACCAACAAAAAATTAATTTTGTTTTAATTAAAAAATTATTCTATTTCACTAATAAAAAACTTCCTAAAAAAACTAGTTTTGTTTTAACTCAAAAATTACTCTATTTCACTAACAAAAACTCCCCAAAAAAACCAACTACCCTTTACAATAAACTACAACTAGAAAATCAAAAAAACACTTCAATGGAACAAGTTGTAGATTTAAACTACAACTAAAGGTCTAAAAAATCAAAAAACAAGTTAGTGGAACACCCCATATATGGATATATGTTTTGTCGGCTTGTTTGGTTCCATGACCAACCTTTACTTTAAATTGAATGGTTTGTTGGGTTTTGTTTCTAAGTTTATATTGATTGTTTATACCAAAATTCATTTATATACTCATTCAAATTCAAATGTCTATATGTAGTAAAAAATCAAAATTGTTTATTTGAATGGTAGGTTGGGTTTTTTTATTATAGCTTTTTAATTAGAGCTTTTTTATGGTTTTTAATTAGGGCTTTTTGATTAAGAGCTTAGGGCTTTTTAATTAGGGCTTTTTAATTTGCATTTAAGCTTAGTAGAAATTAGTGCCCCCGCTGTGGATAATTCCTAGATCCGTCCCTGCTCATGGCCTCTCAGAGCCTCAGAGCTTCTCGCCATATCTCCTATAAATTGTAATTGCTGTGCAAGAAGAAGGTTTGGGAAAGTGAATTTGGAAAGTGAACTTGCCTCTTTGTCTTGTTGTATATGTAGTACGTGTACACATTACACACCATACAATTGGCTTTTTTTTTTTTTTTATGTAACTTTAAACTTTATGAATCTGTCCACCACCAAAAGCAAAAAATTGTCAAAAATCATTTTTCTAATTAATTATAAGGAACAAATTAAACCTAAATTTTCTTGGTAGAGCCAAGTTAACCAACCATGGGTACAAAGGGGAGGTACTGATTATGCACCGAACCCTTGTTTGGGATTTGAATTGGGCCGATGTAAATGATCTAAGGTGTTCGTTTTGTTTGAAATTATTTGTAAATGTTTTTTTTTTCCTGTTAAAAATCAATTTATTCGGATATTTGAAGAGTGTTCAATCAATTCATTCAATCCTTTGTTCAAAGTATATGTTTTTCTTGCTGACTTTTGGAGCTAAAAATGACAAAAAAAATCATCTTTCTTGACAAATTGTTTTACCACAATTAGAGTTTTGTCAAATTTATCAGATCAATCAGTCCAATTAATTGTAACAAAATATACTAGTTTATTTGTACACGCTATTACTCGTTTTTAACTTTTTCCTGACAAAACTAAGAAGTACCCACAGACTTAGTACTTCGGTAAAGTTAAAAAGGAAAATGACTTTTTTAGTACTCCTCTCATTGCTTGTTTTCTAAAATGAGAAATCTAATAAGGCCTAGTTTGGGTAAATTGAAAAAATTTGAATAAGAACAAAACCAAAAAAATCAAAAAATCATTTTTTTCAATTTAACCAAATCAGGCCTAAATATGGAATTTCTATATTTTATCCCATATGTGTTTATAAGAAATTAACTACTGTAGTTGATTTTCTGGACATCACCCATTTTTTGGGTGAGCATCACATTGGACTTCCACCTAAAAAATCGTTAATGCCAAGAAAGAAAGAAAAAGGACATCAACCAATAAAGCTCACAAACAACAAAACCCATGTTATATATATAGAAAGGTTCAAAAGAAAAAGGCACTATGAAAGTGTAAGTTTCTTTTTTCCTATGCTCTAGGTTTTGGGATGTCCATAAAAGAATGATAACAAAACATAGAAATCAAAGGAATGAGATATGCCTAAACTCAACGAATTTCTTCCCGATCCTTAGAGTGTCCCACGATCTTCTCGAACACTATTGAAAGAGTTCGAAAAAATAAAATTCATTTCTATGAGCGACAGCGATAATATCTCTTCCAAAATAGTTAAACAAATAAAGGTTGAACGCGACTATATAACAAACAAAAAAGAAAAAATTAGGAAAACAAAATAGGAATTAGGAAACAAAAAGTAAAGAGGTTTCTTTTGAGAAAGCATACCTTGAGAGTTGAAGAGTGCATCCAATGATCTGAAAGAAGAAAGTTAGACAAGAGAATGAGGAGTTAAACTGTGATTGATATAGCTCCAAGAGTAATCTCCCAAGATATTCCTTTGCCAATAAAGAAATATGCACCACTAATATTTGAATGGTAGTCGTTCAAGTTGAAAATTCGACAAGGATGGAATTTTAATAGACCTGCCCTACCCAGACCTTATTTATCAGTAGAGAAGGACATGGTTTGGAGGAAGAAACATTTTTCTGAATCTGGAGCTAACCAATCCTCTGGTCCCAATCACGGCAGTGAAAATGAGCCACGTAGAGATGCTGAGGTGGAGGGGAACAAAAATCTGATGGGTCCACTTATTTTTTCTGAATTGTCAAACAAGCAGGATAATTTGGAGAATGGCTCCATGTTTATGACTCTTCAGAAGGCGGAAGGTCAAAATTTAGATGTAATTCAAGAAGAAGGCGAAGTATCTAAGGGCATCTCTAGTGCACTACCTAAAATCACTACCTAAAGTGCCCTAACTAGTTAGCTAAGAAAAACCTTAAAAAAAGGTCTCTAGTACACAAAATTTGGCTCCCTAAAATCCTAGGTGGCACCCCTCACTACCTAAAGTGCCCTAAGTGACTACCTAAATTTGGGGAGGGACTTAAGGAGAGAGAAAGAGGAGAGAGATAGAGAGAAAGAGGAGAGAGAAAGTTGCTTGCATTCATAACATTGAATCTGCCATTGTTTTTTTGATTATGAGGCCCACTTAAATGGGTCCCACATACACTTTAGGGAGTATTTTTAGGGAGCCCCATTAAAGTGAATTTCTTCTTAGCTAGCTAACTAAGTTCTTAGCAAACAAAATTGGGTCCCACATGTGGTTAGGTGTACACTTTAGGGAGCATTTTTTAGATAGTGCACTAGAGATGGCCTAAGGTGGGTGAAACTCCTGACTTGGGGCTCGATATTGTAGCAAGTGGGAGCTGTAATGTTAATGATGGCACAGTAGTAGCTGTAAAGGCTCTTGAAGTGGTTGGAGCAACTACTTGTCCCAATGTAATTCTCCTCGGTGACAATGTTGAGCATGGTGGTTAGGTAAACAAGCAATTATGGTCGGTGCAATCAATTCTCCAGCAGAATCAAAGACGGCTGAACCCATAGACCTTATGAAACAAATGGCACACATAAAACTTATACAGAAAAGTTTAATGGCCTACAAATAAAGATTCTATACCTACTTTGCGGATTTTTATCATACAAAATGACCTGAACTTTTATGGGTTTTCCTTGCCATACCAAAACATGCACGATTGTAGCTCAAAATTTGAAAGATGCCACAACCACAAAGTTCTCTATAAAATTTCTGTTTTTGTATGATATTTATAAAAACTTTCCCTCTTTCACTAACTTTCACCTGCTTCGCACTTCTCCACTTGTTTTGTTAGGTTTGCTTTTAGCTGGATAAAATCACGTAGAGTAGCAGAGTCATAAGGTTGAGGCAAGATGCACGGCCCTGAATCCGCGGGACCCTTCACCATGGAGTCAATCAGGAACTCCTTCACCTTCCCAGTTGCAGTGCATGCCATTGAATCTAAACAATATTCAACTGCTCCCTCTGGCACAGATGGTGTATATTTCAAAAGCTTTCCATAATTGTATAGCAGATGAAACATGTAGTCATATACATGCTTCATTTGTAGCTCCTCTTGAAGGAATTTGCTCCCTGCCTTTCCAATTTCTTGTGCCTGTGATGTTCCAATGGATTTGGTAAGAAAGAAATCATTACACAAAAACATATATACAGCGAGAAAAACCTATCAGATTCGTTGTTTTACAGAAATGCAATAGTCCATAGTCCCGGTAGTTTGAAATCAAGCATGATAATGTGGCAAGGCTTAATTTGTCACTCTAATCACAAGTGGAAACCGCTTTGCTATGAAGCACCAACACTCCTAAAGGTCGTTGTGTCCGCGTATCGGACACGGCGACACTTATTGGACGCACCGCATGGTGTGTCCTTTAAATTGAATTATTTTTTAGAGGGGGAAACGTGTGGACACGCGCGTCCCACATATACACTCACGATCTCTCTCTCTCTCTCCCTCCCTCCCTCGTTCTTTTTCCCTCTCGCTGCATATATACAAGTGTGTGTGCGAGCACGCACATGCATGCATATGTGTGTGTACTTGAATATATTCGATATATATCTCCGTCATTGCGTGTGTATATCTTATATATTTATGTGTATGCAGTTATGTACAGGTATATATACCAATACACAACAACGTAAATATCTTACATATAAAAAAAAAAGTGTATATAAATTGTTATTGCACACACATATCAAAAGAAAAGTGTATTTATTTATGTTTTTTTTCCGTGTCCCCTGCAGTGTCCGTGTCCATTTTTTTAGAATTCCTGCGTCCGTATCTGTATTCGTGCCCTGCTACATAGCCGCTTAACGCTTTGATTCGGCAAATACGGATGTTTAGAATCATTTGTTAGACTTCAATATGAAGAGAAACTTCCTAACCAAAGACGAAGCAAAAACATAGAATCTTACGAATGTGAAGAAAATCTGTCAAATCAATGTTGCTAGACTTTCCTACTTGCAATTTCACATTCTTATTGATTGAAGGAAGCTGCATGACAACATTACCCTTCTATAACTAATACGAGCACAAAGCTAGTTATAGAGAAATTTAATTACCTCTTGTGTGTAGTTGTTTCCCCAATCAACTGCAAACTTGATGGATCTGCACAGGTCTTTCTCATTAACCGGCCAGTAATGGACCGTGGGGATTAAACTTCTTGTGAAGAAATCATAGTAATGGGGTGTTATGAAGAGACTCATAGAATCACAGGCTAGAATATATTTTTCGCTGACAGACCATGCATTTCCCTCCGCATAAATCTTATATCTTCATGGAATCAGTAAAAAGAAACTCAGAAAAATGGAACATTGTGGGGAAAAAACCAAGGTTTGAAATAAAGAAGAGCTTCATTACCTGTGAGTGCATTGTTTTGCATAATCAGTATGCTTAAAGTTCCCTTTCCGCTCACGTTGCCAATCCTGCAAAATGCTAATCTACTATCAACAAATGTACAAGTGGGGACCAAATATACAAAGGGAACAAAAATCTCATTATCATAAAGATAAAAAATAAATCGGTAAAACTGCACCCCTTCCTCGCCATGATTCTTGTGTCACTCGTGAATTTGGTATGTGCAATTAGGACCGAAAAGTACAACTGTAACAGTAAAGGGAAGAAGGTATCACCAGCTGATAAACCATAGCACCCGAGTCCGGCTTCTCACTAACATTGCATCTGAGAAGATTTTGTCTGAGTCGATTAAGAGGGTTCCCTCTCCAGAAAGCATAGGGCTCCCTATCCTTCCACTTGACTTTATGGTTGCTTTCATCTAGCTCCTTCCTAAAGGTTTCCCATGGCTTAACATGGACCTCTGGCCTGCCCAAACCATTATGGAAAATTATTAACGCCGCAAACTAGCATTGAACAAATGTCTCAGAACGAAAGAAATTGAGAATGAAGTTCTGAACAGTGTCCTGAAAAAACTCAGTACTAGTCAGCCGCTAGGCGCCCCTCTTTCGCCTGATTAGGGCCTCGCGATTTTTAGAACACTGGTTCTGAAAAGACACAAGCTCCTTGTTCCATGCACTTAAAACCACAAATTTTCTTTCATTTTCTATTTGTGGCTAATTTAAAAATCAACTTCAATTTCAGAAACAATTTGCAGATTTTATTCAGTAGCAGATATTTTTTAGTGTTTTTTCCTCCTTTACTGGACCTTTTCCCACGTTGTCAATCTTTTAGTTTCATACTTTTCAAGTTCCCCTAACGTTGACATGCCTGAAAACATTACAGGGGAGAGGGGACTTAAATTTGAAAAACGTCCACTAAAGACCTAAACTTTCTGAAATTTTCCAATGAGTAATATATGGAGATATGGATACAAAAAATAGTTCATTAGGGCAAAAAACAAAAGAGCTCCAGAAGAACAGCTTTTGTCCAACCTCGCAGATGTGATGGCAATTGGGACATAAGCAGTGCCTAGGCCCTAGACGGTAATCCAACACCTAGATTAGGCCTAGTCCCCGCCTAGGCGCTAGGCACCCATTTTCCGCCAGACTAGAGTCTAGCGATTTTTAGAAAAATAGACACAAGGACACACACTATTTTTTACGAACAAGTAAGTTCTAGTGCCGGAAGATTTAAGAAAAAAGCGAAAAGGTAAGAAGCTTTACCAACCCCAAAAGGACCAATCAGGAAAGGTTATATCGAAAGTTGAATCGCTCCCACAGTAATGGAACATTACAGGAATTTTTGCATCTTCTGATCCATGATATTCACTCATTTTGATAACTGAACTGTCACCCATCTGGAACATAATATCCAAATCCGGTATCTCCCCAGGGTACAACCTTAGCAGCTGCAAAATGCCCCAAAGAGTGAACACATCTCTTGTTTCGTAAACCCACCTGAACTTCTTCACATACACTCTTCCATTCACTACAACTATTCTTATGTAGGCTTTTTTTCCAGCACTATCCACCATATCCTTTGTTATTCCGGTGTCTTTCCACGGACGTAGATCTTCGTGGATCCACTTGAAGTACTCTGGACATGCCTCAGCCGACGAAGTAAAGATTTTGGTTGTCACTTGAGGATCTGTTGGGCATGTGATCATGGTGCAGTTAATTTTCACAGGAGATGTATCGGACATCGTGGATGGCAGGAATGTGTTTAGAAATGAAGCACCTGTAACCGACTGAAAAACAGGCCGATAAGAAGCACGAATATGTATTTGCACAGGTCATTAACCAATGAAAAACAAAAGAGAAGGTTTTTTCTAAAAAAAAAATTAATAATCAAATATTTCATTTCAAATTGTAGATCCAACTGCTATTTGGAAAGAGCAAATTAGTTCGTGCTTCTGGCAAAACACCAACACAAAAGTGATGGCCCCAATATATGAACCAATCATATTCAAACAGGGTCGCCCTTACAATGTCAAAGTGAACCCATTTTACGTCCTCATTCAGTAATCACTTGTGCGATTGTATCCACGTAAGAGTGTACTTGTTGTTTAGATATTCCTCCTCCATCAATCAGCTACTAGAGAACTTCGCAAAGCCCGTTATTCATGGTGATGACACCAAATTTTATCTCTCAATGCGACACTGTCCTATTATCTGAACACCCGCCTACAAATCCATCCATCAGCTTTTTTTGGCTTCAAAGCTACACTATATGGTTTTGTCATGTTACTATGCACCATCACATCATATTTGTGATTTTGTGATCAGATGTAGCAGGGTATATAACATGATATTCGACATTGAGTATTATTCTCACGTTCCAATTTTGCAATCAGATACAACATCGTGCTGTCAGCCAAAGAAGTAATATTTAACATTTGAAGCATCACAGATGCAACAAATAGGGCTCGGGTTTACAGATTTAAACAATAGTGATAGAGCCAGGATCTGTTGACAGTATAGTTAATTATGGAAAGCCATATATTTGGTTCATTTTTCTTTGAGGCATATATATGTAAAGCAGTAAAGCCGTTCAAAAATTCTCTAACCTAAGTGGGGTCAATTTGTAAACTACAAGTTCAATTTATACCCATTCTAAGCGGTTTTTATACTAAATGGGGTTGCTTGATTCCATTTTCACAACCTCCCTGCATCCATGGCAAAAATAGATGCGCTACCTAGCTACTCTCCACCATAAACACCTAACAAAACTGAAATTTTCTAATTTTCAGCACAAGCAATATATGCACATTTGTTACATAATGTATGGATGTCTATGCTGCACAAGCTTACTTCTATTCAAGGATTAATAAGAGGTTGCTGTTGCAACTGAGATTCATCACCCATGAAGACTACAACTCCAATATGAAACTTGGACATGTGAACATAACAAAATAACAACCAACAATGTTACTCTCTTTCATCCTAAACACCTTAGAGGCATCCTTCACACCCCCAACTTGTGAGCACATATCCACCAACACAGATCCTATGACGACATCATAAACCATATTTTCATTTGAACGAATACATTGGCATACTTAGTTTCTCCCACTTGCCTTCAAGCCGAAATGACACCAACGAATGCAATTCCATTAACACCGCCTACTGTTGTGCCCCAAGGATCCAGCCAAACACCAAGCAAAGAACACACGCACACCAAACACAGATATTTTACGTGGTTCCCCAAAATCGGGTACGTCCACGGAGGAATCGAACAATCACACTATTTGGAAAGCTTTACAAGGGTACTCTCTCAGCTCCCTACACTCTCTCTCAGTGATTTACATTGTAACCTCACAACTCACAAGTCTCTCACAGGAGACACAAGTCTCCCCCTTGGGGAGAACCAAAAAACTACTCTCTCTGGTAGTTTACAAGACCACTCTTGGGTGATACCAAATACAAAGGCAGAGGCTGCCTCATATAGCCAAAGAGGCTGTTGGAAGACACCTCATGGATGAGGTCAAAACCAATTGAGAAACCAAGTGCTCCACTCTTGTTCCCACTCACAAAGTGGATGGGAGCCACCCCAATAATCCAACAATCTCCACCTTGGCGACAATCCACGAACCAATCCACGAACGACCGCCGTCACAAGTCCGTACAACCACGGACAAACAAATACCGATGTTCTCTAAACAAACTCGATCCAAAAACAAGAGAACCAAAGTCACGGGCAAGAGAGCTAACAGCTCTCGCAAAGTCGAATGCTGAACAAGCTCCTTCTGAAGACCGGAATACACTTCAGACGAGACCGATTTCCGGAGTATCGAGCAAACTCCAGAACAGATACAAACAAATCCAAGATTTATGCCAGTTCCGATAATACCAAACAAATCCTTTGAGATGCGTCATCATCTCCAAGGCTAATCAAACAAATACCAGATACAAGTGAGACTCAGCGAGCCTCCAGAAGATCTATCTCCACCAAATTCCCGTGCAAAAACAAATTGCCAAGGAGTAGATCCGAACCAAACGAACTGTGCTCTTGAACAGTACAAACCAAATACAGGTCGCCGATGCAGACGGACGAAAGAGCCAGATTTCTGAAGATTCACACAAACTTCCAGAAACAAATCCAAACCGCTGCAAAACAAAACCGGTTCCAATAGCAAATAGAACAGACGCCACTGTTGACAAAGACGAGATCAAACACCAAGTCCGGTCAATACCGAACAAAACGGTTCCACCATGAATACGAACGGACTCCACCTATCGCCAAAGTCCCGTAGATGTGGCCAACATCCACACGAACACCTTGCGCTTCGGCCAAAAGACGCCAAGAATTGATAGGCAAATCCAACAATACCACTCCACCGAATGGTAGGCAAATGATGAACACCAAAAGACAAGATCTCCGTCGTCAGAAAACCGCGAACAAACGGTTTTAACCAAGCTATCGAACGAACAAGCCATGGCTTAGCAACCATGGTCACCAAACAAGTGACAACAAACAAACAATGCCAAACACTCCAGGAGGTCAAACCAAATGCCTTGCTCACACCAAGACATGTCTTGCTCACACCAAGACTCCAAAAAACAAAACAAAACCTCCAACGAGCTTCACAAAGGCAACAAAAGCTGGTTCCACTCCAAAACGCCGCTAACAGAGGATGTACCATCCTTACAAACAAGAGAGTCGATCAACAGAGCATCCCGAACAAGTCTTCCATGCCCAAAAACCGCCTAAAAACGCGTCTTCGGCACAAAAAACGAGATGGACAGCAACTTCGGGATCGAATCTCAGAAAACAGAGCGCACGGTTGGATCTGGAACGTCAAGATAGTCGAAATTGACTATTCACTTGCGAAAAACGGAGTTCGGACGGCTCCGAAATCGCCAAAACAAATTCTGGAATATTCCTCGCACAAAGGGAATATTCTGCTGACTGTGCACGCTGACTGTGCACGCTGAGTCAGCGCTGGTGCTGATGTGGCAGCCACATGGCGTTGATGTGGCGCCCCAAACAGGTCCATCATGGTGACGTGTCAGATGACGTGGCGGATGACATGACAGGTGACTGGGCGCTGGCATGGCGCTGACTGGGAGGCTGACTAGACCATGATGTCATGCATGACATCATGTACATTGGATTCTTTCCTTTCCAGAGTCTTCTCCAATTTACAAAGTCACCTCCTTTTTCCTTCATTCAAAGTCTGTCGTCACTTTCTTCTCCTCGGACACAGAGAGGAAAAAAAAACCACAGACTGAAAACTCTCCGGTCGACCAACTTTGACCGGCGATTACGAATCACCCCGACGTCCGATGAAGGCTTATCATACCTTCCCGAAATCGCCTCGACGAGACGAACAAGATGGACGGATCAGATTGTCTTTCCGAGCAGTTTCGAAAAAACGCAATTTCGGACAGAACCGAAAAACAAGTGTTGTGCTCTGTGTTTTGGCCACCCGGAAGCTCTGATACCACTTGTTGTGCCCCAAGGATCCAGCCAAACACCAAGCAAAGAACACACGCACACCAAACACAGATATTTTACGTGGTTCCCCAAAATCGGGTACGTCCACGGAGGAATCGAACAATCACACTATTTGGAAAGCTTTACAAGGGTACTCTCTCAGCTCCCTACACTCTCTCTCAGTGATTTACATTGTAACCTCACAACTCACAAGAGACACAAGTCTCCCCCTTGGGGAGAACCAAAAAACTACTCTCTCTGGTAGTTTACAAGACCACTCTTGGGTGATACCAAATACAAAGGCAGAGGCTGCCTCATATAGCCAAAGAGGCTGTTGGAAGACACCTCATGGATGAGGTCAAAACCAATTGAGAAACCAAGTGCTCCACTCTTGTTCCCACTCACAAAGTGGATGGGAGCCACCCCAATAATCCAACACCTACTTGCATCCTCTTTTATACAAACCCTTGCATCCCCTCACCCTTGAACCGGTTGGCAAGGCAGTGTGCCAAAGAGCTTATATAGACGAGTCTAAGTGGACATTGCCAAAGAGCTTATATATATGAGGCTAAGTGGACATTATAATCGTATACTTGCCAGATATGGGACATTATGATCATAACATACCACCACCCTTAGTAGCCAACGTCCATGATGGTCCACCCTATTGACACTGACTGATATTAGCCCTTTCTCTTCTTCGAGCTCCACTCACCCATGAGCATTCCTTAAGTATCTTAATCCGGGCTATAGGTCCCCCTTCCGCGGCTCAAACCGCTGAAAACCGACTTCAAAAGGGAGAGAGTGAAAGAGCTTGTGTTTAAGGCCAAGCCAATACTTGGCCCACGTGGACATTAGAATCGTACGACTTTTGAAGAACTCCAACGCCTTAGCCACACCTGACGCCACCATGTCCTTTAAGCGTTTCCGATGAAAAACTCTCCTCAAGAAATCACATCCCTGTCAGGCAATTCGTCGAACACATGGCGCCCATAATCAAGAAGACCACCGGTGGTTGTTTAGTCTGAGCTTTGAAGAGGATTGGATAAAAGGGGTAGGCTTTGAGAGTGAGATTTGAACGGGTTCTAGAGACAATTTTCCCGTCACGAATGCTGTCGGGAATTAGGTTGAGTTTAATATTGTTAAAAGACCTTTCCTATTTTTTTTTTTTTTTGGGAACTGCAAAAAGTTTGGGAGGGGACAATCAGCGTAGCAATTCCTTTGGGCGTGACCTTCCAACCCGCTGTGGAATATTGGGCAAAGTCATAGCAACTGCTCGTGTGAACAGACCGTCACCCCAACACCACCTTAATGCAAGCTGATAGTAGTTTAGCATTATCATATTCCCCCTGCAGCCTGTTAGCCAAGCTACCACCCTAGTGGTTGTTAGAGCAACAGCAGCGGCTAGTCTAAATGGAGTTTTTAGCTATTTTAGCTTACCAAAAGGAGGAGAAGGAGAACTAGGGGTGCACATACACCGGGCTGGGCCGGGTTCGGGCCGGGCTTATACTAGATAATAACGAGATTAGTGCATTCCCAAGCCCGGTCCATTTACAATCGGGCCTCATTTAATTTGCCCAAGCCCAACCCAAATAAAATTTTAATTTCCCAAACTCGTCCAAGAAGCCCAATTATCTTACTAAGCATAGTATTATAAACATAAATTAATCAACCATAACGATCACAATTACAATTCACAACCATAATAATATACTCCTATTTAAAGTTCTAAGTTCTTACAAAAATATTAAAAATAGTCTTATAAATTAAAGTGCAATTAAAATATTAAAAAAGATGGAACTCTCCGATATCTATCAATCTCTATATGTAGTATTTAAATAAAATATTATTTAAATCGGGCCGGGCCGGGCCTGGTTGGGCTTTAGAAGAGTTTCCCAAACCCAGCCCATTTAGTAAACGGGCTTAAAATCTCAACCCAGCCCAGCCCTATGGGCCTGCATATTTATCCCAAGCCCTAAAAAAACCGGGCTGGGTTGGGCGGGCTGGGCGGGCTATCGGGCCGGTGTGCACCCCTAAGGAGAACCATGCTGCAGCACCTAAGGTAAATCACAATACACCATCCATATGTGAACAGTGCTAAGCTAAAAATACCCACGCACTGTTCATCAGCCATCCTATTTTTTATTGTTTCTCTCTCCTCTCTCTCTCTCTCTCTCTCTCTCTCTCTCTCTATCCCTCCCCCAAACCAGATCGGTGAGATCGACACTGCCATACCAGATCGACGGCGACGAACACACAGGTCGACGAACGACAGCGATGGGTACGGGACGGCGACGATCGACAGCGACGAACGACGGTGACGATTGACGAACGACGGCGACGATCGACAGCTATTTTGAAGCCATTTTGTTCGACGATCTCGGCGACGACGGTGGCGGCGAAGGTAGATGACGGCGACCGAGAGCGACGGCGAAAAGGTAAAGGTAGATGACGATGAACAATGTCGTCTCTGTGTGTATGTGTGTGTGTGTGTGTATATATATATATAAACGAAAAAATAATATTTTAATAAAAGGTAAGGTAAAATGGATAGTTTGTTGGAGTGTTGATGGTGACAGGGTGGCTATATGTACTGTACACCAGGTATTGTGGCCAAATTTTTGGCTTAGCTGCTGTTTTTGCTCTTAAAAGACATTCGGAATTACTATCTACAGCGTTTGTTAAATTTTTTTTTTTTTTAGTTTTTTGTGATAATTTTAATATCAAATTGCGCGTATTGGAATAAAAAAAATTGAAAAATAGCTCAATTTTAGAAAAAAAATTCATATGGACGAAATTGAAGACGCCTATTTTCCGAACATTTTTCATCTTAAGTAATCATTGTTTATCTAGATCTATAATTTTATACTATACCAATTCATCTCATCTCGTGGAAACGACCAATTAATCCAAAAAAATTAACCCAAATCAAATAAAATCAAGAAAAGATTGAGAAAATTTTGGCTACTGTGTAAGGAACTGCTGACGTGGTGCCCAAACGCACATCTCAGCCATCCAAAAGTGTTTTGGACAGCCTACATTTCTCTCTCCCTCTCTCTCTTTAAAATTTGGACCGTCCAAAACAATTTTGGATGGCTGAGATCCGCGCCGGGTACCGCCACAAGATACTAGCCGGCACCTAAGTTCTTCTCGTAAAAACGGCCCAAAATTTAGGGCAAAGCTACCTTAATGGGACGAGTAATTTGTAAAAATGTCTTAACGCGAAAAGGTAGGCGCATACCGCTCCGTCCCTTTTTAATTGTTGAGTATTCCATTTTGGGTTATCCTTCAATAAGTGTGTATTTTGAAAAGTTACAAGGTAAAAATTTATACAATTATTGTTTTATTCTTCTAAAAAGTGAATATGTAAAGAGTTAATGAGTAAAAATGGAGGATAATCTTAGAAAGTTAAGGTAAAAATTGATATGAAAGGTCAAAGTTAGATGTGAAAAAAATAATGATGATGTTTCTTTAATAAATTTGATTTACTCCGTATGAAACAACGCACTTACAAAGGGATAGAGGAGTATAAGGGTGATTTCTGAAATTCTTAAGAACCTCATGGATCATCAGTTTAATTAGTCCTTTAATCATCGGCACAAGTGATTTAGTATCCCCCAAAGGGACAAAAGCATTGGCACATGGTATTTTCCGGAGACAATATTGTTCCCCTTTGCGAGGGTATACTCATTCAATATCTCACGTCGAGAATAAAACCATTAATTTTTTCTAGAATCATTATCAGGAGACCATACAAAAATTGAGTTAAATCCAATATCGGTGAAAACTTGCTATGGAAGTTTTATTTTTTTTAGCAAGAATTAAAAAGAAAAATAAATAAAACTCTAGATGAAACAGTTACATATATCCGATTGAGCTAAATTTTTGTGCAGTCTCTTAACAAATGAATCTAGACAAAATGAATGGTTTTGATCATCAAATTAAGCTACGCAATGAGTATACCTTAGCCGAGGGTGAACAAAATTACTCTCGTAACCCTCCTATCTACTCCACATATTTATATGGTCTCTACATATGTTGTAGTGAATGATATATGAACGGGAATGCTTAATCTTCACCACAATTGTTCTTGTTTGTTTTCATCTTTATGACATAATAATGCTCACTACCAGAAAAGAGGCTTTTTGCGTCCGCAAGGTGCTGTCACAATTGCTCATTCACATTTGGCGCGTGTTCATGCATGATTTAAGTTTAGTTAGCTAATATAAATTCAAAGAACCCAAGTTTCACACGATATTTGAAAAGCATGACAGAGCAGAGAACTTACAACATTGCTCCAATGAATGGTTACAAAGGCACCGGTTAAGAGGATAATGAAAAAGATTGTCACTCTAGCTGAAACCCCATTCTTGATCTTTAGTTGTTCAATCAAATTTGACCCCCAATTATCTCCCATCACCTCCACCAGCTGCTGCTTCTGCTTTTGATTTTCCTATGAGCTTATCACTATCAAGGTCATCAAGATAAGTTTTGTTTGAGGCCGGCCTTGTTTCAATTTCTGGCTTCAAAATTGGCTTATTACACTTTACGAGACAGGTCATTCTCTCACAATACATCGTCTTAAAAAATGACTTAATTGGAACAACGCTTGATTTATTAGAATGAACACTTTGAAACTATTTTGCAACAATATTTATATAGTGACACGCAGGCTATGGTAGAGTGTCATGTCAAAGGTTGACACAATTTCATTCTTCATTTGCGTAATCCTTGACCATTTAATCATACCCAAATTAAATGTCAAAGGTTGATACAATTCCAATTAATCTTCATGATTTGTGTAATCCTTGCTTTGTCAGTCTACCAATATTGACCCAATCCACAGTCCTAGCTCTTCATGATAATTCTCGTTAGGATTAGGAAAAAGTAAAAGTACTAAAAGTGGGTTTTTTCCCCCGAAAAAAATGGAATTTCGGTAGTCATTTTCTACTTTTCTGATTCCTCCAATTGAGGAGAACCAAGAAGTCACAAAAGTTCCATGTAAAATTAACAACCCCCCCAAAAAAATTTGAATAAAGACAAATTTTAAAAGTGGTTTTTAGCACAATGACTTATTTTGAGAAACTCTTAGTATAATAATGTATTTCAAAATTATAATTTAATCGAGGTTGATGTCAAATAATTTTACAGTAGCCTATATTTTTTTCCTGAAATAGTATCATAAAGAAGTACTCCTACACGCGCAGTTTAGTTATTCAACGAAAAAACAAAATAATTTCGCACATTATTTTTGCATTGGACTCAAATGATCGACTTGTATATTACAGGGTACTGGAATATGAAAGATATATATCAATACAAAAAGTATATTTACCGAATTAAAATGTATCTCTTTGTCCGTACCCTTTTTATATAGTTCGGTCAAAATCCTTGCTCCGCCACATCCCATCCAACCTAGAAGTCTTGCCTCCTTCCATGCATATATGTTGAATCATCATATGGAAACCAATAATACTTAGTTAAATCTAGTCCGACTTCAAGGGTGGTTCCCATTTTTTCTAAAAGTGTTGAAACTCCTAAAAGAGCTAAATATGGAGTCATGGACATTTCGAGACAGGTAATCTCCTCACAATATATTAATTATTTTTAGCACTTCTAAAAAAGGGGGAAACCACGAATCGTTTACTTGCCTGCTTTCCCAAAGTGACGGCAGGCGCTGCTATTTTCCATAAGGTGGCGTTTTGGGGGTTGGGGGTTCCTAACCTGCTTGTGTACATGGCTATATGATTTATGGATATCTTGTGGGGCCCTATTTTGGTTCCCGCAAACTGAGTCAAAACACGAGTTTTTCTTAAAATATTTTTCTATGGATCCTTGCAAAAAAGTTTGTCTAATCCGATATTGGTAATGGCTTTTTCCTTAATTATTGGGCGGCCTATGAATTCTGAAATATCGATATCGGATTGAATTAATTTTTTGCAAGAACCATTAAAATACATTCTAAGAATAGTAATTAGTAAGTGGTTTGAATAACTTTTATGGGATCTGAAAATAGCAGAGAAAAAAATCAGTAAATCATTAATCTGAAGCTTAACGAATTATGAAAAATCCAGGCCTACTTCGGGTCCCCGAAAAATGATTCAAATAGCGAGTTTTTTCTTAAATTGTTTGTACGAGTACTTGTGAAAAACTATCTCAATTCAATATTAATAAGGCTTTCCAGAATTCGTCGCGCCTAATTTTTTGGTCAACATTAGGAGAATTATATCAACGAAACAGTACACTAATAACGTGACAGTCCAACCAACTTTATAAAAAAGATCTCTCAATGACTCCTGTTAAAAAAGATCTCTCAACTGAGAGTTATACAAGGAATGTCTAATTTATAAACCTGCTTCTTGGTTACCACGACTCTCTCTTTTCAGTCATGAATGAATTATTTTAGGAATATGGATTTCCAATTTTAGAGTACAATTTTACATTTTGGACCCACCATCGAAAAAATTTGACTGGCAATATAGATATTGCTTAGTTTTTTCTTTTTCAAAACAAAATATATTTCGATCATGAGGTCACTGATATTTGATCATTTAATTGATTTTTTTTGCAAATATTGGATAAAAGGGTGGGCTTTGAGACCATCTCTTATCAATCTTTATATCTCCATTAATTTCAGAGACTGATCTGACATAATGAGGTGAGATTTTGTAATGCGTTCCCTCTTTTCTTTAACTTTTTGTACTTTATGAGAGAATATTGGAGGGGGCGCATCGTCATTTTTAGAGATTTTGAGACCAAAATAAAAAGAACAAAAAGTTGAAGAAAAGAAGGGACAAATTATCAAATCTCCCTTCATTATATCACATTTGGTCTTTAAAATTGAGATATAGAGATTGATAGGAGATGCTCTGAGAATGAGATTTGGACGGGTTCCAGTACGACGCTTTTTTCCGTCATGAATGCTGCTTAGAGCTAGTTAGGTTGTGTTTTTACTAATAAATTAAATTTTGTTAAAATACCTTTGCTATTATCGATAGCTTTTGGTTATTTTTTTTTTTAATTTTTCATAATAATTTTTGTATCCAATGTTCATCTCAATGGGAGGAATAAAAAAAAAGTATGAAAACATAGACCGAAGTTAAAAAAGATTCATATAGACGAAGTTGAAGACGTTAGAAGGCTGTATTTGTCAAACTATTATCATCTTTGGTAAACATTGTTTATCTTTTATAATTGTGTATTTTCCCAATTCCTCTCATCAAAACAAACGATTAATCCGAAAAAATTAATTCAAATAAAATAAAAATCAAGAAAAATAAAAAGACGGACAAAAAGACCCAAAATTTAGGCTAAAGCTACCTTAATGATGGTAATTTGTACAAATTTTCTTAAACGACAGAAATGGTGGGCACATGATAAAAAAGTTGTAAGGGCGATCTCTGAAATTCTTAAGAACCTCACGGATAATCAGTGTAATTAGTCCTTTAATCATTGGCACAACCACACAAGTAATTCAGCGTCTCCAAGGGGCCAAAAGCATTGCCAGACGGTGCTCCTCCAACAGCAATTTTGTCATTGTCACCTCCGCGAGTGTACTCTCATTTTATATCTCACATCGAGAATTAAAATCGATCATTTTTTTTAGATTCCTTTCTTAGGAGCCCATGCAAAAACTGAGTTAAATCCAATATTGGTGAGGTCTTGATATACAAGTTTGATTTGTTCGAGAATTATAAAGAAAATAACGACCTTACTTGAATAGGAATTATAAAGAAAATAAATAAAACTCTAGATCAAAAGTTTACATGCATCTGATTGAGCTAAATTTTTCGTCTCCTAACAAGTGAATTCGGACAGAATAAATGGTTTTGTTCATCGAATTGAGACACAATGAGTATACTTCGCCGACGGAATAAAATTACTCTCGTGCCTCTCCTATCTACTCCACATATTTACATGGTCTCTACATTTGTTGTAGTGATTGAACATTGGGAGAAAGAACAATGTTGTACTTGTTGATTTTGTTCATTCCTTTTTTATGCACATGGCATCCTCCGTCTAGATAGAATGACTTCGCACGCATCTATGTCCAAAGCATTGTTCTTATTTGTTTTCATCTTTACAACATAATAGCAGGCTCGTTTATATCTGGCGCGTGTTACAAGCATGATTTAAGTTTAGCTCGATATAATTTCAAAGAACCCAAGTTTCACATGGTTTATGAAGCGTGCAGAACGATATTAGAAAATCATGACAGAGCAAAGAACTTACAAAATTGCTCCAATATTGAATGGTTATCAAGGCACCGGTTAAGACGATAATGAAGAAGATTGTAACCCCATTCTTGATCTTTAGTTGCTCAATCAAATTTGACCACCAATTTTCTCCCATCGCCTGCAGCAGCTGCTTCTCCTTTTGAATTTCTCATGAGCTGATCGTGATCAAGATCATTAAATAGGGGTTGTTTGGATTTGCTACTTAAACTTGAACAACCATAGTTTTATGAACTGTTTTGGAATACTTGAGATAACCTTGAAAGAATTTTTAGTTTGCTTCTAGGTCAGGTAATGCATACAAAAAGCATGTTGCTATCCTCAACTGTATGCTGGTATTGAGCTTCTTGGG
This sequence comes from Vaccinium darrowii, assembly GCA_020921065.1. Lineage (NCBI taxonomy): Eukaryota > Viridiplantae > Streptophyta > Magnoliopsida > Ericales > Ericaceae > Vaccinium > Vaccinium darrowii. The sequence goes on along the minus strand of CM037157.1, from coordinate 27,369,595 downwards.
TTTAGGAGTTGGTTGTAGCTAATATTTTACAAATATTTACAGCGGCACAGAATTTCAAAGAACAATTCCATTGATATAATATGAACAGTAAACAAATTACATGAACAGAAATCGAAAGAACAGAATATACAAACTATAAATCGAATTAAAAACCGAACTGAATCCAGTGGTAACCACAGTCTCCTTAATACGGATTTGCCGCCTACTGAGGGTGTTGTAAGTTGATCGGTGTCCGTCTCCCAAGATAAAACGGTTGTCCACGAACGTCAGAACACCTTTGATGAACACCTTAGCGAACTGAACCATGTCTGTCTCTCTCACACACAAATGAATTATAGAGTAATATTGAGAAGCTTGAATTTCTGGTGTGTATACACAATATACGGGATTATGCTCTTATAACCAAGATGACACTCTTGAGTTGCAACTTGCAAAGGCTAGAAACTGCCACACTAAAGCCAACCATCAATCTGCACATTATGGGGGAGGTTACACGCATTAACTAGCCACAAACATAACTCCAATATTGTCCAGAGTTTATGAAACACAGGACGGGTCTCTTCAACTACACCGGGATCCTCCGAGTGCCCCGAGTTCATTCACACGAAATTCTGAAAAAATTTCCAACAAATATATTTTTTCGCTGTTCATAAATTGACACGAATATGGGGCACTTAAATATTGGTTCTCCAACCTACTATAACTTATGTTTTCATCCCGGTTACATTTGAAAATTATATTTTCATCCTGAAATTCAAATAAACCCCAAACTACCCTTTTCTCTCTCCTAATCTTCCAAAATCTCTCTCTCTCTCTCTCTCCCCAAGCTTCTCTAGTTTATCTCAATCTCCTTCTCTCCTATCTCTCCAATTTTCTCTCCCCTCTAAAATCTTAAAACAAAATTTGAAATAAAAAATATCATAGATCATAAATACAATAAACTTATCACAAATAGGATAAATTAATAGCAAACCAATCAAAGTAGCAACAAACACAAGAACTTGTCGGAAATCATGTTAAAATATTGGTAAAATTATTATACATAAATTATGATAAATTTTGCCAATAAATACAAGAAACATGGTAAAGATGAACACCAAACATTTCGACTAATATCATGAACTTGTCGAAAAACCATGCTAAAAACTAGATAAAAATATAGTAAAAAAATTATGGTAAATTTCGACAATAAATAAAAAACATGGTAAATCAAGAACCATGGTGCATGGTAAATTTTACCTTGCTAAAAACATGGTAAACATATAATACAATAATTATGATAAATTTTAACAATAAATACAAGAAACATGGTAAATCATGCACAAAAAGAAAAGGTAAAAATATACATGAATTATGATAAATTTTAACAACAAATACAAGAAACTCATGGTAAATTTTAAATATCATGAACTTGTAAAAAAATCATGCTACAAATATGGTAAAATCATGCTAAAAAATATGGTAAAAATATAATGAACTTGTCGGAATTCACTCGTCCACGATCAAGGAAGCGATGGCGAAAATGCAAAAACGCCACATCAACCCGACCACCAACAGATCCCTTTCCATTTTTTCTCCAAAAAATGAAACGAGTACAAAGCATGATCGGACCAGAGCTTTGATCAACAAGAGCCAATTGCGATTTTGTTGTTTGATGCCGAGGGAAAGATCAATGGGTCACTGACTCTAAGAGAGAGGGAGAGGGAGAGGGAGAGGGAGAATTCATGAACTTGCCAATTACAATGGTACATTTCTAGTAGTGTTCTTGGTGAACTAGTAGTCCAAGTATTTGAATTCCCACTATTTTAAAAACCGCCTAATTTTTCAGCATTACACAAATTGGTTGTATATGGGAATTCATCCCAGGACATCTCGTTGTTTGAAAAGTGCTCCTTCAATTCTGGAGAATAGAATTATCTAGGGGAATTCATCCATTCGGTTGTATGTGGGAATCATCCATTCGGTTATGTTGGGGAATAGAATGAGCTTTAAATCATTTTTGAATCTTTCCCAATTTTCAAATAATCCCTATTTTTAGGGAGTATCACTCCCAAAAAATTAGGATCCGATTGTGTATGGATATGTATGTCATAATAAGGGTAACAATGGTAAATCAAATAGGAAGAGGATGGAAACATAACCCCAAAAAATAGGTAGGATGAAAACGTATGTGGTGTCCAATAAAAGGATGATTATTTAATATATTTCTATTCATGCCAGGGTTTGAATGCAAATAGACACAGATCAGATTGCATTGTAACATCCAGTTAGCCTAACCATGTGAGAAGGATATGGGATTTGCTTGTTTCCAGTTTATATCATGTATTTGGCAGTGTTTTGCAATGGTCTTTCGAATTTGGTACAATTGGTAACTACAACCATGATTCACGGCCGTTCTGCAACGACTGATTTAAACGAAAATGGTTTTAGCATTTTAAGTCAGTCAACTAAAGACAGATCGTTCCACTGACTTTGGAAAAATTGCTTGGAACGACCTGACTTAAGAATGTGTGCATTTCATGTTCCCACCCAATCTAAGTTTGGCAAAATTGCTTGGAACAATCCGACTTAAGAATATGTACTCCCGTTGTGGAACAAACTGTCCTTGTGCATTTTTGCCAACCTTAATTCGAGTGTTGCGGAACGGGTTTGAGCCAAGTCAATTGATAGTATCACACAAATTTTATTGGTTTTATAATTAACATGTATACTTGTTTTGCAGCAATTCAAATCCAAATTATGAAGGTTTCCTAGCCAAATTAAATAGGGTCCGAGGAGGCAGGAGCTTTTGGGGGTATTTGGCCGAAACACATTTTCAGACTTTGACACTGGAGGCAAGAAGTGAACCACTACTCCTTTTCCAAAATGTATTCTGAACATTTTTCTCAAATACACCTATCAGATTCAAAATATTTTGACTATAATCTAAAAGACCAAAAAGTTAAGTGAAAAACTGAAAATGAGGCTCACAAACCTTTGACTTGTCATTTTTCACTTTTTCCATTTTGATTAAACATTACTGTTGTCGTAAAATGCCTTCTTCAAATATTTCTCCAACACTCTAAAAATTTATAATATATTTCGGCAATAATTCAAAAAACAAAAAATAGAAAATTCAAAGTGCAAAAAATAAAAAAATTAGACTTCCAAGCACTCTTTAATAGTACTCTTAGATTAATTCAATTGAGTTTAATTTAATAGAACAAATACTTTGAAACCACTTTGTAACCACCATTTATACTGTGATGGAGTGCGTGTCCCAACATTATTGTCAACCATTATGGAGAATGAAAGTTGCTCACAAGTATTTAGAACACTGAAACAGGAACACTACCGTTGGCTATTCATATTTTAATGACAAACTCCGAGGCATATTCAAGGATCAGTAATCACGAACAACAAAAGGAGAATTATTGACAAAGCGAAATGGTGCAATAAATTTTCCCATGAATCAGCTTATAAACATATCAGGAATCATCTTATGAACATATCCATCAATCTGTCGACGGCTTATAGTGATTGTGAATCTTGTTTCCAATTTGTTGGTATTTCTCCTCTTCAAGGACCGAGAATCCGACAATGGTAGTAATACAAAAATCCGTCAAATATGGAAGTTAGAAAAACCAGCAAGAGAACCAACCTAGAACTCAGTTTGTACTGTTAAAGAACAAGTTTCAGCAATTCAAAAATTAGTTTAGCAATTAGAGCATCGATTTCTGAATTTAGAACACCATTTTCAGCAGTTTCACCACTGAGAATATGAACATCAAGGACAATTAGAATTCGTTTCCTTAGGAAACAAACGGCACAGGTACAACTTACACAGAAAAGTTAAATGGCCTACAAACAAAGATTCTATACGGACTTTACGGATTTTCATCATACAGAATGGCCTGAACTTTTATGGGTTTTTCTTGCCATACCAAAACATGCACGATTGTAGCTCAGAATTTGAAAGATGCCACAACCACAAAGTTCTCTCTAAAATTTCTGTTTTTGTATGATATTTCTTTTGAGAATTGATTGCAGCCATGTTCACTTACTTTGACCTGCTTCCCACTTCTCCACTTGTTTTGTTAGGTTTGCTTTTTGCTGGATAAAATCCTGTAGAGCAGCTGAGTCATAAGGTTGAGGCAAGATGCACGGTCCCGTATCCACGGGACTCTTCACCATGGAGTCGATCAGGAACTCCTTCACCTTCCCAGTTGCAGTGCATGCCATTGAATCTAAACAATATTGCACTGCTCCCTCTGGCACAGTTGGTGTATATTTCAAAAGCTTTCCATAATTGTATAACAGATGAAACATGTAGTCATATACATGCTTCATTTGTAGCTCCTCTTGAAGGAATTTGCTCCCTGCCTTTCCAATTTCTTGTGCCTGTGATGTTCCAATAGATTTGGTAAGAAAGAAATCACTACACGAAAACATATATACAACGAGAAAGCCTATCACATTTGTTAAGTTTTACAGAGATGCAATAGTCCATACTCCCGGTAGTTTGAAATCAAGCATGATAATGTGGCAAGGCTTAATTTGTCAATCTGATCACAAGTGGAAACCGCTTTGATTCGGCGTATACGTACGTGAGAATCATTTGTTAAACTTCAATATGAAGACAGACTTTTTAACCAAAAACAAAGAAATCAACATAGAATCTTATGAAGAGAAGAAAATCTGTTAAATCAATGTTGCTAGATTTTCCTACTTATAATTTCACCTTCCTATTGATTGAAGGAAGCTGCATGACAACATTACCCTTCTATAACTAGTACGAGCACAAAGCTAGTTATAGAGAAATTGATTACCTTTTGTGTGTCGTTGTTTCCCCAATCAACCGCAAACTTGATGGAGTTGCACTCATCCTTCTCATTAACCGGCCAGTAGTGGATCGTAGGGATTAAACTTCTTGTGAAGAAATCATAGTAATGGGGTGTTATGAAGAGACTCATAGAATCACAGGCTAGAATATATTTTTCGCTGACAGACCATGCATTTCCCTCCGCATAAATCTTATATCTTCATGGAATCAGTAAAAGAAACTCAGAAAAATGGAACAGTTAACATAAACACTGATCAAAAAGTGAAATCACATGGAAAAGTGGGGAAAAAAACAAGGTTTAAAATAACGAAGAACTATCATTACCTACCTGTGAGTGCATTGTTTTGCATAATCAGTATGCTGAAAGTTCCCTTCCCGCTCACGTTGCCAATCCTGCAAAATGCTAATCTACTATCAGAAAATGTATAAATAGGGACCAAATATAGAAAGAAAACAAACAAATTAACCAAGACAATAGCTAGCTTATGGGGTGGAGTTCTACTCATGACAATGTAATAATAACGGTTTCAGCTGGAATGCCGTTCAATCCAATAGGCTATAATGCAGAAGTCTATAAGGAAATTTCAGGCACATGGTAGGAATAATAAACCAAATGACCACCACCACCTCTTCAGGACAAGTTCACGTTTGTTGAACATGATCTTAGAGAATATTCAGATTAACATCTCTCAGCTAGTATTGGGTCCATTTCAACGGCAATTACTATGGAAAATGCACCACTTCCTCTCTCTCTTCCTTTTTTCTTTTTTTTCCTTTCTTTTTTTTGGCGGCAAAAGAAAATGTCATTATCATGAAGATAAAAAATGAAATCGGTAAAAATTCACCCCTGCCTAGCCATGATTCTTGTGTCACTCGTGAATTTGTTATGTGCAATTAGGACTGAAAAGTACGACCGTAACAGGAGAGGGAAGAAGTTATCACCAGCTGATAAACCAGAGCACCCGAATCCGGTTTCTCACTAAGATTGCATCTGAGAAGATTTTGTCTGACTGGATTAAGAGCGTTCCCTCTCCAGTAAGCATAGGGCTCCCTATCCTTCCAATTGACTCTATGGTTGCCTTCTTCTAGCTCCATCCTAAAGGTTTCCCATGGCTTAACATTGACCTCTGGCCTGCCCAAACCAATATGGAAAATTGTTAATGCCACAATCTAGTAATGAACAAATGTCTCGGGAAGAGAGAAATTGAGAATGAAGGTTCTGAACAGCGTCCTAAACAAAAGTCGGTACTAGTCAGCCGGTAGGAGCCCCTCTTCCGCCCGACCAGGGCCTAGTGATTTTTAGAACACTAGTATGAAAAGACACAAGCTCCTCGTCCCATGTACTTACATCCACAAATTTCCTTTCCTTTACTTTTTGTGGCTAATTTTAAAATATTCAAAGTAACTTGAATTTCAGAACCAATTTGCAAATCTTGTTCGGTAGCAGATTTTTAAGTTTTTTTTTCATTATTGGACCTTTTCCTATTTTGTCAATATTTTAGTTTCATACTTTTCAAGTTTCCCTAAGGTTGACATGCTTGAAAACATTTAAGGGCACTAAAGACCAAAACTTTCTGAAGTTTTCAAATCAGTTATATATAGATACGAAAAATAGTTCGTTAGGGGAAAGATATAAAAAGAGCTCCACAAGAACAGCTTTTGTCCAACCTCGCTGTTGTGAGAGAGCAAAACCCTCTCTTATTGGTTGAAACATGTGGGTCCCACCACAAAGTAATGTCATGCTTACCAAAAGTGCATTGCAGAAGTAAGCATGACATCATTTTGTGGTGGGACCCACACCAATTCAACCAATAGGAGAGAGGGTTTTGTTCACCCTCTTTTAAGGAGGGTGAACAAAATTGCTCTCCTGTTGTGATGGCATTGGGTCATAACCAGTGACTAGTCCCCGCATAGACGGTGGTCCAACGCCTGGATTAGGCAATCGACTAGTCGGCACCTAGTCCCCGCCTAGGAGCTCCTTTTTCGCTCGACTAGAGTGTAGCAATTTTTAGAACATTAGACATAAGGATACACACTAATTTTGATGAACAGGTAAGTCCAAGTGCCAGAAGATATAAGCAAAAGCGAAAAGATAAGAAGCTTTACCAACCCCAAAAGGACCAATCAGGAAAGGTTATATCGTAAGTTGAATCGCTCCCACAGTAATGGAACATTACTGGAATTTTCTTTGATCTAGGATATTCACTCTGTTTGATAACTGGACTGTCACCCATCTCGAACATAATATCCAAATCCGGTATCTGCCCAGGGTACAACCTTAGCAGCTGCAAAATGCCCCAAATAGTGAACACATCTCTTGTTTCAAAAACCCACGTGAACTTCTTTACATACACTCTTCCATTCAGTACTACTATTCTTATGTAGGCTTGTTTTTCTGCACTTTCCACCATATCCTTTGTTATTCCGGTGTCCTTCCACGGACGTAGATCTTCATGGATCCACTTGAAGTACTCTGGACATGCCTCAACTGATGAACTAAAGTTTTTGGTTGCCACTTGAGGATCTGTTGGGCATGTGACCACAGTGCCATCAGTGCAGTTAAATTTCATCGGAGATTTATCGGACCTCATGGATGGCAGGAATGTGTTTAGAAATGAAGCACCTGTAACCGACTGAAAAAAACAAGCTGATAAGAAGCAGGAATATGTATTTGCACACGTCATTAATCAATGACCAACAAAAAAAAAAGCGGTTTTTTAAAAAAAAAATAAATATAAGATTTCAAATGGTAGACCAACTGCTAGTTGGTATAAATAATATGAGTTATTTGGTATATTATGGCTCCCATTGAAGGTGTTTAGAACAATAAGATTACAACATTACCTTATCGATAGTCTAGAAGGACAAAATGAACATCTGACTTACTTTCGTTCATTGTCTAAAAGAACAAAATGAGAAAATTATTTGCTCATCGGACATACATCATCAGTTGACACCTCCATGTTTTTGGCAAAACACCAACACAAAAGTGATGACCCCGATTTATGAACCAATCGTACTCAAATGGGTCAATGTTACAATGTCCCGAGCAAACCCATTTACTTCAGTAATCACTTATGCGATCTTATCCACCTAAGTGTACTTGTTGCTTAGATATTCATCCTCCATCAACCAGCTGATAGAGAACTTCACAGAGCCTGTTGATTCATGGTGATGACCATTTTTTATTTCTCAAACTGGGGGCCCATGCCCTACTGCAGATTTCGAAGTTTCTTTTTTGTGTTAAGAATTAACATTTCGACTTACTTTAAACTAAACTAAAATCTTATCATTTTCATTCCACAAAGCCACACACAAACATAGAACAAAATGAAGTTCAAAATGTGAAACCCATGAGGCTCCAATCATCCACAGCCGTCTTAGTTCAGAGGCCCTTATTGGCCGTCGGTCACCGGAGCTTGATAATGAAACTACTATGAAAACCTTTCAAAACAAGAAACTCATCGTGGTTTATTGTAAACATCTTCCCTTTAGTAACTTTTGTTCATGACAATGGTAGTTTTGTTAGTATTTTTGACGTAAAGATTATTAACTCTAATGTCAAGTTGATGAATATGTTACTTTTTGCTAGTTTTAGGGGTTTTTTTTTTTTTTCAAACAAAGAAAGATCAAATTGCCGTATCATTTCATACGGAATTTTTTTCTTGAGTCTGTGTTTTCATTATGACTCCACTATTCAGTTATCTCCGCCTACGTCCTTGCAACACTGTCTAGTTTTCCCTTGCACTTGTCTGAAAACCCACTTACAAATCAAGACGACGACTTTCTTAGTCTACAAAGCCACACAAGATTGATTTTAGTCGATCTAGGAAGAGCTAGTTGTGTCATGTTACTCTGTATGCACTATCACATCATATTTGCTAATCTTGTGATTAGATGTAGCAGGGTTATACAGTACAAGAAAAAACACCAATCGCTGACACTTGTTGTCACCGTTACTTTCAGGGACAAGTGACAACCCTGGCACGGAAAATCTCCACATTCCACGACAACTACACTATTTTGTTAACCTTGACTTTTAGTGTCACGGATACAAGGACATTTTTTTTCCCTTATCCAACCAAAGATAAGAGGCGACAAAAACTAGATCTTCGCCTACAATTTAATATGTTGCCAAACATGGTTTTTCTTGTAGTACCATGATATTAAACATGGGGTGTTACAGTCATGTGCTAATTTTGTGACCAGATGCAACAATGTGGTGTCAGCCAAAGAAGTAATATTTAACATTTGAAGCATCACAGATGCAACAAATAGGGCTCAGTTTGGTGTACAGATGCAACAAATAGCGGTGGAGCCAGGATTTGTTGACATTTAGTCGAACACGTAAAGCCATATCTGGTTCGTTTTCCCTTGGGGCAATTCTCTAACCCTAGTGGGTCCAATTTGTAAATTACAAGTTCAATTTATACCTATCCTGAGCAATATTTCTACTAAATGGGGTTGCTTGACCCCAATTTCACAACCTCCCACTGTCCATGGCAAAAATGATGTGCCACCTACTCTCCACCTTAAACACCTAACAAAATTGAAATTTTCCAATATACAACACAAGCAATATATCCACATTTGCCAGCATAATGTATGTATGTATGTGTGTGTGTGTGTGTGTGTGTGTGTGTGTGTGCGCGTGTGTGTGTGTTGCACAAGCTTAATTCTATTTCAAGATTAATAAGAGGTTGCTGTTCTAACTCAGATTGTGCAACCTCTTCTTACAACTCCAAGTCTCCAATATGCATCTTTTTCTTTTTTTCTGTTCTGCAATCTTCAAAATGCATCTTGGGGATGAGAACATGACAAAAGATGTGTAGTACCACAAGTAGTGCACACCGACAATGTTGCTCTTTCATCGAATCAAACACCTTATAGGCAATAGGCATCCTCTACACCCCAGCATTTTGAGCGCATATCACCAAGACAGATCCTATACGATATCATAATCCAAATTTCTCAGTTGAACGAACATATTGGTATACTTTCTACCACTTGCACCCAAGCCGAAATAACACTAACCATTGTTATTCCATTACCACCGCTGTCTTGCATCCTCTTTGATCCAGTCCCTTGCATCCACTCACCCTTGAAACCAGCTGGCAAAGAAAGGGTGCCGAATATATACAAGGCAGTGGACATAACAATCGTATACTTAGCCGATATGGGACATTATGATCGTAACATACCACCACCCTTAGTAGCCAACGTCCATGACAGCCCATCCTATCGACACTGACCCGACAGTAGCCCTTTCTCTTCTTTGAGCTCCACTCACCAATAGGTCGCCCCTTCCACGACGCAAACCACTGAAAACCGACTTCAAAAGGGAGAGTGTGAAAGAGCATACAAACACAAAGCCAAGCCAATACCTAGCCATGTGGACATTAGGATCGCAAGACTTTTGAAGAACTCCAACGCCTCCTTAGCCACACCTGACGCCACCATGTCCTTTAAGCGTTTCCAATAAAAAAAACTCTCCTCAAGAAATTATATCCCGGTCGAACATTTCGTCGAACACATGGCGTCCATAATTAAGAAGACCACATTTGACGTGCAAATCTATCATGGTAACTAAACCGACCAGGATCAGTTCCATCCCGTTTCAAACTATGGGAGAGAAGAATTTAGGGTATGGGTGCTGGTTTAGTTTGTAGAAGATTTGGATAGAAGTGTAGCCTTTGAGAGTGGGAGTTGAACGGGTTCTAGTAGGAGGCTTTTATCGTCACGAACGCTGTCTAGACTCCAGAGGCATTGAGTTTGGACAAAAAAATTTGTTGAAGGACATTCCGAATTATCGTTTACTGTAAAATAAAATAAAAATTCCTTTCATTATTTTTAAATATCACATTATTCAAGAATTAGAAAAATATGAAAATGTGAAGAAAAAAAAAAGTTAAAAAAATCCATATAGATCTAGCTGTGTTTTTTGAACTTTTTTCAACTTTATTCCATAAATTTATATACTCCTCTTTTATCCCTCTCGCCCGTACGAATGATTGTTCCAAAAAAAATTACCCCAAATTGAGTAAAAATTAAGGGAAAAAAAAGACTCGGTATCCAAAAATTTTGGCCAAAGGCTCCCTTGACCTAGGGTGGGTATTGGTCCCTTCGGGGACAACATGGGTGATGCCCGATCACAGACGACCGTGTTCGGCCCAACACCCATGCTGTCCCCGAATGAACAGCACTCTCCCCATTTCCCTTAATGGTAGTTTATTTGTAGTTTGAAAAAATGTCTTAACGCCAGAAAAGATGGGCATATAGTAAAATTTCAAAAGCTATGAGGGTGATCTCGGAAATTCTTAAGGAACTTGTTTTGGGTTTTGGTAATGATTGGAGGAAGAAATAGGAATAATAATTAAAAATAGAGATTAATGATTAGAGGGAGATAGAGAGAAAAATACGAATAATATTTGAAAATAGGGGTGACAATTGGATAATAATTGAAAAAATCAGATCTTCAAACCCAAAACGAACAAGAGCGTTGCTACATGATGCCTGTCTCCTCTCTACTCCACGTACTATATACATTGGCTCTACATATGTTGTAGGAGTAGTCAACTAGAGTGTAATTTTGTCCACCCTCGCTTTGTTTGTTCTCGGTGAGGGTATACTCATTTCATGTCTCATTTTGTTGATCAAAACCGTGTAATTTTTCCAGATTCATTTTCTAGGGAACCATTAAAATGTTTAGCTCAGTCAAATATTAATAATTGTTGCATCTAGAAGTTTATTTATTTCCTTGACTGAAAATTTGAACTCACAGATCAAACTCTTGCAAATATCCGATTAAGCTAAATTTTTGCATAGCCACCTAGCAATGAATTTGAACAAAATGAATGGTTATGATTATTGTAGTGAAACACGGAATAAGCATACCCTCGCAAGAGTGAATAAAATTGCTCTCTCGTTAACTACACGCGCGCGCGCGCCAAGCTTCTAATGAAAGATCTCTTACTTTGCTACGGTGAGAAACTCCCATTTTCCGATTGAATTTTGATAATCCGAACCGTTCAATGTGTTTAAAACGTGTTTTTAAAGGTCCACGTGAAAAATCATAAAAATAATCTCCAGGAAGGGCTTCATCCGAGCAATTTTTCATAAAATTATATACACACACACACACTAATCTTCCAATCCACACCTCATAGTTCCTGATCAAATTTTCATGATTCAAACCGTTCAATGAGTTTAAAATGTGTTTTTAAGGGTCCTCGCGAGAAATCAGCAAAAAAAAAAAATAATAGGAATGATTTGATCCGAGCAATTTTTCATAGTTCCCGATCAAATTTTCATGATCTGAACTGTACATATACAATTTTTATGAAAAATTGCTCGAATCATACCCTTCCCGGTATTTTTTTTTTTTTTGGCTGATTTCTCGCGGAGATCTTTAAAAACACGTTTTAAACACATAGAGCGGTTCAGATCGTCGAGATTTGGTCTGGAACTATGAGTGGATTGTTCTGTACAGTCATGATCTTTTGAGGACTCCCCACGGATCCCTCTGTGCGGACCACCCCTGTTTTTGACTTTTTTGAACCAATTTTTGAAGATCCGAACTGCTCAATGTGTTTAAAAAGTGTTTTCCAGGGCCAATGCGAGGAATCGCAAAAAAAGAAAAAAAAAAACCCGGAAAGACTTCATTCGAGCATTTTTTCATAATAACCGTACATATATAGTTTATCAAAAACTGCTCGGATGAAGCCCTTCCGGGTATTGTTATTTTGGCGATTCCTCGCGGTGACTTTTAAAAACACGTTTTAAACACATTTAGTTGTTCGGATCGTCGAGATTCGATCTCAATCCATGAGGTCCTCGTAGAATTTTCGTGACACAGTACTCATTAGATCATGATTACACACAAGTGCAGCTGCCGGTTTGGGTCTGTGGGCGATTGTACAGCCGCCCATGATCCTATTGCGGTAAAAAATGTCGGCCAAAGTCCTATTGTAATTCTTTTTAAGTTGGCAAATGAAGATGTGTGACAGTGACCCAAGCCAAATGGTCACTTCTTGAGTTCCGTTTCCTTAACATTCAGTGGTCCAAGTCCACATTTTTCAATCCTTTTGTCTCTTCTCCATCTAATTAGATGGGCACGAAACAAGGGTATAGTTGGTCGTTTTGTTGTAGCCATTTGGCAAATAGGTGCTTATTATACGGCTACTTTCCGGTCTGGTATCTAGGAACGGAGGTTTTTGGGTGTTTTGAAACTTTTAAAATGTGTTTTTGCATTATTCGAACCGTCCAATGTGTTTAAAAAGTATTTTTAAGGGTGCTCGCAAGAAATAGTAAAAGAAAATACCGGGAAGGGCTTCATTTGAGAAGTTTTCCACAAAAACTGTACATTTTCAGTTTTATGAAAAACTGCTCGGATCAAGCCCTTTTCGGTATTTTTTTTTTTCCACGATTTCTCACGGGGATCCTTAAAAACACGTTTTAAACACATTGGACGAATCGGATCATTAAAAAAATCGGGTAGGTGTATCTCGGACTTTGTGTATCCCGGACTAGAGAGTTCCTCGTTTATTATATTTGTAGCCTTTTGGCCAATCTTATCTTTCTTTTCTTTCTTTTTTTTCTCCCTGGGGTATGTCCCTTGTAGACTATATATTCAGTTTCGGTTAGCCTTTTTTCTATTTCAAATTGATTTACCCAAAAAAAAAAAAGGCCGCATGGTTCAGTCAGTACTTAGTGCGTGTTATATGATTTAAGTTTAGCTCAACATAAATTCAAAGAAACCAAGTTTCACAGGGGATATGAAGTATATAGAAAGACATTAGAAAATCATAGACAGAGTAGAGAACTTACAACATTACTCCAATGAACGGTTACAAAGGCACCGGTTAAGAGGATGATGAAGAAGATGGTAACTCTTGCTGAAACCCCATTCTTGAGCTTTAGCTGCTCTATCAAATTTGACCACCAAGTATCTCCCATCACCTGCAGCAGCTGCTTCCCCTTTTGATTGTCCTTTGAGCTGATCATGATCAATATCAGTAATTAGAGGTGGTTAGATTGCTACTTATCCCATTTTCCTTTTTACATTTTACTACCATTTTGGGTGTTTGGATGTCTACAAGGCAAACTGCATTCCATCACAATTCATTTTTTATTTTTGGACGTTAGAGAAGAGAAGTCAGAAGAAATAGGGTCCGAGGAGCTTTTGACTGCTCATTTTTCACTTTTTTCATTTTGATTAATATTATGACATACAATATTCTGCACACATTACTCCTGTCATAAAATACATTCTTCAAATATTTCTTAAACGCCCTACATATTCATAATACATTCTGGTCATAATCCAAGAAGTCAAAAATGAAAAGACTAAAATGCAAAAAGTCACAAAATGAGACTCCCAAGCACCCCTTAATAGAACTCTATTTGATTCCATTGAGTTTGGTTTATTAAAACAAACGCATTGAAACTATTTTGCAACGACCATTTATGTAGTGTGACGCGGGCTGTTGGCGTTGTGATGGAGTATTATGTCTCACTTTTATGGAGAATGAAAGTTGCTCACCATTATTTAGAACACTGAAACAGGAATAGTACTATTGGCTATTCATATTTTAATGACAAACTCTAGGGCATTTTTTAAGGAATAAGTAATCACTAATAACAAAAGGAGAATTATATAAACCGAAATGGCTTGCTAATAAAAATGATGCTAATAAAAATGATAAATGTACAACAATTAGTCTTAAACATGGTTTCAACAAACTCACGTGGAGTGTGGAGCTCACACACACTTCAGTGTCTTCACCCCATGTGAGTATGTTGGAGCCATGTTTGAGACAATTGTTGTACACGTATCGCTTTTGGCTACAAATTTTCCCAAGAATCAGCAGTTGAACGCATCCGTCAATCTGTCGACGACTTATAGTGATTGTGGATTCTGTTTCTAGTTTGTTGGGTTATTTCTCTCTTTATTAGGGCTCTTAGTGGATTGGGCTTAAAATGATTGGGGATTTTGTTTCCAATTTAAGGTAATTCATACTTGTAATATTGTATTCTCCTACTATTTAAAAAAATAATTCAATGTCAAAGATTGATACAAATTCCATTCTTCATTTGCAAAATCCTTGACCATTTAATCATACCAAAGTAAATGTCTAAGGTTAACAATTACAAATATTCTTCCTTTGCGAAATCCTTGACCATTTAATCATATCACACCAAATTAAATGTCAAAGGTTGATAAAAATTCCATTCTTCATTTGTTGCTTTGTCAGTCTACCAATATTGGCCCAATCGGCAGTCCTAATGAATTATCAACCTTTGACATTTAATTTGGTGTGATATAATTTGGTGTGAATAGGAAATTTTCCGTATATATATATTTGAGTTTTGGTCATAATTTTTTACTTTTCTAATTCCTTTCGTCGAGGAGAACCAATAAGTCACAAAATGTATAACGCAAAACTAACAAACGAGAAAAAAAAATTGGAATAAAGCAAATTTTAAAAGTGATTTTTGGCACCGGCGTAACTCTTACTACAATAATGTGTTTCAAATTATAATTTAATCGAGGTTGACATCAAATAATTTTACATTAGCCTGTGATTTTTTTTTTTTGTGTAATACTCTCATAAACAAGTACTACTAAGTGCATGTGCGCTTTAGTTGTTCAATAAAAAAAACAAATGCATTGGGCTCAAATGATGGACTTTTATATTATGGGGTACATATATAGGATCAACTTCTAATGAGGGATCCCTCATTTTAAATAAAGTGAGAATCTCATGCTTCCCGACTAAATTTCGACGATCCGAACCGTTAGATGCATGTAAAATGTGTTTTTAAAGTCCACCGAGAGGATTCGTCCAAAACAAATACCCGGAAGGGCTTTATCCGATTAGTTTTTTTTAAAAACGCTATATAGGTGGACCTTAAAAACACATTTTAAAAACATTTAACGGTTTGGATCGTCAAAATTCAGTTCGGAAAGTGAAAAAATTGCTTGGTCCTCACTTTATTTAAAATGAGGGATCCCTCATTAGAAGTTGATCCTATATATATATAAAGAGTATATCTTTCGAATGTAAATTCTCTCTTTGTTCGCCCCTCTCGGTTCAAAACCTTGGTTCCACCGCAATACATAGTATGTTGTTGAATCATCATATGGAAAATACTTAATTAGATAGTTTGATCAAGTCCGAAACAGGAGGGCCCTAGTTCAAATCCTAGCAATGTAATTTTCCCTATTTTTATGTTGGATCTAGTGTAGGTAATGTACAACTCTTGCATCACTTGTACAATAATAAATTAGTTGTGATTTAGTGGTTGTAGATGTTACTCAAGTCTTTTGCACACCAAAAAAGGTTTCATTAGCTTTTTTTTTTTTTTTTTTGTAATTCATTCCTTTATTTTAATTTTATTTTTAATTTAATACCAAATTCATAAATAAAACACTTTAGAATATAAATAAACCGAGAGAATTTATTTTCACTCAACAAACTTTGATATAATTTTTTTAAAAATAAATACTTTTTTATTGTTAAAAATAATCTTTCTACTATTGAAGTTAATAACATGATTAAGTAGAGAATACGCAAAATATGAGCAGTACTTCAAAAAGTTTGATTCATTTTCTCCAAAAGGCATAAAAAAATTTAAAAATTATTTTAGTTTAATTAAGAAGCTAAACTACCAAGTTTTATCCTTTTACCTAATATTAGACACCTATATTTAACATTCTATGCAGCCATGGTTTGGTTGCGCTAGCACCTTTCTGACTATCGGAGACGTTCACCGCGTAGACCTCGTTGAGGACTGTAAGTGTGCCAAAAATCAACTCGATTGGATTCTTTAAGTACGTTATCGGAGCACGAATACTTTGAAAAGAAATGGAACACAAATGGACATAAATACGGGATCAAAACCACTTTTTCATCGTATTTGTGTTCTAATGAGGCTCTTAAAGATATCCGATCGAGTTGATTTTTGGCACACTTGTAGTACTCGACGAGGTTTACGCGGTGAACATCTCCGATCGTTAAAAAAATGATGGCACGGCCGCACTATGGGGCTGCACAGCACTATGATGTGCATGGGGATGCATAGCACCCCAAAAAGACTGACCCTGTACGTACACACAGAGAAAAACTTGGGTGCAAATATGGTACGGCTGACGTGGTACTCAAGCGCACATCTCGGCCATCAAAAAGTTTTTGGACGGCCTAGCTAATTTTCCCCTCCCTCTCCCCTCTTTCTCTCTCTAAAATTCAGACCGGCCAAACACTTTTGGATGGCGCACTGAGTAGCACCACGTGGTACGCAACCGGGTCCGGTACACCGGATGAGAGAGAAGGTTGAGGTTGCCCACAGGAGTACCCAATGGATTTTCCGTTGGGACTTTTTTTATAAAAAAAAAAATGAGTGGAAGTCAAATCTAGGGAATTGACACAGGAGAGATCTGGGAGGTTTTTCTAGACTTTGCATGTGTTGCTTCGGTAACAGCATGACAAAAGAGAGGAGAGAGAGTCAAGAGTTGACTTGGGTGAATTAACGAAACTGAAAACCGGAGATTTTCAGTGGTACTACTGTTAAACCTCCTATGATCAAAATGAATGAGGAAACTGATCGATCGCAAGTCAAGGACTCGGCCCGTTTCGTTCGTTCGGTTTGAATGGTTTGTATGGGGTTTTCCCCACCCTACAACCGAACAAACGTGGATATTGTTCGGATAAAGAGGCCGGAGAAATCAAGGTTCAAAAGAAAAAAAGGTACTATGAAAGTTTAAGTTTCTTTTTTCCTATCCTCTAGGTTTTGGATGTTCATAAAAGAATGATCATAACAAAACATAGAAGTCAAAGGAATGAGATATGTCTAAACTCAACGAATTTCTTCCATATCCTTAGAGAGTCACATGATCTTCTCGAACACTATTGAAAGAGTTCGAAAAGATAACAATCATTTATATCAACGACAGTGATAATATCTCGGCCAAAATAGTTAAACAAATAAAAGATAAACGCAACTATATAATAGACAAAAAAGATAAAATAAGGAAAACAAAATAGGAATTAGGAAACAAAAAGTAGAGAGGGTTCTTTTGAGAAGGCATACCTTGAGAGTTGAAGAGTGCATCCAATGATCTGAAAGAAGAAAGTTATAGAAGAGAGTGAGGAGCTAAACTGTGATTAATATAGCTCCAAGAGTAATCTCCCAAGATATTCCTTTGCCAATAAAGAAATAAGCACCCCTAATATTTGAATGGTTGTTAGAGTCGTTCAAGTTGAAAATTTGACAAGGATGGGGTTTTAGCTTAATTAATTAGTTTTTTTTTTTTTGGTTCTGAAAAGACAGGTATATGTGCTAAGTATAAATTGAATTAATAATTACTCCATCTTAATACTAATTTGGTGCCATGTGGCAATCTTAGAACTCTGCTCATGGAATACAGATTCTGGAATATGTACAGAAAATACTAGCAGTAAACCTGTGCTATGCACAGTCAATTACGTTCCTTCTAGAAATAAAATAATTTCATTAAACGATGTCATAATTTTAATCTTATATTGGATATACATATAAATATGTAAAAATTTGTCAACTATATAATAAAACAGAGCGAAAAATTTCTATTATAAACCTTGCACTCTCTACAACTGTCCTATCAATTTTTCATGCTAGCTATAGCCGTCCGATCGAGAGAATACTTCCTAACTTTACGTGTGGTAAATGGCAATAATGGCTGACTTTGAATTTTAATCAAGTCAAATATTGGTTTTAACTCAATAATTGCTTTTAAGTTGTTTCCTTTTAAGTTGATGTCGCTACATTTAAAGGAAATAATCTTTCCTGAAAGCTTTTTTATTTTTTTTTGGAACTGAATCTTTTTTTAAAGTTAGATTCTTAAATTTTCCTTTCCTCTTTACCATTCACATACTTTTTCCTTCAAAAAAAATTATCTACGATTTCTATAATAATCTAGCAGATGCCCGATTTTCCCGGAATGTACCCCAGTGATATGCACGGTCAATAACGATCCTTCTGGAAATAAAGTTATTCGATTAAAGATGTCATAATTTAATAATTCTTAGAGCATCACTAGTGGTATACTCAAACACAAAAATACTCAAAAATGAGTATTTTGATACACAAAAGAGGCTCACAATGGTATTTGGATAAATACTCAAAGTTAACAACATTTGTTACAAATACTCAACTTTTGGCATTTGGATACTCAAAACTACCAATCTTTCTCAATAACCAAAGCTCAATAACCAAATTTTGGGGACCACACCCTATCAAAAGTAACAAGATTCTCTCTCCATTTTTCAAATACTATTCAAAACTCAATTTTTTTGCACTTTCTCTCAAAAATTGAAATTATCAATTTTTTTGCGAGGGTTGATATTCAAAAAACAGAGAATGAATAGCAGGTCCTTCATCTTACTTCAGAAAGGACCCTACGACAGGATATAGATGGAAAGGGGAAAAAAATACAGCAATAACATAAACTATACTAACCTCGAGGAAATTCAGAACTATCGAAGCAAAATAATTAAGGGTCCAAAGGAAATTATCAATTTTTAATCTTTACCAAAATATGTTCAAGATTGATCTCATTTTAAACGTATTGTGAGTATCTTTTAAATGGTACTAATATTATAAAAAATATATATGTACAAATTTAAAGTTGTGCCCATTTTATGAATAAAAATAGAGTGAATAGTACTTTTTTTATTATGGACACAAATGAACCATTGTAGAAGGGTAGATACTCAAACTTATAAACCCATTAAATGAATACTCAAAATGTGATGTGGCGATATTTGAGTATCCATATTTGAGTATACCACTAGTGATGCTCTTATAACCTGTACATAAATTTGGAAAAATCTGTCATAGACTAAACGGATAGAGAGAGAGGGAAAATCTGATCAGAGATTCAGTCGTCTATAAAAGAAGAGTCTTTCTATGAGAGCAAAGCTACAGACACTAACTAGTGTACCAACTATTATACTAAATGCACACATGATATTACCACATCAATGCACTATTCAATACGTGGATAGATTCATCCACTAAAAAAATGTCACATGGACAATTAGTGTAATAGTTGGTAAACTAATTAGTAAATGTAGCATTTTCCTTTGGGTTAATTCCACTGACCTCCCCTGAGGTTTGCATTAATTCCATTGACCTCCCCTCTGTTTTCTGATATTCCATTGCTCTCCCTTACTTTACAAACTATTTGGCAGATACTCCCCTTGCCGTTAAAAAAGGCCTAACGGTGTTAACTTTGATGGTGAATTGACGTCAATGCCCTTAATTCGAACTTTACTTTATTTTTTTTCTTGTTTGAGTTTGTATTATATAAAAATATTGAAAGGAGTAAAAATATAACTTAATTATTTACTTTTTTCTTGCAACTTTCTTTTCCTTGACTTAAATTTTTTTTTTTAATTTTTTAGTTCCCATAAGATATAATTTAAAACTTTCATAATAAAACTAAGAGTATTAATAATCACTTAAACTCACTGCTTGCATTGGTAGGTTTTTTTTAAAAAAAACTTTTTTTATTTCTTTTTCTTTTTCTAGATCTAAAACTCTAAACATACACCTTTTTGTTCTTTTCCTTTTTACATAATTTACCTAACTGTGCTCTCTCTCTTTTTCTTTTTCTTTTTCTTTTTTTTTTTTGCATTAGAGGTAATAATGGTCTGAAATAAATATGCACACCCTTTTAGGATAAACAAGCATTTCACCCAAAAAAAAACTATTAGCATGAATTTTTTTGGATAATTGTTTATACCAATTCAAGGATCCCGTTGAGAAAAATAATAGTCTAATTTTTTCCCCCAAAAAAGACTCACAAATACATTATTTTTTGAGAACCTTGCATTTGCATTATGCACGCAAAAATTAATGTATTAATATTTTTTTTGTAAAAAATTAGACTTTTTTTTTCTCAATGGGATTCTTTAATTGGTGTGAACAAATTATCCAAAAAAATTCATGCTAATAGTTTTTTTTTTTGTGCGCGAAATGCTTTTTTCTCCTAAAAGCGTGTGCATATTTATTTTAAATCACTATTACCTCTAATAAAAAAAGAAAAAGAAAAAAGAGAGAGAGCGTGGTTAGGTAAATTATGTAAAAAAGAAGAGAAGAAAAAGGAGTCTAGTTAAAGCTTTGTATATGAAAAAAGAAACAGAAGCAAAAAAAAGTAAAAAAAAAAAAAATGCAAGCAGTGGGCTTAGTTGATTATTGATAATTTTATTTTTATTATCAAAATGTTGAAATATGTCTTATGGGAACTATAAAAATAAATACTAATTTTGAGTCAAAGAAAAAAAGTTCCAAGAAAAAGTAAATAATCAAGTTATTTTTCACTCCTTGTAAAATTTTTATGTAATATAAACTTAAATAAGAAAGAAAATAAAGTAAAGTTTAAATTTAAGGGCATTAACGTCAATGCACCATCAAAGTTAACCCCGTTAGGCCTTTTTTAACGACAAGGGGGGTATCTGCCAAATAGTTTGTAAAGTAAGGGAGGACAGTGGAATATCAGAAAACAGAGGGGAGGGCAGTGGCATTAAACCAAACCTCAGGGGAGGTCAGTGAAATTAACCCTTTTCGTTTCGATAATGCATAGCTCGGATTTTATTCAAACAATGGATGGTTCAACTTTGCAGGAGCTTTAATTAAATCCGAGTTGTGCATTGTCGAAATGGATAGTCCGATTAGGCCAGGGCACTACATTGTGTCGTGCTCGGGGGGCATTACAAGGTCCCCGAATTCCTCAACTTTCAGTTACTTGCTTGAACCGTACCCAGACCCAAGGCTTGCCCCAATGTTTGGATTGTTCAAGCCCAAACCTAAGCTTGATTGCCCACTTACTATTAAGTCCTAAAAAATATGTAAAAAAAAATACGAGTCAAAACAAAAGTCAAAGTTTACAAAAAAAAAAATCACTCTTGTATCTTTTTGCTAAACTTTTCTATAATATATAAGATACAGATTTTTTGTTTTCGAAAACCTCAATTAGTCCTTCAATTTATTTTTTTGAAGATTTGCTATTACCACCACCACCATCATTGCTGTCACTATTGCTATACCTTTGGCTATGGTCTTCTTGTGCCATTCCCCGTCTTAATTCAAGGGAAATGGGGACGATCACTTCTCCAAAATTTGAGAATTTCTAACGTTGTACCAACAATTTATAGAATAATAGCAAAGCTATAAGCTTTCATACGTTAAAATTAGTAAATTGGAATCGCTAAATTGGAATTCTGGGCTTCTGAGTATTTTTCAACAATCTAAGAGAAGATAAGAGAACAATTGCAGATCAGTTTCTTGGCTTGGAGTGGTCGATTGAATAGTCTAAATAAATCGGCTCAATTCATATCGAAAATAAAAGAAATTTCTATCCTGATTTTAGAGTCAGAAATCAGATGGAGGAAAATACTAATGGAGGATGCTAGGTGTACAGAAGCACAACGTACAGAAAATGTACAGAGCTGTTCGAGGACCCACTTGCGGGTCCCACACGAATAATCCGAACTGTTCATTCATCTTAGAATGATTTTCCGAGGGGCTCCTCGAGAAATCAACTAGATCCAATGTTTGTAAGTTCTCGGAAAATCATTCTAAGATGAATGAACGGTTCGGATCATCCGTGTGGGACCCACAAGTGGGCCGGCATGATTTAGTTAACGACCCGGCACGACACGGCCCGTTTGACACATCTATGTCCACCCAAACCTCTCACCTAAAGTTGTTTCGATTGACCTCACAGAGCCAACAAATCGATCTGTCGCCGCAGCAACCATAGCCCCCGCAGCCAAGACGAGAAGCTCGCCAAGCCCTCCATTCGCCGGCGTCAGCCACACACGTTGCACCTCTCTGTCAACCACTAGCTCCGTCGCCAACCCCGTCGCCTCAGTGTAGGCATATCGGTCCCAAACAGCCAAAAGTTACGCCTCCGCCTCCATTTGGGCCAATCGCTCCTGCATAGCCAAAAATTCCGTGTCTCTCTCCGCTAACTTCGCCTTAGCTGCCCTCCTTTCCCTAATCCCCGCCCACCTAGCCTTCCTATCCCTCACCATCTACATCCTCGCCTTCTCCGCCAACCTTGCCTCTAGGGGTGAAATCGGTTCGATTTCGGTTGGTTCGGGGTGCCTCTTACTTGGACCAAATCGGTTCGGGGTAGGACTTCTCTAAACCAATCCCGACCGATTTAAAGAGGGAGCCGATCTCGGTTCGGGGCGTCTCGGTTCGGTCTGAGATTTCGGGGTATTCAGTTTTTTCGGTCTAGGCCACTTGGGCCTAATTACAGATCTTGCTTAAGCAATATGTAAGAACAAATGATACAGGAAAATGTTTAGGAAAAGCATGTCCCAGTCAAAACCCATAAACATCAGATTTGAAGAACTAAAGCATTGCAAGTGAATCAAGTAATAAGGTCAGGTGTGTAAACAGTAGTATCTCTCTGTAGATTTTCACAAAATACAAGCAACGAGAGAGTAGATCTGTACATCAAGTAATCAACTCACCGGTTTCTGTTAGTAGAGACTAGAGAGAGTGTATCTGTACATGTCAAGATTTTTTAGAGAGAGAGAGAGAGCAGCTAATTTATGAGCTTTGCTGAATGAAATGGGAATCCTTCTTCTTGTTATGCACCGCTGTGTCGACAACCATGGTGGGAGTAGAGAGATTCATGGAGAAGAAGGGAGAAGAGAGGTTGGTGTGTGTATCTCGACAGAGATGAGATGAGAAGAGAGTAAGAGACAAATGGTTAGGGTTTATGTTTTATAGTTCATAGATTGGCAGTGTAGATCAAAAGGAAATGGACGGTATTGATTAGGCTTATATTTTGGTTCGGTTCGGTTCGGTTCGGTTCGGTTTGACCATAAATTCCCTTAACTGAACCCGAACCGAGAATATATTTCGGTTTTTTCGGTTTTATTTAAGCATGGACCAACCGAAAACCGGCCCGAAATTTCGGTTTTCGGTTCGGTTCAGGTCCCGCCGGTTTTTTTTCACCCGTACTTGCCTCCCTCGCATCCAACTAGCGACAGATTAATATAGTAAGAACAACTACATCGAATGCTTACACAACAAGCACGACGATGAATTTTACTATACCCATTGTCTCCCTCGCGTCTAAAAGCCTTAAATGAACAAAAATCTTCGTCACTTAAAGAAACAGAGCAGAGGAAGTTTTCGAAAGAAAAACAGAGAAATGGCATGGCACGACGCGGCACGATTAAGTAAATGGGCCGGCATGACACGACATAGCACGATTTAGTAAACAAGCCTGCACGGCACGGCACGAAGCTAACCGGGCCATGCCGGCATGGAACGACCCTTTTGACACCTCATTGTCCACCCGAACCTTTCACCTAAAGCCGTTCCTATTGACCTCACAGAGCCGACAAATCGATCTGCTACCGCAACACCCATAGGCTCCGCAGCCAAGACGAGAAGCTCGCCAAGCCCTCCATTCGCCCATGCCAGCCTCACACGCTGCGCCTCTGCGTCCACCACCTGCTCCGCAGCCAACCTCGCCGCCTCAGTGTCGGTATATCGGTCCTGGAGAGCCAAAAGTTGCGCCTACGACTCCATTTGGGCCAATCGCTCTTGTATAGCCAAAACTTTTGTGTCTCTCTCCACCAACCTCGCGTCAGCTGCCTTCCTTTCCTTAATCGCCGCCCTCCTAGCCCTCCTATCCTTCACCGCCTGTAGCTCACCTCCTCCGCCAACCTCGCCTTCTTGGCCAACCCTGTCTCCATCGCATCCAACCAGCGACGGATTAATATAGTAAGAACAACTACACCGAATGCTGACACAATGAGCGCGGCGACGAATTTTACTATACTTATCGTCTCTCTCGCGTCCAAAAGCCTAAAATGAACAGAGATCTTCGTCACTTAGAGAAACAGAGCAGAGGAAGTTTTCGAAAGAAAAACAGAGAAATGGCATAGCACAGCACGGCACAATTTACTAAACGGACTGGCACAGCATGGCACGAAGCAAGATTCGCACAAAGCTAACCGGGCTCTACCGACACGGCCCGACCCGTTTGACACCTCTATGTCCACCCAATCCTCTCACCTAAAGCCATTCGATTGACCTCATAGAGCCGACAAATCGATTTGCCACCGCAGCATCCATGGCCCCCGCAGCAAAGACGAGAAGCTCACTAAGCCCTCTGTTCGCCAGGGTCGGCCTCACACGCTGCGCCTCTACGTCCACCACCAGCTCCACCGCCAACCTCGCCTTAGCTGCCCTCCTTTCCCTAATCGTCGCCCTCCTATCCCTCACCACTTGTAGCCTCGCCTCCTCCGCCAACCTCTCCTTCTCGGCCAACCTTACCTCACTCGCATCCAACCAGCGACGGATTAATATAGTAAGAACAACTACACCGAATGCTGACACAACGAGCACGGCGACGAATTTTACTATACACATCGTCTCCCTCACGTCCAAAAGCCTGTAATAAACAGAAATCTTCGTCACTTAGAGAAACAGAGCAGAGGAAGTTTTCGAAAGAAAAACAGAGGCAAAATAAAAAAAAAAAAAAAAAAAAAAAAAAAAGACCAGAGATCTTGGATCTGTAGAGAGAGAGCTTAGGAAGTTTTCGATCTGAAGTTTTCAAAAGAAAAACTAACATTTGTCTCATGTTGCCGATTAATATATATAAAGGAGATTGATTTTCACCCCCCCCCCCCCCCCCCCCCCCCCCAATTTCTCCATCTGCACCCCTTTTTGTCTTTATTAGGGTTAAGTTACTAAACTACCCTCTATTTTACAATTTCACTTTTTCTCTTATTTTTGAAATGACTACACTAACCTCATCTCTCTAACGCGGCAAAATAAAAAAAAAATACTTCCAGATCCTTCTTTTCGTAAGGAGGCAGAGAGAGAGAAAGAGAGCCCTTTGGTTTTCTTCAAGGCATCAACCCTTTGGTTTTCATCTGCTTCTCTCACAATCTTCATTCTTAATCTCCTTCGTCCTTAATCTCTTTGTTCTTAATCTCTCCGTTCTTATTCTACTAGGCACCAATCCTTACATTGTTTTCTGATTTGAAAATACACCAATGGATGGTGATGGTGGAGATGATGACTTGCAACAAACAATGGGATTTACAAGTGAAGATTTCTCTGAGCTGAATGATACAATAAATCTCACTACCACAAGTAGCATTGAAGAAATTTCAGAGCTATACAAGTCATTCAACACCACAAATGATAATAGTAATTTCTCTTTATTTATGCTTGGGATTCTAAATTTAGGGCTTTCTTGTTTTCTAAATATTTTTTTCCTGTGATTTTTTTTTTAAATCTAACATTTTGTTGCTGCCATTATAGACCTACATATTGATTTGGTTTTGGATTGACTAGATTTAGTCAATTTTTTATATCATTTCTTTACGTAATTACTGTATCTACTGTATCGGAAACTTCTTAAAAGGTGTACTAAGCTTCAGGCACTTCTTTTGTGGATTAATTGGTATTTACTAAACATTTTGTGGATTGATACTTAACAGGTGATAATATAGAAAAAGAAATGCCCAAAGTGCAAAAGGTTGAGTCTACTAGGTTAAAGTCATTGTTAAACGAGGAATTTTCAACTCGGCAGGAGCTCCTTGATAGGGTTCGTAACGTGGCAGTAATGGAAGGTTATGTCACACTAATCAAAAGATCTAAAGCGGATCGAAAAGTTGTTAATGGTTGTGATAGAGGTGGGAAATTTCGTGGCACTAGTGTTCCAATGGATGAAAGGAAAAAGATATCGGCAACTCGCCTTATAAGTTGTCCCTTCGAGATGGTGGGGTTGAAGAGAGTTGGTGAGTGTGAGAAAGTGGAGATTAAAAATGCATTTCATAATCATGAACCGTCAAGTGATATATCCGGACATCCTTATTGTCGTCATTTTTCTCAAGAAGAGATATTAAGCATAAGACAAATGACATTAACCGGTATACCACCTCGACAAATTCTTTCTTCATTGCATTTGAGTAATCCAAAGTGTAATGCAATAGCACGGACAGTGTACAATGCAAAAGCTACTATCCCGAAAGAAGTTTTAGTGGGTCGTACAATGATTCAAGCTTTATTTGATGAATTGGGTAAAGGGGATTTCATGTTCGATATAGAACGTGATGGAGATGGGCATTTGACTCATTTGTTTTTTGCGCATCCTTCTTCAATTGTATTGACCAAGAGTTATCCATATGCCTTTGTGATGGATGGCACATACAAGACAAATAAATATAAGTTGTCGTTGCTTGATATAGTGGGAGTTTCAAGTTTTAATGGATCATTTTACTCTTGTTTCGCCTTCATGCAAAAAGAGGAAGAAGGAGACTATGTGTGG
Organism: Vaccinium darrowii; assembly: GCA_020921065.1. Taxonomy (NCBI): domain Eukaryota; kingdom Viridiplantae; phylum Streptophyta; class Magnoliopsida; order Ericales; family Ericaceae; genus Vaccinium; species Vaccinium darrowii. Next base: position 27,342,422 of record CM037157.1, on the reverse strand, counting down.
AAGAAGATTGGGAGACTCTTCTATCGACTTGGACTAATTTGATTGAATCTCCAGACGAATCTTCCTTCAATGAAGCTTGGCATCTGATTGAAGTTCAATATAGGAAAAAGAATACGTTCTGAATTATCTAAAGAATATTTGGCTCCCTTTCAAAGAGAGGTTTGTCAATGCATGGACAAGCAAACATCCACACTTCGGGAATCGTGTCACTTCAAGAGTTGAAAGTGCACATGCGATGCTTAAGAAATATTTGACAGTCTCGACGGGTAATTTTCGCGAGGTGAGGGAAAAAATTTGTCTTGCAATTGACAACCAATACAATGAAATCAAGACGAAGATTGCTAGTCATGAAAAGCTTCTAGCTACGCATAAATTTCGGATTCCCATGTTAAAGGAACTTTTTTTTTTTTTTTGAACTGGCATGTTAAAGGAACTTGTTACTCATGTTTCCGTCTTTGCACTTGGACAACTTTTCAAACAATCTGAGTTGCCCAAGTCAGATTATGTCTGGGGGCTATGCACTGGTAATTTTTCAAGAACCATGGGTCTACCATGCGCAAACATGATGAGAGAGAAGAAAGATGGAACTTTGCACCTTGATGATATACATCCACGATGGAGAATTGATATAAGGTCATTTATCAATATGGATGGTGGAGTACAAAGAAATGGAAGTGAAATTGAATGTCTTTTGAAGAATGTCCATGATAAATACAAACACATGCCTCTTGTTCAAAAGGAAGATATCCACAAGCAAATTGCTCAACTTGTTGATGCTGAAATTTCGTTGAGTCTTGAGCCTAACATTCAATCCCACAAAGGACGCCCGTTGGGTTCAAAGAAAAGAAAGGGAGATTGCTCTACCACTCGTCACCTTTTAGCTTTTGAGATTGTGGAAAAAGGCCGAAAATGTGGTGTTTGCCACCATGTTGGACACAATAGTCGCACTTGCCCACGCAAAGGTGAATTCAATAGCTCGGACCCTCGTTTTGTCTTGGCTAACCAAGATGTCACTCTTAATATGCTCGAAACACCACGTAAGTTATTCTCCTATTTCAATTCATGATAGAAGTTGTTCTCTTATTTCAATTCATGGTATTTTCCCAAAGTAATACTTGCTTGTAAGTATTACTTGTTAGTATTATTGGCATTTTCCGGATTCCGACAAACCATTGGAGTATGTACTTTTACCTTTTTCCCCTCTAGGACTCGTTAGTGCATTATATTTGTTTTCATTACTATTTACTGATTACATGTCCAACTATTTTCATGCAGTTCAATGTGAGATTAGTACATCGTTAGAGTTGTAAGAATGGTGGAGTTTATTTTTGTGGAGGAGCAAATGTTTTTTGTTTTGATACAGTGCTCGAATTAGACAAAAATGCTTCCACTTCCTTTCTTTTTTTGGGGGAGAATTGGCTGGAATGTGCAGAATCTGAATACATGGAACTTTTGAATTTTGGAGTTCTGTACGTAGAACTCATGAAACCACTTTTTTTGTATCTGGCATGACCTTCTATATTGGATGATTGATCCTAAGTGATAATTTTATGGACTTATATTATGTTATTGGACTGTTGCATTGATGGAGTTCTGGGAATGTGTAATTTATTTCGGTGGTGCGTGGTGGAGCTGGCAGATATGGGTTGAAGGATTTTGGGATTTTTTTTTCCTCATTAGCTTTTTGGAGGGTAGTTATGGTATTTGAAGAAATGAATATTTTGGATTATAAAGAGCAAGGGTAGTTCAGTAACTTGACCCTAATAATGACAAAAAGGGGGTGCAGATGGAGAAATGGGGGGTGTGAAAATCAATCTCCTATATATATCTTTTGTAAAAAGAAACACTGGGATTGTCTAATATATATCCAACTTGGAAATCCATTTAGCTAGCAGGATTCATTTTGCTTGTTTCCTCTAAAGTCCTACAACCCTAACACTTATGGGATGTGTTAGTAAATTCACAAATTGATCAAGCTTTGCACAGAGAATCTTTATTCTGGGTGATTTGATTTTCTTACTTTCTTAATCTTAATTTACTATTAATTCACAAATTCTAAGTATTAATTAACCAAATCAAATCAAACTAAGCATAAGTCTCAATCAATTATAGTAGACTAAATGAATCCGTTGATGTCATTGAGCTCTGTCGAGGTCATCAAATACCCAAAAAGCCTTCGTCTTTTCAAACTACCGTCTCTAAAGTCAATTTTGGTTTATCCATCCCTTAATGTTACCATCAACTGTAATCAAAGAGTACATAGAATGCAATAGATCGTCCCTCTTGCATTAAAACTACACCAATCTTTAATAGGGCTATTGTTGAACACAAATTTCCAAAGATGTAACATCGAATTCATAATGGCTCCAAAAAAATGTTTTTTATAGTCGTATTTTTCAATTATGGATGTTATTTGATAGTAGATCATTTTGAGTATATTCTAAAAATATACTGTAGATGTAATGAAAAAAAAAAGTACAGTAAAAGTTATACTAACATTTTAAAGTTCATAACCACACACACACACAAAAAAAAAAAACCTACAATAAAGAATCTGTTTAGTAATCCTTGTAGAACACGTCAAGTTGTTCAGTCATGAATAAAATCATGTTTAGTGATACCAGTCAATAACTTATCGGAAGACATTTATATTCAGGCCTTGTTCTCCAATAAATTTTAGGTAGATTTTATGAAGATCTCATAAAATGGGCATTTTATGGAGATGTGATAAAATGGAGTTGTTTTCCCAACTGATAAAATGTAGTAGTTGTCATATAGATTTTAGGAGAATTTTAAGAAAATCTCATAAAATGACTTTTACATTTTATGTGTTGAGATTGGAGTGTTATAAAATGTGAGATTTTATGTACCTAAAATCTATTGGCAAACAAGGCCTCAAACAAACGAGTCTGATCTAGTGTTGGAGTTGACTTTGTGAACCATTGAAGTGCTTGCCGAGCTTATAAAAAACAAAAGTGAACATTACGGAGATTGGAGCTAGTGGAACTGTTGTCTCCTAAATTATAAGACAAGTGAATCGTCTTAAATACTAGAAAACAAAAATGGTATTTCCTCTGTTCTATATTGTTAATCAACTTTCACTATTATGGGGTTCCCGAAAAATTGTTTATATTTTTCAATTTGTAATATTTTATATGTGCAATATGAATCTAGTTTGATAGATCTCAATTATTTTTATTAAAAAAATTAATTATTTAAAACATCATAAATTGTAAAAAAAGAATTGCGAATGATATAGTACACTATACCATACTTTCATATTAGATGAATGATTAGATCCTTGACCTTAATCTGCACAAGTGCAAATCGATAATAGCTCACTCCAAACCATAAACCTAAAGTCAGTTTCCGTTTGAATTTGGGTTCTGAAAACTCTCACGTTTTCTAAAACAAAAGATCCATTGAAAACGCTCCTAATTTCGAAATGCGATCGCAAGATCAATATGCATGCATAATTTTCGTTGTTAACCTTATAATTTATGGACCAAAATGTATCATGTTATGCAGTAACATACAATGGAAAACAAAAACTGTTCTCCGGGCGAGTAGCAAAGGCTAGGGCTAAGGCCCCAAATTTATTGGACAAAAATAAGAAATGAGAGTCCAAAACAAGAATTCTATGCGTACTTTACGCATTTTAATCATATAGAATGATGCGAACTTCTATGATTCTTTCATTCCATACAAAAACATGCGCGATTGTGTATCAGAAATTTGAAAGATGCCACAGCCACAAAGTTCCCCCTATAATTTCTGCTTGTGTATCATATTTCTTTTGAGAAAGGATTGCATCCATGTTCACATATTTACACTTTCACTTGCTTCCCACTTCTCCACTTGCTTTGTTAGGTTTGCTTTTCTCTCAAGAAAAGCTAGTAGAGTTGCAGAATCATAGGGTTGAGGTATGATGCACGGGCTCAAGCCGCGGGATCCTTCACCGCGGAGTTGATCTTGAACTTCTCCAACACTGAATTGGAGCCTGCGTGTGTTTCTGAACGCACCTCCACTGCTCCCTCTGGTACAGTTGGTTGATATTTCAAAAGCTTTCCATAACTATATAACAGATGAAACATGTAGTCGTATACATGCTTCATTTTTAGCTCCTCCTGAATGAAATTGCTCCCTGCCTTCCCAATTTCTTGTGCCTGTAAAGTCCCAATAAAAAAGAAATCACTACACAAATCAAAATATATATTAACCAAACCAAACTGGGCTTAAGGCCCCAATGAGTTGGCTTCTACTACATGAATCCGTTATCTCTGTTGAGTTATGTCGAGAGCATCATATTCCATAAAACCCAAAAAAACGTAGTTTTTCGAATTCCTGCCTTTATAGTCAATTTTAGTTTATCCCTCCCCTTATGCTACCATTTAGGCATTTTCCATTTAGCTTTCTAGAGATGCAAGGAATATGAATACTCCCTTCGTCCCAATTTGTTGGTTCCTTTGGCTTAACTTATAAAGAAACACCATCATTGCACTTGTCATATTTTCATTACCCTTCAAGTCTTTTAGGAACACCATCATTACCTTTCTTGTTGCAAAATATTAATTTCAAAAGCGAAAGGTAAAGAGCAAACTCATCAACTTTTTCCCGTTACTTTTGAACTAGGACAAACTTTTGGGGACAACAAAAAGTGCCAAAAGGGACCAACAAATGGGGATGGAGAGAGTTAATGATAACGTGGAAAGTCTTAATTTGCCACTATATATATAACAAGGCCCATCGAAATGAATTATTTTGAAAATACAACTGTCATGTCAATTTGGAGCGGAAACCAATTTGTTTCGGCTAATACAGAAATAAGAATTGTTTATTAATAAGCTTTTATATGAAGAAGAACCATTTAACCAGTAAAAGAGTTGAATTTAGGTATTCTTTCAGTCATCATAGTCTCTGCAACTCATTATTGTTACCTTGTAAAGATACTCTCATGGCTCTGTAGAAGGCTCACTCACAGCAACTCTTTCTTCACATATTTTTTAATACTCCCTCCCACACTTGGAGTTTCTACTAGGATTCATTTAAAAAGTTCCAATCATAGCCGCAGGATAATGTGAAGTCGAAGGGTTTCCTATTTTTTAATGAAAGATTAACTTAGGAATGTCGACGACCCTTACCCCATGTGCGAGTGTCATATCTAGGTATGGTGTTTCTTTTCTTTTTCATCGTTTACAGAATGCAAACTACGCGATCAACATAGAACTTACTAAGTGAAGAAAATCTGTAAGATCATGGTCGCTGAGATTTTCCTACAAATAAATTCACCTTCCCATTGATTGAACAAAGCTGCATAATAACAGTGCCCTTCTATAACTAGTATGAGCATATATCTAGTTATGGAGAAATTTGAATACCTCTTGTGGGTGGTTGTTTCCCCAATCAACCGCAAACATGATGGATCTGCACTTGTCCTTCCCATTAACCGGCCAGTAGTGAATCGTGGGAATTAAACTTCTTGTGAAGAAATCATGGTAACTGGGTGTTATGAGGAGGCTGACAGAATCACAGGCTAGAATATATTTTTCGCTGACAGACCATGCAACTCCCTCAGCATAAATCTTATATCTGCATGGAATCCGTAAAACAAATTGAGACAAAAGGAACAGTAGAAAATAAAAAATGATCAAATTATACAATTAGATGGAAAAGTGGGGGAACAACAAAGGGTGGAAATAAAGAAGAGCTTCATTACCTACCTGTGAGTGCATTGGTTTGCTAAATTAGTATCCTTAAAATTCCCTTTCCGCTCATGTTGCCAATTCTGCATAATGCTTATTTACTATCAGCAAATGTATAAATAGGGACTGCATGTAGAAAGAGAACAACGAACCAAATGACTACACGGCACAATTACTCGAGGAACTGGAAAATGATAGAATAATCTCCTACAATTACTTAGGTAAAAGGAGTTGCTACAGTGTTTGCTAAAAGTCTAGAATAGATAACATATAGTTATTATTCTCCTTATTAAGATTCTCATTGTCGCGGGTTTGGGGTTGTAGAGACATGCTTTATGTGGAAAACCTAAGGACATGGACTGCAGGAAAACATGCTAAGGTTAACAATTCTTTTTGTGAACAAAATGGGTTTAAAGTTTTAACTATGAAGGGAATTCCTACATCACCAAGCACAATATTCTGTCAATAAATAATTGTACGGCTGGCACTCTCACCTCAATAGCTACCTTATGGGGTGTAGTTCTAGTCAAGACAATTCAACAACCACCGGTTCTGCTGGTATGTGTTGAATCCTATTGGCGATAAGCCGATAACTTGATGTCTGAAAGGAAATTTTGGGTACAAGGGACAACCAATATGACCACCTCTTGACAGAATATTTAGAACGAATTAATGTATTATTGAATATGCACATCCCTCAGCTAGCTGTATTGGGTCAATTCCCACGGTTATTACCATGGCAAATGCACCCCTTCCTTCCCTGGATTCTTATATGAATCTTGAATTTGTTATTTGCAATTAGAACCAGAAAGTACTTCTGTAATGACAATGAGAAGAAGTAATCACCAGTTCATAAACCAGAGCACCCCAATCGTGTTCCTCACTGACATTGCATTTAAGAAGGTCTTTTCTGACCGGACTAACCCTTGAGTTCCCTTTCCAGTAAGCATAGGGCACCCTATCCTTCCATTTGACATTATAGTTGCCTTCCTCTAGCTCCTTCCTAAAGGTTTCCCATGGCTTTATCTGGACCTCTGGCCTGCCCAAACCAATATGGAAACTTGTTACTGCAACAGTCTAGCATTGGAACATATATCCAGGGAAGAAAGCAATTGAGAGTGTAGGTTCTGAAAAGACAGAATCTCCTTGTCCCATGCACTTACAATTACATCCACAGTTTTTCTTTTCCTCGTTTTGTGGCTAATGCAAAAATCAATTTCAATTTAAGAACTGGTTTGCCAATATTGTCAGTCGCGGCTTTTCAATGGCTCGCCTTTACTAGACCTTTTTTCCTCTCGTCAATCTTTAGTTTTACCCTCTTAAAGTTCCCCTCATGTTGACAAGCCTGAAAATTTGAAGTGACAAAAATTTGGCAAACGTCCATGAAAGAACAAACCAATTGAAATTTTTGAAAAAAAATTGACTACATAGAAAAAAGAAACTCCGGGAGAGCAGCAATTTGTCCAACCTTGCAGTTGTGATGGCTCTGGGATATGAGGATACACTTCCTTTCCGAATGGGTCAGTCACATGCCAGAAGATAGAAGAAAAAAGACAAAGATAAAATGCTTTACCAACCCCAAAAGGACCAATCAGGAAAGGCAATGTCGAAAGTTGAGTCACTCCCACAGTAATGGAACAATGGAGGAACTTTCCCAGCCTCTGATCCAGTATAATTACTCTTTTTGATCATTGGCTTGTCGCCACACTCGAACATAATATCCAAATCCGGTAACTCGCCAGGGTACAACCTTAGAAGCTGCAAAATGCCCCAAATGGTGAACACATCTCTAGTTTGGTAAACCCTCTTGAGCTTCTTTACATACACTCTTCCTTTCACTACAACTATTCGTATGTGTGCTGGTTTTCCAGCGCTTTCCACCATTTCCTTTGTTATCCCGGTGTCCTTCCATGGACGTAGGTCTTCGTAGATCCACTTGAAGTACTCTGGACATGACTCAGATGATGAACCAATGGTGTCGGTTGTCACCTGTGATGATGTGTTAGTCTTCCCCGGAGATGTATCAGACCTTATGGATGGCAGGAGTGTGTTTTGAAATGAGGCACCTGTGGTAAACTGGAAAACAAGCTGATAAGATTCTAGAAATATATACTTTCACAGGTCATAAATCAATGAAAACCAAAACATAATATTTCTTCAAAAATTAATCAATGATATCATTTCAAATGGTAGAGAGAACTTGTCCAATAAGACTTAAACATTAGCCAATTGTTAAAGTATCCAACTCAAAACCGATTGATGAAGAGTAGAGAGGTCATCCAGGTTCATATACAGGTTTTGGAGGTTATAATTAACCAATGTGAAATAAGCTCTAATATCCCCGCACGTGCGACTCCCACCCCGGGCACCGTGAAGACGTAAACAAAGGATCTATGACACAGGGTCAGAACGAAACAAGGTGCGCTTAAGGCACTGGAACAATCAATCAAGAGAGTCTTGTCCAAAAGCCTTTGAAGGTCTAGTTCTAATACTATGTCAAAGCATCCAACTCAAAACCAATTAACAATGAGTGGAGAAACTGCTCAAGCTCATATAGTAGTTGTGGAGGTTATACTTAATCAATATGGAATCTTACACATAACCACTGACCATTGTCTTCAAACAAGTGCATTCTGAAGAAAAACTGAAATGAAACCTAGAAATGAAGAACCAAAGTGGTTATTCAGGTCATTAGCTAGCTCATCTGATTAAATGGTAGATTCAAAGTGGTTATTCAAAGTTGTTCAAAATATCTCATTATGTGCAAGTGGCAAGTGTTGTGCAAGGGGCAGGTGTTAGAGTCAAGTGGATCAGGTGGCAAAAGGAAGGCAGTTAGAGAGCACGTGTTTGGGGTTTTTGGGTTAGGCCAGCTCGAGCTACAGCTCTTCTGTATCTCTTTCTTCTGCTGTATCTCTTCTTTCTTTTCTTCTGATGTATATATAGCGAAGTGCGGTTTTGCATCTTTCAAGAAAGCAAATAACAGAGATGGATTTACTCTCTCTCAAGAAAACTCAAGTTCTTCATTTCTAGGTTTAATTCAGTTTTTCTTCATATTCCTTCAAGCTTTACCAATCAAAAAGACACCCATCAAGGAATCATACCCGTATTAGGCATTTCGTCAAACACGTGGTGCACATAGTCTAGAAGACCACAGTTAACGTACAAATAAAACGTGTTAACTGTTAACTAAATCCGAAACACCAGTTCCATCACTTTTCACACTATTGAAGAGAAGATCTTCTGAATGGTGGTGTAAATGAAGAGATTTGTGTAGAACTATAGAAGGGTAGGATTTGAGAGTGAGATTCAGGGAAGAGAAAAGAGCGGGTTCTTGTGGAATGCTATTTTTGTCGCCCAACGCTGTGTAGGCCTCACCGCCTCAGTTAGACCAAGTGGGCGCAGAGTAATATTTCAAAAGCTATACGGGTGATCTTTGAAATTCGAAAGAACCTGATGGATGAACAGGGTAATTAGTGCCTTAACGGATGAACAGTGTAGTTAGTGCCCAGTGTGTTTGGAACTTGAGGAAAGTGGGAGAAAATGAAGGAAAGTTAAAAATTTTGCCTCCTCTTGTTTGATTTGGAGAGAGAGAGAGAAGAGAAAATAAATAAAAAAATCTAAATATTGTGAATAATAAAATTTTCCTCTCATTTTACTTTTTCTCACTTTCCAACCCTTTCCACGAGTCTCTTAAAAAATTAGTGGTTCAGATTCACTCCAAGTCAATACGAGCCATTCATTTTCGAATTCTGGGTAAGTTTTTTTTGCACATAACATTTTCCTTTTCTCTCTCTCTCTCTCACTCTCCTCTCTCCTCTCTTGTAGTCTTGTTGCCTTCCACTTTCTTTCATTTGACAAGTAATGGACCCCACTTATCCACAACTTCTGCTCCTCTCATAGTTAACTTTTGGGTTAATTTAACCACAAGGTAATCACACTATTGCAAACACAAAAAACATTAATATTAACTAACTGAGCTAATTCTTACACAAATGACAGATTTAACAACTTTACTAGAGATGGCCTTATAGGGGAAAATTGACTAATTGCATTTCTTTCTTAAGTGAATTTTATCACTGTTATCGTCTGAGAAAAAACCAATTATTCTATAGTCTTGGGACACCGTCACGTGATGCCTCAACACCTTATCCACCACACATTATACCAGATATCACATGGATGTTTGATGAATAAAGGTGTTGGGGCACCACGTGGCAGTGTCCCAAGACCTTGGGAATAATTACTCCTGAGAAAATTGCTTAGGATTTATTTGAAATAAACTTAGAATGCAAGAGAAAATGGGAATGATACATCTTCATCACAAGGATCAGCCAACTTGAAACAGAACAATCCACAATATTGGAAGAGAGAAACAAGATTTGTTTTTTCTTTTTTTTATCTGAGAACCATGTTTTGTTCATTCGGCCCCGCTCGACCCGCGTCGAACCCATACAGACGGAATGACATATTTGTTGTAAGCATTTTTCTTGTTTCACAGAGACAAAGTCAGGATTTAGCATAGGAGGCGAAAGTACAAAGGTTTATCTTATTCTATCTTCTAAAATCAAACATCTTGAACTGTATTCGACGCTCTTTCATGTTATTAAAAACATTTATGATAGAATCCGTGTCAAACCCTCGAGCAATATCTTGCTCAATACAAGTGATCAAGAAACTTGCTAAAAACTCATCCTCCATCCTAGAGTGGAGTCTTGTCTTCAAACATTTCATAGTAGAAAATATACGTTCCATTGTATTCCATTGAAACGAGTAAAGTTAATAGAAGCCGAATCAACCTATCGATAAGATGATATATCATGGACTTTATTGACTTTGCCGATACTTGACTTAATTTAGAAAACGTTGAGAGATTTTCAAATTTATGATGTCTGTAAACCTCAGGCTTATAATTTTGCAGTTGAAATTTAAAGTGGTAATTTATTTTGCTCAGTGAAATCCATTGCATAATACTTCTTTGCAAGCTTGCAAACATCTTCGATCTTGAACAAGGGGCAGGCTATATCTATAGAGAGGCGCGAGGCTATATAATTTGATGATATATATTTTTTTTCCAATGTAATAGTAGGGTTCTTTAAATTTGTAGGGGGCGACAGTCCCTACTAACCCCCCTGACTCCATCCTTGCTTGTTTGCGCACGAACACATCTGGACCGTCCATTTCAGGAATCGACGGTCCGGAGTTTAAAAAAACTCTTCCATGTAAGAGTTAACTCTTACCTAGAAGAGTTATTTTTTAAAATCCAGACCGTCGAAAACACACACGGACGGTGAAGATGCACCATCCGTGCATATTGCGTACGCCTAGCGTGCTTACCCATCGAATTTTTTATTCAAGTAAACCAAGTTTCACAGGAAAGTAAAGTGTATATATAAGTTGAAAAATGAGATGGATGAGATAGAACTAGCTTACAACATCAATCCATTGAATGGAAAAGGCACCGGTTAAAAGAACAATGAAGAAGATGGCAACTCTAGCTGAAACCCCATTCTTGATCACTAGCTTTTCCATCAAATTTGACCTGTAATTATCTCCCTTAAACTCAGCAGCTTCTTCTCTTTTGTTCTTCCTCTTGGCTGATGATCAAAATCATTAATTAATCAAACTCTTTTAATTTGGATTCCATTGAGTTTGATTGATGACAATTTGGGATACAAGGGAAAACAAAAAAAAAAAAGAAAAAAAGAAATCAAAACATCATCAGAGCATCTCCAAGGAGGGCCATATTTTGGCTCCCAAGTAAAAAAATTGAGCTCCAATTGGGAGCCATTTTGATAGCCGAATGGTTGAGCCATTTCTCTAGCCGAATTTGGCCATGAAAATGCCTTGGCCCATTTCTCTATCTGAATTTGGCCATGAATGGCTTGGGCAATTTGTACCGCATCAGATTTTCCACCATTTTCAACTACCAAAAATCCAAATTAAATAACATAATAGAGAACTGAACTCCAGATATAACTTTATCTGTTAATAGTATGGATGAACTATAAAGCACAAAAACTTAAGACATGGTGTTATCTTTTAAAAGATTAGTTTAAAAAAAGGTTGTTGAGAAAAGTAGTCAAATTTTAGCTTTGCCACTATTGAAGCAGTTTGGCCAAATTATGTAGCAAGCCAAAATTTGGCTTTGGCCTCCAAAAAATGGCTCCAATGTCGGAGATGCTCTCAAGATTCAATTATGCACACCCATTTGGCTTTAATGTGTTGTGCAAATGCTTTCTTTTCCTTATTATACAAACATTGGTACTTTGGTGACCACATTTGGATACCACATTTTGGGTACCATGTGATGTGTCACCATTGCATTTGTAAAATGTGCACTGCTACATTCTACCGACACATTGATGACACATTGCATGATTCACAAAATGTTTGTACTCAAATGTGGTCAGTATAGCATTGCTCTCATACGAAAGGTAAATACTTCTTTGTTCTCTCAATGTACTGAATGGTCAGAGAACAAAATCTAGGACCCTTGTGAGATCTAATGCTGGGGAGGGTGTCATGAGATTTTGCAACACAATCCAAGAAAAGGGAAAAAAAACTTTCATAATTGTACTCCTAATTGATTGTGCTGACCAAATTAGCCCTGACTTTGATCATAAATATACTGCAATAAATTTCAATCATCATCATATACACTTTAACTTTTCTTATCATGCAGATGCAGTTTGAGAATGCTTAATGCAGACCCCTAAAGACATTTAGGGGTATGCACGGGTCAGGTGGATCAAGTTTGCACCCCACCTCCCACCCAAACCAATTCCTTCGGATGGAGAAACAACTCACCCGATTTGGAACCGGATATTCTTCGAAACGGAAGAATCGATTCATTCAGGTTGGCGTCGGATTCGACCGGGTAACTCAGGATTCCTTGTCACGCCCTCAATTTCGATAAGCCAAATACAAATATAATCCACGTAGGATCGATCAAGGTCAAACAACTTCCATAGAATAGTCAAAGTCAAAATACAATTTCTCAATTACAAGTCTACGTGTCCCTCATCGAAGATACCCGAACCCGAGTACTTTAGATCCAATGATAGATAAAGTTATTACATATATTGGGTTTGTCAAAAGATTAAAGAAATAGAAGTTACAAAATCATCTCCCAAAAATACAATAAACTATGGAGAGGATGAAATAACTCCACGCTATGTAAGCTTCATGCTATGCATCCACACGTCAAGCATTCCAATCATGCGCCTTGCCGAGTACCTGGGGAAGATAGGGTGAGCTCACTAGCTCGTAGGAAACTTTTCTACCAACACTAAGGGTATAGAGAATGAAAGATGCACATGATGATGTGGTACATAAGAGTGAGTAAGCTAAACTGGACCATGATAGAACAACTTGATGATGAAGTGTCTAGGAGATGCCCCAAAGACCTAACCAAACTCAGGTGTCCATATGTTTCCTCATAAACGTTACATTTCGTGTCGTGGGTTTATTCCCTTCAAAACACAATCATTTACACAAGCATTTCATTGCACAATACTTCACAAATTCCCAAAATTACTGAAATAATCCAAGTATCCTTCACATTTATCATATACATCCTTTTTCTTTTAATCATTCGTTTATTCTCCGGGCATGCCATATAGGCCCCGTGTCACTTCGGGCATACCATAAAGGCCCCGTGTCACTCCGGGCATACCCTTTCGGGCCCCGTGTCACTCCGGGCATACCCTTTCGGGCCCCGTGTCACATATTTCACATTTACATACCATTTATCAACTCATAAGTTCAACTCAGTGTCCAGAACCAATTCACGTATTCCAGTACTCTTTTACAAGTGTCCAAAACATTCACCTAATCCATCTTGTTCAAAGAACCCGTGGTGTGCCGGTTATGGTATAGTTAACACGTGTCCAAAAATGTGAAAGATTAAGAGAAAACATAATTTATACCATGATAGGATAACAAAGCTTAGAGGTCAATTCGAGAAGCTTGGGGAAGACCAATGAAGGCCCGGAACAAAGGAACATGAAAATGGAGTGATGAATCTCAAGATAACTCGACACCTTGATAGGAAAAATCACATTTCTCTCAAAATACATAGGCTATGAAGATAAGACCAATTGGGTTTGAAAGTAGACTCATAGAGCTTTCTAACGGTTCAAGAATCACCTCAATCGGAGTTCGGACGAAGTCGGGGCGTGCCCGTGAAATTGGGTCAAAATCTGTCTTAAGCGTTTACTATCGATACTAAGAAAAGCTGTATCGATACCAATTAGCTAAAATCTCAACAGAACGATGGGTATCGATACCCATTAAAGGGGTATCGATACAAAGACCATTACGAGCGAAAATTTGCAGATTTTCAGATTTTTCCACAATGGAGGGGGGGTTTCAACCTAAGCCAAAAATTGAGGTTCCAAACAACAACTACTCATAGGAGAGGGATATATCAACAACTAATTCATGAATTTACCAACTAAACATGTAAAACCCAAACTCAATCAAAATCAAGCTCATTTCCATGGTGATAACAAATTTAACAAGGAATTGGAAACAAGAACACCAACAATGCCATTAATCAACCAATATACACTTAGAGGAGGTAGAAAATTGTTCCCTACCTCAAGGATGAAGCCTCAAATGAGTAGAACAAGCAAAACCCTTGATTGTGGAGTTCCCAAATCAAAACCCTTGCTCTCCAAGAAGAACCACGGTGAACCCGACTCCAATTGACGCGTAGAATGAAGTTTTGAACTTGGTTCTAGAAGAGAGTGAGTGTGGGAGGTGGATTTTTAGAGAGAAGATGGAGCAAATTTGGGAGGAGGATGAGGGAGAGAGAGATCGGTGGTGAGAGAGATGAGAGGGACTGATTTTTTTGTCCCAAAATGCAAGACTAAAATGTTTATATAGTCACACCCACATACACTTTCACCCCTAAACTTTCAAGTGTACTTTAAACACACCCCATGCATTCCACCACTATCACCTTGACCCATTTTAGTCAAAATTCAATTCCTCACGTTTACCCAACATTATTCCGGAAAAATTATGTAAAAATACGGGTCCTTACATTCCTTTTGCAGAAGAAATATAACAGATTTTAAGGAGGCGTTGAAAAGGAGGGAAAGCAGAACAATATGTTCAGGTGGAGGAAGTCCCGAGAGAGGGAACGGATGATAGAGTCCTTCGAGCTAGCTGGGGTATGGTGTAGGATTTCGTTAGAAACCCTAACCCAAGAACTCATGTCAAACCATTGAAGAAAACAATAGCGGATGCGTACCTGTCGCCATGGAGGATGAACACCTTGTGTGTGTGGTTGTTCGTCTTCCACCTCCAAAGCCCTACTCTTGATCTTGACCTTAGCCTCACACGCGATGGGATGGTATGAGAAAGAGATTAGGGTTTGGAGTGGGGACTTAACCACATATTTATAGGCCATGGTTCCATCATAGCCCATCATAATAGATGGAACCCTAATGGGCCTTTAATGGTCTCTACACTTAATAATAAGCCCGTACCACTTAACGCACGTCATATAACCCAAATACGTGCTACTAGAGATTTGTCAATTACCCGGTTACATTAATTAAATGATCACAGCCTAATGGGTAATACCAACACCACTCAAACCTTATTCGACAATATACAATATCCAATTATATGATCTATGTAGGCCCACCTATAGAAAATTGCTAACAATCTCCCACTTGGGCCACATAGGTCATCCAGATATTAGACATTGTAAACTTTAGGAGCGCTCAAACTTTTATTGTCGAAATTTATGAGTGTCATCTCAAACAATCTGGTCCATCAAAAAACATAAATATAGGATCATGGCGGCCTTTGCCATATTTATCATGACAGGACCCATCCATGGTCACAAATATCTATGCATTCAACGACATAGATCAAGTACGGAAGTGTAGCATGGAAATTACATGCAAATGTGATCCTTTAGCATGCCTATTTCCAACTAGTCCAAACTTATAACTCAATAGAGTTCCTAAGTCACGCATATAATCAAAACTTCATGTATATACCACAATTTGAAAATATGCAACTTTATTTCAGAATCATCAATAAACCAAAAGTGATCACCACAAAAGTCAAATAATCAATAATATGAGTTGCACAACTCCCACTAATCAAATACTTCACTAGAACTAACCACTCCTGTACGAGCTACATGCTCCTTAAACACTTTAGGTGGTAAGCCCTTAGTAAGCGGATCCGCAATCATAAGTTCTGTGCTAATATACTCAATTGACATAAGACGATTCCGAACTCTTTCCTTAACGACAAGAAACTTGATGTCAATATGCTTTGATTTTGACGAACTCTTGTCATTCTTGGAATACAATTCAGCGGCTTTATTATCACAATAAATCCTAAGTGGCTTCTCAATATTATCCACAATATGAAGCCCTGAGATAAAATTCCGCAACCATATCGCTTGATTTGATGCCTCATAGCAAGCTATAAATTCAGCTTCCATGGTAGATGAAGCTATGAGTGTCTGTTTGACACTTTTCCATGACACAGCTCCTCCAGCAAACATGAAAACATAACCAGAAGTGGATCTCCTACTATCGAGGCAACCAGCAAAATCAGAGTCTGAATATCCAATGATCTCCAAATGTTCAGACCTTCTATATGTGAGCATATAATCTTTTGTCCTTTGCAAGTATCGCATAACTCGCTTAGCTGCTTTCCAGTGATCCAAGCCTGGATTACTCAAATATCTGCCAAGCATTCCAACAGCATACGCAATATCCGGACGCGTACAAACTAGAGCATACATAAGACTCCCTACTGCTGATGCATAAGGGATGTCCTCCATTTGTTTCCTTTCCAAGTCGTTCTTTGGGCATTGGAGCAAACTCATTTTATCACTCTTCGCAATTGGTGCATCACATGGTGCACAATTTTGCATGCCGAATCTACTGAGCACCTTATCGATATATGTCTTTTGTGATAAGCCAATTATACCACGTGATCTGTCACGATAAATCTGTATGCCTATCACAAAAGATGCATCACCAAGATCTTTCATTTCAAAATTCTTTGAAAGAAATTTCTTAGTTTCATGCAATAAGCCTATATCGCTGCTTGCCAGTAAGATATCATCGACATATAACACTAAAAAAATAAATTTGCTCCCATTGATCTTAAGATAAACACATTGATCCATAGCATTTTCCTTAAAACCAAAAGAGGAAATTACTTGGTCGAACTTTCGGTACCATTGACGGGATGCCTGCTTTAAGCCATAAATGGATTTCTTTAGTTTGCAAACCAAATGTTCTGATCCTTTAGTCTCAAAACCTTCTGGTTGCACCATATATATGGTTTCTTCAACATCACCGTTGAGAAACGCAATCTTTACATCCATTTGGTGAAGCTCTAAATCATAATGAGCTACAAGTGCCATAACAATCCTTAGAGAGTCTTTCGATGATACCGGAGAGAAAGTCTCTTTATAATCAATGCCTTCCTTTTGAGTAAAGCCTTTAGCAACAAGACGTGCCTTATATCTTTCGATATTGCCTTTTGAATCCCGCTTGGTTTTAAATATCCATTTACAACCAACAGGCTTGACACCTTTAGGCAAGTCGACAAGATCCCAAACGTCGTTGTCACTCATGGACTTTAACTCATCTAATATAGCATTCATCCATTTTAGGGAGTTAACACTTTGTTTGGCTTGACTGAAAGATATGGGGTCATCTTCCAATCCTATATCAAACTCATGTTCTTGGAGATAAACCATATAATCATCAGGAATCGCTGATCTCCTCTCCCTATTGGATCTCCTAAGTGGCACCTCTACTTGAGTTTGTTGTGGTTCTTCTGTATTAGCAGGAGGCAACTCATGATTAGTTTGGTGGTTTGCATCCGCATCCTGTACAAGTACAGGTGTAACCACCTCAACAGTCTCAATTGGAATTATAGGAATCTCAACTTGTTCCTCTTCAAATAAAAAATTCCTTGTTTGTGCACTCCCACTACTTTCAACATCCTCAATAAATTTGGCATTATCCATCTCAATTATGGTATTTGTAGAAGGACAATAAAATTTAAAACCTCTTGACCTTTCAGAGTATCCAACAAAATAGCAGCTAACTGTTCTTGAGTCCAATTTTCTTTCATTGGGCCTATAAGGCCTAGCCTCAGTTGGACAACCCCAGACATGGAAATGCCTAAGACTAGGCTTCTTTCCAGTCCACAACTCGTATGGGGTTTTAGCTACTGCTTTACTTGGTACTCGATTTAAAATATAAATTGCAGTCTTTAAGGCTTCTCCCCAAAAGGAATCAGGTAAAGAGGAATTGCTTATCATGCTTCTAACCATATCCTTAAGGGTCCGGTTTCGTCTCTCAGATACACCATTTTGACGTGGCGTCCCTGGCATGGTGTATTGAGGCACGATCCCACATTCTTCCAAGTATCTCGCAAAAGGCCCTGGACGTTGTTCGCCTGATCCGTCATATCGACCGTAGTATTCACCACCACGATCAGATCTAACAGCCTTAATTTTCTTATTAAGTTGATTTTCAACTTCTGCTTTATAGGCCTTAAATACGTCCAGTGCCTGTGATTTTTCATGTATCAAGTATAGATACCCATAACGAGAATAGTCATCTGTAAAAGTGATAAAATACCGTTGACCATTCCAAGAAGCCGTAGGGAATGGACCACAAATATCGGTATGTATCACTTCTAAAATGTCTAAACTCCTTTTGGCACCAAATTTCCTTATGTTTGTTTGCTTCCCCTTTATGCATTCAACACAGATTTTGAAATCTGAAAAATCAAGAGGATCAAGAATTCCACTTGACACAAGCCTTTCAATCCTCTCTTTGGAGATATGTCCCAAACGCTTGTGCCACAACACAGAGGAGTTCTCATTAATTAATTTTCGCTTTGTACCATAGTTGTCAACATGTAAAGTTTCATTAAACTTTAAGTGTGAAGCATCCAAGTCTAATCTGTATAGACTATCAACTAGAGATCCAGTACCGATAATATTTGAATTTTGGAAAAGACTGAAACCTCCGTTACCAAATGAACAAGTATAACTGGATTTGTCCAAACAGGAAACAGAAATTAAATTCCGTCTAAATGACGGTACATAAACAGTCTCATCCAGATCCAAATAAAAACCAGATTCTAATTTAAGTCTATAGACTCCAATTGCCTCAACACAAACTTTATTGCCATCCCCCATATAAATAAACCTTTCGGCATCACTGGGTGTTCGGCTCCTTAAACAACCATTCATAGACACACTTATGTGAATAGTGGCACCCGTATCTATCCACCAAGTGTTCGGTGGTACTTCAGCTAAATTAAATTCACAGCAAACAAAACTAAATTGGTTATCTTTATTTGCGAGGCACTTATGATACTTGGGACAATCTTTCTTCATATGACAATCAGCCCTTTTGCAAAAGAAACAGGGAATAACTGTATCTTGATTTTGTTGCACATTTGTCTGTGAAGTCCCAGTATGTGAAATTCCCTTACCCTTATGATCAAATTTGCTTTTCTTAGTGCCCAAATAACCAAGAGAATATGTTGGAATGTTGTTCAAACTGACAGATATAGAAGATGTATTCACTATAACAATACAAAAGAGAAGCTCACGATTAACAAATATCAATAATGCAATGATAAAAATAAAAACTTGATTATAATTATCATGCAAAAATTGGTCTAATTGTAGGGGCAAACAATTTAGACAGACAGACATAAAATAAAAACAAAATATTATGTCTTTAGTGGTGGGCCCTAACGAGAAACCTAACGCATCATCATAACCAAGTCTTTGGACAGTAATTATAACATGCAAGTGGCCTTCTCAAAAATAAATAAGGCTAGTTAACATGAATAATACAAAATTAGACCTGGCCAATCAAAAGTCTTCCTTTGGGCCGACTTTTGAACGCATAGGTAAATTCTAAAAATTATATTATTCAAAAAAATTAACTACCTTATACCGTTTAAAATCTGGCCAGATAATAACCTTCCTTTGGGCCGATCATTAACCGCATAGATCTAAACGTAACTTTATGTAATCCAAAACTGTTACCATCAAGTTTAAGAAAAATCTCCATAATAGAGCCACTTTGGCGGCTTATTACTTTAATTCTCCTAAACCCGAGGTATAGATTACGAAAAAAACTTTATGCCCCAATTTTATTATTATTATTATTATTATTATTATTAGTCCGTTATAGAAACAAATGACGATAATGATATATAATCGCCGTAGCAGCAGTTTCATAAAAAAATAAAAAAAACAAAAATAGTGGATCGAAAGAACTAATCTGAACAGACTAGCAGATGGAAAAAACACTGAGATTAATTTTATAATTAATCCAAACCAATGGTGTTAATCCAACCTAAGAAACCAATGATATCAAAAGGTAATCGGACACTGATTCCATTGGCAAATAACATAGAATCCACTAACACATAAAGCATTGGTTTTGAGGCTCTCAAAACAAACAGGAAAAGTAACCTACTCTGTTTGTTAGTAATGCTCGAATCAGTATATACCCTGAACCGAAAACTATTGGTAATAAAAGCTAATCGTAAGAACAAATAAGAAATACTATGCAGAGTTTGTTCTAACGCAACTGATATGTCTATACTGATCGAATAATTATTGATTTGTTCCTTTAATCAAGAGAAAATAGAACTTTATATTTTCCTCAATAATCTGACAAGAGGCTCTGATACCACTTGTAGGATTTCGTTAGAAACCCTAACCCAAGAACTCATGTCAAACCATTGAAGAAAACAATAGCGGATGCGTACCTGTCGCCATGGAGGATGAACACCTTGTGTGTGTGGTTGTTCGTCTTCCACCTCCAAAGCCCTACTCTTGATCTTGACCTTAGCCTCACACGCGATGGGATGGTATGAGAAAGAGATTAGGGTTTGGAGTGGGGACTTAACCACATATTTATAGGCCATGGTTCCATCATAGCCCATCATAATAGATGGAACCCTAATGGGCCTTTAATGGTCTCTACACTTAATAATAAGCCCGTACCACTTAACGCACGTCATATAACCCAAATACGTGCTACTAGAGATTTGTCAATTACCCGGTTACATTAATTAAATGATCACAGCCTAATGGGTAATACCAACACCACTCAAACCTTATTCGACAATATACAATATCCAATTATATGATCTATGTAGGCCCACCTACAGAAAATTGCTAACATATGGTAGAAGAGAGACATAGTTTTTTGGGTAGTGTATTGGTTGGAAAATACATAGTTTGGTCAAAAAAAGTTACTCCTACCAATTATTGGCCTATTGAATTGCAGGGGGGTCCGGCCAAAAAAAGGTTCAAATCGTGTATGTTTTGCATGTAAAATATAATGTATTAGCACTAAGTTTTTTTTCAAAAAATTTTACACCAATTTAAATTTGATAAGAAAAAATATTACAGTAAATTTTTTTTAAGAAAAATATCATGAGTACATAATTCTTTGCTTGCACGATTACTAAAGCCGGTAGAGTAAATCGGGACGGAGGGAGTAACAGTCAGTCAGTGATGCTTTTTAGAACATCAACACGGTTACTCTTCTAAAATAAGAAGCTTAATATTTCTTTTTCTTTTTCTTTTTCTTTTTCTTTTTTTGAACACCAAACTTAATGATTTCACTTTGTAGAAAAAGTTGAACTGAGGCCAGGTTTCCTATAATCAAATTATTACGATCTCGACTATGGTACTGTGAAAACACTAAGTACAAATCGTGTGCTTATTTAATTTGGCTTATTGACTGGATAAGCCAATAAACCAAAAAAAGGTAAGTACAAATCAGTGTGCTTATTTAATTTGGCTTATTGACTGGATAAGCCAATAAATTAATAATTTGGCTTATTTTTTAACTCAAATCGGGCCTTACATGACAAAGAGAGCAGATAGAGCTAGAGAGAGAAAGAGTTGACTTTGTTTCTGATCCCTACAAGTCATACAAGTCATAGTATATTGACACAATGGGTCGGGTCGGGTGACACGGTTTAAAAATAAGTAAACCCGATACCTAAAGATAGAAGAGAGAGACAAGTTGAAGTGGCTTATTCTTGATGCGTACAAGTCTTAGAATACAGGCACAAACGGTCAGGTAGGGTCGGGTGACACGAATTTAAAAAAAGTCAACCCTATACCCAAACTGAAACCTGATATTTTCAATGTTTCGAAGCCTCTTTCGACTGAAATGCTTTGCGAAATTGACCGCAAGTCTGTTGTTTGGCCCGTTTTAGTCGGTTTGGACGATTTGCATGGATGTTCGTGCAAACTTGCCCGTAATAGAACGCACGTGGATACCGTTTGGTTGAAGGGACCCGAGAGAGAAAAGTCCAAAAGAAAAAAAAAAATTATATTTTAGAGTTTCAAAAGAAAAAGTATATATTAGAGTTTTAAGTTTCTTTTTCCAATCCTCTAGGTTTTAGAGCCGGAAAGTCAATGGTAACATCTATGTGACTTGCACGCAAAAGAAAAGAGTGCAAACCAAATGAGTTGGCATCTCCAACCCCCTCATCTAAATTTCTCATCAAATTTTACATGTGTTGATGTATGTGGCAATTTGATGACTTATATTTATAGTTTTTAAAATTATTACTCCAATCCATCCTACAAACTCTATTATTTCTTGCAAAAAAAAAAAAAAACAATGGTGACTTATTAAAAACAAATTTTTAATTCATCTCCGCAATCAACGGTTTAGCCATGTTTGTTAACTCTTAGCGGTAATAAACGGTCAGATCTGAAGACTACAACTCCTTTAGTACCTTGGGGCACTACAGGCTCCCCAATGGTCCGATCGGGAGACTACAACCCTGTAGTGACAACCCTGAAGTGCCTTGCTCCCCAACAATCAGATCGGGAGACTACAACCTTGTAGTGCCCAAGCACTTCAGACTTCCCAAATCCAGGTGAAACACTGGTAACAAACAAAAAGGTACAAACAAAATATAAACGAAATTAGTGTATGTTTTGAGAAGCATACCTTGAAAGTGGTGGAGTGCATCCAATGATCCCTAATCAAACGATGTAAGATACATAGTTAGAGAAAATGTTAACAAGCTAATGTGATTAATATAGCTCAAAGTTAAGACACTTACCTAAATAAATAATGATTTGCCAATAATTTAATATGTATCCTTAATATTTTACACTAGGTTGTTTCATTTAGTAATGGAAGTCACCTGTGGTCACTTTCTACGACCTGGGGCTGGGTTGTTGCTGTGCACAGTAGCTATTGTGCACAATCCCGACCATCCATAAGTGTTTTCAACGGTTTGGATTAAAAATAAATTATTCGCGCGAATAGTTCTCCTATTTTGTTTGAAATCTTGGTCTTCCATCCAAGCAACGAAAGGCCTGGATTGTGAGCGGAAGCTCCTGTGCACAAGCTCCACAGCAGCAACCCCATCCCACTTTCTAAGGCTTGGTAGAGTTGCTTGAGAAGGTGGACAATTCAATAAAGACTTAACGAGAGGCTTAAATAAAGCACGGTCACGTTCTAAAGGGTATGAGACAATCCATCAATACAGACTTAACGAGAGGCTTAATTCAAGCACGGTCACGTTCTAAATGGTACGGTAGAGTTGCTGGAGAAGGTGGACAATCCATCAATGAAGACTTAAGGCTTAATTCAAGCACACTCACAATCCATCAGAATTTTACGAACACCTATGGAGCGTATCAAGGAGTCTTGGCTTCGCTTCAGTTCTCGTCACCTCACTCAATCCTATAGTAGAAATTCGAGTCTAGGTGCCAAGGGGTGCACAAGAAAACCGATATAACCGCCAAACCGATCTGATCCGGATCGAACTGGTCTTTTTGGTTAGGTTCTACGGTTCATTGGTCTGGTTATGGATCTAAAAAACTAAGAATCGGTAATTATGGTTCGGTTACTGGATCTCAATTTAAGAACTACGGTTAGAACCGAACGGAGTGTGTGTGTGTGTGCGCGCGCACGCGCAGATATATATTACTGTTATATTTATACGTGTACAAATTTATATATCTTGATTTGGTAAGTTTTTTTTTTTTTTTTTGGTAGTAAGGTATTTTTTTATGTCTATTTAGAGTAAAAATTTATTTTGTTAAGAAATTTTTAATATATTACTATGTAATCTAGTAATACCAAATTACCAATTTCAATTCTTTTTTGTTCCACCTTAATTTCCCAATTGCTACTCAAGGAAAAACCCAATGCTCTTATTCTCTAATCTCGATCTGCTTCCTTATTTCTTTACAATATCTCTTAATCTCTTCCAATCTTAAGGTTGAGTTTTCCAAATGATTTTAGCAACCCAGTTGCTAAAATCAGGGAAAACTCAGCCATAAGACTATTTAATTGGTTGCATTGCTTTCTCATGTGTTTTGATAAAGTGTTCCTTAATCAGGTAGAACCGGAACCGAACCAAAACCGGTCCGGTCTTGCGGTTTGAATCTGGACAGATTCTATATGTATATTGGTTAGGTTTTGGTTCTTAATTTTCTAGAACCAGTCGGACTAAATTTCTAGAGAACCAGTCCAATCCGGACTGTGTGCAACCCTACTAGGCAAAGAATAACTTCTAAACTTAAAGTCAGTTTCCGTTTGAATTTGGGTTTTGAAAACTGTCTGTCACATTTTCTAAAACAAAAGATCCATTGAAATCGCTCCTAATTTTGAAATGCGATCGCCAGATCAATATGCAAGCATAATTATCGTTGTTAACCTTACAATTTACGTAACAAAATGTATCATGTTATGCAGTACCAAACAATGGAAAACATTGATCCAAAAAAAAAATAACAACAATGGAAAACAAAAACTGTTCTCCGGGCAAGTAGCAAAGGCTAGGGCTGAGGCCCCAAATTTAAAGGACAAAAATAAGAAATGAGAGTACAGAACAAGAATTCTATGAGTACTTTACGCATTTTAATCATACAGAATGATGCAAACTTATGTGATTCTTTCATTCCATACAAAAACATGTGCAATTGTGTATCGGAAATTTGAAAGACACCACAGCCACAAGTTCCCCCTATAATTTCTGTTTGTGTATCATATTTCCTTTGAGAAAGGATCGCATCCATGTTCACGTATTTACAAATTTTTCTCTTTCACTTGCTTTCACTTGCTTCCCACTTCTCCACTTGCTTTGTTAGGTTTGCTTTTCTCTCAAGAAAAGCTTGTAGAGTTGCAGAATCATAGGGTTGAGGCATGATGCACGGGCTCGAATCTGAGGGATCCTTCACCGCGGAGTTGATCTTGAACTTCTCCAACACTGTATTAGAGCCTGCATGTGTTTCTGAACGCACCTCCACTGCTCCCTCTGGTACAGTTGGTTGATATTTCAAAAGCTTTCCATAATTATATAACAGATGAAACATGTAGTCGTATACATGCTTCATTTTTAGCTCCTCTTGAATGAAATTGCTCCCTGCTTTCCCAATTTCTTGTGCCTGTAAAGTCCCAATAAAAAAGAAATCACGACACTGATCAAAATATATATTAACCAGACCAAACTGGGCCTTAAGCCTCAATGAGTTGGCTTCTACTACATGAATCCGTTTTCTCTATTGAGTTATATCGAGAGCATCATGTTCCATGATACCCAAAAAACATAGTTTTTCAATTCCTGCCTTTAAAGTCAATTTTAGTTCATCCCTCCCCTTATGCTACCATTTAGCTTTCTAGAGATGCAAGGAATATGAAAACTCCCTTCGTCCCAATTTGTTGGCTCCTTTCGCTAAGTTATAAGGAAACACCATCATTGCACTTGCCATATTTTCATTACCCTTCAAGTCTTTTAGGAACACCATCATTACCTTTCTTGTTGCAAAATATTAATTTCAAAAGGGAATGGTAAAGAGCAAACTCATCAACTTTTGCCCGTTAATTTTGAACTTGGACAAACTTTTTGGGATAGCAAAAAGTGCCCAAAGGGACCAACAAATGGGGATGGAGAGAGTTAATGATAATGTGAAAAGTCTTAATTTGCCACCATATATATAACAAGGCCCATCAAGATGAATTGTTTTGAAAATACAACTGTCATGTTAATCTGGAGCAGAAACCAATATGATTCGGCTAATACAGAGTAAGAATTATTTATTGATAAGCTTTTATATGAAGAAGAACCTTTTAACCAGTAAAAGAGTTGAACTTAGGTATTCTTTCAGGCATCAGTCTCTGCAACTCATTATTGTTACCATTTAAAGATACTCTCATGGCTCTGTAGAAGGCTCACTCACAGCAACTGTTTCTTCACATATTTTTTAATTCTCCCCCCCACACTTGGAGTTTCTACTAGGATTGGTTTAAAAAGTTCCAATCATAGCCGCAGGATAGTGTGGAGTCCAAGGGTTTCCTAATTTTTAACGAAAGCGTAACTTAGGAATGTCAACGACCCTTACCCCATGTGCGAGTGTCATATCTAGGTATGGTGTTTCTTTTCTTTTTCATCGTTTACAGAATGCAAACTACGCGATCAACATAGAACTTACTAAGTGAAGAAAATCTGTAAGATCATGGTCGCTAAGATTTTCCTACAAAAAAATTCACCTTCCCATTGATTGAACAAAGCTGCATAATAACAGTGCCCATCTATAACTAGTATGAGCATATACCTAGTTATGGAGAAATTTGAATACCTCTTGTGGGTGGTTGTTTCCCCAATCAACCGCAAACATGATGGATCTGCACTTGTCCTTCTCATTAACCGGCCAGTAGTGAATCGTGGGAATTAAACTTCTTGTGAAGAAATCATGGTAACTGGGTGTTATGAGGAGGCTGACAGAATCACAGGCTAGAATATATTTTTCGCTGACAGACCATGCAACTCCCTCAGCATAAATCTTATATCTGCATGGAATCCGGAAAACAAATTGGGACAAAAGGAAAGTAGAAAATAAAAAATGATCAAATCATACAATTAGATGGAAAAGTGGGGGAACTTAGAACTACAAAGGGTGGAAATAAAGAAGAGCTTCATTACCTACCTGTGAGTGCATTGGCTTGCTAAATTAGTATCCTTATAATTCCCTTTCCGCTCATGTTGCCAATTCTGCAAAATGCTTATTTACTATCAGCAAATGTAAAAATAGGGACCGCACGTAGAAAGAGAACAACAAACCAAATGACTACACGGCACAATTACTCGAGGAACTGGAAAATGATAGAATAATCTCCTACAATTACTTAGGTAAAAGGAGTTGCTATAGGGTTTGCTAAATGCCTAGAACAGATAACATATACTTTTTATTCTCCTTTTTAAGATTCTCATTGTCGCGGGTTTGGGGTTGTAGAGACAAGCTTTATGTGGAAAACCTAAGGACATAGACTGCAGGAAAACATGCTAAGGTTAACAATTCTTTTTGTGAACATAATGGGTTTAAAGTTTTAACTACGAAGGGAAGTCCTGCATCACCTAGTACAATTTTCTGTCAATAAATAATTGTACTGCTGGCAGTCTCACC
This sequence comes from Vaccinium darrowii, assembly GCA_020921065.1. NCBI lineage: Eukaryota > Viridiplantae > Streptophyta > Magnoliopsida > Ericales > Ericaceae > Vaccinium > Vaccinium darrowii. Next base: position 27,315,236 of record CM037157.1, on the reverse strand, counting down.
TCAATAGCTAGCTTACGGGGTGTAGTTCTAGTCAAGACAATTCAACAACCACAGGTTCGGCTGGTATGTGTTGAATCCTATAGGCGATAACTTGATGTCTGAAAGGAAATTTTGGGTACAAAGTACAAGGACAACCAATATGACCACCTCTTGACAGAATATTTAGGACGAATCAAATGTATTATTGAATATGCACATCCCTCAGCTAGCTGTATTGGGTCAATCCCACGGTTATTACCATGGCAAATGCTCCCCTTCCTTCCAGGATTCTTATATTAATCTTGAATTTGTTATTTGCAACTAGAACCAAAAAGTACTTCTGTAATGAGAGTGAGAAGAAGTAATCACCAGTTCATAAACCAGAGCACCCCAATCATGTTCCTCACTGACATTGCATCGGAGAAGGTCTTTTCTGACCGGACTAACCCTTGAGTTCCCTTTCCAGTAAGCATAAGGCACCCTATCCTTCCATTTGACATTATAGTTGCCTTCTTCTAGCTCCTTCCTAAAGGTTTCCCATGGCTTTATCTGGACCTCTGGCCTGCCCAAACCAACATGGAAACTTGTTACTGCAACAGTCTAGCATTGGAACATATATCTAGGGAAGAAAGCAATTGAGAACATAGGTTCTGAAAAGACAGAATCTCCTTGTCCCATGCACTTACAACTACATCCACAGTTTTTCTTTTTCTCTTTTTGTGGCTAATGCAAAAATCAATTTCAATTTAAGAACTGGTTTGCAAATATAGTCAGTCACGGCTTTTCAATTGCCAGCATTACTAGACTTTTTCTCCTTTCGTCAATCTTTAGTTTTACCCTCTTAAAGTTTCCCTCATGTTGACATGCCTGAAAATTTGAAGTGACAAAAATTTGGCAAACGTCCATGAAAGAACAAACCAATTGAAATTTTTGAAAAAAATTGACTCGAAGAAAAAAGAAACTCTGGGAGAGCAGCAATTTGTCCAACCTTGCAGTTGTGATGGCCCTGGGATATAAGGATAACTTCCTTTCCGAATGGGTCAGTCACATGCCGGAAGATAGAAGGAAAAAAACAAAAAGATAAAATGCTTTACCAACCCCAAAAGGACCAATCAGGAAAGGCTATGTCGAAAGTTGAGTCACTCCCACAGTAATGGAACAATGGAGGAACTTTCCCAGCTTCTGATCCAGTATAATTTCTCTTTTTGATCACTGGCTTGTCACCACACTCGAACATAATATCCAAATCCGGTAACTCCCCGGGATACAACCTTAGCAACTGCAAAATGCCCCAAATGGTGAACACATCTCTAGTTTGGTAAACCCTATTGAGCTTCTTTACATATACTCTTCCTTTCACTACAACTATTCTTATGTGTGCTGGTTTTCCAGCGCTTTCCACCATTTCCTTTGTTATTCCGGTGCCCTTCCATGGATGTAGGTCTTCGTAGATCCACTTGAAGTACTCTGGACATGACTCAGATGATGAACCAAAGGTGTTGGTTGTCACCTGCGATGATGTGTTCGTCTTCCCCGGAGATGTATCAGACCTTATGGATGGCAGGAGTGTGTTTTGAAGTGACACACCTGTGGTAGACTGGAAAACTAGCTGATAAGATTCTAGAAATATATACTTTCACAGGTCATAAATCAATGAAAACCAAAAGATAATATTCTTCAAAAATTAATCAATGATATCATTTCAAATTGTAGAGATAACTTGTCCAATAAGACTTAAACATTAGCCAATTGTTAAAGCATCCAACTCAAAACCGATTGATGAAGAGTGGAGAGGTCATCCAGGTTCATATACTGGTTTTGGAGGTTATAATTAACCAATGAGGAATAAGCTCTAGTATTCCCCGCACGTGCGACTCCCGCCCCGCACCAGGAAGAGGTAAACAAAGGATCTATGACATAGGGTCACAGCGAAACAAGGTGTGCTTAAGGCACTGGGACAATCAATCAAGAGAGTCTAGTCCAAAAGCCTTTGAAAGTCTAGTTCTGATACTATGTTAAACAGTTAAATCATCCAGCTCAAAACCAATCAACGGTGAGTGGAGAAACCGGCCAGGCTCATGTCGTAGTTGTGGAGGTTATACTTAATCAATATGGAATCTGGCACCTCTGACCATTGAGTTTCTGGCATTTCTGCATAACCACTGACCATTGTCTTCAAACAAGTGCATTCTGAAGAAAAACTGAAATGAAACCTAGAAATGAAGGAACCAAAGTGGTTATTCAGGTCATTAGCTAGCTCATCTGATTAAATGGTAGATTGAAAGTGGTTATTCAAAGTTGTTCAAAATATCTCATTATGTGCAAGTGGCAAGTGTTGTGCGAGTGGCAGGTGTTAGTGTCAAGTGGATCAGGTGGCAAAAGAGGAAGGCAGTTAGAGAGCACGTATTGGGAGTTTTTCGGTTAGGCCAGTTCGAGCTACAGCTCTTCTGTATCTCTTTCTTCTGCTGTATCTCTTCTTCCTATTCTTCTGGTGTATATATATCAAAATGAGGGTTTTGCATCTTTCAAGAAAACAAATAACAGAGATGGATTTACTCTCTCTCAAGAAAACTCAAGTTCTTCATTTCTAGGTTTAATTCAGTTTTTCTTCATATTCCTTCAAGCGTTACCAATCAAAAAAAAAATCCATCAAGGAATCATATCCCAATTAGGCATTTCGTCAAACACATGGTGCACGTAGTCTAGAAGACCACAGTTAGGCCCTGTTTGGATGCAGTAAATAAGCCCTGACTAAATAGTCCCTCTTCCCCTCATCCCTCTTCTACGCCATATCCACCGTTTGGCAACAAAAAACTTTCCCTGCTTCGCTCATCTCCCTTCTCCGATAGTCAGGGACAACCATGACTAAATAGAAGCAGGGGGGGGGGGGGGGGGGGTATCTATGTTTAGTCAGGCCAGTTGGGTGTTGGTCGAATTACTCTGGTACCCTCGATCTCCTTTTTACTTGTTTGTGGAGCCCTAAATCTTACAACGAAGAGAGAGAAAAAGGGGTGCGGCGATTGTGGCGACTGTGGGTTGAATCGATTATCACCCACACTCCGGCGACTTCGCGACCTTTTCCGGTGAAGCTACCCCTCGTTTTCACTCAGGTATGGCTCCGATTTCTGAATCCCTGTATCTCCTTGCTCCGATTTCTGAATATGTGTATCTCTGTTCTCTGTTTCTCTGAGTACCTACGTAAACCCCTTTTTTTTTTTCGGCCTATTTTTGCATTTCGAATTTCATACATCTGAGTTCCAACATTAACTCTGGAAATAATTTTTGGGAGCCCTAGTTTTGCTATATTTGTTGCCCTAAATTTTCCCTATTTTTTCCCTATCTGAGATCAGTTCCTTCATTGTTCCGTCACTGATTTGCTCCTGCCCAAGTATGGAAACATAAAAAATTAAGTTAATAAAGAACTGAAAAGTTGGCTTAAAGGATTGACAGATTAATGTTTCTAATGTGAAATAGTGGCTTCAATCCTGCGAAATGTTTCGGAGCTTCGAATCTGAAAAGGAGAAATGATAGTTCGAATGATCTTCTATAATTTGTGCTGTAAATTGCGATTTGCAAAGGATTTACAGAAAAACATAGTTGAAAGAGTAGATGGATAACACTTGTTGAGAAAAACATAGGTGAAACTTGTGACTGCTGTGGAACCCAATTGGGTCTTATGTGGTAATATGTAATGTTCCCAAATAACTAATGAATGAAATTAAATTTAGGATGGCAAGATTAAATAATTCACAGTTGACAAGAAGACAACAGGAAGAGGCATTTGTGGCATTACAGACTTTTATTACTGCTGCACTTGGTGTGTTTCGCCTCTACTTCTTCAAGGAAACGATCACGGCTTTTAACTAAGATCTTTCACTATTTTTGTAGTAGTGAACTTATAATTTGAGTTTTTTTGGCTTAAATAATAAAATTGTAAGTTAAAAATAAAGACAATTTTCGTTTTTTTTAATAGAATAAATATTATAATTAAGTATAATAACTTAAATGTTGAATATTATATGAAATTATGTAATTTTGGTATTTATATAATTATATAAATACATAATTTTATATATGCATTACCAAGGGCAAAAAGGTCTATTTACATGATTTTACATCATCCACCTTCTTTATCCCTCCATTTAATCCTCCATCCAAACCATGGACTATTTTATCCATCCCTTTTAATCCTTCATCCAAACCATGGACTATTTAATCACCCCTTCTTAACTGTCACATCAATGTGGGTCCACCCTTCTTATTTAATCACCCCGACTATTTAATCCCCCCTAACTATTTAATCCCTCTCAATCTAATACGGCATCCAAACGGGCCGTTAACGTACAAATAAATCGTGTTAACCGTTAACTAAATCCAAAACACCAGTTCCATCACTTTTCACACTATTGAAGAGAAGATCTTCTTAGGGTATGAATGGTGGTGTAGTTTGAAGAGATTTGTGTAGAACTATAGAAGGGTAGGATCTGAGAGGGAGATTCAGGGAAGAGAAAAGTTAGAACAAGCGGGCGCAGAGTAATATTTCAACAGCTATACGGGTGATCTTTGAAATTCGAAAGAACCTGGTGGATGAACAGTGTAATTAGTTGCCTTAACGATGAACAGTAAAGTATTCCTAACACACTTTTAACTACAACTTAATCACACTATTGCAAACACACAAAACGACCAGGGCAGTTAGCCTAGGTGGTTGTGTAGCTCCTTCTACAGGGGTGAGATTCTGGGTTCGACTCCTATGGAGAGGAGGTCAACCCTTGTGGTTATTAATATCTAACAGCTAATTTTACTAACGTATAAAATGAAATAAAAAACACACAAAACATCAATATTAACTAATTGAGCTAATTCTTACACAAATAATAGATTTAACAACGTTACTGGAGATGGCCTTATAGGGGAAAATTGACCACTTGCATTTCAACCGTTTCTCTTAAGTGAATTTTATCACTATTATCATCTGAGAAAATTCCAATTATTCTGTAGTCTTGGGACAATCCATAATATTGGAAGAGAGAAACAAGCTTTTATTATTATTATTATTATCTGAGAGCCATGTTTAGTTCATCCGGCCCCGCTTGACACACACGGAACCCATATAGACGGAATGACATATTTGTTGCAAGCATTTTTCCTGTTTCACAAAGACGGAGTCAGGATTTTGCATGGGGGGCGAAAGAACTAAGGTTTATCTAATTCTATATTCTAAAATCAGGCATCTTGAATTGTATTAGATACTCTTTTATGTTATTAAAAATATCTATGATAGAGTCCGTGTCAAACCCTCGAGCAATATCTTACTCTATACAAGTGATCAAGAAACTTGCTAAAACTCCTCCTCCATCCTATAGTGGAGTCTTGTCTTCAATTAAAATTTCATAGCAGAAAATATACGTTCCATTGTATTCCATTGAAATGAGTAAAGTTAATTGAAGCTGAATCAACCTATCGATAAGATGATATACCGTGGACTTTATTGACTTTGCCAATACTTGATTTAATTTAGAAATCGTTGAGAGATTTTCAAATTCATGATGTCTGTAAAGCTCAAGCTTATAATTTTGCAATTGAAATTTAAAGTGGTAATTTTCTTGCTCAGTGAAATCCATTGCATAATACTTCTTTGAAAGCTTGCAAACATCTTCAATCTTGAACAGGGGACAGGCTATATCTATAGAGAGGATCGAGGCTATATAATTTGATGATATTTTTTTCAATATAATAGTAGGGTTCTTTAAATTTGTAGGGGGGCGACGTTCACTACTAGCCCCCGACTCCATCCTTGCTTGCTTGTTTTCAAATCTAGGACATAATAGCAGGTTCCTACAAGTGTATATATAAGTTGAAAAATGAGATGGAGAAGATAGAACTAGCTTACAACATCAATCCAATGAATGGAAAAGGCACCGGTTAAGAGGACAATGAAGAAGATGGCAACTCTAGCTGAAACCCCATTCTTGATCACTAGCTTTTCCATCAAATTTGACCTGTAATTATCTCCCTTAAACTGCAGCAGCTTCTTCTCTTTTGTTCTTCCTCTTGGCTGATGATCAAAATCATTAATTAATCAAACTCTTTTTAATTTGGATTCCATTTAGTTTGATTTATGACAATTTGGGATTGAATCAATGTGGACTTAATTTTGTCATCAATCAGGATGTAAAGACGGAAAAACAAAAGAAGATAAGTAATCACAACATCATCAAAGTATCTCCAACGGAGGGCCATATTTTGGCTCCCAAGTCGAAAATTGAGCTCCAATAGGGAGCCATTTTGATAGCTGAATGGTTGGGCCATTCTCTAGCCGAATTTGGCCATGAAAATGGCTTGGCCCATTTCTCTGTCAGAATTTGGCCATGAATGGCTTGGGCTATTGGTACCGCATCAGATTTTCCACCAAATTCAATTACAAAAAATCCAAATTAAATAACATAACTTCACAGGATAATTTTATCTGTTAACGGTACGAACAAAATACAGACAGCAGAACTTCTAAGATAACATTATCTCTTAGCAGTACGAATGACATTTAGAGAACTGAACTCTAGATATAATTTTATCTGTTGATAGTATCGATGAATTATAGCACACAGAAACTTATGATATGGTGTTATCTTTTATTGGAACAATAGAAACATAGAAGAGATAACGAATTGCATAGGACTAAGTTGGTGCCTAAAACATTAACTACTAAAATAGTGGTTAGAATGTCGTTAAAAGGTACTTCAAGTATATAAAAGATTAGTTAAGAAAAGGGTTGTTGAGAAAAATAGTCAAATTTTAGCTTTGCCACTATTGAAGCAGTTTGGGCAAATTATTTAGCAAGCCAAAATTAGGCTTTGGCCTCCAAAAAATGACTCCATCGGAGATGCTCTTTCTGAGCAGAATAATGATAGTAACACAAACTTTGTGTCACAACCAACCACAACCCCACTCACATGTGGTGTGGGGCCCGTACGTGGGGCCCATGTGGGACCCACACCTCATGTGAGTGGGGTTGTGGTTGGTTGTGGCACAAAGTTTGTGTCACAATCATTTTTGTTCTAAGCACCCATTTGGTTTTAATGTGTTGTGCGAATGCTTTCTTTTCCTTATTATACACACATTAGTACTTTGGTGACCATGCTTGGATACCACATTTTAGGTACCATGTGATGTGTCACTATTGCATTTGTAAAATGTGCACTGCTACATTCTACCAACACATTGATGACACATTGCATGATTCACAAAATGTTGTACTCAAATGTGGTCAGCATGACATTGCTCTTATACAAAAAATCTAGGACCCTTGAATGGTCAGAGAACAAAATCTTGGACCCTTGTGAGATCTAAGGCAGGGGAGGGTGTCATGAGCTTTTGCAACACAATCGAAAAAAAAAAATTCCAAAATTTTACTCATAACTGATTGTGCTGACCAAATTTGCTAGCCCTGACTTTGATCAAAAATATATTGGAATAAAATTTCAATCAACCTCAAACACTTTAAACTTTTCTTGTCATGCAGTTTGAGAATACTTAATACAGACCCCTAAAGTTAGGGGTGTGTACGGGTCGGGGTGTATCAGGTTTGCACCCCACCTGCCACCCAAACCAATCCCCCTGGGATGGAGAAAAAACTCACCCGATTTGGAACCCGATATTCTTTGAAAGGGAAGAATTGATTCATTCTAATTGGCGTCGAATTCGATCGAGTAATTCAGGATTCCTTTTGTAGAAGAAAAACTACAGATTGTTAAGGAGGCGTTGAAAAGGAGGGAAAGCAGAACAATAAGTTCAGGTGGAGGAAGTCCCGGGAGAGACAACAGATTTAGCTGAAGAGAGACAGTTTTTCTGGGTAGTGTATTGGTTGGAAAAAGACGTAAATTTAGGCCTAGTTTGGTCAAAAAAAGTTTCCAATTACTGGTCTGTTGAAATGCAATAAGCCTATGAGAAACCACCCTGGCCAACAAGCCAATAAACCAAAAAAAGGTAAAAATCAGTGCACTTATTTAATTTGGCTTATTGACTGGATAAGCCAATAAACCAAAAAAAGGTACAAATCAGTGTGCTTATTTAATTTGGCTTATTGACTGGATAAGCCAATAAATTAATAATCCGGCTTATTTTTTAACTCAAATCGGGCCTTACATGATAAAGAGAGCAGAGAGAGGTAGAGAGAGGAAGAGTTGACTTTGTTTCTTATGCGTGCAAGTCATAGTATACCGGCACAATGGATCGGGTCGGGTGACACGGTTTAAAAATACATAAACCCGATACCTAAAGAGGGGGGAGAGAGAGAGAGAGAGAGAGAGAGAGAGAGAAGTTGACTTTACTTATTCTTGATGCATACAAGTCTTAGAATACCGGCACAAACGGTTGGGTGGGTTGACACCAATTAAAAAAAAGTCAACCCTATACCAAAACTGAAAACTAATATTTTCAATGTTCTGAAGCCTCTTTGGATTGCAATGCTTTGCGAAATCAACCGCAAGTCTATTGTTTGACCCGTTTTAGTCAGTTGGGACGCTTTAAATAGATTTTCGCGCAACCTTGCCCATAATAGAAGGCACATGGATACCGTTTTGTTGAAGGGACCCGAGAGAGAAAAGTCCAAAAGAAAAAAAAAAAGTATTATTAGAGTTTCAAAAGAAAAAGTATATTAGAGTTTTAAGTTTCTTTTTCCAATTCTCTAGGTTTTAAAGCCGGAAAATCAATGGTAATGACTACGTGACTTGCACAAAAGAAAAGAGTGCAAACTGAATGACTTAGCGTTTCTAAGCCACTCAACTAAATTTCTCATCAAATTTTGCATTTGTTGACCTTTGTGGCAATTTGATGACTTATATTTTTAGTTTTCAAAATCATGACTCCAACTCACCCTACAAACTCTATTAGTTCCTGCAAAAAAAAGCAATGGTAACATATAAAAAACTAATTTTTTATTATAGTTAATGATTTGAGTAGTCAACAAATTTGATGTTGACTTTGATGTGTGGGTTGGAGGAGTTTTTTTCAACATTACTCCTCAAAAAACATGAGAAATAGAGTTTGATGTGTAGGTTGGAGATGCTCGGTCTTCTTCGTTGTCTCTTTTCGAATCCCCAAACCATACCATCTCACATGATTCTTTTCTTTTTTTTTTTGATAAGTTTTTCAACTGTAGAGTTCTCACGGGATCCAATGTATCAGTCTCACATGATCTTCTCGAACAGGGTTTCAATAGATGCAATCAATTCAATTGTAATAATCTCATCAAGAGTAATTAAACAAACAAAGGTTTCATTTTAGCTACCACATTGCAATTGTAGGTGAAACTGAATTTGGGGAGCCTGTAGTGGGCACAGAGTTGTAGTTTCCCGATTTGATTGTTCATCTCCGCGGTTTAGACGTGTTTGTTAACTGTTAGTGGTAATAAACGATCGGGTTGGAGGACTACAACCCCTTAAGTTCCTTGGGGCACTACAGGCTCCCCAACGGTCAGATCGGAGACTACAACGCTATAGTGCCTGCCTGACTCCCCAAATTCAGGTGAAACACTGGTAACAAACAAAAAGGTACAAACAAAATATAAACGAAATTAGTGTATCTTTTGAGAAGCATACCTTGAGAGTGGTGGAGTGCATCCAATGATCCCTAATCAAACGATGTAAGATAGATAGAGAAAATGTTAACAAGCTAATGTGATTAATATAGCTCGAAGTTAAGACACTTACCAAAATAAATAATGATTTGCCAATAATTTAATATGTATCCTTAATATTTTATACTACTAGGTTGTTTCATTTAGTAATGGAAGTCACCTGTGGTCACTTTCTAGGACCTGGGTTGTTGTTGTCCATCCAAGTAACGGACGATCTGGATCGTACGCAGCAGCTGCTGTGCACAAGCTGCACAGCTGCAACCCCCATCCCACTTTCTAAGGGTATGATAGAGTTGCTTGAGAAGGTGGACAATCCATCAATAAAGACTCAACGAGAGGCTTAATTCAAGCACGGTCACTTTCTAAAGGCTATGGTAGAAATTCGAGTCTAGGCGTTTATAGAGCAAAGAAACACTTCTAGTAATCAAAATACAAACTCAAGGATCAGCAAAGGCTCGTTCCGGACTATGCCGCTAGATATTGTCCAAGGCCGGTTCTGATGTTCGTGAAGTCTAAAGCGAACTTTTTTAAATGGGGCCCTAAATCTACTTTACATAGTTAAAAATATATAGGAAAAAGAAAATTTATATGAAGTACAATAATTTGAGAATATATGTATGTACCCAAAAGCGATAACTCTTACAACAATTCAATTTTTATATAGGCCTAATTAGTAATTACTATATAGACCTATAAAATTGGGCGCCCTCAAAATTGATAAAAAAAAAAAAAAAAACAAATTAATAGCCTAGAGCTATAGTTTTTCGAGCTTTAACTCGAAGTCAGCTCTGATTTTGACTGCCCACTTATTTTGGGATGACTTGCCATCGTAATATTTTAAATAATATTTTAAAGGTTGACATGAAACCATTCAAGTTGAAAATATGAAAAGGATAGGTGGTTTACTCTCTTTTTTTTTTTCCTTTTTTTTGGGTGAGAAGCATGGGAGGTTTACTTAATTAATTAAGTAGAGTTCTTTTACATATTCTGAAAAGGACAGGTATATGTGGCAAGCATAAACTGAATTAAGTATTAAATTTAAGTAATAACAATTCGGTGTCACATGCCTATCTCAGAATTCTACTGAGAAAAGGTAGTTATGTAATTAATTAAATGGAGTTCGTTTGCTCAGAAAAGGACATATATATATATATATATATATATATATGCTAAGCATAAACTGAATTAAGTATTAGTAAATATTATAAGTAATTCTAATTAGGTGTCACATGCCTATCTCAAAATTCAACTCAGAAAAAGTAGTCATGAAATACATACGGTATAGTTAAAAAATTGCTATGCTATCACTGATGATGGAATCAGGAATTACATTCGGGGGGGGGGGGATGGCGTCGTTAAAAGAAAGTTTATAGGTATTGTTGTACTCGTTCCGTCCCAACAAGGCCAACATGATATCCCAATGAAAAGACGTATAATTTTTAGATAAAAAAAATAAAGTACTTTCATTAATTGTTTTTATTATTATTATTTTGCATCATATTAAAGAGCTAATCGAGGTCTTTAATTTGGTGCGAAGAAACTCAAAAAATCATATAAGGAAGTATTTTATTCTTTTATCCGAAAATTGCATCTCTTTTCATAGAAACTATCATGACGGGACGGAGTTAGTATGTTTTTTAGTAAAAATATGAAGCGAAAGCTTAAATGCAGACTCAAGCTTTATCCTCTGAACTATCTATTTTGTTAAGACAAAAATAAAGGCTTGATTCATTCTCCTGTGGTTTTTAAATGAAAGTTTTTGATGCATTTTTTTTAATTTAAATCATGAGAGGCGAATGACATCTAAACTAATTGCGAGGAGGGTATTATAGTCTTTCACGTACTAAAAGTTAATGCCGTTAGTGTTTGATATGCCGTCATTCTTTTCTAAGTTCTGAACCAATCATAACTGTAATTGTGCCCTGAAAATCCCAGTTCTCTAATACGTTTTTTTGTTTTATACGTAAACGGTAATTTTTAACGCTCTCCCACATGAAGTAAGAATTTGACGCAACATCAAGGCCGGTCTTGAGCTAAGTCAAGCAAGGCGGGCTACCTTAAGCCCCCGAATTTTGGCCCAAAATTAGGGCCCTGGATAGGTATACCCAGATACATAATATACATTTAATCTATCACTTATATAATCAATGAGCTAACTAGCATAGTGGAAAAAATTAGTTTTTCTATCAAATAGGTACACAGTTCAATTCCTGGCCTCTTTTTTTGCTTCTCCATAACAATATTTTTTCCCCTCTTACAAACTCAAAGTTCCAAAGAGAGATTTTTTAAATTGGTGGAAAAGATAATATGACCAAAAACTAGTTTTATTCGAAACAGAAAAAGAAACAAAATATGGGACCGAGTAACTCGCTACTCCATTTTGAGGGTAGTTTGATTTTTATTTTTATTTTTTTAAAAGAAAATGTAAGGCCTAGATTTACAAGTTCATCTTAGGCCTTGAGAAAATTAGGGCCGGCCCTGAGCAAAATGAGACTTGCCATGATATCTTTTCATGATCCAAACTGTTCGTTATGTAGATTTTGATGGATTATCATCCATGAGGACTCAAACGCAAAATGAGACTTACCATGATAGGTTTGACCCGACAATAAGGCTTGTTTTGAGTATATGATCTCAGATTCTCAAGAACACCACACGTAGTGTGGTTGATTCGTTACTATCTCTAAAAGCCCTGAATTTGTGTCCTCATATAGGAGAGGTAGACGGCACTTGTTCCATCTGGTGTTGGGCTTATTTTGGGCTGGATGGAGTTGTGTATGCAGAGATGGGTTGTCCTGGCTATTTATATAGGAGCCTACTTGAGTTCTTACCCAAAAAGTTGCATCAAGGTCGAGTTTACAGAGTGATCAAAAAAAAAAGGTCGAGTTTACAGCATTTAATTCAATTGTGGGGAAAATCGAGTTGCAACCTACAAGGATGTGGTCCAGAGCAAGAAACATAGCATAATGGTATTTAGGTATCAAAACTCTAAAAATATGAGTTTTTTTATACCTATTGATGTCCGAATAAGATGATTTTTTTACTAGATACTCTTCTCAACGAGCCCTACAACTCTTATTGTTCAGATCAATGATTTTTCAAGCACACAATTTTATAACTTTTCCTGAAGGTTCTTTCAAACTGGTAAGGTCTTGAATTCTGAATGAAAATCAAAGAATGGAAGAGTAACATAAAAAATATACAATGGGCCTGATTTTCTCCGAGATCACCTTAATAATTATTTTAAAATTATTTAACGGTTTCGGATCGTTTGTGTGGGACCCGAAAGTGGGCCCCACAAAATTACATTTTGCAAAGGCTTTGGGTGGGCACCAAAACGGTGCAGTTTACATTTTGAAATTGAGTTCCAAATTGTTTTTATATTCATTCACATACCACTTGGTATCCAATTAATATGATTTTAAATCGCATTTCTTTGTTTCGACAAAATCTACAAATATGGATGGAACCGATCACTGAATTAGATCCGCAAAATTTCCGCTTGACCGTGCAGTTTTTCAGCAAACTGCCGAGGAGCCGTGTCCCTAAAGCTTTGTGGAATATACATTTCACGAAAAATTTCTTGGTGGGTCGACTCAGTCCGTCTATAGGTACCGACGGCTTTGCATCGGCCATGAACCGACGGCTACGCGAGACCCATTCCGAGTCCCGCACGGATGATGTGCGACGTTACTTTGAATGAAAAAAATAGAAGATCAGATCAAGCATCTACACATATCAGATTGAGCTGATTTTTAAACTTTCTCGGAACATCCGTGCGGGACTCGGAGTGGACCCTGCGTGCCTGTCGGTTCATGGTCAAAATCCGTCAGTCCCTTTAGCATTTTTGGGGTCGACTAAAGAAAAACTACGTACTCCCTCCGTCCGGATTTTGTTTGTCCCTCATTCCATTGTAACAGGATAAAAAAATAGTGATATCTTTAGTTCTATAAGACAATGCTTTTAAAATTACATAAACATTATAAATTACTCTATATAATCATTTGAAAAGTGGCACGAACTCCCAAAATGGACAAACAAATCCGGACGGAGGGAGTACTTAGTAACATGCCTTGAAGCCATCTTTATTTTCTCGGACACCATCCTTTTGCATCAGATCTCCAGAATATGCACCAACACAGGGTACATAATCTTGTGAGTTGTGGATTTAGGATTCCAGTGGATTAAAAGCTACAAAAAAAGTCTACGAACATGATAAAGAAACACCAACTCCATACACAATTGTGTTTAGAGCTGTTCAATATTTGCGTACCCACGTGCATGAACTGTTTCAGACGCAATTGTATGGTTCATAGTCTCAAGTTTGGGAGATTCGGGAACCGTATGTAACTGCTGTAAATTGATTGGTTGTTACAAAGTGTAATCAATCTTATTTTTCTACACAAAAGGGAAAATTAAAGTATTTGAATGACAGCATCTACAATAATTCCAGAAGTCGGTACTGGCAACGATGCTATGCAATAGTTCCAGTAATCAAGGAATATTAAGAACAAATTATCACAAGCGAATTTGCGATAGAAACCCCAATAAAACTGAAAATTAAAGCACAGGATTCATCAAGGGAACAAAACTTCATCAATTACAACCATATATTAGCATCTTCCACATATAAGCTACAAATCGGAGCCCCATAACAAAACTGGTTACAATAGTTTGCCACTGGCAACACCAAAATACCCTGCTGTAAATACAACCAGCAGAGGCTCCGAAGTCAAAACCATACAATACAAAGATGGCTTTTTTCAGTCAAACATGGCAGGACATAAAGGCATAGTTATCGTCGTGATCTAAAAAACTCATGTCATGGTTACCTGGGAAATCAAAGAGCAGCTGCAATGCTGTGTCTGATAAATCCTCCAACTCTTTCGAGCTCGAAGAATCTGAACTGTCCATGACATTGTCAGTGTCCACATTTCTGCTCTTAAACTCTATGTCTTCATTTTGATTGCTTCCGATTTGGGCAACACCCATCTCAGTCGTGGTGCCAGAAACTGATCCACATTTTGCAGAAGATGCTTGAGAGAAAACTGGGCTTTGACAAGAAGTTTTGTTCAAATTCCGAAATGATTCCCCGACGTCGGAGTTCCATATGCGGAGGAAGTAGTCCGAACTATGTGTTCCTGAACTGGGCGGAGGATTCAGAAGTGATGATTCCCTTGACAGCCGAGCTTCAGCTTCAAGCCTCGCGCTCTCCCATTGTGCCATGTGGCGGGTGGAGGGTGGGGCAGGTGGTTTTCTGTTTGGACCAGTGGAGGTGGAGGGTTGGTGTGTTTGTGGGTCAATGCCCATGCAAATTAGCTGCTTCTTTAAGTGTGTGTTCCATAAATTCTTGATCTCATTGTCCGTCCTTCCAGGGAGTTGAGAGGCAATTGCAGCCCACCTGCGCCAAGTTTAATAAGTTAATTGGGAGAGACTCGCTACTCAACAATCCTATGAAATTTTTGTTTTTACAGAACAGAAGGGTCGGAGCTGGAAATTAGCTTGATCAGGGCTTGCAAAGTGCTTTCTACAAAAGCAAATTGTTCCAAGCACTACACTGAAAATAAACTGCACGGGCACGTGCCATTTGGATCCATTTTAAATGGACATAAATCTAACCTGTTCCTATGAGTTAATTTCGATTACATATCTTTTTGTCAAGCCATGCAACTGACGGATACACGTCAAGTCGCAAATAGGACGCTTTCTAACTGCATGAACCACAATGTTGACAGATCAATAATCGAAATAAATTGCTGTGCAAATACAAGTTTGCCCAATAAGTGAGCTGTGTCATGCTTAATTGTTCGTTGGATAAGTTACAACATGAAAGCTATCCAAAGGAATACTATTAATATCAAAACCAGCCACAGAGCACAACAGCAAATACCTGTTGCCAAGAATGCCATGCAACTGTATGACAAGCTTTTCTTCTTCAGGACTGAAGGGACCACGTTTAATATCTGGCCTCAGATAGTTTATCCACCGGAGGCGGCAGCTCTTTCCACACCGTAGAAGACCTGCAACAAGAAAACCTCCATAATTCGTTTAAGGAATCAGTAACTACAATTTTCTCTTTTTGCCAGTTTTGAGGATCCAATTCTCACGAAGGGGACAATGCAGTCGGCCAACAGCTATAGTTTGCCAGCTTCTTGAAATTAAGAAAGGTACTCTCGATGGAGGTAAGACTCAACGCCCACATTCAGAACCAAGACCACCTTACTTACAATCCCTAACCAATGTCCTAGACTGTCTTCTCTGTTTGTTGGTTGAGCAAAGCTAGCAATTTGTTGGTGTGCAGACAGTGATTCAATGGTCAGAAGATCAAGATTCCGAAAGCATTCTTTCAGCAATCTCCTTTGTGATTTCGTATGTTACATGGACTACTCTTCATGTCGGGTACTCAGCAATCAGGTAAGCATTGGCATATGTGTCCGACAGGTTAAGTCAAGTAAGCATTGGCATATGTGTCCGACAGGTTAAGTTAGTCCTTCACTTAGCAACCATATTTGCGATATGAATTCACCATGGAACTATGCACAAAACTCTAGTGTTACATATGGAATGCTCTATGACAATTCATACCCACTATCTAACCAAATTTAACAGAAAACATGAAAGAAATATGGACATAATGTTGCGCATTCGTGTCCTTGAAATGAGAATTAGATGAAGTCCGACACTTAAGACGCATACCATCTCCCAACATCCATATCTGAGTCTGTGTAACATATGTGATTGCAGCTAACTTGTAGGCTAATGAGGATCTCGAGTCGATTCTCAGGTTACAATGGAGCCCGCCCAGGCTTGTTAGAATTTTTAGAAGTTTGTATACAGAAGTGTTGTGTCCCCAGCATACGTTGGTCGTAAAATTGTGCTGCCCCCAATTTCTATTATGAAGCAAACAACTGTGTGTCAAGTCTACACTAGCAAATGATACACCTTTTATCATGGAAGGTATGCCTGTTTATCCTTCAGTTCCTATTGGTGTTATGTCTCAGATTGGTAAGCCCACTAAGGGCATCTATCATGGACACTTGAAGAAACTTGTCAAAACCAGTTGTTAACCGCGTGTTAGTTAAGTCAAAACAGCTGTTAGTGACTCCATTGCTCATGTTATCAATACTTTGCTACATTGGTTTGACACCAACTATGCAGCAAAACACTCGTCGCTTAATACACAATCAGGCTAGTTCATTGGAGTATTCATCTACTCGCAAGACAAAATCAGCAAGCACTTCACTCACAAAATTGGACCTCCCTTGTTCTTATTTGCCCATTTTCCCCTGATAGCTGTAGCCATTCCCCTGCATATGCCCTAAAGAGTACCATAGAGATGTAAACTCATTTTATTCGCATAAACATTTCTAAACAAAAGAAAATTGTTTTAGTACCCTAAGTTTTGTGCTGCAGTTATAAGGGAAAGCTAAATGGTATCTTGATACAGAATTATGGAAATTTCTAAAATCAAGCCAACCTCAATCTAAACTTAGACACCCTTTGGCCTAAAATTTTGGTCTTTTTACCAAAGTCCTTTTGGTTATTTTTCAGGGGAAATTCCGGCTCGATATGATTTCAACGGGTGTTACGGCCATCTAAACAGTTGTCTATCTTTGTAAATCCCATCCAAATGGTCTACACGTGTTTCAGCCAATTTCAGCTTCGTTTTGGACTTCGTAAATATTTGTTTCCTTGTTGGTTTATGTCTTGGAGTGCAAGGAAATCTGTTTTGGCAAGGAGCATCTTTGTGAAGGATTCTATGGCTATAAATATAGCCCTACTCAAGCCTTACTCTCTCATTAGAGTTTGGACTTCTTGAGTGAATCCCTCGAAGAAACCCTGTAGGCAGTCTCATCTATAGAACGTTAGGGTTCTTTGAAAAATCTTCATCAGTTTCTAGCTGTGCCCTTCATAGTTATGTAGGCCTTTGGCTATCTGGAAGATCATCAATTTTTGGTTAAAACCGTCGGGTTTCGTAAGAATCATGTGGAACTCCATTCCATCTGTGTCTCTTGGTTAAAATTCTAAGGGTTTTGTGAGACTTGATGAGAGAGAATATATATTTGGTGAGAGATTCCAATCAGGTTTTGGTGAGAAAACTTGTATTTGGGGATTGGTGAGTTTGTCTCTTTGTGAGATTTTTTTATTTGTTACTTCTCGGTTATCAAGACTATCAACAATCCTTGGGTTGCAATTGGGTTCTTATGGGAGCCGCCGCACAATAATTTCCTATTAATTCTTATTAGATTCGGGTCAAATTTTTTTGGATCAACCATTCGCCTCCGCAAGAGGAATTAGAAAAATACAAAATATGAACCCAGGTTGAAAAAAGTTCACTAAAGACCCAAAAAAAAAAAGTTCGGAAAAAAAAAAAAACAAAAAAGACATTCTTGTTCTTCTGTATCTTTGGCGTCATCTACGAACTTTTTGCAACTTTGGCCTATAGTTTCGTAAAAATTATGATGAAAAGCTTAAAAAAGCAACTAAAATTAAATAATACCGGCTGTTTTGACAAAAATTAATTCAGTCTAAACTCACCCTAAGGTTTCTATGAGCTGACCAATTGACTTCCAATATGTGAACGCATCACTTAGCACATATCACTTGCACAATTTTTCTAACACTCATGTGAATGCCTCACTTGAGCTGAGGAACTTTTTTCCCCAATTCTTTTTTTTTTTTTTTTTTGTCATTCCTTTTTTCTAATCTAATTCATAACATGGGAAGGGGAGAATAGGACTCAATCTCGCGTCGATCTCACGTTGCAGTGTGGGGCATCCAAGAGCTTTGCCGCTTAAGCTAGCCACCACTTGCAACTTTTTTCCCCAATTCTTTTTTTTTTTAGTCATCCCTCGTTTAATCTAATCCATAACATGGGAGGGGGAGAATGGGACTCGATTTCGGGTTACAGTGTGGGGCATCCGAGAGCTCGACCGCTTAAGTTATCCACCACTTGCAACTTTTTCCTCGGCTCATGTGAGAAATAATATCTGTATGCATTCCTACATGTGCGTGCAAGAAGTAAGAATGGGAAGAGAAGAATGAGAAGAAGAGGAGGAGAATCGAACCAGCGTGCTTAGGAAGAGAGCGCCAGCTACAGAAGCCATTCTTGTTGATGTACTCAATTAACATCTCGTCTTCTTCAGCCGTCCATGGCCCCTTCTTCAACCCTTTCTTCTCACAACACGGTGTTCTCCCCATTCCTCTCTCTCTCTCTCTCTCTCTTTCTGTCCGTCTCATAAATGATCACATTAAACCCTAATTTTAAAGACTCTATATTCTCAGAGAGAGAGAGAGAGAGGGAGAGGGGGAAAAGTACAGAGCAGAGGAGTGAGAAATGACCTGTCAAGAGAATCACATGGCAGAAGAGAGGATTTTTCCTTTACACAACAATTGCAAGTTCACATTCAATGTCCCAATAATCGAATCCCAAGGGTTTGTAAACACTTGTAAATTCACTTGTTGATTTGTCTCGGCTTGACTTATCACCCAAGGTCGCACGTCAATAGCTCTCGGTATTGATTTTGTCATTGCGACCACCACACCTTATAACAAACGCGTGAATTTGATTGTGGAAGGAACCGAAGAGATTAGTCGATTCATCGGAACACACATTCATCACCAAAAAAAAAAAAAAAATGTCCGAATAATCGAAGAGAGAGAGAGAGGGGGAGGTCTTCGATTCGCATTTAATGTGGTGATATGATGTAATGATGTATCAATCTGTACATATAGGGCTCAGTGGAATAAGAGAGCTGAATTTAATGCGGTGTGTCCCCTTGCTGTTCTTTTTCTGAGGTTTTTTTGAATTCAATTCGCCGTATGCATTCATTCATTGAAACATACTACTATATGGAGTAATTGCAAAAGAAAGGGGGAATTCCAGCAATCGATGAGAAACAGTGCTTTGGGTGTTTGTTTTTTACTGGTCCGAGAGAGAAATCTACAGTTCATCTACTGCAATTAGGAGAGAGAGAGAGAGTACAGAAGACGCATTGAAGATGGAGAGAGATGATGAGAGAGAGGGGTAATAAACACAACACAATACTCCCTCCGTCCGGATTTGTTGGTCCACAAACATACTTTTTCAAGTCCGAAAATGTTTGTCCATTTTCAAAAGTTAAAGGCTAAAATATGGAAAAGTTACACAAAAAGTAGTGGACAAAAAGTAATGGAAAAAAAGTTGGAATCCCCAAAACGGACCAACAAATCTGGACGGAGGGAGTATCTATGTAGTACATGTGGAGATATAATTTATATGGATAGAGAGAGAGAGAGAGAGAGAGGGGACTATGCAGAGAGTAGGGGACCCTGCCGTGGACCATGATCCAGGGGTCCATAAATAAGGAGAAATCATTTTAGGGCTAGGCTTTACATAGTTTTTTTTTTTTTTTTTTAAACGATTTTCGCACGTCCTTTTTATCGAAATCATGACCATTAATTGCACAATAGATAGCTCGGACACCTCACTATAGTGTTATCGTGCGGCACCGCATTATGGGGTTTCTGTTTTCCTTTTTATCTATTGGTATTTCTTTTTGTCTTTATTAATTTGAAGTATAATTGTCTTTCATGTATAAAAACTTATTCAAGAGATAAGGGCAGTTTAGTGTTTTCAATTTGAATAAAGTCTAAAAAAACAGAATGCAAATGGATTAAAAAAGGGGGAAGTTTGTCTCTTTTTTTTTTTTTTTTTTGGGGTTGTCTTCATACTATTGGGAAAATATCACTCACTTTTCATTAAAAATACTACAATTTAGTTCATTTAGTTAGAGGAAATAACTTGTCTTGAATAGTAAAAAAATTTAGACTAAGTGTGAGTTTCTACCACGGTATTTTTGATGTTCTTGGATACAAGTTGTCAAATTAATTAATGTATGTGAGGAGAATGACTTGTTGATTTGACAACTTATAGTCAAATAATACCAAAAATATCTTAATGAAAACTCACCCTAATTAACGAAAAATAACCATTTAGTCAGGGGTCTTTCTAACGGGTGCACTATTGCACTCTTTAAGAGTACATAAAAGTATATTTGTTGGGTCCCACTTGTACTTTAAAAGTACACTTTTAAAATACACCACGTTAAAAGTACACTTAAAAGTGTGCAAGTACAAACAAGACCCACAAGTATACTTTTTTTTAGACCCTTAACAAATACAACATTGCTCTCATTAGCATTTCCCTTCAATACTGTGAAACTCATCCTTGACAGTCACAACTCAAGACCAAACTATATGGTACCCGATTGCACATGCATGGTGTTTGTTCGATGATTTAATAGGACTAAGGGTCCTGTAGTGAAGGGGCGCACTACACGCATAATAATGTCACTGTGTACATGATAACATGGTGATTTTCTTAGAGCATCTCCAAAGGCCTAACCAACATTGGATAACCAAAAGTTGCTACATCATCTTTTGATTATCAAATTCCTCATTGATATTTTTTGTTCATAACATAAAACAATCCCCCCATCACTTTTTCAAATTTGGATAAACTAAAACTTTGCCACATCATTTTTTCAAACTACAAAAAATAGTTTTTGAAACTCTTTTTTAAAATCTGTTTTGTATTAAAAAAATTATTTTAAAAAAGAGTTTTTGAAAAACAATTTAAAAAAAGCTTTTTTCGAAAAATAAAAAATAGTTTTCCATTAAATGAAAAGTTGAAAGATTATATCAAACACTTACAATTATCTTATTCAACTGAATTTTTACAAAGATCACTCAAACAAGATATTTTAAAATTTATAAAAAAAAAAAATCAAATTATTTGTGTGTGTGGAAGTAAAGAGTGGGCTCCGCTAAGCTTCTGTGTACAATTTGGTCGGTCCCATTGTCTCAGATTGCACATGTTACGGTTTCCACATGGCACATGCCCATAGACCTTTTTGTGCCTTAAACTGTTGCCAAGTTTTGAGAAAAAATTATAGGAGTACTTCTTATATCGAAAATTAGCTAACTGATATTCCAACCCCCAAATTGTTATTTACACCATTTTTTTGTCTTTTAGTAAAAATTTTACATATGAAAATTTCACTAAAAGACAAAAAAAAATGGGTGTGGATAACAATTTAGGGGGTGTGGAAATCACTACCCTTATCTTTAATATTTTTAGCCCATTTAGCATTTTTAACAAAAATGGTAGAGACAAGGGTGTAAACGAGCGGGATCGAGCCGAGTTTTAGAATATTCAGGTTTGCTCATTAAATTTTTAAACAAATCCGAACCAAGCTCGAACTCAATGAAACTTTGACGAGCCGAGCTCAAGCTGAACTTGCCTAAGTTTGAGTCGAACTCAAACTTGTTAACGAGTCAAAATGTTAGATATTTATGCTTTTATACAACTCTAGAACTTCAAATATATCTTTTATTTCGTACATACATAAGCCCATACATATATAAAAATTATAAAAGCATATTAGAATTTAAATTTGTAATACTTTTATAAGTTTATACATGTACAAGTTATAAAAAAAAAATTCATCATGTATATGTGAAATTTTATACATATTCAATGTTATATATGAATTTCTTATGATATATATATATATATATTGTCAAGTTCAAGTTCGGCTCAAATATTAAATGAGCCTAAAATTAAGGTTCAATTTCAATTTTTATGTATCCTAATCGAACTCGAATAAAACTTTATCGAGCCGCGTCTCGAATAATTCACGAACGACTCATTTCATTTGTAACCCTTATCACGATAGTTTGGTCCCTTGGTCCGAAAATGTCTCCTGTTTGGAGGAATTGAATGTGGTCAATGGTCAAGTCAAAACACTCAAAGATGGTTTGGTCCCTATCAGGTTGGAGTAGTTGGAGTGTCTTTACAGATACTAGGGCTGCACAAAAAAATCGGTGAACCGTGAATCCGGTCCGGACCGAATCAATCCGTGCATTTTGGATTTTAACCGTGGATTAATGGTCCGGACACGGATTGAAAAAATAGTAAACCGTGACTCGCGGTCCGGACACGGATTTTGATTTCAAAACCGTGGATTAACCAATCCGAACCGTGAGATTTTTATTATATAATTATACACACACACATAATTTTACACAAACTTCTACTACACAGACTAGGGGGTAAACTGTGATCTCTTTCAAAACTTAGGGGTTAAACTGTTACACTAAGTTCTTCTATAATCAGAGACCTAACTGTTATAGTATATCTCCATACTTGTGTGGTACGAACTTTTGTGTTTGTGGACTTGTGGTGTCCTTAGTATTTATAGAATTTGAATAATGTGCTTTGGGATGCTTCTTGATTTTATTTTTATGCCAGATTTTTTTTTGAAAGCAAAAGAAAATTTGAATAAAGTTTGGAGCCCTTTTCCCACTCCCTTGGCTTGTTTACCCAATTCGACCCTTCCCCATTTTGCAACCCGGCTTTCTTTGAAATCAAACTCGTATTCTTCTCCTCTTCTATTCTGGATCTTGTGTGCTCAAATTTGAAGTTCCTATTAGAAGCATCAAATGAAGCAATCTTGACCAAAATCTTCTTTTCCCTAATTACTAGCCCATTTAGATCTTAGATCGCGTCCCACGCTTCCTTCTTGGATCTGAATCTGACGAACCCAAATTTGGTGTTGAATCATCTACTCATCTTGTGGGGAATAAACACATCCAACACTTTACCAAATTTGGAGAAGAGTTGGGCAAGCCACTCGGCATCCATGTCCTTGGGGAGAATATCCACATAGATTGTGGTCACTTGCCCAAGCTTAGATCTAAAGTTACTCACCTGGAACCACTCGTCTATTTTTATGCCAGATTACAAGTACCGTAAACAAGAATGTCTTATTAAATCATTTGTAACTCTGTTACTTGTTTATATATAACATGTAATCCGTGGATAAAACCGGAACCGATCCGTGACTCGCAGATCGGATTGGAACCGAACCGTGAGACTTTTGGTCCGGACGTGGATTGTATTTTCTAAAAACCGTGACTCGCGGATTAGGATTGGATTCATGTCAATCCGATCCGATCCGGACCGTGTACACCCCTAACAGATACATGTGTACAGATGGGTCTTGGGGACCAACTTTTGGGTCCCACATGGACTATTCGATCCATTCAATCATCTTAGAATAATTTTTTGAGGGGCCCCGAGAGAAATCAGCTCAATCAGAGATGTGTAAGTGCTTGATCCAAATTCTCCCCTTTTCATTCAAAGCGTTTTGAATGAAACGGGGAAATTTTGGATCAAACACTTACACATGTCCGATTGAGCTTATTTCTCAAGGAGCCCCTCGAAAAATTATTCTAAAATGATTGAACGGCTTGGATCGTCCGTGTGGGACCCAAAAGTGAGTCCCTGAGATCCATCTATACACTGTCTGTACAAAACCATCTGTCTCCATTGTTTTTCCGTTGGAAACCGAGGACCTGCTACAGGGGTGTTTGCCTGCTCGGGGGGCTCGTTTTCGTCTTTTTAATCTTTTGACTTCTTATATTACGATGATAAGAATGTATTTTGAATCTAGTGGGTTTGGGATTCGTATAGTAAGCCAAGTCATTATATTCCCGTAACGACGTTAATTGTGGGCCCTTTGAAATTTTCATTTGGGATCGGAACCTTTCATTTTTTCAGGAATATTGAGCACATTATGGGTATATAAAATTATGATCATCGGAAATTGATAGACACACATTTGAGACAATTTTGTCTTACGGTGCATTCTCGAAATGATATTGGTCATCCATATAAATGTCCAATTAATTTAATTTTTTATATGAATGATATGTTTAACATTCTCTGCAAATTGTATGGTTCCGATCTCCAAACAAATAATATAGAGGATCCACAATTAAGATCACTACGGGTACCCCAAATCTAAATATGGTAGGGTGTTCAGGAGAAATCTGCATTTTGCAAAAGGAGTAGTATTTGAGAAATATATGCAAAATACATTATGTAAGTCTTTTTGTTAACCAAAATGAGAGAAGTGAAAAATGAGAAATTGAAAAGCTCTTCACCCCCTACTTTTGGCTTCTTCTCGCTAATGTAAAAAAACTAAAACACATTCTCGCATAATGCATTTTGAAATTTTTAGCCAAAAACGTAAAGATGAAAAGTTCAAAATGAGGTATCCAAACATCCTCTATGAAAATTTCAAATGGGTACCGCCCCGAGGTCGAATATGTGACTTAGATTGTTATTTTGCGAAATTCGGTGCGTAGAACATCTCTAAAAAAAATAAAATAAAATAAAATACAATTGATACGGGTGATATTATATTCTGATAAACGAACCAAATTATCTTAAAATTTATTTTCTTTTTGTGGATCGTATTTGTCCTCCATTTATTCGAGGCACGATTCGTTATATCCGGTCAATTGGTTTTTTGCAAGACTGTTCAATGCGGCAAGGTATATAAACAGAATGGTCTGTGGCATGTTCAGGGGTTGGCGAACTATTTGAAGAGTGATGTACCCCTGGCAGGCAGGGCCGGTTTTCTACAGTCTCACTTGCACGTTTTCAATCATAACGGTTCACCATACCCCGTCTTCGACTCGAAAATCTATTCCCGTCCTTGCCCCTAACCTGACCGGGTAACGGATGAGTACTCCCTACTCTGGTCTCATTGGATAACAGGTTTACTCGCCTCACTCCTTTTCTTTTTTTCATATTAAAAAAATATTTTTTTATTCAAAAACTAGTGAGCACAAACAATAAAGTTTGCAAAAAAAAAAATAACAATTACAACTTAACCATCATCTACTATTTATAAGGAAAATGAAAAATACATATATAATGTGAGATACTAGTTGTAAGGGTAAAATTTACTCTATTTTATGCATCAAAAAAAGATGCAAGGCGGGCTCAGGAGGGATGATGTCTAACTTAAGGTCTCTAAACGGTTGGGTTTCTTCAATTCTCTCCCGACCCCGACCCTACACCCAAAAACTTTAATAAATACCCGTCCCGATAAGAGCGGGGCGGGGCGGGTTAAATAGTCATCTCTAGGTGCAACAAACACACTCCAGGGTCGAATAACCATCCCTGGTTGTACTACACTTCAACATGGCTTTTTGAAATGTAATCATCATAATCCGAAGCAATCATTTTTAAGAGTTTGCAGATCACTACAACTATGTAAGAAAATCAAATTAATCAGACATCTATAAAAGCATAATCAAGTGAGATTTGTCTTGCAATTCATTTAGCATTGTCCAACCATGTCGCCTTCAACATCCAATAAACTTGTCTTTCAACATCCAATAAACTTGTCTTTTAGCACACAAAATAAAGTTCTTCAACGGACTCTAAATTTGTCTTTGAGTACAAAAAATTAAGTTCTTTAATTAATTAGCTAGCTAATGAAAAATGCACTTTAATGAGCTATATATATATATTCATTACTCCATCTTTTAGTCTTTCCTTTCTCTCTCCTCTCTCTCTCCTCAAAGTCATTCTCACTCTACTCTTTCTCTCTCCTCCTTCCCTTCTCTCTCTCTATCTCTCTCCTCTTTCTCCCTCCTTAAGTCTCTCCCCAAATTTAGGTAGTGGCTTGAAACACTTTAGGAAGTGAAGAGTGCCATCTAAAATTTTAGGAAGTCAATTTTTGTGCACTAGAGAGTATTTTTTGAGTTCTTCTTAACTAACTAGTTAAAGCATTTTAGGATACTCTTTTAGGTAGTGCACTAAAGATACTCTTACAAACTCTATGAGGATTGTTCTGAATCGTGACAATCATTACTTTCGGAGTGCCAAACAAGCCCCACGAACTCTCAAGTTCGCGACACATGGGGTGCCCCCACTCGCTTACAGATTTAATTTAGGAAGCATAATGTTGTTCGCAAATGTTTGGGTGCCCCCACTCACATCCAGATTTAATTCAGGAAGCATAATGTTGAACCTTGCATATTTTATTGCGATCGTCAGATAACCGCGCAAAAATTCAAATTGATCGAACACTCGTAAAATATAATTACACCATCTATGTTTTCTAAATAAAAGTAGAAAATTGACATTGACACTCTCCATTTTTCTATTGCCACTCATTTTTGTCTTTATCTTTACATATAAAGTGCAAGAGTAAGTTTACCTAATAAATACCAAAAAAAAAAAGTGAAAAAAAAGAAAAGGAGAGTGCCAATAACACTTCCTTAAAACTATTTTCATAAAGCGGTTGAGAGCGTCCGATAACCATAAATTCTTGCATGTATGTTATTCAACAAGCCCTATTAGTTGAACCAAAGCGACCGTGAGGACCTAAACAGCAAAACAATTTTCTGCAAAACATGTTTCAAAGCTTCACTGCTCTGTTTGCCGTTTGCGTTTGTCATTCGCCGTGCTAGCACAAAAGATGCCAGAACGATAAGAGATCAATCACAAAAGACGCTTCCATCGTGTTCATATTACACGGAAAGTCAGAAAAAACTAGCAAAGGTATTTCAGCAGAAAGCATAGATACTATCCAACAGCGACACTCTAAAATGCTAATATTACCCACAAGACCAGATAATTGAACGCAACATTCATCTGGGATTCTACATGCCCGTTTAGAATTCTCAGGGTCCTGTGCAAGTCTCAGGACTATAGAAAGTTAGAAATGTAAGAAAGCACTCAAAAGGGTTTTTTGCATCTGAACAGAAGTCTTCCACCATACCATGCCCATCTCATGTGCAGGATTGCACCCTCCTCTGATGCCGAGTTATATACCGTCTTCGATAGTAGGACCCATCGATCCTACAAATTCAACAGGAAAAATAGGTAAGATACGAACCAGCAAATTGATACATCAAGACATACAGTGATACAGGCAACAGAATTCATTGACGGGTATAATCCGGAGAATTTGCAAAGTAATACGAATGCAAGATTTCATCAAAGAAACTTGTGATGACTATCGCAAAGCTAGGTCTCATGACATCTTACTAGCGGAATCCTCCTAAGGGTGGCAAATCCACCTCAAAAGTCAAAAACTTGCTTCAAAGCTCCCAAGTTGGCCTTTATTCGGAATCTTGCTCTCATCAAGAAAGGATCCCGCTCACAACTAAAATAGAACCTCAAGCATATAAATCACAAAAGAAACAAAAGAAGAGATACCAAGCAAGAGAAATGTAAAATAATGTTAATACACTTGAAAAATAATAAATCAAATCTTGGAATTGCATCTGCATTTCCTTGAGGAACAAACACACTTCATCAAAAAAGTCAAGTAGATATAGGATAAAACAAAATTGCTATTTTTTCTACTGAGAAGTTTATTTTGAGGTTGGGGAAGAAGGGTATGGGTACAATAAAGCAAAACCCAACATGATCACATGTCAGTTGCAACTAGTTCTTTATATCAGAAAGCCACACAAGTAATAAACTGAAATGCATACATATAAATCACTCACCATTCGTATCACCACCAACCATTTAGGGGAAATCAACCACTGGTCACTGACAGTAAATACCCTGGTCTATATGTGGAGGAATTTGCTTTATCTCAGTTCCAAGTTCTTGCTCAATCCTATACCTGTCGAAAGGGAACAACCACGTAAATAAATGTGCAGCCTCGACTCAAAAACACGAAAGAGAAAACAGAAATCGCAAGGGGAAAGAATACTTCTAACTTAAAAAGTTGAGGAAATTCTATTGTCTAGGAGAGGAAGTTGAGGAACAATGTGCATACAAGTTGAAACGGTCTTCATAAGTGATCAAATTCACTGCCAACCCAAGGTGTCCAAACCTCCCTGATCGACCAACCTACACACGTGACACGAAAATGCATGAGAAAATAACTACAAGCAAACCTTCTGCACAGCAAAATCTTCCAGGATATTTAGAACATACCCTATGCAGGTAAGTCTCTGAATTCCTAGGGAAATCAAAATTAATCACAACATTGACTGCTTGAATGTCTATCCCCCTTGTAAAAAGATCTGCAGTCCATCGCAAAAAGGAAAGAACAATGAGCATAACAATAAGTAGTCAGTAATGCAGCCTTCAAATAGAAATAAAACTCTAAAGACAAGGGGACATAATTGGATAGTCGAACTTTGAATTGATACAACACCCAACACGTTCACATGTCAGTCCAGGCAAAGGCATCAAATATCTCCTCAACACAGTTGAATCATATGGCCAGAATGTGTCTTAAACACACAGTTGAATGAAAGTATCATGCCATACTTTTTTTTGGTAAGTAATAAAAGTATCATGCTATACAAAATTGATTTACCTCATCATCACTAATTACCCAGTTTCGGTCTGCAAGATATCTTTAGGGTTTAGGGCTTTAGTATACCCTTGTGTAGGTGCTTATAAATAAATTATTCTACACTTCAACTGGGGATACACTGTTTTTTATTCCTAATAAGTAAAATTCTATTAGTAATATAATCTCATAAAATTGTGTACCGCGTAGACACTGGATTAATGTAAAGCATGTCATATAATGTGAAATGGTGTATATTGGCTTTAAGTTGAAAGATACATACAAGGTTACCAAAAAGAATTAACATTTCACATGAAGATAACGTCCCCCACAGGTTAAACTAACAACACAAAAACAGAGTAACATAGACATAAAAACCTCTATAGTGAAAAAAATCTAATACATAGGCAGCTTAAGAGCAATCGAGCAACATTTAACCAAGTAAATTTCAATGAACTTCATGTGAAATGGCTAAAGACTTTAAAGGGCATAAAAGGTCCATTGTGTATTTTCGGAAAACAAACTCAATCTCCAAGTCAAACAGAAATTCAATCAATTCAGTGATCTCCCACGCCCATCATGCTAGCTTCAAGTACATCAGAAGGGGCACTCTGGCTTAAATATTCATACTCATTTCACGATTGTAGATGTAATTCTGACCTAGTACAGAATATAAATGGCACAAGTTACAACTTATGGTTACTAATCAATCCTCATTTCACAAGTGAACAGAGATATAGCAGGGGCTCTTGCATAATTTTGACCTGATTAGAAGCAAGAATGGTATTCAGAAATAAAGACTTCCACTAAATGTAGCATTAGTGTAATAGCCGTAAAATATTAGCAAATAGAATGTTGCATTGACAAGAAGTAAATAGAGACTCTAATAAAAAAACTCTCCCCATTTCAAATTACTTGTCACTTAATACTATTTTGAGAGGTTTCAAATTGTTAGTCCCCTTTGAAAATTCAAAACAATATTTACTCAATCTTCCAAAATAACCCTCTTACCAACAACAATAATTTCATTCAAAAGTTGAAATATAAGGGCATTGTTGGAAATTAATTAATCTGTTTAATGTGAATGCATTTATTGAATGCAGTTATTGCATGTCTGCTTAACAAGTTAGAATTTCCAAAAGTGACCAGCAATTTGAAACAGAGGGAGTAACATCGAACAAAATTAATCCAGCCAAACAGCAAAAGTGCTAGCACTAGTGGAAACCAAAAGGCATCAGTATCCTACCTGTACAAACAAGATTCCTGCATGCACCATTACGGAAATCATGAAATACTCTGTTGCGATGATCTTGAAGCATCTTTGCATGAATGTAGAAGCAAGAATACCCAAGCTCTGTAATTTTCTTAGCCAGCAATTCCACTCGATTCACCGAATTGCAGAAAATGATTGATTGGTTTATTTGAAGCTGTAGAGAACATAAAGATATAAACGTAGAAACCAAAATACTAGTTATGCATTATCCAGTTAGAGGTCAAACCTTGGAAAAAAGAGTGTTAAGGCAGTGGAGTTTTTGTCTTTCTTCAACAAAAGCATAGAACTGAGTTATACCCTTGAGAGTAAGCTCATCCATAAGGTTAATAACATAAGGCTTGCGCAAAAATCTATCTTTAAAATCCTTGACAGTAACAGGAAATGTGGCTGAAAACATCAATATTTGACGGGTCACAGGTAGGAAACGGATCAGCTGCTCTACTGACGGTTGGAACTCTGGAGACAAAAGTTTATCAGCCTGAAGGACATGAAACCACAAGCCATTAGATTTATTCCATTTCAGATGTTTAACCGAAGCAGATCAGAAGTAAACCAATCAGAATTTCATAACTTCTAAGGCTTTGGACCCAATCCGCACAAAACATCCCTATAGACAGTCCCAACTCTAACGACTAATGAGCGCAACCAACTAAGAAGGGCACAGAAATGTTGCGGCTTGGATTTTGCCGAATAAAAGACAAATGTGAAAATCCTCAATGTGAAAAACACAAGCCATATTCCATAAAAAAGTGTGTTGGAATCTCCATCCAACTCCATTCTAATCACTAAAAAAAGTGTTACAAATCTTGGAGAACTTATTCAAAGTCAAAGTGATCTTAAGCCCTTTTTACAAAAATAAAAGCTATCTGATGCATATAACTCTACAGACAGAAGATGAACCCTAAATACTTTTGCACCTTCTAAATCATGATTTCTTAGTCACTTTAAACCCCATTGCTTTCTTGTCAGTTGGTCAAAACCTTTTCACTAGACGACCTTATAACACAAGCAAAATAAACTCTGCTTACTAACAAACACCAATCACTCTACGATAAGATCATGGAAGGATAAAATCTAAAGAGTAAAGATGGATGTTGAACTGTACCTCATCCATGACAAGCATTGAGCAATCTTTCAAAACACAAACACCTTTTCTGGCAAGATCTAGTATTCTTCCTGGAGTTCCAACGAGCAGATGAACTGGTTGATATAAACGCATTATGTCATCTTTTAAGCTGGTTCCACCAGTGGTAACCATGACTTCAATATTCAAGTGCTTCCCAAGCTCCTTGCAAACTTGGGATGTCTGCAGAGCCAATTCTCGCGTTGGAACAAGTATAACAACTGCAAGAAATGAACTCCATAAGACAAGAAGCTAAACTGAGAACAGGAAAAACATCAAATATCTGCATTGTCCATTAGGTGAAATGCACTTCAACTACATCAGGTATCCGAAGCCTTTACAGATGCATGATCTGCAGTCAATCAACTCCTGACTGGATAATGTTCGATCATACATAGCTGGCCCTTATTGAATCAATGTTCACAGGGATGCAAATATCGGCAATTGTGCCTCAAATGATCCTCAAAAGGGATAAGCTGCATACCCAGCTCAATTCATTCAGAGTCTTGCACAACCAAAACTTTTTGTTAACATTCTCCAAATATGTTAGCTCTCACTTGAAATTGCCAGAAGATTCTCGTCCAGGATTAACAAAGTTGTGCAATTTGTGAGGAGACATTTTTAATGATATGCCCAAGTGTGCAACCACACTAACAAAAACATTCTGTATTAAGTGCTACCATAATTAGAAAAATATAAAAGATAATCCACATCCACACACACAACCAAATCGTTGAGATTAAAACCTTGAATAACGTTGTTATCTTGATCAATTTTTTCCAAAGCAGGAATGCAAAAGGCAGCAGTCTTTCCAGTTCCATTTTTAGCCCTTGCAAGAATGTCACTTCCAGTTAGAGCAATTGGAATGCTTTCCTCTTGAATGGGAGATGGTTTCTCAAATCCTTTCTCGTATATTCCCATCAGTAGCTCGCGTTTCAGAAAATAGTCTTCGAACTCATTTCCTTTGGTGGCAGTCACATCCTGCAAGAAAAATGGGAGTGATAACCAGGACTAAACTTCATGTCACCACATATCAAATTCAAAGAATACATAGTATGGAAGGAACAATAAGTAGGTGGCATCACCAACCACTTAGTAAAAGAAGAAAACGAAAGACCTAAGCAATCACTACATTCAAACTAGAAAAAATCCACACATCTACAAATGTGGTAGCAATTGCAATTGTAGAATATTGGCTCTTATACAGCATGTCAAATCTTTATGACTGCCAAAAACCTTCAAGATTATACTTGAGGCAGAACGACGATTGTAGCCTGAAAAGTTCTCCGGTGTGTACCAAAAAACAAATTTAAAACCCCAACGAGCTGTCACACTTTTCACTTTCTAGAACCGATAGAACAAGAGTATGATGTATCTTTCATTCATCCGCATGTGTGACTCGTTCAGGATCAGCTTAGGAGTTGTTCCACAAAACTATTGCGCTTTACGAGATAGGTCACTCTCACAATACATCAACCCAAAAAAACTTAGCCAATTTCTAGAACAACCCCTAAGTATTAACACCTCTATTTAAGTATTACCAACAATGTGATGGTCAACTGTAAGGATCAACACCTCAAACCGTGCTTCCTCAGCAGTCTGATGGTCAAATGTCAACATCATTGACTATGCTTTAGCACCACTTTGATGATCACATACCAATACTAGAAATTCAGAGGCCAACAAGAGTACAAACCAGACGCAAAAGGGGGAAAAAAATTATACATGTTCTGTAGTACAGACCGCTTAGTGGTTAGTACACTATGCCTCTCTCAACCCTCCATCTTTTACTTACTATGGGCTATGGCTATCAAATACAAAACCAATCCAAACCAAACAGAGCCTTAACTCCCAATCAATTAGGGACGGCTACATGATCCATTTTCTCCATTGAGCTCTGTCAAGGGCATCATGTTCCGTGAATCGAACAAAACTACCTCTGTCAAGGGCATCATGTTCCATGAATCGAACAAAACTAGATCATTTCGAATTCGAACTACTGCATCGATCAATCTATGATAGATATGTCTAAGCCCACCTTAATCTAGTCTCCCTCCTATTATCTTTTATCGGTGCAACCCTATCATTCCGAGAAGGTTTTCATTCCTAATTCTATCTCACAAAGTCCCACAACACATCCATCTCAACATTCTCCATTCAGTTATACCCATCTTACTCGCAATGTTGTTTTTTAACAACCCAACACTCCTTGCCATATAACAGAGCTGGTCTTATAGTTGCACGGTAGAATTCTCCCATCAACTTTGCGGGTATCCTGAGGTCACACAACACTCCCAAAGTACTCCGCCATTTGACCCAGCCAACCTGCACTCTATGTATCATTGCTAACAATGAAGCCAAAGTAATTAAAAACACTCGCTTCTTAGTAACACGTGTTCTTGGAGGGTCACCTTATGAACAGTTGCACTATCACTACCAATAAACTTACATTGTAATCCCTCCATCAATGCTAATAATTGAGCCAAGATAATTTAAGACGCTCACTTCTTAGTAACTACTCTTTTTGGAGGGTAACCCTAGGAACAACTGCACTTTCACTACCACTAAACTTACACTACCAAGGGGTGTGCGTGGCATGACCCCAGGCGAGGCGACCTTAAAGAAGCACAGCCTATGCGCAAGAGGCAAGTAGGTAAAAGGTGACGAGGCGATGAAAAGTCGCACTTCTTTCAAATTCAATCAAATCCTTAGCATTCGGTTATCTAGGTTAAAAATATTACCTTGGCCGTCGATCTTTAAGGGTCTCCCCTAGCCGAACATCATCTCTCTCTAATCTCTCATCTGCATCAGTCAATCAGAGGGCAAGTTGATCAGTGAGCAAAGTCCATCTCCAATCTCTCATCTGCAACTGTCTCGATCACCGTCTAACTGTCTCTCCTCTCCTCTCATCGATATAATCCCTCTGTCCCATTTTAAGTGTCTTCTTTCTATTTTGGGATGTCCCAAAATGAATGTCTCATTTCTAAAACAACCATCAAAACATGCCAAACTTCCAGTTTTACCCTTGAAAAATACTCTTTCCATCCTAACTGGTTTGTCCACTATTGATATTCATGTCATTGTCAAATTGTCTATATCTTTCAAGTTACAATGTTTTTCATAATTCTGAAAAACTTCGTACAGCAAAATTAATCGAGATGTATCACATAAAATCCATATTACATATTTGAGTTGCATATTGAAAGATATAAGCAATCAAAATACATTAAATTAACTTCACAATCTCAATGGATAATTTTGGAAAATCAAAACCAATAATTTTGACTTCTTAAAAAGTTAGAATCCCCCAAGAGCACTTAAAATCGGACGGAAGGAGTATATACTTATATATATAGGGCCGGTTCCGGGGACAAATAAAAAGACACTCCATCTCAGCCATTGGTTTCAATGGCTGAGATTAAAATTCAACAAAACAGTATCTCTCTCCCAACCAAAACATGCCCACGCCCGAAAACTTACTCATCTTCTTCCCCAGAACACCAATCCCACCAAACCCTAACTACCACCACCACAGCCATGGGTTTCAATGTTTGATTGAGCCTTTCATTTAAGAATTAAGTTGTTTATCTTCGCCTTTTTCCCCCCTTCTGTACTCAATTTTTTAGTAATATTTTCAGGTGATCAATCCACGTGTATTTGAGATCATTGACCTCTCTGTTTTATTCTATTATCTAATTTCCGTCCACAATCATCATCAACTGGACTACGATTTGGTTCATCTCTCACTGATTATGGAGGTTGTTCAGTTGAATACATCTTCTAATAGATCGATTTCTTCTCAAAACTAGTTCTCCAACGCTAAGAGAAGCAATCAGATACTCAATCCTTCCAATTTTCACAGAGGTATTATCCAGGCGCCGCCACTCTCTCCTCCTACTCGTACCCTCCTTCACTCTATTTTTCACCCACCTCAGCAAACCCATAACCAGCAGCCTCTTCTCCCTCTTCCAATCCCAAACCAAACACTAACCCTAGAAACAGAGGCATTTCTGCCCTCCAATAACCCGAAAAATCAACAAACCCAAATCCACACCGACCAAAAAGGCAGATGAAGCAAAACATGTCATGAAATCTTCTGCGAGTTTGGTGGTTATTCCATCGGGTAAGCCGGTGGAACCCAACCCAGACCTTCTGAAGGATGTATGGGGGTTTTATTCTCTCTCCTCCGCCAAGGAGCTTGCCTTTGCCTACTTTTTCAGTGTTAATGTTTGGTGGTAGTGGTGTTTTTGGGGGAGAAAATGAGTAAATTTTAGGGTGTGGGCATGTTTTGGGAGAGAGAAATTGTTTTGTTACATTTTAATCTCAGCCATTAAAATCAATGACTAAGACCCAGACATGGAGTGTCTTTTAGTGTTTTTTTTTTCCCCCGGAACAGGCCCCATGTATATATGCATGCATGTATGTATGTATGTATGTATAGAAAAGTGTTTGAAAATAACAATTTTCTTGTATTAACGTATTTAATGCGTAAGGAATACTTTATCTTCTTTTAATTTTCAGCTCAATGTGCAAGGAAAACTCAATCTTTTTCAGCAAAAATATACAATTATACATAGGTAAGTCTTCACTTGAATGTTATGTTGTCTATAACTCAATGGCTTAGTGTTTATTGTTTGAAGTATAGGGGTATGCTATTTTCCTCCTCTTCTTTTTGCATAGGTGTGCCTCACTACATAAAGGTGCTCGCCAAGGCCCCGAGGACTTTGCTCCTTGGTTCGCCTTTCGCCCTCGACAACTATGCTCCATGTACTCTATGATACTCCTACTCCTCGTAGATCTTTTTTACTCCAATGCTTATTTCCAAGCTTCTAATATAGCATGAAAACCTTGTGTAATTGCATCTACAAAGTCACTGTCATCCACATCATCACATACCATGCGATATCATCCTGAATATGCCTACTCAATTGATCCGTAATTAAGGCAAAGAGGCAAGGACTCAAAGCAGACCTTGGAGTCATCATACTATAATCGGATATTCCTCGTTTTCCCCCCTAAAAATCAAATAGTAGTGACAGCACCCCCATAAATATCCTTAACTACAACAATATACCTTTTGCCACCCCCATAAATATTCCTTAACTGTAACAATATACCTTTTGCCACTCTTTCTCCACAAAACCCATCATAAAAGGCACATTATCGTGTGTTTTCTAAGTCTGTGAAAACCATATGAAGGTCCTAATCTTTCTCCATAATTCTCAACCAATCTCCTTAACAATTAAATTTGATCCTGCAGTTGATATACCAGGCACAAACCCAAACTGATTCTCCAATACCAGGCAATGCCCGACAACTCCATAATACTTCCTCTCTCCATATACGCATTAGTTTCAACAGAAATGGAGTCAACACTGAACAAACAGATAATGCTTACGTACTGACTATTATGTCTTCATAGCACCTCCCAAACAAAACCAAGATACTCACCCCCAAGTTGTATATGCAGCATCACTGGTAGACGTAGGTTAGAACCAAACAAATAGGCATGTTCAGTAGCTCAACTATGAAGCGATATTAATACCATCACCACATGACTACAAATTCATTAGAAGAAAAACATGAAACACCCAAGAATGTGTAGTTTTAGAAAGAGCCCATATGCCCACATACAACTACCGCATGGGACCTATTAAGATTAACTACTACTCCCTCTGTCCCCATTTAACAGTCAGTCCCTTTTGGAGTTCCCAACTAAATAAGGGAACACAATCACTGCACTTTTAAAAACCTATTTTTCTAATTTTGCCCTTCAATCATTACATTTTCTTACTTTTTTAGTACTACTAATCTCAAAATGAAAGGGTAAAAGAGGAAATTCATTAACTATTACTTATTTAGTTTTAAAGTGGGACAATATTTTTGGGACAACAAAAAGTCCTTACTAGGACCATAAAATGGGGACAAAGGGGAACCAAAAACACAAGGGAAAATTGGCTGAGATACATCCCAAAACGCAAGAAAAAATTGCAGTACTGATGCTTTCTTTAGCTCTACCATAATAATCGGGCATCAAAACACAACCTTATAAATTTATCAGTGTTGCATACTTGCATTAACTCGTTCCAGCTAAAAGTTAGAACACTTAATCAAAGACTTCAAGTTGTGATTTACAGAAATCTAACAGCCAGAGAAGAAGAGTTAGAACATATTGCCCAAATAAGTGGTTTCAGAGGAATCCTGGACAAGATTTTTACAGTAAGAATAACCAATGATAGATCGAAACATGCGTGAAATCATATCATTCAAGTCATACCTCAGTCCTGTACCGCGTATCAACTGGTGGAAGATTCAACCGTGCCTTCCAATCGTGTGAACTAAGAAAAACCAAGAAAAATACCAGTTGAGAGGACATGTTAATTACCAGTTGAGTAACCAGCAAAAACAATATGTTACGTTGATAATAGCATGTAGTAAAACTTGTAGAAGCTTTATTAGATCTGAAAATGAATATTATATTACCATACATAACAACCCACACACCGCACACAAAAATACCTCCAATTAATTTCATGTTTTCTCTACCTAGATAGTATATGGGTGCACTTCTACCATTTATGCACAGGAAAACAAAAACCACCTAGAGTCTGCTCATTCTCATCTCTTGCTTTCTATTCTTCAGTACAGTTTCTTTATTTTAAGTAATGCTATTAACAAAAACTTGGTAACTCCTAATTAAATAAAATCCCTCATGTCACAAAAAAATACTGCATACTAAAAGTTCTTTGGCTCTACTAATAGGCAAGGATTTCCTCAGGCATCGTCAAAAACTATCCACAATCTCACATTTACAACTCAGCATGCACTTTTCGGCGGAGAAATTTATTTGTCAGAAGGTCATCATTTGGTGCAGTGACGGTGAAAATTGGATTGAGCCCGAGGCCATCAGGACAGAGAGAGAATTTGACTAAAGACAAATCAAGAAACTATAATTTGGCTTAGGTTGGAGATGGTTTTCAATTCCCAATTATAACTTTGGCTATGGATTTTGATAGCTGTTTGAGATACTCTAACATGCTATAGATATTCGAACACGTGTTCGACTAGATCCCAAGTCACGAAATGCACGCAGGGGTTGTTCCAGAAACTGTTTTTTTGCAAACTGTCATTTTTTCCAGCAATGCATCCACCCAAAAGGCAAGAAAAAGGACCGTAAAAGACAGTTTGTGGAACAAGTCCTAAAACATTGTAACCCATAACAACCAAATCTGATGCACTAAACTCCACGACTATTATGTTAATATATTCCTCGATAGGTATATCAAAATTAAAACGTCAGAGGAGAACAACATAAAGATACCTCGAATCAACAGCCTCCGACTGTACTGTCTTTTCTACTTCGTCAACGCTCGATTCAGCCCCTAACTGGTTCCTCCTTAGCCACTGTTGCTGCTGTTGCTGTTGCTGTTGCTGTTGATGTTGCTGTTGACGTTGTAGATGTTGTTGATGTTGCTGTTGTTGCTGCTGTTGATGTGGTTGTTGGTGTTGCTG
Source organism: Vaccinium darrowii (assembly GCA_020921065.1). Classification (NCBI taxonomy): domain Eukaryota; kingdom Viridiplantae; phylum Streptophyta; class Magnoliopsida; order Ericales; family Ericaceae; genus Vaccinium; species Vaccinium darrowii. The sequence goes on along the minus strand of CM037157.1, from coordinate 27,276,546 downwards.
ATGTTGATTCTGATACTGTTGGTGATTCTGCATTGTACTCCTCTGCACATACTGCTGCTGAAAGTTTCTCTGTTGAAAGTTAGGGTTTCCGTTTAGGCCCCCGCCGCCGATCCCAGGCGGATACCGTCCACGTGGATTCATCACAAAGATCGAAGAAAAAACCCTAACAATTGGATCGAAACTAAAACGAATCTAACGAAAATCAACACAGCTACCAAAAAAAAATTATACACAACTACGAATCTACGGATACTCGAAGCAAAGTCGTGGGCGATAAAAAGGGCCACTATTTGCGTGAAAAATGAGAGATTCGTAACCGAAGAACGAAAATGATACGATCGAAGAAGAAAAATTTAAATGGCTGCGATTTCGTGATTTGGATATTCTGAAACCCTAGTTTTAGAGAGAGAAAACGCGGATGCGGTTAGAGAGAGACTCATTTGGGGAACAAGAAGGGAGATTACGACCGTTCTAGGGCGTCGGAGAGAGTGGTTTAATTACTAAAAAGACCCATTATTTAACAAGTTTTTTATGAGATTGCCCATTTGTTTTTAGTGCATTACAATTGGGCCCATGCTGATGCTTTTGTGACAATGACAGTTGGGTCCCTCGTGTATTATGCTGTGTTGTTTTCTTTGGAAGGCCTTTTTTTTTTTTTTATAATAACTGAAAAATGGGCATTTGCTAAAATCAAGTGGGTGATTTTAGCAAATGAAGTGGGGAGGTGATTTTAGCAAATACCCATTTTATCAAATGGAAAACAACTCCTAAGGCCCAGTTTTTCAAAAGATTTTAGCACCTAGGTGCTAAAATCATGATTTTTCAAATAAAAAAATGAAGTGGTTCTGTATATCATTTTTCGATTTTTTTTACACCAAACTAAAGTACACGATGAGTACTTTAATTTGATGTGAAAAAAATCAAAAAACGATACATGGAACCACTTCATTTTTTGATTAGATTCACTATACAATCCAAATCTCGGAAGAAGATGGCATAACTCATACCAGTCACAGCCCCCCACTTAGCACAAGTACTCACCCTGCCGGAAATCAAACGCCTAGCAAAATTTTCCCAAAGTCAGATGCTAGCCCCAACTGATGGGGCAACCCTCGGAGTATTTGAAGGCCTTTTAATAGTGAAGAATCTGCAGTAAGTTTCGAGGTATCCAATGCTTTACTTTACCTTTCCCGTTGTCCAATTTAACCTCTTCTTTTTCCAAAAGTTACCCCTCAATTATTTAACCAAAGCAATGGAAAGCAACCATAATTATTTTTTACTATGATATATTGACTTTTAATATTCTACTAGACATTGACTTTTTGGTGTGGATGGAGTCTTCGCTACAAGGTTTATGAGCTGAGCTCAAACCCTCACATCCCAATAGTTGTTCTAAACTTGTACCTCGAAAGTGTCAAATTCATAATAAGACTTGATAATACTACTCGTCTCTAAATTGGAACATATTAACGTAGATCAAAAGTTACGACAGTGTGTAATAACCAACAAGAACTCACGCTTGTAACATCTTTCAAACCACTTAAAGAGCATAAATGTTAGGTCGATATGATTTTACATGCAAGTGACATTAGTAGTTTCTAAAAACGAACTTGCACGCGCATTTAGGTACTTGTTCCCGTCTAGAATTGGAAAGGCTAAAATTAAGGCTTTGAACTATCTGTGTAAGTCTTTCTTATCTTTTATTTTCTTTTTTTCCTACCATTTTAAGGCTAAGTTTTCCATTTGCTAAAATGGGAATTTGCTAAAATCAAGTGGAAGATTTTAGCAAATGGAGTGGGGAAGAGATTTTAGCAACAATGAATCTGGACACATGTATGTCCAGATTCATTGTGGCTAAAATCTCCTCCCTACTTCATTTGCTAAAATCAAGTGGAAGATTTTAGCAAATTCCCATTTTAGCAAATGGAAAACTACCCCTAACACCAATAGTCCACTTGTTTAACTTGTTAAAAAAAATGAATATGGTGTAAGATATAGCCAAATACTAACAATTTATAGCAGATTCCTCATAAGCCTATGAGTGGTGCTAGGGGTGAAATCAGACTGCTTCAGTCTAGAACTAGAATTATCGAAACAAAATTTCTACTCTTGGAAAAACGAAATTGACCATGACCAAACCTAGACTGACCAAACCCAATTTTTTCGGGTGGTTCAATTTTCTCAATTGTATTTTTAACCCTAGTGGGTGCCATGGCAGTAGGGCACCCTTGTTTTGCTAATAATTGTCCGTATCTGTTGTTATTGTAAAAAAAATAATAAAAAAAAGACCCTCTTAATATGAATGGCGGTTATGAAGCCGGCTCACGTTTTTAACTTCTTAAATTACCCCTTTTAACTACCAAAATAAACCAAAAGCTTGTAGCCTAGCAGTTATCTCTTGGTTCTCCCACAAGGTCGACCAGGGTTCGAGTCTCGACGGAGGCGTTTGGGGTTTAGGGTTGTAGATAGCTTCTAGACCCCCTTTGGACTAACGCACTAACTCCCCCGCTAACCCCTGAACTGATGTATAACGAATGGCAAAAACAAAAAAAAAATACCAAAATAAACTATCAAAAAGAGAAAAATAATTGTTTCCCTAATTTTCTTCTCCCCTCCTTTTAACTCTCACATCCCAATTTTATTACGAATTAATCTCCTTGAAGATATATTCATTTTTCCTATTTTACATAATACAATTAGCACACGCCTTGCATAGGCCCGAGTGTCGAAATCTGGTTTGGGTAAATCAAAGAAACTGATTTTTTGGTTTTTTTGATTTTGTCCTTATTCAAGAAATTTTTGCATTTGTTAGTTTTCGGTCGATTTTTTGTGCTTTCTTGGCTTGTCTCGACGAGAGGAATCTAAAAAGTATAAAATTATTAACCAAATTTAAAGTTTTGTGAATAAAGACGAAAAATAATCCAAAAAACCGATTTTTTTGATGTCACCTTCGTCTTTATTCACAAAACTTTAAGTTTGGTTAATAATTTTATACTTTTTAGATTCCTCTCGTCGAGACAAGCCAAGAAACCACAAAAAATCGACCGAAAACTAACAAATGCAAAAAAAATTTGAATAGGGGCAAAATCAAAAAAACCAAAAAATAAGTTTTTTTGATTTACCCAAACCATATAACATCACATTACAGCATCAAAATTCTTTTATACGGGAGTACACTTAGGTGCCAAAAGAAATGAAGCAAGGAGTTCAACTTCTCTTCCAATGCGGTAATATATTTATTCTAATAATACTGATTGTCGTCGATAAACAAAAAAGAATTCTTTTAGAGCAAGTGCAACAAACTAGACAGATTTTGAGGAAAAAAAATATTAGTGAACAATGCACATTTTTTATTTTGGTTATCTACATCTATTTCAACACAATAACAATACTACATATTTTACCTATCATTTATTAAAAAATATTGGTTTGCGAGAGAGAGAGAGAGAGAATATAATAAAAAATAGATAAATGGTAAATAACGCCTAGGCAAAACTACATACTTACTATTCATTGAGGCTATGTGAGTGCTTGTTTTCATTTTTAACTAGATAAAATAGCTAAAAACCTCATTCATTGGGCCTGTTGTACTTGCCCTTAATACTCCTTCCGTCTTAAAATGTTTGTCTTACTTACTTTTAAATTTTAAAATTTTATCTATAATACACAATGGTATTCAAAACTTGTAATTTTTCAAGTTTGCCCTTCACTAGTTGACTCTAATATAAAATAAAAGTTAATCAAGTTTTGAATTTAAATTGTTTTCTGAAAAGCAGAAAGTTTTGCCGCCAATGTAATCAGAGAACTTTTTCAAAATTTCGAAGCGCGCTTTAAACTTTAATCTTTTCAATTCTTCTTCTTTTGGTCTCATTGTTTTGATTGTTAAAAGCATCTCAAGGGCAAAAAATGGAATTTCACCAACTTTTTTTTGTTGAAATTCTTAAACTGGCCCTATATTTTGGGGTAACCAAAAAAGGAAAATATGACACTTTTTAGGACAGAGGGAGTAGAAAAAGAAGCTATAACTTGGGTTTTAACTTAGAGTCGGTTCTGCTAACACAAATTTTGACAAAAGTTTTTTGTGTGAGCCCCAAGCAAATGATCGGAGCTATTCAATCTATTGAAAACATATTTTTAAGAGTTCTCATAAACAATCAACTCATTTGGATATTGGTAGTAAGGGCTTCATCAATTCATTCAGTTGATTCCTGTCAAATTTTACAAGATAAAACTGAATGAACCGATCAAATGTTTTACTGTTATTTAAATGAGTTGATTTTTTACAGGATCTCTTACAAAAATGTTTTAAATAAATTGAATGGCTTCGATTGTTAGCGTGGCGCTCCGATTATCGTTGTGTCAAAATTTGTGTTAGCGGAACCACCCCCTTTAACTTAATACTCCCTCCTTCCCAATTCGCTTGCCCCTTGCGGGAGTGCGTGCATTTTGCACGCAAAAAATAATGTACAAACATTAGTTTTTTTTAACAAACTTTACACCAATTTAAATATCTCATTGAGAAGAAAAAAAAATTCACAAACTTTACACCAATTTAACAAACTTTTCCAAACATGTTTTCATAAACATATTATTTTTTGCGTGCAAAATACACGCACTCCCACGAGGGGCAACCCGAGTAGGTTGGCCTAGTGGTCTTGGTCTATGACTCAGGGGTTTGTTTACTTCAAAGGTCTCATGTTTGATTCTTTCTGCAAGCAACTCTTGATCAGGCCACACCACGTACTTATAAACATGGATAAAGCTGCAGGAAGAGCTCTAGGGATTAGTGTGAGGCACGCACAAGCTGGCCCGGAACACTCTGCTCCACCCAAAAAAATCGAAACCTACCAGCACAGCAGATGATCGTGGCATAATAACTTTTTCCCCTCCAAAATTTCCTCCTGGAATTAATGAGTCAACACACCACCCTTAATTCACTCCATCCCCAGTCATTTCCTCCACATTTCACTCCATCAACTTTTAATTTTAGGCCTCCATAATATTTGGGATCACCAATCACTTGTCCTCCATTTATCTTTACAATATCAAGTTTTGTTTAGAACCATCGATTTATTTTAGTCTGGTACAAATCAGTTTTCTCAGACAAAACAAAGGATTTAATTTCTTGAGTCTCAAATGTCCGAGGTAGAGGAAAAAGAGGAAAATCGAAAAACAACTCTTTGATCCTCGGCAACTCCATTTATACATTTGGGTGTGGTTGTTTTCTTTTCTTTGGCAAGCTTTATCTACAAGAAAGAAAAATCAGTTGATTCGCAAATCGATCGTTTTGTATTCGAAAGAAGAAAAAGAAAATGTCGTTCACGGGGACTTTGGATAAATGCAAGGCTTGCGATAAGACTGTTTACTTTGTTGATTTGTTATCCGCCGATGGGGTTAATTATCACAAATCATGCTTCAAATGCAGTCATTGCAAAGGCACTCTTGTTGTAAGTATTATCTGATCTTTGCTAATTTTATCTTTTTAATTTATGCTTATTGGGTGAGACCACAAATTTTTTGGCCTGATTTCTAGAATGAAGATGAAAGGAAAATAAATTATTCAAAATATAATTCCAAATTTTGCCTTTCTTCGAAGAAGATGCAATGCCCGCAGATATGGTTTAGGCGTAAAATTCACAACATGCAATGCCCGCAGACGCACTTTTTTGAAAACTTTTTAAAAGTGGACAATTTATTTGAGACGGAGGAAGTAACATCTATATGTTGGCTATGATCATAAGTAACTTGTTCTGTTTCATTTGGTAGATGTGCAATTACTCCTCCATGGATGGAGTCCTCTACTGCAAAACTCATTTTGAACAGCTCTTCAAGGAGTCTGGCAATTTCACCAAGAATTTCCAACCATGTAAGGCTTTTATTTCTTTTTCAATACCACTTATATTTTTAATTTCTTCTAGGCTATCCAATATTCAAAAATAATTTATAAATTGCCTTATTAACTTGTTTTTGTTTTTCTTATTTATTGATAATAACTTCAGCGGGGAAGTCGGAGAGGGAAAATTCGCTGGTATGTTCGTGTTCTATGATTCTTCATGCTTAGGGTGCAATAATCTACAAAGTGTTTTTTTCTTTTTTCTTTCTTTCCTTTTTTTAGTAATAAGTGTTACTCCTATTGTTTTAGTGTCTCCAATTCATAAGTTATAATTTTACTAAGGAAAAAAAGAGAGCAAAGTTTAGTATTTCATGAGATAAACACATATCGGATGACAAAAGAAAAATGTCTCGTATTTGGATTTTCGATTTAATAAGTGAAAGGAAAATGGACAGGATTTAAAATTGCCCATATTACGCATTTCTCATACAAAATGTAGTATTTTTGTTACCAAACCAAACAAATTAAAGAAAGAAAATCAACTCCTTTTATTTCATTTTATTGTCCTATCTTTGTACTTTTCTTTCCATTTTCCTATAAAATTTGGATTCAAACTTGGAAAAATTAATTAATCATTAACCCTACAGCACTGAGTAATTAATCAAATGGGTTCAGTTAAGTTTGATGGTGGGGATTGTTGGATGCATCCTTAGTTCTTACTGTTTAATTCTTTCTTTTTACCAAATATTCAAGAAATGCACAATCTTTTCCATATTTTGCAGACAAAGGTCCCAAGCAAGCTCTCCTCCCTGTTCTCTGGAACCCAAGACAAGTGTGCAGCTTGTGACAAAACTGTGTATCCACTGGAAAAGGTTTGCAATCCTCTTAACATAGTAGTCAAATACTATATGCTTGTATACAATCCAAAGCACACACGGTAGCTGTATTTGATTGGTCGGACCAATACCGAAGTAATACATCACGTAAGTTGGCCGGAACTTCGATTATTAGAAAAATAACTGAGGGAATACATAATTCTATGATACAAGTAATTTCATAATTCGAACATTAAGGAGACTGCTGATGCCACGTCTCTAAGTTGTTGTGTATCAATGTTCTGAAAATTAATTGTCCAACTCATGACAATTACAACTATGGTCATAGTGCAAAAAGTGACTGATTATTCAACGCTGTAGGAGTACCCTATGACACAATACTTGATCTCGACACGTTATATCACAACAAAGTTCACGGGCACGTAAGATCTAAAAACACACTTTTTATTGGGTTGTTGGGAGACAAAGTGATGTTAACATTACGTGTGTCGGTGGTGTGTTGTGATAACTCGTTGACTGGAAATATCACGTAAGCGATGTCACATGGCACTCTACGAATACGATAAATAGTTGCCGATATGAGTTCCATGTGAATAAGCTTACATTTTGCCAAGCACAGGTGACAATGGAGGGAGAATCATTCCACAAATCATGCTTCAAGTGTGCCCATGGAGGCTGCCCCCTGACCCACTCATCTTATGCTGCCCTAAATGGAGTTCTCTACTGCAAGCACCATTTTGCTCAGCTCTTCATGGAGAAGGGAAATTACAGCCATGTCCTTGAGGCTGCTACTCATAAAAAGAGTGGTGTGGCACCTGTTGAAGCTGAAGCAGAAGAAGTGGATATGCCCAAATCAGAGGCAGAACAGGCACCAGAGTAGCAGTCCTAATTTATTGACAAAGCCTCTTAATTGTTTTCCACCCATTTCATTTCAATTTTTCTCTGAGTTTCCACCAATTTTCCATTTGTCCAAACAGTCCTCTTTCTTGTGATGAAATTTCTTTGACTGTTCATAATGTTTTTCTTGTTTGCTTGAAATTTCAAGGGTATCTATGTAATCTAAACAAGACGTCTGTATGGTACATTACTGAACTTTTTTGTTGTTTTTGCCAAGAGCATTAGTGTCAATTGAATTTTTTTTGTGAATATGTAGGAATGGGTCTCTCATCAGTGCATTGCACCGTACAGTTGGTGCATTTTGGGGCCATAACATGCCTATTTTAATGATCAAAACTGTTCCTTTTGTAGAACTTGTTGAGTATAGTTGTAAAAAAATCATCCAATTGGCATACAAATCAATACCTAATCGTAATACATTTATTTCCCAAAAAATGACTTGGAAACACTAGATAAAACCCATTTTTTGTAAAATACATATGTTTTTTTGGTCTATTGATTGGTATGTGAACAATGTAATTTTTTGGCATGATTGATGCCCTCGATAAGTTCCAAAAAATAAACGTTTAATCAGGAAAATGCACCCTTTATTGGCCCAAAGAATGCACCAACCGAGATGCCCCCTTAATTAATGTTACTACCTTGTTGCTGATCCACTTTTAACATAATCAGGAGAATGCACCCATTATTGGCCCAAAAAATGCACCAACCAAGATGCCCCCTCTAATTAATGTTACTACCTTGTTGCTAATCCACTGTTAACATAATCAGGAAAATGCACCTATTATTGGCCCAAAAAATGCACCAACCAAAATGCCCCCTCTAATTAATGTTACTACCTTGTTGCTGATCCACTTTTAACATAATCAGGAGAATGCACCCATTATTGGCCCAAAAAATGCACCAACCAAGATGCCCCCTCGAATTAATATTACTACCTTGTTGCTGACTCACTTTTAACATAGTAAAGGATAACAAAAATGTAAGTCACACATCTAAGTTTACATTCATTATTGTATTCTATTTCGCATGTGATACGGTGACCCTCCAAATAGTGTTGTGTGTTCCGTCATCACTTATGAGAGAGGATGTAAGAATGAATGTAATTGATGTGTCCCTAACGTTACTTAGAGGATAATGTGATGAATTCGCTTTGATAAAAGACAGAAAAGAGAGTGCGAATGTAGGAGGAGTGTGTGAAAATAACTACACAACTTTTATTTTCTAGTTCTGTATGGAAATAATAAACCATTATGTACCAAAAAAAAAAAGAAATAATAAACCATAAAATAGCATCAGTTTTGCAAAAAAGAAAATCCCAACAAAACAAAATTGGAGGGAGGGACTTATCAAAAAAAGCAAGAACTACTCATCATCCTTTTTGTTTTCTTGTTCATGCTGTCTTGCACAATTCTCTCATTGGTTGCCTTGAAACATAGAGCGGAATCTAAAAAATAAAAATTTATGATAAAAATTGACAATGTAGAGGAAAAAATTTGAAAATCAGTTTTAGTGTCCATATAAAAAAAAAAAAAAAATTAACGTGGGTAAATATTTTGTTATACTTTTTCAATTCTTTTTTTTTTTTTTAAACCAGCAAACCTTTTCAATTCTACAGAGAATGATTAATCTATTTTTTTTGACAAAACAATAAAAAATAAATTTTACTAAACACCCAAAATACTACTCCTACTAGTAACTGTTTTAAAAAGGACTCCTATCTTTCTTCAGGTACCAGCTCGCAGATCCCAACCGTCTCCTAACTAACTTTTTCTCAGTTAGCCCCCGCCCACTTGCGTCACAGCAAGCCAACCAGAGCTGTATCCGCCGCGGGTGATTCAATCATACCTCATCAAAATCAACCGTCTCGTAACTAACTCTGTTAAAATTTCCAACCCATCCATTTCCCGCCTCCCACAAACACCTCTCTCTCTCTCTCTCTCTCTCTCTCTCCACAAACCACGCAATGTTAGAGTTGGAGCTAGTTGAGGGAAAAAGGCTGAGGAACGTGCTGTGGCCGCTCTTCCAAATAAGAGAAGAAGCCACTGTCCTCTGCAACCAGAAGAGCATGTATCTACAAGCATCAGACACCGACGATGCCATCGTCGCTATCCTCCGGTTCCATTCTGGTTTTTTCGACCACTACTTGGTCAATACAGTGAGAATGGCCGGCGTCGGACTCCATGCTCTTGAAAGTATTCTTGCAACTACGGATGATGAAGATTCCATCACTGTTCGCGCTAACTGTCAATTTAATCTCGTCAATTTCACTTTTGAAGATGTTGGTCAGTGTTCTCTTCTTGCTCTGTTCTTGGCATGTGAAAAATAATTTTATTTTCTATTTACTAATTGGTTCTTGAAAATCCGTGTAAATTTTATAAATGTAATGGCGTAGAATTGTCACTTTAACCTCATCAATTTCACTTTCGAAGACGTTGGACAGTTTTCTTACTCTGTTCTTGACTCCCATACATATACATTCAATGCCATACATATATAATCGTGTACGTATAGTGTGTGTTGGTTGTGTTTGTTTTGAATTAATTCTTGAAAACCCATGTCTAGTTTGATGAGATTATTGAAAAAATACCCAGTTTGGTTAAGGCTCTGTTCGCAAATTCGAGTGGTTGACGGGAACCGGAATCGGTAATCAAGTGAGAGCTACGTACATTTCTTGAGTTTCTTTGGTCAGTTTGAGAAATAACAAGAAAAGGGAATAAAAATTTTCTGACAACATTAATCTCAGATTCTTGAATAGTAGTAGGAGTATGCCCTGTTCTAGGTTAATGTGGTCCTGTTTTTTGTTTCAGAAACCACTAATTGCAGTGTTCAGATCATTATTAACTGGTAAGTTTCTTGGTTTGGATGAGAAATAACAAGAAAATTAACTGGTACCTATTAATGTATAAACATCATTAAAGATTTCTCTTTTGGTTGTCTTTTTGTCTCTCCCCTGATTAAATCCCCAGTTCCAAACAGATAACAAGCCTGCATGGTCACATCTTGTGACTAACAACGTAATGTTGAATTGAGATTAGTAGAAGTGCGTATAAGTTCACTGGGACACCTGTATAAAAAATTATGTGCAATTTGTCTCCTCCCAAGTAGGAGCAACCCCTGTGTGTGTTAGAGGATTACTTACCTAGGTGTCGAAAGCCTTGAAGGCTGGTTTCGCGGTGGTTCTCCCCCGGAGTGAGTTTTTTGTACTAATTTGTATAAGCGCGATATGTACAAGGGAAATTTTCTCAATTTCGAGGATGCGTGCTATGTGTGGGAGTGACCTCCGAACCCAAAAAATAAAATTCAGAAGGGAAAAAGGTTTCAGTTCATTTGAATATGGTTTGGAGTTTCCATTGGGTTATTTTAATACCTTAATAATTAGGTTGATATGATTAAGTTAATTGATTGCGGAGTTAAGAAATGTTTTCTTTTCTTTTCTTTTTTTTCCAGAAACTCATGAGAGTAGAAACATGGCTGCTGACATTGTTGCAATCCCACAGTATCATGTGCCCTTTGATGACTCAATCTACAGATATGAAGTGGTGGTTGGGGTACCATCCGAGGAGTTGAGAAGAATTTTTGTTACTTTGAGGAACGTTGGTCCAGGTGCAGGTAATACCCAATTACTACTGTAACAAATAATCTTGAATGTAAATTTTTTTGTTGAGTTATGTTTGCAAAAATGGAGAAATAGGAACTAGGCCATTCAGTTTGGCCATGGACTCCCACCGTGGGTCCGGTGTCGATATTTCGAGTCGTTTTTTTAGCTTCTCACAGATAACGCATAAAAATGGGAATGACTCAGCGATTATGCTCATTCGATTTTTCACATTTGTCGTACGAAATACGGACGGACGACCAATGGCCTTGTTTCATTGTAGTGTATATTCTCTTAGCAAAGCAAAGAAAAACATAATGAATTGACAGTTTTTCTAAGACTTTTATTCAATGTTTTTGAAAATTGATTCATGGAGTATGGGAAAAACCATTTTCTATTAATTTCTAATATTTTGGCTACAATATGAATAGGGTTTGATACCAATGAGACATGGAAAAATTGTGAAGATATATCAGTAAAAATTGTTTTTTAAGTGTTACATAAATTTGATTCAGAAAACTACAATTAGATAGTCATGAACATCCTTCTTCTAAATTTAATTGACAGGGATAAAACTAAAAAAAAATGACGGCCATATCCGACGTACCGATTTTTATTTCTTTCTATTTCCTTTTCTCAATATCATTTTGTTTATTTTTCCGGTGTCCTATGCTGGTATTTGCATGTATCCCTCATGTTAATAATCCTATTAATACATGAATTCTGTATAATATTGCAGCAGTTGTATACATAACTGCTTCAAAAGTGAGATTCTATACAATCGGTCAAGAGATTACTCTCACAAAAGAGGTAATGTGAATTAAGTACTTCCATCTATTGTTTTTCTATTATCTCTTGTTGTTTCATAATCTAGGACAAAATGTGGAAATCATAGGTTGATAATTTAGGACCTCTAGTCACTGACTGTGGCAATGTGTTTTGAAAACAGGCAGAGAATAGGCCCTTCTTCTGCCTTCAAAAATGCCTTCAGATTTGGTTCTCATTTTCATTGAGAACACTACTTCCTCCTCAGAATCAGTAAAATTAAATATGGTTGAGTTTCCCGCTTGTTAAAAGCTTTGATTTTAGCACTCCCGATTCTTATTTGCTAAAAGCAGCAGGGTGATTTTAACAACTTGCTTTTACCAGAAGGAGTATGTGATAGAAAAATGGCTTTTACCAATTTAGTTTTTAGCTAATGGAAAACAAATTCACTTTTAACAACTAAGCTTTTAGCACTTTTATGAAAAAATGACTTTTAGCAATTGGTTCCAAAAACGGTAAGCTTGGCCTATGTCTTTTAGCCACAAGATACAGTACTGAGTAGCATATGACATGACATCACTTATTTAACGGCTACCTTATTGTCCATTATTGTTTAGGTTATGACTAGTGGCGGACGCAGGATTGTAAATTTCACATATTTTGCGAGGATCACTCTTCAGTCACAAAAAAATGTAAAAGTATACTATAAATAAGAAGGATTTTGCGAGGTCCACCACTGGTTATGACTATAGGTTAAGATTACAAACAAGCAAGTGGCAAGTAACCAAAGGATAAGCAATCTTTTGGCTACCATCTGCTTATAAACTTTCTTTTTAATCAATTTACTTTTGATGTAATTGTCATGCAAATAGATTTATTCACTTACTACTTATTTTTCAACAGTGACTCAATAAGTAAGAGGTGCGCGTAAGTTGTCTCGGACGGCTAAGTTATAAAAAAAGTAATGAAATAAGCAAGCGAACCAACATAGCCTTAAATCGCTTAGTTTGGATTCCAACTTCAACTTAATATTCAATCGTTCGTCTTGACTAGGGTCATCAAAAGTCAAAGAATTTGGGACCAAATTTGAAAAGTTCATTGATAGACAAGACTGAAAATCCAAAACTTGAAATTTTAGTTGGATAGATACACAATTCCTGCAAAATTGTTTGGCAAAGAACACTAAGTCATTAACTATTCTTTCTGTATGCAGAATGGAGAATGCATAATTGGGGGAGTTAAAGATGACAATGAGATAATATGTATACCTGCTAGCCTCCACAAGATTGATCCAATTCTGGAAGCATCAAAGCTCTGTGGAACAGTATGGTTGCTCTACTCCACCCGACGTCTTACCGATTCCGGCCGCCCTCCTACCATGATAAATTGCCCCATTGGACTCATGGCTAACCTCTGCTTCTACTTCATCAAGGAATAGATACCGATACGAATCATACAATTGTGGTTAATACAAGACTTATAGTATACTGTTAGTTTCAGGCATTTCCAACACAAATGAGCACCTGGATTTGCTTCTCTGATTCAATTCAATTCTTTAGTTGTGAATGGTTTCAATTCTTTGCAGTGTACTAATGTTGGCATTAGTTGATTTTGTTCATTTTAGTGGTAGTATGGGGTTTGATGAGTGGGCTGAGTTTGACTATAAGTAAATAAATAAGTCATTGGGGTCTTTGTTTTTGGCTTGATTAATGAAATCCAATTGTTGTTTTAAAAGCCAAGAGTTCATGTATCCCAATTTGAGACTTTCTCTCCCCATAATTGAGTTCTAGATTTGTGGTTGGTATATTAGATTGCATTTGTTTCTATATTTCTTTGAAAGCAACAATATTTTTTAACATAAAATGGAAGTGCATATAACGGTTCCTTGAATCCTCGTTCTTTGAGGCCAGTCTATATAGAGTTTTGCTCTGGCTTTAAGTGGGCTTCTCGTTAGCGGACGGTGGGATTGGTCTCCAATGATTAGTCGAGATGCGCAAAAGCTAACTTGGACACTTGGTTATCCAAAAAAAAAATGGTTCCTCATTACTTTCATTAGGGAGTATTGTCCCGTAGGGGACCCCACTGCATTTATGTCGGGATCGAAGTTAAGGTCTCATCACGTCTAGGTGGTATTAGAGTTATGTTTAATTTAACCTCAATAAGAGGCTATAAAGACTTGAATCTGGGCATAGCCCAACGAAATTCAAGTTTTCAACCGCTCAAACGAACTCCTGATTGGTGTTGGAAGCACCTATGTATGCACATTAGAGATAATAAATATACTCTATTAGTATGAAATAATGAATGGCTAACCCACAAGGCTGTTATATTTCAACTAGACATTATTGCACTTCTAATCATACTATATAGGCCAAAATAAAAAGTAGAATGCAAGTAGGATGCCAATGAGAGGTTCTATATATGATAAAAGGTGAGCATATATACACAGATCAATTACTGTAAAATAGAAAATTTTTGTATATAATCCTTGCATGAAAGAATATATGAGAGGTTATTTATCGTTGTTTTAATCTTTCTGGAGCTATCAACTCTAATGAGACTAGTTCATGAGGACTTTGTTTTAACTTTATTTTGACCCCGGCTAGTAGAAGGATCTGAGGACTACAGGGTTGTAGGCACATCCAGACCAAATCCCTACAACCCTGTAGTGCACTATTCATGTATTACAAGATCTCCAGATCCTTCTAGTAGTATACTGTAGAATTGATCTCTTAGAAATTACCAGGGCCGGCCCAAGAGTTTGGAGTGCCTTAGGCTACGAGAAAGCCAAAAATTGATGGATGTTATCTTCCAAACGTATTTTCGATTTGAGGAAGATATATAAAGCAAGATTGAGGAGCCTCAGAATCACTGAAATGCATATCTTTGCTTTGTATGATGATGCAACATACTTCACACAATCATTAAAATGCAACATTATACTGCATATTAGATTAATAAATGGGACACATTTTGCTTTAAATTTCAAGTGTTCAACACGAAGAATTATACATAAGTGACACAACTCCGACATATTAAAGGATACCAACAAAACAAAGAAGACTATAATAGAATAGAACAGAATAATCACTAAAAAATTGGGAAGTCTATGAAATAAATTTGACTATAGAAAAACAAAATTGAATCATAATAGTATTAAGGCCAGTCTGCTACTCATTTGACTCTCATTAGTAAACAAAGTATAGATTGGGCCTGTTTTAGTTTAAAGGCCCAGTGGTTATTAAAATTGTTTAGGCCCTTTTGTAGGTTAGATACTTAGGCTCCGTTCCGCTAAAAAAAAAATCATTTTGTTTTAACTCAAAAACTATCTCATTCCACTAACAAAAAATCACTTAGTTTTTTTGCAAAACTAAAAACCAAAAAAACCAAAAAAAACTATTTAGTGGAATAAGTTAGTTTTTTTGCAAGACTAAACATACACAAAACTAGTTTAATGGAACAAGTTAGCTTTTTTTCAAAACTAAAAACCAAAAAACTAGTTAGTGGAACAAGTTAGTTTTTTTGCAAAACTAAAACATCCAAAAAAAACCCAAAAACCAAGTTAGTGGAACACCCCCTTAGATTTTTGTCATTTTTGTTTTTTTATTGGGTAAAAAAGATTCCTACTCAAATCTATTATCAAAAAATGTGGGAGTGCCCCAAAATTTGGGCTTTTTGGAGTGGTCTAGGCTTAGGCCTCTTGAGCCTAATGACTTAAGGTATGAGTAAATTGACGAGAACACTATAAGTTATAAAAAGAAGGTTATTTTGTTCTTGAGATCTATAATCACATGATGTACATGGAACGAACAATATTATCATATAGATGAATCGTTTGAAAAAAAAGAAGGAAGAAATGGTTGAAAATGTGGGCACCATAAGAACATTATAAATTGTCATTATTGAATTTTTTTTTTTGGGATCAATTGTCATTATTGATTACTATTATTAATTAAAAGAATAAAAAGAGGAAGAAGTTAAGAAAGAGGGTCGATAGGGAGATGGAGATGGGGATAGGTACAACGTGACGTGTCTTTGGATTCTTGGTGTTCCTGGAAATCTGGAAATGGTGAGGAGATCCAATTGACGAGCCCAGCTGAATCACGTGCGTGGTGAGAATATACTATAGGATAAATCAGGCCCATTATTGGCCTTTTCTCCATCCCCACACTTAAAAATAATAATAATCTAAAGAAGGTGCGTGGGTCTACGGTCTACCTTAAAGGCTTGATTTGACTAATTTAAAAAAAAATTAGTTTTTTAATTTTTTTCGTTTTGTCTTTATTCAAATTTTTTTTTTTTCATTTGTTAGTTTTCGGTCGATTTTTTTTGTTTATTTCTTGGCTTGTCTCGACTAGAGAAATCTAAAAAGTATAAAATTGTTAGTCAAACTTAAAGTTATGTGAATAAAGACGAAAAAAAATCCAAAAAACTGGTTTATTTTGATTTATTTTCGGCTTTATTAAAAATCTATTACTTTTGACCATAATTTTATACTCTTTGGATTCGTCTCGAAGAGATAAATCCAGAAACCCCAAAATCTTGACGCAAAACTAACAAATACATTTTTTTTTTTGAATGAGGACAAAACGAAAAAACCCAAAAAACCTATTTTTCAATTGAGCCAAATGAGGCCTAAAGCTATCTTATGAACAAAAATGTACGTAACTACTCACGCAAAAATTTAACTTGATCGACGAACATATGTAACTACTTCATTATATTGGAAAGAAGAAGCGGTTGAATTTTTTAACCGTACAATGTTTTTAAGATAAATCAAATACTTACCAATATTCAATTAACTTTTTTTTTTTCCCGAGAATGATCTACACATTATTTTTAACAAATTAGACAGTTTGGATAACTAAGGTGGATCGAAGGTGGGCCTCATGCGTTTTCTTAATTTTTTTTGTGTGGATTATTAGAAAAGAGAGAGGGTTGTATATATAATTTCCCAATGTCTATGTCTCAACCAAGATACACGGTTGAATCTATACATGTTAGTTTTATAGTGGTAGTTTAGGCATTGTTCTAAAAAAATTGTCTTTTCTAGCAAATTGTCTCTCATTGTTTTTTCACGTTTTATGAAACAGTTTATTAGAGAAGACTGTTTTCTGTAATAAGGCCTTAAATCTTATTCTAGTTTATTTAGATGAGAATGGCTATAATACACACCAATTAAATGTGTGTACCATATGAACCTATTGTATGGTTCATATTGTGCCACCCCATTGACAATTGTAACATTTTTTAGTGTTTCGTAAAAATCAACAGTTGATTTTAGTAAATAATAAATAAGCTTTGCTAAAATTAAAGATTCTTGCAGGAGATAAAATCAAAGATTCTTGTAAATGACTTCGTCTTTTACTAAAATCAATTGTTGAAAAGTGTTGATTTTAGCATATTTTATCAAATAGAAAACTCACCCAAGGGAAATAGAGGGGCCAAAGTGGTCATTTACTACCACCGAACACCGATGGTAGTAGCCTAGTGGGTGGGCAGGGTGTCTCACATTCCTAGAAGGGACTAGGTTTTGAGTCTTGCCAGTAGCATCGGATTGTGGAGAGTACACACTTATGCCCACTTGTACCGGATCCGGGGAGAGTGTCGTGCGGTAAAACGACGTATTTTTTGGCACACATCTGAAGTTTCCAAAGATCTTGTTTGGAATGAAGAAAAAACCACTACAAAATGCCCAAACCCTAAACCCAAAGTGCCTAAAACCACTATATCCTACCCCAAAGAGCATAAATCCCCTAAAATTGAACCTCAAAATTAACTTTCCAAAAATGGCCTATTGAAGTGTACCAAGAAAATGAACAAAACTACGTTGTTTTGCCACACAATACGGTGCACAACATGTACCGCACAACTCCTCTCCCAGATTCACTTGTACCTAGGTAGTAGTGTGGTGGCGATCTGTCTTCATGGACAATAGGTGTGGTTCAAACCAGATATTCTAGTGGTGGGTCGGAACTCGGAAGCCCCTATGCTTACATCCGAGTGTTACGGTGGTTGCCCCACCCTTTTTCTTGATCAAGGGGAAAAAAAAAGTGGTCATTTAATTGAATTTTTTCAAATGATTTTAGCAAGCCAGTTGCTAAAATCAACGGGCTAGCAAATGGGTTGCTAAAGCTATGCTCAATTTTTTTTTTCAAGTAAAAACTCAAACTCAGCTGTGCTGTTGGCTCCCTCTTGAACGGAACCGGATTCAAGTGGAAAGCCACGTCGATCTGTTTATCAGTTCCCTCATTTTTCCGCCCCCAATTTCCCCAAAAATCCGCCATAGGTTCCCTCCCCTCGAGCTTCAAACTTGCTTCACTCGACTCATTGATTGGTCAGCTCGTCTCTTCCTCGTTTCACTTGAAGCATCACTGAATTTAACTTTCGCATCTTCTCATGGTTTTGAAATTTGCGTTCGGATTCATTTGCTTGAAAATTCGATTCAACTTGATGAATTTAACTCGTGCCAGTTGAAATTGCTTTGCTTCGCTTAATCTTCTGTTAATGTGCCGCTACAAATTATGCGTTCTTTTTCATTGTCAAGAAAAACCTAGAAAATTTGGACGCAAACTGTAAACATACGAGCTCACAGACATATCACATGCCTACGTACGCGCGTATCTGTTTTATATGAGTATATAAGCGTACATGTACGTATTTGATTGGATTTTCTGTCGAAGCATCTGTAAATTTGTCTCTTATTTGTTCCCATGGTTCTACGGTTCGAATTGCTTACAGTTTCAGTCGATGTAGAAATCAATTCAATCTGTTAAGATTTTCTCATGAAAGTCTATTATTGTTTTGCTTTGCCAGGTGTTTGATTAGAGGTCAACGAGAATTTCTGAAATCTAGCGAAATGTTTCTCTAGAAATTAGGTGTTCTATCAGTTAGAGAATCCTAGGAAATATGGATGTAGCATGTAGTTTTCGGCAGCCAAGAGTTTTTTGTGGAATTGAAGCTACAGGCTGCAGGAATTTCGATTGTGCCAATTTGCGTTTGAAGTGTGGATGCAGAACTATTGCTTGTTATTTTCCTCACAAACCAAGACAAACCTCGAGAGCCTATCGAAAAACAAAGTTGAAGCAAATAGTTGTGTCGAGCACTAGTAGTGTCAATTCAGGTGTACTTGCTAAAGGAGAATATAAAAGTCATTTGTTGGGCTATAATTCACGTGGACCTTTGATTTGTGATTCAGTTACTGTTTTTAAGAAGTCAAGAGGGGTAGTTTGGTCACGGTGTCAGGGCAGTGATTCAGTAGCTTATATAGATGGAAATGGTCGCGGTGTAGAATTTCTTGAAAGTCATAGTGGAGAGAGTTCAAGAGTAGAGGCTAATGTGAGTCCAGAGTTGAATGGTTCTGGGGAATTGGGGAAAGGAGAAGACAAGGTGGGGCCTACTTTGGATGAATTGAGGGAGATGTTGCAGATGGCGCTTAAGGAACTGGAGGCTGCACGGCTAAACAGCACCATGTTTGAAGAAAAGGCTCAGAGAATATCAGAAGCTGCAATATCATTGAAGGATGAAGCAGCAAATGCTCAGGATAATGTTGATTCTACGCTCAATGCTATTCAAGATATTGTCAATGAAGAAACTGTGGCTAAAGAAGCTGTTCAGAAAGCTACAATGGCGCTTTCTTCTGCGGAGGCAAGGCTTCAGGTGGCAGTAGTTTCATTAGAAGCTGCAAAAGGAAGGAATAGTCATCTGAAAGCTTCCAGAGAGAGTGATTCAGAAGATGATATTGGAGGGGAAGAATCAAATTCCCTAGGCAAAGAAGAGGAAATTTTCTTGGTTGCTCAGGATGATGTTAGAGATTGTCGAGCTACTTTGGAAAATCATGAGGAGGAGCTGAGACTCCTGCAAAACAGAAAAGAGGAGTTACAGAAGGAAGTGGACAGGTTAAATGAAGTTGCAGATAAGGTTCAAAGGAATGCTTTAAAAGCGGAGGAGGATGTTGCAAATGTAATGCTTTTAGCCGAGCAAGCTGTTGCTTTTGAACTTGAGGCTGCACAGCGTGTGAATGATGCTGAGATTGCATTTCAAAGAGCAGAAAAAGCTCTCTCTCTTTCTCATATTGAGGACATGGAAACTATGGTAGAGCAAAATGGATCTTCATCGCAAGGGCAGGCTTTGGGCAAAGAGGAATTGGTTGAGGAGGTAAAGGTAAGTCAGGGAGAATCAGGTGATACTGTAGTTGATATGGAAGGAGATGCGCCAATTGAGGGTGCTCATTTGAATATTGAGCCTTTGCCTAGTAGCCAGTTTGATGGACCAGGCCATAGCTTTGAAGAGCCGAGTTTATCTTCTCATAGTGATCAGGAGAATGGAAGAGTAAGTTCTGAATCACCGCGGGGTACTGAAATAGATTTAGAAAAGTCAAAGAATGTGACTCAAACAAAAAGGCAGGAATTACAGAAGGATTTAACGAAGGACAGTTCACCGTTTAATGCTCCAAAAGCTTTTTTGAAGAAATCTTCTCGTTTCTTTTCTGCATCATTTTTCTCTTCAGAGGGGTCTGAGTTCGCACCATCAGCAATTTTCCGTGAGCTTATGGAGACTGCAAGGAATCAATTGCCTAAGCTGGTTGTTGGGTCGTTGCTCATTGGAGTTGGGTAAGTTACACTGTCAAATTGGACTTCCTGTGTACTGTGATATCTGTAATATGTATTCATACAAACATCAGTTGATACTGGACTTAGGTAATGAGATTATATATCTAATATTTAGACTTCCTTCCAATTTTTCAGTATGGCATTTTATGTTAATCGAGGAGAGAGGATTAGCCAACTACTCCTACAACCAGACATCATTACCACTAGTGTCGATGAAGTCTCATCAAATGCACAGCCTCTAGTTCGTCAAATACGGAAATTGCCCAACAGAGTTAAAAAGCTAATGGAGATGCTTCCTCATCAAGAGGCATGTGCCTGAAAGTCCTCTATTTACTAATGCTTGTTACTAGAAAATCAGCACTGATACTACCTAATTATTAAGTTTTGTTTCGGTCCTAATGATTGAGTTTTCAACATTTTTAGGTGAATGAGGAGGAAGCTTCGCTCTTTGACATGTTGTGGTTGCTGCTTGCAAGTGTCATATTTGTCCCTATATTTCAGAAGATCCCAGGAGGTAACTGAATCTCATCTGTTCTTCTTGTGAAACACAAGCCTCATCTTCATCTCTTTGGTGCAAGATGATATATCATTTTTTTATGTGAGTCATGCTTTCATAAATTATTCTCAAAGTTGTATGTTCTTTCATAGGATATTTTATGTATCTCACATGGCGTGCTTTCATGGTTCAGTTTGATAGGTGCATGAATGAAGATTACATAAATACAATATCATATGCAATGACAGAGGTTTTTTTGTTGTGATTATTTTGCTCAAGCTTTTTGTTGCTCATGTTTCTTTTGTTATGTTATATATTTTATTATGCTTTCAGAACTTATTCTTGATGTTGTACATTCGTTTTTCTTATCATTCAAATTTTTTTCTGTCATTCTATGAGAAGAATCATGCTATTCTTGGACTCAACAATCATCTATGTGCAATTGAACTTATTCTTGTTCATTTTTTTTTCTTATCAGTCAATTTTTTTTTCTGTCATTCTATGACAAGAATCATTCTATTCTTGGACTCAACAATCATCTATGTGTAATATCTGGTTCATTCACTCCAATATATGTCTCGAGTTCATATTGTTTCATCGACGGCTTATCTTCTTTTGTTGCAATATCTAGGCAGTCCTGTTCTAGGATATTTGGCTGCGGGCATCTTAATTGGGCCTCATGGTCTCTCTATTATTCGTTATGTACATGGGACAAAGGCGATAGCTGAATTTGGAGTTGTTTTCTTGCTGTTTAATATTGGCCTGGAGGTAGAGTCCATAACATCATCAGTTTAGTTTCCTTAGAGAAGAATAGGAAACTGTAGCTATTTACCTCCACATTTCATCTCCCATTAACAAAAAGAATAATACTCCAGCATTTCTTCATCATTTTGTAGCTTTCCGTTGAAAGACTGAGTTCAATGAAGAAATATGTTTTTGGATTGGGCTCTGCTCAGGTGATTGGGAAACTTCATCTTATTTCCCTCGAGGCAGCAATTTTATGTTCAATTGATGTACATTGATCTCGGTCTTGCTCTCTCTATTGTGCTTAACAAATGCAGGTCTTGGTGACAGCAGTGGGGGTTGGCTTAGTTGCTCACTTTATTGCTGGCCAGCCCGGTCCTGCTGCAATTGTCATTGGCAATGGTCTGGCATTATCTTCCACTGCTGTTGTCCTTCAGGTAAATTTAGCGAGCAGTTAGCTACTTGGCTGAGTTTTCCACTTGTGCTGATTGGTGGTAAAATGTTGTCTGCTGCAGAAGGTAGCCTTCATGTAGTAATTGTTATAGACTGAAAACATTCTGGCTCAAAAACAAAGTTCTTGGAAATTTCCTGAGCTTTTAATTCGCTGCCAATAAGAAGTCACTACTTTGGCTCTAGAAGAGGATAATTTTCCCTGATTGTAGCTTTTTGGAGATTGAGTTAATTATGACCATATTTGTCATTAAGAATTTGCTAATGTGATGATTTATGTGCTTCGGAGTAAATCCTGACATTTCATGTGCTATGATTCAGTTCTTCAAGCCCTCTCTTTGTGGGCAGTATTAACATGGATCACCCGGCCTTTATCATTGTAGATATAAACCATCTATGTGGTGTAGACAAGTAGAGAGTGATGCGCGCCACTGAATTTTAAGAGTAACCATTACCCTTTTATAACTGTACTACATCCTGTAGTAAATTTACCCTACATCTTCTGTATATCGATGTTTATTTGGCCTTTTCGTTTCACATTAATATTTGTCCAAATACGTTCATTTCTGTTTATCTTAAGGTGAACATTCAGACCAATAAATTCATAATGAAGTAAAACATTATAATAATTTCATAATGAAGTAGAACATTATCAACTTTTGTTGTTAATTCACTTCGAGAAGACAAAATAAATTATGTAGTAAAAAGTGATGAGTGAAATTCATTACCCTTTCCTCTACCTGATGAGAATGATTTTTAACAGTATAGCTGATATGTGCCCCACTGTATTAAATATTTGGCCCACCACTGGATTGACATGTGCCTTAATGTGTTAGAGGATTGTATGTGTTAGTTCTTGGAGGACATAGTGTAGGGTTAACATGTTTGATCCTAATTGAAAAGACTCTGAATCTCAATAGTAATTCCATGAACAGTCCTTTGCCGGATTGGATTTTTTTTATAGTGGAAATGCCATAAAGCGTGAACCAAGACCCTTGATATGAAAACCAAAATCAGAATGATAATAAACTTGATCTTGATATAATCTTGCTGCTCTAATCTAATTTGTCCTACTAACCAAGGTTGTTTATGTTACATGGGCTCAGGCACTGCACTGATGCGGATGTGCATCTTAGTGTCACATTCGTCTATTATCGTGTCCAAGTACACCAAGACAAGACTAGATTTTGTATTTATACTTTGAGGGTGAATGATATTTACAAGCCAATGTGGAGTATTTTATGAATAAATAGTGAGCTCTATGCATAGCTGTAATGTACACTTGATTATTTAGGCATTTGTTACTGGGTGAATCCAACTAGACATGCGGGGCACATATCCTGTTTCCTTAAGTTTCAGGCGTTCGATATAGGTACTTACAAATTTAGAAGAGTTGGTGTTAAGTAAGCGGAACACTGCGTCGTATTGTAACCTCAGAGATGGGACGTCAAATCTCATTAATAGTATTCTAATCACTGCTGATTTTATCCTGGACCATTTAAATAGATAGGGCTAGAGATAAGTCCTAGGTGCACTGCTAGTCCTCTGCTCTCACTCATCACAAAATCGAGGTTCATATGGTTCATGTGGTTGATTTGGAGGCTAGAGATGGAGGTTTTGTCAGGGCATTATGCCTTTATGGGCCAATTAGCCTTCGGACAATACTACTGAGAGAACCAAGAGCTGGAATCTCAGGAGTTGAGATAAATCTTAACGACCTCGATGACTTTTGACAAGTCCTTATTGCATACCTGAAAATACGGACGGTTTGTTATGGCAACTTGCTCACTGTTTATAAATAGATGGCAGTACCCTCAGAACCACAAGACATCACTATTCTGAGAGACTTTCCTAAGCTATGTGCTCTCTCTCTCTCTCTCTGTTTGGTACTGTCTTATCTAATCTCACAAATCCCAACCATCCCCTTCTATAAGCTCACTTTGTTTAATCACTGATAAGATAGACAGGACTACTGTATTTTTTGGTTGGTCAGATGATGTTTTTACCTCATTTGTTGGTTGGATATCTTCTGCAGGTATTGCAGGAACGAGGCGAAAGCACGTCACGCCATGGACGAGCAACATTTTCTGTTTTGCTTTTCCAGGTATCAATATGGTCTGAAATGTACATTGTCTTGGATGTTATGAAAAATTTGTATGGTGAAGCACACTAGTTCTTCCATAATTGTCCTAATTGACTTAGCAGCCTGTGACATGATGAATTTCATTTTCCCTGCTTTTGGTGGTGTCTTCCAAAATGTAGAATTTTCCCGCGCGATAGTTCTTTCTCAAGGTGACCTTTTTCGAGCTTAGCTTAACCTTCATGATGTAGAACCCAATTCTAATCCAATTTTTTTGGTGCATTTTCACCCTGTAGTTATTATAGTACAATATGTACTCCTAAGATACTTGAATTGTTAGAATTGAAGGTTGTGAATAAATAACTTACTGGTCTGAATGTAGTCATCCATTGCGTTGTGTGAATTGCACAAAATGTTCTGCGCCCTAAAAGATTTTTGAATTCTGTCCTGCCATTTGTTTCGGCCTATTTTCACCTTTTAACTTCTGATTCAGTTGTGTTTGTGTCTATCTTTCACTTGGATCCTATTATTTTACTGACAGTTCTTTATTTTCCTTTTCATCGTTTCTGTTGATTTCCTCCAGGATTTGGCTGTTGTGGTTTTGCTGATACTCATACCTCTTATTTCGCCAAATTCATCTAAAGGAGGGGTAACAGTTCTTACTAATGCTCACAAATTAGCTTCTTCTGTTTCTGATACTATGTGCGTGTTGTCAAAGCCTCCGCTGTTAGGGGAAATTGCCACATCTCCTTTATTCTGCACTCATTTGTTGAGCATGTGATGCAACCTGTAGTTTTTTTGGATGATCAGTATGCTACCTGTAGTTGTTACCTAACTGGGATGGATGATAGCTAATAATCGCTTCATTAATGGTTCTCGCTTGCTTAGGGTAGCTGTAACTGCTATTATACTTATTTCTAGGTACGTTGATAATGATATCGAACGTTGGGCCAATTAGCTCAAACTTTTGGGACAATCTGTGATCTTTTATGTTGTCAGAGCTTTTGTTTGTGGGAGGTCTTGGGTTCAAATATCTTTGCCTGCATTCATCCCCATTAAGCATTTTGCTTCTTTCCATTTGCATTCTTGCATTCTGTTTGCATAACTGTCTGAAAGTCAGGGGTTGCATGCTAGGGAGTGTTGGATTGCTTGATATTCATTGTCTGGTCCATTTCCTAAGAGCGCAAGCTTTTGGGGTAGTCGGGGATCAAATAGGTTCACTGTTGTACTGCTGCTGCTGCTGCCGTTTTGGTTGTTACGCTGATTAAATATTCTGTCATTGTTAGGTGGGTTTCCAAGCAATTGCAGAAGCTCTTGGATTGGCTGCTGTGAAGGCTATTGTAGCAATAACTGCCATAATTGCCGGAGGACGTTTGGTGAGTTATATCTGTTTCTCTGTGTAAATATTTGGTGCATTAAGTGGTTCAAATTTTAACCACATTTTGTGCTCCTGATAGTGACCTTATATAACACAAACCTTCTTAAAAATTCTAAGAAAGCATTTAACTATGCATCGTCAGTATGTTGTCTCCAGATATAATGAATTATCATCTTCTCCATTAAAAAAAATGCATATAATTTTCCTTTAGACGATACTATTATGCAGCATTTGGCTATAGACAAGTCAAGGATTTCAAAGTCTTGTAGATATTGTCAATTTCATCTTATTAGTCATGTAGTCATTCTTGTGCCAATTTTCAGCTGCTTCGTCCAATTTATAAGCAAATCGCAGATAATCAAAACGCCGAGATTTTCTCCGCAAATACACTCTTCGTGATTCTGGGGACTAGTCTCCTTACAGCTAGGGTACGTATATGCGTTAGTAAGTTTGTATCTTTTAGATCTTAGAGAGTTAAGTGTACGCATTTATTATTTTAAGTTGAACAGGCTGGTCTTTCCATGGCATTGGGAGCATTTTTGGCTGGTTTGCTGCTTGCGGAAACGGAATTTTCTTTACAGGTTGAATCAGATATTGCGCCATATCGTGGCCTTCTACTGGGTCTGTTCTTCATGACGGTAGGCACTCCGATATGTCTGTGGAGTATAGATCCTTTCATTATCTTGTCTAATTAGGAAATCTCCTTTCTAGATAAAGTTTCTTATTGATCTGGTGGATATTTAAAAGATCCTCTCCTTGTGCAGTTCTCCATTTTTTCGGCACATCAGTTGCATCTCTCACCACTTTCATGCTTTCATAGAATTAGTCTTGTCATCCCAGTCTTCTTCTGCAGAAATGAGAAGAATGAAACTGGCCCAAATAATTGAATTTCGCCTATGTTAGCATTTTGATGTTAGTGTTTTTATCAATGAACACAAATAGTTAATCTGATACGACTGGTGATAGATGTTATTTTCTGGGATTTCAGGTTGGAATGTCCATTGATCCCAAACTTCTCGTTTCGAACTTCCATGTTGTTATGGTGACTTTAGGTCTTCTAATTGGTGGCAAGACTATGTTGGTTGCTGCAGTTGGTAAACTTTTTGGTATATCAATAATATCTGCAATAAGAGTTGGCCTTCTGCTTGCTCCGGGAGGAGAATTTGCATTTGTGGCTTTTGGTGAAGCTGTTAATCAGGTTTTCCTCTCTAATATCTAAATGTTGTGCTAGTAGTGTTACTGCTTCATACCACTTAAAACAGAATTGGATAATCCTCAGCATTGGAGTCAAAATGTTGCTTTTATTGTCTGAGGGGCCACATAATAAAAACTTGGCAATGTTGACATAGTCCTCTGTGATTCATTGAGTTACTCCTGGTTTATATGAATATGTGGTTTATAATTATGCAAACAGAAGAATAATGATACAGAATATCAGTGAACTGAAGTATACCGTGCTTACAAATGCATAGGAGTGTACAATTTACATCATATAATATTTTCATGGCTCATGATAGATGCTCTTAGGTAACTTACTTGTTTGAATGTCTGTATGTGCATACTTGCCATAAATAAAAGGTGTCTCGATTGTGAAGTGAAGGAAGATTCAGAGAGGGAAATTTAGAAGTTCATGTCTCTTAAAACTTAAGCGGAACTTCTCTTAAAACTTAAGCGCCAACATGGTTAGCCCCCCATAAATGGTTGTGCTGCGTAAACAATTATTGCTCCATTGTGTACTTTCCATCTAATGAGGCAAGAAGGATTTACATCACAGTAAGAGCTTAAAATGAAAATGCACGTTTGTGGTTTTCCAGTAGGTTGTTTTTGTTGAATCAAGAGGCTACTAATCTGTAAGCAGATTTGGAATCTCAGTTGGGTTTCGGGCATTCTCTTTATTGCAAAACATTCTAGACAGTCCTCTATCATCTCTGATTTTTTAAATTGAATTCCTTTTACATGCTCTTCTTTAATCTCCGATTAGTCCTATTGTCCACAATGGAGAGATTAAGAAGAAAAATAATTTGAGACCTGATTTGCTCCGACTCTCCTAAAGACATAGTTACTGGTTCTGTAGTTGTTGTCCATAATCTTTTCGTTGAACTATCAGAACCAAATTGGCAATATGTACATGTGTTCTTTAACTTCTTTCTGTATTGTTTTTCCATCAAAAAATTTCTTCGGAGTTATAGCCATATCAACGGGATATCTTTTGTCCACATGAGGCCTAGGGCCGCAAATAGAAAAATGATCATCTTATGTGTGCACAAATGAGGTTTTTGTTGTAAAACTCATGGTTTTATCTGCCTTGGGACACTGCAACTGCTTGGGTCACATCCCAAGAGACAACTTTTTAAGGTTGTTATCTGACGATGTCATTTCTGGTGGCATGTTTCAACATCCTAGGAAGTTGGATGCTAGATGGTTGATACATTACACAAGAAGAGATCAAGTACTTGTTTGATTGTTGGACTAGAAAGGAGGGATAAGGATTAGTGGGGACAGAAGGGCCCGCATTTTTCTCATTATTCTTTAGTCCCATGTTTGGTGCACTTGGGATTAAACTTGCGACTGGACAATATGGGACTATTTGTCCATTTAGTACCCCATGTGGGGGATTAACTAATACCAAGGGGAGGGGTGGTATTAGCCTGTCCCCTTCCTCTGGGTTATCTCCCTCCTCATCCAACGGTCAAAAGTAATCTCCATAATCTTTATCCCACTCTAGCCAAACACAGTAATACTAGTCCCAGTATTAATATAATCCCATTTACTATCCCGTGGACCTCACTTGCCCCCCGATCCCCATCCTTAATCCCATCTTATCCGATACTCCCGAAAAATAATCTGACAATCAAACATGCCCCAAGGGTATTGCAGCAATTTTATAAGGTTCTAGTCATGGGCTGTAAGGATACATGGGTACAGTAACCACGGAATTATCCTAGTGGCTGTTCAATCTTCAATATATGCATCCAGGTTCATTTGTTTCATTCCATCTAGAGTTCTAGGGGTAAGTAGTAAAAGATGCATGAAACAGCTGTTTGCGGGGTCTCCAAGTCTAAATTGATGCAACAATCAAGAGTTTGGGGCTAAGAATGAGGGAGAATACTTAATTCTAGCATCTTTCAGGCTCTCACGGTTGTGTGTAGCAATCCTATACTTAGGAGTGATGCCAAAGAAGCCCTTGGTGTGATTATGTAGAGTGTTGTGCTTTTATTTCAGTAGAGAGGATGGGATGCATTTCCAGCATTGTTGGCTTTTCTATGAACTTCAGTACACAACATTAGCTATCATGAACTTTATAATAATTTCCATAACTTAACCTGATGATGGTTCGTAGCATGGTGGCATCTTGTTCGTTAATGGTCCAGGTAGGAGGCAGACTATTGTTGCTAACTAGATAAATAAAACAGAGCAATTTAAACCTGTTGCTACTACGTCCATTATTGTTAACGTAACTATTATTTGCTATTTGACCTTTTTTGCAGGGTATCATGTCTTCTCAGATGTCATCTTTGCTTTATCTTGTGGTAGGGATTTCAATGGCCCTCACCCCTTGGTTAGCTGCTGGAGGACAGTTAATAGCTTCTCGTTTTGAGCTGCATGACGTGCGGAGTTTATTACCTGTAGAGAGTGAGGTAAAATCATAGGTTCAAGTTTTTAGTTTGCAGTGTTACTAGTGGTATCTGAGCAACCATTGACATTGGTGGTTTATGGAGTTGTTTTCACATTAAATGGTCAGTGTTTGCAAGGACTGTTTTAGTTTATGGATGCTTTCTCAATCAGGACTGTGTAGCATAGTTATTTATGGATGCTTCCTCAGTCAGAGAGTGTGGAGCATAGTTATCCATACACAGTTTGGTGATTTATTTTCTTGATTAGGTAGACCGCGAGCAAGTGACTTTCAAACCCCTTCGGAAGATAAAACATAACTTTATTAGTGTTCTCTCTTTATCACCAGCATATTGGTTAGTTATGGCACTATATAGGTTACTTACTGTACTGTGTTCTCAAAAGTATATTGTAAAAACATTGTGAGATCTTTTTTTTACTCTTGAACCACTTTACTACATGAACTGATTTGGTCTTAGTTTTCTGTACACCAGCCATGCCAAAACACCTGAAAGAAATCTTTGGTAAAACACTGGGCCCGTAGTTGGTATTTTGGGGTTTCAATTCCTTCACACTCTTTGAATTCATACATAAATGTGCATGATGATGATGAAGGTGGTTAAGAACGAGTAGCTGCAATTAAGTTTGTGCTCTAAGATCAGTTAGGTCATGCATTACTTGTACAAGATATTTTTCAGTGTGTATTTGATATAAATTCCTTAAAACACATGGAAGGTGTACTGGTGTGGCACTCCATTTGCTTCATTTCACTCGTGAAATCTTGATGAATAGGAGCTTCTAGCTGTTATTGGCTTAATGCCGGAGAGTACGTGTATGATGTTTTAGTTTTAAACCCAATTTTTCGACACTTAGGTTGTGTAATTGGTTGTAATGTTGTATAAGCTGAGTTGGAGGAAGAGTGAAGACTCAGGGGCTCCCCAACCTCTTCTCCCGCAAGAGTGGGAAAATCATGTGTCTCTCACATTTAGATCATCTTTCTCTTACTTGACTTTGATATCAAACTTTTCCTTTCCCTCTCTTTTCATCCTAAGCTTTTGTTGGGCCAAAAAAAAAAAAAAAAGCCCTCCTTTCATTTGAAACAAATAAATCTTGATGAGTACTATTCAGATTTGAAACAAATAACCTTTGCTATCGTGCTACCAATAAAACATATGACATCTAAAAAGAATCAATGGCCGCCCGTAATCTTTTTTTGAATATTTGCTGACAGACTTTATTTTTTGATTTCCTTTGGCTTCTGCTGTTTCCAGACAGATGATTTGCAGGATCATATCATTATTTGCGGGTTTGGACGTGTTGGCCAGGTATTGTTAGTATTTGTTAATCCTTTTTTACTAATGACTTAAAACTATTGACGGTGGGGAATTTAGCGTTGCTGCACTTCATGTATGGATATGCATTTCATGTTTCCTCTAACGATGTTACATGCTTTCACGGTTCTTTCAGATCATTGCACAGCTTCTTTCAGAACGACTTATTCCGTTTGTCGCTCTTGATGTCAGAAGGTATGCTTACAGTACAGAGAACTGATATTGGTGGGATGAAGTCCATTTTCAGACTGTAACAGAGTGTAACTTGCAGACTAATATTTGATGACGCTCAATGATAAGAGTGTGGTCAGGAGGTTGTAAGCCTTACTGAGAGAAGATGTTAGGCATAAAGAGGACCAGAGATAGTTGGAGGTCGGGACTTGGGAGGTGTGAGGATAGGCAATTTTAGAAGACAATGAGAATCTTGAACTCAGCCAGATGGAGATATCGAAAGAGAAATATCCTTGTACATGCATGGGGTAATCTTTATGTAGGGTGGCTGAACCAAGGGGGGGAGCTCAACCAGCACATGTAGCTTAAGTGCTTAACCGGCACATACCCCCGTGCCTGGGAACAGTTAGCTTAACCTCCTTTTTCAGGGTAGGATTCTGAGTTCATGTGACACGGACACCTGACAAGGGAGACGTGGCCTTATCAGTTGGTGATCAATATAGCTGTAGCCACACCAGTTATTTCTTGTGGTGGTTTAGATGAGTTTGGAAACTAATTCGTGTAGTTGTTCTTTCGAGCATGACACCTTTATTTCTATTGATGATGCTGCAAATTAATGAAAACGAAGTGAATATAAAAAAATCATGTTATGTGCAGTGTCCATGACTTTGCTGAGAATGAGGTTTAAATATGGATGCATAAGCATCTTTTGCGGCAGCATCCTGATAAGTGATAACTGAGTTTAGACATCCCTGATTTCAGTGAACGAGTAGCGATTGGCCGTGCACTTGATCTTCCTGTGTATTTTGGAGATGCTGGTAGTCGAGAGGTACAGCAAATTCTGCAACTTAAATTACTTTCTGCAGCTTTGTTTTCTAACACGCTTCTTGCATTTCTCACAACCAGGTGCTTCACAAAGTTGGTGCTGAAAGAGCGTGTGCAGCAGCCATAACTTTAGACTCCCCTGGTGCAAACTATAGAACTGTTTGGGCTTTGAGCAAGCATTTCCCTAATGTGAAGACATTTGTCCGTGCTCATGATGTTGATCATGGCCTCAATTTGGAAAAGGCTGGAGCAACAGCGGTACCTTTCTGTTACTTATTGATTTAGTTATTTCACTTACTCCCCCATTCAGTAGATAGGTTATGTTGCACCTGTATCTGCTCAATTATGTTGTAAGAGCTCATTATCATTCTGTTAATTGCCTCTTCTATGCAAAGATTTGCTGAATGTCCAGATTTGAAAATCGTCAATGTCATAGGTAGAACTTAAGTTGGAACTTTTACAGGTTGTCCCTGAGACCTTGGAACCGAGTCTCCAGCTAGCGGCTGCTGTTCTTGCACAGGTAAGAGACATTTTGCATAATTGGTTGCATGTGGTTTGTGGTCAGATACTGACCAATCATGAAGGTGAAGATATGTTTCCATTAAATTTACTGTTTATTGTGCCGGCTATACCAACACTTGGAAATTACCACCACCATCTTCTCTCTTTATCCTTGTGTGTATATGGAAACAAAGTCAAAATGATTAATTTGGAATTGTAGGTTCGTAAATAACTGTAATAGGGTCTTCCTTTTCTATTGTCTTTGTGATGCATCTTACATTCTTCGGATCTTATCTGCTACTAGGTTCTTGAATTTGCGAGGGGGGAAAGGAATTTAGAGAATATAGTTGGCATTTCTTAACAAGTCCAAAATTAAATGGTGGCCCTTAGAAATATAATGGGGCACTACTTGTTTCATGTACTTTTATTTCCTTTTCCTTAGTACATCCGAGATCCATAGATAACCATTCCATATAGAATTCCTCATGCGTTTTATTATGGAAGTCGAGACGAGTTCATGACCTATTACATACTTACCCTTCAGTCTCAATCAATTACCTTTGTCATCCTTCAAAAATAAGAACCGGTTTTATACTTGCAAAGAAAAGGTAGAGAACCTCTTTTGTGTTCCTGCTGAGTTTTCCAATTGTAGCAGTTGTGAAGCAGAAAATTGTTAAGCAGAAAATTATAGTCCCACATTGCTTGAGGATGGAATGGTGATCACTTAATACAATGTTGAGACCTCTCCATGCATTGCCTATTGGTTTTGGGTTGAATATAAAGTTTTCACGTGGCATCAGAGCAGGATCCATTCCTCCTTGCATTTTAAAAAATTTACAATCCACACTCCATGATTACAGACCAACAAAAAGACTGTACGATAATAGACCCCAAAAGAGGCTACACATGATAGACGCCAAATGTGGCTGTAGGGGTATGTTAAATGATGTAGTCCGGGGATGGAATGGGTGATCCCTTAATATAATTCTAAGACCCCTCTCCACTCGTTGCCAATTGGTTTTGGGTTGGATATAGAGTTTCCAAAAAAGTTACTAATGCAATACCAAAGAGTATCCACTTCATGTGATATTATTTGCTTTCATGTGTGCAGTAATGCAAGTAAAATTGTTATAACTTTCAACGTTTTACAACAGCACAATCAAGTATCCACTTCATGTAATGCTTCTTGTTTTCGATGTTAGGCTAAACTTCCAATGTCAGAAATAGCAGCGACAATCAATGAGTTTAGGTCTCGCCATCTGTCTGAGCTCACCGAGGTACTTAATCTTCTTTTTAGTAAGCTTGATTTGGAATATTTGTTCTTGTCTTGCAAGTGACCTCTCTCTCTCTCTCTCTCTCTCTGGTTTTTGCCTGGGTTTTGACTGATCAGTTGCTATAACCAATTACTGAATGCAGCTCTGTGAATCAAAAGGGAGTTCTCTCGGTTATGGATATTCTCGGATTATGACTAAACCCAAATCTCAACCCTCCGATTCTTCAGATGATGTAACTGAAGGAACTCTAGCAATATAACTCGTCGTCCAGAATAAGAAAAGACAGAAAATTAAAACAACTGTATACCAGTTTACTTGTTCCGTTGGTATACATTGTACAGAAAGTATAGCCGAAGTAGAAAGGGCAGTGGCACATGTTGATCACTCAATCCCTACCTTGTCATTTGATGGATTTTGATTGGGGTTTCATCCCTATTATTGTGTAGAAAGACCTTCGGCTTCGCTAATCAATGAATTTCCAGAATTTCCAGGAGTTGCGTAAGTATCTCCTATAGATTTCTCCTATCGATTGGACATAAGGCAATGTTTGATTTGATTTAGTTTGGTTTCTCCTGTAAATTTCATACCTGCCTTGGTTATGCTGTATTTTGCAGAATGGTATGAACATAATGCAACTAGTAAGGTTGTGTGTGCGCGCGCTCATGCCTCAATTTCTAACTTGAAAGGTTTGTAGCGAAAAATTGTTGCTCGTTACATATTTTTTGTTACTTTAACTGAAAAAGGTGTGGAAGCAAAAATATGTGCTTTGTTGGAGTATCATTTTTTTTTTCTTCAAGAGGTTAGAATGATCTATAAAACTGGATTCAAATTATTCATTATATAGGGTATTTTGAATTTTAAAAAAAACTAAAATTAAAAGAGTCTCCTAATGATTGACAATTAGGCAAAAATGTGAATTCTTTCCCACAAAGTGGGTTTCTTGTCATGGTTGATCGCATACCAAAACTTGACAGCATAACGAAAATTAACATTTAAAGCAAATGGGGTGTTAGTCAAGTTGGTCGGCATCTTATACCAAAATGTACAAGATTGCTGGTCAAATCAGGGTCTAAAACACTTATTGCATGTCTTCAAAATTAACACTTAAAAAATGTTGGAAATAAAATGTCTTCAAAATTAACATCGGATCAAATAATCATAATAAAAAAAACCATCCACACAACATGCCCATGTGGCATTATTTCGTTGGTGAGTAAATAGTTGTGTTAGTAGAACTTCCCTAAAAAATTGAGACTCAGGCCTCATTCCGTTTACTTTTGTCCTTTCATTTTTTGTCCTTACTAAGAAAAAAATTGCTTTTGTTAGTTTTACGTCAAACTTTTTAGATTCGGTAATTCGTCTCAACGAGAGAAATTGAAAAAATATAAAATTATGAACGAAACTCGAATAAAAACAAGACCCAAAAGTAGTACAAAAAGTCGCACAAATAAGTTGAGGTGGAACCAAGGTTCGGGTAATGGTTTTCTTACTGGTGCGGTACAGTAGCGATTGTTACAGGGTACCGTTTTGGATTTATCTATAATATTTGTGTGTGTGTGTGTTTATATATATATATATATATACAGTCTCGATCTAGTCCGGGATCCCTAAGTCCGGGACTCATAGTTTCAGAGCAAATTTTCATGATCCGAACCGTCCAATGTGTTTAAAACGTGTTTTCAAGGGTCCTCACGAGAAATCGTCCAAAAAAAATACCGGAAATGGCTTGATCTAAGCAATTTCTCATAAAATTATATATGTACAGTTTTTGTGAAAAAATTGCTCGGATCAAGCCTTTTCCGGTTGTTTTTTTTGGATGATTTCTTGTGAGAACCATGAAAAACACGTTTTTAACACATTGGACGGTTCAGATTATGCAAAAACAATTTTTAAAACCTTCAAAACACCAAAAAACCTTTAATCCGGGTTCCTTGACTGGATCAATGGTATATATATATAAATCAATTTTTTTTCCCACAACATTCAATTATCATAAAATAAATTATCATGAGACAACGAAGTCATAAAATCGAAATTTCTACCCAATACCCCAAATCCCGACCACACTACCCCACTTCTCTCTCTGTGTGTATCGATTTGTTTTCCTCCATTGCACAATCCCTGCCGGAAAATCGAAAATTTCCGGTATAGTCCGGTGAGGCCCGGTATTGAGATTGGAACGAAACTGGAGGTGTTTGGTACCGTTTTTCTTCTAATCCGGTATGTGCAAGCCGGTGCGGAAGGGGGTTCACAAACTTGGCAGAAACAAGGTTTACTTTAACAAAAGTCCCGAGTTTGCCACGAATCACAACAGGGCCCCATCCGACGGCGTTGCGTGATATTGGCGCCGTTCTTCCTTCTGCCACTGCTTTTCGCAGCATTGACAACCAAAGCCTCTCAGCTCTTCTCTCTCTCTGAGCTCCAAAACCCTAGTTCTAAGCATAGGGCTGAGAATCGTATTACTACTCAGAATGGCGGCGGTGATATTCACGGACTATTCATCGTCTACGGCAGCGGCGGCGGCGGCGGTGGCTCGGCTTCTGCCCTCAAGCAGATACAGATTTGGTGACGGCGTCCTTCATTCTCGCCAGTCGTTACTCCTGCACTTTGCACCTAGAAACCCTATCATGCTCCGGACCACAGCCACCAGTTGCGCATCAGCTTCACCCTCTGTTGTCACGGGTACTTCTCCTTCTTAATCCCTTCCATTCTTTATCAGGAGCGGCTCCAGTACTGATAAACAAACGAAGCCACTCGAGTTTGAGCTCGTGTTCGTTCATTAAAAGCACGTCCAACATCGGTTGGTCACATAAACTATGAATATTTTTTTTACGCTCGTCAAGCTTTCAAACCAAGAGGGCAGAGGCAAGAGCTACTACTCGGATTGTTCGGTTAATGATATATACAAAATTCAAGCAACCCGAGGTCGTCTCGTGTTTGGCTCGATTAAAATGTAAAGCTCATTCGAGATCGGCTTGTCTGATAAACAAGCTATTGATAAATTATTAGTGGTATTATGATGATTTATTCTTGTTTCTTCTGTAGAGCGTGAACAAGAAATGATGTGATTAACATTGAGTCAAATATTGTGAATGCAAAATCTCTTTGTGAGAAGGCTTTTTAATCTTGCAAGAAATCTTCATATTGCAGGTGCCTTTATGGAATTATACAGCTGTACTTTCTTTAGGAAGCTAAGAAATTCCATGGCTTGTTAATCTCGGATGCTTTCTCATTTGTATAGTGTAAATGAGTAGATTAAGCAGATTTTCGTTTTATGATTGAAAATTTTCTTATTTTTATTTGTTGGACACATTTGGCGAGTATATCTGTTGCATTAGTTTTGAAAGACTAATATGGGTAGAAGTATTCACTACTTTCAAGTCCAATTTAGAATTATTCACATGTTGAAACAACTAGAGATATTTTGTTCTAGTAAATAGTGAATGGCCTTTGGTGGGCAAGGAGAACATAGAGAAAAAGTTTCTCTTTTGATATAGTATGATAGTATCCTGTTTTATTGTGCTGGGAGCATTTTGGTCATTGTATTGTTTTGGTTTTTTCTATTGAATTTTGGACTTTCTTTTGTATCAGATAGTATTGTTGTTTTGTGATTTTCTATTGATCTGTTATGCAGCTTCAATGGTTGCTGAAACCTCAGCAAAGGTAATTGATGGAAAATCAATTGCAAAGCAAATCAGAGATGAGATAACTGTTGAAATATCTAGGATGAAGGATACGGTTGGTGTTGTTCCAGGATTAGCAGTTATTCTAGTGGGTGACAGGAAGGATTCTGCAACTTATGTACGCAACAAGAAGAAAGCTTGTGAATCTGTGGGGATCAATTCCTATGAAGTGAATTTGCCTGAAGACTCCACAGAACAGGAAGTGCTTAAGCACATCTCAGGCTTCAACGATGATCCCACTGTGCACGGCATTCTTGTTCAGTTGCCTCTGCCTTCTGTGAGCTCCTAACTCTGTTTACTGCACTATACTCTCTTTTTTATGACAACATGCATTTGAAACGAAACAGCAGTGATAGGAAATATGCATTTATAAGTATGTGCATTTTTTGGACTTCACCGAGTAAATGAAGTATAAGTTATGGTCAAGAAATGGTTAGCCCTACATCATAATTCTGCAGTTCAATTATATTTTGTGCATATCCAAAACTGCACATAGTGTGCAAATAAAACTATGTTATCGCTGATGTAGGTAAGACCTTAATCATAATTTTATTTGCAGTTAAATTATACTTCTTGGCTCTTGCATATCCAAAACTTCATAAAGTTGGCTAATAAACTAAATTTTGGCATATTTATGGTAAGACTTTTATCATAATTTTATCAGGATAATGAAAACTACAATTCTGATTTTGTTTATGCGCATTGTGCCAGCATATGAACGAGCAGAACATCTTGAATTCTGTTTGCATCGAGAAAGATGTGGATGGATTCCACCCGCTGAACATTGGACGCCTTGCCATGCGTGGTAGAGAGCCCTTATTTGTTTCATGTACACCTAAAGGATGCATAGAGCTGCTACATCGATATGGCGTGGAGATCAAGGGAAGGAGGGCTGTTGTGATTGGCAGGAGCAATATTGTTGGAACTCCAGCTGCTCTATTGTTGCAGGTAATCTTATAGTTACTGGATTCTATTATCTAAGTCTCTGGTCAAGTTGCTTCACTAAACTTAATGTTACTTCTGTAGCTAATTTAGGCTTTTTCCCTTTTTTAACTTGTTGATATGATCTCATTTCTAGAGAGAAGATGCTACTGTCAGCGTTGTCCATTCCAGAACCAAGAATCCGGAGGAGATCACAAGACAAGCAGATATCATTATTGCTGCTGTAGGGCAAGCAAACATGGTGAGGGGTAATTGGATAAAGCCTGGTGCTGTTGTTATCGATGTTGGAATTAATGCAGTTGAGGTGAGCTGGGTCTTCTTTGGCTTGTTCAGTCTTCACGACCTTTGCGTTCCTCTCTCTCTCTCTCTCTCTCTCTCTCTCTCTCTCTCTCGATTGTTGCTTTGCAGTTGAGTTTGGTAGCACTGAACTGATTCTGTTTGCTTTTTATTTGACAGGATGCGAAAAGTGCAAAGGGGTATCGTTTGGTTGGAGATGTATGTTATGAGGAGGCTTGCAAGATTGCTTCAGCTATTACTCCTGTTCCCGGGGGAGTCGGACCCATGACTATAGCAATGCTACTATCTAATACTCTCAGCTCAGCAAAGAGAATCCACAACTTCAAATGAGGGAGGATGATTCATAGTCATTGAGTTGGTCTATAACCCCGTTCCCGTCAGGCACCTATATGAGGAAGTGCTTGGATCTTAGATTTTGCTATCAGCAAATCTTCTCATGATATTTTTTTTCCCTCCACACACATATGATCTAAACACAGCCTTCATGTGAGAGCCTTTCAAATTTTGTCCATTTTACTGTTTCAACATCCGAAAAGTGCAGTCCATGTGTGAGGTTGGCTGCCTCATAACTATGTTGTTTAAAGAGATGATGACTGAGGGGATGAGTGCTTGCAAACTGGGTTCTTTCTTTCCAGAGAAGAGGTACCCAGTGGTTTCGTGCATTGGAACGGTTTGTTACATACTTTGATTTCACAATTGTGTAGTTCTCACGGACCATGAAGAAAGGCAGAGCCAATTTTTGAGATGGCATGGTTCAGAATAGGGCTCTATGTTTTCCTCTACATGTAAATTATTCAAGTTTCAGTATAAGAGTGGTCCATGAAATACTCAAATGTTAATCTCTTTTAGGAGATGTATAATGGTGGTAAGTGAATCTTCATCGGCGGTGTCATTTTCTTAGTGATGATTGTCACAGAAGGCTCTTATGGATGCATGCTCGACAAAGGTTGTTTTCGGTGACATTTTTGTGGAGAGATTGCTAGCGGCATCATTGTGTTTAACTTGTCACTTTTTGGTTGCATGAAAATTCTCTCAGGACCCTCGCCTTTGTTACCCTTTGCCGGTGCATTTATCTCATTTCTTGCTGTTGACAATATGGATGGAGGTGACTGCTAGTGTGCTTGTTTCATTGTTTTTTATACAGTAGAGTAAGATTTGGGCTTAGGTTAGTGTAAAAGTTGTTTACGGTAGACTTCTTGTTTCTGTAATATAGTTTCATTATTTTTGGTGTAATTCTTGCTATTCTCTAAAAAGAAAGAGGGGGAAAAAAAAAAAAGCATTCTCCTGGTAATTGAACAAGTTAACGTTTGGCATAGCGATGGCGCGTGTTTTGCCTTGGAGTGCTGAATTGAACAAGTTACCGTTTGGCATAACGATCTCATTGAAATAAAACAGACAATCAAAAGCAGAAGGTAGAAAGACCGTGGTTTGAAGGGGAAAAAATACATCAATCTCATTTTCGCTTTCGTAGTTTGGATACGAATAATTGGCTTCTGACTAAATCTTGAAGTTATTTGGTCTATCAAATATGTCTGAATGGTAAATTGAAACTCCTAGGGAACAACAGGAACATAAAAATGCTCACCAAGTGAATACAGGAATGAACTATGGATTCAAGCAGATATTTCTGCCACCAATTATTGGACATATCTAAAATTATAAATGGATGATAACCGTAGGGAACAAAGCTGAAATATCCTCAAAGGACATCAAACTTGCTCAGTCCGAAAGAGTTCTGTACACTGCTTCATTGTATCCTCAGGGCTGGTAACTGTCAACAGAACAAACAAAGTTCAATTTTCACGACTATGGAGAGAAAATAGCCACATCAAGGGACGACGTTGGCACTGATATCAAGTCAACAAAATATAAAGTATTCCATCTCGAGCAACAATATTTACTCCAATTTGCATAAAATCATTAGGAGCATGGGAAGAGAATGTCGCCACTCAATGTCTTTTGAGTTATTTAAGATCCATTTTTCCTTTTGCAGTTATCCAATTCTGACAGAAGAATAGTTACATGAGGATATGATTGAAAACAAAATGAAGAAGATTTCTGTGCAAAACCTTTGGTAATTCCAAGGTACATTAAAATGCATTAATAAGCTGAAATATCGAGCTGACCTGTGTGGCCCAAGGTTCTCTCTGATTCGTATATCTCAAAGTCATTTCCTCCCTACTCAAAACAAACACCCAAGCATGTCCTCAGTTCAAATAGTACTTTTAAGATATTCAGCAAAAGGGAAAAATTATTTCCCATGAAGTATCAAAACCCTTACAAGACATGGCTACAGGGAAACCAAGCTTCAATAACAAGACAGTGGACTTGGAAATTACCAAGCAAGGGAGCAACCAATATCACCAAGAAAATGGAGAAGACAGACGGGTTACCTTGTAAGTCTTGTCTCCAAAGAAGTGAATTTCGCGAAACTCATCTAGGTATCTCAAGCAATAAGTCTTGTCCCAACCTTGAGGAAACACCTTATACACCAAAAACGAAAACAGAGTGTCTGAATATAAGTTTTACTGCAATGACTTATTGTTTACTTTAGAGGTGCTTCAGAATCCTGAAAGCATAAACAAGGAATAACGTCACTCACATCAAAACTTATTTGTCCCCCAATGGAAAAGGTGAGGTTAAAGTGTGCAAATTTCTCACGGAGCACAGACACCATCTTCGGGCGTATATTCTGAACCTGAATGTAGTTTCAATGGATTGTATTTTCAAGCAGTCTAGTGTTTATGAAGACTCAAACTGCAAACTTACTATTGGTGTAAATCAATGTATTGTACCTTGTCATACTTTTCAAACTCATCCCGCTCTTCCTGGCTGCAGTTTCGGCCAATTGGTGATACATTGAGCATCCCGCTTCGGAATTCTATAAAGGTTCCTCTAAAATAAAAACCGGATAAGAAAAGAGATCAGATGCTTAAAATGAATGGACAGCTACAACTCATGTTTCCAGTCCACCAACCTTTTTATTGGAATGTCCAAGTCGGCGATGTAATGTAGTGTGAAATTTATGAACTCCTGCATATCATTAGCAAAATGTTACTATCAAGTACTGAAATTGGAAAGGTTTCCAAAGTACAGACTTCAAGTCTACGATCCAATGACTGCAACCTAAAAACTGTTCCACGACTAAATTGACATGAAGAAATGATTCCCCTCTCCTGCTATATTCATCTATACAATGAACAACTTCGAGACAAATGGATGTTGCTAATACATATGGTGACTAGTAATCTATCCGACGGTGGAGATAGAGAAGAGTTTAGACATTGTAAAAATATGATGTTATTAGAGAATAAACAGTTCCCTGATTTTATGGCTGTTTGCTTTCAAGCAGATTAATTATCTAAGAACGTTGCACTTTGCCTATTAAGTTGTCCAATCGAGTTCATATACATTGCCATGTCTTAGTTAAAGACCAATTACGCCTATCCATATAGAAAAAGAAATAGAAAGGAGCAGGAGAAAGGTCTTACTTTGAGTTTGTCTTCTCCAAGATATGATTTCAAGCTCTGCAGAGAAAACCCATCAAAGAAGTAGCAATAAGCAATCGAAACGATGAAAAGGGAAAGATGACACAGTGGACCCTAGTCTTCTACTCTCCATAATTCAAATTCATCAAGTTATTAGATGATTAGTGTAGTTTATTCTTCCTTTTTCAGGTCTAGAATGTGCTAGAAGACAACCCTAACGAATCATTTCTGTCAAGGCACTGTTCAAAGGTCTAGGATGTGCTAGACGACAACCCTAAAGAATCATTTCTATCAAGGCACTGATCAAAGGAAATGTGCATTTAAGAGGCAAAATTAGAAAGCCAAAATTTTCATGCTTCCTATGCAAGACTGCAGTTACGTGTGAAATATTCCAGACCTTGGTTGCTCAGAGGAACCATGTCAATCATTTAGACATTGCCAATATATTTAGATTAAGTATCGTTTGATTTTGGAGTTAAGATTAGGGATTCTGTTGTAGATTTCAAGAATACCTGGGTCCCAATAAGCTTCCCATCCTTGTGAGCCACAAGGCCATTTTCCGCAAATACATAATCGTAGTCATTTATTACTGCAGACAGATAGAAACAAGCGCCATATTTACATTATAGAAACTGCGGGCTAAGAAAAGATGTAGTCAATCACATAATTAAACTATTTCCAAAGGCAAAAGTGAAACAAAAAGAAGATTAAAAAAGGTTTAGTAAAGTTTATGCTAGGTCACATCATGTAAACAATGTGATAGCCCGTAGCGGAGGACCATACGGATGATACATGAAATTAGTTTCCATTGAAATTAGTATGTTCTTTTGTGTTCCGAACATGTTCACATAAAAAGTTGAGAAGAAAATCTAGCGTACTCACCAAGCTAGATGGAGGAAAACAATGCCCAAGTTGTATATCCAACTGGCAAGGGCTAATAGATACCACCTCAGTTGCAGCCTTAAGGTTACTAATAGCAAGGTCTACTGATACTCATTTCAACTAATTAGCAAGTAATATTCTCGCTTGTCAATGTCGGCAACAAAATTTGAAAGTATGGCCTAGAAATGCATTTATTGAAAACAAATCACTTTATCCCCAGAGTAAATTACCAGTACAATCTTTGCCATGACTTCCTCCTTAGAAAATGGCGAAAAAAACTCATGATACTTCAATTCAATCTATAAAAGGTAATTTTTTTATTAAGATAGAAAACTCGATAAAACTCTTAAGTGCACAACGAAGGATAAACTGTAATTTATTGCCGTATGGATGAAGTTGAGTAAAAACTTGTAAGGGTTAGACAAAATTAGACAGTTGAATAGCACAAAGCATCCATAAAATCTGGTCCTCTAAGCTTCATTAAATTACTTAGTTGATAGTTGTTACAATAGCGAACCTGAATTCCCGAGCTGCTC
Source organism: Vaccinium darrowii (assembly GCA_020921065.1). Classification (NCBI taxonomy): domain Eukaryota; kingdom Viridiplantae; phylum Streptophyta; class Magnoliopsida; order Ericales; family Ericaceae; genus Vaccinium; species Vaccinium darrowii. Next base: position 27,233,315 of record CM037157.1, on the reverse strand, counting down.
TGATATTTTAACGAGGTCAGACCCTCCAACAACACCTATTGTAACAACCTGCAGTGAAGACATTGCAGAAAGAAACCATCATATGATTTGTACGGAAAACCATGCCAATAGAATAGAAATAATGAACCAAGAAAGCCCTTGAACACCACTCCGAATGGTCTATCATTTACCTTTCGTAGTTCATGCATGAACTTCAACATAGCTGGAGTAACCACCTGGCATTGAAATAAGCAAAATTTAAGACTTTCACTAAAACAGTCTATATTTGTTCAAGACAGCCTAAACAAATGGCTAACCACGGAATATGATATATAATAAAAAATAACTGGCTAACTAAACTGGCAACCTGATTGTCATTCGAAAGTAGACACGACTGTGAGCACTTATTATGATCTTCAGCGAGAAATTAGGAATCACAAAAAGACTAAACTATTTTCTGCCTACCAATTCATTAAAAATGCAAGATGGGAATACCACCCATGAAGAATATTGGCCAACTTATTAGCACGTTCTCATAATCCCGGTTGGCTACATTGATCCACGTTGTTCAAAAAACTTCCCGAACTAGGTTAGTCAAAAAACCAAATGGTAAAGAGCCACAGTAATTTACATTTACTGGTCAAAATAATTAACTCATTCCGACTTAATGAGCTACCCCAGTAGTTGGGCTCTTGCACTGGCCTCGTAAGGGATATGTTTCAGTTTAAACGTGGGTTACCATTTTCGAAGAGAGATGCAAATTTTCTCCTGGTTTTTTTTGACGGAGAAAATAGGAAAGTAACTTTATTCAGCGTTAATGTCAATCATTTTCTTGCTAATCAGACATGTGGGAAAGTAAATCTTCCCATCACTTTCTATCTGTATTTTGTTAATCAAACGATCCCTTGGTCTAGACTGTAACTATGATGCTAGTCCAGTGTACCAAACAAAGAAACTCAATAATTGTGGTGCCAGAAAAAATGTTATGAAATCCCCTGAGAGTCAAAGAACAAATATCAGTAACTGGTGAGGGGCCTGGGCTGACTTTCTTGTGGTAGTAATTGTTATAATATCAACCACGCTTTCAAGCAAACAATTAGCATAGAAGAAGAAAATCGGTACCTTTCGTGGAGCAGTAAGAGTCCCATCAACATCAAATAAAGCAATTAATCCAGGCTTCCTTGCTGCCATTGCAGTATAGAAACTTTCTGCCATCAGAACCACAAATTTAGAAGGGTCAGTCCGTTAGGTGTATTAGGTGAGAAAAAGATAACAAAGGAATAAGGACTCTTATTTGGTGAAAAAAAGAAGAAAAGAAAATGATTGTGTTTTCCCTCCACCATGGTTTGATGAGTAAGAAAGAAAAGCATGTTAGATGAGAACATCTTTTCTTCATTTTTTTTTAATCAATTTGAAAAGCTTTCTACATTTGTATCTCATTTCTCCCAATCACTTGGATAAATGGGAATCCAAAGATGAATGTTCTATTTCTCATCATTTTCGTATCGTTTCTCATCAAATCACTCAAATTTAAAGCTACTACCACTCAAAAAGAGAGGAAAATTGAGGTCTCCCAAATACCCATGTACCCAACTCACCAGAGTGACAAAAAAACCTATGTAACAGAGATACAGTGACTCAGCTCAATTTAGTAAAACTCGGAAATCAGTATACAATACAATTTTCCCTGGTAACAGCTAACTGACAGGAATTTCAAACCCAACGTTTATTTGGAAGGAAAATCACTCACGCCGAGAAAAATGCCAATTGGAATTGCAATTTACCAAACTTCACAGAAATAAGAACTCGTTGCAGATTAACAGAATGACCCTTTAAGAAGCAAATTTACCCTCAGCAAGATTTGGTGGTAGAAAAGGAAGCGTCCCTGGCCTCCGCAGTATAACAAGAATTCACAAACTGAGATGCAGATCTACAATGGAAGAATTTAGATGCAAACAGATGTGTGTGTATATATATATATATATTTGAGGCCTTGGGTTGAAGGAATAGAAACGAGGAATTGTGTTGTTTTCACTCAAAGGGAGTGGACTATTCCAACGTGCCAGATCCACCTGAGATGGAAAAAGTTGGTCTAACTTAAAGGGAGTGGACTATTCCAACGTGGCAGATCCACCTGAGATGGAAAAAGTTGGTCTAACTTAAAGGGAGTGGACTATTCCAACGTGCCAGATCCACCTGAGATGGAAAAAGTTAGTCTAACTTTAAGTGTGAGAGAGGCTAGTAGATGATGTGGTGGGCCGTGGGCGAACATGGACTTGGGTCTGAAATTGATGGGTTAGCCCGGTTGGCCGAGCATTGTTGGCCCGAGAGGCCACACTTGGGCAAGGTGGTATAGCCTAGATTGTGAATCCCATACCGTACCGGCCGGTACGTACCGTTTTAGAAGAAAACCGGTACTTTCAAGGATTAATTCCGTTCCGGCGAATTTCTCGGCCTTTACCGGTGTTACCGGCAGGTACCGGCGAGTTCCGGATCCGGTACCTGAAAAAATGGCAGATCTCCAACAAAAACGAAGACGCGATCTAACTTCGAAGCCTTACCTGCTGCAAACAAAGAAGACGATCAAGCTGAGCCAGATCTGGTATCTTTTCCGACGAAATCTAAGACCGTGATTTGAGCCTCACCTACTGCGGACGAAATCGAAGACCCAGATCTGCGCTCTTTTAGACGAAGAAGATGAAGAAGACTGGTACGAAATTTTTTTCCCTGGAGAAGGCCGAGTCACTGTTAACTTTACGTTATGACCGTAGGTTTTTGGGGAAGGAGCATAATGCTGGGAATTGGGATGTCAATGGATGATATCCGAAGAGTTTTCGTATGGGCAATTTGTTCAAAAATCCTAGGCAAAGAATTTATAACCCCTTTAGTCCATCAAACAAGTTTATAACCTATCCAGTCCTAACGCTAGCAATTTTTTTTTTTTTTTTACCAAAAAAAAGTTTGTACCCTATGAAAGTGCCGAAAAAGTTTGTACCCTATGAAAGTGCCTAAAATTCTAGGGTACCCTACGAAAGTGCCTAAAACCCTAGGGTACCCTACAAAAGTGCGTAAAGCCCTAGAGTACCCTATGAAAGTGTCTAAACTACTAAAACCCTATAATAGGAAAGTGCACCGTAAAACCTAAACCCTAGGGTACCCTATGAAAGTGCTTAAAATTCTAGGGTACCCTATGAAAGTGCCTAAATCCTAGGGTACCCTATGAAAGTGCCTAAAACACTAAAACCCTATAATAGGAAAGTGCACCGTAAAACCTAAACCCTAGGGCACCCTTTGAAAGTGCCTAAATTCTAAAAAATATAAAATAAAAAAAATTCATGGACTTTAGACCTTGTAAAACTTTAACATGGACTAAATGCTCAATAAATCCCCACTTCTGGATCTTAGAACAATTAACCGTTTTCGTATACAGGGGAGAGAGAGAGCACAGTAGTGTTTTTGAAAGGAGTGCTTGGTCTTTAACCTTCTCTTGGGAAACACCCTACCGACCTAACAAATTTAAAAAAAGGGAAGGAAATATGCAAAGTGGGCAAAAGACTGAGGAAAAATTATTCACAGTAAAGTATATACTATATAGTATGTATTTATATACATAGGCTAAGGAAAATAATAGTAAGTATTTATAAGTGTCTCTTCGAAAACTTTGCGCGCCTTTTGAAAAATATTGCGTTTGTTTTGTTATTATGCTATGCACTTGGCACATTTGTTTGTTAGTTTGAAGGCCGTTTTATGGTATTTGTTGTCTAATTAAAGTTAATTTTATTAAGAATTAGATGATATAATTTACCACAAAAAAAAAGGGTGATACGAGTAAAAATTTCGATTTTTATATATGTATATACATGTAGTACCGCTAAATCCGAAACGGTACTGTACCGTACCAGTAAGAAAACCGGTACCTTGTCCGGTACGAGATTCAGAACCTTGGGCATAGCCCGAAGGCCAAGGCCGAGGGAATCGTTCGCAACCAATGGAATTGCGGGCGTACGTGCAACTAACTGGGTCGGACAAGGTTGGACTATGCCCAACCTAGTACGGTTGGCACGTCTGTCTAGTTGGCACCACGTATAGGACCAGGGCGGGTTGACCTTGTGGCAGATGCCGATGTGTCCCGTTGGCTTTTGTCATGCATGATGTTTTTTTTAAAAATGGTTAGTGACGTTATAGGGCACGAGGTTGCTTGGAGGTCGAGTACGCTCTCTTTATATTATGGGAAAATTACACTGACCTCCCCTGACGTTTCTCACAAATACACTGACTGCCCTTAGGTTCTGAAAATTACAGCCACCTCCCTTGTTTTACAAACTAATATACACAAACTCCCTTGCCGTCAAAATTAGGCTAACGGCGTTACGTTTCGGAACAAAAAGACCATTATACCCTCCTCGCAAGTCGCAAGTAGTTTAAGTTGCCATTAACCTTTCGCACTTTAAATTAACATATTTTTTTAGTATTAACATACTAAAAGTATAAAAATAGATTTATTTTTTGAATGCTAAATAAAATAACCAATAGAAAATTTTAAATTTTTTTAAGACTTTTTCTATTATTTATACATTTTTTTTGTATATAATCAAATGTTTACTTTTTGTAAACCTATTGTTTATAAAAATAAAAATTAAAATAAAATTTGCCGTAAAATCCAAAATGAATTATCTTTACCAAGTGAATTTATTTTTAATTTAATTTTATGCTTACTCTTTTTTGGGAAAAACAAATAAACATTAAACTTTGTCCAAGGATGGAGAAATCAAGATTCTTTGTTTTTCTTTTTAATTTTTGGATAGTTTTGAAAAAATAAACTACCAAAAAGTTAAAGAAGAAAAACTAAGAATTTTGATTTGATTCACTTACTCTTTTTTTATCTTCCTGCAAATTTTATTATTTTTAGATTTCTATAGACGAGAGACATTCAAAAGTAAATATTTTAACTATACATAAAAGATGCATTAGTTATTGAAAAAAAAAGTCCAAAAAGTTTAAAATTTTCTGTTAGTTATTTTATTTTGCATTAGAGAAATAAATTTATCTTTTTATACTTTTCATATGTTAATACTACAAAAAAAAAAAAGTGTTAATTTAAAGTAGTAGCGTTAATTACACTTTAAACTACTTGTGAGGAGGGTATAAGAGTCTTTTGGTTCTCAAAGTTAACGCCATTAGTATAATTTTAATGGTAAGGGGGTAATTATATATTAGTTTGTAAAGCGAGGGAGGTGGTTGTAATTTCCAAAACCTGAAGGGGGTCAGTGTATTTGTTAGAAACGTCAGGGGAGGTCAATGTAATTTGCCCTTATATTATATAGAGTACGTCACGAAACCCTATAAAGGTACATTGTACCGTCTTCCAATACCTTTACTATGAGTCTATGTTCACTGTTGGAGTGCACTCTAGCCATCTTCTTTCCGATTGGCATTATCAATTTGCAACTAGGCAAGAGGGAGCAAGCAAAGTGTTGGTGTGCATGAATCACACGATTTTGATGTGAAAGAACAAACTACTCCACAGATGAGTCGGCAAATCAACTAAACTTAAGTGTCTGTTCTTTTCCATGCAATTGCATATTTAGGTTAAACATAGTACACTAGTAGTCTTGTAAATAAAATATCGAGGAAAAGCAAGTAAAAACTTATGTGTGATTGATCTTTTTCGGGATCCCCATAGATCCGATGTTTAGTCACGTCCAAAAAGAGGTAACCAAGCCGGTTGCCTCTCCTCTAGCCTTTAATGGAGGGGGAAAAAGAGTGCGAAAATAGTAAAAATACATATAGTACATTGTTTGTGTATGCGTCTAAGCGTAATTACAGTTTTCATCCCCTAACTTCCAGTCAAAATTCATTGTGGTTCAATTTATGTCAATCACAAAATTCTCAACCTCATACTTTAAAGTGAATTTTAGGGAAAAAAACATTACTCCACTAGTAAATTCAACAGTTTTAGTTCTGATACAATTGGCGAAATCTATAAGTCATTTCTATAGATGAATTTTAAAAGGGAGAATGACGTTGTGATTTGATAACGAGACCCTATTTTATCAAGCGAGCGATGTTTGGATTCAAGTCTTACAATGTCCATCCCACCTATTGATTGTGAAAAACAATCTATAAAACATGAGCATCCTCAGTTTGAAATACAAAAAGCATATAGCAATTTTTGTAAAAGTTAAAGCATCTCCAACAAATCCCTCAACCAGCAAAAGTTAAGAAATTTAAGGGATCAAGCTTTAAAATACATGTCCCAATAGGTCTCTCAAACACCAAATAATTTGAAGTCATCCATCAAATTCTCTCTCTCTTCAAATTTGGAGTTTGAAGAATCTGATAGAGTGCATCACATATATAAATTCACCATTCAAATTTTTGAAGTATGATAGCAAAGTACAATTTTAATGCTAACTTTTGAGGAATCTAGTGAAGAAGCTAGTAATAAGCCTTGACATCCAGCATCTCAAGTGTAAAAGCAGCAACAACGAAACTTCATAGTTTTGGCAGGAACCATAGTGGGAAACTTCATCCAGACAACATTCACTTCAGTCTCCAGAGTACATTTTGGCCTAGTTGTTTTCCAAGTTCATTGTGGATCACAAGTAGAATTTTTGTGGTAACTTCCTTTTGGTTTGTACCCATAGAGCCAACAAACAGAAAATCAATGATAACATATGAATGCATCAATAAACAGACTATTACCTGATATGTACATCTCACCTAAGTTGGCACCTACACGAATAATTTACATTACCGTACTTTAACAATTTTGAACGTTAGATATCTTCAATTGATAAATAGATTTAGGACAGCTATCTTCAACCCATTATGGTCTTGATATTCTTGGAGTTGTTAATTGGTATCCAAGTTCTCAATCTCTATATGTCATCTTGTTGCATTCTTGATCAATTTTTTGGCAGCCCGATTATTACGCGTATGTACATACACGAACACACTTGGATCGTCCATTTTAGGAAATCAACGGTCTGGATTTAAAAAAAAACTCTCCAGAAGAGTTTTTTTTTTAAATCCGGACCATCGGAAACAAGCATGGATGGTCAAGATACACCATCAGTGCATTTTGCGTACGCGGGATGTGCATACACATAGGTTTTTTTTTTTTTTGGTTGTCAATCCTTTAAGAAAATTAATGCACCAACGATGTGGTTTTAATTGTCTCACTTTTTGAAATTTACTTGACCGTCAAGCTCAATATAGATCGAAAACTGTTAGCATATCGCAGGCTGGCCATGATAGAAATGATAGGATACTAGACTCTTGCGTTCTCCACCAAGAAGAAAAATGCCAAGAAGCATGGCATAAGTTACCATACAAGTAACTTTATTTTGGCGGATGCGGTTTGGATTGGCAATCCGCTGAATCCGCCTTTTAATCCTTCTTTAATCCATCAAACCAGCTCGATTCGCAACCGAACCGAACCGATCCATTCGTATATCAGTCACAGATGGGTTGTAAATCCACAAAACGGCAATCCGCCATGAACGGATCAAATTGAGAATCGAACCGATCCGTCCGGAACCAATCAGTGGATAGCCCTACGAAGAGGGTGTTTGGATGAGTGTTTTTCACCTTTTCATTTTTGCCTTTTCACATTTTCGGTGTTTGGATGGTGTTTCTAATAATGAGTTTTGGTATAACACATTCTTGGTTTTTGGCTTTTGAGAGCAGAAGCTAGAAAGAGGCTTAGAAGAGTTTTTCTCATTCTCCTTTTCCACTTCTCATACGTGATGAAGACAAAAGTACAAAATTGCCCTTGATTTATTTCCACTTCTCATATTAAATGTTAACATCCCTCCGCTTCTCTATACTTTACTCTTTCCTGGTTTGAAGATAAGGAGACGGAGAGAAAAACTGAAGCAGTGGATCGAAATTCAACCCATGGAAATGAGGTTTTATATTTTGTTTTTCTTGTTGCTAAAAAATTTCGGTTGAATTAAATCAACTAATTTTTTATATGTTGCATTGAGGTTGAGCTTACGTAAAAATTTGATAACAGCCCTCTATGAATCTATAGGAAGATGTCTAAATAATTATTTATAGCTATTTTGATGCAATAATAAATAATCAAGGGCAACATGGCGAAAAACCAAAACACATAATTCTTTTTAAGTATGGGAGACTTTCAATTATCCAAAAAAATAAGGATGATCAAAAATATGTTTTCCAACAAAAAAAAATTGAGAATTGGACGGGCTGCGTTCATGAAAAATATTTCCCAATATGATTTTTAAAAACATGCTAAAAATAATATTCGTACTCATTTTTAATACCGTAATAAATAAATAAGGGCAAAATAGTAAACAATCAATTCATAGCACACATTTTCATCATTGTTCTCTTAAACACTATTACTGTTGCTAAACGCATTCTACATATTTGTCTCAAACACTCTTCACAGATTCAAAACACATTCTGACCATAATTCAAAAAATCAAAAAATTAAAAATTAAAAACTAAAAAGTAGACTCTCAAACACCTCTTGTAGCACCATTCAAGTGCAAATGCAATGGTAACATATTCAAATCAGTTGTTCGAGTTCGTGTCATTACTTAGATTCGATAAATGAATATCCAGATGGAATGTTCTTATTGAAATGCCTTGGCTTGGACGCTTGAAAGAATATTCCGTGTGATTGGAACATTTTAAAAAGGAATACTCCTATTTTTCTAGGGCTGTAAAAGACCAGGGCTGGATTGGATTGGCATGCGAGTCGGGCTTCAACCCCCTGATGCCCAAGCCCGCACAACACTTTTTGGGCCGGGCTAACCAACCGATAGACAAGCTCAAGTCAGGCTAAAATATATACTTATTTTTTTTATACAAAGGAAAGCTAAACAAACAGACTACATCCTCTCTTAAGCCACACCCATCATGTCTGCTTCAAGGAGGGGGATGATATTCTCAGGTTGCGAGATGTGGGAAACCCATTTGTGCTCTTGATCAACGCCTAAGTTAGCAAGCTTATCCGCAACTTGGTGCGTTGTTGGAATCCTAACAACTAGTATCAGAGCTTGGGTTGAAGCACTGGAGAGCGCAGAGCAGTCGGTAAATCACTCGGAGGCCATTGGAGCACTGTTTGAAGCTTTGATCGGACAAAATAGGTGACGAAACCTGTTTTTGATCAGAGGGATAGGTGCAACTCTCAAAGACGAGTCCAACGGAGTGCTCGGAGTTAATTTTGGTCACCGGAGTTAGTTGGAATCGCGAGTTGAAAGTTGGCGGTGAGAGGCGGAGGGACTGCTCATTTGCGGTCTCGGAAAACGTGATCGGAGAGAAGTTTTGAATATAGGATTTTGTAGCCCTTGGTGAGACAATCACGGGAGTGCAAGCCCCGTCGCCGGAGAAGCCCTGACGCGCCGCCACGCGCCACCTAAAGGTCGGCGCGTCAGATCCCGCTATGGCGTGTGGTACAAGCGCTGAAAGATCTAGAGGATGACCACGTGGCGCTGAGTCAGCGCCACGCGGATGCCACGGGGACGACACGTCATGCCACGGAGGACGCCACGTCAGCAGGTCAGCCACGTCAGCCAAGGGGTCAGGTCAGTGAACTGTTTGAACCTTTATGGCGGTCATAAGGGTCAAAAGGTTCAGGTATGAGGTTCATTGAGGTCAGAAGGGTCAAACCGGAGGTCAAAGGGGTCAGACCGGTGGCATGAGGGTCAAACCGGTCCAGACCAGCGGTTTGCAGGATTAGCGGACCGGGTTCATTCCGGTCCAGACCGGGAACGGTTCGCGGATAAACCAGAATATGTATTTGGATCGGTTCAGTGGTGTTCTGGCCGGTTCATGGTCGGTTCAAACCGGTCCCTGACTCGGTTTTTCGTTCCGGATCCAACCACGGGCTTTGTTTTTCACGTTGAGGCTCGGAAGTATGTGTTATTGCTGGATTGAGCCGGTTTTGAGTGTTCAGAGGCGTTTTGGGTTGTGAGGAGGCTTGTTCTTAGCTAATTGGACTATTCCGGATTCACTGGTGGGCTTGGATTTGTGTGATTCAGGCCGGATTTTGCAGTCCTAGATTCATCCGGAGAGATTGAGGAGGATTCGATGCGGTCAGATCAATCAGATGGGATGATGTTGAGTCGGAGGCAGACCATGGGTGATCCGATGGGAGTTCAGGGGGTGCTAGGAAGGCTGCGAATGGAACATGGATGGACCAGGGGGCAGGATGAGACCCGGGAGAGCTGACAGAGAGTGGCGAGAAGACCAGAATAGTGGCAGGAGTGGCAGAGAGGTGACAGAAAGGCGAGCAGAGTTGGATAGCTACACACCAGGAGTATTGGACAGACTTTGAAGAGATCAGAGGTTGACCAGAGCAATCGGGTGATTGCGGATTCGCGGCGTTTGAGCCGTGGTGATCAGTCGGAGAAGCTAGTGAGCAGGGATACATTCTCTCAGGTGTTGCATCTTTGTTGATGGGTGCGGATAAACTTGTTTGGTAATGACACAGGTGCTTACTAGGGTGACAGATCGGAGTTGGTCAGTAGTGATCGGAGGCAGTCTGGTTCAGTCGGATTTAAAGACCTATTATCAGGATTTGCAGTTGTGATTTGAGCTGCATTGGATAGGATGATGGGCCACCATACAGGCTTGTGGGAGTGCAGTGACAGTTGGAGCTGATGTCAGGCATGGTCAGGCAGTATGGGTGTTTTGTAACGTGAGCAGGAGAGGCGACAGTTCCGGTTGCACACAGGATAGGCGCCGGAGTGTACTTAGGAGTCATGACCGGATGGTACTGGATGCGTTGATAGTCGAATCAGGAGTGTGCAGGATGCTGGCCAGCAATAGTGTTGCAATTGGTTGCTATGGGTTGTTCACGGGAGCTCCGGACAGAGGGATTGAGATGGAGATCAGATGATGCATACTGGTATTCTCTTTCTTCTGTGGTTTTTGTGGCGGATTATCTTTCTAGTTATGAGCTCATGTTGGTGTGGAGAGATGGAGTCACGGATTATGTCCTGTGATTAGGCATGAGCATCTGGGTTTTGGATGCCTGGATGCGGGCACTCCGGATTAGGGGGTGCAGGATTATGGTCAACCGCGGAAGATCTGGCTTGCAGGGATACATTCATTTGAGTAGTGTGCCCGGTTAGGGTGCGGATATGCTTGTTTGGGAATGACACAGGCGCCTGTTAGAGCGGTAGATTAGTTTGAGCCACGGAGATATAGCAGGATTTGTTCACATCCCGGATTCACGAGAGGAGTATCCCAGTTTTTGGGGGTGCGAAGGTACTCGGTGGGGGATGCGGTGTCAGAGAAGGAGTCAGCCTCATCACAGATGGTGTGTGAGATCATTTGGAGGAGTGAGCCTCTGGTGTGGGCAGAGGGTTGCTGCATTCTCTTGACAGGACAGGATGCTAGAGTGGTGGAGCGCGGCGATGAAGCTGCGGGCACTCGATAAAGGGGTGCGGGCGCTTCTTTTGGAGAGCGCGGACGCTTCTGTTGGTGAGCGCATACACCTCGACTTTGAGGTGTGCAAGTGGAGGCATCCTAGTTGAGGGGGTGCGATACTCGGATTTTCTGATTGGCTGCGAAGTCTGGTTTTGCAAGGATACACTCTTTTAGGATTTGTGTACTCTGTTTGGTGGTGCATGGATGCTCGACTGGTTAGTGACACAGGCGCTTGCCAGAGTTAGCTGATTGGAGGAGGCGACATGGGGGTGTTGCAGACGACATTGCCCACTCGGTGTGGAGGGGGTGATTGTTGGGATTCCACCCTGTGTGGGCCTGTTGGGCTTAGGCCCAGAGGGAGTGGATTAGGGTTTGTCTGTGTAACTCTATAAATACTCTGTGATGCCTTGTGTATTAGTGTGGTAGCACAATGTAGAGAGATAGGCAGAGAGTGTGAGAGGGGGCCGGTTGTGGCTACCCAGGGAGAGAGAGATACACGAAAGAACTAGTGAGGATTTCATTATTGTGAGATTGAGTGTGAGTGTGTAACACAAGAACACGGAGTTTCTCCGGATTATAGTGAAACCCCCCTTCCCGTGGATGTAGGTCCGATTTGGCTGAACCACGTATATTTGTGTGTTGTGTTTCTCTTGATTTTACTGATTCTGTTGCGAGAGGTGCGTTGTTGGAATCCTAACATTAGAGACACAGGTAGATGGAAATAGACACAGCTCCGACTCAAGTCAGGCTAAAATATGGTGAACTTGAGCAGGTTTCAAACGAGCTTTAGGCGAGGTAGAATGATGAGCCATAGGTGAGAGTTACGAGAGGAGGAAAGGAAGAACAATTTAAATGATATCGCAAACCAAACAAAAACCGAGTCAATTATATCAAACGAAATCGGATATGTTGACCCGAGATATTTATTTTTATTTTCTAAAATATTTATTCATATGATGACTTGACACACCTAAAATCATGTCAAATGGCAACTGAGTTATTTCATATTAAATTTATCTGGCTCAGTCACAGCTGTAAAACCCGTGTTTTATAAAACTACGTCGCATTGAGTATCACTTGGATCACTCGACCATAAAAACCTTCCCAGACTCCATTGTTCAAAATCCTGGGCGCGACGGAAAGAACAATTTAAATGGTCCTCGTTCAATAAGGCATTGGTCCAATTTTGATTGTGTTTTTTTAAAAACTTTTAATCGTTTTTATACTCCAAATTGGCGTTTTGCTTTACAGAATTCCAAAAAAAAAAAAAAAAAAAAGGTCTACAAATTTGTCTCTCTGTGGGTCTTCTTTTATCGAGTATATATCTTTTACTGTCTTTTTCTTTAATTCTCCACAAATACCAAACACCCAATAAAAAAGAACCACGAGGGAAAATAAATGATAAAATAGAAAATAAAAAAAGTCACATATAGACAAGGTAGTAGATTCCAAGCAAAGTCATACATATCTCGAACAATGAAAGGTACACACCCTCTCAATCACTCCCCAACACACCCTCTCTCACATATGTGGTGGGGCCCACTGGGACCCACCGGGTGAGTCCCATCACACATGTGAGAGAGGGTGTGGTGGGGAGTAGTTGAGAGGGTGTGTACCTATCATTTTTTTATATATCTCCATTTACAAACAACATTGAAGGCCATTTCTTGGACAACAAATACAGCTATTGACTTGGCCCACCTCACACCAAAAAGCCCGTTTCTCCTTGCTGTCCGAACATTTTTGGGAAAATTCCAAGCCGGTCCTATTTTTATTGTTTTGTCCTATCCAAGCACTTTAATGTGTTCCAATTCCCAAAAAACCCACGCGCGACAGCCTAATGTGTTCCAATTCCCCCAAAAACCCACGCGCAAGTGCGCAACCGCCCAAACAAGACCCCTCGTCCTTTTCTTACTTTTTCTTACTTTTCCTCCTCCCTGTCCTTTTCTCTCTGTCTCTCTCTCTCTCTCTCTCTCTCTTCCTCCTCCCCGCCTTTTCAACTTTTCTGACTCTCTCTCTCCTTTTTATTTTTTTTTAAACTTTAAATGTTTATAACTTTTATTTTACATATTTATTTTTAATAAAATTAATTTTTTTAGAATGTACTCGACGATATTTACCAAATAAGACCAATATTAAATATGAAATTATCTTTATAAAAAAAAAAGTGTAGACTCCTCTTTTTGGAGGATGTTAATTCTTTCATTTTGCAGGGTGTAAAATATGCATTTAAGGGGTGTGAATTTTTTCATTTCGGGGAAGTGAGTTTGTGTAGATGATGTGTAAAATCTGCATTTGACGTGTGTGAATTCTTTCATTTTTGGAGGGTGTGAATTGTTCAGAAATGCAGTGAAATATTTTCTTTAGGAGCGTGTGAATTCTGCATTTGACAGATGTGAATTCTTTCATTTTAGAGTGTGAATTGTGTTTCTTTTAGGGTGTAAGTTGGGTAGAGGATTTGTGAATTTGCATTTGATGTGGGTCAAAATTTTTTTTTTTTTTTTTCATTTTGGAGGGTGTGAATTATGTATTTTGATGGGTGTGAATTCTTTCATTTTTGGGGTGTGAATTGTGTATTTGCCTAAATTAGTCCTGTGAATTCTCCGTTACGGAGGGTGTGAATTGTGAGATAAAGGATGTAAATAAATTTTTTTATTGTTTACATATTTTCATATTCAATATTTCAATGTGGATCTTATTTTAAAGATCTCGTCGAATAGGTTTCAAATATATAATTTTTATAAAAAATGAATGTTTATAAAAAAAGTTATTTTATTTTGAAATCTAAAATAAATGTTATTGAGAGAGAGAGAGAGAGAGAGAGAGAGAGAGAGAGAGAGGTGTTTATTGATTTGACACTTAACTAGCACCACTGGTCTTATTTTGGCAAGCCTTGCGTGTCAAAGAAAAGAATAGACTTTGACAAAGTCCAGACAGAGAAAGAGTGTTTATTGGTACACCTGACGCGCGCATGAAAAAGCTACTATACACCTTACGCGTGCGTGAAGAAAGGACTTAAATGAAAGAGTGTGACGCGGGGTCTAGATGAAAACACCCTCCCAAAAGAGGGCCGGCCTGGAAGAACCCCAACATTTTTTGATAAGGTGTGTCGGTGGTTGTTACAAAAATTAACTTAAACAAGAAATTGGCTTAAGTATGTTTTTTGTGTTGATGTGTTGTGAGAAAATGACTTGTCTCATGAAGTGTAATAAATCAGTTTTGAGTTTAAGTTAGTTTTGTGGACCAATAATTTCTGCTAAATTTTTGGCATTCTTTGTTTCGGCATTCTTGTTCCTTTTTTTTTCCCCTGAATTTTTGTTAGATTTTGTTTTATTTTTTGAATTAATCACACGTCTCGACCCGGAGAGTCTAAAAAATCAAATAGCTGGGTTTTTTTTTTTGTTGTCTGAAGTGTCGTCTAAACTTTTTTCAACTTTGGTCCACATTTTTATACTTTTTTCGATTTCTCTCGTCAAGAAGAATAATTAATATAAAGAATTACGATGAAAGGCTAAACAAAAAATTACGAAAAAAATAAGTAGTCAAAAGATTTCGGGCAAAAATTTACAATCATTTTGCAGCTACACCTATTTTACACAGACTTACATAAGCGTGGGCCCACAACACTTTATGTGAGTATGTGTATATTTGTGTATAAAAATGGGTGCGGTTCTAATATTTTTTAAAAATTTACTATAACACTCATTAGGGCTGTCAAAAAAACCCGTGAACTACGAATCCGAACCGAATGAACAGGACCAAAGGTTTTGGATTGGGTCTGTGTATTAATGGTTTGGACACGGATTGAAAATTAGAAAACCGTGACTCACAGTTCTGTCCACTGGATTTTCATTAGAAAATCGTGGATAAACCAAACCAGACCATGAGAATTTTATAAATAAAGTTACATATGTGTATAATATTATAAATATTAATATGTGTATAATATTGGCTAAGAATATAATTCAACATATTATTCTTAATTATTCTTGATTATTTACTATAAATGGCTGGATGTGGTATAAATAAAACCTAAGAGTGGTAACTATAATTTGTAATTCTAGTTTTGTGGGAAGTTGGGAAATGGGAACACATACGGTATATAACATATTGTCTATTTGTCTCACAAAGGCTCACTCACTCCAAACCCTAAACGTCTCTAAACTCATATAAACTCTTGCTCGGTTTTGAATTTGAAACAAAAATTTAGAATCTATTTTTTAATTTTGTGGAATGTAATAATTCGTGAATAAACAATAAATTATTTGATTGTTTTAGAACCAAACCGTAGACTTCTAATCCAAATATTTTTTTGAATAAAGCCGAAATACTTGGATTATTGGCCAATAATCCAAGTATTTTGGCTTTATTAAAAAAAAATTGAGTTTTGACCATAATTTTGTACTTGTTAGATTCGTCTCGTAGAGAGGAATCTAGAAACCACAAAATCTTGACGCAAAACTAACAAATGCAAAAAAAAAAATTGAATTAAGACAAAATGAATAATCCAATAATCCATAATCCGGATTAAATCTTTAAGTTATTTGCAATGTCAGTCTATCAAATCGAAGAATGGGAACATAAAAATGTTCTCCATCTGAATACAGGAATGAACTATGGATTCAAGCAGATATTTCTGCTACCAATTATTGGCCGTATCTAAAATTACAAATGGATGATAACTGAAGGGAACAAAGTTGAAATAATCTCAAAGACATCAAACTTGCTTAGTCAGAAAGAGTTCTGTATACTGCTTCATTGTATCCTCAGGGCTGGTAACTGTCAATAGAACAAAGTTTAGTTTTTTTCGCGATTATGGAGGGAAAATAGCAACAGAAAGGGACGACATCACTGATATCAAGTTAAAAGGTCATTTGGATCCTCAATGGAAATATAAAGTATTCCATCTCTAGCAACAATATTTAATCCAATTTGCACATTAGGAGCATGGGAAGAGAATGTCGCCAATCATGTCGTTTGGGTTATTTAAGATCCATTTTTCCTTTTACAGTTATCCAATTCTGACGGAAGAATAGTTACACGTGGATATGATTGAAAACAAAATGAAGAATATTTCTTTGTAAAATCTTCAGTAATTCCAAGATACATTAAAATGCATTAATAAGCTGAAATATAGAGCTGACCTGTGTGGCCCAAGGTTCTCTCTGATTCGTATATCTCAAAGTCATATCCTCTCTACTCAAACAAACACCCAAGCATGTCCTCAGTTAAAATAATACTCAAAGATATTCAGCAAAAGGGGGAAATTGTTTCCCATGAAGTATCCACACACATTACAAGATATGAAGGGTACCCAAGCTTCAATAACAAGAAAGTGGACTCATGAAAATTACCAAGCAAGGGAACAAACAATTATCACCAAGAAATAGGGGGGGCGGAAGGAAGGAAAGAGAACGGCCAAAATAAATGGAGAAGACAGGAGGTGTAGCGGCCGAGGGCCCAAGGGTTCATTGTCCTCGGCTGAACCCCAGACGAGGGGGGCACGGTCCTTGGGACCTCGGTCAGATCCCCCCCTTCGGATGGACCCCTCTCCTTGGGAAGTGTCCTCAACAAGTTTCGCAGATCCGGGGAACCCCGGGGACCTCGGATAGCAGCCTCGGCTAGCCTCGGGGGGGCTTCTCTCGATCGCTCCCTGGGCCGAGTCGATTGACCTCGGTGCCCGGGGGGGGGGGGGGCACGTCAGATGTCAAGGGGGCTCGATCGAGGCACCCCTGACAGTCTGAGTGACCCATTAATGGCCTCAACCACCCCGCATGTGCTGCATTTATGGCAAGCCACCAACCCCACAGGCTACGCCTGCAGACGAGACTTGATTGACAGGAATATCAGTGACAGGTGACGACTCCGGGTAGGTGACGGCCGAGGCACCGTAGTGAAAGACATACGTCAATCCATTCATTTAATGCACTGGAAAGGACGGAGCGCATGGGGCTCCCGAGGAGCGTGTGGGACACGCTCCTCTAAGCCTATAAATACAGCTCTCACCCTCTTGAAAAGGGTTGGCTTCTCTCTCTCTACATTACACTCTCAGCTGCATTCTCTCTCTAGAACTCTCCACTAAAACTCCTCCCTCCGTCGCTGACTTTACCATCGGAGTGCCTTCCCGGACCACCACCGTCTAGGCTAGGCACTAACGTGGTTGCTCTCCTGTGCAGGGACTCCACAAGTGTGCTCCAGCAGCTCCAGCCATCTTCTCCGGCGGACCTCCTAACCCCCAGCGTGCTCCAGGTTGGCCCCTCCCCCTCTGTCAACATCAACGACCCAAAAGAGGTCATTCCGGTGAAGCGCCCCCCACAGGAGGATTACCTTGTAAGTCTTGTCTCCAAAGAAGTGAATTTCGTGAAACTCATCCAGGTATCTCAAGCAATAAGTCTTGTCCCAACCTTGAGGAAACACCTTACAACCAAAAACAAAAACAGAGTTTCTGAATATAAGTTTAACTGCAATGACTTGTTGTTTACTTTAGAGAAGCATCAGAATCCTGAAAAAGCATAATAAAGGAATAACATCACTCACATCAAAACTTATTTGTCCCCCAATGGAAAAGGTGAGGTTAAAGTGTGCAAATTTCTCACGAAGCACAGACACCATCTTCGAGCGTATATTCTGAACCTGAATGTAATTTCGATGGATTGAATTTCAAGCAGTCTAGCGTTTACGAAGACTCAAACTGCAAACTTACCATTGGCATAAATCAAGATATCGTACCTTGTCATACTTTTCAAACTCATCCCGCTCTTCCTAGCTGCAGTTTCGACCGATTGATGATACATTGAGCATCCCGCTTCGGAATTCTATGAAGGTTCCTCTAAAGTAAAAATCGGATAAAGAAAAGGGCTCAAATGATTAACATGAATGGACAGCTACAACTCATGCTTCCAATCCACTAACCTTTTTTTATAGGAATGTCCAAGTCGGCGATGTAATGTAGGGTGAAATTTATGAACTCCTGCATATCATTAGCAAAATGTTACTATCAATATACTAGTATTGGAATAGTAAAGTTTGCCTAAGGACAAACTTCAAGCCTACGATCCAATGGCTGCAACCTAAAAACTGTTACACAACTAAATTGACATGAAGAAATGATTCCCCTCTCCTGCTATATTCACCTATACAATGAACAGCTTCGAGACAAATGGATGTTGCTAATACGCATGGTGACCAGTAATTTATCAATCGGTTGAGATAGAGAAGATTTTATTTTCTTCCGGACATTGTAAAAACCTGATGTCATTAGATAATAAATAGTTCCGCGATTTTATGGACTTGGGCCTGAAATTGATGGGTTAGCCCGGTTGTCCGAGCATCTTTGGCCCGAGAGGCCATACTTGGGCCAAGGTGGTATAGCCCGAAGGCCAAGGCCGTGGAACGCGTGCCCGGCCGATGGAATTGCAGGCATACGTGCAACTGACTAGGTCATACAAGGTTGGACTATGCCCAACCCAGTACGGTTGGCATGTTTGGTTGGCACCACGTATAGGACATGGGCGGGTCAACCTTGCGGCAGATGCCGATGTGTCCCATTGGCTTTTGTCATGCATGATGTTTTTTGAGAAAACGGTTAGTGACATTATAGGGCACGAGGTTGCTTGGAGGTCGAGTACGCTCTCTTTATATTATATAAACCCTATAAAGGCACATTGGATTGTCTTCCAATACCTTTGTTATGAGTCAATGTTTCACTGTTGGAGTGTGCTCCAACCACCTTACCTTCTTCTGATTGGCACTATCAATTTGCAACTAAGCAAGAGGGAGAAAGCAAAGTGTTGGTGTGCATGAATCACACGATTTTGATGCGAAAGAACAAACTACTCCATAGATGAGTTGGCAAAACATCTAAACTTAAGTGTCTGTTCTTTTCCACACAATTGCATATTTAGGTTAAACATAGTACAATATTAGTCTTGTAAATAAAATATCGAGGAAAAGCCGGTAAAAACTTATGTGTGATTGATCATTTTTCAGGATCCCCATAGATCCGATGTTTAGTCACGTCCAAAAAGAGGTAACCAAGCCGGTTGCCTCTCCTTTAGCCTTTAATGGAGGGGGAAAAAAAGAGTGTGAAAATAGTCAAAATACATATTGTACATTGTTTGTGTATGCGTCTGAGCGTAATTACAGTTTTCATCCCCAAACTTCCAGTCAAAATTCATTATGGTTCAATTTATGTTAAACACAAAATTCTCAACTTCAGTTACAATATCAATCAAGCTTTCAAGCGAACAATTAGCATAGGAGAAGAAGATCGGTACCTTTCGTGGAGCGGTAAGATTCCATCAACATCAAATAAAGCAATTAATTCGGGCTTTGTTGCTACCGTTGCAGTATAGAAACTTTCTGCCATTGGAAACACAAATTTAGAAGGGTCGGTCCATTAGGTGTATTAGGTGAGAAAAAGAAAATAAAGGACCAAGGACTCTTATTTGGTGAAAAAAAGGAAAAGAAAATAATTGTGTTTTCCCACCACCATGGTTTTGATGGGTAAGAAAGAAAAACATGTTAGATGAGAATAAGGGTCACAGTTCTTTTCTTCAATTTCTCTTTTTTTTCAATCGGGAAGGCTTTCTTCATTTGTATCTCATTTCTCCCAGTCACTTAGATAAATGAGATTTGAAAAGATGAATGTTCTATTTCTCATCATTTTCGTATAATTTCTCATCAAATCATTCAACTTTAAAGCTACTACCACTCAAAAAGAGAGGAAAATTGAGGTCTTCCACATACCCAACTCACCCAAGGGACAAAAATCCTATGTAACAGAGATATAGTGACTCAGCTCAATTTAGTAAAACTCGGAAATCAGTATACAATACAATTTCCCCAGGTAACAGCTAACTGACACGAGTTTCAAACCCAACGTTTGTTAGGAAGGAAAATCACTCACGCCGAGAAAATGCCAATTGGAATTGCAATTTCCCAAAATCCACAGAAATAAGAACTGGTTGCAGATTAACAGACTGACCCTTTAAGAAGCAACTTTACCTCAGCAAGATTTGGTGGTAGAAAAGGAAACGTCCCTTGCCTCCGCACTGTAACAAGAATTCACAAACTGAGTTGCAGATCTACAACGGAGGAATTTAGATGCAAACAGATGTGTATATATATGAGTGTGGGAGGCCTTGGGTTGAGTGGGGAATGGAAGAGAAACGAGGAATTGTGTTGTTTTCACTCAAAGGTAGTGGACTATACCAACGCCCCAGATCTACCTGAGATGGAAAAAGTTAGTCTACCTTTAAGTGGGAGAGAGGCTAGTAGATGATGTGGTGGGCCGTGGGCCGAACATGGACTTGGGCCTAAAATTGATGGGTTAGCCCGGTTGTCTGAGCATCGTTGGCCTGAGAGGCCATATTTGGGCCAAGGTGGTATAGCCCGAAGGCCAAGGCCTTGGAACGCGTGCCCGGCTGATGGAATTGCAGGCATACATGCAACAGACTAGGTCGTACAAGGTTGGACTATGCCCAACCCAATACACTTGGCATATTTGGTTGGCACCACGTAGAGTACACGAGCGGGTCGACCTTGTGGCAGATGCCGATGTGTCCCTTTGGCTTTTGTCATGCATGATGTTTTTTGAGAAAACGGTTAGTGACATTATAGGGCACGAGGTTGCTTGGAGGTCGAGTACGCTCTCTTTATATTATATAAACCCTATAAAGGTACATTGCACTGTCTTCCAATACCTTTGTTATGAGTCTATGTTTCACTATTGGAGTGTGCTCCAACCAGTTTACCTTCTTCTGATTGGCACTATCAATTTGCAACTAGGCAAAAGGGAGAAAGGAAAGTGTTAGTGTGCATGAATCACACGATTTTGATGGGAAAGAACAAACTACTTCATAGATGCGTTGCCAAAACAACTAAACCTAAGTGTCTGTTCTTTTCCACCCAATTGCATATTTAGGTTAAACATAGTACACTAGTAGTCTTGTAAATAAAATATCGAGGAAAAGCCGATAAAAACTTATGTGTGATTGATCTTTTTTCGGGATCCCCATAGATCCGATGTTTAGTCACGTCCAAAAAGAGGTAACCAAGCCGGTTGCATCTCCTCCAAACTTTAATGGCGGCGGGGGAAAAAGAGAGTGAAAATAGTCAAAATACATATCGTACATTGTTTGTGTATGTGTCTGAGCATAATTACAGTTTTCATCCCCTAACTTCCAGTCAAAATTCATTATGGTTCAATTTATGTTAAGCACAAAATTCTCTACCTCAGTTACAGTATCAATCACGCTTTCAAGCGAACAATTAGCATAGGGGAAGAAGATCGGTACCTTTCGTGGAGCGGTAAGAGTCCCATCAACGTCAAATAAAGCAATTAATCTAGGCTTTGTTGCTGCCGTTGCAGTATAGAAACTTTCTGCCATTGGAAACACAAATTTAGAAGGGTCAGTCCATTAGGTGTATTAGGTGAGAAAAATAAAATAAAGGACTGAGGACTCTTATTTGCTGAAAAAAAGGAAAAGAAAATAATTGTGTTTTCCCACCACCATGGTTTTGTGGGTAAGAAAGAAAAGAATGTTAGATGAGAATAAGGGTCACAGTTCTTTTCTTCAATTTCTTTTTTTTTTTTCAATTGGGAAAGCTTTCTTCATTTGTATCTCATTTCTCCCAATCACTTAGATAAATGGGATTCCAAAGATGAATGTTCTATTTCTCATCATTTTCGTATCATTTCTCATCAAATCATTCAATTTTAAAGCTACTACCACTCAAAAAGAGAGGAAAATTGAGGTCTTCCACATACCCAACTCACCCAAGGGACAAAAAACCTATGTAACAGAGATATAGTGACTCAACTCAATTTAGTAAAACTCGGAAATCAGTATATAATACAATTTCCCCAGGTAACTGACAGGAGTTTCAAACCCAACGTTTGTTTGGAAGGAAAATCACTCACGCCGAGAAAATGTCAATTGGAATTGCAATTTACCAAAATCCACAGAAATAAGATCTCATTGCAGATTAACAGACTGATGATTTAAGAAGCAACTTTACCTCAGCAAGATTTGGTGGTAGAAAATGGAAACGTCTGTTGCCTCCACACTGTAACAAGAATTCACAAACTGAGTTGCAGATCTACAATGGAGGAATTTAGATGCAAATAGATGTGTATATATATGAGTGTGGGAGGCCTTGGGTTGAGTGGGGAATGGAAGAGAAACGAGGAATTGTGTTGTTTTCACTCAAAGGGAGTGGACTATTCCAACGCCCCAGATCTACCTGAGATGGAAAAAGTTAGTCTACCTTTAAGTGGGAGAGAGGCTAGTAGATGATGTGGTGAGCCGTGGGCCGAACATGGACTTGGGACTGAAATTGATGGGTTAGCCCGGTTGGTCGAGCATCGTTGGCCCGAGAGGCCATACTTGGGCCAAGGTGGTATAGCCCAAAGGCCAAGGCTGTGGAACGCGTGCCCGACCGATGGAATTGCGGGCATACGTGCAACTGACTGGGTCGTACAAGGTTGGACTATGCCCAACCCAGTACGATTGGCATGTTTGGTTGGCACCACGTATAGGACAGGGGCGGGTCGACCTTGTGGCAGATGCCGATGTGTCCTGTTGGCTTTTCTCATGCATGATGTTTTCTGAGTAAATGGTTAGTGACATTATAGGGCACGAGGTTGCTTGGAGGTCGAGTACGCTCTCTTTATATTATGTAAACCCTATAAAGGTACATTGAACTGTCTTCCAATACCTTTGTTATGAGTACATGTTTCACTGTTGGAGTGTGCTCCAACCAGCTTACCTTTTTCTGATTGGCACCATCAATTTGCAACTAGGCAAGAGGGAGAAAGCAAAGTGTTGGTGTGCATGAATCACACGATTTTGATGCGAAAGAAAAAACTACTCCAGAGATGAGTTGGCAAAACAACTAAACTTAAGTGTCTGTTCTTTTCCACACAATTGCATATTTAGGTTAAACATAGTACACTAGTAGTCTTGTCAATAAAATATCGAGGAAAGCCGGTAAAAACTTATGTGTGATTGATCTTTTTCGGGATCCCCGTAGATCCGATGTTTAGTCACGTCCAAAAAGAGGTAACCAAGCCGGTTGCCTCTCCTCTAGCCTTTAATGGAGGGGGAAAAAAAGAGTGAAAATAGTCAAAATACATATCGTACATTGTTTGTGTATGCGTCTGAGCGTAATTACAGTTTTCATCCCCTAACTTCCAGTCAAAATTCATTATGGTTCAATTTATGTTAAGCACAAAATTGTCAACCTCATACTACTTTAAAGTGAATTTTTGGAAAAAACATTACTCCACTAGTAAATTCAACAGTTTTAGTTCTGATAGAATTGGTGAAATCTATAGGTCATTTCTATAAACAGTTTCTGGACAGTATTAGGTTATCACTTTCTGAATTTTAAGAGGGAGAATGGCGTTGTGGTTTGATAATGAGACCCTATTTTATCAGGCGAGCGATGTTTGGATTCAAGTCTTACAATGTCTATCCCATCTATTGATTGTGAACCCTCAGTTTGAAATACAAAAAGCATATAGCAATTTTTGTGCAGGTTAGAGCATCTCTAGCAGATCCCTCAACCGGCAAAAGTTAAGAAATTTGAGGGATCAAACTTAAAATATATGTTCCAGCAGATCTCTCAAACACCAAATAATTTGAAGTCATCCATCAAGTTGTCTTTCTATCTCTTCAAATTTGGAGTTTGAAGAATCTGATAGAGTGCACCACATCTATAAATTCACCATTCAAATTTTGGAGTACGATAGCAAAGTACAATTTTAATGCTAACTTTTGAGGAATCTAGTAAAGATGCTCAGTTCAAAAAAAAAAAAAAAAAAAGTAAAGATGCTAGTAATAAAGCATTCACATCCATCATCTCAAGTTTAAAAGCAGCAACAAAGAAACTTCATACTTTTGGCAGGAACCATGGTAGGAAACTTCATCCAGACAACATTCACTTCAGAGTACATTTTTGGCCTTGTTGTTTTCTAGTTCATTGTGAGTCACAAGTCAGCAGAATTTTTGTGGTAACTTCCTTTTGGTTTGTACCCATAGAGTCAACAAACAGAAAATCAATAATAACATATGAATGCATCAATAAACAGACTATTACTAGCAAGTAGCAATGAAGCCTTCTGGGGAAAAAGTGTGGGAACAAAAAATATTCCTCTAATTGTCAAATAAAAAATTATTCACATTCATTGCACACAAAAAAAAGTGAGGCGTGGAATTCTATCTTACCTGATATGTACGTCTCACTTGAATTGGCACCTACACGAATAATTTACACTACCGAACCTTAACAATTTTGAATGTTAGATATCTTCAATTAATAAATGGATTCAGGACAACTATCTTCAACCCATGATGGTCTTCATATTCTTGGAGTTGTTAATTGGTAGCCAAGTTTTCAATCTCTATACGTCATCTTGTTGCATTCTTGATCAATTTTTTGGTAGTCCGATT
This sequence comes from Vaccinium darrowii, assembly GCA_020921065.1. Taxonomy (NCBI): domain Eukaryota; kingdom Viridiplantae; phylum Streptophyta; class Magnoliopsida; order Ericales; family Ericaceae; genus Vaccinium; species Vaccinium darrowii. The sequence continues at coordinate 27,208,467 of CM037157.1, read as the reverse complement.
ATGCGTACGTACACATACGAACACATCTCGTAAAAAACTCTTCAGAAGAATTTTTTTTAAATTCGAACTGTCGAAAACACGCCCGGATGCATCAACAATAGTTTTTATTTTTTATTTTTTGGTTTTCAATCCTTCAAGAAAATTAATGCATCAACGATGTGTGGTTTTAAATATCTCACTTTTTGAAAATTACTTGACCGTCAACCTCAAAAATAGCTTAGGAGCCAACAATATAGATCGAAAACTCTGAGTATATCGCAGGCTGGCCATGATAGAAATGATAGGATACTAGACTCTTGCGTTCTCCACGAAGAAGAAAAATTCTAAGAAGCATGGCATAGGTTACCGTACAAGTAACTTTATTTTGGCGGGTGCGGTTCAGTTCGGTTCGGGTTCAATCCGCCTTTAATTCTTCGTTGATCCGTCAAATCAGCCCAACCAGCAACCAACCCGACACGACCCATTCGTATATCACTCATAGACGGGTTGCGGATGTACAAAACAACATTCCGCCACGAGCGGATCAGCTCGGATTCGATCCGTGAACAACCCTAGTGCTCCTCCGTAGCACCATTCAAGTGCAAATGCAATGGTAACGTATTCAAATCAGTTGTTGGACCTTTTTTTTTTTTTTTTTTTGTTCAAAGAGTCAATTCATATCATGAAAAGTTGTACGGCAGAGATTACATCACAGAATACAGGAATGAACCAAAACTGTCAAAATCTAAAACCAAGTTACTAAAAAGCACACAGACTCCAAGCTCATAGGCACACCTGCCGAGGCAGACCAACACTAGGTGCTCGCGCAGAATCCGTCCTCGATTTGATTTAGTAGTAGAGAATCTCAAATGACACCCAGCTCAAACCATTAAGCATAAACGGATGAAATCTGTAACAGAATACTCCACACAGGGAGCAAAGCAAAGCACCCGAAAAGGGGCTAATCGAACCACAAAAGGGGTTGTTATTGGTAGGGCCGGAGCCAGGAATTTCACTATGCAAGAGTGAATTTTTTTCCCAAAATACTTTGCAGGGCCGAACTTATATTAAAAATAATTTTTTTCTATATAATACTAGAGGTTTTTTTTCTTCTTCTTCTTTCCTTGCAGGGCTCCATCCCTGGTTATTGGTGTCATTGGTTAATTAGTGAATTCGAAAAATAAATATCCAGATGGAATATTCTTATTGAAACGCTTGAAAGAATATTCTGTGTTGTTGAAACATTTTAAAAAGGAGTACTCCTATTTTTCTAGGCCTATGAATTTATCTCATACTTTATGGGTTTGAAGGTGCACTGAATTGTGGACTGATGAGCTCAGTAAAAGGCCAGGGCTGGATTGGCATGCGAGTCGGGCTTCAACCCCTTATGCCCAAGCCCGCACAACACTTTTTGGTCCGGGCTAACCAACCGATTGACAAGCTCAAGTCAGGCTAAAATATGTTGAACTTGAGCAGGTATCAAACGAGCTTTAGGCGAGGTAGAATGATGAGTCATATTTGGTGAGAGTTACGGGAGGAGGAAAGGAAGAACAATTAAATGATATCGCAAACCAAACAAAAACCGAGTCCATTATAACAAACAAAATCGGGTCGTTTACCTGAGATATTTATTTTTCATTTTCTAAAATATTTATTTATATGGTGACTTGGTACACCTAAAATTATATCAAGTGACGACTCTGAGTTATTTCATATTAAATTTTTCTGGCTCAGTCACAGCTGTAAAAATCGTGTTTTATAAAACTACGTCACATTGAGTATCACTTGGATCACTCGACCATAGAAACCTTTCCCAAACTCCATTGGTCGAAATCTTGGGCGCGACGAAAGAACAATTTAAATGGTCCTCGTTCAATAAGGCATTGGTCCAATTTTGTTAGTGGTTTTTCAAAAAACTTTTAATCTTTTTTATACTCCAAATTGGCGTTTTACTTTACAGAATTGCAAAATAAAAAATAAATAAATAAAAACACGTCTAAAAATTTCTCTCTGTGGGTCTTCTTTTATCGAGTATATATTTTTTACTGTCTTTTTCTTTAATTCTCCACAAACACCAAACACCAAACACCCAATAAAAAAGAACCACGAGGGTAAATAAACGATAAAATAGAAAATAAAAAAAAGTCACATATAGACTTGGTAGTAGATGCAAAGTCATATATATCTCCATTTACAAACAACAAAAGGCCATTTGTTGTACGACAAATACAGCTATTGACTTGGCCCACCTCATACCAAAAAGCCCGTTTCTCCTCACTGTCCGAACATTTTTTGATAAGGTTTGTCGGTTGTCGTTACAAAAATAAACTTAAACAAGAAATTGGCTTATATATGTTTTTTTGTGTTGATGTGTTGTGAGAGAATAACTTGTCTTGTAAAACGCAATAAATCAATTTTGAGTTGTAACAATTTCGGCTAAATTTTTGTTATTTTTGGTTTTGTTATTCTTGTTCATTTTTTTCTGAATTTTTGATAGATTCTGTTTTATTTTTTGAATTAATCACACGTCTTGACCCGGAGAGTCTAAAAAATCAAATAGCTGGTATTTTATTTTATTTTTGTCTAAAGTGTCGTCTAAACTTTTTCCAACTTTGGTCTACATTTTTATACTTTCCGATTTCTCTCGTCAAGAAGAATAACTAAATATAATGAATTACGACGAAAGGCTAAACAAAAAATTACGAAAAAAATAAGTAGTCAAAAGATTTTGTGCAAAAATTTACAATCATTTTGCAGTTACACCTAGTTTACACACACTTACATAAGCGTGGGCCCACAACAATTATGTGAGTATGTGTATATTTGTGTATAAAAATGGGTGTGGTTCTAATATTTTCGAAAAATTTACTGCAATGCTCATAAGGGTTGTAAAAAAAAACCCGTGAACTACGAGTCCGAACCGAATGAACCGGAACGTAGGTTTTCGATTGGGTCTGTGTCTTAATAGTCCGGACACGGATTGAAAATTAAAAAACCGTGACTCGTGGTTCTGTCCATTGGATTTTTATTAGAAAACCATGGATAAACCAAACCAGACAATGAGAATTTTATAAATAAAGTTACATATGTGTATAATACTATTGGCTAAGAATTATAATTGAACATATTATTCTTGATTATTTACTATAAATGGCTGAATGTGGTATAAATAAAATCTAAGAGTGGTAACCGTAATTTGTAATTTAAATTTTGTGGGAAGTTGGGAATACATTAGTAGATAACATATTGTCTATTTGTCTCACAAAGGCTCGCTCGCTCCAAACCCTAAAACGTCTAAACTCTTGCTTGGTTTTGAATTTGAAACAAGAATTTAGAAATTTTTTTTTTTTTTTGGCAAGGAAAATGTAGATGTTCCATTAACAAAGGATCAAGATACAAGAATAGATTACACATCAGGCAGAAACCAAGAAAACTTGGACTACGACGTGCCAATCACGCACAAACCCAATCCTACAATGGAACAACGCTATGCCAACCAAGCAAGGAAAACCACGAGCCGATCCGGGGATGTTGCCATTGCTGGACATTACGATCCCCTCCAACACGGCCGTGGCCGGCAAGCGCACAACAAACCACCCCTCATGGTGATCAACCAAACAGAAAAACAGACTAAACAAGAAAATTTATTCCCACCACCACAACCCACCGGATCCGGGAAAACCAAACCGGGACCAAAACCAAAAAGAAAACAAAACACCTCACCCGTTATTCACCTCACTGACAGCCGCCTAACACCGGATTACCAAGCTCCGTCTTCATCTTACCGGACTGGACCCCTGAAGCCGGATCAACAACACCTCTGCCGGAAACCAATAAAGGGACCAAGCACCAAGCCATCCAAGGCCGAAACGCGAAGATCAGTGCCGAGGGGTGGAGGACACACCGACGGGAGAGGGGAGAAGAGGAAAGGTAGAGAGAGAGAGGTAAGAGTCAAGCTTCCTATTTTAGCATATACCCAGAATTTAGAATTTGTTTTTAAATTTTATGGAATGTAATAACTCGCAGATAAACCGTGAGTTATTTGTTTGTTTTGGAACCAAACCGTAGACTTCTAATCTCGACACCGATTGTCTTTTCCTGAAACCGTGACGTACGGTTTGTTATTGATTCCAATCCGCACCTGACACCCTGATACTCATTGCAGAATTCAAAATGTCGGCAAGGTACCCAATTAGACTTGTTCTTGCACGAATAAATCCTTTTTCTACGCTCCAACAGTCCAACGGTGACGCAACCGTAACCAGCGACCTTCCGCCATCTCTCTCTCTCTCTCTTGCTCGAAGCGCCGCCTTCACGCTACGTCATTCCCGTTTCCAATCCTCCCCAAAAACGCTCTCAAACCACTCGCTAATATCTCAGTTTGACTTCTGCAGATCAAGATGATATTCTTGTCGATTCTCTAATGGACGGATTGATCAATCGAAGTTGATTCGAAAATGGAGAAGAAACAACAACGCGTTGCGATATTCACCACCGCGAGTCTTCCATGGATGACTGGTACGTCCGTGAACCCTCTGTTCCGCGCCTTGTACCTTGCGAAACAAGACGAGGAGAGGAAGGTTACCCTGGTGATCCCTTGGTTATCTTTGAAAGATCAGGAACATGTTTATCCCGATAAGATCACGTTCAATTTGCCCTCGGAGCAGGAGAAGTACGTCCGGAATTGGCTGGAGGAACGGACTGGGTTTAGGTCTTGTTTCGATATTCGGTTTTATCCCGGAAAGGTATGGTTAAACCTGGGATTTTTGGGAATTTTTCGCTGTGATTTCTATTATGAATGGAGCATGGATGTTTTTCTGTTTTTGATGTATGCATATCTATTACCGGTAGTGTTAGGTTTCAGGCCAGCTTATACGTACCTAATCTGTGGGACCAATCCCTCTACTAGCATAGCGGGGGCTCATTTAAAATCGGAACAAAGTCCATATAGAATTGTCCCCACGAGAGTAGATAGAGGTTTCGAACCTGAAAGTTAGGAGATACCCTTTAGGATTTAGCAACTTTGATCACCAGGCCTAGGTTAGGCCGCCCTTGGGGTTACGTGATACAGGTTTTACGTATAACAGTTATATTGACGGTCAAATATCTGTTGTAGTTAGATTGGTTAATAAATTGATTCCAGAAAAATGATAGACATGCCATTCCAAGAGTTTTAATACCAGAATCGATATTGAACAGCTATTAGGAATCATTTTGATGAGTAATGGATAAAGCTGCAAGGATGTTAGACGGGTCACTCTACCCGGGAACCAATTTTTTTGAATAGGATGTATTTATGCGCTTCTTCCTATTGTGCTCTCCCCATATAATCCACATCAAAGGCAGAAAAAGTCAAGCATTTTCCTTCTATTCCCCAATATTATTCCACTATAGCCACCTCCAAGAGTGAAGAAATCCATTGAAGTGCTAGTGACCACCATGCTACTCCAAACCTACTTAGAGTGAGAGATCAAATATTGATAACAATCAAACAATAAACAAGGAGACGATTGGCTTATTCCTTGCCTTGCTTGCTCATGCAACAGCAATGGCTATATATATGGTGCCTCCTAATGAGGTTATGACTTATAAATGGTAACGATCTTGTCATTCATCTTGTCGCTAGAACTATAGTGAAAGGCTTCCCAGGGTTTTTTTCATCGATTTGAAGTTTGAACAATTTGGCCTCCCACGGTTTTTTTCATCAGTTTACGATGTTCCGAGATTAGCTCTCTTTGTAGAGTCAAAGCATATACATTCTAATGGTAGGAACAACTGTGTGACTTGAGAAATCGTTTTCTTCTGATTTGATTTTGAAATTTGAATGAGTTGGTTATGCCACCTTCAAAACAGGGGTTCCATGTGTGACATTATGGAACTTTGACCACTAATACTAAGTTTAGAATAACTTTTTAGCTTCAAACTTTTGTACGTGCATGCGGAAGCACATCACAATCTACACGTACAATCTAACGGAAAAAACATACACAAAATCAATGTGGTTTGGCGCAACATGCCTATGTCCAGAGAGAGAGAGTACAATGTAAACCTTGTCCCCTTCTTTGTACAAGCTAACACTCTTCATCACTTCATAAATTTTTCGTGGAAACAAATGTTTTCAGAGACACACACACACAGAGACCTTATCCCTTTCTCTGCGCAAGCCAACTCTCTTCGTCACTTCATAAATTTTTTGTGTCAACAATTTTTTTTCATCTAGTAAGGGATATCCGACACCGTACGGCTACATATCCCTACAAGACCACATACCCTGACCCAAAATTGTCCGTCAAATTATTAACAATGTATCGAAGAGAATTATGTTATATAGGTTCTTGCACATTGTCCTTGAGGTGTCGTGCAAAGCTCACTACATTCCAAACTGTTGTGACTATGCCTGTACTATTGCTCAATAGTTCATTACCACTGACCGAGTTCAGACTTTAAAATGAAAGAACCTTCTTTTGAGGTGTACACCTTCCCACTATGTCAAACATCTCATCTCTTTGCTTCGAGATTCGTTGTGAGCTAGGAGGATGTTGGTTGAAGTCTAATGTTTGTCATGAGTTATTGATATGAAAAGAAAGAGCTTATTTGAATGAAAATTTACCCTGTATCCTTTCTTGCTTAGAATTCTCACATATTCCGTGGGCTTCTTGACTTATATTTTTTGACCTGTCTTTTGTAGGAAGTCCAAAGATGTCAAAGAAATCTTCTATGCTCTTCTTAGACCACTGGATGACCAGACATGGATTAGCTATAACTTCTAATATATGATATATAATTTGTAAAAAAAATTCAACCTTTTGAAAAGGTTTTGTTAAAGCATCTAACTCAAAACCAATTGGCAATGAGTGGAAAGGCCACCCAGGCTCATATACTAGTTTTGGAGGTACTAATTAGCCAATGTGGAACAAACTTTAACACTCCCCTCCCCGGCATGTGCGACCCCTGACCCGCATGTGAAGAGATAAACAACGGATGCATAATATTGGGATACAATGAACAACGAAACAAGATGCAGTTAAGACACAAACAACAGGGCAATCAATCAAGAGAGTCTTGTCGAAAAGCCTCCTAAAGCCTAGCTATGTACCATGTTAAAGCATCCAACTCAAAACCAATTAGCGAGTAGAGAGGTTGCCCAGGCTCATATTCTAGTTTTGGAGGGTATAATTAACCAATGTGGGATGAGCTCTAAGCGGTGTTACTAGTAATATAAGTGTTAGATCATCAATTGCTCAAAAAGAACAAGGCGAGTTGTCAAGGAAACCAGTGGAACCATGTATATGGATATCTAAATTCTCTTCCTGCGTGTGGTTCCTTTTCATGTGGACAGATAAAGGTACAGACAAATTGGACAAAATAGGGCGTGCAAGCACTTTAAAAAAGTGCATAATACTCAATAAAGATGAGAAACAATCCCATCTGACCAAACTTGAAACCAATACGGCAATACCTATTTGAGTGAAGTGACGACACTTTGGATTGCCAATTAGTCCTAAAGCTTTAGTTGTTAGGGGATGAATCTAATAACGTATATCAAGCTTTCGCTGATGTGTAACTTCCATCACCTTCCGCAGTTTTATCATGAAGTTTGAACAATGTATATCAAGTTTTCGCTGATGTGTAACTTCCATCACCTTCTGCAGTTTTATCATGAAGTTTGATGTTGTACGGCTTTCCTTGGTGTTAATGTTAACTTCGTTGCAGTAGTTTGTCTTTTCAATTTTGAGGGAAATGCAATTTCAGCAAAGTCCCTTTATTTAACACCTATATTTGAGGCCAAAGCATTGGAAGTCTCCCACGGGAATCAGCCATTTGTACATTTGTTCAAAGAGTGATTTAGAGCCCATTGCGAAGACTTGAATATAAGGTTTCAGTATGCTCTTAGTTTTGATTAGCCTCGCTAGAATGTTTAGAACGGTTTTGTCAAACTCTGAATTTACACAGGTTTGAAAATTCTGGTAATGGGGAAATAATTATGTAATAGGCATCCTTCCCATCCTTCACGTTATGCTTGTATGGTATTCTATAGTAAGGGTGGATATTAAAGAGTTAAATGATAAAGCCCGTCCAGAATATATATGTATATATATGGTTCAATGTTAACAAGCCAACTCTCGTGAGTCGTGCTATAAGTAAAAAGAAAGATCAAATGTGGAAAGATTTCCTGAAAATGGTATTGTGTTTGACAACCAAGGAAGATAAACTTTGGTCTTGCGCTTCTCAGAACAGGTAAATAAATAAATTCTTCCTTCTATATAGGCCAGTTTAATTGGGGAATTGATCTTTCACTACATCATGCTATTCCCTATAGATAAGTAGGGGCGTTACTGGTGTTCCCTAGAAAATGTCACGTTATTTGCAAAACTTATTTGCTGGTTGGTATTGGGAAAAACTAGTCATTTCTAAAATATGAAGGTTTCTTTTTCTCTTTGATTTTTCTGCTCTTTTTTCTGTTGCTATTTTAATATTTATTTGTCTTGCTCATCAGCATGTGGTCTAATTCAACTGGTAGCATCTATCAGATTTCTATTGTATATGTTAATTATATTTGCTGGGCTTACATTGCAGTTTTCAAGAGATAAAAAAAGTATTCTTGGAGTTGGTGATATTACAGAAGTCATCCCTGATGAAGATGCAGATGTTGCTGTGCTAGAGGAACCCGAGCATCTTACATGGTATCACCATGGGAGAAGATGGAAAACAAAATTCCGCCTAGTGGTAGGAGTTGTTCACACCAATTATTTGGAATATGTGAAAAGAGAAAAGAATGGACGAGTGACAGCATTTTTTCTGAAGTACATCAATAGTTGGGTTGTCAACATATATTGCCACAAGGTGTGCCTCCTCATTAGTTAACTTATTTTTGAAGAACTTTCTTTCCCTTACTACATAGATGATACAAAATAATTGAAGAGGTGAATACTTGCACGCAATAAAGGTCAGTGTCTTTTTAAATCTAGTGAATATCTTAGTAAGTTGTTCTGTAGTGACATGCTAATCCTACTGATTGATAATATTGGAGAATTGAACCTCACGTCGGAAGGATATTTTGGTTGATAGTGATGGGATTCTTTTGCTTGCTATGTCATTATTGATGGACTGATCTTTTGGGACATGAGAATTAAGGTCTTATCAAGCAGTGAGATGATTTAGGTATTCGTACTTCAAGCCCAAATTATAGGTTCAGGGTACCACCTCTTAGAATCCCCGTCAAACTACCAATGAGTGATGATAAGTTGCTTCTGCTCCCCGGACAAGAACACAATACATCAAAGAGAAATTTTTTCTTCTTGTTTTGTCCTTACTGATGGAAAGCATAGGTAACGTGCAGACATCGGAATGCAAATTCTGTATGTAAACTGTAATAGCAGAATATGACCCAAAAAAAAAAAAAAAAAAAGAGGGAAAAATTTGTTGACATATAAAATTTTGTCGGTGTGTGAGACTTAGTTTATTTGTGTTGGGACTGCTAGTTGCGACTTCCCTTCCCTATGGAATTTCTATTCTTATATCTATCAGCTTGATCTTATACATTGTACTTGTATACCTTGGAAGACATTTGCCTGTCAGCGGGAGTATATGTATCCTAGGGTTTACCTCTACCTCCTTTGTTCAAAGCCATCAATGCAAGCTGCTGCTATGCCTTCAATTTGAGGTCTTCCGCTCAGTGATTCTCAGATTGTGGACTACTATTGACTATTGCATGATGAACTAGACCAATATGCAGTGCACCATTTATAGTGAATCCGATGACTTTTTAAGGAACATTTTGACTTCTTGGTTTTAGGTGATAAGATTGCGGCTTTGGTTTTGTCTAATATTGTGTTCTCTTACCCAGCCTTAGAAGCTTGAAAAAGAACACTATTAGAATGCTTTTCGATTCACTTTCTAACTCCTTCTGTTATCATTTCACTGGGTAAGTGCGAAACAGCGTTAATTATTTCCTAATGCTAGCTCAAATATATTTGTCTTGTAAGTTTTTTTTAGCAGAACCATCTTGTAAAGTTGAAACCACTTATTCCACCCTAGAAAATATCACTCGGTCATTAAAATTAACAGTTTAACTTTTTCATGAAATGGCAGGTGATACGTCTATCTGCTGCGACGCAGGACTTTCCAAGATCTATTATATGCAATGTTCATGGAGTCAATCCCAGGTTCATTGAGATCGGAAAAAAGAAGAACGAACAACAGAAAACTGGAAATAAGGCCTTCGACAAAGGTGCCTATTACATTGGTAAGATGATCTGGCACAAAGGTTACAAGGAGCTTCTTAAACTTCTCCGTGATAATCAAAATGATCTTACTGGACTTGAGGTTGATCTATATGGGAATGGGGAGGATTCCGCTGAAGTTCAGGAAGCTGCCAAGAAATTGGAATTGACAGTTAGGGTTCATCCTGGCCGTGACCACGCAGATCCTTTATTTCATGAGTAAGTTTTCTACTGCCTCTGTTGTCCTGATAACATCTAATATTATCATGCTTCTTGGGAAAAACTAAACGTGTCTACACGAGGAAAAGAAACTTCTAAGCGAAATCAGTTGATTGATTAGCAGCATTAGCCTAATGCTTGAAATTCCACGCAAAAGCAAGCTAGCTGACAAGGTCACTTTTGTGCCCTGTCGTTAACAGATCACAAGTAGATGTTTCGTCAAGTTAATTCAGTTATTACTGTTATGTTTTAAGTGGAACAGTTTTAGTCGATTAAATTTATGCCCTTGCAGTGTCTCCTCAAAAGTGTAGAGCTTTTTCGTGTCTGTTGATTATGTAGTACGGCCTCTCTTGTTTTTTTTTTTTTTGGATAGGTCTTTTAGATTAGCGCTTTTGGAGTTCTCCCATTCTTCTTCCTCTGCTTCAGCCAAATTAAGCACACACTGGTGATTGTAAAATGCTGGTCATTCAAGTGATTGCTGTATTGGCCATTCTTGGCACATTTAATGATAGCATACTAAAGAACTGTCCTGGAAGAATTGGCACAGATTGTTCATCTTATGAGGTTGATGCCTGTTCTGGGGTACAGCGACAATTGTTTGATGAAATTGCATGGTGTTAGTTATTTGACGTAAATTCAAGGTTAATGGCTTCAGGAAAATGATCCTGCAAATACATTAGGGGTTTTGGAACTTTCATACTTAAAAATCCCTTAATTTATTCATTCATCTTATGAGTAAAATAGTCCCACAAAGTGCACGTGTCACTACGAAAATCAACCCCCGTAGGCACTTCATTTTCTCAATCAGATAACGAACTTCACGAGGATTATTTTTTGGGAGGGTTTATGCAATGAAATGGATTCTTATTTTCTTGTTTCCTTTCCAGCTATAAAGTGTTCCTAAACCCCAGCACCACTGATGTTGTGTGCACTACCTCAGCAGAAGCATTGGCTATGGGAAAAATAGTGGTATGTGCGGATCACCCTTCAAATGACTTCTTCAAGCAGTTCCCAAACTGCCGAACATACAATGGTAGCAAGGGGTTTGTCGAAGCTACACGCAAGGCATTAGCCGAAGAGCCCTCCCCCCTTACAGATGCACAGAGGCACGAGCTTTCGTGGGAGGCTGCAACGGAAAGGTTTCTAAGGGTTGCTGAGCTGGACCAGGCCCCACTACCAAAGGCTGAGGTGGAGCAGGCCCCACCACCGAAGGCTGAGGTGGAGCAGGCTCCAACTCCAAAGAGATTGACAAAGAGCTCTTCGAAGCTTTTCATGTCCATGTCCACATCGATTAACCTCGGGAGGCGCATGGAGGATGCATCTGCGTTGGCGCATTTTGTTGGAACTGCATTGTTGAGTTCAAAACCCGATGAAGACCAACGCAAGAAGCTGGGTCTGGCGCCCCCTTCAGGAAAATGGGGCCCTCGGCGTTGATCTTTGTTATGAAAAACGATGTACAAGCAGAATTTTTATGCAGAAAATTCATCCAGAATGACGTGGCTGTAGTGTCCTTGGATATTTTGGTGCGAAAAGAAAGAATAAAAAACGGTCACGTTATTCTGTGTGGAAATTGTGTGTCAAAATATCGATCGTGTATTCCTGATAGAAAATAAATATACACATCGGTTGTATAGCATCACCCTTGGGGTGTTAAAGTTTTGAACTCAAGCAATCCTCATCAAAGGGGGTTGGACTCTTCTTGTTGTATATCATAGTAAGGTGTGATTATTGGGTAAGGTTCATACACTTATTTACAAGCCCCACACATCTTTATAATTTCCTAAATTGAGGCCACTGACAATCTAATGAGCTGCAATTAGCATTTTCTACAAGACAATGCTTGGTGGTTTCTCTTTTTTTATGTAACGTTTCGTTATTTTTTTCATTTTTCAATATTCGTGTACACTTTCGTTTCCGAATTTTTTGTTTCTTGTTATTTCTCACCATCTAAAAGTGGGAGTATAGCAGCAACTTGTCTCTCACTAGTCAACAGTTGCTTAATAGAGTGAGTTAAAATAGAGAAAAACTTGCTTAACACGTTTGGACAACTTGAATGAACTGACGGGCGGTAACGGGCGGTATCTGTCCGGCGCACAATTTTTTTTGGTTAAAGTGGAATTACTCTATTGGAAAAGAGAGTCTTCCACTGGCCTTTTGGAACACAAATATTGCACAGGAATGGAGAGAGAGAAACCGCCGTCCGTCGGCCACAGTCCCACCACCACCGTAATTTCGAAAGACCTCTCTTCAGAAGTGGTCTCCCAAATCACTGGATTCTTCGACCGGCGGGGAATCTCCGAAAACATCCCACATAATTACACCATAAAGGATTCCCACTCCGACTTCATACGAGGCCTCTTCGTGAAGATCGATCTCGTGCAACGTGGCCGAATCTCCTGCCTACTCTCCGTCAAACCTGCCGTCACGGTAAACTATTATTCATTCCCCCTTCTCCTCCTCCTCTCTTCTTCTTCTGAATCTTATCTAATTGCATATCTTACCACAACATGGCGATTGCGTGTGCAAGTTCATCTTTTTCTTGAAGGAAAATTAACGAAAACTCACGTAAAAATTGTGTTCCCAATAACCGTTGAAGAGGTTTGGCAGCCATAGAATTTTGGGTTATTGGTGTGTGGAATTTTGGCACCCATGCTCTCCCGAAAAGTCCAGGAAAGAAGAAGAATGTACGGTTCACATTCTGAATTTGAACAGTTGATTTCTCTTTCATTCCGAGAGAGAACTTATCCATATTGTTTGGGCTGTGTTTTACATTTTTGCCCGAACAGTTATCGGGTGCATGGGTTAACTAAAATGTAAAAACCTAATTTTAGGTGTGTCAATTAACATTCCGGCGATGCGTACGGATTGGTCGCGTATGCATCGTGCACAAACAAATCCGGACTATCCTTGCCAACAAATCAACGATTCGGATTTTAAAGACTCTTAAAGAGCTCTATTACCGGTAAAAGAGTCTTTAAAATTCGGACCGTCGAAAATACTTTTGAATGATTGAGATGCACCGTCCGTGCACTATACGTACCCGAACGTGCGGGCACGTATCTTTTTTGGCCAATTAAATTGGAATCTACATCTATTTTTGTTGCTCTCCTAGGGCCCACATCCGGGTTGAAGGGACAAGGAGAACAAGGCGAACATTTTTAAAAAACGATAAACCTGAGGGTATAGAAGGATTGGTACATAAATAAAAACTTTTAAAAAATGATCTTTTACTTTTCACGAGGAAAATGAGTGAATTTTTTTTTAAATCCCGTGTCCACTGTAATGGTCGAAACCATTCACATTATAGATCTCATCGAGAACTTCAACCACACCAAAAATTATGTTGATCGGATACTAATTAATACCTGATCAATACACATTTTAAATTGAAAAAATATATCGTTCTCACTAGATCCGAATCTATTTGTGTGTGTTTTTCCAATATAAATGTGTGCCGATGAAATATCAATTGTTATCCGACTAACATTTCTCGATGAGATCTACAACATAGACCGTTCAATCATTGTTCAAAATTGCAAACTAGAGAGGAACCGGAGAGAGGGAGATTGGAGAGGATCTGGTTCTGAGATGAATCATTTTTTTAACTTTTTAGAGTAGTGACTTTTTTGAATACTGCATAACCTTAACTTTTTTGAATAAGAACTCCCAAAATTTATTTCACCAAAAAAACTTCCAAAATTTAGCTTTGCTCGGTTTTGCTCAGCGGAATTGCTTATTGATCGAAATTGAGTTGATGTGTTGTGAAAGAGCAATCTGTCTCATAAAGCGTAATAAATCAGTTTTAAATTGAAGTTTGTTTTGTGGAAAACTGCTTATAGATTTTGAGTAAGAACTAAATTCAGCTTTACTCAAATTATTACGAATCTAATTTGTTAGGGGATTAGGTAAACACTTTTATTAATTGAAGTACAAAGTAGACACTTACTGAATAATTTAGAGAATGAAAGTTAGTTTAACCCTTTTAAATCACGTAAGGACAAATAAGATTGGTCATATATTTTTTGTTCTTTTTTTGTGCAGTTTTGTTTAACCAAAAGAAAAAAAAATCACTAAAAAATGAAAAAAAAAATCAAATAGTTAGCATTTTTTCCTGTAGTGTCGTATTATATAATTTTTTTTTCAAGTTTGGTTCACATTTTTATAATTTTCTTATTGACAAATGATTAATTCCCCAAAGCATAACAAAATAATAATAATAAAAAGACAATGACAAATAAAAAAATATTGGAAAAAATACCATCCTAAAAATAGAAGAGGATGGGGACAAATGTTGGTCTACTGAGTGATATTCTTAAGAATTAGTCGAGGTGAGCATAAGACCATAAGCTGGTCGGGACGGGGTCAGTCCCCTCAAGACCATATCTCCACCATATCTCTCACGATCCCATTTTGTGGGCTTCACAAAGTCTACGACAGTGATCCGAATCGTTCAACTCGTAAAGCTGATCAAATTGAATTTTTTTAAATACTTTTGGTCTCATTGAGATTTACGAAGTGAACAGTTCAGATATTAGTAGGTCTTGTGAAACCTAGAAAATGAGGTCTTCAGGGGTATGGCGGGATGAGACTTGTGGGGAGCTTGCCTCGGTCGGGACAACTAATTTTTAAGGTAAAAAAATTAAAAAAACGAGTATCCGTCATCTGATATAATAATTGGCAATTTCCAATACGATAGTACCCTCTTCGTTTCATTTTAAATGCTCCTTAAGAGAGATTGCATAACTTTGAGCTTGAAAAATACTGTAAAATACTTTAAGAATTAATTTTTAAATTATTTTTTTACTTCTCAAAATGCTGTTAGTGAATACTTTTGTGAGTACTTTCAACGGTACAAGATCGAAAAAATATTTTAAAGATCGAAAAAAATATATCTTTAAAATATTTTAAAAAATACTCCCCCGTTCCTATTTGTTGGTCCTCTACGAAAAGTTGTGCGACTTTTCAAATAAAAAAATAAAGTGTTTTCGTGTATCATTTTTCAAATTTTTTTACGCTGAATTAAAGTACTCATCGTGTACTTTAATTCGGTGCGAAAAAATTTGAAAAATGATACTCGGAAGCACTTAATTTTTTTATTTGAAAAAAGGCAAGATAGAGAGTGTGGGATAAACAAATAGGAACGGAGGGAGTACCAATTTTTTAAAGTCAAAATAGTAGGCAGGGAGCAAGTATACAATTGTAGATAGCCATTGACAGACGAAGACGAGATGGTAATGGAGAAAACCTCTCCTCTTACCACCACCACCGCAATCACCTCCGATAAGGTGGGGAAGACAGGCATGACATCAGAAACTCTCTCAAATGTCGCTGATACCCTCCAATGTTTCGGAATTTCCAACCCCATCCCTTCCCAATTCGACTCTAAGGGTTTCCACTCCGATTTTATTCGGGGCCTCCTCAAAACCCACCGCGTCGACCGCGGCCGGATCTCCTCCCTCCTCTCCGTCAAACATCCCGTCCTGGTACGCCCAATCCCTAATTCACACCTTTTCCATGTTTTTCTCGCTCTCTTATCAAGGACGGATGCAGGATTTCCACCTTGGGTGGACAATTTATAATTTTATATACATGTAGATATATTGTCACTAGGTATTGTAGAAACACATCGAAAACTGAAATTACAGTGGTATACTATGATCGTAGAAGCATATATTTTGGTGCGTACATATTCATTTCGAAGGATAAGATATTGAACTTAGTGGTAAATTTTATACAGATGCATTAGTCTTAGGAGGACTATTGTTGAATTTTTCACACAAAATCTAGGATGGATGGGCAGGTGCTAGATTAAAAAAAAAAAAGGCGAATTGGATTTGGTTACTCATAGTGACCCAAGTCACTACATCCCCGCAATGACCTCAATTGTGGCCATATATAATCTGTATTTGGGATCGGAATTTGTCGAGAATTTTGAGTAGATCATTCATGCAAAAAATCAAGTTAATTGGATATTGGTAGTCATATGTTCGGATACCATTCATATTGATGGCCAATATCATTTGGAGAATAAACTGCAAGACAAATTTGTCTCAATTGTGTGTCTACCAATCTTCGATGATCATAGTTTTGTGCATACATATTCATTTCGAAGGATAAGATATTGAGGCCCGAGTGGATGCTGGATTAGGTTTGGGTGGATTAAATGGCAGGGGGTATTAGATATGGAGGGTGGGCCCACAATGATGGTTTATAAAGGGTGGACAAATTTGTACTTGGCTTGGATGATTTTGTTAGAGGGGGGTTAAAAGTTTGGGTGGATGATGTAAAAGCTGTCAAAACTCAAAAGACTTATTTGCCATTGTACATATCTAATTATCCATATCATTTATGCATTTTTGGTAGTTAGATAAATCAAATAATTAATTAACTTATAAGATTTAATTGTAATTAATTTTATATTAATTTTTTTTAAAAGTTACAACCTACAAAGTTTAAGTCGTGGTCGACCCACTTATCTTCTCGTCCAGCCTAGTTCTTCCAATGCCAAAACCTATAAATCTCTATTAGTAGTTTAATTTGGTGCAAAAGAAAATAAAAATTTATGCGCAGAAGTACTTTATTTTTTTATCCGAAGAATATTGTAAAGCAACTCAACAAGCCAACAAATGTAAAATACTAAGGCTTTGTTCGGAAAGCTTTTGGAGAAGTTTTTGGAAGTTCAATTTTGAAATTCAAATATTGATTACCCAAATGACCCGGTCCCACCCAAGCCCTTCCTCTCTATCTCTGCAACTTTGACCGGAGTTGACTACAAGTACTCCAACGTGTCCTCTCTATCTCTCTCTCTTTCTCTGATGTGGAGTAGATGATTTTGAGTCTTTGACTTCCACAGTGTCCTTCTCTGACCACTGACCCCAATTTATGGAGGGAAAACTGTTGCAACTCCACAAAAGACTTTTGGAAAACTTTTCCGAACAAAGCCTAAAGTATACAATTTTTCAATTTTTTTTTTGTATCGAATTAAAGATCTCTATTAGTAGTTTAATTTGGTGCAGAAAAAAAAAATTATGCACGGAAATATTTTATTTTTTTATCCAAAGGATATTGCAAAGCAATTCTACAGGCCAACAAATGTGAAATACAAAAGTAAAAAAAATAAAAAATTATGCTCGGAAGTACTTTATTTTTTTATCCAAAGGATATTGCAAAGCAATTCAACAAGCCAACAAATGTAAACTACAGAAGTATACAATTTTTAAAATTTTTTTTGTATCGAATTAAAGATCTCTATTAGTAGTTTAATTTGGTGCAAAAAAAATTAAAAAATTATGCGCATAAGTATTTTATTTTTTAATCCAAAGGATATTGCAAAACAACTCAACAAGCCAACAATGCCAAATGCTAAAGTATACAATTTTTCAAAATTTTTTGTATCGAATTAAAGATCTCTATTTGTAGTTTAATATGGTGCCAAAAAAAAAAATTATGCACAAAAGTATTTTATTTTTTGATCCAAAGGAAATTGCAAAGGGGTAGAAGCGTCCGTGGCACAGCTGGAGTAAATATGGACAGGTACCGACCTGTCCATATTTAGGGAGGGTTGAGCCGGATTAATTATGCCAGGGACTATTTTATCCAGGCCAGAAAATTGGTTCCAAACCAAGGCTTGAAGTGGAACAAGGATTGGTATCAGGGATCATAATTAATCCAGAAACCAAACGAGCTCTTTTAATGCATTAGTCTTAGGAGGACTATTGTTGAATCTTTCACACAAAATCTAGGATGGATGGGCAGGTGTTACATTTTTATTAAAAAAAGGTTGGCTGGCGAATTTATATTTATTTGACTTTTTGTGAGAAAAAAGTACTAAAGAAATTTTGAATCTTGGGTTTAGCAGTTGTCTGGACTCATCCGCTCCTTGGTCCTTGGCTCTGATGTTCTGTTTGGTTATCAGGATATTGCTGGAACCGGAAACGGCTCTGAATCGATCTTTTATATTAGGCTTGTCTCCTTTTTAATTAGTGGAAATTGAAGGTTGAAACGGCTCATGTTAAGAACCAATTCTGTATTAGT
The DNA here is from genome assembly GCA_020921065.1 of Vaccinium darrowii. Classification (NCBI taxonomy): domain Eukaryota; kingdom Viridiplantae; phylum Streptophyta; class Magnoliopsida; order Ericales; family Ericaceae; genus Vaccinium; species Vaccinium darrowii. The sequence continues at coordinate 27,190,012 of CM037157.1, read as the reverse complement.
TGACAGGGGCAATATGCCAATATGTTTACGAGTTCAATTGACATTTCACATACTTCTGTTTATTCTTTTTTTTTTTTACCATTTTCCTTTACACCTTATATTTTCCACAATTTTTAGTACATGTTTTACATATTGGTATAGGTAGTTAGCATTTTTTCTAAACGAACGTAGTAAGGGATTGAATTTTCATGCTTTATAGTGTCTTGGGTCCTGTTCAAAAAGGTGCAAAAAGAAGTAACTAAGCTTGAGTTTAGCTTCTTTCTGTTGGATCGATGATGATTATTTCAAAACTAAAGAAATGAAGACCGTGGCTTAGGAAATATCTGAGCTGCAAGAATAAGACTCAGTATTTCCTAACTTACGAAGTGTTCGCTCACCAATCATTGGACAATTAGTGAGCTAACATGGTCTAAGTGCTGTACTTGTTGGAGGTCTTTGCGATGAATAATCTTTGTGCTCTTTGTTCTGCATTTGTGCACCCTCAATTCAGTTTTTCCATCTCTCCACTGTGACTGAGTATTGCATGTGTGGGGAAAGAATTAACTCAATATATGCTGATGAGACTACGCTCTCTCAAATTAACCTCTCAGCCTCTCAGGACAATTTGATGATCTAACCTTTTGTATATTTCTTACATACTAATGGAACTCATCAAGGTGACTGAAAGGGTGAGACCATGCCTTAGTTTGAGTCACAATCACCTTCAGTGTTCAATCTTTCCTTTTTTTTTGAATGAGAATAACAGAACACATCGCATCCATGATCTCCATCTTGTGTTTCCACGCCACTATTGGAAAGAAAAAATAAAGGCCTTCATGACTAGTTAACGGTTTGTGTAGAATGCTTATGGCACATTGCATGGGGGGGCTGTTGCGTCTGTGGCAGAGATAATGTCAATTGCTTGTGCCAGAACTATCGTAGGCGAAGATAAGGAGCTCTTTCTTGGAGAATTGAGTACGTCGTACCTATCTGCTGCTCCCCACAATGTGAGTTATTTTATTTTATTTTTCTATAGTTAAATAGGGGTATTTACGGGTTTTTTCTTTTGTCGATTTTAACATTCATGTGCTTATTCATGATAGTATTATTCTTTTCAAGATATCTGGGGAGTTAGTTTGGATTGCAGAAGTGGTGCTTTCAGCTTCTGGGTAGTATCTCAGTTTTCATTACTCATATGCTAATAAATGGCTGATTTCCTGTACTCCGTCAACATGATTATACGATCTTTTTCACCAAATCACATAAACATTGATCTATAGTAAAATTAAGGATTTTAAAGTTGAATGTAATGATTTCTTTTATTATTTTCCTTAAGCGAACTGCCAAAGGCCCAAGAGATATTCCAAACTGAGATAAGTCATGGGTCTTGCTGTGATTGATGTAAATGCTTGCTTGCTGATTACCTATGGACTTAAGAGTTTCGGATATGGGGGTAAAAAATTTAAGCTTGTGACTGTTGAGATGTTCTCAGTTGTGCCTGGGTGGTGTCTTAGCGTTAAAACAGGATGAGGTTGAAGTGTGACATTTATTTGAAGAAAAAAGTTTGTGTCTGCATTGTTTTCCTGTTGTCGGTAGATCTGAGGGCTTTCAGGAAAAAAAAAAAAGGGTCAATGCTTGTGGCCTTGGAGACTCTCTCTTTAGTTTAATGCTTGTAGGCTTGAAGGTTATACAACATTGTTTTGGTTTTGCTTAGTTTGGGATACTGTGGGTTGTTTGGGTGCTATATGGATTTCTGCCTTTTGGCTTTCCTTTTTCCCTTTGTACAATATGTCTTTATGAAAATCTATAGATAAGCTCCTGGGGATGATTCAGAATTCTTAGAAGTTCACTTTCTTCAAAACCGTATCAATGTACAAGATTGAGCAAGCAGATCTGTGTTATCAATGTAATGAGGAACAAAGACTACGTTTGGTTTCATGTATAGGATTATTTGTTCTCATTTCATTTAGCTGAATGTTTCAAAATCTTCCTTTAACTCGGTTTTTCCTTTCTGAATATTCAGTCTTCGGGTCTTTTCTATGCTTCTCTCTCTTTCGATTCGTATATCAGTATTTTTATATCTTTTGCAAATCATCCAGCACAAACTAGATTGATTTATGTTTGGTTGGAACACTATTTTGGTCAATAGTTTCCATGTTCTACTCGATGGGCATTGGGCACTTTTCCTGGGTAAAGGGATCGAACTGGCCCCACCTTCTGCTCGTTATGGTAGTTGCTTAATAGTGTGGAGTGAAAACACGGGAAAGGGGTTGAAAAGTATTGAGGGAAAAAATGGGAAAAGTATTGAGGGAAAAAATGGGAAATTTACTTATTTTTAGTGTGTGTTTGAAGGACTTTTCATAATAGCTAGATATATTTTTACTATAGTAGATTTCATGCATTCATCATGACGTCATTATATCAACAAATTGTTCTGGTGCTCCCAGGTCACTGGCATTGTCTTGTATGCAGAATACCGTTGTATAGATGGCCACACTCCAAATTGTAATGCTCGAGTTATTGAATTTAAATGGTTCATATGACTGTCCAGTTATGCTCATACCTGCGCAGATTAACGGCATTGACGTTGGTTTTTTAATTTGCTTTCTAACTGTTTTTCCCTTTGCACTTGGAACGTTCTTGCATTCACAGGCAGAATTGGCAGTTGATGCATCGGTAATAAGAAGTGGAAAGAGCTTGACTCTAATTGTGGTCGAGTTCAAAGCCAAAGGCACTGGGAAGTTAGTTTTTACCTCTCAGGCCACCTTCTACCACATGCCTCTGGCAAGTTTGTGAAGTTTCCTTCAGCACATGAAGTATGAGCATCTAGGTATGTAATATCGTCCTATGACATGCCTATCCTATCATTTTTACTTTGTTTGGCATCCCATTGCTATGATAATTCATACATATGTCCATGTGACATGCTGAATACTTAGTATTTTTCTGCAATCTTTTCAGATGACAAGATAGTACCTGTAAGTATTCCTCGCAAATTGGAAGATTTACTAGGTTTTGTGGGTATTCCATGCCACCTAGGAGCAATTTCTTTGCTCGTTAAAATTGTACTCTGTAATGTAAGGTTTCAGACATAAACACATTCGCTGGTCAAGACTCAATAACAGAAAGTGCACAATGCAAGCAAACATTTGTTGTCTGTGCCCTTTTTTCATAGATAGATTTGAGAAGGTGGAGTAAATTGTTTACTTGGTTGACCATCATCAATTCATGGGGATGAGTGATATTCTTGAACAAGAATATTGATGTTCTCAGTGTTTGCCTTCTGTTTTCCCCTCCTAACCTTTTTTTATAGTTCCTTGGCCAATTGGCAAGGTTATTTTGGTTATACATTATTTGAATGGTTGTTTCCGTTTTTGTCTCTGTTATCTGAACTTCGTTGATTCTGGGTGTCTTTACACTGTTCTTATCCTTTTCATGAATTTGTGGTGCAAATTGTAGTAAATATGTGCATGAGGATGTAATACTGTACCTATCACGAGTCGTGGAGGTTCCAAGCAACTTTTAACTTAAGAAGCATGTGTATGTCACAACTCACAAGTACGATAATTGATGGGTTCTTGTACGATACTGGTACTCAATATTGTTAACCGGGATATCTCAGCATCAAGGATATGGAAATGCTTAGGAAAGTTATTTGGGTTGGACTTCTGCATACTTGGTACACATGCAGATATAGCATATAAAGTATCGGTACCTATGCCAATATTAGTACAACATACTTTTTGATGAACCATGCTTCATTGATGTCAAGTACCCATACCTCAAACTCTAAGGGAAGCATCCATTTTCGACTGCTCTTCTAGAGCACATGATGCATCCAGAGAGCTATGACATTCTATCTAAACGCTGCTGATAAAGAGCTCGGCTGGAGAAATATGATGCAAACCAGTAAGGTAGAGCCATAGAGCAGCCCTTGTTTAGGAAATTATCTGGATGAACTTGTTGGATTCCTGTCTTAACTACTCCCTCTGGCCCATTTTTTATAGTCCCCTATGAAAAGACGTGCGATTTTCAAATAAAAAAATAAAGTACTTCCGCACATGATTTTTCGAGTTTTTTCGTACCAAATTAAAGATCTTGATTAGTTTGCGAAAAAATTCAAAAAATTATGAACAGAAGGATTTTTTTTTTATCCAAAAAATTGCACGTCTTTTTGTGAGGGACTATCAAAATGGGACGGAGGGAGTAGTTTTTAAACGCATGACAATGATTGTTTCCTCTATACTACTTACTTATTTGAAGTGATCAACACCTAAACTATCCGTACATGTCTTCCCCTTGAGTTCATGAAAATAACTTCCTTTCAACATTTTCCTTTAGCTAATAAAGTAACCTGGTGGATTGGATGAAATATACTGATTTTTTTTTTTCTCTCCTCGTCTTTCACTTGATTTTGATCTGATTGTGTTCTGTCTGTAGGATTAATCGTGCTTCCACAATTTCATGATGGAACAGTTATGCCCGGTGGGAAAATTGTCGAATGATGGACTGAAAACATAGATGAGCGACTACCACTATTCAGATGCTGGTGCAGGTTATCACAACGATCTCAATGCTTGAACATATAGAAAGACAACCAATAAAGAGATTATGGCTTACTATCCCATTCTGATCTAGCACTATTGATACCAGAGTACGGTAGTCAAGGATTCACGTTATTTAGTCTAGATTTACTATATAAAAGCTGCTTGTCTGTGTATTATTGCGAATTTGGTTGCAGTTGCTCAAAAGTTAGCTTCAACTCAAAAGTTAACGTCGTGTAGCATGTTCACGTTGTGAACTTCATAATTGATGAGCATGTCGCTATGGACCTCTGGTGCCTTGTGTGGGTGTGGGTGTCGGGGCATGGGTATGTATTGTGTGTGCATTTCGGGATTTTGGTGCATTTCTCATTATGATGATCCCACAATTGAGTTTTTTGATATCACTAAGAGGATCATTCAGGGGAAAGAATTATGTCCAAGTGATCGGATTGCTAATGAATTGTAAGACAAATCTATCTTATTAACGGTCCTTGGTCAGCCTTCCCAGGGGTTCACATGTGTCCAGGCGCTTTCTTCTACTGGAGTAGAGGCTTTAGCCATTTTGCAGGCTTTGAGATGGGCCAAGTCTCTCGGGTTGAGATGTGTTCAGATCTTATCAGTTAGTCTGGAGGTTGTTTCTACACTTAATTGTATTTCCAATAGCAATGTTTGTGTTAGGAGTGATGCAGGATTACAAACACAAACATATGTAAAATAGCATGGTTTACAAACATTTGGCAAGTGATGCCCAAGTCAAGCCATATGTAATTAGATATTGCTCATTGGAGTCAACCCTTTCATCATACAGAGATGGTCACAAGCATGGGCGGAGGTAGTAAGAGATGAGAGGGGTCACTCGACCCCCCTCACCTTATTTCTCATAAGGATTTTTGATAATTTGGAGCTAAATTTTGTAATTTTGACCCTACAAAAATTTCATAAGTTGCCCCAACTTGCTTAAAATGCATAGAATTCTCAAGTTTTTTTTTAAATAAATTCAAGAGTTGGTAGTATCACAAATGAGGGTATAATATATTATTTTTTAAATAAAATAAGTGGGTGTTCCATTAACAAAAAATATTTTTTTTCAAAAACCAAGACAGGTCATTATCTCATAATACATTACATAAAAAACCGTGAAAAACTAATTTACTCTAAAATAACCCTTAGCGGAACACCCCTTAAGTCATTGCGACCAATTAGAAAATAAATGCTCCCTCCATCCCTTTTTAAATGATAGGTTTGGGAAATGTATATTTTTGTAGCCGTTAAAAAAAGCACTTCCGTAGCATTTTTTAATTTTTTTGCACTAAATTAAAGTACTCAATGAACACTTTAATTTAGTATAAAAAAAAAAAAAAATACATATAAAGAATTTTTTTTTTAGGGGTTTGAAATTCCAGGTAGTCCGAAAGTGATCACAAGGAACAGAGGGAGTACATGTTATCAAAATATATCTACGTTACAGTTGACTTCTTAATTTCTCTGCATGAGCAAATAAAAAAAGAACTCGCGTGTAGGTCTAAATTTTTACCCCGCGAACTTAAAAAAAACCTGGCTCTACCCCTGGTCACAGGTTGTGAATGGGATCATCTTTTATCCCCGTCCAATGTCATATTAGCGCCAAAATGAAGCACAAAAAGAAAGAAAAATTGTGTGCATTCTCAATATCAGCAAGAATTACGCAGAGACAATCTTGCCCATTTGTTACAAAATGTGCTCGGAATCCGCCCTCCTATATAATAGCCTTGGCCTCAGAATATCCCTTTGCCTCTATATGCAACGTTAGACGGTTTATGCTTAACAAGCCTTCATCTCTGAAGACTGCAGTGTTCCAGCCAAGATCTTCCAATGGTTGCAATCTGCGAAGAGGATAGCCCTGCAGAAGAACAAAAGAAAGACGAAGCATTGTTGTGGCTTGAAGGCTTCATCAAAGATTTAAAAAGTTGCAAAATCAAGCTGTTTAGCTATTTTTGTGAAAATTACAATGTTGTAATAGAAGAATCATGCATGGGGCCAGAAAGTGAAGCAAACAGTCAACTTGTTAAGTGTTTGCCCTTTCAATATACATTTCTTACATCCCAGAAATATAGACCCGCGAAAACCTTTAAAACGGCACCGTTTAGTGCCGTTTTAAAGGGTCGGCAGCCTCTGCCATCCATGTGGGACAGCAGAGTCCCCCCTTCCTTTTGGAAGCTATGTAAAAACTAATTCGAAAACAAAGATGAAGCCAGGAAGGTACCAACCACTTTCTTTGAGCCTCATGAAAATACAGCACTAACAAATGCCTCAGCGTCGAAGGGTTGAAGGTCTTCTACGCCTTCTCCGACACCCACAAACTTTACAGGAATGCCAAGCTCATCAACCACACTTACCTGCAAACAGAAGTTACAGCAGCAGAACCGCCAAAATCACCAAAAACTACACAGAAATGCGGGCAAGCATTTACACATCATGAGGAACCATCATGGCGTCCGTATGAAATCAAATAATAGAAGTATCCCTAGAAAAATGGCAAGCGTACCACACAGCCACCTCTAGCAGAACCATCAAGCTTTGTCAAAATTAAACCAGTTATTCCGACTACCTGCCAATTAAGGTTCAGTCAAACAAGATGCAACACTGATTGCACAATGAAGTATTTTCTTCAGTGTGAACCAACATATTTTCTTATCGGGCTCATAGAATGATAGGAAGTAGTATAACCAGGCTATTCATTTATACACAAATGATATCAAATGCAAGAAGCCAAGGACACACAATCCTTTTTGTTACTCGAATAGTTCATATGTTTTTTGCTTGGCTAGAATTCAACAATGATCCTTCTGCAGGTCACTTACGAAAACCTTGTTACGACTTCCCCTTCCGCTAAATGATAAGGTTCATGGGACTTCTCGTGACGTCGCCGCAATTCTAACACTTCACCAAACCATTCAATCGGTAGGAGCCACGGGCGGTGTGTACAAAGGGCAGGGACGTAGTCAACTCGAGCAGACGACTCACACTTATAAGGAATTTCTTATTGAAGACCAGCAATTGCAAAGATCTATCCCCATCACGATGGAATTTCAAAGGCTACCTAGGCCTGTCGGCAAGGCTATAAAGTATAAACTCGTTGAATATTCAGAGTAGCACGCGCGCGGCACACAAAACTCATAGACCACACCCCCACCCCAAAATGAAAATAAAAATTCAAGCAAGGCTAAACGGTAAAACTTATCGAAAAAACATGGCAGAGCATTTGAGACATTCCCATGCTATGAATAATAAGAAGATAATGAAGTAAACAAGCCTGTTAAAATAAAAGTAGTAGTAAACTAGCTACTTTATTTAGTTTATCTAGTATATTCTTAAAACTTTCACAAATCCTTGATCCAAACACACCCTAAGTGGAATTAAATCCATCAAAGATACCACACAGTGAAAACACTGCAATCCTACTGTCCTTCAGCATTGAGCTTATTTTTCTCTTTTCTTTTTTACCCATGATGCCATGCCTCTAGGCCAGCAGGAGGGTGGACCACTGTTTGTGTGCTTAGCCAAAGATGATTGATGTAACCATACTATGGTTCAGTTTAAATTTTCTTTCTTGTTGAAACAAAGTAAAAGGGTGCTTTTATAGAGATTGCAATGTCTTGCTCCATTCCCAGAAACAATGATGAGATAAAGAATAGGGCGGTCCTGAAGCTAATTTAAGAAGCTTGTAGATCTTGCTTAGAATAAAAAAGATTTACGCTTATTTTGGATGGAAGAAGAAAATGCCATCAAGTATGTTTCATGCTAAAATAGATATTATTTACCCTCTTAACCGAACGGGATTCCATCCATATCCATTGGTTATTCATAATTTTCCATTCTATCATTTGTTTGAAAGCTTAAACAATGCCCAACTGTGAATATAGACGAAGATATTTGCAATGTCAGCTAAGAAAGTATATTTTTTTATTCAAGAAAATAGACAATCCATAGCTGATTATTCAATACATCATTCAATGTGCATAACTGTAGCAGATAAGTCTCCTATACGTGTCTATAAACATGCACATGTATATATTAAGCGTGCCATATTTCCCTTGATCAGCTTTCTTAGAAATCCTTGTTGGTTTTAAATAGGACACAGAACACATGATACAACAAGATATTTAAGTACGTACACACTCCTCATAATACTGTTTATCAAAGGCACAGGAGAATTACCTCGTTGAATTCCCTTGCCTGTGGAAGCATATTCAAGCCAGTTGTCCCATCCAGAACTAGAAGGATCTCCTGAGAAGGTAGTGAAACATTTGTGAAGAAAACTGAGTTATCAAACTGACAAAGGCATGCAAATTTGGCAGTGTCAAAAAGGAAACTCCACCTCTGGTCGGGGAAAAAAAAAAGAACGAAAAGAAGGAAACTCCACCACAATGATCCAGATATATATAAGATGCACAAAGTAAGACATAGAACTCGTTGACGTGAAAGGCCAAAGCAACTAATCAAATTTTGATATGGGTTCTAAGTGACAAGAATCTAATTGGATATCTTTGAGAAGGGAGGAGAAAAACTGCTGAATTACAGATCAATGAAAATGCAAATGCGAGTCATGTCCAAAGTTTACTGCAGAACTAATTAATTACCCATGTACTGTAAGCTTCTACTGAAGAACTTAACCATTCCCACCGACTACCAAGCACTCAAGCAGCAACAACAGATGTAATATCCAGCCAAGCTTACCTAGATTGATAAACCCCGTACCTTTTCCAAATATAGCACTAACACATATGGAGTATCATTTATCCCAATAGTCTCAACATATAACAACTATACAACTTAAAATTTCAATGATTTCTGCCCTACTAATGTGCAAACTCATTATGCATAATGTCAACACGCTTCCCTAAAAACATAAAATGGCCAGTGGGAAAGATAATATCTTTTGAGTTCAGATCTGCCTACCACATTACCATCTCCCCATAATTGAGATCTAACAGCTAGATAGAATATAAATTTATTAAAGAAAAAAGTGACTATTTTCACAAGGGACATGAGGTTTTACAAAAGGATGGCCTCTTAGAAATTAACACCTACAGTCATTATCACTTATTCAATTCTAAATTCTTGTGCTAGACACAAGATGAAATCAAAATCACATCCATAATATTAAAATACACGAGAAAGGTCCTGAAACTCTAGCTTACATTTGGTGCATCAGCAACAACTTTCCTGACAGCTTTCTTGCATGCAATCAATTCTTCCATCAGTTTGTAATTAGTGTGTAGACCTGAAAAAAGCACAATCTTACTGAGTTACCTCTAAAACCAGCGTAAGATTAATACCAGTTGCGCATGAAAGTTCATTATACATACGCCCAGATGTGTCGCACAAAACAACATCATAGCGGCCTTCTTTCCCCTTTTTAACAGCCTGTGATAGAACTATTCAGAAAAAACTTCAAGATCATGTGTTAGCATTGTTACATGCCAATCATATAGTTAGGGACAATCTGTTAGAGAAAGGGGATGCCAAACTAAAATCCTTTATGCTTGCTGTTTTATTTGTCTACCTGATGATGCTTTCGCCTTCTCTTGTTCAGCTACAACAATCTCACATCCTGTCCTCTCAGCCCAAATTTCCAGTTGATCACTAGCAGCTGCTCTAAATGTATCACCAGCTGCCATTAATATCTGACAGTAACGGTTTCAAACTGTAAAACAGCAAAGATGAGGAATCTGCTTGTATGAAACATCTCCTCTTGAAAGCATAGCATAGCTGCATAACATTCAAGATAAGAGCAACTCACATTAGCCCCTTCCTTCTTCAACCTGTGAGCCAGCTTTCCTGCAATCAAGAATGCAACATTTATTGTTACTTCCTTAATCTTCAACACTTAAAAAAAGAAAACAAAGATTCAAATTTCTTGCTGTTAAATAAAAGTATTGCCAAAGAATTCACATAAATTAGTGGAGCGGATAAAAGAATGAATCTATCCAACTCAAAATGTCCATGGTGGCCGATGAAATCAGGAAAGTAAAGACCATATGAGCTTTCATAACTGTGAGACCCTTTCATGCTGCCAACAAAGCTAATGCATCTGCAAAGCGTCACCCAAAACCACGCTAGGCATATGCTTTTCCTTTCTTCGTGTGTGTTTGCCAACTTTTTCCTCATGGTCCTTGTCAAACTTCTAGTTACATATATGTAGAGATATTGACCAATAAACTAGCTTTTCCTAGAGGAACATGGTAGGTTAACGATCTCCTAGACTCCTACATAAGCAAGGAGATGAGTTCATAAGTGTAAGTAACTAAAATCTCAACAATTTTGGCTTTGTATCTTTTTGATCCAATTGAATTCAAACCATATTACAGATACTAGGTCAACAAACCATGAGGAATATCAATGACCAACAAGAAACGGATTGACTGTGGTTGCTATCCATAATATTTTATTGAAACGAATGATTTTGTGAGCATGAAGTCTGATAACCATGAAACCTGATTCCAATTTTCACATTGATGTGTGCTTCGAGTAAGTTTACTAAGCTTTAAGAGATTTAGGTCCCGCACTGATGTATTTCAGCGGGTTTGCAACTAAATATCTTCACAACAATTTTGAAAGAGGCAAATCTTTCTTGCTCTATTCAGCTCCAAGCAAATAAAAATAAAAAATTCAAACAAAGATGGTTAGCAGTGTAATGATAGAATTGACATAAATAGTACGTTGTTGTTTATCAAACTGTGTCTTTTAATTTTTTCATAAATTTCCCAGCTAAACAATGTGTTTCTCTTAAGAAAGTCAACTTAAAAACAGACCAGTTCTGTCTCTTACCAAGAGATGTCGTTTTTCCACCTCCATTGACACCTACAATCATTATAACAGCAGGTTTCCTGGTAGTACAATGAAAATGAAACAACAGGCTTGGGAATTAGATCCACTCCAATCTGCAGTAGAACCTCTCAAAATAAAAGTCCAAACTTCAAGTATCCCAAACCTGAATCCAAGTTGGAGTTCTGTTCCACTCCCTTTTGTTGTTAACAAATCCAAAACACTCCTCTTTAATGCATCCTACAACCATCAAAACACATCCCACCATTTAATAAATTAGCAAATTCTAGTAATATAGAACCTATCAGAAATACTGATAACCATATTTGGATATGGATCAATGCTAGAAGCTGGGACGATAAATCACCTACCTAACTTAATATGCCTTCTCACCGAAACCAACTCGACAGAAAAATGTAAAGGCAAGGGAATTTTGTATCTTTTCTTTCCCTAAGCAACCAAACACCAGGAAAGTTTATATAAATTTCAAAAGACACAATATACGGTTATTACCTTTATCTCGCTTCCTGATTTGAGCTTCCCAGCGTATATGTCCTCTCGCAAGCTCTCCACAATCTTAATAGTAATCTTTGGCCCAAAATCAGCCACCAGCAAAGCCTAAAATCAATTGAGAACCCCATAGCTTTCAAATCCTAACACAATAACATTTGCCTGTCTTTTCTTCCAAATTCAAACACTACCCTAGCAAGTGACACACAACACGCTATGTAGCATCACCAGAGACACGGACACAACACCGACATTCCAGCACATAAATTCTAAAAAATTAGAGGAGACGACATGTTGAGACAAGTTTTAAAATATATATTTATGCAGAATTGCAGACTATTACATCAATAAAAGTAAAATAGAGGCTCTAATTGTAGATATGTAAAGTTGTAAACCACATATACCTTAAACGATATTTATCATTACATCATTCACAAAAGTATTGCAAACAAAAATCATTTCACCATTTATGTCTTTAAATTCAATAAACCATCCCCCATCACACAAAAAATATGACTTTAAATTTTAGTCATGGTCTGCTATTTTAGAGTGTACCCACTTTGTCCAAGGAAACAACGTAGAGAAAAAACAGGAACTTTGGATTTAAGAGTCAGACACATGTCCAGGAAGGGTCAGTGTCCGAAAAGTGATCAGACACCAGTAGGTGACCTCCAACTGTCCGTGCTACATGGCCCTCACCACTAACACAAACTTAACTTCCCAATTCCACTTTTTCACGACTATGCCATTAATCAAGCTTTCCTCTACGTTCAATCACAAATCGGAGGTTACCTTTTGGATTGTTTCATATCAAGTAAATCTTTTAGCTTAAATTTCAACTCAAATGTAAGTTTGAGACTTGAGTAGAGTAGAGCCTGTAGGTGGTTATAGTACATATTTAACCATACAAAATACATTCACATTTCTTGGGCTGCAAAAGAACGAAGGGGGGGAAGAAACAAAGGGACCTCTTCTAATTCGTCGAGGACACGATCAGGTATCGGAGAGGTTCCAGTAGAGGAGGAAGTTCATCGATGACGGCCAGGTTGTCTCGGGTCTTCGAAAACCCAGAGAAGAGCTTATCCACGTCTGCCTTGGCCTTCTCCTTGACCAACCGTCCGAGTTTGGTGAAGAACCCGGTCTTACCGGCGGAGCATCTGAACCGGGAGTGGCTGAATCCAGTCGCCGCCGTTCGAGGGAGGTCAAAAGGAACTTTGGTGATTGCGGCGGGTTTGGTGTTGGAAGGAGGAGAGAGAAAGAGGGAGGAGAGAGAGTGGGGGGTTGGGACTGAGGCCATTTTTGTTTCGAAACCTTCGATGCTGCGCGTGTGTAAATTGTAATGAATGGGATTGAAGGATCTGAAGAAGGTGAATTTCAGATAACACGGCTTCAAACGACGACGTATATGGTCCCGGAGGGTGCTTTCGCGAAAATAAACCAGTTCGGTTTCTTGACAAACAAAATAAAAACATGACTTTGGATGAGTTTTGAAAAGAAATTTTTGAGACAAAATTTTTTAAAGTGTTTCGTTTGGTTTTTGAAAATGGGAATAATGAGATAATGATTAGAGAGTGATAGAGAGAGAAATGAAATAATGAGATAATGAGTAGAAGAAGATCTTTTTTGAAAAGAAAGAATTTTTTTGAAAAGAATTTTTGAAAATGGGGAAAAAAAACTTTTATGTTTGGTAACTCAATTCTACTTTGGATTTGGTGCAATTACTTTCTTATACCAAACCCAAACTAAAGCCAGTCAGATGATTTAATTATCAGTTTAAAATTGTCCCATGGGTAGGAAAAGTTAAAACAACTCCATTAAAAGTTAAAACGGTCAATTAACCCTAAGGGGTTGGCAAAGTGGTATTGCTTTGTGACTTAGTGGTCTGCTCCCACATAAATTCTCAAATTTGATTCCCCTTGTTAGTAACTCATGGGGTTGCTGGGGGTAGAGCTGTAAATGAATTGAGCCGTTCGTGAACTGTTATAGACTCGTGAACTGTTATAGACTCGACTCAGTAAAGGCTCGTTCGAGTTTGGTTCAAATATTAAACCAATTGAACTTGAACCTCAATTTTAGGCTCGTTTAATAAACGAGTCAAACATCATCTTGACAATATTCGGCTTGATTAGGCTCGTGAACTTGGAATATATATGAATATCTCATAAGAATTCCATCTAGAACCTTGACATGTGTACATGTATCAACTTTCATATACATAATGAAAATTTTATAATTTGTACATGCATCAACTTAAAAAAGTATTATAAACTTAAATTTTAACATGTGTTTATAATTTTATATATGTATAGACTTTGAACAAAATATAAAATTTGTTTGAAATTATAGACTTGTACGAGAGCATATATATCTAATATTCTGTATTCGTTAAATCTCGGCAAGCTTGGCTCATCAAATTTTTATTGAGTTCGAGCTCGGCTCGAGTTCGTTTAAAAACTTAATAAACGAGCCTGAACATCCTAAAGCTCGGCCCGATTCGGCTCGTTCACAGCTCTAGCTGGGGGTAATAGTGGCGACTTCAGGGCCTTGTTCGGAAAAGGTCTTGAAGACCCAAGTTCTCACTTTTCTGTATTGGGCCCCAGTGGGCAGAGTCATCTTTTTCTTCTCTTCTCAATTTTTAGGAACTTTACTATAGTGCATAACTTGTGTAATATGGATTCGTGGGGTCCACTTCAAAGACCCACACAAATGATCCAAGCCGTCCGTTAGTTCTAAAACTAATTTTTTGAGTCACTACTAAAAAATTAGCTCATTCGAAAAATTATAAGTGTATGGTCCGTCATCTAATTTTTTTTTTTTTTGCTCGATAAAAGAAGAGATTTATTAACTCGAAAAGGGTACATCGAGAGAGGAGGGGAAGGGGGAAAGGGTCAACATAAAGTTGAGAACCCAAACATCAAACGGGGAATGCCCGAGCAATCTGTGGGCAAAGCCCAATAACAATCTTAAGGGTCAAAGCCCAGTCAACAAAAGACAAGATTCAGCCCAAAATCACAAGCCTAATTAGCAAACCCTAACTCCAACAATGAAACCCTCCCGCAGACCAAGTCGCCGACCACCAAGACAAGCACAAACCAAAGGCGAACGGAAACCCAGCCGCCGTGCATCCCACACATTCCGGCATCTCAAAACCACCAAGGATCGCGATTAACCCTCATCCGTCATCTAATTGTGATTCACAATTTAGGATCTTGAATTTTGACAAAAGTTTGAAAGAAAGTTAGACAATTTGATCAAGTACTTAAAGTTATACGATTGATCTATTTTTTTTTCTAGATGACTCAAAGAATAACTTCAGAATTAATGGACGGCTAGAATCATTTGTGTGGGTCTTTGAAGTGGACCCCACAAACCCATCTTACACAAGGTATGCACCATAGTAAAATTCCTTAAAATTAAGATGAGAGGAAAAAGATGACTCTGGCCACTGGGGCCCAATATAGAAAAGTGAGAACCTGGGGTCTTCAAAACCTTTCCGAACACGGTGCAGGAGTTCGGAAGCATGGGGTCATTCATAAACATCTCCTTATGAAAAGAACAAAACAAGTTATAAGGATTCAAACAAACCACACCAAAAAACAACTTTTATGAAATTTTTAGAAATTATCCAGTGATGTCATCATCAAATTTGGCGGTGTATTACAGTACCTTTTACAGTCCTCGCGAGTTAGGACTAATAACTTGGGTGAAAATACTGTAGCATAAAGAAAACAAAATACAAATATTAAAGCAAAGGTCAACAAGCATCAAAGAAGCACTTGTGGTCTGGTGGTAGATTAGTACCTTGCCACGGTACAGACCCGGGTTCGATTCCCGTCTTGTGCATTCTGGGAAGCATTGATGATATATGCGCCTCATGTGACGGTAGGGTCTGTCACTGTTGTCCGATTTCATTGGATGAAACCTAGGCGCTTCTGAGCTCCCTCTTTTTTTATTTTCTTTTTGTTTCAGATTACTACACTTTTTTAAAAAGACATTAGAATTGAACAACGGCTCGGTTTGCTCTGAATTTTGCAACTATCAACTTTAAAATTCAAGTGATTACTTGCACCCAATTCTCAAAAATTGTATCTGACACGTGTATGATTTTTGATGTACTATAACCAAACGACGGCTCGGTTTGCTCTGAATTTTGCAACTATCAACTTTAAAATTCAAGTGATTACTTGCACCCAATTCTCAAAAATTGTATCTGACACGTGTATGATTTTTGATGTACTATAACCAAACGATGTGATATTTGGTTTAACCCGAATTATGTCATTCGGCGATTTATCACCATTCATTGTAATTATAAAGGAGGAGTAACAAATTTAACTTCTCAATTTGTTTTAATCCACACATGCAATAAACATTTAAAATATTTGGAACAAAACATACAATGAAATGCCTAAAATACTTGGAAAAAACCGACATGGATACATATATGTCTACGCTTTATTTTTATGTTTGGTAACTCAATTCTAGTTTGGTTCGGTGCAAGTACACCAAAACCAAACTAAAGCTTGTCGGATAATTCAAATATCAATTTAAAATCGTCCCACGGATAGGAAAAGTTAGAACACCAGCTCCATCAAAACGGATTAATTCGAATATATCAATCGATTTTCAGGTGTGATTGTCATCCTTAATACTCTCCTCGTTCCTAAATAATGGTCCATTGTGAAAAGAGGTGCAATTTTGGAATTAAGAAATAAAATGCATATGGGCGCATATGGGCATAGTTTTTAAAATTTATTGAAACGGAATTGGAAACACAGCACAAGGAAAACAAAGTACAAATACCAAAACAAAAGGTCATTAGGCATCAAAGAAGCACCAGTGGTCTAGTGGTAGAATAGTACCCTGCCACGGTACAGACCCGGGTTCGATTCCCGGCTGGTGCATTCTGTGGGAGCATTGATGATATACGCGTCTGATGTGACGGTAGGGTCTGTCACATTTCTCCGATCACCGGACGAAAACCAGGCGTTTCTGAGCTCCCCTCTTTTTATTTCCTTTTCGTTTCAAATTTCTATACCTAATTATCATTGTTTTAATCTACATATTATCATCGACTGAACCTTTGTAGCTCCTCCATCCTTTTTGTTTCAGATTACTATACTTTATCATTGATTGGAACTTTTGTAGCTCCTCCATAGCCAACATTATTTCTAGATTCTATGAGACTAAGATTTCAAGAGCTGAAGCTTGTTGCGTTTCGTGCACATAAAGCAGTTTCAATACTTCCACAGCAGCCACAATTCGGTCCGCAATTTGCCTCCGATTTATGAGTTGAATAGACATCTGAATGGGTTGTGGAAATCGGGTCGAATTGATGAAGCCCGCCGGGTGTTCGACGGAATGTCTGAACGAGATGAGTTTACTTGGAACACAATGGTCGCTGCTTATGCGTATTCAGGAAGACTTACGGAAGCCAAACAGCTATTTGATGAGACTCCAAAGAAGTGTTCAATCACGTGGTCGTCACTCATTTCTGGGTTTTGTCGATGTGGGTGTGAAACCGAAAGTTTCCATTTGTTTTGGCAAATGCAACATGAGGGGCACGAGCTGAGCCAGTTTGTGTTGGGCAGCGTTCTTACTTCTTAGGGTGTGTTCTTTGAATGCATTGCTGTCAAGAGGGGAACAGATTCATGCTCTTGTGATAAAGACACATTTTGACTCAAATGCGTTTGTTAATACCGATCTTGTTGATATGTACGCTAAGTGTAGTAGTATTGTAGAAGCCCAAATGATTTTTTAGAGATGTCGGAAAGGAAAAGCCATGTTTTGTGGACTGCTATGAAGCTATGATTACTAGGTACTCTCACAACAATGATGGGTTTACGAGATGTCGGAAAGGAAAAGCCATGTTTTGTCTCCTATAATCATTTATCACTATCCCTTCGTGCTTTTACTACTTCGGTCTCTTCTATTTTTGTTCCTAACACTAGTTCAGGAAGCTTTATCTGTGTCTGAGTGGCGGCAAGCTATGGAGGCTGAGATGTTTGCTCTTCATCATAATGGCACTTGGGAGTTGGTTCCTCTTCCTGATGGTAAAACTACTGTTGGCTGTCGTTGGGCTTGACCACTTGACACGTGTGATGCTTAGGGCTATGGCAACCCAAAGGTTTGTCTAAATGGCACAAGAATCCTAATCTTTGTGAAACACATTTTCTAGTTAGTGGTTTTAAACTCTAAATCTTTCGTTTGGGACCATCTAACGATGTCTCGAGCCGGTTAATGAGAGAGGAACGGATTAACTTTGGTTGTGGTTTGTTAAAATTCCCTAGACTTAGCCTTGCTTTTAATTAGCTTATTAATCTTCCGAGTCATTCACGAAGTTAAGTGAATTCCACCCCCAAACTCCAAACGCCAAGTTTGCCGCTTTAAGGCTAAACCATCATTTGCGACTCAATCATCACGCGCGGCGCATTCGGTCTATGTGGATTCGACCCGGTCTTACTGGTTTTGATGCTACGCGACACCTAAAGCCTACACTTGGAGAATTAACATTTGATATACAATCCAAGGTCGCAAGCACTAAGACTTATTGATATTTGCTCTCCAGCATGAGGGGGAGTGTTAGAATAGTTATGTGTATTTGTCTCATATTGCTTAGTTATGTTGAGTAACGTGTCTCATGACAATATAAATAAAGCTCTCTCGTGTTAGGGTTAATTCAACACCCTATACACTTCTCTCTCTCTCTCTCTCTCTCTCTCTCTCTCTCTCTCTCTCATAACACATAGGATGAGCTTCCATTAGTTCCCATACATGTGGAAGCCAAATTTCGCTCCACACGAGAACCACATCTCGCTAAGGATTGTGATTCACCAGCAACCTTCAGATCACCTTCTTGGTCAACCTTCGTCCTCTTTATGCTAGAATTGCCACCCTATTAAGCAATAAGCAGAATTTCGTAAAACAAGCAGAAAAAGGTGAAGAAGGCATCAATAAAGTGTGTCATGAAAACCACCAACCACCACTCTCTCAAGTTAATAACCTGCTTACCATAAGG
The DNA here is from genome assembly GCA_020921065.1 of Vaccinium darrowii. Taxonomy (NCBI): domain Eukaryota; kingdom Viridiplantae; phylum Streptophyta; class Magnoliopsida; order Ericales; family Ericaceae; genus Vaccinium; species Vaccinium darrowii. Next base: position 27,171,154 of record CM037157.1, on the reverse strand, counting down.
TACAACTAAATATGACATTAAGACTCATAACTGCACCTAATCTACCCTTCACAACTATAATACCCTCAAGGCATAACTTAAATGAAGCTTAGACAGCATTACATATGGGCAAAACAGCAAACACAAATAACAATTACTAAAGAGGTTTGATATCGCAATGTCCTAATCTACATATTAGAAAAAACTGTAAAATAGTGGGCATGTTCAGCTACCATCGCAAACTGAAAAGCCCTTTATATAAGAATATGCACAATGAAACACTTTACGCCCTAAATACACCTAACCAAGCCGATTTGATAAGATCGATGCCAAAAGCTCAAGAATTAACTCACGCTTAACACCAACATTATTAATAGGTGTATTTGACAGGATTTACTCATAAAACAAGCCGAAAATAAGCCAATTTATGTCGGCTCCTCGCCTTTCGCATTGGGAGGCTGTTCTAAGAATTGTGAAGTACCTTGAAGCCCATCCAGGACGTGGTCTAATTTATAGAGCTAGTGGGCAATTGCGTGTTGAGACCTTCATTGACTCTGATTAGGGCAAGAGACCCATCTGACAAAAGATCCACTACAGGATATTGTATCTTTCTTGGTGGAAACCTTATTAATTGGAAAAGTAAAAGGCAGACAATAGTTGCGCGATCTAGTGCTGAGACAGAGTATAGGGCTATGGCTCACACGACATGTGAGATTGTGTATATACGTTCGTTTCTTGAAGAGATAGGGTTTCCTGTATAGGTGCCTATGAATCTATACTGTGATAATCAAGCTGCAATCCATATAGCATCCAACCCGGTGTTTCATGAGAGAACTAAACACATTTAAGTGGATGTAGACACCCCGATTTTGAACCCAGGATGCGCTCAAGCATTCCCGATGATGAAATAGACCAATCGTGCATACCTCGAGGCTAAGAACAAGGCTTGAACTCACCGAACCACCCTAAACCATTCTAAACCCTCCTAAAACAACCTTAAACCAACCAAAATGACCAAAATACCCTTCAAACCATCCATAAACCATTTCAAAACAAACCCAAACCTACACCATCTTCTAGTACATTCAAAACCCTCTTTTTTGATATATAATATGTCCCAATCCATTGTGAAATGAGGGAGATGTGCCCGTTTTACCAAAATCACTTGCTTTCCCGACCTTCTGAGGGTAAAATGGTCACACATTTTGATGTACAAATCATCTTGGGTCCAAATCACTTGGGTTAGAAAGTAGACCTTTCAAGCTTTCCAACGCTTCAAACCACGCACGAAACGGAGTTCGGTAGCACCCGGGGCGGCCCCGCAAAGTTTGACCTTTTGAGCAACAGCCTTGAGCGCTCAAGCCCTGGACCTTGAGCGCTCAAACCCAAAAATCCCACCTTGAGCGCTCAAGCCCATGGCTTTGAGCGCTCAACTCTGTTCCAGATCAGTTTTCTGCAGAGCATCTAATCATGATATTCTACTGCAAGAGGAGCATCTACCTATGTTTTCTACTGCCTAAATACACTTCCTAGACCCTTGAACATTCCCTAATCACCCCCCAAACTCAATTCAAAAATTAAACCCATTTCCCTCCCATTTCTCTCTCTATATAAACCCCCTCCACCCCTTTGGCTGAGCTCTTACACACTCTCACACCCTTCATCAGACCTCTCCACTCTCTCTCATCATTTCAATCACGTTTTAGCCTTTCTCTCCTCCATAGCCACCATCATCCATCATCTTCAACCTCCAAAACACCCCAAAACCTTCTTTAAAAGGTCTACAACACATGAGTCTTTGAAAAAACAACTACAACAGCCCCTCTCTCACTCAAACAAGCCATTTACAGCCCATACATTCCATCAATTTCGTCCAAACCTAGCTCTTCCAACAAAACCCACCTCATCCAAGCCAAAATCACCATTTTAAGCTCAAATATACTTCATCCATCCAATCAATCATCCAATCAGTCCTACACTCATACTCCTCTGTCCAAAATACTTCATCTATAGCCCATAAACACAGCCACAATCCACCCCTTCATCAAACACCCAAGTTCAAGCCTTGATCAAGCCCAAAAGGTAGTTAAACATGTGAAATCTCACTGTTTTGGTCCTTCTGAGGGAGACCAGTAGGTCCAAGCAAGTTCTTTATACTTGCATTGAGCTTACAAGGTCCAAAATACATAATCAAAACATTTTCAAAATCTGCAGTTTCAGCAGGGGTTGAGCGCTCAAGCCTCAGGCCTTGAGCGCTCAAACCCAGCTCTGGGTCAGTCACTGTTCTGCTAATTTTTGTGCTTTCTCTGGATTTTGATCGTCATGAAATAGTTAATTATGTTCATGTCACTCTTAAAACAGCTTATTTCTACATACATGAGCGTAAGTTAACCATTTTACGATGATCAAACATCAAAACCTTTGAAAATCTTATATTTAAGTGCAAAACAGTGGCTGTCCAACCTCTTAAATCTTTATTTTATGTATTTATGATCCTGAGGAGGTATCAAAAGCTTGCTTGAAGGTCAAAAACCAGAAAGCCACATTATGGCTTGAGCGCTCAATGATATGTCTTTGAGCGCTCAAGCTGTTCTTGAGCACTTTGAGCGCTCAAACCGTCACCCTTGAGCGCTCAACCCCTATTCTGGAATCCAGGTTGTGATCTCTTATGTTCTATGTTCATAATCTCTTGAGTCGTTGTACAGTTCCTGTTGAGGTTTATCTCTGTAAATATTTGAAGTAGTCTCGTTTATTGTCATCGTCATATACATGTAAACCACTCGCACAAGCATCCACGCTAGATTTGCATTTTGTATTTTCTTATTGTTCATGTGATTCTCATCCCCGATTCCCCATTTTTGTGATTAGAATTAAATTTCAAACATTTTCAAAATTCCACAAAATGTTGAGTAGAGACCGGTTCACGGACCGGGCGAGAGGGGTGCCGTAAAACCCTTCCCCTCTCGTAACCAAACCCCCGAATCCGAGAAATCTTTGGTTCCGCCATGATCAGTGAAATCTTTTTCAAATGGGCAAATGAGTCATATTTTTTATCGGTTTCTCGGGTTCGGACCTCAAATCCGGGTGGCGACTTCAACAATCTTCAATCTTCTCAAACGCGAAACCGCACTGATCGCCGTGGGCCGTCCACAGTGGATAGTCATCTTGTACGAGAAAAGTTGACAAGTGGAGTGATTGCTACTCCATTTGTGTCCACCGGTGCCCAGTTAGCTGATATGTTTACTAAGCTATTGTTCAAGCCACGATTGGAGTTGTTGTGCGACAAGCTGGGATTTATTGATATTTGCTCTCTAGCTTGAGGGGGAGTGTTAGAATAGTTTATTTGTATTTGTCTCACATTGCTTAGTTATGTTATGTGACATGTTTAGTGACAATATAAATAAAGCTCTCTTTCTTTCTTTCTTAGTTAGTTAGGGCTAATTCAACACCCTATACACACTTCTATCTTTCTTTCTTTTTTTTTCCGATAATAGTATCTTTTGGATCTAATTGAATTCAAACCATATTACAGATACTAGGTCAACAAACCCTGAGGAATATCAATGACCAACGAGAAACGGATTGATTGTGGTTGCTATTCACAACATTTTATTGGAAAGAATGATTTTGTAAGCACGAAGTGTGACAACCATAAAACCCGATTCCAATTTTCACATTGATGTGTGCTTCGAGTAAGTTTACTAAGCTTTAAGAGATTTAGGCCCGCAGTGCTGTATTTCATTGGGTTTGCAACTAAATATCTTCACAACAATTTTGAAAGAGGCAAATCTTTCTTGCTCTATTCAGCTCCAAGCAAATAAAAATAAAAAATTCAAACAAAGATGGTCAGCGGTGTAATAATAGAATGGGCTTAAATAGTACGTTGTTGTTTATCAAACTGTTTCTTTTAATTTTTTCATAAATTTCCCAGCCAAACAATGTGTTTCTCTTAAGAAAGTCAACTTAAAAACAGACCAGTTCTTTCTCTTACCAAGAGATGTCGTTTTTCCACCTCCATTGACACCTACAGTCATTATAACAGCAAGTTTCCTGGTAGTACAACGAAAATGAAACAACAGGCTTGGAATTAGATCCACTCCAATCTGCAGTAGAACCACAAAAAATAAAAGTCCAAACCTTCAAGTATCCCAAACCTAGATCCAAGTTGGAGTTTTGTTTTACTCCCTTTTGTAGTTAACAAATCCAAAACACTCCTCTTTAATGCATCCTACAACCATCAAAACACATCCCACCATTTATTAAAACAAATTAGCAAATGCTAGTAATATAGAACTTATCAGAAATACTGATAACCGTTTTTGGATATGGACCAATGCTAGAAGCTAGGACGATCCTAACTTAATATGCCTTCTCACCGAAACCAACTCAACAGGTAAACGTAAAGGAAAGGGAATTTCGTATCTTTTCTTTCCCTAAGCAAGCAAACACAAGGAAAGTTTATATAAATTTCAAAAGACACAATATACGGTTATTGGGTTTGCAACTAAATATCTTCACAACAATTTTGAAAGAGGCAAATCTTTCTTGCTCTATTCAGCCCCAAACAAATAAAAATAAAAAATTCGAACAAAGATGGTCAGCGGTGTAATAATAGAATGGACATAAATAGTACGTTGTTGTTTATCAAACTGTTTCTTTTAATTTTTTCATAAATTTCCCAGCTAAACAATGTGTTTCTCTTAAGAAAGTCAACTTAAAAACAGGTCAGTTCTGTCTCTTACCAAGAGATGTCGTTTTTCCACCTCCATTGACACCTACAATCATTATAATAGCAGGTTTCCTGGTAGTACAACGAAAATGAAACAACAGGCTTGGAATTAGATCCACTCCAATCTGTAGTAGAACCACACAAAATAAAAGTCCAAACCTTCAAGTATCCCAAACCTGGATCCAAGTTGGAGTTTTGTTTTACTCCCTTTTGTCGTGAACAAATCCAAAACACTCCTCTTTAATGCATCCTACAACCATCAAAACACATCCCACCATTTATTAAAACAAATTAGCAAATGCTAGTAATATAGAACTTATCAGAAATACTGATAACCGTATTTGGCTTTGGACCAATGCTAGAAGCTGGGACGATCCTAACTTAATATGCCTTCTCACCGAAACCAACTCAATAGAAAAACGTAAAGGAAAGGGAATTTTGTATCTTTTCTTTCCCTAAGCAACCAAACACAAGGAAAGTTTATATAAATTTCAAAGGACACATTATACAGTTATTACCTTTATCTCGCTTCCTAATTTGAGCTTCCCAGCGTATATGTCCTCTCGCAAGCTCTCCACAATCTTAATAGTAATCTCCAAAATCTTAATAGTAATCTTTGGCCCAATTCCAAAAAAACATGCCCAATGGGTACGATTTTCAATTTACCATAACCAGATGATGTGGAACTTAGTTTAACCCGAGCTGTACCATATCCATGACAATTTATCACCATTCGGCATTCAACAAAATGCCCAGTCATTGTAAATGGCCAAGGTTGCTTCCATCATTGTAAATGGCCATATATTGGGTTTGGCTTAGACTGAGGAACTTGGCAATTCAGTCCATCATTGCCCAGTCACCTCCTAATAGCTTGCCTGTTCCTGATCTTGATGATACTGTAGTGTGGTTGCCACACCTTAGTGGGTAGTATACTGCAAATTTAGCTTGGAATGCTGTCAGAAAGAGATTTCCTCCTCAGGCATGGTGTCGCATTGTTTGGGGGAGTAATAATGTTCCTCGATGGTCGTTTATTCTATGGCTTGCAGCTCAGTCCAGATTGAGTACAAAAGATTGCTTGAGACAATGGGGCATGCAGGCGAATGGTGATTGTTGTCTCTGTAATAATGCGATTGAATCACATGCTCGTCTTTTCTTTTCCTACCCTTTTTGTATGCATGTTTGGCAAAGGTTGGTGCAGTGTAGCCTTGTTCAAGGAATGTCTGATGACCTAGGGCCTGATTTTAATTGGTTTTGCTTGAAAGTCAAGGGGAAGGGCCTATGGAGTATCTGTCTTAGAGCTTCTTTGGCGGCTGCTGTCTATGGTATTTGGAGGGAAAGGAACTCCAGAGTTTTCCAAGGGAAGATATTATCGCAAGACCAAAAATATCTTTGCATTCACTCTGATGTCAGGGCCTTCCTCAGCTCTCGGAGGAATTTGAAAGCTTCCATTTCGAACAAAGACCTCTGTGCCCGATGAAACGTGTCTGGTAGAATTTTTAGACTTGTGTAGTTAGTTTTTTGTTTTTGTTTTGGTTGGTTCCTTGCTGGTTTAGTTTTCTTTGTGATGCATATGGGATGATATCCCTATTCTTGTGATTCTTTTTGGTTGAGCTCTATAAAATCTTTGCACTTATCGGGAAAAAAAAAAAAAAACATAATAGTAGGAGTAACGACTACAAATTTAACTTCCCAATTTGTTTTAATCCACACCTGCAATAAAAACATTTAAATAACTTGGAATAAACCATAAAATGCTATGACATCCCAGGCCTTGGGATTATGCATGATTGTTATCTTTAAGATCTCGGAATTAGTCGAGGTGCGAGCAAGTTGGTCCGGACATTCAGCTATAAAAAAAAAAATTTACTCGGAAGAAACCAACATGATGGATACATATATGTCTACGCTTTATTTCTATGTTTGGCAACTCAATTCTAGTTTGGATTCGGTGCAAGTACTTTCTCATACTAAATCCAAACTAAAGTCCATCGGATAATTCAATAATCAATTTAAAATTGCCCCACGGGTAGGAAAAGTTAAAACAACAGCTCCATCAAAACGGATTAATTAACACCAAAGGGTTATAAAGTGGTATTGACTTTGTGGCTTAGGGGTTTGCTCCCACATGAAGTCTCAGATTCGATTCCTCTTGTTAGCAACTCAAGGGTTCAATGGGGGTAATAGTGGCAACTCCAGGAGTGCGGAAGCGTGGAGTCATTCATAAACATCAAATACTTTTATCAACCATGAATCAAATAAAAAGTCACAGTAATAGCAACTAAAAATCTTGTTCCAATAAAAACCACATTTAAAACTCAACCTAGTAAAATAGATCAGGATCCCATTATCAAAAGAACAGAAACAAGTGATAATGATTCAAACAAACTACACAAAAAAAAAAAAACTTTATGAATTATTAAGATGGAGTTGCTAGTGGGGGGTACTGCCTGGTTGTTACCTCTAAGTCCTAGAGTTAGTCGAGGTGTAGAATGAAAAAAACCAAATACAAATACTAAAGTAAAGGCCAACAAGCATCAAAGAAGCACTACTGGTCTAGTGGTTGAATAGTACCTTGCAATGGTACAGACCCGGGTTCGATTCCCGACTGGTGCAGACCCGGGTTCGATTCCCGACTGGTGCATTCTGGGAAGCATTGATGATATATGCGCCTCATCTGACGGTAGGGTCTGTCACAGTTCTCCGATTTCATCGGACGAAAACTAAGGCGCTTCTGAGCTTCCTTTTTTTTTTATTTTTTATTTCCCTTTTGGTTTAATCTGAACCACCATTTCCATGACAATTTATCACCACTCACCATAATTATAAAGTAGGAGTAAAAAATTTAACTCCCCAATTTGTTTAATCACTGCCAATAATTTTTTCTTTTTTTAATCCACACCTGCATTTAAACATTTATAAAAATACTTGGAAGAAACCATACAATGCAATGCCTAAAATACTTGGAAGAAACCAACATGATGGATAAAAATATGTCTACGCATAATTTTTATGTTTGGTAACTCACTTCTAGTTTGGGTTCGGTATATGTACTTTATGTTGGAAATTTTGTGAATGAAAACGGGGCGCTAGGAGGGTCTCCCGAGGCAAGCGAGACCTCCCCACTGATTCAATACGTTCACGCATTAACGCTGGATAACTCCCCTCATGAATATGGAGTTTATGACAGAATTCATTTCCCATTCAAATTCGAATTCAAGGCAGGAGTTACAGGTTACAGAATTCATTGCAGAATTCAATTTGCCTAATGAATGGGGAGGCTCCTCTTTTAATCCTGTATTTAAGTTTTCAGCTCATTTTCCAGCTATAAAAAGGCAGTGTTGGTGATTGGTTTGGAGATTAAAAATTCGTGCAACACAAATACTCCAGAATTCGTTTTTGAGAGAGAGAAGTAGACGTTGTTTGAGTTCGCCAAGGTTGTCAACAACGGTGTTCTGTTGGCCGTGGTTCTAACCGTTGTATCCTAGGACGAAGACGTCGGATCACCCTATAACACCGACGGTAGCCGGCACATTTTTTTCAAGGAAAGTGTGGTTACACATGACTCGACAAATCTACTACTTTGTATTTCTGTTTTAGTTTCTGTAAATTTCCAGTTTGTTTACTTTGTAATTTGTTCATGTAATTTTATATTCACTGTGATAAATAAAATTGTTCTCAGGAATTCAGATTGCTACTGCAATTTTTCCAACACTTTCTTATACCAAATTCAAACAAAAGCCCGTCGGATAATTCAATTATCAATGTAAAATTGTGGGTAGGAAAAATTAAAAACACTAGCTCCATCAAAACGAATTAATTCGAGTATATCGGTAGATTATTAGGTCAATTCACTCAATTGTCATCCTTAATACTCACTCTTGTTCCTAAAATAATGGTCTCCCTCCGTTTCTAAATACTTGGTCTATCTTTGTTCTTAAATAATGGCCCACTATGAAAAGCGGTACAATTTTCGAATTAAGAAATAAAATGCTCAGTGGTGGTGGTTATTTGGGCTTTGGTTGGTTTTTTCTTTGAGGTGTTTGGCTGTTCTTTAGGCTTTGGTTGGGTTTCTTTAGGCTTTGCTTTGTGGTGTTTTATCCTTTTGGGGGTTTTGGTTGATTTCTTGCCCGCCTTAGGTTGTTATTTTCCCTTTGGTTCCTAACTGCTTGTGTCTTTCGGAGTGAGAGGTGCCTTATTTTCGAGTTGGCTCTTTCATTTTCCAGATGTCTCGTGTCTAGGATCTTTTTAATATTTGTAATTTGTTTTCAAATATTAATAAAATCTTTTTTGCTGTTTAAAAAAAAGAAGAAATAAAATGCTCATGCGCATAATCTACCGTGGGAGGCAGTAGAGCCCCGCCTCCCATTTTTTGAATTAAGAAATAAAATGTTTTTGTGTATAATTTTTAAAATTTATTGAAACCAAATAGTAACACAGCATAAGGAAAATAAAGTACAAATATTAAAACAAAAGGGAATCAGGCTTCAAAGAAGCACCAGTGGTCTAGTGGTAGAATAGTACCCTGCCACGGTACAGACCCGGGTTCGATTCCCGGCTGGTGCATTCTGTGGGAACATTGATGATATACGCGCCTCATGTGACGGTAGGGTCTGTCACAATTCTCCGATCACCGGACGAAAACCAGGCGTTTCTGAGCTCCCCTCTTTTTATTTCCTTTTCGTTTCAAATTTCTATACCTAATTATCATTTTTTTAATCTACATATTATCATCGACTGAACCTTTGTAGCTCCTCCATCCTTTTGTTTCAGATTACTATACTTTATCATTGATTGGAACTTTTGTAGCTCCTCCATAACCAACATTATTTCTAGATTCTATGAGACTAAGATTTCAAGAGCTGAGCTTGTTGCGTTTCGTGCACATAAAACAGTTTCAATACTTCCACAGCAGCCACAATTCGGTCCGCAATTTGCCTCCGATTTATGAGTTGAATAGACATCTGAATGGGTTATGGAAATCGGGTCGAATTGATGAAGCCCGCCGGGTGTTCGACGGAATGTCTGAACGAGATGAGTTTACTTGGAACACAATGGTCGCTGCTTATGCGCATTCAGGAAGACTTACCGAAGCCAAACAGCTATTTGATGAGACTCCAAAGAAGTGTTCAATCACGTGGTCGTCACTCATTTCTGGGTTTTGTCGATATGGGTGTGAAACCGAAAGTTTCCGTTTGTTTTGGCAAATGCAATATGAGGGGCACGAGCTGAGCCAGTTTGCTTTGGGCAGCGTTCTTAGGGTGTGTTCTTTGAATGCATTGCTGTCAAGAGGGGAACAGATTCATGCTCTTGTGATAAAGACACATTTTGACTCAAATGCGTTTGTTAATACCGGTCTTGTTGATATGTATGCTAAGTGTGGTAGTATTGTAGAAGCCCAAATGATTTTTAATGAGATGTCGGAAAGGAAAAGCCATGTTTTGTGGACTGCTATGATTACTGGGTACTCTCACAACAATGATGGGTTTAGAGCAATGATGTGCTTCCGGGACATGCGTGCTGAAGGGGTGGAACCTAACCAGTATACTTTTCCATGTCTGTTGACAGCTTGTGCTGTGGTTTCAGCTCGTGGGTTTGGTGGGCAGGTGCATGGTTGCATAATTCGGCTTGGTTTTGAGGCTAATGTGTATGTTGGAAGCGCTTTGGTTAATATGTACGCAAAATGTGGAGACTTGTATAGTGCTATGAGAGCATTAGATAGTGTGGAAGGTGACGATGTGGTTTCTTGGAACTCCATGCTGATTGGGTGCGTGAGGCAGGGGTTTGAAGAGGAAGCGTTCTTATTGTTTAAGAAAATGCACTCAAAAGCTATGGATGTCGATGATTTCACATACCCTTCTGTTTTAAGTTCTTGTGCTTCCATAAATGATATGGGAAGTGCAAAATCTGTCCATTGTTTGATTGTCAAAACTGGGTTTGAGGCTTACAAGCTTGTAAGCAATGCTCTTGTTGACATGTATGCGAAAGGGGGAGAATTGGGTTCAGCTTTTGAAGTTTTCAACAGTATGATGTACAGAGATGTAGTATCATGGACATCTCTGGTCACTGGCTATGCATATAACGGATCCTATGAAGAAGCTCTCAAGTTGTTTTGTCAAATGAGAATTGCAGGGGTTGATCCTGACCAAACAATCACTGCCAGTGTCTTGAGTGCCTGCGCAGAATTGACAGTTCTGGAATTTGGGCAACAAGTTCATACCAACTTTTTGAAATCTGGCCTCCGTTCAACTGTATCAGTGGATAATTCCCTTGTTACCATGTATGCAAAATGTGGGTGCATAGAAGTTGCTCATAAAGTTTTTGACTCAATGAGTATCCGGGATGTGATTACTTGGACTGCTCTCATCATTGGTTATGCTCAAAATGGTAAAGGAAAGTACTCTCTAGGATTATACGATGAGATGATAGCAAGTGGGACAAAACCTGACTTTATTACGTTTATTGGGATACTTTTTGCATGTAGCCATGCTGGCTTTGAAGAACGGGGGCGCCAATACTTTGAATCCATGGAAAAAGTTTATGGGATAAAGCCGGGTCCTGATCACTACGCGTGTATGATTGATCTTCTGGGGCGCTCAGGGAAAATGAATGAAGCCAAGGAGTTACTGAATCAAATGAATGTGGAACCTGATGCCACCGTGTGGAAAGCATTGCTTAGTGCATGCAGAGTACATAAAGATTTAGAATTGGCTGAGAGGGCAGCGGATGCCCTCTTTGAACTTGAGCCCCAGAATGCCATGCCTTATGTTTTGTTATCAAATATCTATTCTGCAGCTGGTTTTTGGGAAAATACTGCCAAGATAAGAAGACTTATGAAACTTAGAGGGATCAGCAAGGAGCCTGGGTGTAGTTGGATTGAGATGAATAGCAAGGTGCACAAATTTATGTCTGAAGATAGAAGCCATCCAAAAACGGACCAGATTTATTCCAAGATTGGTGAGATTATGATGTTAATTAAGGAGGCTGGATATGTACCTGATATTAATTTTGCACTGCATGATGTGGATGAAGAAGGTAAGGAACTTGGTCTTGCTTATCACAGCGAGAAGCTGGCTGTTGCTTTTGGGCTTCTCTATGTGCCACAAGGGGTGCCCATTCGGATATTTAAGAACCTTCGAATCTGTGGGGATTGTCATGTTGCCATGAAGTTCATTTCAAGAATTTTTCATCGGCATATTATTACAAGGGATTCGAATTGTTTTCACCATTTCAGAGAAGGAACGTGTTCTTGTGGGGATTACTGGTAGATTGAAGTTTTCCTTCTGTTTTGTTTAATCTCTGGCTTCTGTGTTAGAGATGGGATTGAAAAGGACCTCTTGTTGGATTAACTTCATCATTTTATCCTTCGACTATGACAACAACAAAAGGTTTGAAATTAATAGAATAGCAATGGAGCAGAGAAGACAGTGGAATCTGACAAATCTTCTTCCGAGGTCCACGTTGACTCATGACACTGAGCAAGAAGCGAGCTCTACTACAATTAGGTCTGCGATTTCTTTCTTTTTTTCATTTTAATTGTTTTTTTACCGTTAGCGAAGTCTGATTATCGTTCATGTATCTTTTTCCCTTTATTAAAAAGAAATGAAAGCTTGATTTCATTAGTTGTGCAAGGCCTATTTGAGAGTATGGATCATCTCATGATAGGCTTCCCATATCTATAGAGATGTGGATATCTGCTTCATAGGTAGAAACTGGATCCAAAGGGATTATGCAAAGCTTGGGAATGAGTGGTTTATCAAAAACCTATAGAATAAGAATGCTCATTTTGATAACATTCCTTGGTGTAATACGGTTACTGTTGTGCTTTGGAAATGTAGAAAGGCAGAAACAAACTGGTATTTGGAAATCTAGGGATTAATTGCCAAGGCAGTGCATAATCCTTAATAAATATGCCACTGAGATTAGCGAGGCTTTCCAGAATTCAACAAACCTTGAGAGAACCAGACCTCTTTCTGACTAAATGAGTTTTCCCTACTGCAGGTTAATAAAAAATGAACACAGATGGGGAGTGCGAGAGGGGATCCTAGGGCAAGAGGTTTAGATGTCTAAGATGAAAGAGGAACATGGCTGATTAGTTGTTCAAATTGGAAGCTGTTATGCATAGGAATTATAAAGCTGCCCCAGAAGGGCTGGTAAGATAGATTCAGTCCAGTTAACAAATTGAAGTCTGTGTGTGTGTGTGTGTGTCCATATAGCCTTCCTAACAAGCGGGAGTTCGCCATGAGTTACGAATGATATTGGCTTTGCTCAGTTTGTTTTCAGTTGAAATCCAAGCTAAGGATGTGGATTCACAGATAGGTATGGTATAGCCATTGTTTATATGTATTAGCTTGTATCTTTTCCCGTTGTTTAGAAAAATGCTTTTCGGATATATGCTTCATGGTTCATGATTTTTAGGGTTCTTCTGTGTAGCGAAATCAGCCTTTCCTTTTTCCTAATTAATTGATTTCCTCAATTGAAGGATGTGATTACCTTTTGAACACGTGCCTTTGAAGTTGCCTTCAGTCTTCATTCAACCATATAAATATATATATATATACGGAAAATTTCCTATCCACACCTCCCGGAAATAAGAAAAAAAGGGGTTTTTTTGTGTTGCAAATTTTTTTTGGAAAATCTGATCCGTCCAATATGTTCAGAAGGTGTTTTCAAGGGTCCACGCGGAAAATCTTCAAAAAAAAAAACACCGGGAAGGGCTTGATCCAAGCAGTTTTCGCAAAAATATAGAAGATTTTCCGCGAGGACCCTTGAAAACACCTTCTGAACACATTGGACGGATCGGATCGTAAAATTTTTTTTTGTATAAAAAGTCTGGAAATCAAAAGTCCGGATTAGATCCTTTACCTATATATATATATATATATATATATATATATATATATATATATATATATATATATATATATATATATTTACCGGCAATCCATTCAACCATTCAGCCTTTGAATTTGATATTTCCTGTCAATGTTTTGGCAATTGCTTCATACTTCTATCATCGCTGTCGTACTTTCACAATAGTTAAGGCATGAGCATGTCCCAAATGAAGATTATGATTTGCCTAAAAGTTTTTGAGGTTGTGTTACCAATTTGAAGTGTACTGTGTTGATTAAAATTCCCTGGATATCCCAGATGGTAATAGACCTATTGTACATATAGAAAATAATTGGTTCAATCTGTTTTGATTTGTCCTGTTCATATGCTCTTTATGGATAAGGTGGAAGTTGTATTTGATTAAACAGGTTGGCTCCTTGTTTAACCACCTGTTTTAGCTAACGAATGTCACGAAGTTTCGTTTTGAGCTTCCCAACCATATTTCTTCCAGTATTTTGTTGTGACTAAGAAATGAAAAATCTGAATGCCCATCTAAGTAATTGACTTCTTTTATTTCAGGTCATTTCATGAGGTCCGGAATTTTCAACAATTGTCTTCAAGTAGTTCAAGCATCGATTAGTTTTGGTCTTACTATAGTTTTCTGTGCCAAATGTAGTTGTTTTGGGTACTGAACACATACTCCCTTTTCACTCAAGAAGTAGTAATAACAATTTTGTACCTACTCCAACCCACACCAAGAGCAACATAAACTGGGGAACAAAAAGTCATACAAAGTGCAAAAGCAAAGGAGAGAACACAACAAGTGGAAATCAATAAAATTGGTTAGAGTCACTCGGCAGGGAATTTGGTGGGTTTTCGATTATTGGAATGATTGGCTTATGCTTTCTCTTATTGGGGTGTGGAAGGGTGTAAAGGCTCAAGGAGAAAGGGACATATAGCATGAAGCCATGTGCTTTCTTTGCATCTCCCACGTGCTTCCTTTGCAGCTACCATGACTTGAAATAAGAAACTAAAACAAAGTTGAGAAAAAGGACTATGATTTTGGGGCTGAAATTCAAAAGCCCCAACAAAGCCCTACACCCTTTGAGCCAAAAATCTTACTGGGTTCACAAAATGGGAAGCAAATGGAGAGAAGAAGGCTCAGAAAGTGGCTCATTTTCGTTTTACCAACAGTATCTTGGTTTGGACATAAAGAAGAGCTCCTTCGGAGTTGTTTTAAGACAATTCAACTCCAAATGTTAGAAAAGTAAAATACTGAATTTATTTTTGCAGAACAAACGGGACTATTGTAATTCTGATTTTGAAGAAGGTTTTACTATAGTGGTTATTTTGATGTTGTTTTTTTATTGATTCCCATGTAATGATTTGAAGGTGTTTTTCTTTATGATTGATTATAGTCACAACAGAACTATTTGACAAAATTGTAAGAATGTCCTGTAAATGATGTTTTCACTGCCTTAACCTTTAAACTATTGTATGATTCCTTTTATTTGACCCTACTGAGCATCTTTTTTGTTTCTTGGCAGCGAAGCTATTCGTCTATGTTGAATGCTTTCCCGATTGATATTGAAAAGGAATTGAAATAGCCAGGGCCTGTGCGGATGCTAGAATTGAAGGGTTTCCAACATGGTAATTAATGGTTCTAAGCAACTAACCTTCAATCTTTGTTTTTGTTTGTATGCTTTAGATAGTTACATTCTCCTTTTCTGTTGCTACCATTCTAAGAGGGATGCTTTGGGTCACTACCTCTTTTTAATTTTTTCGACTGCGAGTTCTCATGTTTGTGTCTTTTTGCGAGGATTACCTACATAAAGTGCTATTTTGAATGGGTGGTTGATTTCCGAGGTAGAACAACTAAACTCACCTACCAAAACTCTAGCACAAAAAGGACACTGCAAGAAATACTCAAAACAAAAACCGAATAGAAAAAGTGAACTGTGAATCTGATCACCAGCCTTCTAGATGGAAACAAGAGGGTATACATTATTGGAAATTGACATTGTATTTCAGATCCCGGCTTTCATGAATCCAAAGTGCACTTCAAATGGTGGAATATGGGAATTAGAAATAGGATTCATATCTCAGCCCTCTGTTTCCATACAACCATTTTGTCCCTAATTACTAAGAATAAAGACAAAGAGGGACGTCCAAAGACACTGAATTCCTTAGAATTGATATATATTTTTGTTCTTCTTACATGATGAATCATGAGCAAGGGATTATTAAATAATAACTTCGGGACAATCTCTCTGTAACTGAGTCAAGCCATAGTTTTGTTCCTATATACATGATTTAATTTCTATAGCCCCTAATTATGATTCTTGAGGGTAGTTTTATTATTTTCTTAAAGTTTCTAACAAGTGTGCTAGAGAGAATTTAGATGTAATATTGAGTGTGAGAGTCGTTCCTCTTTTTGTGAGGTGTTCCTTGGCATGTATGCTGTAAGTTCTTTTAGTAAGGTGTGAATTAGTAATGGAAATTAATCTTTTTATGAGTTGCTAATTCTCTGTCAACAGATTTTCTTTGGGGATGCCTAAAGCTTTGATTCAAACTTGTATTTTTTGCGAAGTTTCTTCGAGATGGAAGATGGAGCAACGAAGATGCTACTGTTTTAGTGTCCTGAGACGTCATTAGTGTCAACAGATTTTCTTTGGGGATGCCTAAAGCTTTGATTCGAACTTGTATTTTTTGCGAAGTTTCTTCGAGATGGAAGATGGAGTAACGAAGATGCTACTGTTTTAGTGTCCTGAGACGTCATTAGTGTTAACGCCCTATCTAGGCATGTCTCTATGAACACCCTTTTCTTTTTTCTGTCTTTTTTTAATCTTATCTATCTAAAACCTTATTTTCTAAAACCTTTACTAATAAGGGCAACGGGTGGGCTGCCAATCGCTTGCCACATTTTGGCATGTGTTGACGAAAATGCCCTCCGGCTTTAGCTTTGTGGGTTGGGAATGTCAGGGGTATTTTAGTTATTTCAGTAATTAGTTTTCTCTCTTCTTCATGAAGTAGGTGGGGCGACTGATTTAAGAATTCCGCTGCTTTTAGGCACGTAAAAACTCTTGGGCTTTGTCGATGATGGTTATTATTAGGGTTTTATTTGGAATCCTTTGGGTGTTTGATGTAGTCAAAATGGATTCGTATTATTTGGTTTAATTTTCGAGATATTTTGTTTCTTTAGGATTGTTTGCATGTGTTTAGATCTTGCATGTGAGCACCAGATTGTGTTTGGATTTGTTTTATATCAATTTGTATTCTTAGATTGGTGATTTTTTGTTCTTTGAGCAGGGAGCGATTCGCAGAGCTACTATAGCACAGAAGTTCATACCTGTGTTCATGGGCAGTGCATTTCAAAACAAGATATTTTTTTATGCATCTTGCTATGTGTTTATTTTCTTCTTTATTTTCTGTTTCTTTTTCCATACTCCTTTTTTGATAGATGTTGTATGATATATAACCAAAAAATTTAATAACTATGATGGTTTTTTTTTTTTGCTTTTGCCATTTTTGGAGTATAGGGAGTGCAACCACTTCTTCATGGTGTTCTTAGTTATTTACCTTGCCCCACAGAAGTTAGTAGCTATGCTCTTCACTAGAATAACAATGAAGAGAAGGTATGAATGCTGTTTCCCTGGAATAATTTGTGTCACACTTTTTCTGATTTTGGTCAAAGAACACGATTTATCCCGCTGAGTTAACTGCTATTAGGTTATGTTGTCTGGAACTCCAGTCGGACCTCTTGTTACTCTGGCATTTAAATTGGAAGAACTGCCTTTTGGTCAGTTGAATATTTAAGTTATGCCAAAACTTGCAAGATGTTTAGGTTAACAGTTTGTGCTCCTTATTGGTGAACTATGCCTTAATTGTAGAACTACGTTTATGATTGAAGGATTATGCTAACCGCAATCTTTGTTATTAGAACAATTGAATTTATGAAGGTGTCATTCGGAAAGATGATTTCGTAATCAATGTAAACACAGGCAAGAAGGTTAAGTTGAGCTCCCATTAAAACTTGTGATCTGATTTCCAAACTGGGCTCCATTTGTTGATGTATTTTTTTTCCCGCTAAAGATCGTTTCTTTTTTTTTCTGTGAGATTGTGGTGAGTATCTCTGTACATTCTAGGAAGAACTAGGAGAAACGGTGGTTGCCAAATTTGGTCTGTGGTTTAGCAGTTTAGGCTGATGTTTGCTTAGTTTATTCATATAAGTATATTATAGTGCAGGAATTAACCTTTTTAGACCTTTTTTTAGCTCTATGGAAGTCGAATTTGACAAGGGTTGGATTATGTGTTCAATTGCTTCAATATGCCTCCAGAAGTGATAATTTAATTTGGGATAGATATTGTGCTCCCCTCTTTTGCAGAGGAAGAAATATTTTTGCTAAGAATCAGATGTATCAGTCTTTTTGTTCTTGTTGTTACCGAGTTATAGTATTTATCTTAACTTTTCTGAAGACATGATCTGATTTGCTGCTTTCGATTCACTTTCTGAATTTCTAAAGTTCTTTTGCTACAGGCACAGCGCTTAGTTCGGATGCATTCAAAAGAGATAAAGGTAGGCCCATTCAATTTTTTATGTAATGTGACTGGAATCTCACCAAGGTCTCAGGCAAATTGAGTGAATGCTTAAGAGTCAAACAGCATTCTCTCAAGTCTTTTTAGTCTTACCCTTCATTTGTTTGATGTTAGTTCATTTTCCTTGGTGACTTTTATAACGTAGGACATTCAAGAAGCACATGCTGGGCAAATAGTTTCTGTATTTGGTCTAGATTGTGCTTCAGGTATCCGTATCCTGACTCCATATATGCAAATAGACCGTCTATCTTTTTCAAACATTGTTTTGCTTGGTCGTTTTACAAACATGACCGAACGGACATTGATGGTCTTCATTTCATATTTCGACTCTGTCACTTCAAATGTCAAGACTTTTTTTTACACTATTTGGATCTGGAAGTTTTTTTATTTTTTTCGTATACGGCTCATCTTGGTATTTGTTCATTTTCCATGTGTTCTTTTTAATATCACGATGTAAACAAATAATAGGTCTTGTGAATGTTTGTTTTTCTGGGACTTTCAACAAACAAGGCCCCATTGATAGGCTCTGTGAATACTGTCATTTTTCTACCACCAGACATTTTCTTGCAATATTGGGATTTGGACACCTATATTCCTTGGTTACACTACTTATCAGTTAGATACAGCATGGAATACTCTAGCCGGTTACTGGGAGGGCTAAAGCCTGCCGCTGCTGGTATGGAGCTCTACGACACCACTTTGGCTTATCCAGTTCACTCTCCTGTTGTACTAGGCAACCGACCAGACATAGTCATGGACAGCCTTGGAGATTAACTTGGTACTCTCCCTTACTATATCTCCCTGCACTTTGTAACGTACTCAGCTGCTGGATCTCCTCAGAAGACATCTGCCACCACGTCTCCCACTCAAATGGAAGTTAACCATTTCAGTTCTGCCAAATCTCGCTTAGTGTTAATGTGCCACTGTCAAAGCTTATAATTTTCAGCTTTTGTAATATCTGTATGATGAAGAAACTTTTTGTTTTGACAGTTGGAGACATTCGAGAGACAAACTAATGCAGTTGCTAAATGATGATAATGCATCGGTATCATTTCTTCAATAATGTTGTTCATTACTATGCTAAGTTTGTCGTTGTTTTCCACCTCGACCATTTCAGTTCAATTCATGTGGGCCTCCTAGGGCATGCCTGGCATTTCTACGAGGCTCTGTTATTTTATTTCGTCTGTTGCAACTGTTAGCTCATTTCTTGTAGTTGTGTCCTTGTTTAATTTTCCCACCGCCAGCCAATCTTAGTTAATTTGCTTTCTCCTTCTACTTTGCATCTGTTATCTACTTATCTTGCAGCTTCCCTTGAGATAAGTTGTTAAAAACGTTAGAGTCTAGAGACCAAATTCAGTTTCTTCTTGAAGTTTGACAAATACCAACACTCCCTTAGGATCACATTGAAGTTTCTTAATTCTGTCTCTCTTTTACCAATCGTTATTTATTAATCAAACTTGTCTAACTTCTTCCATCATACTATTGCCCAATATCAAGCATGCTTTCCCCAATCTTTAGCTTCACACCCTCAATGGGCAAAATACATGTTTTCCTCAAACCAACTGAGCAGTCGGTTATGTGCGAAACATGTAGCCTGAAACTAGTTAGAAAATAAGAAGTCCCAAGGATTGGTCTGGTAGATTGCTTGGTTTACTCCCCACAAAATTTAGCAGGGTTCGATTCTTGGGGTCAGGCTCCAGGAAAGGAATTTCTTTTGAATTCTCTAGTTTTGGCGTGGATGACTTATTTTTTACTGGATCAATAAATTAGTTGACTTGCATATAAATTGGCCTGAACATTCTGGCCGTCGAGACGAAAAAAAAAGAAAAGAAGAAAGAGTGAGATTTTATTATGTATGTGTGTGCTGCTAATGTTTACCCCAAATCAGATGGTGAGTCGGTTAGTAAAGGCGGTGATTTGTTCCGTTTGTGTAGTGCTATAGGAGGATGCCCATGACCATGACCTGCTTGAAGGGCCGCTTTTAGTATAGATATCCATGAATATCAGTCCCATTCTTATTTAGTACTCCCTCCGTCCTTTTTAAATGATCCATACGGAAATACGTGCAATTTCAAACCCCTAAAAAACATATTTCTCTAATTCTCTATATAACTTTTTAATTTGTTTTGTACCAAATTAAAGTGCTCATTGAGTACTTTAATTTGGTGCAAAAAAAATTTAAAAACGTTATACGTAAGTACATTTTTAAACGTCCGCAAAAATACACGTTTCCCAAGTGGATCACTTAAAAAGGGACGGAGGGAGTATGAAATAAAGATTTTCAGTTTCGAATACATTGGAGTTCGTTCCTTTTTGTTTTTTTGCCATGGGTATTTGAATTGAATAGGGTTGTCGAAGTATTCTAAACAACCACTCTGGTGATCCAAGTAAGCCGTATCATGTGAACTTTTTCGCATAATTGACCTACAAGGTGGAGGAAGTACGATAAGATGATGAAGTGAATAAGCTAAGTCTAGTTCTTCGTTCAACCATGTTACATGTATAACCATTTCGGGTCCAACCATTTACAACCCTCTTACATACATGCGGAGCCCACACATGTACAACCCCACGTGTATGTGTGGGGTTGTAAATCCATGGAACTGTTTGACCTGATAAACTTATCTATCCACAATACTGCAGCAGTACATTTTAAATCAGCTGTCCTGCTAATTACTGGAAAGATGCATCAACTCTAAGCAGAACCAAAATCTCCATGTATGATAAACACCTTGAGGCTTACAAAATGAACGACTTGAATCTTCAGGTGGGCCTTTGCTGGCCCTATTTGCATCACCCACATGGACGCGCACGCTCCTACCTTGGAATTGAGATGAGCAATCCCGAATGATTTTAGGAACCGGAAAATGCAGTCTGACTCATGCTGCAGTCCAACATTGCCATCCTAATCTCTAACATCATATCATAGCACAGCAAATCAGATCTAGGGTTAGTTCCAGCTGGGACTGGAAGAGTGCATTCTACCACAATCACTAGAGTGGAAATTTCTCCAGCCAAAATAACGAGTGACGTAACGTTAGAGATTGTATTCCAAAATTACAGTACTTTATTCAATCCTTAGTACAGCTCAAAGAAAATTGAAAAACAGGCCTAAAATCAAAAGGAAATTTTAAACTACTATGAAAAACACCAAAAAAGAATAGCCGAGTGTACATTGAAGGGCATCTTCCCCATAATACAACTCAACTTTTGTTAGTATCCATTGCATGCATGGAAGGTGCACAACGTTGGATATAACTACGACAACAAAAGGAAAAAAAAAAAAAAAAAAAAGCCAAGAGTGACGATAAATACGACAACTCATCTACAACAGTAGATGCACACATAAAGAACAAAATGCAACCACAATGTTCGAACCTTGTAGCCACACAGCTGACAGCTCCACGATTCCGTGACATATTTCTCCATCAAAGTATTGCCTCAAAGCATCCCACATCCCTCTAAATGTGTTAGGCACCTAATTTCATGATAACTTACCTTGAAAGTCCAAAGAATTTAGCCTCATGAACTACTTGGCATAGGTGCAAGCCTTGTGCTAGCAACTTATCATCAAAACCCATGTACAAAAAATACAAGTTCTCTTTACGGGCGCGGGTCAAGCATACGATTATTTGTTCATATGCTCGGGAATCAGGTGTTGACGCAATTCCGGAGAAGCAGCAGCAAGCTCTGTGAAAAGATTTGGCATCGATCAACAAGAGAAAACTACCCAACCTAAACATGAATAAGAAAAGCAATTATAGTACTCACCTTTAGGAGTGAAATTGAACAGAGGAGGCAGGGGTTGACCGTTTGGCAAGCACGCATTTGGTTCCCTTAAAGCATCAAAGAAAGGGTGTGCACACGCCTCCAACTGAAAAGTCACAGATTTCATTTAGGACACAACTTCTGGGAATACCCTTCATATTTCTCCAACTTCAGCAAATATAATATATAAAGTCACACATGAGAGGATGGTAGCAACTTGAGCTACTTAATGAGTAATAAATTTGACAAATGCCGTATACAAAGTACATTATCCATTGATGCTAAAATTTGATGCCAGATTTTGTGGACAAGAAGGAAAATGTACTTGTGCCAGTTCATTTTCCATATGTAAAAGGAAAAAAAAAATACAAGGCTACTACAATGGTCGACGAAAATAGACCATAAGGCTTCCAACAAACAAAAGCTAAATACAGAATGATGAGAAAGTTGCGGCTTATATTGGAGCAATACACGTGCGCGAGGGCGCACACCAAAAAAATGAACTAGTTTCACTAAGCCATGTAATAGTGATCATATTGGACAACAAAGCTCAAATTTCTTACAGCAGTGCAACGCAGATTTGGGGAATACTGGAGCAGCCTCGACACAAGATCCACTGCTTCTGATGGTATTCGCTTGTGAAATATCTAGAAAACAGAAGTTCATTAGCTTGACTGCTGTGAAAGTAGTGTGCTGAATAGTGCGTAGATGGTACATAGACTCATAGAGACATGCTCCATATGGAGATTCAGGCAAACCTTGTGCCATGGGTGAGCTTTGATCTGGGGAAACTTGAATTCGGTGTAATTTGGATTCATGCACTTGATTTCCTCTCTGGTTGGCGTACCCAATATCTAAAACAGAACAAACCAGCATAAGAAAGCTAAGAGAATGCACCAAACAAAAGCTAGGACATAGGTTTAAAAAGTAAATCACTTCCACCTTAATGATTTCCACCAGCTGGTCAACCCCACTTTCCCCTGGAAACAGAGGCTGCACATCATGCCAGAGGAGTATGCATCAGAATTATGAATCACTAGTAAATGTAACAATTTCAAATTACTTCTGAAAATAAAAGAAGTAAAATGCGCGGACAATGCCTGAGGAAAAGTTCTTAAAAGGTGAAGGAACATGGTAGGCAGGTTCTATACGCACTACGCAGATCCCTTCACATACAGAGTGTATGAATATGCAATATAGATATAGAGGAGTATTAGTAATTCTTGGAGCTACAGAATACAATTTCTTGGGAGAGTAGAAAATATTTCAATAATTAAAGCTTTAAAAAATTGTTGATGCTCCAAATGACAGATTCATCAGATTTCGTTTACAAAAACTCAATACAGACTCACCTGGCCTAGAAGTAGCTCAGCCAAAACACAACCAACAGACCACATGTCAATTGCAGTCGTGTACTCCGTAGCTCCAAATATCAGTTCTGGCGCCCTATAATACCGTGAGCAAATGTATGCTATGTTTGGTTCACCAGGCACCTACAATGTAGAAAATAATTTTATGACAATTCTACACATAGAAGCAGAAAATTCCCACACATAGAAGCGAAGGGGTATACATACCAACGCCTTGGCGCTCCCAAAATCACATATTTTTAGCTGATGAGTGTGGGGATTAACCTGCAACAAGCTTCAAAATCTCAGCAAGAAAATAGACATGATTCTCTTTTGAAGTACCCAGTAGGGCCAATAAGTATTACAAGGTACCATGGTAATGGTTTGATGCAATATAATTTCAACATGGTAACCAGTACGTGCAATACAACTTCCACAAATCAACTATTGAAAAAATGGCAACACTGCTAAAAAGCGATGTGGTATACAAACCAATAACCAGCAGAATCTTATCACTTGACCCAAAAAATATAAAGAGAAACGAACTAATGCCCAAATAGTTGAAAGCAATTACAGTGAAGAAAGCAAACCACATCAATTCTCAATGCAAGCATAAAAATAGTCATTAGGTCTATTTTCTACTTTGCTCGCATCTAGTCTCCAACACACTGAAACCATGAAGTCATGAACTCAAACACTTGTACTCCACACTTTCCAATGATTTTTTTCCAAAAAAGACAAATTAAGAGGCACAAGATATAGGCCAGGAGAGCCCAGTAGCTATAGCTTTCTTTGGTTCCTTTAACCTCATTAGCAGAAACAGCTCTGATAACTTCGAAGTTAAAAACAAATTTCAGCCAATATCTTGTGTCTACTCAATGTCTACTAACCGTAGGTATAAGTAAACTTTTATCCTGTTAATTCCCATCCGCACAGAAGATTTATGGAACATGCTAACCACATAAAGAGTCTCCACTCCATTTTGATGCCATAAAACTAATGCAGTTTTATTCTTACCTCCACACTTTACTTTTCTTTTCTGATTATTACTGTAGTAATAACCCTACCCAAGAAAAGGTATCTTGCAGCAATGTAGAAAAGGGTAGGCATTTTAAATATACATAAGTATTAAGAAATAAAGATAAAACAATTTCAGGATTTCATTTCCAACAGAGTACAGTATCCAATGCCTAAATTATTGTCCATATGATATCCCAAAGCCTTGAAAGTGGTCATGGAATGGAACGTCAAAGATGGCCAGAGATACTACATCTCAATACACCAAAGAAATCGAGCAACAGAATGGCGAAGATAGTAACCTTTACATGGAAGAAACTGTGAAACAAAAGGTAAAGAATCTCACCAATAGATTTTGTGGTTTAATATCACGATGGCATACACCAACAACATTGTGCATGTAATTAAGAGCGCGGCAAATCTGCACATAGAAAATTATTTATGTTATAAACTAATCAGAACCAGAACAGCGCAGCCATAAATAAAAACGCACAAAATCAATTTGTATTTGGCAAAATACAAAGAACTGGAAAATGAAAACACGAATCACAGTTCGAAATTTAACCTGGTATGTATACAGCTGTACATAGATAAAGGGAACATTTTGGTTCATCCTGACATAGTGCCTAGAGACTCGGTAGACGGTTTCGGACACGTACTCTAACACCAGATTAAGGTACACTTCATCTTTTTCAGTAGTTGAATAGAAGAAGTGTCTCAACTGAACAACGTTGGGATGGTTTAGTAAACACATAATCTGGAGTTCTCTATTCTTGTATCTTTTGTCCTGCAACACCTTCTTTATTGCAACAGCTTCACCAGTTTCCAGGCATTTGGCCTAATATATACTCATAATCAGTGCAACAGAAAAAATATAAATATAAATAGTTCTTGATTGAGAGTTTAAGCAAACAGTCCTAGGTGATTGTTAATACCTGAAAGACAACACCAAATGAACCAGTGCCGACCACACGCTCTGCCATGTATGAGATTGCCTGAAAACAAAACAGACATTGGCATCAATCAAACGTAGCTTATCAGAGACATAAGTTGAGGCCATCCTTCTCCATTTTTCAAAAAATAATGAAACCTCCCACTCAATGCCCTGGGTTTTGGATGTAAGACTAATTAGTAAAGCCCTCCAGAAACATGAGGCACACTGCATACTCTGCATGCGATCTTTATATTGTGTACAAGTTGAACCCAGCACGTCAGCACCTCTAACAATTCCAAAGTCTCACACCAAACTCAGCCAGACAATGTAGAAAATGACATCATAGATATGATAAGAGGGTGTCCTACAACTACTCGGAAACTGCCAGCAAACCTAGTTGGTAAAGCTTCTTGGGATTTGTGCAAAACAATGCAGGATTAAGTCCCAAATACATTAGGATTGGGTTTGTTTCAGGCAGAGAAGGGAAAACAGACCGTATAGTGATTATGATCGTACTAACACTCATAGTGATGAAATCAATATTTCTTATTGTGAAATAACAATATAGGTCCACACAAATTCAAGTTAACTACACCAGATTACAACTGTCCTTGGCTTCTCCGCACATCAACCAATGTAAACATGAAGAGCTTATGGAAAACATAAACCAAAACGGAACAAACAGGGAGGCTAGGAAAGGAACATTTACCTGTTTTGGTTGCCCATTTTGACCGCCTACCATAGTGGCAATTATTTGACCTGTTTCTGTTCCATGTCCATTAACAACTGTGGCTTCAATATCCTGCATCACTGAAGCAGTTAGTTGTATACTACCTGTCACGCAAAGTTTCCTTGACCTCAAAACAAGGGCAAGGAAAAAGATAGAATGAAAAAGTGACATTGAATCAACAATGAAGCTTTACTTTGTCATCCCGTTTATCAGCTTTATCATCTATGATTTTCATTTCATGCATCTCTTTGGGAAGTTCATCATAGCCAGATTTTGCAGTTGTAGCAACAGCAGATGCATAGGATGAGCTTCCCTTAGTTCCCATACATGTGGAAGCCAAATTTCGCTCCACACCAGAAGCACATCTTGCTAAGGATTGTGATTCACCAGCAACCTTCAGATCAACTTCTTGGTCAACCTTCATCCTCTTTATGCTAGAATCGCCACCCTATTAAGAAATAAGCAGAATTTCATAAAACAAGCAGAAAAAGGTGAAGAATGCATCAATAAAGTGTGTCATGACTCATGAAAACCACCAACCACCACTCTCTCAAGTTAATAACCTGCTTACCGTAAGGTACAAATAAATATGACATTAAGACGCATAACTGCACCTAAAAAGTACCTCAATCCTTCTCAAGTTCTGCCCTTCACAACTATAATACCCTCAAGGCATAAACTTAAATGAAGCTTAGACAGCATTACATATGGGGAAAGCAGCATACACAAATAACAATTACTAAAGAGGTTCGATATCGCAATGTACTGATCTACATATTAGAAAAAACTGTAAAATAGTGGGCATGTTTAGCTACCATCGCAAACTGAAAAGCCCCTTATACAAGAATATGCACAACGAAACACTTTGATGCCCTAAATACACCTAACCAAGCCGATTCGATAAGATTGGCCAAAAACTTAGGAATTAACTCACACTTAAACGCCAACATTATAAATAGGTGTAGTTGACTGGATTTGCTTTAAAACTATCATGACACCATTAAAACATTCATAGACTCGTTGGCAATTGATTTTATTCATTTGAATGCTTTGAAAAGGCGATAACGACGTACTAATTTTTAATTTATTTACGTTCCTTTCATAGAACTGAGTTGAACAACACTAAAAAAGGGAAAATTGCGGAGACCCAAAAAAAAAAACAAAAAACTTTATCCAATAACAGCAGGAAAATGAGCAAAATTATGCGAAAATCTAATAATCCCACAGCACAATCTTCTGAATCTGGATATCAAAAAGTGCCCCATTCAAAAAAGAAAATAAAATTATGAAAATATCCAATCAAAACGATTACTTTTGGCTTCCTTTAGCTGAATTTCTAAAAAACACAGTAACAACCACATGGCAAAACATAAAAAAGAGTTACGCAAATAGAAAAAAGTTACCGGATCGGAAACGGAGGAGCGGCCTGAAGCAATGCTCTTGAGGCGACGCATGACATTCATTCTGCTTGCACAAACAAAGCCCTAAATCTCTCTCCCTCTCCCTCTCTAAAACAAACTGAAACAAAACGTCTTGGAGAAGAAGAGAGAGAGAAAAGCTATGGCTCCAATCCCTCTACTCTTTCTCTCTCTCTATCTGTATCTCTATCTCGTCTGTGTTCAACAGGGAGAAAGAGGAATTTGCGAAAAGGACAACAATCCACCACGCCCCCACCAGCTTCCCCCCCGTTTTTCTCTCTCTCTCTCTCTCTCTAAAATGTCGTTTTGCGCTTTCGGTTTTTCAATGGTCAAAAAGTCATTATCAGAGGCCAATCATACCAACTTCAGTCAAACTTCAGTTTTTGGCCGTCGATTGGTCACCCTACTGATCTGACGGTCCGTGTTTATAGCTTTATCCAGGTTTTAGGGAAAGATAATACGGTTTTTCCGGGGAGGGATTTGAGTTTATGTATGGGATAATCACCCGGAATATTCACCGGATCTTTTTGTACGAGTAATTTTTCTTTTTTTTTCCACGACTAATTTACGCGCATTTTGATTAATCTTTTTCGGTCCGGTACATGACTAAATTCACTTGAAATTAGGCTTGTTTGTTTTTGCGTAATAAGCCACCCGAGTTATTTTTTCGTCTTTATTTAATTTTTTTCACGTTTGTTACTTTTTCATTAACTTTTTGTGTAGTATTGATTTGTCTCGGCTAGAGAAATAAAAAAAAAAACTACATTTTTCTTTTCGATTTTATTCAAAAAATTGAGACAAAAAATTATGATCCAAACTTAATTTTTTTGAATAAAGACAAAAAATATGTTAAAAAGACAAATTTTTACATTTTTCTTTTCAATTTTATTCAGAAAATTGAGAGTTCTAATCATAATTTTGTACCTTTTTAAATTTTTCTCGTCAAGACGAACCAATAATACACAAAAATTTTATGTAAAACTAACAAATGCGAAAAATATCAAATACAGACAAAAAAAATGTAGGCCAAAAGAGTTTTGAATATTTCCCTCCATCCACATTAATTCGTTGGTTCATTTTTGAAATTCATGTCTATTTTTATTGCATATATCTATCAATTTATAATGGTTTTCGTGATTTTGCAAATTTTGTATCGTAGAACTAACTAAGATCTATCAACGTATTTTTTTTTTATATTCACATTAAAATATACAAGTAGTAAAAAATAACACGAATTTAAAAAAAAGGACCAACAAATATGAATGGTGAGAGTATTCTTTTGCAGCCGAACAAACTAACCTGGATTGGTACTAATTTGACTGTTCCATTTCGCAGTTCAACGCAGACTTCCATTAAATTTGAGTTAAAAGTTTATCGGAGCGAGAAAAATTCGTTGAACGGCGAGTAGGATTCAAATCGGTTTGAACCAGACCACTTGTTTTTTTTTAACACTATTTGGTTCCGGTTCAAAAATTGGGACTCCTATAATTTGCTCTTTTTTATAATTTACTTTACGGTTCCGATTTTAAACCTCCATACACACACTTTATTTGGGTGTGTATACACTATAAAAGTTACGAATTTTTTGTAGAAGTTACGATTTTTTTTTATAAAAGTTACGAGACACACCAAAATGTTACGAATCATATTGCTGAAAAGTTATGAAAAACTAAAAAATGTTACGATTGCCGATGAAGTAGCACAATTTGGACCATACAATAGGTGCATATGGAACACCCAAATAAGGGATGTGTATTGTAGCCATTTCCCATACTTTCAACTCAAGAAAGAAATACCGAGTACTAAAAGGGAGCCCAATTTGATAAGACTCGGAGTTCAGTTCCCATTGTAGGATCTCTTTCCCTGTCTCTTAGAAGTTAGAACTACGATAGAGTACTCTTTGGCGGGTCA
Organism: Vaccinium darrowii; assembly: GCA_020921065.1. Lineage (NCBI taxonomy): Eukaryota > Viridiplantae > Streptophyta > Magnoliopsida > Ericales > Ericaceae > Vaccinium > Vaccinium darrowii. The sequence goes on along the minus strand of CM037157.1, from coordinate 27,141,894 downwards.
CACTTGTGTAGGACCCAAAAGTGGATTTCCGAGCATGCTCTGTACTTTTTTGTGCATTTTCTTCTGTACACGTAGCAAGGTCCATTTTTTCGGAATACTCCTAACTGATTGTCTTTTTGTAGCTTTGTTTTTTTGGGTAGAAATACAAGACTTTTTCTGATCTGCCTGGACGAGAGAAATTAGAAAGTAGTGACATTCACCGAACTTAAAATAACGGAAAAGATGAGAATCATTTAAACAACTGTCTGGTTTGTATTTCTTTCGCCTTTAGTACTTTTTTAAAGCTTTTGATTATAACTTTTTATTTTTTTATTTTTCAAATAAGCATAAAAAAATACGAAAAAGTAAAAAGAAAATTAGGAAAGACCGAAGCTTATAGTGGGCTATTGTGTATTAAATGTTGATCTGAACCGTTCGTCTTGTAGGGCTCGTAGAGTACTTCATCCCTGCAAAAAATCATCTTGATCAGACATCGAAAGGTATATCAAAATTTGAATTTTGTTTTGTAAAATGGACGGTCTTGATTTTTAAGTTAAATTGTCCTTCACCATCCATTTCGCAAAACAAAATTCAAAATTGTTTATATCTATCGATGTCTGATCAAAATGATATTTTGCATGGATGCAATATTTTGTGGGCCCTACAAGATGAACGGTTCAGATCAAAACAATAAAGTCCCGATAGAATCCACATATGACGATGGTGGAAAAGGGGGAGTTTTACATCGACGGTGTAAAAAATGTTTTGTCCTGTTGTATTATTCCCTTGCACTAGGTTTTGGCACGAACGGTAGGAGTAATACTGGTACCAACTTTGGGTTAGTAGAAACAAGTGTTTTGGGGTAATATCGGAATTAAGAAGTGGAAAATAGGTGACATCAGTAACTTCTGTTAACTCAACTAACAGAAGGGGGAACTGGGGTAATAGTTAGCAAAATAAGGAGACAATGACATTTCAGAAACCTCAAGGGAGGTCAGTGAAATTAATCCAAGATTTAAAAAAAAAAAAAACACTAGAAAAATAACATTCGTTAAAAGACAAGCACAAAGGACACTACCGGTATGAAAAAAAAAAAACAAATGAAAAAGAAATAAATAAAAAAGCCGCAAAAATACTGTAGTAATAATGGAAAACCCACGAGTCCACTCAAGATTGGGTTTTGGAAGAATCAGATTTGCTACATGCGAAAGCACCACACCCGCTGCAGCCAACGCTTCCGTTGCCTCTTTGCTAATGGTAGACCTCCACCACCGTCGCCTCTGGGAAGCCATCGGACGCCAGAGCGCCAAATCCACCACAGAGTGGTGGCGATCAACCCAAAAGTAAAGGGAGAGGGGAGATCTACATTGGCACCCGAAAGAGGGATGATCTCAACTCAAATCTACAAAACAAGAGAGAGGAGAGGTGAGATAAGGCCAAGAATTGTAGGGCGATTGAGAGGAGAGGGAAAGGAAGGAAAAGAAAAAACAAGGGGCAATCGGACGAGGGAAAGAGAGGAAGGCGGAGGCAGAGACCAGGAAGCCTCTGCTCTGGACTCTCTCACTCTAAGAATTCTCTCTTTCTCGCTCTCCTATGCGGAGGAGCCGTCTTGGTCCCACACGAATAGTTCGAAACATTCATTATGTATTGGTTTTTTTTTTTTTTATTTGGCCTGAAAAAAATCAACTAATTTAAATATAATGCTTGATTTGTTCATCGCAGATTTTTGGTTTAAAATAAAAACTCTCGACTACAAATAATGAGAATCAAAACCAACCAACCTTGTCATAAGAATCAAGAGGCCAGACCAGTTAACAAAAGAACTTGCCCAAGTCAAAATTTTGCATTCACAACTTGAAACTCACCTAAAAGAACCGAAAACAGAAACATCCGACGAACAAAATGCACATTGCAATAGCATCTAAATCTGTGAAGCACTTTCTGAAAATAGGAATATCTTTTCACAGCAACCCTCGAGCTTAAACGGAGTGAATTACGATTGGAAATCGAAGCGAACACACTGGGCTGCACCTTTTGCCGATCAGTATGTACGTATTAACAACAGGAAACTCTTCATATTACTCATGGTTGGGCCAACACATACCCTCTAAAGAAAGCCAAGACAACGGAGCCAATTTCTTTTCCCATTTTCTTCCTCTTTTTTTTTTTTTTTTTTTTCTTTCTAGAAACAAACTGACTATAACAATACTCCTATGATAAAAAAACATAGTGGTTTTCATTTTCCCTAGTCCAAAACTTGTTTCCTTGAAGACCTAACTTTATAGTCATGCTTGATAAGGCTCGCTCTCAGCAGCATGGACTTGACATCCTGATCAAATTCACAGCCAGTCTGGAGGACCCGCTGAAAAGTTGCATTTCTCTGATCTGCATGTCTCGCGTAGAGAATTTTGTTGTGGGAGTCAATACGAGCCTGCAGGAGCACGATACGATGATTAAAAAGAGGATTAGCACATCTGAGATTGATCACTTAGAGACCAATCGGCCTGGACTCTACTACTGAGGATCTAATATGCTGTTCCACTAAGGCTGTGTGAATCATGAGTTGCTGCAGTATTTATTAAGGAAAAGGTAATGACTAGTGAGTCCCCTCACTACAGGGCCCCCGGTCCCTACCTTGTGGCACACCTGACACAAGGTTTACCTACTGCTAATATTTTAGCAAGGCCATTTATTCCTACCTCTCAATAGATTTGGCATTGTGACTTGTGAGAGAGAAATAGAAGAAATGGCATTTGCACCCTTTGGAGCAACATTGCTAAAAAAACATAATGCTTTGATGCTATTCATTGTTGGAATATAGAAATAGCTATTGGTAGTTCAATAATACTAGTTATTCTGGGTTGAAGCATTGGAGATGCTCTAAAACACAAGATAAAGGGGATTAATCTGTCGAAATTTGAAAGAGTACAGACAATCAAAAACTTGAAATAGTACCTGTATTTGGTTGTCAGTAATTAGAGCTTCAAGCTCTTTCTCAAGCCCTGGAATGCTTGTTTTGAAAGCACTAGCCATCATCCCGAGATCAACAGACACAAACGGGTGAGTATACTGGATGAGGGCTTTGTGACGGATCTCTTCATACAGTTTCTCAACATGGTCATGCAAATGTATATCAAGCAGCAGGCTTGCTTTCAAATTCCCGAGGTAATCCAGACATGAAGCGTAATGGCTGCAGATTGCAGAGAAGTGTACATATCAGAAACGAAGTAAAAGATGGTAATTCCAAGAACAGGTAATTAGCATCCTATAAAGTGAGGTGAGAAATTCGCGTACATAGGAAGAATAAGATAAAAACACAAGATAAATGACATGATAGCAGGTTCTGAGGCATTATCTAGGATTCTAGGCCATCGATGTGTTACTGCTATTTGAGAGCTAATAATTGCTTTAATCCATTTAGCAGGAAAACATATCTTCCCTACATTTATTAGAACTCTGCCAAAGTAGCAACATGAATATGTTCGAAAGAAAAATGTCATAACCAAGGCCATAGGAAGTTACCTGGAATAAAAATCATAAATAAGCTCCCTAACTTCAGGGACCAACTCTAAGAAATTCCGGAAGTTGAGATTGTCTATTACTTTGTTCTGCCAAACACACGAAACTAATCAGAAATATAATTCACAACTACAATAATACATAGGAACAATTCAATAGGGATAGAAATGGTGCCTTCAGCTCTGTTCTGTCAAAACTTGCAAGTGCACAAAGACCACCATATGTTGCAATGTCTTGGAGTGCAATCACTTCTGAGTAGTTGTTCCCCAATTCATGAGCTGTCTCCAAGAACTGCAAATACGCCAAAGACATTAAATGTCATGAATCCAAACCAAAAAACAAGTTCAATTAGACTGAAACAGTAAATGATCAATCAATCAGTAGTGGCAGGGACCATGTCCAATATCAATAACATGCGATTTACTACTTTTTACAATCAGGAGTTCAGGACTAAATGACAGGATAAGGACCATCGACTTGAATGATAGATTTGTAGAGCAAGGGCAGTTTGCGACTCAGGTAATTTCTAAATCAGCAAGTTATTCGAACTTCGTGCTACTTCAAACTGAAGTTGAGCCATGCTACGCGTGATAGGCAACCGCAAACATGCTTTATTTGGAGAGGCACGCACTCAAGCCGAGCTTAAACTCAGAGCTGAGAAACTGAAATGGATAAGCAAACTTGAATGATTGTTTCTGCTGAGACGTGACTTCTTTTCAATGTTGGTCCTATAAAACTGCCATTCGCAACTTTCATCTATGCTTCACTTGGGACTCTGAAGAACATTTACCCGTCGTACTCCTCTGCCAGATCTGGTGTTTCTGTTTGAATGATTGCTTCTGCTAAGAAGTGACTTCTTTTCCATGTTGGTCCAATAAAACTGCCATTCGCAACTCTCATTTATGCTTCACTTGGGACTGAACAACATTTACCGCCATCGTACTCCTCTGCGAGATCTGGTGCTTCTAACAGAAAGGAAATTGAAGAGCAATTGGATAATATATATCAGGCTCTTAACAGCATGCGCACACAACAAGATTCCAAAGTCGAATCTGAAGCCATGCCAACAGTTTCTACAGCAGAATTCACCGATGCCACTTTCTTATAGCATGACGCAGTTCAACCTCCAGCACCATAAATCCCTTGCAAGCTACCATTCTATGAATTTTTGTTGCCTAATTATGTGGTTAGAAATTACTGTGAAATACTACTACTGCCGTTTCCACAAATAAACCACAGACAAGGGCCAAAACATTAGAAAAGCAAAAGGACAGGTTACGTGACAAACCTTTCGAGCAGCGAACTTGTACTTTTTAGCATCCAATAAGGCCAACCCTGCAGCAGCACGCAGTTTTGCAACAGAAATAGGATCCAAGGCATCTGGAGTTTGCTCTGCTTTTGCAACATAGCTTAAAACATTTGTAAACTGACCCATCTCAATGCTGACCAAAATAGCATTCAAACACATATGAATTATGTGCTTTGATGTGGTACAATAGTCACGAGTACGAACATAATTCTTAAAAGCATCTCCAAGTGCACCGTGAGCATAGAAAAAATCGCCAAAATCATTGTATCCCATTCTTATGCTTTCTTTTATCAGGTTTGTCTGCCAGAAAAGGGAGTAAAAAGTAAGATGAAAACAGAGAAATTTAAGTTCTTTTTGTAGATAACATTAAAATAAGAAACAAAAAGGGTATGATGACGGTTTGATATGCATTAGAGTCAAGTTTTACATAATGTCACCATCCAGAAAAGTTAAACAGGAATCTTCTTGACATGACTGCTCTGTTTAGAATTTACCACGTCAACAGTGTATGTGCAAATCATAACCTTATAGGAACCATCCGGAGAATGAAAAAGACATCCTCATTCAGACTGCAAGTATTCCCAGCACAAATCATAACCTTATAGGAACACCAGTAATCACTCTCCAACACTACTGCTACTCAAAAACGTAAATTCAAACAGAGTGAATCATGCCCGCATCCCAACCCCAAGGACTAATTTCTTTCTAAGTAAACATAACCCCTACCCACAGTTCATCTCACTCAACATCCAAAAAAAAATAAGAAGAAAAGTCCACTCAGAACCCCAATATATCCCTTAAACCTTCACCTTGCATGTCTAAACAATAGAAGTGAAGAATTCCCAAAATCACACCAAACGCACTCCAAGACAAAACAGAACGACCGTTTCAAGAATATCAATAATGGCTGCATGTTGAATTCAAATGTACATGCCACGCATCACTTCACAAACTAGAAGTCAAGAAGAAAAAGAAAAAAAAGACAATGTCAACTGCATAGTATCAAACCAAAATCCATACGCAACGCAACCGACCAGACCATGCATTAAACCCCAGTCAAGAAACATTTAGAAGACATTCCACCCCAACAATCCTTTTGACATTAGCCATCTCTACACTCCCTCACAACTTGCTTCATTTTGCTACTCATAAAAATATAGAAAAAGTACAATCAGATCCTAGCCAATACAAACTATTAATCAACCTAAGAAAAAACATTGCAGACCTTAAAAACTAAAGTAGACCTTGTAAGAATTGAGCTCATACGCCTAGTGGTACTATTACAAAATCCAATGGCCTCCAAACTAACACCAAAACAATCATAACCAATTTCACCACAAACTTCATAACTTTTCTCACCACGAATTTCACAACCAAAAAGCCAAACCGATTTGAAACATTTTTAAAGTTTCAGAACATAACCACAAACTCATGGTACAACCCTCCTCACATTGACCAGGAAACCGCATAACATCCCTACGCAACATAAGACCCGTACCATATATCTTTCCTACTTATAAAGGACCTCCAACTTGATATGAACTCAAACTAAACAAGTGGCACTCTACTTTTCATGCAAATTTCCCAGCACACAACTGCTTCAGTTTTCAAAAATTAAAATCTAGACTTGGAGGTTTCACACCGCTCTTGATGTGAACCGCGGTTAGGACCACCCTGGGAATTCCCAAACTACCCTTAAACTACCTAAGAAACTGCCAAGAGAGGGGGGGAAAATTGCCACTCCAATTCTGTTCTACATTCACAATCCAAATTTCATTAAAAAAATTAAGAGATTTTCCTTTTTCTAATAACAAGATTCGCGCAAGCATTGCGTGTGGTGGGAGTCTACTACATACATACATATACGCGTAGAACTACGGGACAAATAATGCGAAAAACAATATGGAATCATCAAATAGTAAAGAAACAAAGCATATATACCCGATAAGCATTCAGTTCATTCTCGAGCTTCTCCTTCCTCAGCTCGGCCCTGCGGTTGACAGAATCGGCCCAAGCCGAGTCAGGCCCATAACTGGGACCCAACCGCCCACCGATTTTCTTCACAATTTCTCGAAACAGCTGCGTGTTCTCGCCCTTCTTGACCTCGTCGTAAGCCATACGCAGTGCCTCCAGCTGCATCGAAATGACGTCGCAATGGTCGGCGATGAACAGAAGGCGACTGACCTTGGTGCGGCCGGTGTAGAGGGCTGCGTAGGCCTCCACGTCGAGTTGCTCGCCGTTGGTGATTGGTCTGTGACGCTGGGATTCGTCACCGCCGTTGGCGCAGATCTCGTCGATCATCGGTGCTTCGTCTTCGCCTTCCATGATTTTTTTTTGCTTTTGAGTTTTAGGGTTTTGGGACCTCTGTGTTTCTCTCCCTCTCTCTCACTCTCTTCTGTGCTCTCAGAATGAGAGAGAAACCATTACACGTGCGTCACTTCCTCTACGGGCAACTTTAATAGGCGTGGGAAATGAAACGACGCAGTTGAACGACGTGCATTCTTAAAAAAAGGTGTAAATTACACTTTTTCCCCCTCAACTATCTCCGTTTTTTACTTAACCCCTTGAACTTTTAAACCCAACAACATACCACCTTAAACTATCGATAACTACTGACAACTCCATTCCGTCAACAGCAAATGCGATTTTACTCTTTTGCCCAGCGATGAGATGATCATTTTATCCCTTTATATCGTGATAATATGATCTAAGGAGATGCAACGAAAAATTAGGGGTGAGTATGGAGCTTTTGGCGGGAGTTTTCTCTCCATATTTACCCTAGCTATAAAGAGCCACCCACCAGACAACCTTGATTCAGCCACAATTATTTCTCAGCAGAGAGAAAGTGACAACTCAGAGTCTGCATCTTGGACCAAAAATCAAACAAAGCAGTGAATGCCAAAGGCATTCTGAGTTTCGATCTGTAAAAAGTAAGTCATATATTCACCTCAGTGCTGCCATTGTTGACCTAACTACAACACCTACACACACAATATAAATACGAATAGTGATATAAATGAGGGAATCGATGGAATGAGAAAATCGATGGAGTCTTTGCACAAAAGGTATGGTTTTTCATATGCACCACTATTTATGAAAAGAGGTGCATATGGAAGAGTCCAAAGACAGGCAACCAGATATGGAGATGCATTATTTGCAAGGCATACCTCCACAGGTAGTGTCATTCCTTCACAAGTCTCTTCAAATACCCCAGCAAGTAATCTTGGAAATGGAACTGCTGGTGATGGTGGTTGGGCAGCATTCTAATTTTGATGGAATTGCTTATCTTTATCTATAGAGTTTAAGGTTGACTATGGTGCTAACTATAGCTGGATGACATCTTTTTTGGGTAAACAATACAATGTCTCTTTTTGTTTTGTAGCCACCCAATACATGTGTTGGTTTGTTTTGGTTGAAAGTGGTGGCTTATTTAGTGGGGTATGTAATGAACATGTTGGATTAGGTGACTGATCATGGCAAAATGTTTGTCAATGTTATGTGACTACACAACATTGACAAACATGGGTGGTTTGTGTTTTGTCTGGTGTTTTATCCAGATTTTAATGTCTTGAACTTGACTCTATCGGATATTGCAAATGTTATGTGACTAAATTTGAAAAATTTTCATTTGTAATTACTTATACAAATAGTTGATAAACCACACACACACACACAACTAAACAACATATTATTTTCCACATACGTCTCTCACCCTCATGGTTTTTCAACGGTAGATTTATTTTTTCTTCCATGTCTTCAATCTTGCTGCCTAACATCTCAAGCCCCTGCATTCTAGAATTGTTCCCCATCCCTTCACTGTATGATCCAAATGTTTGTCTCATCTGTCTACTACCTGCTCCACTGTTTTGTCTAATCTCTCTCCCTATTTGAAGGTTGTTATACCAAACAAAGAACCCACATGATTCACCTTTCTGCACAAAAAAAAAAAAATTGCTATTACAGTGCACATTTTTTCACAGCTAACAAAGAACAAACACCCATATCTTACCTTAAACTTTTTTTCACAGCTGTAGTATTTTCTCCCTGGATTAGTTCTACTGTTTGATGTTCTCGTTGGTACATTTTCTCCACAGAAGCAAACCATGGGAGGCTCGTAATTTCTAAATGATGTTGCATCACTGTGTGCCATCATGAGAAAAGTGGAACACAAAGAGACAAAGAGAGAGAGAGAGAGCACAGTGAGCAAAGTGGAACACAAAGAGAGAGAGACAGAGCACAGTGAGCAAAGTGGAACACAAAGAGAGAGAGAGAGAGCACAGTGAGCAAAGTGGAACACAAAGAGAGAGAGAGAGAGAGAGAGAGAGAGATCTAGAGGAAATCAACCCTATTTATTAGGCTTTGGTATTTACCGTTGGAGGTTTTAATGCCTTCCTCCTGATATGTACGCCAATATGTGTATATATGTTACCGTTGAAGAAGACAAGAGTAATTTCGTCCTACATTTTTCACTCCAACTCTCATACTCTGTCATGTGACCTGATTCCGTCCATAAAGTGGACGGATAGATAATGGAAGGGGGTTAAGTGCCAAGAAATCATACCCGAAGGGTTTGATCCGTCGGATTTAATAGTTCAAGGGGGTTAAGTGTAAAACGAAGATAGTTGAGGGGGGCAAAGTGTAATTTACCCTTAAAAAAATTCATTGTTTTTTTTTTGTTAGACTAGGCTCCAGACATTGAAATTTTGAATGATTGGTGTAGTTTATTAAGTTAAAACCAAAACCAAAACCGACAAATTTTCACTTTATAAAAATTATATCTAAAGCCATCGGTTACTGGTTCGGTTCAATTTTTCACCAAAATTGGTGGTCAACATTTTAATAGAGTTAAAAACATTAAATATCTTTGGTTTTTCACAATGATCGGTGGTCAACATTTTTAATAAAGTTAAAGACAGTAAATATCTGACAAAATATCAAAAAAAAAAAAAAAAAAAACTAACAAACTAGGGGTGTTCCATTAAATTAGTTTTTTGCATAAATTGCTTTTCACGGTTTTTTATATGATGTGCTGTGAGAGAATGATCTGTCTTGATTTTTGGAAAAAACAAATTTTTAATAGTGGAACACCCCCGTACATAAAAATGCGATTCCCGTTCCAGTGTCATTGGCTTAAGGATTTTTTTTGGTTTTGTCTTTATTCCTTTTTTTTTTTTTGGCGTTTGCTAATTTTGCATCAAACTTTTGGTGATTTTATGTTCGTCTTGAAAAGAGGAATCGAAATTGGGTAAAATAATGACTTTTACCCAAAAACAAAATCAAAAAATCCTTAAGCCCATGACACTAGAATGGGCACCACATATATCAAATTCTTGCTTTCAACACTCAATGAGAGAGGACGATGCGCACATAGTTGAGAACCCTAAACTGAAAACTCCTATTGTTATTTTTGTGTATGTATATAAAGGTATTTACGTAGTTATCTCGTAGCTCGGTTTCTGTTACGGTTTGATTTTAGGTGCGGTTGCCATGTGAAACCAGAACTGAAACCAAACCGTCAGGTTTTTCTAAATAAAAAATCAAAACCAAGGTTAAAAATTGGTTAAAAAATACCAACCGTTTCGGTACAATACAGTTAAACAACGATTCGGTCGAGATCGCCATCCCCACGAAAGAGATTAAATCAAAGAAGAATTTAATTGAATGTACCTTGTACTTAAAATAATAAATTGCAAAAGTTTTCATGGCAATTATGTTCACTTTATTTTCCCCTCACACACCCAAAAAAGGGCAAGGAAGTTCTCAACATTTTGCATAATCTCATTTCAATTTCCTTTCCCACTGCGCCACAGTATACTGGGTATTAGAATTTAGAAGGAACAATTACACAAGATTATCAGTTAAAACAGAATCTGTAATAAATTGATTTATGTAAATCAAAACAAACAAGCACATATTCTGTTTAAAAAATTTACACGTTCCCCCAAGTTCGGAATGGTATTGTGCGTTTTAACGACATCATTTTGACGCACGCTACAGTTGCGTCGCAACACCCAACCGTACGCCTCAGAAATCGAGCAGGGAACCGCAACAATATTGACACTATTAGAAATTTTAACTTCTATCATTTCTGTAAAGTGAACGCAGCTGTGACATCCAAAAATTGAAAGAATTAAAGGTTGTGAACCAAAGGAGGCCCAAAAAAAACCACTTAAGAAGCTGTGATGGATTCTGCTGCTTGTTGATTTTGGTCAGCAGAAGCAGGAGCTGGGGAAGTCCAGTACAACTTAGCTGCAAATAGGAGCTTTTCCCTCGCATGGGGACCTCCTTCACCATCCACCATTCTGGTTTCCCACTGGAGCCCATCGACGATGCTCTTGATATCGGACAATATGTCGACGTCGTCTCGGATAATGATGCTGCCTAGTGGGCGTAGGATTCGGTCCATTTCTAACAAAATGTCTTCCGCGTCACATCTGCATTTGATATAGTATCAGAATCGATACAAATTGTATGCATTAACAGAGTTTTCATCCCTGAGGTATTTGTTTGGGATTGTTTTGGATTATTTTCCATATTATAAGAAAACATCATTTGAAATTTGAATTTGGTATCTTGGTTTTTCCAAAAAAACAGGTTGTTTTTGAAAGTTGACGAAAAATAAATGAAAATAGTTCACTGGGCTTTTGGGAAATGAGAACAGAAATCAACAGATACGACCAATGTCAGACAAGATGAAATCGAGAAAATCAGAATAAATGACACTGTTCGAGATGTTACCGGTCCTTGTAGAGGCTAAAAATTGAATCTGCGTGAATGAAATCGTAAGTTCTCGGGTAAGTAGACATGGCTTCACACCTTCAAAATATTTCAGAAGTGATATTAGCAACAATAGAGCATGAAATAAATAGATGGAGTTCATTACTATATGGTAATCTTAGAAATGTCAAAGAACCTAACAATGAGAAAGATGGCATACTAGTCTACAGTAAGCTTGAGGATACCAACGTGTCAAAGTACTGATTGATCACTGCTATCGGTCATCTCTAGCATTGATCAATCAGTGTTTTGCAACGTCACCTGATTTCAAGTTGACTATCGGCTTAAATAGTACAAACCATTTTGCATACAAGCCGACAATCAACTTGAAATCTAACGTGTCGAGCCTATTGAGCAATGAATGGCCCCACTTCAGTGCTCAGTCCCAATTGCATGCTAGTACCCTTCAAGCATTTGTTATCTTTATTGCATTAGCAAGTTATATCATGCTGCGCACAAGTTGACCCGGACATCCAGTTATAAAAAAAGAAGTTATATCATGTTTATTACATGAAACACGATTGCTTTTTGCATGGCTACCATCAAAGAAATCCATAGTAGACCATTAAAGTGATTCTAAAGCATAAACAGGTAGAATGTACTGCGGAAACAAAAATACATAAACCATACATGAGTTTAACCCAGCAAGAAATCATACCAGTTTTGATAAGTTCCGAGCAATCCACGCTCATAAATGACTCCAAGGGTATTCACCTTCGCCTCCACGGGCACAGCGTTCATTACCCACACCGGATCATCGATTAGTGCAGCTGCAAACCCTCCCAAGTGAGAATTCATATCAAGTAAGTTACGATACCGCCCTTTCTCTGCTAGCTGATAGTCGTAAGCTTTGTAAGTTGATAATCTCTTCTTCCACTGTTCTGCATCATTTCCGAAGTCCTCTGCTGTGATTCCCGGGAGACTTCCACTGAGAATTCTTGGAGGAATTGCAGTCAATCTCTCCGGCCACTTAGCTAATTGCCCACCGGCGATGTCTTTGATGTCAGAGACTTCAGGGAGAGGAGTTAAACAAGTTTCCATCTTGGTGTACCTAAAAGTTGTAAAGATGATCATATCAAGTCAGGAGCTGGAAAACTATTTACAAAACTGATCTTAAGCAGACAGAAATAAAAATAAAGGTGGAAAATGCAACTAAAGAGAAATTATAGGAAACAGTAATCAATCAAAGTTTGTTTTTCCGAAGTTAAATAAAAGGTCTATGAAAAGGAAAAGAACTTTCCACGTATTCAATTTAAAAGAAGTAATAAAGAACGCAAAATCTCCAGTAACTAGCCAAGCCGCTAAAGTTGCTGAAGTAGTGATGGATCCCGTCAGCTTGAAAACACCATTAACCCAACATTGAGCCTAGCGCAAGGCCTTTCCGCTCAACAAAGTGGGGCCATTCGGTCAGATATTGTGGGGGGTTGTGAGCGTGGGTATAATTTTCGACCAGGTATTGTCTGTCAAAGCTGATAACGAAAATAATAACTTTTATTCGTTTCATATCTAAAAATTTCCCATTACCCCTCTTTCTTTTGACAACTTCCAAACACATCCTTAAAACAAAGACACACATATAAAGTAACAATTGGTCATATTCATAAAAAAGTAGCACAAGTTAGAGCAACTATTTGGTTTGGTAGATGGATGATTTTTTCACCCTTTGCATTCCAAGCCAGGAACAACACAATCAAGTGGGTAAAAAGTCACTACTTTTGGTGACTTTTTACAAAGGCAAAGACACAGAGACAGACATGTGACTGAACAATCGACCAAGTTAATCGGGCACACGCCAAAGCAACACGACAGTAGGAAGAGCAAATGGAAAAGAAACGGAGCCGTGTAGTGAGTACAAAGTGAAAAGGAAAATAAGGGGCATAAAAGCAGGGAATTCTACTGTTTCCTATAACACCATGAAAATGAAAAGTAAGACGAAAACAAGAATATTTTCCTTTTTCCATAGGTAGTACAAGTGGCTTAGTGAGTAAGATTACTACAACGTGTGTCGATGCTAATCCATCAGCTCGAACCCAGAACCTCCTAACACCTAAGTGTTGGTACGTGGCCACTACGCTAGAGCCATGGTCCAAAATCAGGAATACGACAACAGATTCATATTAGCAAGTAGACAAGTAGTAATTCTACTTGTATTCCAACAGTTTTCAAAACAAACCAAAGTGAGTGTCGCGCAAGTGTTCGAAGGGGATTTTATTTTTCACTAAAGGGCCAATATCCTTAACTTACTTAACAGGTATTGGAATTTTGGAATCACTGGCAAAGTGCTCAGTACATGACTTTTAAGAGCTCCAGTGGGTCATGAAGTAGCTTCTCAAAAGCATCTTCAAGTTAGTCCTGTATCTAATACAATCAGCTGCCTTTCCTATTCGATTGGTTTTGGTATCACTAGAAAAGTGTCTTAAGACCACGTTTGGATCAGCCCTTACAACTCTGCTTCAATCATCGATTTATGGAGGGATTTATTGTGGGAAAGGAAGAGAAGCTAAAGCTGAATACAAGAAAAAATAAAGAACCTAAATTTACTCCTTTTTTTCTTTTTTTGGGTTCCTTGTCATTTTCCTTTCCCTTGATAAATTGGTCCACATAACATCCTAAAAGTCATTATGGCTGGAAAACAAATCAGCGAACCTAACCAAATATCACCGAACCACCAACACTGTGTTTAGATATTGGATTTATCTATTCTACGGATTTGTGGAGGAAAAATAAAATGGAGGGAATTAGTGAAGCTATACTTTTGCCGTATCCCTTATCCATCATTTCGTTTGCAAATCGCAACAATCTAACAGCCAAACACAAACTAGGTAAAAGATATATAGTTGTCGTTGATATTTCAAGTACGCTGAACCATTAAAGAATATTAACACACAGCTAAAATAAAATGATAATTTTTAAAAAAAATACAAACACAAGTAATAAGTTAAGAAACAATACCATGCCACATCTGGATCTTGTGCTTGACAGAAGCGTGGTTCTTTGAAGACATTTCGGTTCTTCTTACAGTGAATGTGATTAGTGGGCTTTTGCCAAATAGCAAGCTCACCCCTCTGCACCAATTTCTTCCAGCACATTCTTCTTGCTATATCCTCAATTACATCTTGTTCTGCTTTCAGATCTTCTTTTGTTCTCCGCCACCCCTTCCAGTGTCTCTCCCAGTTTATTGGTGGGCCCGACAAAATCCAGTACCCACCGGGACGTAAGATCCGGTCAAGTTCAATTAAGTAAGCTCCATCTGCTCAATCATAATTTCAAAACATAGCAACAATTCAAAAAAATAAAAAGTTGATTTTTATGTTTATATACCATAGAGTGGTAAAAGGTAATGAAAAGATAGAAGTATTAACTAAGTGAAGGAAACTCCAAGAAATCGATTATTCGCTTTCCACCCCATATGAATATGCTTATAGGAGTTTTTTTTTATAAGTTCAAACGTAATAAAACCACGCAAAAAAAATTGCTAAAAAAAAATGCGTATGAACTTATTTTCCCTCCACTTACTTTCTTCCACTCTCATAATACAACAATGTTTTTTTCATAATCAAACGTACCCTTCTAGAAATGAGATAAGAAGAAAAAATGAAACAGAAAATTAAGTAATTAAATTACCATTTAGGCCCCAAGGAATGAGGCAACGAGAACAATGAGCCATGTCGAAAGCTCTGGAAGGGTAAGGTAACCGGATGGAGGCGAGCACTCCAATTATGGCCGGAACTCCCCGTTCAAGAGCAAATTGCACTTGAGCTTCATGTGTGTCTCTTGGTGCAAATGACATTGTTAAGACGTTCCTGGCCAAAAGGTATGCTCCCCAACTTGCAACCTACAAAATTTGAAATTCTTTAAACAACATTTTCACTTCTCATGATCTTCTCAGGTTTTAAAGAACAACTACTTCCATTCACTTATAATATTTTTTTCTACTTCTGAATTAATTTTTTTATTTTAAATATTATTCTATAAATAATTTCAGCATCATGAAAATCAGACACAAACAAAATTCAAAAACACAATAACGAAACAAAACTCAAGGTATAAGAGAGTTGTGGAGGGTAAAAAGGTCAAGTGATTGTTGTACTGGAAGGGGCAATTTGTAACCAACATAAATCCGTAGATACAATTCCAGGTCAATAAACAATTAATAAGAGAGTTATGGAGGGTCAAAAACTGCAATTAATGTTTTAATGAAAAAGGTTTATATGTAACAACCAAATTAATCCACTTGCTTAGTCACATTAATTTACAATTCAAAGTCAAGATATCAGGGTACATTAACAAAATGCATTAATTTTTTTAATAATGGGATATCCGGGCCAGCTTGCGCGCATCTCGACTAATTCCGGGCCTCGAATGTAACAAAAACAAAATGCATTCATTCTAAAACATACTCACCTCCGTCCACCTTTGTTGGTCCATTTTAAAAATCCGTGCCATTTTTAATTGCTTATATTGCCTATTTTTTGAGATTTATATTCAAAGATATAAGCAATAAAAAATGACACTAATTTCAAAAATGGACTAACAAATGCGGACGAATAGAGTATTTGATTAGAGGGAGCCAGCTTGTATTTTACTTAACCCAATAAAAGAAAACTTCCAATTTTATTTTCCCTTGTGAATCGCTGTAGCAATATAGAATTTCAGAACGAAAATTAATTTCAATTCACAAACAACAAAAAGCCAGAACTTTTGAAACAGATGGCTAACTGCTTTGACTGACTCACTGTCTATTTCTGCATGTATATACATATATGGAATTTGCCCCAAGACCCATAAATGTGAAAAAAAATTCGAATAAAAAAAAGATGTGATATGAAGTTAATGCATTAATTGGATAATTATGATGAATACAGTAAAAAAAACAAGACAATGTATCCGAAATTGGAAAAGTCTGGTATTTTAACAGATCCAAAATCGATGTGTCCGAAATAGGAATTTTTTTAAATTCTGAGCCGGTACCACGTGGGAGCCCGCTCGCGCATAAAAACGTAACGGATGGATTTTTAAAAAAATGAAAAGAGGAAAGGAAAAGTCTGTTTTAATCCAGGCCGTCCGTTGCATTTTTAGATGGCCCAATGTACGCGAGTGGGTATCACATTAGCTGTACCCACTCGGCACTGAAAAATTCTCCCAAATCGGGTCCAAAAAGAAAAAGAAAAAAAGAGGAGCTCAGGTGCATTGACAGTTTCAGAGACATAATTTTACACAAAAAAATGTACGTAGAATTCCTGAACAAAAAAATTGTATTCATAATTTTGGGGAAAAAAGAAATTATATGTTACTAACATTTTCCTAGAGGATAAGGTGAGAAATTATAATATTTTTTCGTGTGGGAGATTTGTTTAAGTGTTTCCAATTTTAATAAACAAACGTAAAAGACAAAAAAAAAAAAAAAAAAATCAGCAAAGACGGTTTGTTCGTCTCTGAAGTTTTGCAACTTCGAACTATATTGTACTTTTTATGATTCTACTCGTCCAAAAGAATGCTTAATCAAAACAATTTGACGAAACCCTAAAAAATTCACTAAATATCAATAATACGAACAGTATTTAAAAAAAATTATTTAGTCAACCTTGGGGGTGCTTTGGGTAAAAAACCAAAAACCAAAAACCAAAAAACCACTTTTGTCCTTATTCAAATTTTTTTTGCATTTGTTAGTTTCGCATCAAGATTTTGTGGTTTCTAGATTCCTCTCGGCGAGACGAATCTAACGAGTATAAATTTATGGTCAAACCAAATATTTTTTTGAATAAAGCCGAAATACTTGGATTATTGGCCAATAATCCACCTATTTTGGCTTTATTCAAAAAAATTTGAGTTTTGACCATAATTTTATACTTGTTAGATTCGTCTCGTCGAGAGGAATCCAGAAACCACAAAATCTTGACGCGAAACTAACAAATGCAAAAAAAATTTGAATAAGGACAAAAGTGGTTTTTTGGTTTTTGGTTTTTGGTTTTTTACCCAAAGCACCCCTTGGAATAGGTTGTTGATATTCTTCTTTAATTTTAGAGGCAATATTACACGTGCCAGTATTCTGATAATTAGCGTTACATTATTTTAAAAACCCAATGAGCTAAGCAAACTTGGACTGAAATTTTCTTATCAGATGTAAAAAAACACAAAAGACAGCAACTCAATATCAGAGTTGAAACCTGCAAGTGCAGTGATCTAGAAGTAGAAATTTGATGCAAATTTAGTAATTTTTTAAAGTTTTTCATGAAATATTTTTAAAATAAATAAAAAAACGAAAATATTGGACAATGATGACAATTTTGGCCCAAATATCTGTGATCTGTAACGCCAACAGCACTGATCTTTTCCCATTCACATGGTTTTCCTCAGCTTTCCAAACAGTTGGCTCAAGTCAACTTCCAGAACCCAATTAAACATTTCATTAGATGATCTCTACACATATTTAAGAACCCACTAATAGCACACTACTCCATAAAATATCATACTCCAACGCGTACGCACCTATTTGTGTGCACCTCGAACCAATTTTCAAGAGTTACTAAACGACTTATGAGTCCAACTCCTAAGTCTCGGGATTCGTCTAGGCCAACTCACATGAACAATACAATACGCACTGGGATGTGGTCTCAAGAGTTACTGAACGGTGAGTCTTGGGATTCATCTAGGTCAACTCTTATTAATTATCAAATTCAAATACATATATGTATATGTTTATGTATACTCTCTCTGTCATAAATTGCTGGAAGAAATTCAAAAAACATTTTTCCACGGAAATTAAATTAAACGAAGAAATTCAAAAAATTATGCGCAAAAATACTTTAAACGTACCCCACAGCCGGTATCGATGGCGGTCCGGACAGACCCGTCTCCCAGATTAATCACCTTCCCAATCTCATCAATATACGCATCCGCACCACGTGAGAACATGGTCCCACCGCCCGGGAACTTGAACCGGTCCCCCTCGAACCGGACCCAATTCTGCCCCGCCTTCTCCACCGTCAGATGCTTGTACGGCACGTTCGCGTACCACGCGGCCTCCCTACTCGCCGGCCACCTGAACGGGGTCGTGTACCCGAACGGCGCCGGAATTCTGCACTTCAACACCTCCCCCTTCGCCGGACAATGCCTCTCCCTGTATATGTTCCGATCCCGGTCGAATCTCAGCGACCGCTCTACGTCCTCGCACGGGGTGTAGTCGGCGAATTTGGGGTCGCAGGGGGGGAAGTGGGGTCCACGCGCCGGCGAGGAGGGCGGGAGGGGGAGGAGGAGTTCGGCGGAGTGGCGGGAGGTGAAGTCGAGGGGTTTGGGGGCTGTGAGGTGGATGGTGGTGGTGGTGTTTGGTGGTGTGGGGTTGCATGGGAGAGATGGGTGGTGGAGGGAGGAGGAGGTGGTGGATAGGCCGCCGTGGTTGTAGATGCCGAGGAGGTAGAAAAGGGAGCAGAGGATGGCGGTCCCGGCTAGGGAGTAGAGCTTGATTTGCTTTGTTTTGAAGGTGATGGCATGGTGAGGCAGGTTGGAGAGAATCCTCATTGAGAGAGAGAGAGAGAGAGAGAAGAGAGAGAGAGGGGTTGATGACTTGGATGTTTTTCTTTTGATGTGCTGCTTGTGGGTTGTTTAAAATGGTCTCTGTTTTAGAAATCACTGTTCATAACAGATATACAGGGTTTTACCCCCCCCCCCCCACACACACACACATATACACATTCCACTTCTGGTCAGGGAGCCCGGACCTCCACTTTCCCGATCAAATATCGATGATCCGAACCGTCCAATGTGTTTAAAAGGTGTTTTCAAGGGTCTCCGCAAGAAATCATAAAAAAAAAATACCGGGAAGGGCTTGATCCCAGCAGTTTTTCACAAAACTGTACATATACAATTTTTGTGAAAAACTGCTCGGATCAAACCATTCCCGGTATTTTTTTTTTTATGATTTCTCGCGGAGACCCTTGAAAACACCTTTTAAACACATTGGACGGTTCGGATCGTCGAAATTCAATCGGGATCAATGAGGTGTGGATTTTTTTAAAATCCGGGATCTTGGACTGAAAGTGTGGTGCATATATATATATATGTGGGGCTCGTTTGTTTGACGGGATTAATATAGTGAAGGATATCATTGGATCTATTGGGTGCCGCACTGCCGTTCCATGGAATTAATGGTGATGAGATTAATGGAATCGTGCTTAAGGCCTCGTTGAATTTGTGGATCACGTTATATGGGTTTAAATTTGAAATGCCCGTTGAGATTAATAATTGTAGATTAATAATTGTAGAATTCAAGAACGGGGTTCGGATTTCGAATTAGACGTTGAGATTAACGATCCCGGATCAGTCAAATAAGGGATTTGAAAGAATAAATACCAGGATAAATACTCGTGAACTACTAATACCAAGACCGTTAATTTTGTTTATTTTAATCCCCGAATCAAATCGAGGCTATAGTGTTATATAATTTACTAGTGGTATGTAAGTTACATGTTCAATGGACATTAATTTGACACCTAAGAATTTCAACCAAACATCAACTATGAAATGCCCGAAAACATTGCATATGCATTTGGAACTTTTTACACCATTTATAAGAAGACAGCGAAGAGAGAGAGAGAGAGAGAGAGAGAGAGAGAGATTCCTTGTATAGTCAGTGTAACGACATCAGAAATTGATGTTTCATAATACTACCATCTTTTTGGAGTAACTGATTTATGAGGGGGCCACTTTGAAATCCTCTACTTTGGTTCAATTGGAAATTGCATAAAAATGGAGTAGTAAATTGATTAGGCACCAATAATTATCTCAATAATAACAAATTTGCACCGGCTTTAACTAGGCCCGCTAGTGAACGGTGCGTGTAAATTGACTCAGACAACTAATTGTCAGATAAATAAAATTAATTACCAAATTTGTTGAAAAAAATAGATAACTTAAACGATGTACATAGATCGATTTGGTCAATTTTTAAGATAAGTTCGCGCACATTATTTATTACATAGATTTTGTAGTTTTTTTAATCGAATTGACTAACATTTGAATTGACCGAACCAAACTATTGCACAATAGTGAAGTCGTTTCGATATGGTTCGGTGTGATCGGTTATAGGTCTGAAAGTATAACACCATAATATATACTATACCAGAATATTTGGTTTTACATGGTCTGAAATAAACTTTATTTTTGGATTATACAATTCACCTAATCAAAAATACCTTAAATACTAAAACGACGCCCGAAAATTTTCGTAAGTAAGAAATTTCAGAAAATATATTTTTAGAAGGGTAAATTTCATTAACCTCCCCTGAGGTTTTTAACAAATGCAGGAACGTCCCTTGAGGTTTTAAAAATTACACTAACCTCCTTTACTTTCTAAATTATTGCATAGGTTCCCCCATTCTATTAAGTTGAGACTAACACCGTTAGTTTCTGCTATTAAATGACTTACATGCCCTTATATATTAGGTGAAGTTAAAATCAAGTATTTTTCCATCTTTTTATTGGATTGAAATAAAATTAAACCAACTACTATAGATGATAGAATTTTTATAATGATGAGAACATTGTATATATTCATAATCATTATATTGTATAGAAATTATAGTAATCACTTAAGCTATCTTTTTTTTTTTTTTCTTTTTTGGTCACTTGCAAGTATATTATTAAAAGGAAATAATTGGAGGTACTTAATGAATTAATTACAAAAATTGTGATTTATCTACAACAATTCTTTTGCAAAATAAAGTAAGTAATTTACCCATTCAATTTGGTTAATTGGTTAGATTTTCTTCATGATTTTATTCATGAAGTTGTTGGAATTCATAGTGATCATAGTGATTTGGGTAAGAAAGAATGATTGGTCGGATTATGATGAATATTAGGGGAAAACAAGTAAAAAAACTTAAAGAAAGATTAAACAATATACAATGTTGACTATATTTTTGTAAAATCGAATAAAAATCAAGCACATAAGTACTAAAAATAATTGAATTGATAAGTTACATTGACTTCAAGTGCATTTCACATGAAAAAAAAAAAACATACAGGAGACAGAGAATGAGATACATGAAAAAAATTAACCTTATAAAAAGTAATAAGTACTGAAATTTAAGATTGCAATAGTAATTATAGAAATTTCAACAAATATAATGAGTTAATTACATTTAACTATCAAAGCTCCAATTGGAAGAAAAATAAGGGCATTGATTCCCATAAAATCAAATGGAAACTAGGTTTAGTAGAAACTAACGGCGTTAGTGTGAATTTGACGGAATGGGAGAATTTAGACAATTGTTTGTAAAGTAAGGGAGGTCACCGTAATATATTTTTAGAACCTCAGGGGAGGTTCTTGTATTTGTCAGAAACCTCAAGGGAGGTCAGTGAAATTTACCCCTTTTAAGGATGCTTCCAATTCTCTATCACTGTAAATGGTTATAATAGTTAATGGATTATTCATTTAAGAGAATTTTAATTAGACATTCTGTATCAATCATACAGAGTTTGAATACTTATGATTTCATCTTGAAAACTAGATAATTGGACCATTATGTCCTTATGAATTTGGCCCGCGCATGCAACTCCCTTAAAAATTTTAACCATGTTTATCATGTTTATTAGTGGTAAAATATTAAACCATATTCACGGTGTAAATAACCATTTTTTAAAGGACATATGAACATGATTAATTAATTTACCATTTTCTCACCAAAGTGAAAAAATAATAAACCATATTCACTACTCTATTATTTAACTTCCCTTTTATGAATTTGGCCCGTACATGCGGCTCCCTAAACAATTTTAACCATGATTTTTCTTCATGTTTTCATCCTAAATTCCATCCTAAATTGTTTATATTTTCATCCAAAAATTCTTTGCCTATAGGGTAAAGATTTTTTGGATGAAAACATAAGGAATGTCTCCATCCTAAATTGTTTACGTTTTCATCCAAAAATTCTTTGCCTATAGCGTAAAGATTTTTGGGATGAAAACATAAAAAATGTTTCCATCCTAAATTTCATCCTAAATTGTTTATGTTTTCATCCTAAAATCCTTTGCCTCTAGGGTAAAGATTTTTTGAATGAAAACATAAAGAATATTTCCATCCTAAATTGTTCATGTATTCATCCTAACTTCCATCTTAAATTGTATATGTTTTCAATTCTTTGCCTATAGGGTAAAGATTTTTTAATGAAAACATAAAGAATGTTAAGATTTTTAAGGGAGCCGCTGCGCAAGCCAAATTCATAAAGGAAAGTTAAATAAAAGTGAATATGGTTTATTGTTTTACCACTTTGGAGAAAAATGGCAAATTAATCAACCATATTCACATGTCCTTTACATGAGGGTTATTTACGCAGTGAATATGGTTTATTGATTTACCACTTTGGTTTTTTCATAATAAACATAAATATTCTAATTATGGATAAAGGGCCTTTTAGGTATTATCTAAAGACATGATGTAATCATAAGTATTCAAACTCGGTAGGATGGAATCATAATGATATTATTTAAACAAGATATCTAATTAACTCTCCCTTTATTTAAAGTTGAGAAGTCAATGTCTTTCATAAATCACAAAAACTCTCATATTTACATCAAATACCAACCAAAAAATTAGTAGCCAACCCTGTGGTCTCTCATCAGTGCCGGCCCTGACTTTGGGGTTGCCCAAGTCCGATCTCTAGTTTGGTTGCCCACTTAATTAAGTCACAAAAATAAAAAGACATACAATGGTAATTTAAACAAAGAAGCAAGGTTAAATATGTAATTGTCAAATGCAAAATTTTTAGTAAAGTATTTAAGTGATGTGATTTTTGTAATAATTAATGTGGATTGGGAAAGAAAAAAAAATTCTAGATCACACCCAAGATGCACAGACATTTGCACAAACACATATAAATCAATGGGGGTTCACACACATAACAATACCAATTTGTGTGGTCCAACACATTTATGAGTATTTGTACATTTTCGTAACTAATTTGTTGGGAAGAAAATGAAATTAACAAAAATTGGGAAAGAAAATGAGAGAAAACAAAAATGGTCTAATCAAAAGATAAGGAGCAGTTAACAAGTCTTGAACATGGACCACAGTTAACAAGTCTCGAACACGGACCACTTGGTATTATGATAGCTAACCGACCACCACACCAGATTGCTTCATTGCATCAACGGTAGAAACTTTTTTTATATTTATACATAACTTACGATTTATTATTATTATTATTTTTATTTTTTTTCGGGGGTTGCCCAAGCCCGTGGGCTTGCGGGGCTTACCTTAGGGCCGGCCCTGTCTCTCATTGACCTAAACAACTAAACTTACAACTTCACGCATGAAAAGATAAATGTAGAATACAATGGAGCTTCTCCACTCCGAATATGATTTTAATTCGAAATCATGAGATAAACAGGTAAGAAATAGTTATTAGTTTAATTTTTTTTTATCACGTGGTTTTTTAAAGTTTAATACTAGCATTAGTCCTGATTTTTCGTGAGTCTAAAGCTACGACTTAAGGATACCAAAACAGAACGAGACCTCAAAATTTGTAAATTCTCAGAAGGCCTAAAACAGCCACACCTTGGACTTTGCCACAGGACAGACTCTGGTTAAGTTTTTACGTCCTTCCATAAAATTATGATGCAAAACTTTATAGTAAGATAGGAGTACTACTTTTTTGAACATTATTGTAATAGTATATTCTTATTGATCCTTAATGCATGGCGACTTGCATGCATATTTTAAAAGTGTTGATGACATGCAATCATTTTCTGGGGTGTTTGGATTTGGTATATGAGGTAAGTTCTAAACCAGGGGCACATTGTAGGTAGGGTGGGTCCTATCTAGATAGGTGCATAGTGGTGGGCCATTGGCAGTGGTTAATTTTTAGTAATATAGTTTTGTTAAGTAGTACTATTAAAATTGGAGAGATTTGACTTCAACTATTTTGAGTGGTAATCGGGAACTACTCTGCATTTAATTATCTTTTTTTTTTTTTTTTTGCTACTAGAATTTAATTATCTTCGATGCATGTGAGGGGGCTAACATGGCTCTGTTTCATTGAAGATATATGAAAGAAGAGAATTTGAGCAGATGATTTTTTAATCTCTATTGTTGGATTAACAAAATTTAGAAGAAAATTATACTCCGTATGCATATATGGGTGTTTCCGGGGACACGACACTAAACGGAGTCCCAAGCTTATAATTGGAGCCATTCAATTTGTTTAAACGTATTTTCAAAATTGTCCTTAAAAAATCAACTCATTTGTTTGATCGATTCGTTTAGTTTTTATCTTATCTAATTTAGGAACATATACCGATTGAGCCCTTTCAGATATCCGAATGAGTTGATTTTCTACGAATTTCCTTAAAAATATCTGTTAAAAATATTGGATGGATCAAATTATTTGCGTGAGACTCCAAAATGAGCGTTTTACATTTCTTATGTCAAATGTTGTGTCCCCTGAACCACCTATATATATACACACACACAACAATGTTCTCCACTACCATTAAAGTCCACTCCTGTTCACACCTTTCATTTTCTGATCAAATTTTGATAATCCAAACCGTCCAAATGTGTTTAAAATGTATTTTTAAGCGTTCATGTGACAAATCATAAAAAAAGACCAGAAAGGGTTGCATGCGAGTAATGTTCGATTAAATATAGTTTTATCAAAAACTATGCGGATGAAGCCCATCCCGGTCATTTTTTTGTTGATTTTTCACGGGAACCCTTGAAAAGATGTTTTAAATACATTGGACTCTTTGGATCATCAAAATTTGATCGGAAATGCTTCGTCCAGACAATCCCGGACTGTAACAGTCAACAGTCCCTAACTGGAAAAGTTCCTCTCTCTCTCTCTCTCCCCCATATATATATATATAATTCTCCCACAAAATTGTCATGGCGCAGATAAACAATTCTCCCACGAAATTGTGTACCTTTGAATCTTTGATTGATAATTTGACCGATGCATAAGTCAAAAAAGAGTTGAACTTTCAATTCACAAGTAGCGTATTCATACTTAACAAGATAAGCCGTTAAAACAAAATTGCCGACTTTTCTATATTATTTGGCCAACAGCTTTGACATTAGGAAATGTCACACAACAATTTAGCATATGTAAACACATGTGGTGTTGGGTAGGGCAGGTAAGGGTGATGGCCCTACCATATCATTTTTCAGTTATAAGTGACGGCAAAAAAAAAATTTAAAAAAAAAAAAAATATATATATATATATATATATATATATATATATATATATATATATATAGAGAGAGAGAGAGAGAGAGAGAGAGAGAGTATAGATATACTACTAGCTAGGATAAATTACATCATAGGTCGAAGGTGCTCCCAAACCAAAGAAAGCCAAGGCTTTTTTCTTTTTCTTTCTATGTTTGAAAGAAGCCAAGGGGTGTTCCACTAAGGCTCCCAGGTGCTAAAATCATGATTTTTCAAATAAAAAAATAAAGTGGTTTCGTGAATCGTTTTTCGATTTTTTTCGCACCAAACTAAAGTACTCCTCGTGTACTTTAGTTTAGTGCAAAAAAATCGAAAAAAGATACACGAAACTACTTCATTTTTTGATTTGAAAAATCATAATTTTAGCACCTGGGTACTAAAATCTTTTGAAAAACTGGGCCTAAGGTAGTTTTTAAAATAAATTGACTTTTCACAATTTTTTATGAGATGTATTGTAAGAGAATGACTTATCTTGATTTTTGAAAAAACTGTTTCTTTGTTAGTGTAACACCCCCTAAGTCGCAGATTACATAAGCATTACTTCTGTTTTTACCAACTTCTCGTGCCAACGAGTTGCTAGCTCAGCGGCATGACCTGATGCCTCCCTCAGTGGTGGTCAGGATTCAAGTCCCATTAGGGCTGTGTTGTGTGTTGGATGTATACTTTGGCTTCCACTGAGGAGATTTGGAGTTTGAGTCTATGGAAAGACCTTGGACCTTCTTCAATTGTTACCTTGCCAAGTTTCTCAAAAGTTGATAAAATTACTACTCGTAGTTGGAAAAATTATTTAAGTGTCATATTCTTAGGGAAAATTTTTTAGACTAGGCCTAGGACACTCTAAACATTTGGGCTGACCCTGCAAATAAAGCCTAAAATATTCTATGCTGGAAGGATTTTATTTTATTATTTAGCAGCAATTTTTTTTTTATATCATTCTTTTCATTCAACCAATTTCAAACCCCTCGTAATGATAATTGATATAAGTGTCTGAATGGCTAAAGGAGAGAGAGAGTGAATGAAAAAATTAGATAAGGATTTGCTTTGTAGTATATGAGCAATAAAATATCTGCCGGTAGAAAACAAGTAGTGATCATGTAAGTTTTGAAACGTTTGGAATGAAAACCTCGAAATTGTGAAGTATTGTTGGTCTTCCCCATAAATGAGTATATAAAAGAAGTAAATTCTTGTAAATATCTTATCCCGACGTGGATGGTCTGGTTTTGACCAGACTCGGCCACTCGGAAGGAAATAGTTGAGGCGTGTGTAAATTGGTCCCGACACTTCTATTAAAAGAAAAATCCACATGAGTATAAAGTAATGCAATTCAATTCCACAATGAACTACTGTTTGTTTCAGTCCAAGTCATCAATTGTTCATGTGATTGAACTTCATGATGGATTCTTTGATTCACAGACCTTTGTCCACTTCGACTCTAATTTGTGGTTCTTAAAGCTTGAGTATCCATAATTCCTTATCGGGTCTGAAAAAAAACTCTTAATATCACCCACACGTGTTGAGACTTCGTTTCGGCCTCAACACACATGCAATGTCGTGTCCCGTGCAGACAGTGGTGTGATGTGACAGAAAAAAATACCCATTTATGGGCCTAGAGGATTAGAGAACCACAGTATTTGTAGAAACATAACGGGCCCAGTCCAGAATCCTAAATTGTGCCCGATTTTGTATTCATGAGTAAGTTGTTTTTCTGCCTGCAGTCACCGGCAGGGCAATCAGCCTTTGTGTTTTTGTTTTTTGTTTTTTTGCTGTGACTGTGCCTGGCTTTCTTTCTGAAAGCAAAGCAGCAATCCACGGATGGCCGGTGTGTTGGAAAAATAGGGATATTGAAACGGAAAAGAAACACAAAATCGAATCGCAATGCTGCAAGGCACGTTCTAGGAACGCTATCTTTTAGGCAATATTTTTCCCCTTCTGGATTGAACCACGAGTACACATCGGAGTAATGAAAATCCTGCCTTTTGGGTACAATGCAACTCGATCGATGTTGTTTGGTTCAGATTACGTACGATCTGACCAAATCGAGAACACCTAATGTATTTTGTAATCTGATAATGCCAAGGAAGCGGTATAGAACGGAACCTATTTTGAAAATTATCCAACACGGTGGGGGGTATAGATGTCAGAAGATGGCTCAGTGTCCTAAGCTTGTTAACGATTCTTTTTCTACTCCTTAACCAATCATTAAAATTTTCATTTGATTCCTGTGTTTCCAGTGTTCTTTCGTTTTTGGTGTTGGAAGATGTTCGAAATGTTGCTTTCCAGGTCCCTGCAAAAAAGCTGGATGCCCAGTTTCCGCAGTTCAGTGTATAGAACACAAACGCGCGCACACAAAAACACACACAAACGTTAACCTCTCTTGAGTTTTGAAATGCAACCAGGTTGGGGGCTTCGAATGATCTTAACGTTTCTGAATTTCGGACCACAAACGATGATGGTTGATTGTGGTAGTTTGGCTTGTTTAAATGCTTGAGAATATTTATTGTCTTGTCAAGGATAATGTAATTGTCACGTACAACAAAAAAGCAGCTAGGACTCGTTATTTTTGCGCGTGTCACATACTTCATTGAGTTGTGACAAGAAATAATAAAACCTGCATTATGGAGCTTAAAGAAGACAGGCAGAGCAAAGCGAGAACGAGAGTGGGAGGTTCCTTGGGGCTGGTCTTCATCGCCGCTTCCTTCTCCAATGAAATCTCACTTTTCTGGCCTCCTTCTCTCCTCCATTCTCGGATCTATCCTCCCTCCCGGTTTCTCTAACCTTTTTGGCGTCTTCCCCTTACACACATCAACTAAAAAAGTCGTCGTATTTGATAGCATCTAGTAGCTTTTAACTAAGAACCGGTCCAACAGATCTAATTGTAGTCTTAACAGCCGGCATCTGTTCCTCACGAGGAATG
Source organism: Vaccinium darrowii (assembly GCA_020921065.1). Classification (NCBI taxonomy): domain Eukaryota; kingdom Viridiplantae; phylum Streptophyta; class Magnoliopsida; order Ericales; family Ericaceae; genus Vaccinium; species Vaccinium darrowii. The sequence goes on along the minus strand of CM037157.1, from coordinate 27,113,174 downwards.
AATTGGGTCATGCCTTATAGAACGCCTCCTGAAAGAGGTATACTGTATGCACTTTAATTTGTATCTCGATCCGCAAAAGTTCATAGCTTACCACAAAACTCAAAATCATACACAATAATATTTGTATCTTGGACCACAAAATTCATATGTTGAACCACGGAAATTCATGAGTTTAAATATTGGACCACAAAAATTTATATGTTGGACCAGATATCTTGACCCAAAAAGATTTACAATGGGTGTGTAAGCATCGTCCATGTTCAAGGTTTTGTTGTATTTTAGCACTGCTCCGTTATAACTCTCCATCTTTTACCATTCCGTTAAAGAACATAGAAGATCACAATCGTTAAATGATCCAATGTTGGATCCAGTCCATTACTTTGGTTGCAAACTGTACCAAAAAATGGTGTCCTAAAGAATGTAAAAAATTTCACCAAAACGTCGCATCTATACTCAAACCGCGTGAAAGCTGAATTTCTACAACTTATTGTGTGCGAACTTACAGAGAATGTTGGTTGATTGGGACAACATGACGCAGATCTAAAAGGGCATTTACTGCGTGAAAATCTGACAAGAGTGCTACTCAATTTAGACAACAAGATGGTGACAATAGAAGTCGGAATTCGCTAGGTAGTGTGGAGCAACTTACATGTCAAATGATCTAGCTCCGAAAATGGATGGTGCTAAAGCAGGGAACCTATAGCTAACCAAGCTACGGCTAATTGCCTGCACTCTCTCGGAGATCGTGGTTAGAGCCTGCTTCACGTTAGGGAGAATGATGTATTGACGAGCCTAAAATGGTAAAATGCTTGTCAATAGACTTATCACTTCTCAGCCACATATCAGTTATCACACAAACTCTAGACCGCCGCCAATAGCAAGAAACTTTAAAATAAAGGTGTACGCAATGCACGAGGTTCTCGCTCATAATAAAGTCTAGGTCAAGTAATTGGAATCATTAGGCAATTTTCCACTTCTGCAGTATGATTTCTGTTGATGTACACCATAAGAGAGAACTTATCATCAGGGATGGAGGGTAAGAGGGGGCGGGCTGGCACCTGCCACCCCCCGGGTCCAATAAAAACAAAACAAATTTGGTATTGAAAGAACAATTTTATTCTTCAAAACTCATATGTTATTTTTGGTATTACTAATATTGATAAGTGATTAATCAGTACTCTAGAACACGACCTGGCTCCGTCCCTGCTTATCATTACTCTAGACCACGACCTCTAATAACAAGACTAACATAAATAGTTGGATCTCCAGTTTGAAATCAAACTCCAAAATGAAAGTCACTATACAGTATATACAAACATCTCACGTTGAAACGGGTAAATAGAATTCATATAATCATTTAACTGCTAAACTATAGTTCTCAATGAAGAAATCAAGCAAATCTACTGTTTCCAACATTATCCCCTATACCAAGAGCCGGCTGCGAAAAGATTGAACTGAACTACAACCAGGTTTAGTTTGAATCCCCTTAATCTTCATCATATCTCTAACCATACCCACATCCTCCCATCTCTCAGCATAAGCATAAACATTTGACAAAGCAACATAGTCTTCACTCACATCACTTGACTCCACAACACTCGGCTCTGTCTGCTGCAACTGGAGAAGAATCTTCCCCACCTTATCCCCCATCACAACATCACCATAAACTTTGCATGCATTAAGCAAACTCCTCCACAAAACAGCGTCCGGTTCCACCTTCATATCTTTAATAAAGCTATATGCCTCTTCTAAGTGCCCTGCTCGGCCTAGAAGATCAACAACACAGCCATAGTGTTGTATCAGAGGCTCAATGCTGAATTTGTTCTCCATGCTGTGGAACAAACAAAGGCCTTCTTCGACAAGTCCAGCATGGCAGCAGGCAGAAAACAAGCTAGTGAATGTCACCGAATTGGGTTTTATACCATGATCTTTCATAGCTTCCAAAAGCTCCAGAGCTTCGTTCCCTTTTCCGTGGATGGCTAGTCCAGTCGCCATAGCTGTCCATGTCAATACATTTTTCTCTTTCATTCTCTTAAATACGTACATAGAGCTTTGAAGGCAGCCACATTTTGAGTACATGTCAACAAGTCCAGTACCAATGAATACATCCAGTTCCGGTCTATAAATTGTCTTCTCAATATACCCATGAATGCACGCCCCAGTCTCTAAAACACCCAACTGGGAAGCCGCAGATAGAACACAAACCATAGTGGTATCATTTGGTCTCACTCCACTAACAACATCAACCAACATGTCCTTAAACAACGCAAACGCATCACACGCATATTCGCCAGATTTTACTTTCTGCGAACAATAGCCCTTTATCATGGCATTCCAAGAAGCACTACTTCTCACAACCATTTCATCAAACACTTGGCGTGCGGAACCCACATCCCGATTACTCGCATAGAAATGAACAGCAGTTGTTTGCAACATGATATTAGAAAAAAACCCATGTTTGATTACTCGAGCATGTACTTGTTTCCCTTCAAATAACGCCGAAACTGCTCTACGAGACCGAGCACAGGCTCCGAGCACGAATACGTAAGTGAAATCGTCGAACAAGAGAGCAGATTTCGAGACCCAGTTGGAGAAAAGAAGAAGTGAGTCTCTTGGATTGGTACACCTGATCAGGACGTTAAAGAGGTAGGGATTTGGGTTATCGAAGTGGGTGAAAATTAGATGGGCATGAGTAGTGGCGAGTGGGTTTGATAGGGCGCAGAAGCGTTGGATCAGTTGGGCAAAGATGGGAGGGGATTTGAGGCCGTTGGTGAGGAGGTGGGCGTGGATTTGTTTGAGTTGTAAGAGAGAGAGATACCTTGGTATTGGAAGAGACTGCATGCATGCGGCCTGCAGGTGGTGATCATAGAGAGTATTTGAGATTGGAATTCGAGGTAAGCTGTTATATGCAGTTAGCCTGTTAGTGGAAAATCTTTTGGGTGCCGGGCGGGCATCCGTGCCCAACCATCCAAAACACTTTTGGACGGCCCATATTTATTCTCTCTCTCTCTCTCTCTCTCTTTTTGTAAATCTAGACCGTCAAAAAGTGTTTTGAACGGTTGAGATGGGTGCTCGGGCACCACCATGCCTGACCGGCACCAAAAAATTGCTCAGTTGGTGTATCGGTGTATTCATAAAACACCTAAAAAGTGGTAACAACATTTATAATGAATTTTTGAATAAAAAAACATTGCCAAAAAAAAAAAAAATGAAACAAAAGAAAATAAAAACAGGTTTAAAATTAAAGAAATAACTATGTATTTATCTCTCTCTTTGTTCTCTTGGAGAAAAATTTGGGTACGGATACCACATGGCGGTGCCGTCACACATCTCGGCTGTCCAAAAGTTTTTGGACGGTCCAGATTTTAAAGAGAGAAATAGGGGAGAGAGAGAGGGGGGTTAAGAGAAAAATTTGAGCCGTCCAAAACACTTTTGGAAGACTAGATTCGCACTCAGCACAACGTATACTCCTACCCGCTCGGCACTCAAGTTTTTCTCCTCTCCACTGAACTTGCCTACAAACTCAAGATCCAAACCTAATAAGTTGGCTCAATAGATGAAGCCCGAGTCCTTGCCCAACATAATAACCGAGAGGAAATGAAACCCTATTATCAAAGCAAAGGTGGAATCTCTGAGCTATTTAGTTTGCGAAGGTGAAATGAAACCCTCGCGCTTGCTGGCCCTCTGTTCAAGCATTTTTTCCAGCGCATGATGAGGATCTCCAGATTGCTCGTCAATAAAATTTTACATTCATAAATTCGCAGCCCCAATTTTTTTATTGCAGCAAAGGTGCTTTATTTAAGATTGGTACGATCACATTGATCTTTCTTTTTAGTAATAACAAGGTAGGTCTTGTGGAATGATACGGGAATGAAATATGAATGTGTCTGGAATCATTTGATAACCGTACGTGAATATAATTTCCCGTTCAACCCACACATGTCAAATGGCTCCAGATACGTCACTCATTTTGATGATTCAAAGCAGCCATTTAATTGCCGTTCAAAAAAAAAAAAGCAGCCATTTAATTTATAGGCCCATCTGGCTATACCCGTACAAAATCAGATGAGTTTATAGACATGCGACGTACAAGGAAATTTAGTACCGAAAATGTGAGATTGATTTAAGTTTCATTTGGCATCTGAAAATTCCTATTAAAAAGAATCAAAATCTTATTAAGTATTCATATGGTGAAATCTTGGGGTGAAATCAAAGTTTCAACCAGGCACGGCGACACCACAACAAATGCAACGACTATAGAAAATGTGGGTGAAATGAACAACTTGGATACTGAGGGCATGAACCAATTACTTGCAAGGTAAAACATATTTTATCGTTACGTAACAGAACAACACCCTCTCTGAACAAATTGCTCATAATCCTACACCAGCATATGGATATACCTCACAACCTTGGCTTAATTATTCAAACTGCATTCAAGATTTTGTTGAGCATAGGAGCAGCCTCCCTTCAAGGTGCCTTGGTCTTCTGGGGTGGAGGTGACGGGAGCAACTGCATAAGAGAAACAAGGAACGTGAGTACCGGAGAATAGAGATGAGAACAATGCTCGTGTAGGCTGTAGCCCTAAATTTCGAATCCCAATACCCCGGTGTAGTTTTTGGCTCACCCAGGAGATATAAGTTTCTAAAAGTGAATATTGAATAGCCGCAATTATATTCGAGGGCGGTTGTTCTATTCCAGCCAGAAATCGCACACTTTCCAAACATGGTCCACTTTGGTTCCATAGCCGTGACCGTGAATTTAGAGTGCCAATAGATCTCAAACTTTTTCCAGTCCACATAGCAGAACGACCCGTGTTCTAGTTACATGACAATAGTGATATTGAAAAATTGAAGACCAAGAAGCGAGGAGTATCATTTATATACCAACTCATATGAAAAATACGATGTTCCTCCCACCTCCACATCTAATGATGATAGCTAAATGCGTTTTCATGAACTGATTTCCCAAGCCCTAAGAGGCTACGACAGTGTGGAGTTAACAAAACAGAAAGACAGCAACAATTTTTGAGTACCTGATAACAAGAGATGAGAGAGCTGACAAATCCAAAAGCACCAGTAACACGGGCATTGACTTTCTTGGGTGCCAGTTGCAGCAGTCCAACCGCAACCACTATATCCATGGCTGCTTTAACCAGAGCCAATGACCTCTCATTTGACTTCTTCAGTTTACTACAGTATTGCTCATTCTGCATTTCCAAAATGCACAAAAAAAAAAAAACATGGGAAAAAGGAAATAGAGAAATTACTACATCCCCACTTATTAAACAAGTGCACGTCCCCGTCAAAAAAAGAGTACCTTATATTTATCAGCCTTCAGATCCTTCTCTAATTTGTTCATTGATATGGAAAGCCTTCCAAGCTCTGCAGCCTGAAACAGGTATATATCAGAGGAAGCACATTTGACCATTCTACAAATACTTGGCAATAAAGAATAACACAAAAACTGATGCAACAAAATAAGCATATTCCCTCCCTCCCTCCCTCCCAAAAAAATGCAGTCCGTATAACCCTTTTTAGACCTGAATTTGTCCATCTTCAAAATCCAATTAGTCCGTCAATCAAATTTTCACCATTCCCCATATAACATTCCATTTGATTGGGCCCACATCATCTTAAAGTTCCAAAAAAATGCCTTTTTCCACATTAACGGGTCTTGGACTAGATATAATGAATCTTTCTATGGTGCCCCAATTTGGTATTGGGGACCGATTCCCCACTAAATTTGGACCATTAGATCTAAAACAAACGAATCTCAACCATTGGATAAAAAAAAGTAGGTGATTTTACCCAAAAAACGAGGTGGGGTTTTGCAGTTTTCCCTCTAAAAAATCGCATTTTACTTACCATGAAAACTGGAAATACATACCACCAAATAAGCTAAATTTTACCACATAATAAGGCAATACTTACCACAAAATAAGGGAATACTTACCACAAAATAAGGCCGACTGGTCAATCCAGTAACAGGTCACCATTTTGAGCGGGAAAATCCTTACTTTTGGGGTTTTATAACACCACACCAATTTTTACTTACTTCACTCTGAATTTTGTCCTTTAGCAAAGCTATTTTGTAGTGGGCAACATTAAAAAATGAAGCGAAAAAGGGCTTTAGTTAAAATTTTTAATTTGTGTGGGTATATTTCTTAAAACAATTTTTTGAAATAAAAAATATTAATCGTATAATAATAATAATAATTTCCAAGTTACATTAAAAATAATTAAAAATAATTTATCTTTAAATAACTATTAAATTTATGACGACCATGTGAAAATGATATTCATTTATTTTGTCGTAATTGTAATAAAAATAATTTTTATTTAGACAACACACTACAATAATTATAATAAAAATGTTGAATAAAAAATGCTAAATCAATAAGTAATAAATATTAAATAATTTAGTAGGACCTTCCACTGAATTAAGATAAAGTACTTAATACAATTAAATTATTCAATTAGATTTACATATAGAACAAGAGATTAAATTAATTTTTACAATCGATTGACATGATATTGTAACGATTAATAGTTGTAGTTGACATTGGATAGTGCTTGATTGACAATTAATCACAATTAGCGATTGATACAATTGTTTAATGTAGTAGTTATTACAATTGGCTAAAATGAATTGGTTAATTTAGGTTAATATTATCAATGTTATTACTCAATACAATACTTAACGGCAATGTTGGTCAACAACAATCAATGAGTGATTTATACAATTGGTTAATGTAGTAGTCATTACAATTGGCTAAAATGATTGGTTAATTTAGGTTGATATTTTTATGTTATTACTAAATGTAGTACTTAACAGTAGTTTTGGTCGACAACGATCAATGAGTGATTTATACATGTGATCATATTTACCACCATAAGAATCGTATGTTGATGTGAACATACTATGGTTTATACTAATACTTACCTTTTAGAAAGGATACAGTTACTAAGTATTGAGACTTTTTTCCCAAAATGAATAGTAAAAAGCTATGGATCTTTGAAGAACAACAAATTGAAGAGTTTCTCGAAGTAAGTTTTTTGACAATAAGAAAGCTTAGATTCTGGATCTTTGATCACAAATGATACGCTTGGCATTTTTTAAGTTTGGCAAATATGAGATGCATATTTTGTAAATGATACGTTTTAAATTTGTTAAGGTCATACTTACCATAGCATATAGAAATTTCTACCATTAGATATGACGATCGTTGACGGTAATGCTGTTATCAAATTGTATGGATTTTTTTCTCCTATTGAAGGTCATATTTACCACTAACTATGATCCTCTTTGACCAAATTCCGAGAGATGGATGATAATTACGTTATAGACATTTGTGACGAAAATGCATATGATTTTAGTCAGTTGGATGAATTAACAGAAGAAGATGGTGATGGATATGACGTTAGTCCGTTGGATGAATTAACGGAAGAAGATGTGTATAAAATGAAATTTGATTTGCAGGAGGATGGAGGAAGATTTTATAATGCATATGCCAAATAAATTAAAAAAACGAACCACGTGGACACTTTACCAGAGAGAAAACAAGGGCAGGTGCAGGGATATTCTTTCACAAATTGGCCCCATCTTGGCAGTACCATTTCTCTTCCAACCGGCCCACTCGGTAAGAGGAGAGAGAGGAGGGAACTAATGGATGGCTGGGATTAATTTAGAAGATCTAATGGCCCAAAAAAATTGGGGGCACCACAGTCGGACCCAGATATAATGCTCTAAAGTTTGGATAGCCGCAAATTTTATTTGTTCGTTGATATTCAACGTAACATCACCTCTACGCTACTACGCTCCATCTGAATAGATGATCTAATCACAGAGCCTTGAGATAGTAAAATTATTGATCATTTCAACCATTAGTGCTTTGTTAAATGCCACTGTAGTTGGTCTTGGACTAGACATAGGACTGTTCACAACAATCGATAGGCCATATATTCTATTTTCCCAATGTGAAGGTGTGTGATGTATGTCCATTGTGGTGAGAAAAACAATTCAAACATCAATCCTTGTTTGTCTTATCGTATCTGCTTTACTTGTGAGTCCTATTCTGTGCGGCTGTGTGCCCCTTCAACACCACCTTTGGGAGATGCAGACAATCTAATAGGTCTATTTGTAACATCACTGCAAGTAATGTTAAGGTAAACAAGGGCCAAATGGATACACAAAATATACTCAACACGTGTCCTTAATGTGCTCTCTCAAAACTAAATGCTCTTTTGAAAGTCAAAAATAGTTCTACGATGGAGGAAGTTAATATAGGAAAAACAAACACAGAGAGCGAACCAGTGGCAAACCTCAACCAAGGTAGTGCAGATTGAGGAACCCATCCAACAATACAGGGATATCCTGCCAATTAGCTCTGCACGTTCTTTTTCCTAAACATGACACAGAAAATCAAAGGTCATTCTTGTGACTAATTTTCTTGGGTTTCGTTTGGATCAAGAATTTGTGGAGGTAGTTGTTGAGGTAAAAGATGCGATGAGGACATGTATCTTCAATTTGTGATGGGAAACCCCATATATTTTCTGTGTTGTTTCAGGTAAAAGATCAGGTGAGGAAGCATCTCTCCAATTTGCTAAGGGAAATCCCCAAACATTATTTTACCATCTACAAATCTAGCTACAAATTCTTGATCCAACTAAAGCCTCAGATATCAGTGTACGAAATTGATAGAGTGTAAGGAAAAACCATTCCATACCTCATAAATGCCCGTCCTATTGAGCCAGACAATTTGGTCGAGAAACAAGAAACTAGACAACAGTGCATTTTTAGACTGAGAAAAGCATTGTGGTTAGAGGTGACAAAAAGTATATCATAAACAGAAAGAAACCTTTCCATCAGCAAACCTTTTTGTACCTTGCCAAGCAAAACAAGTGGAAGGGGAGTTCCTGCAGGCGTCGGACTAATAAGAGCGTGCAAATCATTGACAAACTGCATTATCGAACAAACGTAAGATGAGAACAAGAAAAATGCGCACCGCTAGAAGGGGAAAAACATATGAACTTTGCAATTCTCAGCAAAGTCCACTGCCTAAATTCCTTTCAAATCATATAACGAAATACAATGCCTACAATACATGGGACATTAGGCTAGTCTGAATACAAAAGAATTTTCTTTCATACAAGGTACTTAACTTAACTAAGAGATGCAGAAAGTTTGCGAAAAGACATTTATCAAGCATATTACTAAAAGTAAAACTGAGGTCGACCTTGAAAAGACGGAAAACTTTCCGTGCCAAGCTAGTTGTTTTGTCAACATTTTGGGCCGTGCCAGGCTCTCCATTGCTCAAATATTTTGAACCATATTGTATAGCCCTGCATATCTTGTCCCTGGCTTCAGCTTTGTTCAAATACAAAACCACGAGGCCAAGTTCTGCTCTGGCTACATCTAGTGTACTCATTTTATCTTCAGTTCAGCTGTAAAGTCAAAGCACCTGCTTGCTTAGACAAAAAAGCCAAAGAAAACATGCAACCTGATAATGCGAGCGAATACTCTACATAGTTTCATGAAGGAAACTTTAAGAAATACCTTTCAAAATAAAAGCAAACAAAAAGAGATGATACAAGCAATGAGGAGATGACTATAAGAATCATGCTTTATGGTACTCCTTCCATCGCAATTGCTCGGCCCCCTAAGAAAAGTCGTGCAATTTTCGAATTAAAAAATAAAGTACTTCTATCTATCATTTTTTTAGTTTCTTTACACCAAATTGAAGTACTTGATGAGATCTATGTGGTGCAAAAAAATAAATAAATAAATAAAACTATGCACAGAAATACTTTATTTGTTACCTCAAAAATTGCACGAATTTTCATAGGAGTCCAGCAATTAGGGAAATATGGAGTACGAGATACAGGGAAATTACGAACAATATATTTGACAGCAAAAAAAAAAAAAAAACAATATGTTTGCTAAAGTTCGATTCATATAAGAAGTAGAACAAGGAAAGATAAACTTAGGAGTTAACTAAATCAGGAGATGGTAGAGTCAAATAGAAGTTGATCACCAAAGTATGGAAATGCCCATTGAAGACCGATCTAAATTGTACAAAGAGTGAAATTGTGTACATTGAGAGTTTGTAACTTGTAAGTTATGCTAGGGGAAGGGATTGAGCCAATGTTACATGGAACGTGGACACAGGAACGGAAACATAGTACACCACACGTCTAAATTGTGGTAAAACTAGAATTTGCCCTTTCAAGCGATAAATCTATAGTTAAAACAAATATTCTTTCTATTCATGCAAAACACATTTCCAGGAACGTATTTTTGTACTAAAATTCCATTCTCTCTAGATTTTTACCTTAATAAGTTGATTTTTTAAGAAAAACTTTAGACATCGCTTTAGATAGCTAAATTTACAGTTTTGAAAAAAAAGTGAACCAACTTCCAGAACGTTCATACCACAATTCTATAGGGCAGTAGCTTGCCCCGGTAAAATCGGATTGACCAAACTTTGAAGGGTTTAAGATAGCGACTAAAGATATCTTAATCTGTTGTTGAGCTAAAATAACAGCTCTTCATCGAGCTGAATAGCTCAACAAAATTCATGATGTTGCATCCAAGCAATTGGAACCAGGATTTCTGAGTTGGAGAAAAGGTGCCACATTAAAGTCCGTGCTTGTAAACAAGGGAGCTAGGGAAACTACCGGATGGGCCCTACAAAAGGATTGAAATCCTGTTGACAATCTAAAGAATCATTAGACAACATATAGAATCTTCCAGTTTCCACCACCTATAAAATGCTTCTTCAACATCCCCCCTCCATCATCACTGGCATGTTCTCCAATTTGTCGACAATTATAAACCTTAATCGGGAGTCAACTTTTTTTTATTTCAATTACATTTCCTAATCACCAAAATAACGACAAAAACGAACATAGAGGCTGGATTTAAGCTTGACAAAACAAAACGAAACACTTGCCAGCCTTTTGCAATCATTACATGGATTTTCGGAACAAACAAAACAAGAAACCGCTAAATTTCCAATTTGTTTCTCCTCGTAACGTTACGGATTACACAAATCTAGTCTCAAGACTGTCATACATGAAGCAGAACGAAGAGAACAAATCACGAACTGCTATTTATCAATCAAATCAGACAGAGAAATGAAATCGCTATAACTATTCATCAATCTTACGAAAACATGATAAAAAAAAGCAGGGAGTTACGCAACCTCAACTCGAAATCAGCAATCAAATTGAAAATACTAGGGCTCGTGAATTCGATACATACATAGATAGAGAGAGGTTTTACCGGGGGAAGTGACTGAGCTTCAGCCTCGAAATCCACAACTTTTTTGGTTGGCTCTCTCTCTCTCTCTCTAAAAATTGAGACAGTCTTTATCCAAGCTTTCGTAGCGTCAGCGCTGTATGATCTATCTCTAAACCTGATTCAGTTGATAAGGGCTTGTTTGGTCCTCTCTTTCCTAAAACAAACAAACAAAATCCCTGCCTACAAAACTCATTTATGTTATGGCCCGCTGCGGTGAACGTTAACCGATAAGCATCAAACGTAATCGCTCACAGCCGTCGCACCCAACTTCGTCATCTCATGATCACAGCCCTTCGTTTTCCTCATCTTGCGGTTCTCATTTTCTGATTATCCTGGGGGTTTTGGTTTTTCGAGGTGCCTTTATTTTTGCCCTTTATTTTTTTTTTTTTTGTGGGTACTATGGTCTCCTTTGGGTGAAAAAAGTTTTGTTCTTATTCAATTTTTTTTGTATTTGTTAGTTTTCGGTCGATTTTTTGTGGTTTCTTGATTCGTCTCGACGAGAGGAATCTAAAAACTATAAAACTATTAGCCAAATTTAAAGTTTTGTGAATAAAGACGAAAAATAAACCAAAAAACCGGTTTTTTGGATTTTTTTTCTTTATTCACAAAACTTTAAATTCAGTTAATAATTTTATGCATTTTAAATTCCTCTCGTCAAGAGGAGCCAAGAAATCACAAATAATCGACGTAAAACTAACAAATTCAAAAAAAAATTGAATAAAGACAAACGAAAAAACCAAAATAGTTTTTTTAGCCAAAGGAGGCCTACGGAATGATTTCGATGTGCCTTTAAATAACAACCGACTTGACAATTTATAATAAAAAAAGACCGAAAATATTCTAATAGAAACTCACTTTTTTTTTACATGACCGTTAGAGCATCAATATGTGGCAACCTAAATTAACTTCTGAGTAAAAATAGAAAGTCAATCCCTTAAAAACCTCAAAAATCAGGCTACCTATCTCCCCTCGCAATTTATTTTGGCTACAGTGCCTACTCAAAATTGAGTAGTCACTGTTCACCACCTCTCATCTTTTTATTACTTTTCTCAACAAGTGGGAGATCATGATAGAAATTGACTAAACAATAGAAATAGGATACGTGTTGAGGAGAGGCATAAATAGGGTGCAGTGTTTCTTTTTTTTAAGGAGTAGAAGTAAAAAGAAATAATAGTTTAATATAGTTGAGTTAGAATAAAGAGTGGTTTTGTGAATTTTTAAAAAAATGACTTGTTAAAGTATAAAAAATATTTGTGAGATTAAATTTGGTGCTCCTGATAGTCAGGATGCTCTTACAATGAGAAAGCAAGTCTTGTTTTATTTCCCTACCTACCCCCCTCGATTGGGCCATTGTTAGGGATGATAAGTTGGCAGACTGGTATCGAATCAATGGTGTGGTTTTTAAGTCTTACCTGTAGTTTTAATACGGTTGGTTCTTTATTTGGAAAACGAAAAAGCTAAAGGGGTAGAACAAGGGGTACCGACGGGCAAGTGGGGCCTCTAGGCTCCGTACGGATGATCTAAACCGCTCCATAATTTTTTAAAAAAAAATTGATTAGGCCCGAGAAAAATTAACTCAATCCGATATGTGTAGATACTCGATCCAATCTTTTATTTTTTTCATTCAAATAACAGGAAGTAAATGAATTACTAAAGAAGACAAACAGAGTGATCGTGGAAGTTTTGAAATAAATAAAAAGATAGTAATCTCGTGCCATAGCTAGAACTCGAAGGTATAAATAGAAAGATATTATTCAATAATGCATTTTATAATGTTGCAACGAAACACCCATAATCCAAAATGCACAACGCATTACAGATAATGAGGGCTTCCAAACGAGGCCTTATTGTCTTTAAGCTATATGGCCCTGTTTGATACCAGGGTTGGAGGATGAGATTGGATTGGGAATCCTGTGAACCCTCTAATACTTTGTTTGGTGTTGCAAAAAATGGGAGGATTGCTAATACCATGGGATTGTGAATCCCACAAAAGCATGGGATTACCCATCCCAAGGGGGGTTGGGTGTTGGCAATCCTATCCCATGGGATTGGAAGGATTCCTCTCCTGTGCAAATCCCTCCCAGCTGTGCAAACCACCAAACTTCATGATCTAATCCTATCATAGACAAAACAAACATGTTATTAACAATCTCATGATCTAATCCTGTGTAAAAACAAACATGGGAAAGGATTTGTCTCATCATTAATAATCCCACCTTGTAACCAATCCCAATCCTAATCTCATCTCGTTACTAATCCCCCCAAAACGAAACCTCGTATCAAACACGGCCTATGTCTGTTAATTTGTGGGCTTTTGGATATTCTGTTGTTGTATATTTTTGCGACATTGTATGCATTAGTGGGTGATTAGAAGGGAATTAGTGAGTTAACAACTAAAAAGAGTTCGAAGTCTCCCATAAACTTGAACTCAGATGTAACACCGCGAATTTTATTTATAAGTTTTGTTGCATTTTATGTGCGGGTTAATGTGAAAATATCATAAACTATAGGGGTTTGATGTGCGATTTTCCCTAATAGCCTAGTTAAACAAAAGAGTGGGTAGGGTGGGAGTGTCTACACTGAATAATTTTCCTAGGAAGTCTTATAGCTTCCACATTTGTTCTCTGTTCTTATCACCACCGTTTGGAGAGAGAGAGAGACAGAGAGAGAGAGAAGGTAAAGAGAAGACGAAGGAAAGGAGGAAAATTAGGAAAAATCAAGAGGGGGCCTTGGCAAATCTTGGTTCAAGTAGTTCTTTGAGGCTGTGTGTGTGTGTGTGAGTGAGAGGAGAGGGGGGGGGGGGGGGGGGGGGGGTGGTAAAGAGAAAAGGAGGAAGAGGAGGAAAATTGGGGAAAACAATGGGGGGCCTTGGGAAATCTTGGTTCAAATAGTTCTTTGAGACTGAGACGGGCATGTTCGAGGTGTCGAAATCATAAATTGTACTTTTCTTTTGGAGATCGAGGTGAGTCTTTGACTCATAAGTGTATTTCAATTTGAATTGAACTTGTTTAATGTGAGTATGGACTTTGTGTCGTGATGGGGCTTCATGCCTAGTAGACTTTGTGTTGTAATGAGGCTTCATGCCTAGTGGACTTCGTGTAGTGATGAGGCCTCGTGCCTAGTAGACTTCGTGTCATGTTGGGTTACAAGCTGTGTGTATGAGTTTTGAGTTTAAAGTTATCAATTCGATTTAATTACTTGATATTATAGTGAATTACATGAATGGTTGTTCTTTGTTCAATACCTATGATTTATCCACTCTTGGAATCCATTTGGGATTCTAGTTTTGCAGGTTAGGGACGTTATCCACCATTAGGCGTTCGTGTGTCGTACCCTCGCTCAAGGCTCTTAGACTGAAGCATCACGCTAATGGTTCATGTGGAGGTTTAGTGTGGCTCGTACATGTTCTTCTATAATGGGTTGTCTAGCTTTAATGTTAGTAAATCTCAAAAGTCTCCGCTATTCAGTTGTTAAGATAGGAAACTCTGGAGTAGCTAAGGGAGTGAGTTTGTTGTCCTAGTTGAACTAATTAGCCAACATTGTGAGCTGTTAATTGTGGGGTTATAGTTGCGTGTTTGACTCGGATTGGACTCATTGGGGTGCAGCTCCAAGTCTGAACGTTACATCAGTGATCAGACCTCTCCCCTTGGAAGACCAAAGGTATAGTAGCCATATGAACTAAGAATCACATTTTTTGTTGTTGGATATTTAGTGTCTTTAATTCTATTAGAAATATTCTTTAAATCAAGGAGTACCAGGAGAGGATTTTTGGGTTAAAGAAATAAATTTCTGATTACAAAATAAATTGCTATCAATCTTTTTGGCACACTATATGAATCCATGACAAATCGTTCTCTTATTGATTTCAAACCGCTTTTCAGGTAAAGAAAAAGACAAAAAAAACAGCATTACATCATTAAGAATGTCAAATCAGGATAAATTGACAAAACAATCAGAGTTGTTCTAGTCCTTACTCAGAACCAAACCAAAACCTTAATTTAAAATTTGGGTAAAAACACTCAAAATTCACCTCCAGTCTTTGAATCAAACTAATACCAAATCAGATTTTACTCAAATTCCTACCCAAATTGAGGGAGAACCAAAACTTATTCAGATTTCCAACGACTATTTCGTGGTGGATACGTCGCCGGAAGAATTTGTGGTCTTCGTTATCGACTTAGGCAATGGTAAAGAATACAGATCCATAGGTTACAGATGTCGCCGGTTGTAGTTTGTTGTGCTGGAGTGGTCGGACATCAAGAGAGAAAGGGACAAATGCATAGATCGAGATAAAAAGAGAAGCACGTGTGTGTGTGTGTGTGTGTGTGAGAGAGAGAGAGAGAGAGAGAGAGAGATAAGTTAACGATTAGAGATGTTGATATCAAATGGAACTTTTACTCAAAGTTTTACCCAAATTTGAGTGAAAAATTAGGTAAGGGTTGGAGATGCTCTCATAAGTAGCAATTTCTTGAACATGAAATTGGACATTTGCATAATTTGGCACCAAAAAGTGATTTTGTGCCAAATTTTAGCACTCCACTCTGAGTGACTGATTCTATTTTAAAACCAAATAGTCTTGGTGTTAAATAAACTTTTCCTCCATCTCATTTTCCCTACTCATCTTAATTCAACTACCTATATTCCGAGCCCCTTTTTTACCTTCCATTGGTTCAAGCTTCATTTTTTATTTTATTTTATTGAGACATATGGTTTACTTATTTACAAAATTAACTGAATTTTTTTTGGACTCACATGAATAATCCAATTTTGAAAATTTAATTAAAAATCAAATTATATGCCAAATATTTAAAAAGTACAAAGTACAAATTATATGTATTAAATTGTAATGCATTTGTGAACCAGTGGATTGGTGATGTATTAAAAAAGTATATAGTACAAATTATATGTGAAAATGTAAAATGGATCGGTGATGTGGCAAGAATGACTATTCCAAATATAGAACCTTGCCATTTTACAACCAAATTTCCGTCGCGGCTAAAACGTGAAGTTGCATAATTGGTTCTAAATTATAGGGTATAGAACCAAGTTTCCATCACCATTGAAGTTGTTCCAAGGAACAGATTGCAGGATTATAAGCATATACAAAAAAGTGCTTCCCAAGATCATCACAAGCTTGTGCATACAAAATACAGATACTGTACTTCTGTTACATACAGATACTCAGAAACACAACCCAACCCACCCTAGAAAATGAATACAAAATACAAAAGCCAATATTAAAAAAAGAAAAAAACTGATTCAGGTACTATAAATATAATATTGGGTAACTAGAGGTTCCAAAGATTACAGCAAACTTGTGCATTCTAGTTTTCAGTACTTTTTGTTTCATACAGATAATGAAACAAGAAAGCAAAAACAACCCAACACTGCATTATACAAGAAGTCTCTCATCTCTTTCCCTATTTCCTGCTGAACAAACTCCTCAACTTCCCTCTCTCCAACCGCTCGAGCAGCTTCTTCGCCCCCGGAACGTCCATCTCACTCAGCTTCTTCAAGTACCCGATCGCACCGTAAGAAATCATCAGCTTCTTACATCTCTTGCTCGATGCGATTGAAGAGAGGCATGAAACGGCATACTTCTTTGCAGTATTTTGAGGGCTCGGATCGAGCAACTGGACCAAACTAGGCACACATTTCTCATCCCTTTTCACTTCTCTCCTGTTCTGTGAAAAGGTCACTAAACTCGAAATCGCTTGTGCAGCAACTTCCCTGGCACCGTTGGTCTTCGCCTCCAGCATTGTCACAAGAAGGGGAATGCACCCATTTTCGCCCACCAATTTCTTCATATCCGCTGAGTTGGAAATTGCACAAATCGCAGATGCAGCGGCTCTCTGTGCACCGGGGGATCCGGATTTTAAAACGTGAACCAAACGAGGAATAAGACCTAAAGAAACCAAAACATCAATGGAAACTGAGCCTATCAAATTCCTCAATGCCCCGACTGCTGATTCTTGGGGCAATGGCCCGTCGAGATATACCAACAAGCTTCGAATCCCACCTTCCGAAACAACATTCCTTCGGAGAATTTCGTTGCTCGAAGTGAGATTTTGTAGGCATTCGGCTGCATATTCTTTCGATCCCAATAAAATTCCACAATCAAGGAGATTAATCATAACCTTTATAACCCCTTCTTCGGCTAAAGTCTGCCTCACTTCCGGTACAACAGATATATTTTTCACAGTACAAGCGGCTGCAGCCTGTGAAATAGAGTCGCCAATACTACAAATCTCGATCAGCGGCCGGACCCCACCATTTCCGACGATCGAGCGGGCAGTTTCCGGTGACATCGACAATCTTTGGAGAGATATCGCCGCCTTCTCTCTCCCCACCGCGCTACCAGACTCGATGAGTCTAATGAGAGGCGGTAAAACGCTTTCTGAAACAAGCCAATTCTCGCAACTACCAGATTCTGCAAGCGAGCAAATTACTGTTACGGCCTTTTCTCGGATTTTAGGAGAAGTAGCGGTGAGCAATTGGACTAGAGCCGATATATTGCTTCGCCCCAGGACGGACAAAACGTTCTTTTCATCCTCCTTCATGAGCTCGACGAGGGTGTCCAGAGCTTTGTGTTTGGCCTCTAAATGCCCGATTTGAAGGCGAGCAAGCAATTCCCTTATATTTCCGTGACTCAAAGACTCAGTATCTGTAGCAATTGAAACAGTTTGTGAGGGAAAAGTGACCTCACCGAGCACTCCCGTTTTGATCAACAACCCACAGTCGCGCAAATTCAATTCCAACCTCCCACTCAATGCATCGAGATCGCTCTGCATTTGAAGCTTCCCTTCATATTTCTCTTTTGTGCATAGCTCTGCCAATTTGATCGATTCCTTCAAAGTCTTTGAAACAGCCTGCAGTTGTTCTTTGCACAGGGTGTTTTTGGAGAAGCAAGGGTGGCTCGATAAATCCGACAAACGGGAGGGGATTTGCTCCAGCTTTAAAACTATCATCTTCCATCTACTTGGAAACCCCTTGACCTCCTTTGCTTTGTCAAGTGCTAACGGAACAAGATCTTGGGCACGCGATAACCACTCCTCAACCGTAAGGGCATCGGCTGAAACATCGCTACTACCTTCTTCCACCATGGTTTCGTTATGGGCGTGGATCAAACTTATAACCAGAGCTGCAGAAATTGAGAAATTAAATTATTTCAGAAGTAGAGCACTAAACCCAGATTAGAGAAATACCAGACGTGGTTTTTCTTGACACAAAAAGATTTGATAACGCGATTATGAGAGGCATGAATTCAAACAGAACATAGATTAACAGAAAAGCTACCGTGACAGAAAGACTATTAAAAAGCTGTGGGCCGGTAGCAATTATCAAACATCACCCACGCCCTCTTTTTATCATGATTCCACGGTTACCGATCAAAGCCATGACAAAGCTGCAGAAATTTTAAATTCAGAGAGAAAGAGAGAGAATCCTTCATGGGAAAATCAGTAGATGTGATAAAAAAGTAAACAAATTTGGGACACAAGTTCAAAGAGATGACTGAACAACAAAAAAGATGAGATTTTTGCAGAGGAAATGAACAGTAAATGGATCAAAATGAATGGTGGGGAAGAGTAGAGTTTAGAGAAACCAAATCTTGAATGAGGGGAGACCCATATGAAAAAACCCAAAAAAAAAAATTAAAAATTAATCATGTAAGTCAAAGAAAAACTGAAAGATGTGGAGCAGTTACAACAATTCAGACATTTAATTATTGATTTAAACCAACAACTGATCAAACAAAAATTGGATTGGCTTTCGAGAATCTTGCATGATCACATTTGTTTCAGGTTGTTGTCTGGAAACAGGAATCCGACAAGAAAAATAGGAGTAAGAAGTACCTAATGAAAGCCCCACGAGACCTTACCAGAACTTTTGGCAAGTAATCATCTAAGGCAGACCCACATGAAATATAGAAATTAAAACCCAATAATGACCACATATATAGAACATGGAAAAAAAAGCTTACATTTTTCCTCAAAAATATTGGTCAATTCTTAGCTTGATCCTCGAAGTTTCAATTCCTTCCAATTAGACCCTCTTAACTATTTGTAACTTTGTAAGATCCAATGGGTTAGGTTAACAACAACTGCTAACTGCCTGTTTACTAATAGCCTAGGGTGTCACATGCACCTCAAGTTATCCCGAGGACCGATCCAATCGTCCACAAGCGGACCCGATTGAAACGTCATTTAGTTAACCGATGGAGAAGTGTTGCGTGATCTCACGGAGTTTTAGCCCGCGAGGCCGCGACACTTTCCATAAGCTAATTGACCAATTAATTGTGTAAAATCACATGTATGTATCAGGCTTGTGCCTTGTATAATGATAGCAGAGAAATTAAATGAATCAAAGACCAAAGACCTTTCAACGGTTGCCGTCCAGTTGAGGGTGTCGGTGTCACAAATGCCCTCCCCCAAGAAACTGAAGATTTTAATTTAATTTAAAGCCTCTGAATGACTTTCTGATTTGCAACAAAATAAACTGGGCAATATAGTGGATGTGAAGGGTATAATAGTAACTAAAGAACCAAACTTTACTTAACAACTTGGATTTATACACTAGCGTAGTGGAGTAGATCTGATCCAATGGTAAGATTAGGTTAAAAGGAAAGCTGAATTGACATCACTATCCCCCAGAAGCTGTGTATGTAGACTGCAATGGAAGAAAGGGAGAAAAAGACTTGGCTTTGAAGAGAAGATAAGAGTCTCTATCTCCAGTTGTATGTAGAGTGCATTCAAATTTTTTTAATGGGACCAACCACATGTGCAGAAAACAAATTTTAACAGGAAAGCCATATAACTGTGAGTTTCCGCTACGATATTTTTCTTATTTTTGTTGATCTCTATATGTTATCAAACCAGTTAATGTATGTGAGGAGAGTGAACGGATTTAAGAATGGCCGAAAATACGGCGGTGGAAACTCAGCCTAAATGTACAAATAAAAGTACCTCAAAAATGAAGTGGATTGGCCCTTTCAATGTCATTCACAGTGTTAACCTTTATTTTAGCCACCCAAGAGCAATCTACTGCTTCTGAAAGCTGGAAAAAAAAAAAAAAAGTTTTGAAGGTAACAAACAAGATCAAAATAGCCAAATAGATAGAGAGAGTGCTTGTAGAAGAGGAAAAATTGGATTCCCCATTTGATTTTATGGGAAATCTCATAAAATTAGAGATAGAGAGAGTGCTTGTACAAGAGGAAAAAAATTGGATTTTCCATTTGATTTTATGGGAAATCCCATAAAATTAGAGGGCTCATACGTTTTCATTGGATAAAATTACTTGAGAGTGTGATAGCTTTAAAATTTTAGCAAAATGAAAAAATAAAACCATTGATTTTATGAAATGGGAAAAAGGCCTGATGGAATACACAGCTAGGAAAACCCATGAAACTAAAATCAAAGTGTTGGAGAGAAAGAAGAGAGAAAATAAAATTTTTCCCTCCTCTTGTTTGGTTTGGAGAGAAAGAAGAGAGAAAATAAAAAATCAAAGTGTTGTGAATAGTACAATTTTCCTCCCAATTTCCTCTCACTTTTCTCTCATTTTATTTTCTCTTCTTTTCCTTTCTCTTCCACATGTTCCAAACAAACCCTAAAGGGAAAAGAAAAGGGTTTATCGAAGAGGAAATAAAAAAGTTAATTCCTTTTTTGTCCCTGAAGCAAGTTAGCAAAGAAAGGAAGCAAAGCTAAGTTCAAGAACTAACCTTTAAGACTCAGAATGAAGAAGTTGATCCTTTTTCCAGCAGAAAGCAACTCGCAACAGATAATCCCCAAATTTCTCTCTCTCTCTCTCTCTCTCTCTCTCTCTCTAACAACCTATCAAGAATTGATCTAAATCTCCAACGACACTCCAACCCAGAATTAGTTTCTAAGAAAAAGAAAAACCCACAAGACTTGATCTTCAAAACTCTCTCTCAAGAGCAGAAACGAGAAACCCAGAAAACTATATTGCTGAAGAAGAAGGAGGAGGAGGAGGGGAGGGTACATCATCAAACGGTCGAAAATCAGAAGAAATTTGAATTGGGTATAATAAGCCAAGAAATTAAAGCAAATATCGAGGCTGTAAAACACGAGAGGACAAAGAGACGCGGACTGAGAGAGAGAGAGAGAGAGAACAATCGCATTCAAAAATAAAAAACAAAACCCTTTCTTCAAATCTCAAATCTCTCTCTCTAGAAATGTCAGAAGCTGCTGAGTTCTGTCGCCTGGATTCTCTCACTAGAAAATAAACAACGAATATATGTTCTACAGAGTGGTGGGGGAGAGAAGGACAGGGGGAGGAGAGAGAAAGGGGAGAGATATCAAATATGGTTGTGTTCGGACGACCACCTTAAATGTCGAGCTAGAGAGAAGATCCGACGGCTATTAGTCGGGATAGGGGAGTGGATCTGACAGTTGGGATTTGTTGGAAATTCGAAAGTTTTTTTTTTTTTTTTTGAATTTTTCTAGATTACCGAGGTGGTGACCTGGCGGTTCTTGGCCACGTGTGTGGTGGGGACCGCTTAAAGTGTAGTTGTACACTTTGAAAGTAAAGTTGCACGTCTGAAAGTGTAAAAAATTACTACTCCAAAACCCATTGACAAGAATGGTGGCATGAGAGTGCTGGTGAAAATGACGAATACGCCCCCGCAGTGTATTTCTTTTATTTTATTTTTTTTCGGCGGTCAAGGGACCTAGAGCATACGCACACCTCAATTAATCTATTTCTAATCCGGTCAATGATAGTATTCATGCCTTGTAGAGTTGTTTTATATAACTAAAAAATTAAGTAGGATTATTAAATTATTTTACGGATTTAAGTATAATAACACTCTCTCTGTCCAGATTTGTTGGTCCATTTTGGAGATTCCAATTTTTTTTCCATTACCTTTTGAGTTTGTTAATTTCCTATTTTATCCTCAATCTCTCCATTTAATACTCCCTCTTTTCTAATTTGATAATCCACTGCGAAACTACGTGCAATTTTCGAACTAAAAAATAATATAGTTACAATTTTTTTTTTTTTATCAATATGGATCTTGTTTGATAAATCTCATTCAGAACTTTAATACGGTGCAAAAAAAATTTCAAAAATGTAAAAACATTATTTTAAAAAAATAGTTTTTGAGTTGTTATTTTAAGTTTTAGAAAAGGGGCAAAAAAGTAAAATTTTCATACTTTATCCTTTGACTTATGAAAATGGACAAACATTTTAGGACTTGAAAAAGTATGTTTGTGGACTAACAAATCCGAACGGAGGGAGTATGTATTAAATTTTTTTTTCCCCCCTTGTTGAACCATGTTGTGGTTTCCATTTTTAACATCCATTGCTAAAAGTCATTTTTATCTAAAAAGTGCTAAAGGTTTTTTTTTCCCCCCTTGTTGAACCATGTTGGGGTTTCCATTTTTAACATCCATTGCTAAAAGTCATTTTTATCTAAAAAGTACTAAAAATTATACTACATCCATCCCAAAAATATAGTCTCTCGTTCCATTCTAACTGGATAAAAAATCGATTATATCTTTCAATTGATAATTTATTTCATATGCAATATGCATCTTGTTTGATAGATCTCAATTAAATCTAAAATACAAAGTTTTTCAAAACACATAAAACATCGTAAATTATAAAATATATTACATTGAAAAGTGTCATGAACTCCCAAAAGGGATTATATTTTTGGGACGGAGGGAGTAGGCAATAAAAACAGGAAACTCAGCCTGAATTATTTCTCTCTAAACAAATATGGTGCCAAAATAGTAGTTTTAGCTAGGGGTGATAATTTATAACACGACATGATAACGCGACGTGAATACGACACGAAGTTAGTGAGTTAGTATTTAGTATTTTTGACACGAAACCCGTATATGACACGATTAGTAAACAAGTCGGTTTCGATTTCAATCCACATAACCCGAGAACGATACGAATTAACTTGTCCGTCTATTTGTGTCAACACAGTAACTCGAAAAGAACACGAACTAGCCGCACAATCTGAGAATGACATGAATTAATTGTGTCGTGTTCGGGTCATCTGACTAAACAGGTCGTTTTCAAGTTAATCGTGTCAATCCGTGTTGTAATCGAGTTGACACGATTAATAGAAGGTCGAATTAAGGTTCAAATTTCTTGACACGAATAATTAAACAAGTTGTGTTCGGATTGAGGGGAAATATCGATTTGATGCGACACGAACACAATACCTAGCCCTAGTTTTAGCCCAAACAAGTTGAATAATTTCTCATCAATATTCATAATTCTACTTAACTTTTTAGGCCTAGACATCCCAAAAGTTTTTCATTTACTTTGTTTTTTAGTACTGTAATTTTATTAAGCTAAATTACTATTACGATAGAATACATTGATGCTAGTCTATCTGTTCGAATGAGTCTTGCTAACGTGTGCTCAATGGGCACATAATAAGCACACAAACAAATAAAAATATACACGAATGGGTCTTGCTAACTTGTGCTCAATGGGCACATAATAAGCTCACAAACAAATAAAAATATACATACTTCAATACATTTTTGTTATACTTTTCAATGCACTTTCACATTTTTCTATAAATTTTTCACATTTTTCAATACACTTTTTCAACTTTAAGCATTTTCCCTGTTAGAATTGAAAGACTCTTAGCACTTAATTATTGTATTTGATAATACAATGTCACAACAAAATGACTACACATGACCCGCAATTAAATAGCATTAGAGTCCTTCTATTCTCAATTTATTGGGCTGACGAGAAGTAAAAGAAAAAGACAAAAAAACATACATTTCAGTATGTTTTTTACGCATTTTAAAACATCTTTATAAATTTTTATACATTTTTCATACATTTCAATATAATTTTTAAACCTTAACAACATCCTATTAGACTGATTATAGAATTTTCTTCTTCAGAAATACAAGGGGTACTGATCCCATTGTACCGACAATGTACAGAAGGCGTCGGGGACCCCCTTGCGGGTCCCAAATGATCAATCCGAACCGTTGATTAATCTCAGAATCGAATTCCGAGAGAGCCGTGTGGGAATCGTTTCAATCGGACGACCCTATGATCTCAATCCAAAATCACCTCATTTCATTCAAATGCTCCGTCTGTGCATGCCAGTACCCTTTGGTCGGTACGTATAGAATGGTTCTTTCCTTTTAACATTACACCCGCAATAGTTGTTATTCCTACGAACAAAGAATACCAGACAGGCCAGGAAAAGACATTAAGTGATGGATTGGTTTTGCAACTACAGGAGAAAAAAGGGAAAGGTGTCGCATACTCATATTTTTAGGACCAATCTTATAATTGATTTGTCACATTATCATATACGCTCATTTATGTTGATTATTGAAAATATTCACCTTATAGGACACGCCAAAAATAATAAAAACACCAAAATTTAAGTTTATTTGATGTCAAAAAAGGCACCATGAGAATAAAAAAAATGAACTCATAGAAAAGATTGTTTCTGATCATGCATTATTGACATCCTATAAACTTGAATTTCAGTGTTTTCTCATTTTTGACGTGTTTTATAAGGTGAATGTTTCCTATCATCAAAATGATTGAACACACGTGGTAAGAGCATCCCCAACAATAACTCCTCCAAAAAGTTTGTGAACAGCGCACATATCTATTATAATTTGACATTTTTTCTATCAACATTCCAACAACACTCTCTATTTTACTTACTTTCTATTAACATCTTAATATTTATTGAGAAAGAAACTTGTGTCCCTCAACAATTGGCCGAAAAGGGAGGAGAGAGAAAATGTTCATCAATGGGTAGTGAACAGTGCCTCTCCAAAAGTGGGGTTATTTGTTCAAGCACTGTTCATCAAAGTATTTTAGGGAGATGTTTGTTGAGGCTCTCGGAGGATTGATTTGAAGTTTGGCTCCCTATTATAGCTAAAGTTATCAATATAGGAACTTCCTATTAGGAAGCCTGTTGGGCTTAGGGGTGCACACGGTCCGGATTGGACCGGTTTTCTAGAAATCCAATAACCGGACCATTTTGATCGGTTCTAGAAAATTAAGAACCAAACTTAACCAACGCACATGTAGAACCTGTCCAGATCCAAGTTGCCAGACTGGACTAATTTTGGTTCGGTTCCGGTTCTACCCAATTAAGGAACACTTTACCACGACACATGAATTCAAAAGATTATTTAGAATTTAGAGCACTGAAACACTTCATAAAATAATAGTTTTAGGGTTAGAAGAATCAAGAGATATTGTAAAGAAATATAAAAGAAAGAAAAAATTAAGAAGCAGATCGAGATTAGAGAGTAAGACAATCGGGTTTTGCTTTGAATAGCAATTGTGAAATTAAGGTGGAATAAAAAGAATTGAAATTGGTAATTTGATATTATTAGATTATAGTAAATACATTAAAATATCTTAACAAAATAGATTTTTATTCTAAATAGACATAAAAGTATATCTTACTAGAAAAGACAATATTAACTTACCAAATCAAGATACATAATATATATATATATATAGGAAGATGTTCTATTAAGGACTCCCTCACGGATCTTCTCTGTGAGGACCACCCCTTTCTGATTTTTCGGACAAAATTTCGACGATCCTAACCGCTCAATGTGTTTAAAACATGTTTTCCATGGCCAACGCGAGGAATCACAAAAAAAAAATACCCGAAAGGACTTCATCCGAGCAGTTTTTCATAATAACCGTACATATATAGTTTATCGAAAAAAGCTAGAATGAAGCCCTTCCGGATATTTTTTTTGGAAAAATCCTCACGGTGACCCTTAAAAACACGTTTTAAATATATTGAGCGGTTCGGATCGTCGAGATTCAACCCCAATCCATGAGGTCTGCAAATTGGGAGTTTGAAGGAGTCCTTAGTAGAACGGGATTGCATGTATATATATATATATATATATATATATATATATATATATATATAATAAATATTAATGTTATACGGTCTGGTTCGGTCCTAACCGTGGTTATGAAATTGAGAACCAGTAATCGAATCATAATTACCAGTTCTTAGGTTTTGAGAACCATAACCTGACTAATGAATTGTAGAACCTAACCAAATTGACCGATTCGGTCCGGATCGGATTGGTTTGTCGGTTATATCGATTTTTTTGTGCACTCCTAGTTGGGCTTGCCCAATATGGCAATTTGGTTGTAAGTTCGATCGTAAAAATGGATTCTTCACTAGACTTTCCCAAGGAAAAAATGATGATGACAAAAATGATTTGTGGTGGTTGTGCGTCGTGGACAACTGGGCAACATA
This sequence comes from Vaccinium darrowii, assembly GCA_020921065.1. Classification (NCBI taxonomy): domain Eukaryota; kingdom Viridiplantae; phylum Streptophyta; class Magnoliopsida; order Ericales; family Ericaceae; genus Vaccinium; species Vaccinium darrowii. The sequence goes on along the minus strand of CM037157.1, from coordinate 27,086,608 downwards.
ATTTGAGCCATGCTTTCTTGATTTGGGTCATCATTTCAATTTGAAAAAAAGGTCTCGTTTTCTAGACATTTGAGCCACAAAGGAGCAGTAAAACTTTGTTTGAAAATTAAACGAGTTTCAAAGTACATGGGACAAAAAATGGCCCCGGGCGAGTGCTATGTTGGGCCGATAATCACCGTTCGTGATCAGTAATGGACGGCAGCGAAAACCATACATGAGACATGGTTCCAAAAAGTTTTCATGAAACAAAAATGCGACGCATCCAATTCTACATTGATTCTTACATCTTTGTTTACAAGTGACCAAAATCTCATCCTCTCATTGTGAGAGAGGAATATAATTACATAACGTACCAGGTACTTTCAGAGTTAACTTTGCAAATCACTCCACTTTCGAGAGAGTTTTACATCATCTTTATCGCAAGTGGTAGAAAGAATCAACTTTGCAAAGTACACTTTTAAAAAAGTTTCTCAAATGTTTTCTTGGTGATTCTATTGAAATTTGCCAGCAGCCCCCTTGAATAGAACCGGTTCAAGCAGATATTGGGTAGCCCCACTTCAACCCTTTCAAGCTTCGGTTGTCCGCAAAAATGATACTTGTACAATCATTTCATCTCCGACCATTTACAACTCTCTCACATACATGTGAGGCCCACATCCATAATTGTGTGTGGACCCTACGTGTATGTGAGGGGGTTGTAAATGGTTGAAGATGAAATGGTTGTACATGAAGACTTGTTCGTTTGGCAGCACTACCGTTGGGCAGAGAAGGAAAAAACGAAAACGATAAACTCGTACCAAAATAGATTAACCTCTTTGGATTTTAAGAATTTGTAGTACAATTTGTTTCCTAAGCGCATGGGGCATATAAGCATATTAGAAAAGCGAAAAGAAAAAAAAATTGAAAACGTTTTTTAGTCTTTTCGTCGAATACGTATCCCTATTTGAATGAGTACGGTATGAATCCCTTGAATCACTTTGATTCATAATTCTTGTTTGGGCGGATGGATACGGTATCCAATTGAGTAGATTTTTATTTTGATAAATTAAAAAATTATTTTAAAATTAATAAAATACTAGGATCATTTGTGTGGGATCTGAGATGGACGCCATACATTGATCGGTACCCATAGCATAACTCAATTTAGAATTTCTCTCTAAAAAAAAAGCAAATTATTGTAAACGAGGAAAGGAAAGAAAAAACATAGGGCCAGTTTCACTTACATCCCCTGAGGTTTTTGACAAATACAGAGACATTCTCTACTTTTTTTTCTGAAATTCTATTGCCCTATCTTACTTTTGAAAATAATTGTCATTTACCTCCACTGCCGTTACTTTAAGGCTAACGGTGTCAACTTTTTGCGTGAAATGACCGAAATGCCCTTAGTACATATTCTCCACCCATTTTTTTTTTTTTATAAAAAAAGTAGAGTTAAATTTTTTTTCCGACAACATTAAATCGTTTTTCATTTTGAAAAAAATAGTTTTCAAACAAAAAGTATTAAAGAAGTTTTTTTCAATTTTTTTTTTTCATTTTGAATATGTTTTGTAGGGGAAAAAGCTAGTCTAGTTTTGAAAATAGTTTTTTAAACTTTCTTTTGAAATTTATTTTTCAGATTTAAAAAAATAAACTAAATTTTTTTTTTTTAAATAACAGTTCACCAAAAACTAATTTTTTTATCCAAGACAGTAAACTTTATTTTTTTAAATCTGAAAAATAAAATTAAAAAAACTACTATTTTCAAAACAAGTTTTTTTTTTCCTACAAAAATATTCAAACTGAAAAAAAAATTAAAAAAAATTCTTTGATACTTTTTGTTCTATAATTATTTTTTTCAAAATGAAAAACGATTTAATTTTGTTGGAAAAAATGTTTAACTCTACTTTTTTTAAAAAAAATGGGCGGAGAATATATACTAAGGGTGTTTCAGTCATTTTACGCAAAAAGTTAACACCGTTAGCATTAAAGTAACAATATGGGAGGTAAGTAATAATTATTTTCAAAAGTACGATAGGGAAGTGAAATTTCAGAAAAAGTAAGAGAGGTCTCTGTATTTGTTAGAAATCTCAAGGGAGGTAAGTGAAATTTACCCAAAAACATAAAACCAACTGAAGTGAACACAAGCGAAGTTAACTGAGATGTGGGAGAAAACTGAAAAAAAGCTTTGAGTTTAACTTGCTCGTTTTTTCCCTCTGCGCCCAAAAGCGCTGCCAAACGGAGCTTAAAAAGGGTGAAGTAGGGCTACTCAATATCTGCTTGAAATGGTGCCGTCAAAGGTTTGGCGGCAAGCCCCGATGGCAATTCAACCCGCCCCCTCCGCCCGGAACGGGTATTTGTTAAATTTTTTGGGCATAGGATTGGGCTCGGGAGGGAATTGAAAAAACTCACGAGGTTATCATAGGGTTAGGGTAGACACCAACCTTCCCCCTAAATTCTTTTTATGCATTAAATTTTATTTTTATTCTTTTATTTTTATCCCTACAACTAAAATATCACATTATACATCAATTATTTTTTCACTTTCCTTATAGACAGTAGATATTGTTTAAGCTGTAATAGATATTTTGTGAACTTTAATTAAATGTGATCCTAAAACATATTTTCTTAATATGTAAAAAAATAAAATAATAATAAGAGTGAGTTGGGGCAGGTAAACCCGTTACTTGATGGGGACAGGATAGAGAGTACCCATCCATTACTCAGTCGGGTATGGCATACCCGCGCCGCCTCATTGCCATTCCCCTGCCGCCCCTTGGCAGGGCAGGCCCCCGCGTCTGAAAGGGGGCCTAAACCAGTTCAATATGTCATAGTAGCTCTGCCAGGAAAGGAGAGAGAGAGAGAGAGAGAAAGAGAGAGATTGATTTGGAATATTCATATACCTAAGAACATTCATCCACGGTTCAAATTCAAGGTGAAAACAGCAATTGTAGTTTTACAAAGACCCATTAAGAGAGAGAGATCCACAACAAATCACAAGGGTGTTCAACAGACATCCTTTATTAGGCAATTCAGACAACCTAGCACTTCCATTTGCCAAGAGTTACCAACTTGCCATCAGAAGTGCAAACTCCAAAATAAATAACTAGCATCGCACAAACCACAAGAAAAGAAGGGGCACAAGAAGAAAGTGGTCGCAAACTACAGTAACAAGTCCTACTCACCGCTTGCTTAGAAATCCCTTTCTACTCTTCAGGACCGAGATCTCTCTCTTGGCGGAGGTGAACGGCTGCATTGTCAATACACATACAAAATTGGTCAAGACTACACAGCACATGAGAACAGCTTTGACAAGACATGAGGGGTATAAAGACACAGCCCGGAGTCGCCGGCCGAATTCAATTTTCCAAGCGTCTCTCTTCGCTCTCCACATTAGGACAAGGTGGTCTGTACACCCAATGGGCATGCCCTTCAAATCTTAGGAAACCAAACTATCGATATGCACAGTCAAATCTGACGCATTTGAGATGAGTTGAAGATTGGGTAAAGAATAAAAACCTAAGCACATGGATAAGTCCACCAGCCTCATGTATTTGTGTCCAATGTACATCAAATACAGATACATGCCGCTTTTTATGATACTTTTTCCACTCTAACATGATGGGATCATGCTAGGACACTTCAGAGACACATTAGGCCAGAATGTAATTTTAAAAGTTGGGCCAAAGTCAAAGTCTCCATAGATGCTTAGTTCAATACAGTGGCTACTAATTGCATCTTCATGATGTTAACACTAATGTTATTCTTTTTCCACTAATTTGACACAAATATATTTTATTTATCTTATTTTTATATGACTTAGTAATAAACAAGAATAATACATCTACCGTGGCCCCCGAGTGTCGGTGTCCTAACTTTTTTAACAAACAACCATATCCGTCTTGTGTCTTGAGTCCATATTTATGCTTCTTAGATAGTAGAAGTTTAGTACAAAAAGGTTTCAGGAATGAAAAACTAGGGGGCACTTTGGAAACATTCTATAGTAGCATTGCCTGGTACTATCTTTGAGCAAGCATGTTGATTCTTTATGCTTCCTTTTCCTTATGACAAACGGAACCTGAAGAATATTTATTCTAGACCATAAAATAACAATAAGAGTACCAACCTGGGATATCGCTCATTGTCTGGGCTTTCTCCTCTATCATGTCGGGGACTTCCCCTCGGTTCGGATCTGGAAATAGGGTTGGATCCGCGCCCATAGTCAGGGCTACCCCTATCTCGACGATATGGACTGGGAGAACGTCTGCGATCATAACTTCTTCTCTCCGGAGATATGTCACGTCCTCTGTTATCAGGGCTGTAACCATTTCGTTTGTCGTCGTCGTCACGAACTGCATATTCCACTGAAATAACTCGGTCCAAGAGCTTGCTGTTACCATTATTTAACAATTGAGTATAAGTCATCTTTGTGGAAGCAAAGAGAAAACCGAAGTGGTCAGAAGGCCTGTCTGCACTTGCAGTGATGAAGCAAGGAATTGTGTTTGGGGTTAAGTGTAGCCAAGGAAAAAATGTTTGCTTTTAAAAAATGAAGTTCATACATTAAAGTCATGATAATTATTTATTATTAAACAGGTATTGCATAATGATGGAACAAGTGGAAGCACGCAGTGGTTTTGGAGGAATACTCATAAAATCGAGAGGCAATAAATATATAGGGCCAATCCTATACGGATTATAAAATTCAAGAATCATACGAATAACAAAAAGACTACAAAAAGACTACAATAAGGTCGAGGACTCAAGGGGGACCATGCTGAGGGCCATCCTCAGCCTCCCACTGCATTCATTCCTTCCCATTTGGAAAAGCTAGAAATAATACATCAACATGGCCAACCTCAATAAAACAATTGCTTATAAAATATGTTTGGGGAGGCAAAGTGGATATGATCCACAAGGCTTGACTGTGCATCTTTCTTTCACCAAATGTCGACTGTCCCCTCACTTTAAAATGATAAAGAAAGCAACTAAGTGCAATTACTTTCTGTAGAACTCAACCCAATTCCCTTTCTCCAACCCAAAAAACACCCTAAACCTCCCTATATTGCATTTTCTGCATCCCTAACATTTAATTTCTCTAAAATTACCATTTTCAGGAAACAATATAGTTTTCCTTGTCTAGTCAGGACTACTATAAGGACTGAATAACACCCATCTACACAAAAGAATGCATATCAGGTATAAATAATAATAAATAAATAAAAAAAACTGAAAGCTATACTGCATTCTAAAAGAAAATCTACAAAATCTAAGCCCAAGAGAATAAATCGTAGTAAAGGTTTAAGCAAAATCAAACCTCATGTTTGTTGCCTCCAATGCTCTAGTAGCATCCTCTTGTGATTCATACTGAATGAAGCCGAAATTCCTTCTGATCCTTACATTCAGTATCTTTCCATATGGTTCAAAGTGCTTTTCCAGGTCTCTTGTCCTCGTATGGACTGTGTCAAAATTAATGACAAACAAGGTTTTTGAGGGTCTCGTATTAGCTGAAGACCTTCTTGAGCTGTCAGCCCTTCTAACATCACGTTCTTGCTGCAACGAAAGTATTTGTTCAGATCAAGCCATCACCAAGTTTGTAGTTTAATTACCAAGGGGATGCTAGAAAACAATTAAAGGGAACTAAGCCCAGCCCGGTCTGTAATATTCACGACAAACAAAGTCCCTTCATAAGACAAATTCGATAAGATAGCAGGAAAAGAAAGTAGATATAGAAGGGAAGAAGTATAAATTGTTGTCTTGGAGCAGGGTTAGCACCAATACAAACATCAAACTACACATCTTGTTCGGAATTCTATTTGTTCATCTCAATAAAAGTGATTGTGGAAAATGATAAGGGGGGAAAAAAAGGATAAAATTTCAATGGAGTGCTCAAAGGCCTGCAATACCTTAGTCCATTCAACACGAATCCGACGCCCCTTCCTACCAAATTCTATCCTGTCCAGTCTTCGTATTGCATCTTCAGCATCTCTCTCATCCTCCATATATATGAAAGCAAATCCTGTGGGGTCAAAATGACAAGCCAAGATGCTTATAGTGCATATAATAACAAACTGGTAAGGAGCCACACAAAGAATTTTGAAATTTTTATCAGTGCAAAAGCAAGTGATAAGGTAAAAAAGTGGGTCGAGAAGCTTCTCCTGAAGACACTTTTACGATATGTCATTATGTTGCCCGTTCCGTTTAACCGATAAACAGAACAGATGAAAAAACAGAATGCAAAAACCAACAGGAAGTGAAAACAACACCTGCCATTAGGTCTGAGATGGTCATGATTCTATGTGGAAACTGAGGACTGAGCAAATGTCATGAGGAATGAAAAAGCAATAGTGTCACAGGAAAATGTAAGATGGTGGTGCCATGGCAGATCAGGTTGGTTCTTCTTGATAAACACAAAGTATGGACCTTGGTCATACAAGTAACCTTGGTCACAAACCAGATATGAAATTCAGATGACCCATCAACCCAGGTGGAGCATGTATATTCCACGTAATCCTGCGCCAGAGAAATCGTTGAGTGTGGAGTTTACACCACGAGGAAACACCCATTTTCCTTCAAGGCAAAATATAATCTACACATCATACAAAAATAAGTATTAAAAAAAAAACTATTGACCCTTTATCAGCTGAGAGCATTCCCAAGAGCTATGACCCTCTGAGTATCAGTTGACAACTTTCTCTAATAGGTATTGTGCATGCAAAGACCCACGCCTCGCTTTGCCAGCCTGATAACTAATAAAAGCTGTGCCTACCAACATGGCCAAATAATTCAAGCCCAAGTTACTTAGCAGCAAATAAATCCTTCCTTATATGTTAGTTAATCCATACATATCTCCCCAGTGTCGAACTGTCATTTCAGGGATGTTATAATCACCCTCAAGTGGTGATGTCCTCATTACATCAGATGGCCTAATAACATTCCCCCCTGTGGCCATGATGCGAGACTTCTGTATGACACTTTACTGCTACTCATGGAATCCAATAGGTAGGTTCTACAGATTCTAGAGGTGGCTCCGACCATATAGATCGGGGTGTTGGTCTAATACCACTTTTAATGATCCATCTCTTGCTGGCCTAGTCACTTGTGAAAGTGGACCAACCAACATGGCCCAAAAGCTCAAGCCCAATTTACTTCGTAGCCAGTAAGTGTTTCCTTATATTACTTAACCTGTTCGTATCCACAGATGTCGGACTACCATTTAGGGAAGTAGCAGAATACTTCCTTAACCTTTTTTTATGATAAGTACAGAATACTTCCTTAACATACGTATCAGTAAAGAATAAAGCCATTATAAAGGTGTACTCCAAAAGGACCAAAACAGAATAAGTGAGGTTAAGTGTCCAGTAATGGCACGAGAGTCTTGTTATGTGGTGCAGAGTGCTGTGAGGAAGGGTCAACGGTTTCTGAATGACATTTTGCATTATTATATACCAAACGTTTCCTTTAGTACACTTCCAATAACGCACTCACACTCAAAGTAAAATTCTTTTTCTATTGCTTCATATGGTCTGATAGTGCATTGGCCATGCACTAGGGGAGCCAATAAAGCTAAACACTGGACATTTCATACACAAATATCACAGTTTAACAGCATACGGAAGTTGCATGCATTGACAATATTGTTGACTCACAGACGTTTAACCTGTGAATTCTGCCCAACTCTGTTAAGTAGATCACTAGTTGCAAAAAGCAGTCTTTGGGGATTGTGCTAGAACCACATAACTACATTAAGACAGCTGCACGTCTTACTGATTTTTCTTAAAGCTTGACCACCCCAGGTGAGCTTGAATAACAAGCAAACTACATATATTAATGGAAGACAGCATGACAAAAAGAACAAAGGCAACACCTCTTTGAAATGGTCAAAAGATCAACAACAAAATTTATGACTTACCAGATTTAATATCCACCCTCTCAACTCTTCCATATCTTCTGAAAAGTCGCTCGACCTCTGACTGCCGAACATCAAAATCTAGATTGCCAACAAATATCGGCCTCATCTTCTGTAAAGCTCAAAATGAAAAAATTGTTCTTGAATCTAAATAGAAAATAAAAGAAAAACAAGAATTTAAACAAGAACAAATTCAATTAGTCAAATTATGAGCTAATAAAAACATCAAAGAATGACCAGAGGAATACAATAAAAGAGTGGCAAAGCCATAGTGCCATCACAACTTCAATCTTGAGCATGAATTAAACAATCACAGCAAGTGCATGCAAATTTATCTTGCCAAGGCTATTTTGACAAAATAGCACATAACGGATTACGACAAATAATGCATGAGGATAACTGACTCTTGAATCTTGATTACCAACTGCCACTAGACCAAGTGAATGATAAATCTCACAGCTCAAGACAGGATTAACTGATTCTTGAATCCTGATTAGAACAGGGAATCAGAAAAGAAATTACTAAACCAAGAAAAAGTAAACAGTAGCTCAGCAATTTGGTGAAACTATATAGGGTAAAATCCATGAGATTTTTTTAATGATCTCTTTTCCTTCTTAACTAAAATGGTCCATGCTAATCTCAGTCTATCGACAATTATTCCTTTGATTTCTTCTAGACCTTATTAGCAATTACACAATATCATTGTCACCACAAATAGCATATTAACTTTCATTTGACAGGAAAAGAGATGGTTTAAATGCCAAATTTAGAGAAGCTATCAAATTACTAGTCAAACTGGAAGTAACACAAGTCATGAACACTGAGAATGGGCTGAATGGCACCAATTTCTTCAAAATAACATCCCTTAACTGAACACAATGATCAACAATTTCTCTTCATTGTAAGAAGCAAAAAATGGCCTAGGATAATGGGGCACATTGATTAGAAAATTCCATTTACCCCAACAGAACAATGTAGTTGGTCTGCCACGACAAAATTAAAATATACATACAGAAAAGTAGATTGTCCTTATGATTTGGAAGTCCTACTTTTAGTATTTAATGAATCTATGGAAGTAGTTGCCCAGACCTCTTACACGGACTCGGTATGGCCTGTAAGGGTATCTGGTGTGGGTACGTTTCTAGATGTCAAACTTCACCAATATGAAATCTAAGGATATCGGGATATGTTTCCAAATGTTAAATACAGATAACAGACATGTTTTGAGTACTTATTTGTATTGGACATTGTATCAGTAGAAAACTACTCGAAATTAAATAGAATAAAAAAGAAGATATGAATTTCCAAGTTCTACCTATGTGGAAAAGGTTAAAAGTTGGAAATGATACTTCAAAAGTCAAAACTAATGCGGACTTTTCTCGCTCTCCAAATCCCATAAGAACTATCGGATCCAAGTGTCCAAAATGGGTGTACTAAAACAAATTCAGGCATCATAATGGAAAAATCAAATTTGCCACCAAAGGAACTATGGCAGATCTATGAATGGTAACGGCTAGATCACACAAAACCAAATTCCAGTGACTAAAGAGAGATCACAAAATTCGAGCAAACGGATAAGTTCGACAAATGAAGAGCACAAGAAGTCTATTACAATCGTGAAACTTTAACAAATTTCCTACCTTTTGGGTGAAGCTTTCCGAGATGCAAACGATGAGAGAATCGTTGGACGTCGTAATATCAAGCTCTACAAAAGAAAACAAATCAAAAATGGTGAAATACAAACCCTAGAGAGAGAGAGAGACAGAAACGGCGCTCACAGTAACTAGTGCGAAAAGATGCGTTTCCAGTGATTGGGCAATTTGGGCTGAGCCGTTCAAACAAAAAAAAAAAGTGATTTGGGTTAAATCCACCATTGTTTGGTTGGGCCGGCCTGGTCAAATCTAAGACGGTGTTTGGAAGGTTCATTTCAAATTTTTATTGTTCAACTTTTTGGCTTTTTGGCCGTTTATATAATAGTTAGAATGTGTTTTAAATTTATTAGAGACTTTGAGAGAAATGTGTAAAATGTATTTTGCAACAATATTAGTGTTTAAGAGATACGTGCAGAATACATTTTGCAGGTTTTCTTGTTAATCAAAATGGGAAAAGTGGAAAATGAAAAGTCTTTTTCCAGCCTATTTTTAATGTCAAAAAACTAAAACACATTCTCATATAATACATTTTTCATTTTCCAGCAAATAACTAATAGCCAATAATACAAAAATGAAACGTAGAAAATAGGCCCTCTTTCTTCTCAGGCCCAGTTTTCGAAAAGATTTTAGCACCCAGGTGCTAAAATCATGATATTTCAAATAAAAAAATAAAGTGGTTCCGTGTATCGTTTTTCGATTTTTTTCACACCAAATTAAAGTGCTCCTCGTGTACTTTAATTTGGTGCGAAAAAAATCGAAAAACAATACACGGAATCACTTCATTTCTTGATTTAAAATATCATGATTTTAGCACCTGGGTGCTAAAATCTTTTTGAAAACTGAGCCTCAGAATTGTTAGAAGGGTTATTGAGGGTCATTTCAAAAAAGGAAGAAGAAAATTTAGTTTTTGGATTCTTGATTATTGGTTTTCAAATTTCCATTATATGATCCCTAAAATTATTTGAATAGTATGCGGAATAATTTTTTTTTTATTACACTCCTATTTGGAATAATAAGCCAAATAATAATTTTTTAAATTTTAGCAATTTACACCATACCTAGTTTTTATTAGTAACCCTATTAATCGCAAGATTAACCTACTTCTTTAACCTTACCTTTCATTGTTTATTTTTTAATTTACACAATTATAATATTATACACATATAAGTAAAAACGTCATTCAATTGTAAATTTTAAAAAAATTGATTCACCTTCTTTATGATTGAGGATAATAGTTGACATAATAGTTTACCTTCTTTGTTTAAAGTCATTTAGTTCTTAAATATTCCTTACGTTTGAAGATAAGGGATAGTTTTTAAAACTAAGTCCCCGATTGGATGCGGGATAAGTTTTGGTGGGATTAAATAGTAGGGGGGATAAGATAGTAAGGGGTATTAGTTAGTAAGGGTGGATTCACATTGATGTGATGTTTATGGAGGGAGGATTAAATAGTACGTGGTTTGGATGAATTTGTGATAAAATGAGATAAAGTTGGGTGGATGATCTAAAAAGCGGACAAATGACTTATTTGCCCTTGTGCATGGGTAATATTAAATATTACGATAAAATAAATACATAAATACAAACTAATTAAATTAATTATACTTTTCAATAAATATGATATAATAATTACTTTTATTAATTATATCTAAAATTAAAATATTTAATTATTATTTTTAATTATTCATTTTCAATAATATTTCGAAGTTTAATTTTTTGCTTTTTTTTTTTCTTTCTAATTGTAAGTTGGGGAATAAAGTCTTTGAATACATTGAGTATTCTCACATTATCATCAACCAAGGTGAAAAAAGGATAAAGAGAAGAAAACAAAACTTAAATCCAGGAAACAGTAAGAACCATACATAAGTTAAAGAGTTGTGGGGTTCAAATTAGTAATTTTTATGTTACTCCCCAACAATGTCAAATTCTAAAGTATAAAAAATTTTAAATTTTTTTGTATCAAATTAAAGATCTCAATTTTTAGTTTAATTTGATGCAAAAAAAAGTATAAAAATTAATGTGAAAATACTTTATTTCTTGATCCGAAGGATATTGCAAAGCAAGGCAACAATGTTAAATTCTAAAGTATAAAATTTTTCAAATTTTTTTGTATCAAATTAAAGATCTCAATTAGTAGTTTAATTTGGTGCAAAAAATATTTAAAAATTATGCACAAAAGTACTTCATTTTTTTATCCGAAGGAAATCGCAAGAGTTCGTAAAATATTTAAAAAGCAATTCGGTTGCTTTTAAAAAAAACAGTAACACATGGTAGGGGTAAGGGGAGGGGATAAGGGAGGGTATTCGAGTAATTTAACTAGGGGTATTGAGGGGTACTAAACAATAACAACCCCCCCCCCCCCCCCCCCCCCCTTTACTAATTTGTACCCCTCCAGGGGTATTAATCTGGGAGGGGTATAAATTTATACCCCTCCCAAAAATTTGCCAAACCATGCATGAGGAGGTGGGACCGGGATAAAACCAATTTTATACCCCTTCTCATCCTACATCTAATCACGCCCTAAAAGAATAGGAGCAATTTGGTCTTTTAAGATTAGACACAGTGATGCTTCTGATTTAGTTGAAGCTATACAATGACGCTTCCTATCATGGCTAAAACATTCTTTGATCCATCAGTCGGTAGTTTTTGCACAATGCCAAACCATTCTGGGAGGCCGATCTTGCCTGCCATACCGACGGCGACGGCGTGACAGTGAGGGCGATGGCACTGGCGTTTCGTTTTTGTTTTTCCGTTTTTTTTTTTTTGGATAGATTTTAGGCTGTTTTTTGTTTTGATTTGTGTACTGTGGTGTTTTGATTTATGATATTTTTATCTCTTCATCCAAAAAAAAAAAAACCATTCTGGTGAAAATGGCAAAACAAAAAAAATATGGGTACACCATATGGTGTATACAAAATGTACACTACATTCTATGGAATATTTTTTGAAATTCCTCGCAAATAATCAGTAATGGCTGTATGTTCAATTTATTTAAAACAAAGAGTTTATGTAAAAAATCAACTCATTCGGAAATCAGTAAGGGCTTGATCAATTTGTTCCCTAAATTTGCCGGGATAAAAATGAATGATACAATCAAACATTACTGATATCCGAATGAAGGGCTCATAAAATAATATTTTAAATCAATTGAACGGCTCCAATCATTAGCATAGAATTCCAAAATGAGTCTCAAACAAGGAACCCAAAGTTGGGCTATTTACCCAAAAGAAACCCATGGTTGGGCTCGTGGCTAGAACACACAACCATTAGTAAGTGGATTCTTTTTGCAAGCGGTAAGGGCCAACTAAGACAATAATTGGTCCTGTTCGGTTTAGAGTTTTATTTTAGTTTTGGTTTTGTTGACATCATCATTTTCCTTATTTCTCTCTCTATCTCTCTCCACTCATTACACCTGCTTACATCGTCAAAACTAAACTAACCTACAAACCAAACACAACTTACATATTTATTTATTTTCAAAGAAAGAGAGAGAATTTCAATAAATAAAGGCAGTTTACAGGAGTAAAAACAACATAACAATAAGCAACAAATGACAACTAAAAGCCCAAGCTTAACAGTAAAAAAGATGTTCGCCATCACCTGTATTTGGATGATGGATAAAAGAAATGAGGGCCCTATTTGCAAAGATGTGCACCTGCTTGATATCCTTACACGAAATCTTGGAGATCCTGCAAAAAAAATTAGCCTTCAAATTTACGTTCTAAAGTCGTATAAAAAATTAAAAGGCGTCATCCATTGAGCAAAATCAAGAAAGAGGATAGGGTTTAATGATTAAAGAGGGTGTCGGTTATGGAGCATGACTGTTTACCGTATGCCATAGCCCATAGAGGGGCTCTTTTGAACCATTGAGCATTATCTTTTGCCATGGCCAAAATTTTCATGTTCAAAGCAATGATTGGCTGAAAAGAGCCAATCATGTACCCCAGATTGGTTACAGGGTTAAGGGTTTGTACTATGGGGTGTTTGTTTTGCAATATACGTCAGTATATATAATAAGTATATCACTGTCATTGTAAACCTATGCGGCAAACTTAGGAGGTGTTCTACTAACCCAGTTTTTTGAAAAAATTGGGTTTTCACGGTTTTTTATGTGATGTGTTGTGAGAGAATGACTTGTCTCGGTGTTTAGAAAAAATAATTTTTTGTTAGTGGAACACCCCCTTAGGATTCTTAATGCCGAGAAACCAAACTACATGTATTCATAAATTAACAAAAGAAATATCATCCTCATGTATTAATAACATAAGTTTGTTGGAGTTTTTCTTCATAATTTTTTCAAACAAAACATAAAATATAATAAAAATAATGGGATAATTGGGAGGTGTGCAGAAAACCTAGGCCAATGCCCCCGCGTGCACCCCTAGGTCTGCCCGAGCCGAATGCAAAAAGTTTTTAAAAAAGAAGAAGAAATCCTATTGTAAGTTAGCTTCTTGCTCTACCCGGGTGCATACGTAAGTAGACACCTGGCGACCATTCTCGAGCGAAATACAAGAGTTTTGATGAACGCGCCTTTAGCTTGGGAGGGGGCTTATTTTCTTGGTGGATGCACCTTGTTCTTGGGCAGCGCCCAGTTTTAATGAGGATTTGGGAACATCTTTTTCTTGTTGGTATCTTGCCAACAATGTTTGGTTTGTTTTCTTCTTGTTTTGTTTTTATGGTAAAAAATGAGTGGCTTGGAGGTCGGTTTAGTATTTGCGGGTAGCAGTATTATAAGGATTTTGCACTCTTCGAACCTCTCTCAATGCATTTTTTTTTCCTATTGTACCAATCTCATTATTTAATCTCTGTGATTAATGAAATTTTTTTCGTCATTGAAAAAAAAAAAACAAAAAAAACAAGACAAGACAAGTAAGCAGACACCCTTTACGGGCAGTTTATTGTGACTCAACCTGCACCTCAACCTTAGGAACCAAGGGCAGAAAAGTGTCGGGGCCCAGGGCCCCCAGCCCTCCCAATTTTAAAATATTTATACTAGTATATCAATCTCTGAAAATCTAAATGATGTTAATTTAATTCCATTTAAACAAAACCTGAAGTTATTTTACATTATCATATAAAATTATCTCAATTTGCTCGACAGACAAAAATAAGCACGCATTGACATTGCGATTGTTGACCAAAAGACGAAATTATATTATGTACTCTCTCTCCGTCCGTCTATGTTTGTCTATTTTCACTATTTCACCCCTGTTAAAAAATCGTACATTATTTTTAATACGAATCTCTAAAAATATTTAATATAGATCTTGTTTGATAGATCTTAATTAGCTCTATTATACGAAGTTTTCAAAATCATGAAACTCATTATAAATTGAACGATATGGACAATTTAAAACATGGCACGAATGCCGAAAATAGACAAACAAAAACGGACGGAGGGAGTATAAAATATTATTATAAAAGCTACACGATATAGACTACTACATTTTTAGATGAAATTCTCGTAAGTCGGCTCTCCAGACCAAAATTATAGCTCCGCAGCTGTCAGTGGCATATAGTAGTATAGTACTTGAGATTAGGGGTGGGAATTTATAACATGACACGAGAACACGACACGAACACGACACAAAGTTAGCAGGTGAGTGTTGAGTATTTCTGACACGAAACACTTATATGACAAGACCCGAAAACACTATTAGTAAACAAGTCGGATTCAGATTGAACCCGCATAGCCCGAAAATGACACGAATTAACCTATTCGTCTAATCGCGTCGACACGGTAACCCGAACCCGACCTAAAAATGACACGAATTAACCTGTATGTTTCATACTTTGAAGTTGTGCATGAAAGTTTATCCTTTGATATCAAGTTATTCTTTCCATGTTCTCAATTTTGTAAGGTTTTGTTATGGTAACTAAGGTTCTAAGCCTACACATCGTTTTGGCTGCCTATAATTAAACATCATTTTCGCTGGCTATAATTCCCCTATTTGATATCTAGTCCTTTTAATCTATTGTAATGGTTACTGTGGATTGATAAAAAATAAAAAAAGAATACACCGTACAAAAAAAAAAAAGTTAATCGTGTTAACCCGAACACGACACGATTATTAGCAGGTCAAGTTAGGGTACATATTTTTCGACACGATTAATTAAGCAGGTCATTTTGACACGAGCCTGATTTGACACGAACACGATTCGATACGACACGAACACGACACGACGTCCACCCCTACTTGGGATTGCTACAAGTCACAATCTACATTCTTGCATTATCTTAATCTGAAAGAAAAAAAAAAAAAAAAAATCTGAAAAGATAAATCTTTTCACAAAGGTAAGAGCTGGTTACCCTTCATGTAACCGTGACAACGGGAAAGAACTTAAACACGCTTTCTCCCTAACTTTTTGTTAGTGACTTCTTTTTTTCAGTGTTTTTTTTTTACTTTTGTTTAGCTTTTCTTCATTTTTTTAGATTAATCATTCATATCAACGAGAGGAATCAAAAAGTATAAAAATGTGAACCGAAGTTTAAATAATTTAGTATATAAGATGACATTTTAGACAAAAAAAAAAAATTTCCTCTTCAGTGAAACTTTTTTTTTTTTGCCCTTTGTCATAATTTTGTATTTTGGACTCCTCTCGTCAAGACTGGTGTTTAATCCAAAAAAAAAAAAGAGTGAATCTAATAAAATTTTTAGAAAAGACCAAAAAACATGAAAATAAAAAAGACAAAAAAAGGTTTTGAGTTCATTTTACACTGTCATAAAAGAAAATTTTTCGAAGTGCCAGAGATGCTACCAAAAAAACTGAAGTGTTTTAACAACAAAGTTAGTTCTTTAGGTATCCATGGACTCTCCACCCATCTCCATGAGCATATCGATGGGTCCAACACCGAAACTATTTTTTCTTTCTGTCCTTTTGTTGTTTTTTATTCTTTCGTTTGTATTTTGGTTAATTCTAGTTGTAATCTGTTTTATTATTAATGCAATATGTTTCTGTTTCCTAAAAAGAAAAAAAAAATTAGTGCGTCGACAAACTCTACTCATGTTTGGTTGTAGATTGAAGTTCTTGACAATCTCCTTCAAGTCAATAACTTGGTAATGTCATATGATAAAGCAAAAAAAGTGCCACATGCGTACTATAGAGCTCAAGTAAAATAACAGTGAGGAATATTTGTCATACAACTCAAGTATCTTTTTTTTTTTTTTTTTTTTGAACTGGAAGTCAATTCTATATATCAAAAACCTCAAAAGAGGCATCACAATTACAAATACTAGAAAGGGAAGGGGGAGGGTTAGAAACCCAATCATGGGAGAGGGTACCCTTAAGACATTGGGATGCTATCCAATGAGCTGCTCTATTACAATTTCTAGGGACCCAATCAAATGAACAATGAGCCAAGTGAGAGAACTCTCTAATGTCTTCAATTATAGCAGCACTTTCCCACGGTGGAACATTTTCTGTGGAACAAAGTTTAATAATTCTCTGGTTATCGCTTTCTATGGAAGCCAAATTGTGGTAGGTTGGGAGGAGCATGGACCCCGCCAGACGAACTGCAAGTGCTTCGCCTTGGAGAGAAGAAGTGGCTCGAACAATATCTATCACCCTTTTCTTCAATTTCTCAAACAATACATCAAATCCTCGAGAATCAAAAGAATTTCGCCTTACCAACCCTAGGGTGCGCTGAAAGATTTCCAAATTCTTACAGCTGTCATTACTTCAACTAGAACTTGTACCGATTGGTGGGAGAAAGACATACGTGGATTAGTACAACTGTTGTTCCATCCCCCGGTGAGAAGGTAGAGAGCAAAACCTAAAGAAACCAGGAGCTAGATGTGCGTAAATGGAATGTCAATACATTCATCATTTGATGTATCGTTTTAGAAACTTGGCGAAAGATTAGCTATTACAGAAACTAGAGACGGGCAATTGGCAAACGCTATGACAGGGCGCTTCGCTTCACCTCACCTCAGGATATACATTATCTCTCCACCTTTCTTTTGCTCTCAAAATGTGGTTATAGATACAACAACAACAACAATAACATAACCCATTTAGTCCCCAATAATTGGGGGTATGGGCGGGGGATGGATAGAAGACAGACATAACCTTTGGCAATAAATGCGCAAAGTGGCTGCTCCCAGAATACCACTGAAACAGATGGATTGGAGATAGACCTAACCTTTGGCAATAAATGCACAAAGTGGCCGCTCACAGAATACTACTGAAACAGTGGTCCCCCTAGACCGTCGCGTTTGTTGCGGAATCATGCCCTCAAATCAAAGCCAAAAGGCATCAAAGAGGGCAGATCCAAGAATCATTTTAATTTATGTGCACATTACCATGCTTCTTTCATTCAGCATCCAGAGCATTGGTGTTGCACATTATGTGACACAGACTATAGAAGTATGGGAGACCTAAAATCGAAGGTGAGTCGAGTATATCTGAAGAGTAACAGGGGGAGGCTTAAGGAATTCAAGACCACAAAAGAGAATCAAATCTTCCAAAAGAAACACAGAAGACCACAGTATTCCACAAATGAAATGTTCTTGTCATAATTGATAAAAACTTCTGCAGAATAGAAAACAGTACTACCGTGGTAGCACAAAGCAGCAAAACCAAATGAGCCAGGAAAATCAAATTAAAGCATTCAATGCCCAGAACTAGATAAACACACAAGAAACAGAAATGACAATCCGTAATCATCTCAATCAAAAGGAATTTTTATTTACCTCAAACCAAATCATCTGTCAAGTTGCAATTCAGCAAATGGAAAACCAAATCAACAACTGCAATCCTCAACCACAGCAGCTTCAGCGGGCACAATTACATCCTTGTAATGGCAAACATAGGGTGCATCGCAACCCACATAAGGTCCTGTCCACCTCCCTTCGTCAATGTAGCTCGCATCCCACACCGAAGCATACAGGAACATTGGTTTCTCTGGAAATGCTTCACCGTCCTTCTTCGTGTCTCTTCTCACCAGCTTTCCATCGATCAACCACTCAATCACGTGTGGGTGCCACTTGATCACGTACTCATGAAACCCATCAGAGCAATCGAATCCCAAATTGTGTATCTCTTCTCTGTTTCCAGTTCCTGCATTTGAAGAGCAAAAAATGGTATAAACCTGTGAATCTAGTGCAATCCACCCAAGGACGAATGCAGTTTTTAGACAGCTGGGTGGCCGAACATTCAACTGAAGTGTGTAACATATAAAAGGCAATATCAATCTCTGCCAATACAAACAATGAAACTACCACCAAAAAGCTAATCGTAGATATTTTGTATTTTACAGTTACAGAAAGATGGTCACATTCGAGTGTATACATACTTACAACTTTGTATGTCCAGATCAATTTCTCGAGGTGAAATATAAAACCTATTGTTAGATGTTTTTATACATGCATAAAATCTCAGGAGGGAGGTTACGAAAATTTTCACAACAATCTTGATGGCAGGTGTTTGATTTTCCTAACAAGCAACATTGGGCAGCAAACTTGCATAATTTTTAAATTGTTTGAAACATGAATATAATTGTAAAGAAATTTTGAAAGGGGGGTAAAGGTGGTCGTTCGGGCTTATCCGCCCTCGGTACGACCTTGGATCAAGTATCAACCACCACAATACCGAAAGTCCAAAACTGTATCATATATTTTGCCTTTACTTTCTTTCACTGAACAAACAAACGCCAATACAAAGATCAAAGCAAAGTTGTATCTCTTCTCATGCACATAGATCAAATCAAATAACATAAAAATCGCCACATTATTATAAAAATTACGTAGTTTTTTGGGGTTCTGGGGTATTGTTAATTGTTTTTGGTAAAGTCTCGTTTGACACTCAATTGATTTACCGATTTTTTTGAACCCATAAAGATTATTCAAAACCACTCATTATTCAAAATGGCGCCCAACGAATTTTGAAAAAACCCTTACCCATATCGGATTAAACTAATTTTTTGCAGGAACCCGTTAAAAAACATTTTAACAAAAATGAGCGATTTGAATCATTTTTGTGAGATCCAAAATGTGCCCACTAAAAATCAATAAATCAATTGAGTGCATACAAGACTTTAGCAACACACAAAGGTCTACTCAAAACGCCCCCAAACTAGTCGTTTTTTGGGAAAGGGACAGCCGGGTCCCCCGCTCCGGGGATGTCTGTGCTAACAGAAAAAAAAATTCCTATCTAATAATTCTCTAAAACCTACAGGTGCGGTGGGTATTGAAGGGAATTTGATTTCGTACCAGTTGTATAAAAATTGGTTTGTACAATGGTCTTGTCTTTGCCCAAGAACTCGAAGTCGATCTCGTCTTGGGACTTGTCGCCTTCGAGTGAGGAGAGGTAGATGTTGAAGTTGAGGCCGCTGGTGTTTCCTTTCGGGCCCTGGATTCTGGCCCCGAATGTGCCGTACTGGAAGCGCGTGGTGGAGCGCCACCGCGCACCGCCGCGGTGGTCGAAGGTTACGGCAATCGAGTCGGAATCAGGGCAGTGGCTGCAGACTTCTGGGCGGTAGTCGACAGCGATTTGTTTGAGGGTCTGGGTCCGGTGGGGTGGGGCCTCTGGGTGAAGTGCGGGGTCCGCCATTAGTGGTGGTGGTAGGAGAGAACTCAGAAGGGAGAGAGGGAGGGGGTTGGAGCCTGGAGGGGAGGCGAAAAGTTATCAATCTGTGTATTTTCTCAACTGGGTTGCTACTTGCTACAAACCGGTATGTCGGTGTCTTTTTCGGATTTACCGCTATAAAGTACAAGCAAGTTTGGCCTGGAGTTTAGAGCATCTCCATCAGTTCCTAGCCATCTTGGCTAGGAAATATGCCATATACTTGTATAGCTAGCCATCAAATGTAAGAGCAACTCAATAGCCTAGCCATTTTGGTTACCAAATGACAATAATATTTTTTATTTCATTTTGAATTGCAACAGAAACAAACGGTAACCTGCTCACTGGTGGGGAAGAAAAACAGAGCCGTAACTTTCCATCAGCATTCCTTCCAACAGTTATTTTTTTTCTTCCTAGTCATGTTGCACTTTTCACTTTTCAAACAGCTATTTTTTCCTTGCATCTATAAAAATGAGAGCATCTCTAATCCTTACATTTCCACATCCACATCAGTTTTCATATTTTTCCAGAAGTTCATTTTTTTGCCCAACTTCTTTCCTTTTTGCACCCTTTGTGTTTCCAATTTATGGCCCGCAATCCTCTACTAAATTTTCTTCTTCTTGACTCAGACTCTGATGACGATTTGGAGGCACTTACCATAGTTGCTATGGAAGAGGAACGACTAAATGCAGAACCACATCGCGGTTCTGTTCAAGGTCGAAATTATATTCATCGTGATACTATCCATGGCCATGAAAGAATTTTTTGCAACTATTTTGCAGAACCACCGATATATCCTCCTGAATACTTTCGAAGGAGGTTTCGTATGAGTCGTGCTCTTTTTCTTCGTATTCAAGCTGCGGTCGAAGCACATGATCCCTACTTTGTCCAAAGAAGAAATGCTGCTGGAACACTCGGTTTATCTTCACTTCAAAAGACGACGGCGGCTATTCGAATTCTGGCTTATGGGGTAGCAGCTGATTCTTTAGATGAGATTGTGTGCATAGGGGAAAGCACTGCATTAGAGAGTCTAAAAAGATTTGTCAAAGCGGTGGTTGAGCTTTATTCCGAGGAGTACTTAAGGTCGCCCACTAGCAATGACATTGCTAGACTACTAGCCGTTGGTGAACAACGTGGATTTCCTGGGATGTTGGGAAGCATTGATTGTATGCATTGGAAATGGAAAAACTGCCCAACGGCATGGAAAGGAATGTATACTGGCCATAGTCGCAAACCCACAGTTATTCTGGAAGCAGTGGCGTCATATGATCGTTGGATATGGCATGCATTTTTTGGATTACCGGGATCTCATAATGACATCAACGTGCTAGAACGATCATCGGTATTTAGTGAATTGACTGAAGGACGTGCTCCTCCAGCCAATTACTCAATCAACGGTCATGACTACACAATGGGATATTATCTTGCAGATGGTATATATCCTCAATGGTCTACGTTTGTGAAAACAATTCCCTATCCGCAAGGTCCCAAGAAAAAGTATTTTGCAGCAGCCCAAGAGTCGGCAAGGAAGGATGTAGAGTGCACATTTGGAATGCTTCAAGCTCGTTTTGCAGTTATACGTCAACCTGCACGTTTTTGGGGACGTAAAATGCTTAAATTTGTCATGAAAGCATGCATAATACTGCATAACATGATCATTGAAGACGAGCGAGAAGATGAGGCACACAACTTTGAATATGAAAGAGGCGATGGACCTCTCCCTGAACCAGTATCGCGTGAACACACTTCAGAATTTATGGACTTCATTCGACGCCATCACTCTATTCGAAATAGAGAATGTCACTCCCAACTTCAATCAGACCTCGTCGAACATTTATGGGAACGATATAGCCAGTCATAGGAATTTGTAATACTAAATTTCATAGGCAATTATGCAATTAATTTATGCAATTATGTAATCCCCTTTTATGTAATCATGTAATTCTCATTTTAATGCAATTTGAAGAACTTATGTTTTTTTCTATGCCTCTGTTAACTTATGTTTTTCCCTATGCCTCTATTAATTTAACTAGTCTAAGAAGAATTTGATGGTAATGGTTTTTGCTTTGTTGGTGTCATGTCCTTGTCCTTGATTGCTTTCTATGTGCTACCAATCTTCTTGATCCTGCTACTGCTATTTTGGATGCTCAGATTAAGAATCTGGTCTCTTTGAAGCAAATTACAAGTGTCTGCTGTTTCAAGTGTTTGCTGCTGCTGAAAAGGATGTCAACGGGGAGAGACCTGGTAGCTATCCCATGTTGGGTGCTCTGCTAAAAAGTAGCTTCATTAAGGAAATGTTCTAGGGAGCATGTTTCATTCCGCATAGTTCAGGAGCTGTTATTGACAAGAGCTAGTGATAGCTACTAGAAATATGACATGAAAATCCAAGGATTACACCTACTACAAATAGGGAGTACACCTACGGATTAAGCCTATTTCATTTTTTGATCCAAATCAGTAGGCTTGAATCGTGTAGCAAATGTGGCAAAAGCCTTTTTTTTCTTTTTTTTTTTTTTTGCAGCAGAAGATAGCTGGGAAGTGTTTTGACCTGTTTATGCTTGCAGTTTTTGGCAGTTTCAGCAGAGGACATTGAAGATATAATCCTTATTTTCTTATCTGGACAATTATGGAAAAGTAAAAGTTGACACAATGACACAAAAGGGGAGACACCAAAATGGTGCTCTCCCTTTATATAGATTAGAATAGATTTGCACTTGGTTGCAAGTAATAACAAAAGCACCCAGATTGATTACAAGGTCAAGCTGTTGCAACAGCAATCTATGTCTAGCCTGTTGGCCTAAAGGCCAAAACTATTGTTTACTGTTTACAATAGAACAACATAGAAGTAGCAAGCATAGACATCACTGATGACATAAAAATTTCAAAAAAAGAAGTATTTTTTCTAGCATTGAACCCCTCAAAAAGTCTATATGTCCAAAAAAGTTCAGCTACCAACAAAGTTATATCCTTTTCTCACGTTTTTGAAGGATCTCCATTTGTCGGCTTTGATAGTACTCTTGTTGCATGCGAGGCAAGCCACTTGTATCCACCAGCATTATCCTCTCCTCCTCTTTCAACTGTTCCAAATGAAACCTATCTTGCTTAATAGTGATTTTCTCTTGCTCTTGACGAAGTCTCTCTTTGTCAAATTGTTGTCTCTCTTGCTCTTGAACAACAATTTGTTGGATGACATCCATTTTCTTGTCGCTCGTTTTTTTGTTATCCTCCCTTATGCCAATTAGTATAGGAACAATAGGAGAAGTAGGAATTTCTGATTTTTTCCGTTTTTTCTTTTCGATCTTAATACCTTCAGGTCTGTCCAAGTCCACAAAGGTGGCATCAGCTTCTCCAAGATCTACCAACTCTGGAGAAGAAGGAG
Organism: Vaccinium darrowii; assembly: GCA_020921065.1. Lineage (NCBI taxonomy): Eukaryota > Viridiplantae > Streptophyta > Magnoliopsida > Ericales > Ericaceae > Vaccinium > Vaccinium darrowii. The sequence continues at coordinate 27,063,132 of CM037157.1, read as the reverse complement.
AAGGTACTGTCGAAGTTCTGTTCTTCTTTGGGGTTTTCCTCTCAAGGTCTAGCAACCACTTTGGTTGGAACTTCAACTTGTTCCAACAGTGCTCAAATTGAAATAGGCCACCATGGAGTTGGCTGTATAAGTCTCTTGCTTGGTCGAGCTGAAAAAATATAAATAATTACCTCATATGTAAAATATGTCAAAGCAATATTCCCTGCAATAGTTAAATTGAAGCACAATACCTTGTCTTCCTCATTCATGCCACTTTGATTCTTCGCTTCAACTTGAGCAACGCATCCACAAAACTTGTTAACGCCAAGTTGAACAACTGACCACCTATTCATTAGAGAGTTCTCATTACGCTCAGAAACAAACGACTTGGGCTTGTTCTCCTGGAAGAATTCCCACACCCTTCTCCAGTATGTTTTTTGTTTTTGATCAGTCCCTTGCACGGCATCCAAGCTAACATTCAAATATGCCGATACAATCAGTTTGTCTTCTGCAATGGTGAAGCTGGGACCGCGCTGCCCTTTCTTAGTAGTGGATCCCATTCGAGCTGAGGTTTGAGATGCTTGAGTGCATACTTGAGCATGCTCATTCTCATAAGCAAATCCAATTTCATCTTGAGGTTCCATCAGAAATTGTTCTTGGAGGATCGGATCATCCCGTAAAAGATTCGTGAAATATGCATTTTGTCTCTCATCCATCCCTACACGAGAACAAGAAGGTATGAACGAAAACTTTTCTCACCCAAAGCCTAAAGTACAAAAAAGAAAAAAAAAACAGTATAAGCAGTCATCTTAATGCTTAAACTATGGGGAAGGCCAGCAACAGTAAGCAAGGGGACTGTGATCATCCATGCTTCAACTATAGGAAAGAACAAAAATGAAGTTTTCAACCACATGTTCTGGTATTGTTGGTTGTTTCAAATAAGCCAAATTGGGATCATTTGAGCAGTACTCATATTTTCTACTGGCCAAGAGAAAATTTTACTGGCTCCTTTTACAAAGTAATCCCAACAAAGAATAGATTTTTCACGGGTTATTGGAATTAATTAGATGGCATTACTGCAGAATTATTACGGTACATATGGAGGTCAACAATTTTCACCTTACTACACCGGTAGCACTACCAGCCCGGTTGGGATTTACCCCAATTTCTACCCGTTCTATGCTAACTATTCACAGAATAGCCAGGCTCATGGTTTTGGAGTCAATCAGTATCCCTATATGTTACAATACCCCTATTTGCCTCAGCAATATAGTTCCACAGGCATCCTATCATTTCCTTCTTCAACAACATCTGCAGCTACTACCACAGGTTTTAAATCGTTGATTTCCAATGAATTCTGATGTTTGCCCACACCATTTCACAAGACTAACAACCAAATTTTGAGGTGGGCATAAAGACAAACAGAAGGTGGGTGCCTTTTTAGTTCTGCAAATGGGATGGGAGAGCTGGACAATTGTACAAAACTTCGTTTTTTATGACAAAAGAGCAAGATAACATACTTGATTCCTAAATTACGTTGCTAAACTCCATCATCGTATATTGAAAAAAACTCAGACAAAGTGAGGGAGAGGGAGAGAGATACCTTGTCTTCTGGATGTTGAGGATGATGAAAAATTCTCAAAAACCCTAGTATCTGCTTTTTGCTTGTTGAGACGTTGATGGACCGGAGAATATAGATGAAAACGCGAGGGAAATCAACAGCCATATGCGCGGGAGATGAGAAGTGACGGGGGAGAGAGAAGAAAACGTTGGGGCTGGCGAGCTACAATAACTCGTTGGGGCTGGCGAGTTACTGTAGCAACCTAGAAAATGGCGACTCTGATGTTGAGTCTGCTGGGTCAGTAGTTTGGAGTCTTGGCTAGCCATTTTGGCTAAATGTTGGGTTTGTTGAGTCAGCTGGAGATGGTCTTAGGTACAATTTATGAAAATTTCATAAAATGAACATTTTATAGAGAGGTGATAAAATAAAGTTATTTTTCCAACTGATAAAATGTAGTGGTTTTTGTATAGATTTTAGGAGGATTTTATGAAAATCTCATAAAATCACTTTTACATTTTATGTGTTGAGATTGGAGTTTCATAAAATGTGAGATTTTATAAAACAAAAATCTGTTGAAGAACTAAGCCTAGAGTATTTTTGTTTAATTGAAAAACTTATAAAGATAAAATCATTCAAAATTAATTGAGATGCATGGATGGTGTCGTTTTTGGATTTATTGCTATAAATAATTTAAGTTTTTTTTTTGTTTAATTGAAAAATATTAAAAAATAAAATCATTTGAAATTAATCGAGATACGTGCAACAAGGGGTGCCCAAAGGATCATCCGATCCGCTCAATCCGCCTAATCCTAACCATCCGTTGATCCACCCAAGATATGTATGGATGGATAACGGTTTTTGAGGCTGCCAATCTTACGGTTCCGGATCGGATTCGGTTCGGCTCCAGTTAAAACCGAACCGCCCGTTGCCAAAAAAAAAAAAAACGTGTAATCGTGTATCCCAGACTCCAACACGTCACCCATGTTTACCCAATACCCACAATACTCCACTAGGGTTGGCCAAAATCTTAAATCAGTAATCATTCTCAATTCTCAAAGTCTCACAGTCTCACTCATTCTCTCCGCCTCCCACACAAATCATCCGACAATCGACATTCATGGGGCGCTTCTCTCCCTCCCTCCCTCTCTCCTTCGCCGCAGTACGACTGAATAGTGAGTTTGTGTAGTGTTGCTGCTACTGCTGCTCATGGAAGCTGTTGTTTGTGTGTGATTTGGATTTTGGAGGATGTTGCTGCTAATTTTGTGCTATAAAAATGTGATGGGTTGTAGAGGTTTAAGTTTACGACATTGATTCTCCTAAATGGGCTGAAAAAATAGGCTTGAAAAATGATTGGGCCGGAAAATGGGCTAGAAATATGATTGAAATTTTTTCTAAATTTGCCCAAGTTAGAGGCCCATTTGTCACAGTCCAAACTTTCAAATCCATCCCGAACCGATCCGTCAAATTCGGAACCGAACCGATCCATCCGTATTTCATCCACGGATGGTTCCGGATCTTGAAAACATAAATCCGTTACTATCGGTTAGGATCAAATCCGGAACCGATCCGTGGACACCCCTACGTGCAACTAATCCGGACATCCAATTATCCAAAAAAAGAAAACTCTAAAATCACCCCACTAGATTGTCGTTAAAGTTTAAAAATTGTATAGGTATATGCGAGAAATGTATAATAATATGTACAAGAAAAAGAGGAAAAATACACTAAAGTATGCTTTTTAAAAATTTAAAAAAAAATCTTTTTCATGCCTTATTGTCAGCCTACAAGCACCTATCAAAAAAATACTACTACTCCACTTGTTTAAAATAAAGATTGGTTAAAAACTGATGGATCATAAAAAATAAAAGTCCCCTTGTGCACGTAGAGAAGAGTTAGAACTTCTCCTAGCTTTCTTAACTTCTTTTCTTGGAAGCCAGGGTAATCTCATGTGACAAAATAGTTCTTCCCATTAGCAGCCGATTATTGTTTCTTTAGAGATTCTACTTTCCGGAGATCTTTTCCATTGAAGTTTTTGAAGTTTTGTTCGAGATTCAAGCATCGCTTTGGTAACTTTCGTGTTATTTACATTAATCTTAGTTCACGGGAGTTTGTCCGTGTTTCGTTCCTGAATCTTTTGTTTAATCCATATTCAATTAGGAAAGCATGCTTTATTTCAGATTCTTTTTAGTTGTTCAAGTTAATATGAGTGAGTAGTTGCATAGGTATGGTCGCGGGGTGATTAACACGCCGTGGCCAGGGTTGGATGTGTTCTTGCTCCTGTTTTAAAAATCAATAACGGAAAAAGCAATTTTAGGTTATTAAAGAGCTTCCATTAGACAAATCCGCGCTTTGTCGGAGCCCATGTAACGCGAGGAACGGGGGACCAAAACTTGTTCGTCGCTGTACATGGGTAATGGTGACTGCGAGGATTTGCATCTTTCGGGGTATCCTTTTTCTCTCTAAAATCAAATATTTTCTTTGGAACAACGAATGGAGCAGGAGATATCCGGACTTGGTCACTGGTGTTATGAACCCTACGACCGTACTTTCTCTTAATTAATTTAAGTAAATCTAATTCTCTTAGTTTAGCTAATTTTCCAATCAACTCACAAAGGGTGTTTACCTAAGAGCCGTGTTAAACTTAGCAACCCGAGTTTTTAGAAAGCACTCTCCACCTTCTCTGTGGATTCGATTCCGGTCTTACCGGGTATTGTGCTACACTGGTCTCAGCCCTACGCTTGGGGCAACCCATCAATTTAGGTCTAGGATTTCGGTCAAGCAACACTACATTTACACTTAAAAGGGTTAGAAATTTTCCTACCTCAAGTGAAGGAAAGCTTGTAACACCTCCAAGAAGCAAAACTCAAACCCTAGCTTCAAGATCCAAGGAAAATTCTTCAAACACCGGTGTGAAACAAGCACATGAACGCGTAGAGCATGAGATTTTATGAAGGTTTTGTGAAGGGAGTAAGCTTGGAGCTTGAGATTTAGTGAAGTTTGTGGGAGAAATTAAGGAAGAAGATGAAGAATAATGGAGGGTTAGAGAGAGAGAGAGGTGGCTGGCTATTTTGGAAGGGGAGAGGAAGTGATTTTCTCTCATCTCTCACACACCACATATATTAACTTTCAATTTATTACACCCCAAGCCCAATAGTGGCTTGTGTAAACCAAACAAGCCCCAATCAACATTTAACACAAAATCTTCCAACATTTAATCATTTTTCTCATTTCCTAACATTTCTCCAACTTTATTTTCAGAAATATATATATATATATATATATATATATATATATATATATATATATATATATATATATATATATATTAAAAACACGGGTTCTTACATGCATCTAGTGAGCTCTCTCAGTCGTCTGATCCTAGATCAACGGTCCGGATCGTCTGACACTTTAAAAAACACTTTTACATTTACTTTTAACTCCAATTTATCCGATGGAAGAGAGAGGTGAGAGCAAAAAGTAACTAAGAAATAAAAGAGAAAATGTGAGAGAAGGAGAGATGAGAGTGTATTATATCATCCAATTTCTCTCCCCCATAAAGTTACATAAAGCTCTCACATAATAACAAAGTTTCCATTAATAGAAAGCACAAAAAGTAGCTGAAAATTACTTTTCGGACTGATGTGGATCGATCCACTATGAGAGTGGATCTATCCAGAATGCTCTGGTGGACATTTGGGCGTGAGTGGATCAATCCACTATTGCTGATGTAGTGTTGGCCTTGAGTGGATCAATCCACTCTTTGAACCGGATCAATCCACTATTGACTTGGGATTTTTGACATGAGTGGATCAATCCACTCTTTGGAATAGATCAATCCATTAGTGCCTCGTGATGAATTGACTTCTTTCGGTCACTCCTATTGCCTTGCGTGCCTCCGGGCCTCTTCCAAAGCATTTGAATACGTCGTGGGGCCCTCGGGGGAGGTGACCTTTGGTCGCGTGGGTGCTTGATCACTCCCGAATTCACTGGGAGTCCATGTGAGTGTGCGGCACGGCTTCCAAGCCATCGGCTTTTCATTGTGACATCAACTTCCTGGGCCCTAGCCAAATCATCGTTTCTTGGCTCTATAGGCTTGGAGTTAGCGTGCCATGAGGCACGTGGCCCTCGGTAACTTGGGACGGTTCTTAATGCGCTTATTCACGTGTTTCACCTGTAACTAACAAAAACAACACTATGCGCATATCAAACATATAAGGCACAAAATCGCGCGTGTGTGTGAGCAAAATGAGTTAGATAAGTCTCTGATATCTACAATATTGGGGACTTATCAATTAGAATCCGTGTCCTGAAAATCCTAATACTGAGGGGGCCTGCTGTCCCTTTTGAGGGACAACACCTGCTGTCTCCGGCGATTCGGGTTTGCTCTAGTATCGTTTTGATGATCGGAGATATTCACTTTGAAAAGCTCGTCGAATAAAACAAGTGTATAAAAAAATTAGCTCAATCGGATATCATTAAGTACATGATCTGAACATTTTTATCTTGAAAAGAATGTATCCAAAACACTAGATCAAACCCATTGAAACCTGTTATTGCCGAGTTATATGTTTACCGACCAGACACTTAATGATATCCAAATCCAATAGTGCTAATTTTTGGTAGACTTGTTCTACTCGACTAACTCTACAAATTAAGTGAACGTTTTCGATCATCGAAATAAGACCGGAGCAGACCAGAACCACCAGTGGCAGGTTAAGTCTGTGGAAATTAATTTGGACACCCTAGTTACAAGCCGAAATTACTTCTTTGTCGTGGTGTTATTCAACACAAAAGTGTTGTTAGAAGGCTCACCTAAGCAGTTTTTATTAATGCTAAAATTTGCGGTGCATAATTGCATAAAGACTTGTACAAATGTACAATGTGCAAAAAAAAAAATGGCTTTGGATTACATAAAACCTATTCCATCTAATCACTCCAAAGCGAGTTCCATGGGCACGTCAGCTCACTCCAAATCGAGTTCCATGGGCACGTCAGCACGTGTCACCCCGAGTTCCACTTGTTTCAATTTTTATTCTTTAGTTTTTTACTTTTCGACAAACCAAACAGAATCTAAATGGCTTCTGTGACACCCCCGGTTCCAAAAAAATAGAAATTAGATCTTTTATGCACAAAGCTCTGGCACAAATCCGCTTCAATCTCGTTGAGCAATATCAAACAATGACAAGAGGACGACAATTTTGACATGAGGTGTGACTTCTTAGATGTGCTTCAATTCCGAATTGTAGCATATATGAAAAACAATATTGATTAGGATGATACATATCATAAAAATTTGAAACGTAGATATATAGGGCTGTCGTCCAAGCTCATCGGCTCCTCAATTTGTCCTTGGCACTAAGCATAGCGACACAGAGGGGATGGGATAGCTGGCACCCGTACTTCCAAAATCTTCTTTTTTATTAGACTAACGTGTTCAACTAGGAATTAACGGGTATGCAATAAACCTAATACTATACAAATACTGTAAAAATTACAATTTCAAGAGTTAGAGCAAGTCTTAATTTATTTTTCACAAAAAACCTTCAAAAAACCCCAATAAAATGGTACTTTTTATTTTACTTATGTATTTGTGGTACTGGACATTTTATTTGGTGTGCGGTTTTGAACTGATAGTGGTTTAATTTGTATTTGTAATAATGTCGGGATCATGTTAGGTGTGGTATTATCTTTGCAAGTGTAGGACGATATTTGGTAGTGGTTAAACAAATATGTTGAATAATATGTATGGATTTAGTTTTTGTTAATCTGTTTGTGTGCAAAGCTGAAGGTTCCTGTGTTTATATTATTGTTTCATGACAGATCAACGTAGGAGACAACCGTTAATAACCAAATCTCTAATATGGATCCTCCTTACTGGGGAAATGCGGATGGGAGTAATTCTAATTCAAATCCTCTCCACGATTTTGGGAATTTTGCTGGTTGGTTGGGGAATGAAATTTTCCAACCAAATTATGTCAACTATGGCGGTCCGAACCAACAACCACCACCACCATACACCACTTTTGGTGGATTCGCAGGAGAAGGAGATGGCGGTTCCCACAATATGGAACCGTCTAACGAATACTTTGGAGGACAACCTTGGAGTTCAGGAATGTCAGCAACACCAAACATGGGTACTCAGTACGGCGACTATGACAACAATTTTGGATATGACAACAATTTTGGACATGGTGCTGGTCCAAGCTATGCCCACCCCGTAGGCGCTGAAATGAGTTCCGACTCGAATTGGGATGACATGGATGATGACCCTGAATACAGGTACGTGGGTGGTTTTATGAACCAAGCCGATAGTGCCGACGATGATGACAGATTCTCATTGCCGGATGATGATTTAGAGGCTGACATCTGGTATGAAGCTGACATGCACAACTTGTGTACTATTGTGTTGTTGCAAGCCGTACGAGAACGTCAGAAACAATTGAAGAAGAAAAAAATTCCTTTCCACACTTTACCACTGCAAGGGAGGGGGTACATGGACGATCTGTGGTCCAGTCACCCGGGTCGTTTTTTTGAGGTACTTAAAATGCCGAAAAGGACATTTACAAAAATTGTTGAGGAATTGAAGACCATTTACGAATGGACAGTTGGCAGGAGTGATGCCATAGATTGTGATGAATCTTTGGCGATGTTCATACATTTATTGAGAGGAGATTCAAATTTTGAGATACAAGAACGGTTCTAGCATTCAGGGGAAACAGTCAGCCAGCAAATACACAAGATACTAAGCTGCCTTCGAAAATTCAACTATGACAAACTTCAGCCGACTAGAAGTCAAGATGACCCCCACCCATATTTGGATCGACGAGCATTCTACGCCCCATTCAAGGTGATTACATTTTTTACATGTCTCTGTAAATTAAATAACATAATTACATAATTGTAGTAAAAAAACTTTGTTAAACCAATATTATTTATTGAGACGATACATACAATTTTTTTTTTAGGGTAAATGCATAGGTGCTCTTGATGGGACACATTATGGTCAGATGTAGGAAAAAGGAAGATGACAGAAAGTTCTTTGGGCGAAAGGGCTATGCTACGCAGAATATTCTAGTGGTATTACTGGTATGTGATTTTGACTTGACGTTCGTGTATGCATCTGCTGGTTGGGAAGGGTCCTTCCACGATAATACAATTTTCAAACGCGTGGTGTACAATCCGAGGTATCAATTTCCACAGCCGGAAGAAGGTAAACTTCCATTACATTGTCTGTATGAGGAGGAAAATGATTGCTATTTTCCTATTGTACTTAATTTTTCTATAATAGGGTAAGTTGATTGAAAGTTGAGACTGGTACAGGGAAATTTTACCTTGTGGATGCGGGCTACCCAAACAAACCAGGGTTTTGGCACCATACAAAGGCTATAGGTACCACCAAGAGGACTTTCGTCGGGGTACGAGAATTATTCGGAGCGACAACGAATTCTTCAACAGAGCGCATTCTTCCTTGCGTAGCTGTATCGAGCAGACAATTGGGGTTTTTAAGAGTAGGTTCCCCGTTGTTTGCCGTATGCTGTGGTATTCGTTGAGAACACAGGTGCAGATAGTTCTTTCGGCAATGGCATTTCACAACTTCATCCGCCGGGACAGAGATCCAGAGGAAGACTTGTTTCCTCCAGTGGAAAATCAGGCAGATTACACATTCCAGGATTTGGAGGATTCGGATCCCACTCTGAAGGATCGTGAGGACATGCCTCAGTATGGAGTGCTGAATGATGAGAACGATCCACACATGAATTGTGTGCGGAACAATATTAGAGAACAGCTGCGTCGGCAAAGAATCAGTAGGGAACGAAGGAGGCGCCAGCCTTGAAGAACTTGGGGATGTTAATAATTGCCATTTTGGGAGTATCATAATCGGGGTTTGTATTTTGCTAAGGCTTTGGAATGGGGAAGTGTATGTAGTATTTGTCCAGTTGTTGGTTTAATTATTAGGTGGGGTATTACGGATGTAGTGCCAATAAAATGGAAGTTGTTCTCCAATTCGAGAATAAATGTAAGATGAACTGAATTTAAATGTTGATGTTGTCGTTAACTACCATTTTGACTATGTAAATGTTAGGTCAAATGTTCATTTTCTGTACTGGACATTATCTAAAATAAAATTCTAGAGTTTAATACGTAGGAAGTTAAAAATGTAATTATGAAATCGTTTCATTTTTATTTTTTCGGTGGTGTCAATTTGTTCAAACTGGGGTAGACCCCAGAATGAGGGGAAAAAATTTTCATGTCCACTTGTCGTACATGTTTGTTAGTCATGGGCTTTACGGTAATTTTGGTACATCACCCATACTCTGTCCACGTGGACCAGTGGCTGAAAAACCAAAAAACCATTAAACCGGCTTATGTTTTTAAGCCAAAGGAGGCCTTAGGAAGGTAGTCTTGAAGGCTAATAAAGATGATCCTTTAACTGGTAATGTCTTGCAGGTTTTGGTAGATGGAGCTTGGAGGAAGGAGACGTGGGATGGAGCGGTGGCCTGGGCTGATGCTAGTAAAAAGGAAGACGGTGGTTCTTGCAAAGTTGTGGCGAGCTCAGCGTTGATGATAGAGGCAGTAGCGGTTTTGAAGGCATTAGATTGGGCAAAAAATAGAGGCAGTAGAAAGGTGGAAATTTGTACTGATTGTTCACTTCTTGTTAGAGGTCTAAGCTCTTTAGATAGTGTGCCTGTTTTGGTTAAGCCTGTATTGTTAGATATTTTAAAGACCGTTGAGTCATTTTCCTTTGTTTGTGTTACTAAAGTTGCGAGACAATTGGTTGGGGTAGCGCATAAGTTTAATTCTAAGGCTGATATATATATATGTTTTTGTTTGCTAAAAAAAAAAAAAAGGTATGCACTATGTTACCCTAATTTACAAAGTATCCGTACACTTTTCTCGTATCCCGAGTGCCTGGATTGTCGGAGGATCCGTAGCCGAGAACACCACTGTCCTTGGACTTGCTTTGCAGGAGCCCTTTGAAGCACACAGCGATTGTCCAAATTTTGGTGTAATCGATCGGTAACGTATCTTCGTATCATGTGAGTATTAATCTTTATGAAATTCTCCCTAAACAGTACTACAAATCAGTATGAAATGATCCCCCGATCCTAATTAGCATCATCTCGAATTTCTTAGATTGCGTGTTTGGCAAGGATATGGAAACACATCTAAGGGAAGGGCACAAGGCATGCTTTATGTTCCCCTAATTACAGTGTCTTCGTGCACTTTTCTTATATTGCGAGTGAGCTGATTTGGCTAAATTGAAAATTTTGGTTTTTTGATTTGTTTTCGTTTTGTTCTTGTTTAAATTTTTTTTGCATTTGTTAGTTTTCGGTCGATTTTTTGTGGTTTCTTGGCTTGTCTCGACGAGAGGAATAAAAAAAGTATAAAATTGTTAACCAAACTTAAAGTTTTGTGAATAAAGACGAAAAATAATCCAAAAAACTAGTTTATTTTTGGCTCTATTCAAAAAATTATTACTTTTTACCATAATTTTATACTCTTTGGATTCGTCTCGATGACATAAATCCAGAAACTACAAAATCTTGACGCAAAACTAACAAATGCAAAAAAAAAAAAAAAAAATTGAATAAGAACAAAACGAAAAAAACCAAAAAACTAGTTTTTTTAATTTAGCCAATTCAGGCCAGTTGGAGGTTTCGTGACCGAGAACATCTCCGTGGGGTTTGTTTTGCAGGAACCCTTTGAAGCACACAGAGAGTGACTGCCCAGATTTTGGTATAATCAATAATGTATCTTCGTATCATGTACTCATATAGCAAAATTTATGCAATCCCCAATTTAACCCCTCAAAAAAATCAGAAAATCATTCCATAAAAATAGTAGTAATAGAAAATCATCTCATCAAAGAGTCATGACTCGGTGCAAAATGTGTGAACGCATGCACACCTTCGATACCATCAATTCATCAAACCGTCAAACAGTACTTTTGTTTTTTTATTTTTATTTTTAGGAATAGTACAACACTTGAAAACTTTTCTTCAAATAGTTCAGAAAAGTGAAATCAATAGCCCGGATTTATAAACACATAAATTTGGGCCATTGATTTTACTTTTCTAGCCCAAGGGAAAGTGTTCATTTATTGTACACCCTCCGTCCGGATTTGTTGGTCCGTTTTGAGGACTCCAATTTTTTTCATTACTTTTTGTGTTTGTTATTTTCACATCATCAAAAGTAATGTTCTCCTATTTTATCCTTTGACTTTTGAAAATTGACAAACATTTTTGGATTTAAAAAAAGTATATTTGTGGATCAACAAATCCGGACGGGGAGAGTAATATTTTCCCTCTTTTTTGAGCTACTGAAACTTTTCTTACACAGTACTACAAGTACAAGTAGATTTCAGACCACGCCAACCAAACTGATCAACGAAGTACAAAGAGACGAGAGAAAAATATATTTAGAGAGAGAGAGAGTATGGACATGGGGGCACAATTTTCGGCAGTGACGGAACTGGTGGCATGTCTAGAAAAAGCAACCCTAATGTCCAAACAACTCCCAAACGCCACCGACCCATCCAAAATCACCGAAATCCACGCCGCCCTCCACGCAGCCCACTTCCACCTCTCCTCCTTCCTCGCCCAATCCTTCCAACCCCCACCTCCCCAACCCTCTCTCCCTCCTCCCGCCACCGCAGATAGTTGCCTCTCCTCGGCTGCCGCCAACGGCGTCGATGATGAACCGATGCAAGTTGTGGACGATGAAGAGGAGGAGGGGGAGTTCAGGGCCCCGGTGGATAGGGTTGAGGAAAGGATGAGGGATGTCTTCATTCAGAATAAGCGGCTGAAGCGGCCGCTGTCGCCCGCCGCGGCTGCCGAGGCGGAGGATCGGCGGCAGCGGGAGGATGAGCGTGAGTTGGCGAGAGGGTCGGTGGGGTTTGATCCGCTGGGGACGAGGTCGAGGGCTTTGGATCTTATTTATCAATTCCATGGTTGAGAGAATTTAATTTGGGAAAAAGAAGGGAAGGGAAAATGAAAAGTAGGGAAAATTTTACGCCGTGAACGGTTCGGATTATGTTTTCGATTTTACGGAGACTAACCAAAGGCATAGCAGGCCCCCTTGTTTTTTTTTTTTGTAGTATGTTCGTATCCAATTACATTTTTACCGATTTATGTTTTGTTCTGGCCAATTTAGTTCATTTGTAGTATTTTTTGGCGCTGTATTTAGCGGAAGAAAACAAGGATCGCCCGATGCTGTAGTGCGACAAAACGATGCAATTTCAGAGGTTATCTACCTCAATACTAAAATTATGAACTCAGAAATAGCATATGTTACTCGGAAATGCGGGTAAAAAACAGTGTTCTTTTAAGGTTGCAAGTTTGTGCTTCAAGATTCATGTACATTTGGATTCACTTATTCATATCCCATGGCATGGCGAGCCGAATAAACGAGACACGAGTGGCCGAATATACATCAGTACACGAGAGCAAGGAAGAAGAGTTTTATGAGAAATACAAGAATGCTGCACTGTATTGGAGAACCACTTCCTGTCTTCATTGAGTGTGGCGATACAAACAGGGTTTTCATTTACCCACGCGCACTGTAGGGCATTGCGCTTCTGCATAAAGATAATAACATTCGCGGTCAAGACTGTTTTCTTTGTGAGAACTGACGCTGGAGCTCTAGATTGGAAAGTGGCAAAGGCATTTTCATAATGTGATTCGCCTTCAGCCCTGATAATAACACACCTGCATTGTGATTCGCCTTCGTCTCTGATAACAGCACCTGCATTTTCTAGCACCGAAAGGGCTGCACTTATCTTTTTTGATTTCCTTGTCTCAACCCAGCCGAGATTCAAGAGCACTATGTCTTTGATATCAAGTTATGCAACTTCACAAAATCGTCCAGTGTGAGTTCCTCCGGTCTCGACTACAGCAACAATAAAGGGAGAGGGTCAGTAGACAAAGCTGATGCATATGCCATAGATATAAAGGGCCGATGATTACTCACTGTAGCTGGAAGACCAACATTTTCGAGGGCTGCTTCAATCTCAAGGGATGTGCAGAAATGCTGGAGTGATCTCCGCAACATCTTCCTTTTACCGTTGAATGCAGAATTGACCTAAATCCATCCGTAACCAAGACATCAAGAGCTATTTTTTCTCAAGGAAGAAGTTTGTTTTAGAAGTTAATGCTTAATGCAGGAAGAAAGGAAAAAGAACAATCATAATAGAGTAAAGGAAGGAATAGAAGATAAAAAACAAAACAGAAAGGAAGGATAAAGGTAGTTGTTCTCCGTCCCAAAATGTTTGTCCGGTCCGCAAAACGAGGACCTAAGAATAATGAGTCTTTTAAAAGAAAATTTTCAAACTTTTTTCATAAATTAAAAGTGCTCATTGATATCTAGTTAATTGTTAAAAAAATATTGAATTTTTCTCGAAAATTCTGTATTATTGTCAAGTACTCGTTTTGCTGACCGGTCAAGGAACTTGGGATGGAGGGAGTAATTGTTTTATGTTTTGGGTTTTGAATCAGATCTCTAGGCATGCCCTTTTTTATGCCTTCCAGCTTTAATTTGGGAGTATGCTTCCATGGCATGACATCCTTGAGTTCTTCGACATGGGGTTGCTATTGCAATGGTAAAACTTTCTGAGAGTAGTCACTTCATGTGTATATTGTCGAAGGTTAGGTCTGTCTATAGTCCTTCCGGCCCATACCCCATTGATTGGGTATGACGAGTACTGTTATTGTTGTTGTCTTGGTATTGAAGAAGTAAAACTAACACATCGGGTAGGAATTGGGAGCGTATTGACTGTTGGCACTAGGAGAGCCTAATTACGAGTTTAACCACGATTATAGCTATAAATGAAAAAAGCTTGTGACCAATTTGATGAAGATTAAAATGGTAAAAAGTATCTAATCAAGTACACAATAGAGATCAGGAATAACCATTGAGAAGAAGCTTTTTGTAGAGGAAACTGGCGGATAATCTGCAGTTTGCTTCAGTCGAAATGTAACAACTGCTGCATCAACCTACCAACAAGACCATAAAGGTAAAGCATTGAATATATTCAATAAATCATAAATTGATGCAGAAAACATATTGGATATTTGTCAGCAACTATCTGGCCATTGATTTGCACCCATATGAATGATTGCATTTAGGAAAGTACAAGCAAGATAATGTCAAGACTATAAACCTAGAAAGTAGCATCAGCAATAGAGAGAGATAAATTAGAAGTTGTTTAGGTCGGTCTTGGCACAGCACCCTACCAAAGCCAAAGGCAGCAAGGATGTAGCTAATGCCATAACTTTAGCAGTTGAATGCATTACTTGAGTTACTCCGAGTGATAAGGTTTGGAAGTACCATTCTCCTGTGGTATTAGTGTAAGATAGACGACTGCTGTCCACAAACTAGGTCAAATCGTGAATATGTTGTCCAAATTCCAAAAGAATAAGATAGAGAATGTAGGTGGTGGAATTTTCTAGCCAATTAACTCTAAATATTGCAATGACAAAACTAAGAACTTCGGTGTCTAACAAAAGCGAATGTGCTTTTATTTTCCAAGCAGAGTCTAATCCCTGGAAATACACAAGTTTTAAAGGTCCAACAATTACACTTTTTGGGTGATAATGAGTTGCTATCAGCCAGTGTTCTGAAAGAAGGTTTGGAAGGCCGAGTACTCGCCGCCTAGGCGCTAGAAGGCCCCTCGCCGAGTAGCCTGACTAGCCCAACCAGACCGACTATCCCAACTAATTGCCCGACCAGGCGCCGAGTACTTGGCCCTGGAAGCTAGAAGATGCCAGGCCGCCCTGAGAGCGCCTTGCGAGTTTTAGAACCTTGCTATCAGCAAGTAATCATATGCCCTTGATACTTAAAACTCTTGAGGAACACAAAATAGATACAAAAATGGTGGCAAGAAAAAGAAGCAGGAGGAAGAACATGAACTAGCTCACAACCTAATTGCAAACATCATTATATCCAGTTCTGCAGTATACACCATTACAAAATGCATGGAAGCACTAAAGAAAAAAATAAATTAAATACTTACGTTAGGTTGGGGGAAGAAATTCGATCTTGGGACCTTAAAGTTGTATTCAGGATCTGAAAAAGAAAAGCACAAGCAGCAGAACAAGTTACCCTAAAGTTGACACGTTGGAATTGTATATATTCCGAAGTTCGCTAGAGATTATAAAATAGTGGCAATTGTGCTGGCAATTGGCATCTAAAAGGGATGAGGGGCTTAAGTTTTCAACCTTTATTTTAATTGCTTATCTCATCAGCGAAATGATTTTACACATCAACACCTCTTAGTTATGCTTTTTTTTTTTTTATAACCAAATGTCCGGGCTAGCTTGTCCGCACCACGACTAATTCCGAGGCCCTGAAGGTAGCGACCGGGCATAACTCCTAGTGGCCCCAAGGTTTGGAATAATTGGCCTCCATGGGATTCGAACATGTGACCTCATGGTCACGTGATTATGCATCTTATCTTAACTACAGAAATGAAAGTAGCATAAAGCTAACCAATTGTCCATGTATCTATGGCTACATTTTTTGACAAGGATGATTGCGTCCAGAATAAAATAAAGCTAAGGACAATGAGAAGAATAAAACTTGGTAAAGACATGCAAATACATCAATCATAAAACCTAGGATTTGGTAAGAAATCCCTTTCATTTACAGGCTCTGAAGGCTGCAAGCAAGGGCCACAACCTACTTCACTTGGCACTAGATGTAGGATTCATCACCCCAAAGGCAATAAAGTGGTCTTTCACATTGCGAATACCTGAGTAAAAGTTTATGAAGACACTGATGGGTCGATATTCAGATGTCCTCAAAGATGAATCCACGAAGCGTGAAGCTGTCTCCTCCTAAATATATCGATGAAATGTATGTCAAAAGGCTAATCAAAAGACATGAATTGATGGAGAATCATAGTGTGGCCAAGGCTTCACTATATTCTTCCCTGCCAAAATTGTTCTAGATATCATCCACAACTGGAAACAAGTTTAAGTCTGTAATGTCTCTGAAAGGTAAGCCCCTTGTGTTGTTTCCGTTAAAAAATTCGTTGAGTAAGTCTTTCTTATTTCCTTGATTCCAATGAAGCTCTCCAATCAATTACCTTTTTTCTAATAATAATGTGGACACACCTCTTGTCCACATGCTTATATCTAATTTATAGTAGTGAACTAGTGATCATCTTTGAAAGACAACAAAGAAGAAGAAAAAAGAGTTGAGAGGATAAATTAATGAAAAGTCATAAAGTTTGACAAGAACCTGGAGTAAGAGAACGACATCAGAGAAAATGTCACCCATTGGAAGCAGCAGTTTAACTACATCCGTAGTGATATTGAAAGGTAAATTGGATACAACCTGAAAACACGTAAAGTGGTCATAATAAAGGCAGTGTAGAACCGTCTTAAAGTTGAATTTGGCATCAAGTTAGAAATAAAGGAGCATGCTTGATTAGAGTCAACGGAGGAAGTCATTACAAGTGCAATATCATTCTGTCTAAACCGAAAAAATCAAGACAAAAAATCACATCCACGTAGACGTACATGAAATAATCAAATGTGGAATAGACAATGATAACAAGGAGAACCCCAAGGGGTTGGCTTGGTTGTCAAGTCCTGGGTTTCGAAGGTTTTGAACCTGAGACGTCAGGAGAAGTACATGGGCGTCTTCGTTGACTAAAAAAAAAAAAAAAAGGAACAGTACAGTTTTATACCATGGTTGCTGCATATGGTCAGGGTAATTTGAGTATCCACAGTTTTGTATTAGAATACAAAAGCTGTATGGTATAATGAGTCTATTTTCACATGGTAAATATGTCAGCTAGGTCCCTGCTACAACTCAAGATTACAAAAAGAATAGCAAGTTTTACATCATTCCAAACTCTAAAATGCCTTTTGTAAAACCAAATAGGCACTAACATGACATGCATTTACACTATTTATGTCCCTGTGCTATTTTTTCATACGATACATGGCATGCTCATGCTAGGTCTACAAAAAGCATAGTAACACACCAGTTACAAGTATTGCTTCAATGACCAAGTGGTTGTTACATCTTAACTGAGGCCATTGTGATAAGCGTGAGGGCGCCCTCACTTCATAAGCTAGCTTTTGGGGTTGAGTTCTACCCAAGACCGTGTAACATGGTATCAGAGCCGGGTGCTAGAGATGGGTAGGGTGCATGTCTCTTGCTTCCACGTGGCAGGTGCAGCCAAGTGAGCACGCTGTGCGTGAGGGAGGATGTGAAGCGAAGTCCCACATCGCCTGGGTACCAAAGAAATATGAACTATATAAGCGTGAGGGCACCCTCACTTCATGAGCTAGCTTTCGGGGTTGAGTTCAACCCAAGACCGTGTAACAGCCATGAGAATGCAGTAACACAACAAATGAATGGATAAACATGAGGTAGAGTTCTCACTTTGGCATATTGAGATTCTCCATCCAATGACTTTTGACATCCCACCAATGAGATTAAATGTGAGTGAATGTGACATGTTGTGAAATCCTCTTGCAAAACCTGCATAATTCAGCAAGCATGTAGGGGACATAATTCGATACACATTTTTTTACCGGCTAGAAGTGCAAGAATATTTGTAAAAAACGTATATAAACCAACAGAAATGAGGAAAAACACGCCACATGCATGAACCCTTGTAACCCCGATGTTCAAAGTGAAATTTCCAGACAACTGGAAGAATTTATAATTAAGGACAATCCTGCAAGAACGGTCTCAATGTACATGCATATAAACGTGCACACTGCTGACATACTCCCCACATGCAATGGACCACCCTTGTGACAGTGATGTTCAAACTGAAAATTCCACCAAGAATTATAACCATTTAGATAAATGCCGCAGACGACGCAGAAGGAGAAAAGTGGAAGAAGATAAATCATGACATGTCCCGCAAACAAAGACAAGTTTTTCCAGAAAAACAATCAATATTTGAACGGGGTTTACAAGTAGATGTGGCCTTGTTCTCCTATAGATTTTAGATGCATTTTATGAAAATCTCATTAAATGAACATTTTATGGAGGAGTGATAAAATGGAGTTGTTTTCCCAACTAATAAAATGTAGTGGTTTTTCTATAGATTTTAGGAGGATTTTATGAAAATCTCATAAAATCACTTTTACATTTTATGTGTTGAGATTGCAGTGTCATAAAATGTGAGATTTTATGTCCCAAAAATCTATTGAGGCCTTGTTCTCCAATAGATTTTAGGTACATAAAATTTCACATTTTATGACACTCCAATCTCAACACATAAAATGTAAAAGTGATTTTATGAGATTCTCATAAAATCCTCCTATAATCTATAGAAAAACCACTACATTTTATCAATTGGGAAAACAACTTCATTTTATCAGCCCTCCATAAAAATGTTCATTTTATGAGATTTTCATAAAATCTACCTAAAATCTATTGGAGAACAAGGCCTGAAGAACACACCCGTAGATACAAATGCTTATCATCAAAGCATCTTCTACATGGATAATTATGAAGCATGTGGCCATTATGGTCCAGGTCCACTCATTCAACAACCGTGATGTTGACTGATACACCCACTTATTTTACATGGTTTGACGTACAAAAATTTTGCATCGTCTAACGAATCATCAAAATGAATCACCAACCCTTTGATATCATGTGCAAAATATTATGATACCAAACATTTGTGCTACTAATTTCACTACTTCATGTATTGACAAAAAACGACAAATAGTTTTGTAGATTGTAAACAATTCTAGCTACCAAATGAGGAGCTTCTAATATCATAAGAACTGAAAAGATGAGTGGTGTTAATATTTCTTGCCTTTGGAAGCAAATATAACACCAAGGTGAACTACTTTCTTTCTTTCTTTCTTAAATAAATTGTCCAGAGCAAGTTATTCCAGGGTATAAAGATCACTTTAAATTTTAAGCTTCCAATGTCTTTATCCTAGTTCTCAACGTTAATTTCTAAAAGAAAAAAGATTATTATGAACAAACAACTCAAGACAAACAAACAAGGTTTAAAAACCCAATCAATTACTGAAAGTATAGTTTACCTTCACCCTATTGGTACTTTCAAACCGTTCTGTCACAAGCGCAGCCATGTGTGGATCCTAAAGCCCATAGAAAGTGGAAAATAAGTCCGAATACAGCAACAGATAAGAAGACAATAACAAATCACCAATATGGACACGGCACACCGACACGACACGATACGGACATGCAAATACGTAATTGGTTTAAAGTTTTGGACAAGGACAAGTTGTTGATAAGTCCAATAAGGCAATAATACATATCTAGTTAGTGTGAGAAAGCTACAATTTCACTGATGAGGGAGTAGGTTCAGGTGCCCTTCTTTCATTCTAGTAGTAAAGAGTTCGAATTTTTACATAGAAGAGACTACTGTTATCCAGGAAATGGAATCCATTTCTATGTTAGGTAGCGGGGGCAGGCTTTCCAACGGTAGTCCCGTTGCACCCTCAAGTACAGGCTAACCAAAAGCTACAAGAGCACAGTTCGGCAAGCAGATCAATTCCCAGTATTCCATTTTGGCCACAAACACCTCAAAGTTGTATGTCACACAATTTGAATCGAATTTGGGAATTTAGAACTGAGATCGGGCGTGAAGAAACCAAATGTGCAGTTGAGATCTTAAAAGTTCAATTGGGAACTGATGTGTAGATATTTTAGAGCATCTTCTTTTCATGGATTGGAGTATTTACTTCTCTATGAAATTCAATAGGGATAGCATGTCCTGGTTAGGGATACAACAATTGGTAAAGAGATCACGTCCATGGAGCAACCCATCCGACAAATCATGTGATATACTCACAGGCAATACAAAAGGATATTAGGATAGGTCATGAATCATTCAAACGGAGATTCCTTTCTCATAATCCCCTCACTATTACTATGATAGAATCACCCCTAGTATGGGATTATAAACACCACCCGGCAATTCAAACATGTTCTTAAAGAACAAAACTAAAGCCAATTATTCAATGCAAAGCACATTTTCAATAAATTGCCCATTCCAAAAAGGAAACGTGAACTCAAAAGCCAAACCTTTTCGATGGCAAGAACTGTGGCACCAGCATTCACAAGAACATTCGTCAAAGAACCAGTCCCTGGTCCGATTTCTAGCACCAAATCACCTTCCTTTACATCAGCCACACCCACAAGCTGCTCGTTGATCGAAGAATTCAACATATAATGCTGATAAAATCAAAGCAGACACAAACGCCTTCTAAGTGTTCGATAAAAAGCCACAATACATCTACTCCTTATCTATTACTATTAACTAATTACTGTTACAAAGGGAACACCCACGAACGGCAGTTATGAAGCTAACCCATTAAACTACCCAAAAAAAACTCTGCCCAATTTTCGTTGTTCAGATTAATCTCAATTCTAGATTTTTATTGTTCCGTCTTTTTCGTAACATGATTTGCGTGTGCCCGGGTGTCTAGTATATACATATGTACAGAGAGATAAGGTATACCTGGCCGAGGGATTTGCGAGGGTAGCGGCCTTTGGAGTTGAGAGACCTGAGGGTGGAGTGATAATCGTCTTCGTTTTTTGCTCTGGTGTTCGCTGCTGCTACAACGCATAGGGTGGATTTTCTTGGGGTAGTGGTGGTGATGCCATTGTGGGCCGGAGGTGCTCTGGTTTTACGACGGGGAAGAGAGAGATTTGGCGGGAGAGGTTGCAGGAGAACAGACATTGTTGGTGTAGGATTAACTGCCGATGCTATTCTCTCACCTCACCTCACCACACTGCGCAATTTTGTCGAGGGGTTGATATTGGCACTCCTCTTTTGGAGTGATATTAACAATTTGGGAGCGCCAATACCAGTTTCCAAGAAAATTTACATCCATGTTCCATTGATTAAAGGGGTATTTTCTAAATGATTTCATGAGATAAAATTTAGTTTTGATAAAATCTACAGTTTTTATGGAGGTGTGATAAATTCACAATTTATTTCCAAATAATAAAATATAGTTTTGATAAACTCTACCTTAATAAAATCTAATTCTAATTTTGCTTTGATGATTTGAGAATCCTAAATTTTCTCTCATAAAATCATCTAGAAAACACCCCTAATGCTATGTCCAGTTTTCAATTGTAGGGAAGTGTAGTCTTAAAAAAAGTGAAGTAAAGCTATAGGCGGCTCCACATTTTACCCCAAGCAAACATCCTAAATTTTTTATGTTATAAATGTTACATATGAGCATTTTTAGTTTTAAACACTCAATTCCAACACTCTTGATTACCCAGCCCACAAACAATTGAACACTCAGTCTAAAAATTAGCCCACAAATTACTAATATGCATAGTGGAGGCAATTGTAGTACTTTAAGAATTTTGTTGTTTTTGTCAATAAAATACTAATAGATTAAATTTTTGTTCATACACTTGTGGTTTGTAAAGGGAGTAGAGTATAAGTATTTCTGAATATCTTTCTAAGGAATTCTTGAGCACTCACTGACTGTAAAGTGGATTTAAGGAAAAGAAAACTTGGTTTCCTGTTAGTGTTTTATTGACAACAAAATATTGCATGATAACTAATATTTGTTCTTTTTAGCGGAACATATTTTGCTGGAAAGTATTTTTTAATGGGAGGGTTGAGTTGTGAGTCCCTAACTTTTTTGATAAGTGAACACAAATAAATTTGCAGAAAAATTGAATTTTCCGTTCTTTCTGTCCAATTGAACGAGCCGAAGAGTTTTGCAGGAATTAGGAAAACTGGAATTCTTTCTTTTTAGCAGAATACATTTTGCTGGGAAGTGTTTTCCATTGGGAAACTTGAAGTTGTGAGTCTGACAACTTTCTTGGTAACAGCAAAAAAGAATTAATATTGGCACTCCCCTTTTGAAATGCCATTAACAATTTAGGGAGTGTCAATATTAATTTCCATTTTCTTTTTATTTAATTCACTTCATTTCACTTTTCCTGAAAATACATTTCCCCCATGACATTCACAACAACTATACGGAGTCTTTGGTGGCAAGTTCCTCTTTTAGCTAATGAAAGGATTCTATTACTGCCAACTCAGTATGGACGGAAATCCCACGGGAAATCCCACTTTTGGGTCCCAAACGGCTGATCCGATTGAACGAAATGGGGTGATTTTGGATCGAGCACATAGGGACGTCCGATCGACTTGATCTCCGCGCGGACCCCTTGGAATTTGATTTTGAGATGAATGAACGGCTCGGATCGGCCGTGTGGGACCCAAAAGTGGGTCCCCGTAGCCCATCGGTACATGGTCGGTGCATTGCCATCTGTACGGGTAGAAGGGTTCCAGTATGGACGTCTTTGAGACCTAGAGTTTATACCAAAAAGGGACTAAGTTAAAGAACAAGGACCCAAATAAAAATTTACCCCAAAAAAAGGACCCAAATAAAAGGCCTATCACTTCAGGAACAGCTTGCTTCAAGAGGTTTTAATGTTCGTTCAGGAAAAAGCCACAGCCAACCAAAAACGTATTTACACAGCAAGGACAAATTTCCCCATAATTACAGAGGGCAAACTCAGATTCATGCTAAATGCCCTTGCCAAATAGAAGACGGCGTCTTGCAGACTTGGAAAGATTTGGACTAACCCTTTTCCTTTTTCCATCAGAAGAACCAATAACATTCTCTGAATTCTCAGTTAAATCATCCCCCCTCTTTGCCTGACAAAGCACTTTCTTTGAACGGTAAAACTCAGTAATGCTGAGCTGCACGTTTTTCGGTTTTGGTGATTCCGAATTCTGAGGAGTTGCTCCAGATTCTGCACCAGATTTCTTTCTTCTTGATTTCATTTCTTTCAGTTCCTACCAGTTTCCAAAGAAAGACAAGTGAGATCACAGCTAAATAGGGCAGGTTTTGTTGGGGGTGGGGGGAAACAAGTTCTGAATTAGACATTGCAAACTTAAAAGAATTTACTCGGTTCTCACCTCATTGGGTCTTACATGCTCAATCTCATCGGCTTAGTTCTTTACATACCAATTTTACATCCATTGGTAACTGATGTCCATTTTTCTAACATATGGTATAGAATCTTTATCCACATTGACCCTCTTCAAACTGAACTTATGTTTAACCCTAGGCCTTTAATTGAATGCCACAAGGGGTTTCCGTTGTACAACAGAGGTTGCTACCAGGAAACAAATTAAGCTAATCTACAATCAAGGACCAAGGTGAGATATCGATCATGTTTATGCCTCACGACAGTACAAAAAAAAAAAAAAAAAAGGGTTGAGTAGCAATGTACCTTTTCTTTCAAAAACTGATCAACTTTCTCCGGAAAGGCAGCCTTAACAAGCTCCATATTTTCATCCGTTGACAAGTACCAGCACCCATCATCAAGACAAATCTGGGGGGCATCGATTTCATTCAATGGATCAGGAGATTCGCTATGTTCACTTGCCTCCAGTTGTATTTCAGACTCTTTGGAATGAACTTTATAAATACTAGTGTCCATTGCAGGTGCACACTTCTTCCATTTAACAAGAAAAAATTGATGACCGTATCTGATCTTCAAACGCTGAATAGAATGAAACTCGTATTGGTCATATAACAAATCATTTTTAGGATTTGAGGCCATTTCTCTAAGGAAGATGGTCGACAACATCGGAAGCATTCTTTGCCGTATGTAAGAGGGCTCCCATTGCTGATAAAAAGACAAGTGATCAACCAGCAGTTCAGTTTTTGGAGTTTCCCAGGATAAATTAGGGCCATCATCTGCAGAAAACATGCTAGGTTATAAATGAATCAAACACTATATTTAACATGGTGCTCATCCGATGCAGTACACAAATGTGAAATTAAATCCAAATATCAAAATCCTGCGCCCTTATTTGAAATAGAACTAGGGAATGAAAGAAAAATAAGCACAAAAATACCAGCCAAGGTTTTAACTATGTTAGGAGCAACAGAACTTTTGCAACTTTCATGCAGAACATATAGATTGATAATCAAATCAAGTAAGTCTTACCAGGAAAATCACAATGGTTGTTGCTCAAATACATTTCAATAATCTCAACATTTGGGAAATTCTGCTCCATAGCTATTTTTTGGCAAACTTTTGTCTCCCAATTTTCTTTCTTCTTTTGTTCCTTGTCTCTCCTTTCCTGCCATCAAACATTGTGAATATCCTTGTCATCACGGATAATGTATAACCATATAAAGCACCCACGTGCCTACATGGTCAGTGGCATGTCCATAGTTATATCTCAACTTTTTAATGTTAGACACGTGTGGGACAGTAGGACACAACAGGACAACTTGTACAATTTAATAAAAAAATAGGGGTCAAACTGTAAAACTTTGAAGATGTTGGAACGAGAAAAAAGCAAAAGACCATGACAAAACGATTGATCGAACAAGCCCTAGAACACCACAACTTCCTCCTTGTTTGCTCGTTCTTTTCTTCTCTCCATTCATTGAATCGCTAAAGCCCTTGATCCACTACAAACAACATCAACTAAATCTATCAAACTCGATCTATTGACCTCCATTAGTTCATAGATCTATTGATTATGTAGAATTAGATTAGTTTCCTTTAGTTTTGCTTGTTCGTGGATAACAATATTCAAATGCATGGCACTGTAAGTTGATTTTTTGAGAATTTCCGTGCCCAGTGTCAGACTGTCTGCATATGAGTCGGTACATATTAGTGTCTGTATCAGTTCTTTAGACGATATGTATTAGTAACGCAGGTTGAAGCACATCGAACCCTGAACTCAAGAACATGGTTGAAAGCGTTGAGCAATGACATACCATATCACAAGGGGTGCAATCACATTTAAACCCAACAGGTTTTTTCCTGCAAGCCTCGCTAGTGCTGGAACTGCAAAATTCACAAGCCAATTTGAGATGAGCGCTCTTGCTTCCCGGATGCCCACAGAAGGAACAATGGGGTGATTTTTTCTTTGGTGAATTCTCATGTAAACTGGGCAAAGCATCATCAAAGAATCTCACGGCACCCTGGAACTGTAATATGTCTCCTCTCCCTATTTCACTTAACCTACATAATGCCATTAACAAGTTACGGTGGTAAGCCCCGTGAAAAATTGTCTTTTGACAACAGAACAAGCAAAGTGCAACTAAACCAGTTCAGAAGATCAAACCTAGTCAAAATCTCATCTTCACTGAAACATTTGACAAAACGAAGAGCTGTATCAAGCCCAACACCTTGCACGCCGTTTAAATCATGGTCATTTCCAACCAAAAGGGAAATGGCTATCAAGTGGTTTCTCTTTAACCCAAGACCAGCTTCAATGTCTGAAATTCTGTAGCATTCGAATGGTTCCTGCAGAAAGTAATATAGTCATGAACGCCATGATGGAAAAGCCAATTGAATCCATGATCAACCAAAGGAGGAAAAGACCAAAAATAATGCATCGGTGAATGACAATAGTAGGTGACGAAAAGAGATCAAGTTTGGCAATATAAAATATCAAGTTTGACAATATAAATCAAGTTTGGCAATATAAATGTATCGGTGAGTAATATTAATCCAATGCCACAAATCATGGAGCCAACATCAAAGTAATGAAGTTCCAAACATGGGAATCATCAAGTTGTAGGAACAATCACCCAAATTGAGCCTCTCTCCAGTGGTATGGCACACAAGTCTAACGAGCTGGCACGTATCCCAATAAAGTAGCTACATGAGGCACCCCTTCCCTTCTTGGGCCAAGCTAAGCCAACAAAAGGAAAAGCTGGCATGGTCACCTCAAGCGCAAGCACTCTGGGAAGAGACATTCTTCAGACATTCGATAGCACCATTGAAGGATCATGTAAAACGACCCAAATTATTGGTCGGATGGCTAGTGAAGTTGACTTGAGAGAGAAAGAGAGAACTAATGGAAACTCTTCAAACCATTCATGAAAAAGAAATGCCAAAAAATAAATAATGTTTTTACCTAAACCAAATATATCTTCTTTTCTTTTCTTTTTTCTTTTTTTAATCTTTTTCAATTTACCAAAAAAAAAAAATCTTTTTCATCTTTTAAGAGTCTAGAAAACAGTGATCGAACGCACAACACAACTTGACTTGACTCCATAAGAAAGTGTAGCTATTGGAGTGTTTAGTTTAAGGAGGTCTTCAGCATTCTAAATTATGTTTAAGAAAGAGTATTAATTAAACAAAAAGTAAGGGGGAGAAAGGGAGAGACACTGTGACTAATACAAAAAATAAAATAAACAAAACCCTTTCAGCAAGATTCAGTTCATGGAAGTGTTGCGTCAGGGAGATCATAGACCAATACAAGTGATTTTTTGAAAGGAAGGTGGCCCACAAAGAACTAGCACTCACTTTTGAGTTGGGACGGATGAGTTTTACAACACAATGAGCCCCAAACAGGAATGCATCGCTGTCCGCTGTAATGCAAGCATCTACCTGACCTTCACTATTTAACTGGGCACAAAGTGCTTCGGCTTCCGCTTTTGCTTTTAGAATGGGCATCCCAAGAAGTTCAAGCAGCTCCTAGCAGAATACAATTACAGATATTGAGATAAGATTTTTGTATGCAATATGCATGATAACATACAGAAACACAACTATTTATCAGCCACTTCGACATGAGACATAGCTCTGTGTATAAACTTCTCCAGGATCGTCCAGTTAGGGTAAATGCTCTAACAGTGCCTCAGAAGATTCCAGTAGGCTAAGACCAGATTAATCAGCATTCTAAGTAACACAGGATAGAAGCAATCTTTTCCTGCATTGGCCAGATAGTGCGCAAGAACAACCGTAATTTCAGTACTGTAATTGATACAAGTCTAGCATATCATACCATCTTTAGACTAGTTGACATGCCACATTCTCCCTACTTTCTAGTTACGAAAGCTTAAAAGAAGCTCCTGTATTAGCCAAATGTAATGCGTGTTTCAAGAGACCAAATTCACAGACAATTAAGAACAAATAACTTCCTTCACAACTCACGGATAAACCTAAAAATAGCAGAAAGAATTTGTTGGCTTTTGAATTATCTATCTTCAAGAAAAAACAGACTCTAACTGCATCTTATCTTATGCAATATTATGAAAATATACTGCCTCCACAAAACATGATACAAGACAGTTTTTGTTGTCGTCCAGACAGTTTTTGTTGTGTGTGAGGAGAAACCAACACCGATGGACTGAATATCTCTTATAAGCAATGGGAGGAAGGCACAGCGTGTTTTCCATGAAATCCCAACCAAAAAAGATACACTATTCCTTCTTTGAATCTTTCCGATTGAATCGATCAAAACAACTGCCTACATTCCAGAGAATTGTTCACCACAAATGGGCACTAATAAATAGACCTACAGTCCCTTAGAAAGACATTACAAGACCTTGTGGAAAATTTATTTGTTGAGGCAGAAATAAACATATCAAATTTCTACCAAGATATCAGGAGGTTCTAACTAATAGAATCTTGATGAACCAAAAATAAGGATAAAGGCCCACGCCCACCAAAGGTTACTTGTGTTTCAAGACCCAAAATGTCCTTCAATTAAAGCTCTTGTACTACAAAATGGACTTTTCTAATTTTGTCTACTCTTCATGCGTACCATGACACGAACTCCAATAAAGAATCCAAGTCCTGGGTGTTCTTAATCTATAAGATATTTCCCTCAAAAGTATCACAATAATCATCGACCAAGAAGGCACTTTGTATTTTCTACATTTATCAATGTTTTCAAGTTCTGCAAATACAGAAGACCATCTAATGAATGGACACCCAATTACAATCTCGAACATTAAATCCCTAGTCCTTCAGAAGAAACCCAAGCATTTTTACAGCGTAGAGTAAATGACAGTCCCATGGAAAACCCAAATTAGAACCACACTAACAGATTCAATTAAAAGCAAAAGTTGAAAATCAGCTCACCACACACTCTTGAACGCATTTTAAAAATGCTGGATTTCTTTCAATCGAAACACCCTCTTCCGGCACTGGCAAACTCGACAAATCCAGGCCTGATGCCCGAAAAAATCGCGCAATCCTCGCCTTTGACTTCAGCGGTGACGGTGTTCCATCAACCACAAAAACTGGGAACGCTCCAAACTAAAAATGGATAACAATTAAAAATATCATTACAGAACATGTATTCTCTCAACTCAAGAAGAAAGCAAAATGCTGGCCGGGAAAGAGAGGGAGAGACAGCAAAATGTCAACCCATTGGGTTTCACAGTAACAACCAAACTTTCATTCATAAACCCAGAAATTCATATCATGACTATTTTGGTGTAACAACCAAACTTTCATTCATAAACCCATATCATGCGACTATTTTGGTTCAGCTTAAGACTATGTTTGGGATTGTCTACATTCTACAATACCTTGTCTTTTAGAATATTTTCATGTGAACCTATTTCAGTTTTTTGTCAATATTTTTCTTCATCCCACCAAAAAAGGTGAAGATTTCGCCTTTCTTTGCTTGGTCAGTTTTTCTGAAATTCAGTTCATACTTTTTCTACTTCCCGGTTCCTCTCGTGACCAGCTGAAAAAGTAACATTTCCAACCAAAACCAGGAAGCAAACCCAAAAAATCAGGAAGACAACCAAAAGGCAGCCTGGGTTTTGCAGTTTTTGCGGCCCAAACAACAGCACAGCTGCACACGTAAGAGCAAGTCCTCCCCGTTGTCATTTGCCTTGCTATTGGGTGTAAAAACTAACCGCACCCATTGCTATTTGTTCATGTTAAAAAACTAAAAATGACAGCTTTGGTGTCAAATTGGTATTTTCCATTTCTCTCACCTCATCCAAGCCATTTGATTTGTATTGAAAAATAATCCTCATTTGAGATTGTGCCATTTTGGCACAGAATCGATGCAACTAACATTGCTATCTTTTATTCTGTAAAACTGTAGCAAGCCAAAATTATCGGCGAATCGCTCTAAACCCACAAACGTCAACACCCAAAAAAAAAACCACACACTAAATTGGTCTTTCTTTAGGTTTCTTGGAATCCAAAAAGAGTGTAGGGTATATATACCTTGGAGAAGAGATTGATGGTACGGAAGAAGGTAAGTCGGAGGTGCGGATTTCTGGCATGGGCTCTAATGGCGGTTTCATGCTGGACAATCCAGAATGAGAGATCAACAGCGACTCGTTTGTTACGGAGGAAATCGAAGTCTTCGGTTCGAGCGTAGGGTTTGAGCAAATCCCAGAAGTGCCCTCCGACACCCATTCCTTCACAGAGGGCTTTTCTGGGAATTCAACGGAGGTGGTTGCGGCGGTGATCAGTCAATTTTCCATGGAGTTTGCAGTGGGAAGAGTGAGGAAGAAGAAGAGCAGAGAATCGTACCGTTAAAAAGGAACCGTGAGACTGCAGAGTTGGTGGGGACGAGTGAAGGGTTCGAACGCCCACTTATTTAAGGGGCTTTGTATGGGCTGCCGGGAAGGGACTGGGCTGAAATCATTAAGCCCAGAATGAGCCCATAAGTAGGAGGACTTTATATGAATAGTTCAATTTATAGAGCTCAGCACGTTTAACAGACTTGTAAAAAATCAAGTAAATCGGACATCTGCAATTAGGGAACGGACTGCGTTTATTAATGGTAAGCAAAAAGGATTTTAAAACAAATGCATAGTTGAATATTTTGCTTTGTGTTAACTAACGATATTCAATCAATTTGATTTTTCTACAAACTATTCTCTGCTCTACAAAATGAACAGTTTGAAACATATTTTCGAACTCGGGACGAGCTCACATGGCCAAATTTGGGATCTAGCTGTCGTCATCTACGATCTTCAAATGTCGAGTACCCTCCATCGCCACCAGCAACCACAACTATTCCCAACAAAATCGTCAAGTCTAGACCACTTTTAATATATATAAATGATATTATAATTTTGCAAAAGTTACCATTCTCAACTCTGAGAATTATCACAATTTTCCAGTTCATTCTCAACGTAGATAAATTTTTCTGTTTGATTCACGTGAGAATTATCACGTTGGATGAAATTGGAGATTTAATAAATTTTTTATTTGTCAAAAGTAGTGCCATTGCTAAATTTCTCAATGCTTGAAATATGAAGAACTTCTAACAACATTATTTAATAAATTTGCAATTTTTCGCTTGTTTAAATCAACTTGCAACACATCCTAAACAGACTAGAGGGCATATGTTGATTTAATGATGTTGTAATTAGGGTTACAAACGAACCGAGCTACTTGCGGGAAGCTCGCTCAGTTCGTTAAGGCTCGGCTCGGCTTATTTAGTATTCGAGCCAAGCTCAAGCTCGAGTTTTAGGCTTTTTTAGTAAACGAACCGAGCTCAACACTCAAAAGCTAGGTTCGGCTTGACTCATTTATAGAGGCTCGTTAAGTAAATTAACCTGGCTCAGCTCTTTTACAACTGAGCCAAACTCGAACACTTCAAAGCTCGGTTCAGTTCAGCTAGACTCGGCTCGTTTGCACCCTAGCTGCAATCCGCGGTAGGATGGTAAAGTGGTTTGCTTATTAGTCATTCTTCTAGGGTATGATTGTAGCATAATAATTGGGAGTAGAAATCTTCGAGAGCTTTGTGGAAATCTTGTTTGTAACTGAAGTTCGCTCTCTCCAAAAGCTAAAGAAATGTAACTGAAGATGAAAATGGAAATGCAGAAGTAGACATAAAAGGGTAAAAATGGGTTTTCCGAAAAATAGGTTTCACGGGGTTAGCACCTGAACTATGGGATTTAATTTACCTAGAAAAATATTATCGCCTCCATTTTATTTTGTTTGATATGCAACAAAACCTAGAACTCAATGCTTGAGGGAACATGAATTATGTCTTACAAAAATTATAATTGCATTTTCCATATAATACTCCATTATCTACTTTTAAATTACTTTTATTAATTTATGAGGATTAGTTTATAAAAATCTTCTTCTTTTTTTTTTTTTTTGGTATTTGATGACTTAGAATTTACCCAGAGAACTACAAACCTCCATCTGGAGCCCTCCATTAAAAGAAATAGTCCACAACTTTCAGGTTATCCAATATGGATTGGAGCACCTAACTTCGAACAAAAACAACTAAAACGGAAATCAAAATCAAAAGCTAAAAACCATAAAAGCCCTCCATAAAACCATAAAACAACCCCCAATCAACAACCATGGCAATCGTCCCTAACCAGCAACCCTTTGCATTCACCAAACAAATGGCAAGCAAAAGGCTACCAACATCGTAGTAATCAATGGTGGGGGCGGGTGATGGACTTCGGACTATAACATTGTCAAGGATGCTGAAGCGGTTTGGGATCTTGGCCAAGGGGTTAATGGAAAAAAGGAGGAGATTGTGGTTGTGATGGAAGGGAACTGGAAAACCTAGATAGAGAGAGGGGAGAAGATGATGATGATGATGATTAGAGAAAATTAGGAGCTATCATTAGAGAGTTTTTAACCACCTTTCTGTGTCTTTTAGTTTATGAGAATCTATACTTTCTTTTTTGAATTTTAAAGGGAAAAATAATGGGGAAATGACCAAAACATGGTAGTTGGGGCAAATAATGCCCAAAACATGGGCATGGTTTGGCAAATGACTAAAGCATGACAAGCACAAAAAAAATTCCACATACATGGTATTTGAGACTTGCACTACCGACAATACCCCTCATCCCTCTCTTCATCCCCTTTATCATTCACTGGTACAGAGACAAAGACAGACAGAGAAAGCTCTTCTTCTTCGTCCCCTTCACCATCCCGATTCCCGCCGTCGCCGCCATTGCCAACCACCTTCACCTGCGACAACCTTACCACCGACCACTTCGCCTCCACCACTGGGCTCTCTCTCGAACGGTTAAAACCCACCAAGATCTCTCTCTCTCTCTCTCTACTTGAACTTCTCAAGACAAATCCTTCCCAAGACAAATCAAAACTCAAATTTAAATTTAATTTTTCGGAAAAACCTTCATTTGTCTCAATTCGGTTTCAAATTGAGTTGTTTCATTGATCATTGAGTAAGTGTTCAATGCTCAATTTGTGAATTTTGGTTCAAAATAATGTGATTCAAGGCAATAACTTGGAGTACGATTTGGAATTTGGTGATTCATGGTAGGATATGCTTTGTTGGTGTTGATACAAACTGCTCATTTTATTGGGAGTAATAGGAGATTATTGGTTCTGCACCCCATGCGTTCGATGAAATGCCTGTGAGAAGAGTGGGACTTAAACATAACTTCCTTGGGGATTTCATCAGAGAAACCATTGTCCCAAGGTCTTCCTGTGGTCTCTCTGTCAAATTGGTCAGGTGTAACAAGTTTCAAGTGTCTAGTTCAGGTGCTATATTGTTGTCAAAGGGTGCCATTTTTTTACATGTAAGGTGCACAATTTGTTAATACAAGGAGCAAATGTTGTTTTCTTGATACAAAAAGTGGGATTGAAAAAGAACATTGGCAACCCAATGGTCCTTATTCCAGTGCAATATTATTGTCAAAAAGTGCCATTTTGTTTCACGTAAGGTGCACAATTTGTTAATACAACGAGCAAGTGTTGTTTTCCTATACAAAAAGTGGAATAGAGACAAAACATTGGCAACCCAGTGGTCCTTATTCAGGTGCAATATTATTGTCAAAGGGTGCTATTTTTTTACATGTAAGGTGCACAATTTGTTAATACAAGGAGCAAATGTTGCTTTCCTAATACAAAAAGTGAGATTGAGAAAGAACATTGGCAACCCAATGGTCCTTATTCCGGTGCAATATTATTGTCAAAAAGTGCCATTTTGTTTCACGTAAGGTGCACAATTTGTTAATACAAGGAGCAAATGTTGCTTTCCTAATACAAAAAGTGAGATTGAGAAAGAACATTGGCAACCCAATGGTCCTTATTCCGGTGCAATATTATTGTCAAAAAGTGTCATTTTGTTTCACGTAAGGTGCACAATTTGTAAGGTGCACAATTTGTTAATACAAGGAGAAATGTTGTTTTCCTGATACAAAAAGTGGGACTGAAAAAGAACATTGGCAACCCAATGGTCCTTATTCCAGTGCAATATTATTGTCAAAAAGTGCCATTTTGTTTCACGTAAGGTGCACAATTTGTTAATACAACGAGCAAGTGTTGTTTTCCTATACAAAAAGTGGAATTGAGACAAAACATTGGCAACCCAGTGGTCCTTATTCAGGTGCAATATTATTGTCAAAGGGTGCTTTTTTTTACACGTAAGGTGCACAATTTGTTAATACAAGGAGCAAATGTTGCTTTCCTAATACAAAAAGTGGGATTGAGAAAGAACATTGGTAACCCAATGGTCCTTATTCCGGTGCAATATTATTGTCAAAAAGTGCCATTTTGTTTCACGTAAGGTGCACAATTTGTTAACACAACGAGCAAGTGTTGTTTTCCTGATACAAAAAGTGGAATTGAGACAAAACATTGGCAACCCAGTGGTCCTTATTCAGGTGCAATATTATTGTCAAAGGGTGCCATTTTTTTACACATAAGGTGCACAATTTGTTAATACAAGGAGCAAATATTGCTTTCCTAATACAAAAAGTGGGATTGAGAAAGAACATTGGCAACCCAATAGTCCTTGTTCTGGTGCAATATTATTGTCAAATGGTGCCATTTTGTTTCACGTAAGGTGCACAATTTACTTTCAAGGTGAGTGCAATTCTTTTATTGCAAGGTGCAATGTTTTTTATTTATAGTGCAAAGTTGTTACATGCACGGTGCAATTTTGAGGTTGCCCGTCCAAAATGATTTGATTTGATCTCACACTGGCAAGACAAGTCGAACTAACGCGAGTGCAATTCTTTTATTGGAAGGTGCAAAGGTTTTTTATTCACAGTGCAATGTTGTTACATGCACGGTGCAACTCTGGGCAGCTAATATTTCCAGGAACAATGGAAAGGAGGTGTGTGTGTTAAGCTTAAAAAATGAGAAGGGTATTTTGGACCTGTAATTTGTTGGTACCATGTATGTGGAATTATTTTTTTCCTTGTCATGTATTTGGTCAATTTGAAAAATCTTACCATGTAATTGGTATTATTAGGATATGTTATATGGGGGATTAGTTAAGGAGGGGGGATTAGCTTATACTTAGTTTAAGTAGTAGTTGATATGGGTGGATAAGAGTGGGTGAGTAAGGGTGGATAATGTGATAAATTACTTGATTGCCCTTACTAAATGATTGCGTTGAAAATATAAAATGGTTTGGAGGGATAATTTGGTCTTTTTACCAATCTGGACTAGTTAATCCTAGGGTGGGTGGGACAAGCTCTCCCGCCCCCTCCCTTATCACCCTTCCTTCTCCCACCAACAAACAGCCTCTTTAGTATCTCATTCCCTCTCTTATCCCTCCTTATCTAGGGGTTGTTTGTTGGAGAGATGAGAAGGTCAGACATGCTATCATGGGTCCACCCATACATGGTGGTCGATTCATTTTTAAGCACCCGGATATGCTATCTTGGATCCACCCATATCCCCTTGTAGCTGGATGTACCAATACTACACTATACCCTTGTCGTGATTTTATCCGGGACCCCAAAAGACATGCATACTCTCCAGCCCACCTTACATGATCTATTAGAATATAAAAGGCACATGTTTTGCTGTTGCATGAGTTTGATTGTTGCTACAATTGTCATTACACAGATTTCTAAGGTTAATCTACCCTCCTTCATTGGACCGTGCTCTTCAGAGCGATTGAGTGACTAGGACCTTACTGGCAAAATCGAAGAGAAGGGAGGACTCGCGGAGCGAGAGAAAGCAAAGAACTTGCACAGAGAGATAGAGAGAGAAAGAGAAATGGCATTGGGAGTGGAAAAATGGGGCACAGTGAAAGTAAGGTTGCAAAGTTATCCAACACCACACGAGTTATTGCCAGCTGAATAGTAAATACACTAATAATAGATTAAAAAGGGTTGGTAGAAGAGTAAAATCGGTTTTTGATTGTAAAAGTCACATATGTATTTATATATTTGTAGCGGATACAAATAAGTATAATATAAAAATTTTACCCCCTAATTTTTATGAATTACAGGGTTCCATCCAAAAAAAACTTTTAAAAATTATATTGTTAATCTTGTTGGGGTAAAAAAACCAAATATGCTATTTCCACATTTCCAAAACTTAATGAGGGCAAAAGAGGAATACACGACATTTATCTATTATCTCCCACTCATTCCCATCCATGTCAACTCCAAAACAAACACCAAATATCCTAATTCCCCTTCTATAAACGTGTATAACAATCCCCTTTTCATATCTTATCTACCTCTTATCCACTCAAAATCTTATCCATGTGACAAACGTGTCATAATTAACAAACAGATTCTACGAGTAATATTTTTCAAGGGTCCTTCTATTGATAGTCACTAGACAATCAATAAAGCTAACAAAATGACGAAAACAAGATATACTCCAATACAGTTTTTACACTTTTCAACCCACTTCCATAAACAAACCGGTCCAGTTGTGGTACACCCCTCTTTTTTAGACGTATCATATGCACCCCACTTTTTAACCATTGGTCGATAATTATTCAATCTCAACCCTTCAAAATTTAGAGTGGTAACACTGGTTACGTTTAGAACAAGTCATCCAAAAACTCTACCTCCATTGTCACTCCACGATGTATGTTCTATCACTCGCATATATCAATTCTTTCAAAGTTTTCCCTCCATTCACTCCATGATGTATATTCTCTCACTC
Organism: Vaccinium darrowii; assembly: GCA_020921065.1. Classification (NCBI taxonomy): domain Eukaryota; kingdom Viridiplantae; phylum Streptophyta; class Magnoliopsida; order Ericales; family Ericaceae; genus Vaccinium; species Vaccinium darrowii. Next base: position 27,026,996 of record CM037157.1, on the reverse strand, counting down.
CCTATATCGATTCTTTATTCCTCTCCCGCAATATCATCTTTGTAAACCCTAAGTAACCTTTCCCATCTCAGTTGAGGTCGTTCATCACCAACAAGACAACGTGTACGCAGCTACTCCTCCCTTCTCTGTCTCCAAGCGTCACTCAATTGCTTCTCTTCTACTTTGTTACCCTGTGTATAGTCATGGTTCTACTCCTTCGCTGTTTACACCATATTTTACTACCTTATCAATATCGATAAAAAAGTGATAATTGTGTGTCGACAAGAAAAAATATGTGTCCATGATTTTTCTTATCGATTTTATTATTTTTAGTACTTTTATTAATATTCTGTATTTTTATCACATGTGCAGGACACGTGATTTAATTCTATTCACTTGGAAGTTAAGAAGACACATGGCGTTGTCCTATGCATTTAGAAGTTAAAGAGAAGTATTTGACAGGTTGAAGCAAAAGCTTGAAGAAGAAGAATTGAAGTTATTTCCTAAAGCTTGAAGAAGAAGATAGGAAGTTATTTCCTACACTTTGTAGTTGCCTATAAATAGTCTTTTTAAACTTTATTGTAAACTCTCTCACAAATCAAAAGTCTATTTTTTATTTCTCTTCAATTGTTGTCTTACTAACCCAATTTTGGGTTATAATTAGGAGTAGGAGTAGATGTAATTTAGATCCTACTATCGATTCGTTCTTGAAGATTGGTGTTTGCCTTACAACACCGATTTCCTTTTATGTGTCGACATTCTATTTGAAGATTAATGGAAGTCTCTTTCATTTGTCTTCAATTGTTTCCATCCATTTCGCAATTGATTCGCTTGCCATTATACATCCGGTGAAGTCCAAAAATACGGCGAGAAACCATGGATTTGAGCCGCATTGCTTGCTCTTTTTTGTTGAGGACTTTGTTTCCCGAAATCCCTTATCGAATTCGATCGAGAAAAAAATTGGTAAACATCCGCAAAGCCAATTTCCCCATAGCTTTTCTCTTTCTAGTTTGTTATGTTTCTATGTTTACTTTTGTGTTTAATTATGTGATATTCCTTTTAAATGTAGCAATGGCTCTAAACATAGCATTCCAAGCTTGGAATTTGCCGAAACATTGAGACTCAACCTCAATACCTTCCAAACGCCGCACCAGTTTTCCTTGCAAAATTTGGTGATTATATTAGTTTTTCAAAACTTCCTTCAATTTGTAGATTGAAACTGATTTAAGAATGAGATAGCATACTTCCCTGAACCATAATAATGGTTGTTCCATGTGCCTTTTTGAATCCATATGCTTCCATTTTTACTTGCATTTTACATATTTGACGAAAGGTCTGAGAGATGCGTGTATGGATAGTCCGAATAGCAATAATTGTTTCATCCTCAATATTCCAAAATGAATTTGTTTGTGGGCCAATAGTGAATTTCGGTATGACAATATTCAAGTTTGGGGTGACATTAAAGTCAACAACGCCATTAGTAGTTTTTTTAGGTGACATTCATAATTTTTCTTGGGGGACATTGATAACTAAATGAAATGGTAATACAGGATCATAATTTCTTTAGTTTTCCTAATGGAATAATCATTGCTTCATTTATGTGAATAGCGATTCCAATTCAAATGAGCACTCTATCAAATTATGGGATTATCACCTATTCAATTATTCGATTTTCTCTTACCATTCCGCTGCTATTGTACCTAACAACCTCAATATTGGGAATTCTTATGAATAACTCTTAACCAAAGCAAAAAAATAGTATATATCTCTAGGTGTTGTAGTTGCCTTAACCTTTTAGAAATCCAAAATTTCTAGACCAAAGAAATAAACTCACTAGCAAGATGATATTGACGCAGAATGTGCACATAGTTAGAAGCATTGGAAGTTTAAAGACTTGGTTTGAATTTGCCTCTTTAGGTGTTCCTTCAAAATGGTTGCAGCATGGTAAACTAAACAAAGCATCTCTTGTAAATATTGCTCGTGATCCAAAAAATAAAAGCTAATATGCCCTTCTTTAAATCAAGATGAACAATGAGAGTTAGCAATATATGAAAGATACTTCAAAAATAATCATGTGCAGACTATGCATCAAGAAGTAAGAAAATCTGGCAACACCCACTATTATATTCGGCAAGAGCTATAAAAATTATTGGGAATGAAAATATTACAATCTTCTAGAAAAATGTTAAAAGTTAAACTACAAACTTATAGTTACACACTTGCACAATCAACTTACATTTGATGATGTATCACTTAATTTTAAACAGGTATATAAAAAATGAGCACAATATCAAGTCAATATATGGATAATCTACGAGCCTTACGTGATGACAATGAATATTTAGTTTTGACATGTCTTAGTTCCGTTCCATCATCATTTAAGAAAAAATTGGAAAAGAAAACAGCTAGTTCAGCTCGTCATATATAGGGTTAAAACCCCCCACTATAAAGTGGTACAATTCAATTCAACATTTTCTTCGTTCGGGTTTGATTGTGTTGTAGCTCTATAATTTGGATTAGGGTTTTAGTTAAGAACTGCATTGTTTATCAGAATAGTGAAAGTATTTTCTCATCAACGAAAGGGGATTATTTAATGTGTGAGAAGGAAACTAGTCATGAGGTTCTTCTAGGGTCATTTTCTAAATTGCATTTCTTTCTTTAAGCTAGAAATTATTTCATTTTGTTCTTTTCCTAAAGGCAAGAAGCCTAAAGTTTGAATAGTTACTTCACAACACAGTATGCACAAAAAACAAATATTCAAATGTAGATGCAAGGCACATAATCATAATCTAACAACACTACAATCTTTTATTTTTTGTTATTGGTAAGTGGACACCACATGATCTACATTATCTAATTTTAAAGTTATCTAGTCCCCATCCTGTGTCTATGCTTTCATTCCAACTTGTCTCTTTATCATTTGTAGATGACACCTTTGTGACTACCTTATTGTCATACATCATCATGCATAGGAACCCATCCATTTTCTTCTTTAACTTTATTTGCAATATTGTAGGTTTGATGGAACGAGTACATTCTCCATCAAAAAAGAAAGATAGCAATGCTAAAGTTGAAGAACAAAAAATTGAAAATGTCTTATTTTGAAACCTTCAACCACATGTATGCCACTGAGGTTGATGGTGTAGATGGAAAACAAGAATGGTTGAACTCACAGGTCCACGACAGTTTTAGCTTGCTCACGAAGGCTCAGATTTTTCAAATGAAATTTGATTCAGAGGATAATGTACATACGTTTTACAACTTATATGCCAAAGTGATAGGGTTTAAAATAAGAAAAGATAGAAGAAAAATGTGCGGGGACAATGTGATAGCGAGTAGAAAGTGGGTATGTTCCAAACAAGGGTTAAAGGCCAGTAAGTAATATAACGATGCAAAACGAATGAGAAGAACCACAACAGAAACTAGAGTTGGCACACAGGGCAGAAACTAAAGTTGGTTCTGCAATAGTATTTCATGTGCGATATGATCGGGTAATGGGAAAATATGTGGTGACACACTTTGAAAGGGAACACAATCATCTCTGACGTCACCACACTGTGTCCCTTTCCTATGGTCACATAGGTTAGTGACAAGTGTCGACAAAGTGCAGACAAGGGCTATGCGTGATGTGGGCATGAAGACAAGACAGATCATGGATTTTATGTCCAATCAATGTGGTGGTCCAGCTAGTGTGGGATTTATTCGCAAGCATTTGCATAACCTTATTCAAGCTTAGCGTAGAACTGAGGGACAATGATGCCAAGGGTGCTTGGGAGTACTATTTTTTCTAAATCCATTGAGGACCCATACTTTTTTTTACAAGTACTTTGTTGATGAGGAGAACCGGTTGGATAAATTGTTCTTGGCTGACTCAAGGTCTCAAATGGACTATGCCACATTTGGTGTTGTATTGGTCTTTGACATGACCTATAGGACTCATGCATACAAGAAGCCATTTGTCATTTTAGCCAGTGTGAGTAATCATTTTATGACGACCATATTTGGTTGCGCATTATTGGCCAATGAGAAGGTCGAAACATACACCTTCTCATTGAGGTGGGTGTTGCAAACCTTTATGGAGGCCATGGATGGTAAGAGGCCCATCTCTGTACTAACTGACGGAGACAAGGCAATGCGTCAAGCAATTGAAATTGTCTTTCTAGGCTGCAAGCATCGTTTGTGTATGTGGCATCTACAGCGAAATGCTGCAACCAATGTCCACATACCTGAATTTCAAGAGGATTTCAAGCAGTTATCGAAAATGGATTGTGAGAGGGATGTGTTTGACAATACTTGGGCTAAGTGGTGAAAAAAGTATGGTATTGAGGACCACAATTCGTGGTAGATACTTATACAAAGCGTCATAAGTGGGCTCAATCCTATCTTCAAGGCCATTTGTTTGTTGGTATGAGGAGCACCTAACGTTGTGAGGGTATGAATGCATATTTTAACAATTTTCTTAGGCCTAGACTAATGTTGAATGCATAGCTATACGGTTTGTATAATTCGGTTCGCATATGGTGTAGAATTGTGGTCTGAATCGTCGAATCAATTTTTGAACCTTAAGAATCATATGAGTCGTGCAATTCGGTACGATTCGTGTTGGGTTTCATCCCATACTTCAATTATGGGTCTGGTTGTAATTACACAAAAATATTAGGCCTCAGTGTTATTTTTTATGCCATACGAAGGTCAAGAGTGGAATTAGACCCATATAAATCGATCGATCTTGGATTTTATAGTTTAGAGTTAGACAAACCTGAGGTTTCAAGAACAGAGCGTATACAGAGCTCAGAGAATAGGGCTTCAAGCCCTTAACTGAGAACAGGGCTTCAAGCCCTTAACTGAGAACAGAGCTTCACCTGTGGGTTTTCATTTTTGTTGTCAAAGACTGAAGCACTGTGGGTTTGTTGATCATCGAAGATTGAAGCGTAACTCTGCGTGAAACTGAAGAAGCGAAGAAGAAGACTGTAAGAGGTAATGATATTATATCCTACTCACTCACTATTATATGATGTATATCCCGACTCACTCACTTTTACATAATATATATCCCCACTAACTCACTATTAACTACTATATAATATAGAATATTATGCTATTATAATATCCATACTACCATACCTAGTGTAATGCCCCAATTTAATTTATAAAAATACACATCTCTTTTATGTAGTAATATATTCTGATATGTTTTTATTAGAATTTTTTCTTACATATAAGATGGAGATAAGAAACTAAAGAGGAACAAGTGGCTAAGTTTGTACGTGGGTGGGTGCATGTAAGTCTCTTGGGGGTCAATTAATATTTGTGTGCATATTTATCAGAAGACAAAATAAGTTAGATATATAATGGACATGTGTCCATTCTAGGGATCTCTTTGGTGTATTACAGTGGTATAAAAGAAGAATTGTTACCGATTTGTAGTTATATAGGAACATAAGACGAGAAGTTATAAGCATGGGAAGCAACCGAGTATGGGATCAATTAGTCAATCGATTAACGATGAGATTGTATCCGATGGGCATGACATTTGAGGATGTCCTTAATGATGGTGATGTCCATGTGTTTAACGGTGGTGATCGCTAGCTAAGGTACCAAAAGTATATGATATGCATTCCAAATCTCCGGAGTATTTTCTTTGTGATCCTGCTTTCTACTCCTATTGAGTTGTGTTTATTGAAATATATGAATTATTTGCTGGAGCTGTGCTATGTTGATATATATAGGGCTGGGTGCCGTGGAACTGTTTACTATGTGATCGAGTGTTCTTGCCTATTGTGCCATCGGCCCGAGAATCCATTGTGGTTGGGCGAGGCAAGTGAGGCCGAACCACTGGTCATATACTGAAGAGGACCTGACATGAGGTTGTATTATGTGGATTGTTGTAGACTCTGTGTCTCTAATTGGTTGGTCTCGTTTATTTCTGAGCCGCTTCTATTCCCGTCGTATCGTATATGTTCCAGCTACATTTACTTTTCAGGTTGGCTGCAGAAGCAAGAGTTGGACCGGACAGGTGTTGGAGTGTGGAAGTGTAGTTGGATTCATTAATCTTAAAATTGTACTGTTTTAAAGACAAGTTGTAAATATTATTATTTTTGGAATAAGATGGTTAAGTCGTATTATTTTCTTTTTGTGGAGCTTGTGGATCTGAGACATTACGGCTAGTTACCCACTAAAGTAACTAATATAATTATTATGATATAGTCTATGGACTATAGGCTATTTACTGTTACTTGTCAATTTTTTATTCTGTAGGTGTTAGACTATTACAATATTTGAAGTGTTTTGGATTTTCTGTTCTCTGTTAGTCTGGTGTGAAAATGGGAAAAAAGAAGGATAAGTAGAAGACCCTATGTGGCAACATCGTGCGCGTGTTACCGAGACTAATCGAATGCAATTGATATGCAATTATTGTGGTCAAGAGTATTGGAGTGGGGTAAACCGCATGAAAAATCGCTTGGCGGGAACCCATCAAGAAGTAGTCATGTGTTCTCAAGTCCCCGAAGATGTTAAAGAATTTTTTAATGAGTATCTAAAGAGGAAGCAAAAGGCAAAAGGTGTGGATGAGGATCGTTTTAATGACGAAAAAGATGTGCTGGGAGTTAATTCTAAAAGAAAAGGACCGAGGGATGGTTATGTTTCCAAAGGTAAGAAAAAACAACTTACATTAAATGAAATGGTGAAGAAAAGGGAGCCGTCATTAGAGATATTTGTCATTATTTCTATAAGGACGTCATTGCTTTTAATTGCGTTAAATGCCCTACATTCAAAAGGATGGTAGCGTCAATTTGTAAATATGGGAGGGGGTTAAAACCCCCTATTATCATGAGGCTAGGGTGTGTTATTTGAAGAAGGAGGTGGATTTTGTGAATGAGGGATTAAAGGTATACAAAAAAGAACGGAAGAAAACGGGTTGCACATTAATGTCTGATGCGTGGAGTGATGGGAGGTATATAAGCATTACAAATTTTCTTGTCAATATTCCCGCGGTACAGTTTTTCTCAAATCTATTGAAACTTCCGGCTTTTTCAAGAATGCGGAGAATTTGCGTGACTTGCTTGATGAGATGGTGAATGAAATTGCGGAAGAAAATGTACTCCGAGTGGTAATCGATAGTGCATCAGCTTATGTAAGTACCGGATAATTGCTAATGGAGAAAAGTTGGAACCCTTGTGCCACACATTCCCTTGATTTAATGCTTAGTAACATCGGTAAATGTAAGGTTTTCAAAGACACCTTCACAAAAGCAAAGGAAATCACTATGCTCATCTATCGGCATCAATTACTTGACATGTTTAGAAAATACATCAAGCAAAGAAAATTGGCAAGGCTGGCAATTACTAGATTTGCTATCTCATATCTCATGTTGAAAATAATGCATGATAAAAAGACTCAAATTCGAGTTATGTTTAAATCGAAGGAATGGCTCGCAAGCGAGCATGGTAAAAGTTCAGTGAGAATTAGAGTGAAATGGATAATAGAAAAGGATGCAACATTTTGGCCTTCCATAAAACATTGCATGAAATATGTTTTGCCAATGGTGGCAGCATTGAGGCTTATGGATGGTGATGCCAAGCCAGTGATGGGGTACATTTTTGAGGCTATGGATAGGGCCAAAGAACAAATTGCCAAAAATTTTGACAATCCGAAAAGTAGGTATGAGAAAATTTGGAATGTTATTGATACGAGATGGAAATATCAACTCCAGAGGCCTCTCCATGCCACGGCTTACTTCTTTAATCCCAAGTAAGTTATTTATTTTTACTCGTGCATTATCAACTCCATAAACCACTCTTGCCTAAAAGTTTTGACATTTTTGTAGGTTTCAATATGACCCGAACTTCAACGCCGATTAAGAAGTAAAACATGGATTGTGGAACTCTATTGAGAGGATGTAACCGATTTGGAAACAAGGTAGATCATTCACGGACAACTAGAGAAGTTTAAAAATGCCAAGGGTATGTTTGGTATGGAAATGGCCAAGGCTACAAGAGACGACACGCAACCCGGTAATGTTACATCCTAGTTTATTTTTATCTTTATTTGTTTTTATTTAATAATGTTGCTATTTAAAATTGGAAATTGTGGTCGGGTTCTATTTAATTATTTTTGCGGGTATTATTGGCATTGTCATAGTTTAGAGGGTATAAGCCTAATTATAGTAGATAACATTTATTAGGTGATTTTTATTACAGATGTGTATGTTACTTTTAATACTCTAATTAATTAGTTACCTATTTTCTATTTAGAATATGTGACCTATTATTAGGGTTAGAGGAGAACGTGGGTTAGTATATATAAATCTATATTAGACTTAGGTTATTATTTGAGAGAACCTTGAGAAAGAGAGAAGCCGCAAGCGGTGATTCTATTGTGTTGGTAATCGGGTAAGTTTTTGCTGCTAGCCTTATTTCTCTTTTCATTCTCTACCTTTTCTTACGTTTTTGCTGCACATGGGCATGAGAAAGAACTTAAATTTCGTTGGAGGAAGTAAATAAGTGGAATTGGTGGCAGGATAGTTGGGACTTGGCTTGAGTTTTGCACAGTTTTTCACTGACAAGAATCATTTTCTTTTCATTCTTTAGCCTATGGGAATTTGGGGATATTTTGTGCATGTGTGAGATTGGACCGAATGAAGGCTGGGTCGGCATTCACAGAAGTTAAACTTGTTCTTGTTTATTTAATAAAGGCTTGGTGACCTTAGAATCATATTACACGTATTGGCTTGGTGAAAAATATATATAATGGGTAGTGGTGGCTTAGTACTAGGTGATTAGACTAGGTTAATTTTAGTTTTAATAGGATATGATAATTCCTAGACTACTCAGGTTATATTTCAACTAGTTAGTTATTTCGTATTTTCCATTTTGTAAAGGTTAGTCTCTTTTTGACGTGTTCGAGTTGCATTATTTTCGGACCCAGGTGAGTGGTTAAACGTGTTACGTATTTTCGAACTCGCCGTGTCCCTTAAATTATTCTTTTGGGAAAATTATCATTTGGTTAGTGAAAACATGAATTGTTTATGTCTAATCTTTTAATTGGCATGTGATAAAAAAAAATATGTTCTTTTTGGTGAGAACTTAGTGGATATTGATGGGAACATTTATTATTGAAAGTCCAGGGAAATTAATCCTCTATGTGCGGGTGACTCTGGCCATTAGGGAAGAGACCGTGTTCTGGCCGGTGACCCTAATGCTCAACGGCTGACTTTCGCCGGATCGTTCTTAGGGAAAAGTTCCACGGGCTGCCTACTCGTGGTGACTCTAAGTTTCGATATTGGATCCAATTTCTGAGATTCTGTTCACTGGCACTTGGTACTATTTGGTATTGGTTGTGGTTCCCAATTGTTGTTGGATATCATTTTGTGATCACCAAAAAGACTTGATATTGGTAAAAAGAATTATTGATATAAATTGTTGTTTTGTGGTACACCTCGTATGCCTAATTATGTTTACATATTAATATATTTTATCCCTATTTTAGAACTGTATTTATTATACATGTTTTGCCATTCACTAAGCTTGTCAACTGACGGATTTTATCCACCATCATTTTCAGGAAAATCGAGTCAATAGGTGAGGACTCTTGCGGCATCTTGGGGAATTCTGTGTCGACCTCCATAGGACATTGCATCCTAGTTTTAGTATTTCATTTATTCGCTTCCGCTATTTGTTAAACATTTTTGATAAATTGCTTTTTGTTATCATTGGTGGAAAATTTTATTGTTGGGTTCATGGGACGGTTGCTCCCCATGCTGATGTTGAGACAATTTGGTTTTGATTTTGCTATTCAATAAAGAATGGTTATTTAGTTTTATGGTTTATTTTATTTTTAGGCTTCGTGTTCCATAGGTTTGTCTCGTGGCACACGGCCGGTCATTTCCCATTTTAGGGGCGTGACAGGTAAATTTTAATACTTGTACATCTATACTTTCATTTCTAATACTTATGAATTGTCTTTTAATAAGATACGTTTCTAATGGCAATATGTGGGAGAGTTTTGGGGAAGATTGCAAGGTGCTCCAAATGCTAGCAATAAAAGTGCTAAGTGGCACTTGTAGTGTAACAGGATACGAAAGAAACTGGAGCATATTTGATGTCATACACTAAAAAAGAAGGAACCGTTTGGAAACTCAAAGGATGAATACATTGGTATTTGTAAAATACAACATTCAACTTGAGTTGAGGCAAGAGAATAGGTAACTATGGGGTGACGCATATGATCAAATTTATTTATTGGACATGATATCCGACGATGAATGGATCACCGAGAAAGAAGATCCAGTACTACCCTTAGATAATTCATGGATGGACATCGAACAATGCTTTGAAGTTGATGGAACGGTTGGGAGAAAGAGAAAGAGAGATATAAGATTATTATCATATGATATTCAATTATTAATTTGTATGAGTATAATTTTACTGAAAGAACTTCTTTGAATGTAGGGATGAGAAACGTAAATGTTTATGGCCAAAAAAGAGGAAAAAAGAAAGCAAATGAGAGGGATTATGATGATATTGCAGTGCTTGATGATGATGAAGTCATTGAAGTAGAGGAAGAAAAAGAGGAGGAGGATGAGACGAGACTATGGTGGATGATGACGACAGCAACGATGTGGAGGAACTTGACCCTGAAGATGATTGAGAGATGACCAATCAAAAACTATTTTTTGGAGCTTATATGATGCCGGATTTTTTGTAGCTGGGATGGAAGAAAAGAAAAAAGGATAAAAGGATAAAAGGATAAAGGGATAAAGGATTATATAGTATGTGTTGAAACATCCCTCCAAACATAGGAATAATAGCACCTACATTTTCAAGACTCCATAAATGCTAAATAAGATTTGATCATAGACTAATTGAAAAATGTGTTTGACTCGTTGACTAAGAACTAGAAAGACACATAGGAACTCAAAAGAACTTTAAAGAAGCCATAGAAGTTTGACAGACTAGTTGCCAGCAGAAAATTATACTTTAGAAACTCGTACTTTGGGAACTTTGGTGTCGTTATAGTAGTTTAATTGGCTTTGAAAGTTTGAAGTTTAAACTTTGAATGTCCTTTTTTTATGCAACTTGCTAGTAGCCTAGTATTATCCTTATTAGTTTAGGCTTACGCCCTTAAGTATATGAAATCTTGAGACTGGTGGATCTTGTGTTGATTATAATTTTATATATGACATTTCTCTTTTGGTATGTCAATGTATATTGCCATCTTATGTAAAAAGTATTGATCACGGAGGGATTCGGACCCACATCCCTTGCTATAAACGCAACTACGCAAGTGTCTTGCCTATTTAGACCACATGATCATCAATTTATCTTATGAAACAATACTTTTATTGATTCTAACTTGAAATCTATATATTTTTATGCATTTTTTAAAAAAATGCCCAAATCGGAGCGATTCACGATTCAATTCGATTCACGATTTGCAACTGGGCCTTTTCGATTCTCTATTCAATTCACGATTTGACAACTATGGTTGAATAAATTTGTAGGACGTTTTGATAGAGGTTCAAATAGGATGTGTTTCAAGGAGGCAAAGGCAGTAACAGAGAACAGTTTTCCAGTTATGCAAACAAATTAACAAGTTTAGAGAAACATGGAGCCCAATTGTTTACACAAAAAATTTTCTCATCTTTTCGGGACGAAATAGAGAAAGTGGGTGCATTTGTTTTGGATAATAAAATTGACCGAGAGGATCATTGCATCTACTATTTGGGAAAGTACTCGTCCAAGTCTACATGGAGATTAGAGTATCATCCATCTCTAGGCACAATTAAATGTAGTTACTTGAAGCTTGAGTTCTTTGACATACTTTGTTGTCACATGATTTTTGTTATGAAATGTGAACAGTTAATGTAGTTACTTGAATAATTAAATGTGAACAGTTAACGTGCAAGTGTCACACCCAGCTCCAGCATAATCTAGCATGCACAAAATGGCATAACACCTGACACCATCTGTACGCCTTTTAGGCTACTCACTAAAGCTATTATACAAAGCTCAATTGCAACTCGTAACGAATGCAAACAAAAGATATTATAACACCAAACTCAACTGCCATAACCAAAACAGGTGTTCACACCTCCTCAACAACTGTACAGTCAAAATCATTTGACATGTACTCAACCACACTAACTCCACAAAATACTGATTATCCACATCACCCACTGACTGACAAAATCACAGAACACAACCTCTAGGAACACCTGACTAGCACTCTAGCACTGTAGTGGACCGACGTCTAGCTCAACTGGAAATCTGCAACCAAAAAGGTTACAGGAGAATGTACCTTAGCAACATAATAAATAGAAATGATAAGTGTTTAAATGGATCGAAGTATAAACAACACACCAACACATTTGCTTAAACAATTTAGATGGATCACAATTTTTAAAGCATCACACCCATACTTTTATCTCAAAACACAGCACACCATATTTATTTCAAAAATACAGCCCACCGGCTCATCTCAAAACACGGCCCATTTCATCAACACACCTCTGCAAGTTTTGCAAAATATTTCACATTTTCTTTCACAATATAAAACAATATCCTATCAATTTACCCAATGTGCCAATGAGTCGCCAACCTCGCGACCGGGAGTTATGACGGTACCGTGACCTCGCTCACAGGCTCACATATAGTGGCGGTGACGAGGGCCATTCTTTATCACCAATGGTAGGTGCAACCCACAAAAGGTAAGCAAAGCTCACCGAAAAGCCTCACAAATTGCTTGCCATCTCACACAAATAGCACATCCACAAATATTGGCACAGCCCACGCTGCAAGATGCCAACCTTGCAACTTTTTGGCTCCACAAAGGTAAGCAAAAGCTTACTGGCAAACCTCACAGTTGTTTGCCGCTCACACCAACATTGGCACAAGAGGTGTAAAAATTCTCTTTTCATCCACCAAAAATCATTTGATCCATCACTAAAATCATTTAATCCATCCAAACACAATACTTCTAACATATACAAAAATCATGAGGAGAGTTTTCCAAAAACAGCAATAATCACACAACACATTTGAAAACACAACACATTTGGAAACACGACACATTTGAAAACACCACACATTTCTATTTATTATAGAAGCTGTACATTCTTACCTGCCACAATAGGACCAACTCCGCCATCGACTTAACCCCTACGCACCAGAGGCGTAAACACGACCATTCTTACAATATCATCACCTATAATACCAAATATACAGCACTCATAAGACTCACCACCAAAATTCATGCCCAAATGCAAGTGAAATGCATGAAAATGCATCCTACGGCTCAACAGTGCTGCGCTCTACGAATTTTCAAAATTAATCTACTTATCCGATTCCCTCGAAATTTTTACCACAAACTCCAGACTCATACATCATCATCATATCCAAAATTTAGAATTTTCTGAGCTCTGCAACAATTTTTAAACAACCTCCAAACAGACCCATAACTTGCTGCAAATTCCCCAAATCAGACTTTTCTCCAACTTCAAATTAAAAACTGCTATTCTCTGGAAATAATTAAGGCACAACCCATACATCATTTCGAAGGTATACGAGTCTAGTTTCAGAATCAAAAGACGGTGTACAAATCGGATACCCACGCTAGAAGTTATGACCGTTTTCCCAAGACATGTCAGTGCTGTCTGCACAAACACGAACCTGACAGCAGATTGTTTCACGAATTTTCATATTTTCTGTACTTTGATTTAAACTCTGAAATTTTTACACAACACATAGAACATCCATGGGCATCCACTGTAAAAATCTCGTAAAATTCTGACTTCTAGAACCATGTCTTAAAATTCACCAAAAATCGTGGCAGATTTGGTTTTGTGAAAAACCAGTCAGTGAACACCTTCATCTTCCTTTCACGAATTTCATAAAAACAAACCCCAAATCACTCTTATGAGATGCAAAATCAGTGATTAACTTGTATATGAGCAACATATATCAAGAATTTCGAAAATCAAACTTCAATTCGTACCTTAATTTTGGGTTTTCCCCAAATTTTTCTTCTTTCTTTCCTTCCTCCTCCTTCTTCTCCTCTTTCGGTCTCTCTCTCTTCCTGTCTCTCTTCTCTGATTATTGGCAGAGGAAGTGGGGAGGAAATATCTTCTCCCTCAATAATTCAACCAAATTACACTCCACCCCTTCAACTTACATAGCTATTAGCTTTAAGCCCAACACTTATGAAAATTACCTTTCTCTTCTTTCCCTCTTCCATAATTCGGGTCTCGCAGACACCTCAAACCGTACCCCACATATATGAGCATATCGATAGGTCCGCTAGCATCACGTGAAAAGGTATTCAAATATTTTTTTGAAATAATCCGGGGTGTTACAATTCTCCCCACCTTATGAAATTTCGTCCTCGAAATTTTTGCTTCCCATTATCAATAAGTTTCTGCATCACTTCACACTTTCCCAAGTACTTTACTCAATCTAATGACCTCGCCACAACATTTTCCCAACAAAAATATTCTGGTGCATAATATTCCAGTTCGCCATCTCACTAAATGTCATCACAATAAACTTGACTCAAAGATCCGTAACAAGATAAATTATTTAACCTCTTCTAATCAATTTCCCAAACACAAGTCACCTCACCAACTTTTTTTTTTTTCCGTTTCCTCAAACTCTCCAATCATTCCAACCTCCCAACAAACTACCAAATTTTTCTGAGGTGAAGTCTCATTGTTTAACCATCATTCAAGAATGTCAATTATATTCCATACTCCAACTGTAAGTACACAATCTATAAACGCCGGTTTAGCTCTGCCTCAACAACAAATACCCATAAATTGATCGTTTAACATTCCTCACTCCAGTTATCGACTTACAATTTCCACTCAATCCATGGTTGCCAACCAAACAAACATTTTGCCCAATGCACCTCTCAAAACATAACTACAAACATTTTTTTTTCCCAACACTTCCCACTAGAACATAAAATAATTTCGACTTTCTGAATCACAAAATCCTCAAAATCATCATATACTTAGCACTAGGGACAAACTTCACACAAACCAGCAAGTAATTTGCAGCTCTAACACATTTAATCATCTCAACAGGTCACCTATCTAAAACCTTATTCATTCTTGCTTCCGAATTTCATATTTCCACATACACGACCAAAATGATATCCCACCAAACTCAAAATTTCAAATTCTAGAGCAGTACCCAGTCAGTCATTGTGCACTCTTTAACTATACAGAGTCAATAATATTCGCATTTCCCAGTAAATGGCGTATGGAAAGGACTTTCACCTTATCTCACCTGAAATAATGCTTGAAAAATCATGTAACGTTCACAAAGGTCGATCACACTATTGTCTAAAGGAAATCAACATATAACCTTAAACCACCTTGATCATTATATCCAACAATGGAGCTTCCATAATTATATCAATCCCAAAAGGAGATCTATGAAACTTGAAGTGCTCCTAACTGATGAAGCAACAATCTTTAATTATACATTATAACAACCTCACCCACCAAAATCTCAACATGGGTACCACAACTAATTTTGTGCACAAATAAGGGCCTCCCCCATTTTGGGAGAAAAAGAAGTCTAGTATGGGTTAAGAACACGTTCTCCGGTGCTAAAAGCGGATTTGGATGCAACGGTAGATACCGGAATAGCTAGAATGTCACATGTCATTTGAGAGAGAATGAGATACTTGGAAGAATTAATGGACAACCAATTCGAGAGATCAAAGCTTTCATCTTTAGGATCTTCCTTACTCTCCAACCAATATCTCTCTAACTCCGATTTGCTCATCATATTAGTCTCCTATTCCATGTGTTGCAAGAATTCCGAATCCATTGCCTCACATAAATCCATACCCCGTTTTCCTTTTTCATCCTTGTTTCTAGAGGACTCAATAACATTTGGTGCTTGCCCTTCGTCAATACTCCTCTTCTCATACCAATTAAAATGCATTTTCATCCCATCCTTCATCTCAACAACCTTGCTTTCAACCTCTCCTTTGTCATTGAATTTGTCCAAGCTCCATCTCACATAAACAAATTTGTAACGGGAATGAAAAACATTAGCATACAACAACAAAGGGTTTATTTTTCCAAAGTTACCCCAATATTTGTCATACTTCTTGTTCATACCCCTTGCCAAAATCACCAAGTTAAAATCACTCCCAATTTGGCAATTGCAATTTTAATGGTCATGACCTTTTTGAAAAATGAATTGCAAGTCACATATAAAGAACCCGAAAATTTCTCGATTACAACATAAAACAATCTAATAATTTCGACATACAATTCCACAACATCCCAATCATAACTAGAAGGAGTACTAAGTATTGCTTGTTTGCCTCTCCCTTTCCCTTGGCCTATCCCACTCTCCATAATGTCACTTGGCCCATCTACTTCCAATCCAATATCATTTGCATTGTCTACACCAACCTCATCCTCTCTAACAACAACAATAACATTGAGATTATCTTCCTCTTCCAACCTCTCAAAAGCCTTTTGATATATCAAAGCTCTTTCCATCATTAAAAAAAAAAAAAAAAAGTTGAGTTCCAACGAGTAGGCACGTCTAAACAAGGCTTAAGTTTAGAATCAATTTGGTCGGTAAGGACACATTTTTGAAACTTTTTTGTACCTTTGAGGTGAGGATCTCACATACCTAACAATATTGTGCACCCTTGAAATTGATAAATCAACATCTTTCAACCCCTCACGGACAATCAAATTCAATATATGAGCACAACACTTAACATGCAAAAACTCATGGCCTAGAATAATGGAGTCTCTTTTCATGGTCTTCTTCTTCAAGAAATCAATTATGCCATTATTGGAGCTTGCATTATCAATTGTGATTGTCAAGATGTTGTCAATCCCCCACTCTACTAAACATCTTTCTACCTCCTTACCAAGTGTCTCATCTTTGTGATTTGGAACTAAACAAAAGTTAATAATTTTTTATTTAGTTTCCAATCACTATCAATGTAGTGGGCCATAACACACACATAGTTAAGATTTTGAAGAGAAGATCAAGTGTCCGTGGTAAGGCAAATTCGTTAGTTCTTAAATACTTTCTTCCCATCTTTACACAATTCAAGAACATCTTTTGCGACCGTTATTCTAGATGGGATTTTGGTCCACTTTGGTTGCACCACATGCATAAAATTTTTAAAACCTTGACCTTCAACAAACAGAAAGGGCAATTCATCAAGAATAATCATTTCTGCCAAGGCTTTTCTACACGTCTCCACACCCGTAAGCTTTGGAACCGTACTACCTCCTGCACCAACGTGTTCAAAACCTAGGGTTGTTTGGCTCTTATCCCCTTTCCTCTTCTTTTGTTTGGCTTATATAGTCAAATGGTCATAAATAAAGAAATAAAGAAGAAGGGCAGGTTACTACTCAACAGCCCCATCAATTTGACTGCCAGATTTCTCATGGGTTGTACTATATTTGGCTTTAAATGATTTAGTTTTTCTAGTTGGAAATCTACTGATTTACTGGTTCAAGCAAAATTACTCTAAACATCACTTCCCATTTGGAACAGATTTTCTTTTCCTTTTTTTTACCCCATTTGGAACTGATGAACTGCCTATTTTGTCAAAGTAGTAAGAGTTTTGTTTTAAAACTAGCTTGGTTTGGGAGGATCAACTGGAAAAAATTAGTTTTGGAAAAACGCTAATGATATGCCAAAATCCCTTTTGTTCCTCCCAAAGCTCATTTTGTAGTGGTTGTGTGCACATCAACTTTTATGTGAGAGGTTGTGTAGTGGTTGTGTGCAGATTGATGCATTCTTCTTAAGGTTTTGCTTTTTCACTAGGGTATACGAAACAAACCTATATAACTAAGGGGGTGTTTTTGTCTCGGTGTTTGAAAAAATAGTTCTTTTGTTAGTGGAACACCCCTAAAAATTATTCAAGTTTGTGTTTCGGACAATTTGTCTTTCCACCAATTATGAGGAAAGAAGGAAAAAAAAAGAAACAACAATGCCATGAGTGTTTTTACACCTTGTCTGCCCCACATCATTTTTTGATGTTCCAAAATCCTTGCAACACCTACAGATCCTCTTATTCTCACTGTTTATAGTCAATGCACTTGACATCAATCTTAAATATCTTCCTTTCCAAGTACTCACCAGTCACCTCAATCTTAAATCTTGCTTTTCCAAGAAGATCTTAATTCGAAAGAAGAAGATTTAGGCAGGAAAGATGGAAGCGGGAGGCCTGTGGTGACTAGTCACCAAGGCTGTGTAGTGGCAACCAAACAGTGCAGTTTTGGTGCCCACTCATGCTATAGCTTTTGTTACAAGCTCTCCATCAGCTGAACTCTGGCACAGAAGGCTTGGGCACCCAAGTACATCCTTGTTTGTTTCTTTAATCAATCATTTTAATCTTCCAGTTGCTAAACCACATTTACTTGATTGTGCTTGTTGTCATATGGCTAAAAGCCATAAACTTCAATTTCCTATTTCTGAGTCTCAAACATCTGCACCATTTCAACTTGTTCATGTAGATGTATGGGGACCTTCCCCAGTTGCTTCCATTAAAGGTTTCAAATGCTACTTGTTGATTGTTGATGACTACTCTAGATATTCATGGCTTTTTCCCATGCATTATAAATCTGAAGTCAAAGAATAGATAGCCCATTTCAAAGTCTATGTTACTACTCAATTTCACACTAATATTCAAACTGTTAGGAGTGATAATGGGGGTGAATTCATCAACCATTTTCTTCTTCATCTATTTCTGTCTATTGGTGTAATTCATCAAAAGACCTGTCCACATACACCTGAACAAAGTGGTGTAGTGGAGAGGAAACATAGACATCTTATTGAGACAACAATAGCATTGTTACTCCAAGCTCATCTTCATGTTTCCTTTTGGCTTGAGGCCTTGACTACTGTAGTTTATTTGGTCAATAGATTACCTCATACATCTCTGCGCTTTAAGGTCCCTTATGTAGTGTCGTTCCAAACTAAACCTGATTACTTATTTCTTAAGCCATTTGGGTGTTGTTGTTATCCTTGGCTTAGGTCTTATGCATCTCATAAACTTGTTCCTAGGTCAACACCATGTATATTCCTGGGGTAATGTGATTACACTAAGGGATTTAGGTGCTATGATCATGTTAGTACAAAGGTGTACACTTCAAGACATGTTAGATTTGTTTTTTTTTTTATCAGTAACAAGATTTTATTGAAACTCGACAAAGGGTACATCGAAAACCTCCCCAAGGCAGACCTTAAATCGTAACTCCTTTGACCATATGAATATTATCCGCATCACCACTTCAATTCATGTTATGATAGCAGCTGAACTTGCAACTGGACCAAATGGTAACCAAGCATCCTATCTTCAACAATGCAAAAAACAACCAAACATAGCATCCTAAACGACATCAAGCAGCAGCAACACAGAGAAAGGCACCAGGCAACATGAATAGCGGCAACACACCAAGCACCAGGAATAACAGAAACACACCTAACATCGACAACAATACCAAAACAAGACACTCTAGAAAGAAACCAATACGGCAAAACTTCTACCCGAAGACTATGCCAATCACCGACTCAACCCCAGAGGTAATAGCATCATTTCCAAAACTAAGAACAAAAACTCCACACCTAAACGCTGACACAACCCGCCCACCTTGACCAAAACCACAACACCATACTAGACTGAAATCATTTAACAAGCAGAGGTGTTCCTCTGCCTAAGCGCAAACTCCTTTGCTTCAATTTCAATCATGTTTTTCATTTGTAGAATATCACTTTCCACCATGTCCACCCTTAAAATTTTGCCAGTATTTATTGTTGCTTGGAACTCATCATTAATTATGTTAGATTTGTTGAAACATCATTCCCATATTCTAGTCTCAATCAAGCATCTGGTCTTATTATTCCTGTTTCTCCTTCCTTTACTATTCCTTTAACTTCCTTTGCCGATATTGAAGTTTCAGTTTCTCACACATCTGAGATATGTGCTCCTCCATCTATCTCTCCTTTTGTTTCTAATCCGTATATGTGCTCACCTACTTCTGTTACTATCAACATCCCTTCATCCACCACTATCCATACTGCAGGATCTGTTCCACCTCCTCAACTTCATCATGTATCTTCCAACTTAGTTCCTTCGACACCGGCGGCGGCGACGACACAAAGACGACGATGATATGTGATCTCTCTCTCTCTCTCTCTCTCTCTCTCTCTCTCTCTCTCTCTCTCTCTCTCTCTCTCTCGTGTGTGTGTCCGTGTAATTGAATCTGTGACTTGTTTAGTTTGTGAACTTGTGTTGATTGGATCGGTTTGTCGAGTCTCAGATCAGGTCAGTCGAGTCACACCCCCTCCAACTTCTGGATTTTTAGGGTCATCTACATGCGTTGTTTTGTTATTCCTAGTATTCATTCGAGAAACCTAGCCAATTCTCACATTTGGATCTTAACCAAGACGAACTTCTGGGCCTGTTTGAAGGCCTTTAGTCTGTTCATTCTCTTTAGGATTAACATTATTCTCATCCTCTAGCGTTTGGCCAACTTGAGAATCATCTGCTTGCTTCCTAAGTTTTGGAGTCATTCAACACTTTCGAGTCCCACCAAGCGTGCCAAAAAATGTGTTTGGTTCTTTACTTCTTTGCAATAGAAAATAATTGTGTGCGAGCGTGCCAGAGAGAGTCTTTAAGTCTTCTCCCTCAGATTAACTTTGGAAAACCAAATCTAATCAGGTGATTGTGTTTTAATGGTTCAATTACCTCAATTATGAGGATTTTTCTTTCAAAGTGAAGAAACACAAACCAATTTACTTAGGAAATCAAAGAACAATAAAGAAACAAGATACTTTGATTGATGAATCAAAGGTAGACTTACTTCGAAATCGTCTTCAACTTTAAATAGAAAGATAACAAGAACTTCGAACACTTGATTGTTACAAGAACAACTAACATCTACTTCCTAAACTACTTCCTAACCTACTTCGAACTGAGTCGATTTCCTAAAACTACAATTCTACTTGCCAATGAACAAACCAAGCATCATTTTTTGTGTGCTGTTTGTTAAAGATTTGTCCGGGGCCTTCACTTCTATAACTTCTTCTGTTTATAAGCAACGCTTGTAATTTGAATTTCTCGCTTGATCTCTTGACTTCGAACTTCACCATTGCATTTCAAACGAGCAGTTTCTTCCCTCCAACAATATCTGAACTTGAATTTCTTTGATCTTTCTTCAGAAGCTTTAATTTTGAATCTGCACAGTTATTTAAACGAATCATATGATTAGTTTAAGGAATAACCGTCTTGCACGTCTTGTTCCACGTGTCTCAACTATCAACTTTATCGTTTTATATGCTTACACGTGTAACTCATGCATTTAGCAGTTAAAATTATGGCTTCAAAGCTTATTCTCTGACTTATAACTGGCAATAACTGCCTTTTAAATCAGATATCAATACGACATCGTATTGATCAATTTATAACCCGTTAATCTAGTGCCTTTTAATTAACGTTAAGCCGCCAACGTTTGGCATTCTTAATTACGTGTCAATTAATTATTGGATGTGTTAATTTTATATGTAAACAGTATTTGAGAGAGAAATAGAGAGAGAGGCTGTCGGTAGGGCACCCAATTAGAGGAAGATCCAAAATCTTCGACTTGAGTTTGGTAAACCCAATTTTCAGGTCCACTGTTATGATCTTTGTCTCGCCGCTAGTGTACTGAAGTTTTACCTATTGTGGTCGGAACTAGAATGTGTCGTTGAAGCTGCAGTGTCGAACTAGGGTGAGCATAACCCGACCCGACCCGACCCGACCCGAAGGGGTTAAGGTCGGTTTTGAAACACCATAGGGTCAGGTTTGGGATGAAATATTGGTGAACCAATGACATCAAGTCGGGTTTCGAGTCCAAGGTCTTGGATTTCGGGTGAACCCGACTCGACCTGAATATATTTATATACTAGTAGGCAGTAGGCATCTGGGGCATCAATACTCACTACTCAGTCTAACTATCAGCCTTAGACTTAGAGCCACCCTGTCTCTCTCTCTCTCTCTCTCTCTCTCTCTCTCTCTCTCTCTCTCTGTGCATCAAAAGCCACCGTCGACCTCCTACATTCGATCGGTTCGCATCTATGGTCAATCAATAGGCCCATGAAAGAAAGATATTGATTGACTTAATTCTCTATCCTGGTGATCGACTCTTACCCCCACCACGATGTCCGTCTGCCGTCCACTACGCATAATTGGCAGTCGCGCACCCCTCTCATCTTCGATCTAGGCACTTTCAAATCTCTTCTCTTCTCAAATCACCTGGTAAGATGAGATATTTTGGATAAGTAATTATTGTGCGAAAAATAGCTGTTAGTCATTGATAGTGAGGTTTCCTCGAAGTCAACTCTCTCCCAACTCATTAGATGGCTACTCCTAGAAAATTTCTATTTGTCTACTAGTTTATTTTGAAACTCGCATATTAAAAGTTTATATTCTTCGACATGTAATTTTAAAATAAAAACAGATTCTTAATTTCATGTCATGGTGATTTTGTGACAGACTATCACTAATTAACATGCCACAACCAATTGAGGTTAGCTCAGTTGGTTAAGACTTTAGCATCGCACTATGACTCTAGGAGGTGAGGAGTTTAAATCTTCCCACCTGCGTGTGACTATTATTTCTAGATGGGATTTTGGTCCACTTTGGTTGCACCATATGCATGAACTTTTTAAAACCTTGACCTTCAATAAACCGAAAGAGCAATTCATCAAGAATAATCATTTTTGCCAAGGCTTTTCTACACGCCTCCACACCCGTAAGCTTTGGAACCGTACTACCTCTTGCACCAACGGGTTCAAAACCTAGGGTTGTTTGGCTCTTATCCCCTTTCCTCTTCTTTTTATGAAAGTCGCTAAGCTCATATGCTTTACATCTAACGAGAAGATGGGTTCTCATTGATGATGTCCCATTAACATTACTTTTACAAGTAAATTCGGCTCCACATTTCTGAAAATCGAGAACCGAACTGAAATCAATTTTTTTATTTTCTGAACCGAACCGGGTGAAGAAAAAACCTGGAAAAAACCAGTTTGGTTCGGTTTTCCGGTTCGGTCCGGTTTTTTATTTTTATTTTTTTTCGTCCTTGACTACTGTCATATATATCACTTTTCTTGACTATTGCATCTTGAGGTCTACGATAGATATGTCCAAACCACCTCAATCTATTTTCCCTCAACGTATCCTGTATAGGTATAACTACTACCGTTTCATGAAAAGTCTCATTTCTAATTCTATCACTTCTAGTCTTGCCACACATCCACCTCAACATCCTCATTTCAGTTACACTCATCTTACTTGTTGCTTCTTGATAGGCCAACACTCTGTCCCGTAAAACATCGCTAGTCTGATAGCAATTCTATAAAACTTCCTTTTCAGTTATCTATCCTTCGATCGCGCAATACACTTGAAGCGGCTTTCCACTTGAGCCACCCAACTTGGATTCTATGGTTTACATCGTCCATAATCGCTCCATCCTTGGTAAATATTGAACCTAAATACCTAAAGTGCTCACCTTTTGGTATCTCTTGATCTTGAATCCTCACTTCTTTTGTTTGGGCCCTTCCATTGTCGCTAAACTTATAGTGCATATACTCAGTTTTACTCCTACTTATCCTAAATCCTTTCGACTCCAATGCTTCTTTCCAAATTTCTAATTTAGCATTAATCCCCCTTACAGTTTCATCCACTAGGACAATATCATATGCAAACAACATGCACTACGAAATATCATTCTGAATATGTCTAATCAACTCATCCATAACTAAGGCAAAAGGATACAGGCTCAAAGCAGACCCTTGGTGTAACCCTACTGTAATTAGAAATTCACTTGTTTCTCCTACTGTGATCTAATGGTAGTAACAACACCTTCATACATATCTCTAACCACATCGATATATCCTTTTGTTACTCCTTTTTGCCCTAAAGCCCACCAAATGATCTCCCTGGGTACCCTATCATAGGCTTTTTCTAAGTCTATAAAAATCATATGGAGATCCCTCTTCTTCTCCCTATGCTTTTCTACCAACCTCCTCAACAAATAAATTGCTTCCATAGTCGATCTACCGGGCATAAATCCAAATTGCTTCTCCGACATTGTTGTCACCATTCTCAAGCAATGCTCAATAACTGTTTCCCACAACTTCATTCTATGGCTCATCAACTTAATGCCTCTATAGTTATTGCAACTTTGAATATCTCCTTTATTCTTAAATATAGGTACTAAGATGCTCCCCCTCCACTCGGTAGGCATTAAGTTGATGACCCATACACACCCACATGCACACCAGCGATATTGACCCATACATAACACAAATGCACCCAACTCACACATCCAGCACAAAGTATCTTTGAATAGCCCAAACAATGACCAAACTACTCACGAACACCATAAGAAGTACTCACAGAGATGTAGGTTGGTAAGTACCAAGCAGGGCAACACTCATCGGGGTGCGACACTCTTTCTGCATTTATCAATTGAATTGCAACTGTGTTAATGATCTACACAGCACGCATCAAATTTCATAAGTGTTAAACATGTAGTTTTTTATGACTAAGATTTAGTGCATGGAATGTATGGGGGTATGCTTACTTCGGCATCTATCTAGATTCTTGGTCTCAATGAGCAAATATTGTGACGTTTACTAACTTCTACTCCATGAAGGTCCAACATCACAAGAGTTTCACTGCACCAAAAAACACTAAAACTACAATAGATTGCTCATTGACTTTAAAAAAATTATAATTGCACAAACCTGAATTACCTATAAAAGGATTAATTGCGAAAACAATATGCCACAAGTAGCTTATCCTCATCAGATAAAGGTTGTGGATGCACATATATTGGTGATAGAGTTTCCTTGTTTATCAATTCAAACAGTTAGACAAAAAAAAAGTGCGAGCCTTAGTCTGACGATTGAAGAAATGGATCTCTTTCTACTATTATCGGATGAGAACTTACTTTAGGATTATTGTCCACCCTCAATACTCCATTTAGTACATTGAGATTATCAAGGAACTGGTACATGTTCAAGATTATCCGAATAATAAGTTATAGTGAAGTCTTAAAACAACAATAATCTAATGTTCAAAACAACTTATATTACCTGTTATGCTCGAATATCGTTCAATTCTAGTTCATCATCTACGTCCACAACTAATTTCTTTTTAGTTACCAAATTTTTCTTTCTGTCATTCTTCTTTGGACCATAATTCCAAGGGATATACGGTGAACATATGTTGGGACCAGGCACACACTCTTTTGATAGTCAGGTTCGACAGCCACCGTCATTAGTGCATGACACTAACTGATCATATGCATTTTGGAATCACTTCACCGTTACGAATTGCTTTATGAATTTTATAGTTCAGCTTATGGATATTTATGATTAGTTATGATTACTTGTTACATGACCAGTTGTTCAAGTCACATTTTGCTGATGTGGCACAATCTGAGTCCTTAGTTGGGTGCATACAATATGTCCTAAAATGGGGTGTTTATTGAAGCATTTTCTCAAACTTTAATACACTTTTTCTTTCACTTTCTAATGTACTTTATGAACAATAACATCCATTAGGCTAGCTGTAGCAGTCTCCATTTTTCATTGGGAAACATTGGATCCTTTTAGGGGATGGGGCCCAGACAGCTGTGGAAGCAATTGAAGTGCACGTGTCCTTGGCTTCCAAAGTAATTGCGCCCCACATACATTATGTGGGATTTTGGTGCTTTTAATCTAGCCTGTACGAGCAATGGGGGACAGTTTGAAATATTTTTTGAAACCCTAATTTTTATTTAATTTCAAGTACACTAATAGTTTAAGGTTGATTGGATTGGAACAGCAAATATTGTCACGGGAACAACGAGCAGTGCGCTGCTTCATTTCTTTTACCAACAATCCACACGAGGGTTTCCAATGCTCCAAATTAAAGCTAAACGACAATTTACTCGGTATAACATTCGCCCTCCTTCGCTGACTTGTTAGACGAGCGGCGCTAGCTACCTCGTTTGATTCGCGAAATAAAATAAAGAAGGTTAATTGTACTCTCCGTCTTAGTAGTACGCAGAATAGCTATTTGTCTCTGTAATAGTAGTTCTTTATTATCCCAAGTTTGATTGACGCGTGATTATTTCTTGGGTTTTGTTCTTGAATGAATTTTATCTCATAAAATCTAATTTTGATAAAATTTAACATTCTCAATGGATTTTAGCAAAACTACATTTTATGACCCAAAATCATTTACAAAACACTTTTATCAACCTTACATTTAATCCATTGGAAAAATAATGTCATTTTATTCACACTTCTAAACAAAACTACATTTTATGAAAATTAGATTTTATCTCATAAAATTCATTCAAGAACAAAGCCTTGATGAGACAAGGCATTTAGAATTATTTCTAGAAATATTATTCATGACATATATCATGGGAACCAAACATTGAGGCCTCATTCCGCTAAAAAAAAAAAAGTTTTGTTTTAACTAAAAAACTATCTCATTTCACTAACAAAAAACCACTTAGTTTTTTTTTGCAAAACTAAAAACCAAAAAACAAGTTTAATGGAACAAGTTAGTTTTTTTGCAAAACTAAAAACCAAAAAACTAGTTAGTGGAATAAGTTAGTTTTTTTGCAAAACTAAAACATCCAAAAATTAAAAAACCAAAAAAACCAAGTTAGTGAAACACCCCTCAGATAAATATACTCTTATCACATATGCCTAATAGGCGAATGGAGCGAGATAGTCACGGGAATGGAGCAAATTGGTGGGTTTTATTGATATCTCGTCGCTATTATTATTATTATTATTATTATCTTTTTTTTTTAGAAAGAGAGAAATTTTGTTAATCAAAATACTACCGAGTATACAAATACAATTGAACAATGACAAATTACAAAACAAGAAAGACAATAAACATAATCAAAATAACTGAAGGATACATTTCATAATGGCTAATTTAATTAGTCATGTTAATTGTCAGCACACCCCACATATGCCTTGTCGATTGTTAGCCGTCCCGGTAGCTCCAAGTTGATAAAGCTTCTATACAGAAACTGGCCAATACGAACCAAATGTCTGTCACACAACTGTAACTCCGTGGCACGGTTAGACATCGTGCAACTAGATAGCCGAGGCCAACTACAGAGCTCTAAAATCGGTAGACAAATTGCCAGAAAGATATGCAACCGTGGTTATTGAAAAGAAACTGTTACAGATTTAACTGAGGTGAATCTCCCTAAGCTTATTCATACCTAAATTTTTCTGTAGGGCTGATTGAGGTTGGGTCTCTATTATATATTTGAATTGCTTGTTTATATAACATTCACTAGACACTATTTTTGTAAAACAATTTAAGGTAAATATATTTGACACTTCACTTTCTTAAATAATCACAGTACTTACTATTCATTCTTTTAAACAAATGTTGTGGATCAGGATTGAATTCAAAGCAAAATGAAGTTGAGAAATCCAAGAAAACCCCAAAAGACGAGTAATTCCACTGGGATTTCTAAAGTCAACTTCAATTTTTAAGTCAGGATCAGAACCAGTTCCAACACCAACTTCGGATCAAGAAACTCATTTACCTCAAAAATTGGGCAATTCTACGCAAAATGATGCACATCATTCTCTAGTTATGAATGGATTCTGTATTACAGACTATCTATGGAAGTGGTACTATTTGTTATGACTTGTAAATTCTGATAGCCTCGTTTGAAGAGTGTTCCATTAAGGGTGTTTTTAAAATAAATTGGGTTTTCACGTTTTTTATGTGATGTATTATGAGAGAATGACCCGTCTTAGTTTTTGGAAAAAAACTGTTTTTTGTTAGTGGAGCACCTCCTGAGGGAATCAGGGGAGGCGCTGTGCAATAGGTGTTGTGCGGCAAAACTACGTCGTTTTGCTCATATTTCTTGGTACATCCAAGGGTCCTGTTTTGAGAGTTAATTTTGGGATTCAATTTTAGGGGATTTAGGCTCTTTGGGGTAAGGTATAGTGGGTTTAGGCACTTCGTGTTTAGGGCTTAAGCACTTTGGGTTTTGACATTTTGTAGTGGTTTTTACTTTCTCCAAACAAAGCCCTTGGAAGCTTTGGAGGTGTGTACAAAAATCAAGCAAAACGACGTAATTTTGCCACACAACACGGCGCACAACGTCTACTGCATAGCACCCACCCCAGATCCCCTCCTGAGTATCGTGCATTAATAGTCAAGGTTTTAGGCTTTGTTCTAATTTTTCTGGCTTAAACTCAAAACTGACTTATTGCGCTTTACGAGAGATATCATTTTCTTATGATCCAAATTTTTATATACCGTATATCCTTTTTTATTCATGAACGAGAAACAATATTTTATAATTTTGAGGGTATGAAAATCCAAATGAGAAATCGTGATACGGTAATGTTTATTCTGTAAAAGTTGTAAATGTGTTAAGAGTCGATTCGTTCGAGCTCAACTTACTGAAAATTAGCAAACTCAAACTCGAGTTCGAGAATATATAAATAAATAACCAACTTCGTGATCGACTCATCTAAAGCATCTCGAGTTCAGTCGAGCTTGAGCAATAGAGAAAATTCGAACTTATAAATTTGTCATTTTTCTTCTTTTCAAGAGAGAAAATTGAGTTCCGTTTTAGGAATTGTTTGCATTATTTGGAGGGAGGGGTTTGAGAGAGAAGATTAAAAGAAAGTTGTACATAAAAAATTACCAATGTACTAAAAATTCGGGAGAGGTGCTGCGCAACGTGTTGTGCGGCCCATTTTGGGACCGTGCCAGCACCATTTTGACAATCGGAGACGTCCACCGTGTAGAGCTCGTCGAGTATTACCAATGTACAAAAAATCAACTCGATCGGATATCGTTAAGTGCCTTATCGGAACACAAATAAGTTGAAAAAAATTGGAACACACGTCTTAAAACACTGGATGAAAACCATTGAAACCATTTTTTTCAACTTATTTGCGTTCCGTTGACGCACTTAACGATATCCACATACATCAGCATACATAAATGTGTGTATGAAGTATCATTATAAAAAAATCTCTAGCCTTTTGTCTATTTTAAACTCATAAACAAAATGTGATTTAAAAAAAAAAAAAAACGCAGTTTTGTCAATTTAGGCTTAGTTTTCCGTTTGATTTTAGCAACTCAATTGCTAGTTGATTTTAGCAAATAAGTTCAGGTGCTAAAATAGCAAATAAGTTCAGGTGCTAAAATCATAGCTATTTCAAATCACAAAATTAAGTGGTTCCGATTATCGTTTTTTGATTTTTTTACACCGAATTAAAGTACACGAGGAGTACTTTAATTTTGTGCGAAAAAAATCGAAAAACGATACACGGAACCACTTCATTTTTTGATTTTAAAATCATGATTTTAGCACCTGTTAAACTCGTTTACTAAAATCATGGTTGATTTTAGAATCTGAGTCGCTAAAATCATACGGAAAACTAAGCCTTAGCCAAATCAGGCACCATTTTTTTTTTTTTTTTTTTTTTAACTCACTGTTTCGGAAAACAATTGTTCGATTAAAGACGAAAGAACTGTAGATAGCACCGACGCTTTATATGTAGGGGAGACAGAGAGAGAGAGAGATAGTACTCCTAAGTAACAACTCCTATTAATGTCCATGTCCGATGTTGAATGAGTGGGAACCCACCGAATGATGGAAAAAGATAGGTACCCAACCCATGTGTCCCGAAATTACCTGACCCATACACACAAATATGCGAGTCCTACACACACTAAAAAGATAAGTACCGAACTCATGTACCCCGAGATTATCTGACCCACACACACTAGGACCCACACACTTGTATGTGTGGGTCACGTAATTTCGGAGTACATGGTTTGGATATGTATCAGGGCTCCACCGATGATACTCACCAATCAGACAGAGATGAACAGAAGCTTGACACGTTAAGCACCTTAAAAAAAGAGAAAAAAGGAAAAAGCTTGCCACGTCGGGTAACAGAAGAGTTAAAAATCCAGATTCCCTGTCCGACATCCTTCAATTATTCTAACACCACATCCACATCCACAGCACACGGACATTACCCCCGCTTCTTTCTATTTTGTCCTCTTCCTCCTTCCTCATTGCCGCCTCCTTTTTTTTAGTAGCCAGAATTGTCCGGACTAACTTGCGTAAAATTTTTTACTAGATTTTTTCTGTGGTCCGTTCAAAGGGAGACCATTAACGGCAAGCCTAGTAAATTTACCAGAAAAGTTCTTGCAGCATGACTCCAAAAAATTGTCAAGTTTCGAAGCAAGATTATTTGAATTTACAGTTCATTTCTATTGTCGGTTGCCGTTAACCCTAACAAATAAAGTTTTCTTTTTGGACCACTACCTTTGTCTCGAGCAACGCGGAGCCAGTACGATTGACGTGGTACATGCTCGCACACACTTGGCCATCCAAAAACTATCGGCTTGGATTATTGAAACACCTTTCCTTTATTTTTTCATGTTTTTAAATTCATCCAGCACTTTCAATCCGTAATACCCGCTCGACATTGAAATTTTTTTTCTCTCCCCTCCATCGGAACCTACCTCTCTCTTTCTCTCTCTCCTCCCCCACTCCCACTCCAACCCCCATCATCAATCTTTTTTTTTTTTTTTTATCTCTATACTACATATAACCCCTCGCCTGCTCATCACAACCCCCTCCTCTCTCTCTCTCTCATCAGTCATCGCCATGGCAGCTTTACGCGGACCTCAACTGCTCAAAGACTACCTCGCATCCGACTCCCATTCCTGCTCATCAAGCGGCTTCCGATCCTTCCCTCGCCATCAACGTCGTCACTCCACCGAAACCATCCGTAACCTCCTCGAAATCGACCTCAACCCAACCAGATCCCAAATTCGCTCACCCGCCAAACTAACCCGGAGCCGGTCCAGAGCCGCCTCCGCCGTTCACAGAGCGTCGGAAATCTTCTCCAACGCCGTCGTCAAGTTCCTCCCGGCCCTCCACAAATCGAGACGGGGAGAATTCAGCCGCGAAGGCGGCGGCATTCGAAAGGCCGCCTCCGCTACGGTTAAAGTGAAGGACATCCTTCGGTGGAGATCGTCCCGTGATCTGGTCGAGGAGCAGCAACCTCCGCCGCCGCCGTTGGATTTCTTCTCTTCTTCTTCGCCGTTACGGCCCGCAACTCCGACGGGGTCCACTAGTAGCAGTAATACTTCCGGTACCAGCTGGTGCGACAGCGATTTTACCGCGGAGGAGTTACCGTCTTGGTACGGTAACGGTGAGTTTTTGGAGGGTAAAAGATTTTCACCGGAGGAAGGTGTCGGCGGCGACAGCGATTTAACAATTGACCCCACGGTGAGGAAAATGACTCATCATCAACTACTTTTGAGGCATTTTAAATTCAAAAAATGCATATAATGTTCGGGCACAACACTCATACGGGGCAGATCTATACGGGGGTCTTATTCTTAATTCCCACCCTATGTGAATGTTACGCACGAATATTGTGTTCGGATATTGTATCCCTAGCCTTGTTGTTTAAATTTTGTCTTTTATCTGCTGTTGATTACTGGTTGACTGATCTGACAAATTGACCTGCGAAGGTTTTTTTTTTTAAAAAAAAACTTTTACAGGCGACAGGGTTAGGTCTAATGGGAATTAGTAATTGGTTGACCTAAAATGCCAACCACAGACCATAAGATAATCATACGTATTTACAACTATTTCCCCCCACTTACTCTTAGAAAAATAGCTAGGAATGATTCCTCGTCATAGAAAAAAAAAAAAAAAAAAAGAGTATGAAAACACGTCTTCCCGATATAACTTCAGATACAATTATGTTTCGATTTATGTGAACTCATGTGCATCGATTGATTCTGGACATAATTGTGTCTGGATTTATGTTTTGTATTCGTAGCATTGCTCTAGTAAAAAGGGAAAGTGACCTAGTGTTAAAACTAGATGCCTTTTGACTAATCTGATGTTCAATAGATAAAAGGGTTGTTTAGGAACATTGTTGTATAATTAATAATGTCACAAAAAGTCATATCATAAATGGAGTAATGTCAAATTACCACGATCAGATATCGATAGGCACATGAATAAGTTAGTTAGAAAGAACAAGTTTTACAATCACGCACCCCTTTATAACTAAACTTTCAAGATGTTGTTTTTGAATTTTGATGGCTTACATCCTTTGCTATTCTTTCACATTTCTAATGGTAGTATGGTACATGGTATTAACAGGCAGAGTTATCATGCGAAGAGACAGAACAGCACAGTCCAGTCTCAGTCCTCAATTTTCCAATCCAAGAAGATGAACAGTCATTCTTGCCTTTCCACCACTGTCTCGAAAATCTGGAGAGTAATACAAAACCAACCAACCTTAAGGATCAATTCTATTTGGATGAGGGGTACGTGGATTGTAAAGAATACTACGGTGAAGGCGATGCAATCGAAGAAAAAGCAAGACAAATGTTGAACTTGAATCATATTACCTGTGCCGATGCCAGTGTGGATCGGCTGCTCTTGGATTTCTTTCGTGATGAATTGGCTACAAGTAGGAAACAAAACGATGCAAGGTTTGAACGCGAGATTCTGAGAGTAGCGGAAGATTGGGTTAGTGGAAAATATGAGGAGTCATTCAAGTGGGAGATGGAGGGAAAGAGGGAGGCCTTTGTAAGAGAGATGGAGAGGGGAGAAAGGTGGAGGAAGTTCGACGAGGAGCGAGAAGATCTGGCCATGGAGATGGAAGCCTGGGTGTTGGATTACTTGGTGGATGAGCTTTTAGTTGATCTTTCTTGATGATTGAAGACTCAAAAGGAGAAAATGAAAGTTCACAAGTTCGAAAAAAAGTCTCATCTCTGAAGGCACCCTTTAAGCGCACAAGCGCACGCTTTAAGAGATGTCTTTCGATATTTTTACCCTATTGTACGACAGACATAGGTTGGATCATGTGAAAGAAAATGGAATTGGGGAAAAGTTGGGGAAAAAAAATAGAAGTAGAGAAGATTTAGAGTGAGATGTACAGGTTGAAGTCTTAGGAAATAAAGCTTTCATATCTAAACTTTTTGGTCACATTGTAACATGTTGAAGGAGTCCTTTGCAGAGAGGCATTGCTCATGCCCATGTATTGTGTGTAATACTAAAGTTTTGTAGGGAATAAAGAGAGAAGAATATGTTTATTTCCTACCTTTATTTCACAAATCTTGAGTTTTTTTTTTACTTTAGCACTAGTTTTTTTTTTTTTTTTCCTCGGGAAAACTCTTGTTCCAGAAATTGATTTATGTCAGTTTTTTGAGTTGATGTATTGCGAAAAAATGGTCTCTCTCGTAAAGCGTCAGTTTAGGAATAAGTCAATTTGTGAAACAAAACTACTTATTCTCAAAACTGGCTTATTGCGCTTTACGATACAGGTCATTCTCTCACAATACATAGCCAAAGAATAACAAACAGAAGAGTGCTGGGGTTGGCCTCCTCAATGGCGCTTCTTGTGAGAGAATATCCTTGGGTTAGTTTGGCTAAGCCTGGCTTCCATGGGATGTTTGTTGTAACTGAACTAATAAAAATAAGTTGATCACGGAAAATTGTAAGACAAAAAAAATCAAAGATTTGATCTGATGATGAATCTTTTTTGTTTGGTAATTCCTGCTTAGAGATATGAAAGGGGAGTTAGTGTGCTTACTGCTTGAAAAGGAAGAAGCTAAAGGAGATCTTGAGGCTTTTATTTTTAGAAAGCAACTCCACCTCCCTAAAGAAAACAAAACAAAGTTAACTACTGGTCCGATCGTGTTTTGGACGGCCTGGATGTATTCCGCAATTTTAATTTAATTTTGATTTATTTTTACCAGTAAAAAATCAAAACACATCCTGACCGTCCAAAATACGATCGGACGGCCAAGGGGCGCACAACACCCCCAGAATGTGATTGATGACTGGAATTCTACTGTTGGCTCTTGCGTGATTGGATATGTGCAGCATTATAAAACAGCCCTCTCTGCTGCTTTGATTGGTGAGGCAACGAACTTGCTTTATATATCAAAGTTTGATATATGTTCTCCCGTACTTATCTTTGTGGAGCGCGCACTCTCTCTCTCTCTCTCTCTCTCTGCTTTGATTGGTGAGGCAACAAACTTGCTTTATATATCAAAGTTTGATATTTGTTTTCTCAACTATCCACAATGGTGACACTGGCATATCGAGTGATATGTCTGGTTTCCAAGCTTTGATGCAGTGAGCCTGTTCGTATATCAGCCTGAATGTGTAAATTTACATAAGACTGGTGTGCGTATGCGCGCGCGTCTTTTGAATTTGTGGATTGTCCTAGTGCTTGGCATGTTGGTTGTCAATCCTTTTCTTTCTTTGTTTTTCCAAATGTTTTAATTTTGTTGCTGCAGATTGGTCCAAATGGATTATTCTGTAATAGTATTTGATACAGCTCCCACTGGCCATACTTTGCGGCTCTTGCAATTTCCATCAACATTAGAGAAGGGGCCTGGCAAAATGATGACCTTAAAGAACAAATTTGGTGGCTTGTTAAGTCAGGTATGTTATAATTCTGGCTCCAGTCCAGTTTGTACAGAAGGGGGAAAAAAAAAAAAAGGTTAATAATTTGACTTCAGTAGCAAAACAATTGGACCCAACTACCCGTCCAAAACAAAATGCACAGAAAATGTACAGAGGGTGTTCGGTGACCCACTTTTGGGTCCCACACGAGTGATCCGAACCGTTCATTATTCTTAGAACCATTTTCCGAGGGGCCCCACAAATTTTCAGCTCAATCGGACGGTTAGAAGTGCTTGAACCGAAGTCCCACCGTTTCAATCAAAGTGAGGCCCCTCGGAAAATGGTTCTAAGAATAATGAACGGTTCGGATCACTCGTGTGGGACCCAAAAGTGGGTCCCCGACCACCCTCTGTGCATTTTCTGGACATACCCATCGGTACCCACAGGTTTTCCGAAAACAATTTTGTTGAAAACCTTGAGGTTTAGGGAGATGTAGCATTTCAACAGAGAGAGAGGAAATAAACAATCACACAAGTACGTTATTGATTTAAGTCTGAATTTTACAATGCCAGAACCTCTCTTTTTATATGTATAAGGAGGGGTAGACTTTAAGTCTAAGACAATACCTAATACATACAAGGACACTTTATCATATACACCTACTACAAGGATAAGTACATTTCATCTTTCAACTACTCTCGACAAGGACTTTATTTTATATCAACTTTTTTACAAATGCAAACTTACTTTATTTTTTATAACAACTTTTTTACAAATACAAACTTACTTTTATTTTACAGCGCCTATTTCCATTTCTTGACAGTGCAAAGTACCATTCATATTCTGTGTTACAAATACGAACTTACTTTATTTTTTATATAAACTTTTTTACAAATACAAACTTACTTTTAGTTTACAGTGCCTATTTCCATTTCTTGGCAGTGCAAAGTACCATTCATATTCTGTGAAACTTATGCAGTAGCAAAATCAAGCCCTGGTGGGGCTACTTTCAATTGTACTCACTCCCTTCGTCTCCAATTTCATAAATTCAACTTTTTATAAAGACATCAACAATACACTTTAGAAGGTACAACTTTTCATAATTACGTTTCAGGTAAACATCGTCATTACACTTTTATTCATTAACTTAATCACTAGTTTTATAAAAGGAACGTTTACTAAGAGACGGTCCGATATGAAATATTGGACTCTTAAAAAGAGATGGAGGGAGTACAAGCCGGATGCTGGGTGGGTGCTTGTTTTGTTTTTCTTTTATCCATTTGGTCAGAACGTGTATCCTGCAGAACTCTGCCTGAGTTTGTGGCACAAGAAAAGTAGATTGATGCCTGTTAGCCTATTTCATAAAGGGTTGGTTGTTCAGAACACATAATCTCTCAACTATCGATTGCATTCAAACGCAAAAAAGACACAACCCCCTACAGGCTTGGTAATTCAATTCCTGTTTAATCCGGGCAATCGAACAATCCCGTGATGAAGTGTTTAGTTGTAGCTCGTACAACAAAAATAAACCAATAATAACAGAGCTTTTAGCTCCTCTCTTATACAGAGCATATTTCAGATGCTGAGTAGCAACTCGGTTTACGTATATATGGGGCAATAAATTCTTCCTTTATCATCTAGATACACCACAGCCCTTAAATACATCCATTCCGAAACAGATAATTCCAGGGGAGTTCAGAATCGCTCAACTTTCCTTTCCAAAATGTTCCAAATTCCACTAACCTTTAGGCAAAGTAAATTTGGGAACAAGGCTTTGTGAGAGAAGATGATAATCTCCCACCAATAACTGCAGTATCTGTGAAGATGCAATATTTGAGACTATCCGCCGTGTAAAGTTGAAATGAAAACCACCACATCCTTGTCTTCTAGGGTTGTATCAAGCTGGCCGCTCAGCTCCCAGTCACAATCATTCACAAGGACTAGGACACCAGGTCTCCTGCACACAAAACATCATGTTCATATTTTGTTTCAATAGAGTATATATAACAGCAGCTTCTTCTGCTATAAAACAGACTATGTTTTGAGGGATCGAGGGCCGGCGAATTC
This sequence comes from Vaccinium darrowii, assembly GCA_020921065.1. Classification (NCBI taxonomy): domain Eukaryota; kingdom Viridiplantae; phylum Streptophyta; class Magnoliopsida; order Ericales; family Ericaceae; genus Vaccinium; species Vaccinium darrowii. The sequence goes on along the minus strand of CM037157.1, from coordinate 26,990,461 downwards.
ACCAAAAAAACCTCTGCTATTGGACTACAGAGAGGGGCAACGAGAACAATAAGTAGATACAGATACATAAGTACTCGATTTTACTAGTTTCTACTTACACGGAGTCTCCTTTCATAAACATTTCAGGCCTCTCCTTGATCAAGTTGGTACGAATCCAAACAAGCAAGTCCTTCATGATTAACTGTGACGAGCATGCAACAGAATCAGGCATTCCAATCAAAAATTTGGAAGAGAGAGAGAGAGAGAGAGAGAGAGAGAGAGAGAGAGAGAGAGAGAAACTCAAACTTGTGTGGCACGTGGTATGCTAGTTAAGAAAGAGATTTACCTTAGCCTCTCCATCTTGTGGACTAACATTGACATCATGGACCTTGACAGATTCACAGAGTAGTTCCAGTCCACCACTTGATTAGAACATTAACCATACATACGATTTGCATCAGATTCTAGAATACAAAATGGGAGCAGAACATATAACAATATAAGAATAGAACATAAAGAAAAGGAGGAATAACCTGACAGTCTGCAAGGCATTGGGTTCACAACGATCCAAACATAAGAAATCAAAACTGAAAATTTCTCATTATCTTATTGTTGTGCTTGCAACACGGTGGATTATGTGGTTCAAAGTCCATTGCATATACAAGACATTAAGAATTTATTGGTTGAAGGGTATGTTACTTGTTGAGAAGCTAGTGAGGTTTGATGATTGATTGATACAACCTTTTGCTTACCAATCTTTATTCTGTTCCTTTTGAACATTCTACTTTTGGGTGAGGTTGTGCTTTTACTCCTCAAGGGCCCAATCTAATTCCTCATAGTGATAGAAAATTGATGGCAGTTATTTGAGAGAATGCGTGCAATTTTTCATTTGAATCTTGATAGACTGAGTACGCAGGTTAAGGTTTTCTTTACAACGTTCAGACATAAGGGATAAGTAGAGTTGTAGTAGCATGCTGAAGCAGCAGAACAACAATAACCGGCTTGAATAATGTGAACAAGTTATCTATCTATATTTGGGACTGTTTGTTTGGAAAGTCTGGTTATCTATCTTGTTAGTACTCATTACGCAGTAACGGGCTAGATATTATGTGTTGCTTAAGCTACGGCATTAGTAGCAGAATCTTGAAATAATATTGAGCAATCCAGTGAAGAGGTATTAAAACTTCGACAACTAGACCAGTTGTACAATAACCTGTCTGGGATTTTGATGATGTATGTGGAATACGAGGATCTCGTATCCGCAATTTTATTTCTCATCAGGCAGGGTAAAGGCATTTTTGGTTAGACGCATGCAATTAGCTAGCATACCACTTGCTGCTTACAATGCTGTCAGTGGTGCTTCCATTCTGGCGGAGGATTGGGATCTTTTGAATACCACACCTCAACGAATATTTTCCATATTCTATCGAATATCAGTACCAACTTCCAATAACCACCAAAAAAGTCAAAAAGTCTCAGGGTTTATCATTCAACAAAGATAGAGCCACGAAGGACTCATTTGATATAACTATGATACAACAAATTGAAGAAGTAGAGAAGATAATTCCAGCACAGGTCAAATTGGAATGAGATCTTTTTGTCATCTTATCACGTCCCCAAAACTTTAGGCAATAGAAAGATGACATGTTCACAAAGGCTGTGGTTGGATCTCTGATTCTTGACGAGTTTCTGGAGGAAAAAGACAGTAAATGGGATTCATGATATTATTTTATCCATCTTTTCCCTCTAATTGTCTTTCTCAACTAGAAATCCAAGCTTCAAAGGACACCTAAAGAACATATTAGTTTGGCCGGATTTGAGCACCTAATTGTAATATGTATTCAAGGGGATCACATTCTGGTGCTTGGTCAATCAAGACTCTACAAATTAAAATTACTCATCGAATTTTGTAGTGGGCCGATCCATCAGCCCGTCAGGGCCCAGCAACCCGAGAGGCTGAGCACTTGGGCCGCACCATCAAAGGAATGGCCTGTCACGCATCAGCCCAAGCACCCAGATCTGAACAGCCGGGCTGGGCCAAGCCAAGTCAGAGAAGATCCGGCCTGAACCAAGGCAGAGTTTGCGTGCAACCGGAGAGTCAGTTCAGTCAAGTGGCCGTCACGTGGCACTCGGAGCATCATGCATGACGCCACTCCAAGAAGTGGTCAAGGCATGTGCCTAGCACGGGCTTGCTTGGAGCTAAGCTTAGTTACTCAATATAAAATACAGCTTTATACCCTAAAGAGGTACGGTGTTAGCTCTATACTTTCAATCTTTGAGCAAGGACTTACTTAACCATTGGAGTGCCTCCCAGTTGTTACCGGCCGGTTAGGCACTAACGGTGGTTCTTTCTAGGTCAAGAAGAATGGCTCCATCCCAGATTTGCCCCAGATCCAGATAGAGAACTAAATCAAACACCACACCTCAAGTACCATAGGGATGTGACATTATTAATCCGCTCGCTATTAGTCCAATGGCTTTACATATCTTATATAAACATAAATCCCTTCACTATAAGTCCCGTCAAATAAACGTGCCCAAAGTGTAAAGGACACATCATGCATTGTTTGCACACTAACAAAAAGGCCCAAAGTCACTTGTCCCTCAACAGCTATTTCTGGGTATAGTGATTACCATCTTTAATTTCCCTTCCCTTTGGATGATTGCTTCAACATGTCAAAAGTCTACCCCTACTTCACAAAAGCTACTCCATAACACTGATACCAGATACTCCTGGTCCTTGCTTATCCTTTTCATAACATCAAGTTCATTGTATGCTTACAAACCTCCATTACTTACATGCATGCTTAGAAACCTCCATTACTGTATTTAATTTCCTTCTTACTTTTCTTTTCTTTCCTTTTTTCTTATAATTATTTTCAATTTCCTTTCTGTTTTGTAAGACCAAACAAAGGAAAATAAAAGCCACAACTTCCAAACAGGCAGAAGGTGCAAATGGAAAATCAAGTGAACGAAGTGAAGAATAAAAGGTAGAACCCATTAAAATTCTAAACAAAAAACTAGCTATGGTTTCAACTGGTATGGGTATATCGTAAGAAACTTCAATATCGGAAGAAAGAAGATTAATACCTGTGGAAAATTAAAAATTTGTGAAAGCATATAAGCAAGAAATTACCCGAATTCAAGAGTAAGTTTTTTTTTTGATAAGTACGAGTTCTATTTTATAAAGCCCCAACCAAAAGAACAATACAAGTCAAGGATTTATCCCGACTACAACTCAGCTAAAACTCCTGTGTAGGAGAAAACAAGGAAAGAGAGAAGAAAAAGCAGAAAAAACACCCTTACAGAATGCAAGGAAAAAACATAAAAAAAACCTACTCTGGTTGGCGATTAAGAATGTAATGCTCAGACAGCCCCCATTTAGTACACAGCACCCTATTCTCCATGGATGGCCGAACCCTTCTCATAGAACTAAGGAAATCACGGATTGAATTGACAGCACTTTGAGCAACTTGATCACTAGCCATTGATTTCTGTTGAAAGACTCTAAGATTCCTCTCCCTCCAAATGAAATATACAGCAGCCAGAATTCTGCATTTGAAGCCTTCACCTTTAACATTATGAACAAACCATTCAAGAGTAAGTTGCATCTCCACTGGTCTGAGGGCTACGCAGTTATTTGAACCCTAAGCAGACAGCTGCAAGGGGAAGTGGACTGCGAGAGAGAGAGAGAGAGAGAGAGAGAGAGAGAGAGAGGGTACCTCCTGCTTTTGAAAACGTTCGAGGGATTCAAGTATTAACCATGTTTTTGTACAGAGTTTACTGTTTATTCAAGTTACCACCCAGCGACTTGCCCTATTCGCTTTTCCCTGGGGTGTGTTTGGAACATGCAGAAATGGATGGAAAGTGAGAGAAAATAAAATAAGTGAAAAGTGAGAAAAAAAATTCACTATTTACAGTATTTAGATTTTTTATTTTCTTTCTTCTTCTCTCCAAATCAAACAAGAGGAAAAAAATCAAACAAGAGGAGATTTTCTATTTTCTCTTCTTCTCTTTTCTCTCACTTTCCACAAGTTCCAAACACACAAGGTTGGCATGATTGAAGTGTGACCAGGGCTGGTACTTGTTGAACTTGGTCGTGAAAAAAGAGAGAGAGTTTATTCACGTTCTTAACTTCCACAATTTCTTGCCTAGGAATTTAGGGATCAACTCATATAATATGACGCAAAAGGAGACCTATTATCGTCTCATTCGACAATTTGAGCCACTCATATTATTGGCCTCGATTACTTATGCAAAGAACAAGATGATTGATATTGATATTTTTCTGAAGTAAAATGAACTGTCAGAGTTGATTGTGCATTACTATTATGACAAATATGCTCCGTTCAGATCAATGTCGTTCTCCAATCACTACGAGTTTTTGCATGGACAATAAACATATCATGATTTACAAGTAAACGGCCCGAAAGAATCTTCAATTTTGTGAAAAATGGAATAGTAAAGAAAATTAAATTTATTTTCTTGTGGGTGATCGGGTAAAAACCAAAGTTTTGTAAGGAAATTCAAGTACGAGAACCATTTACATAACTTACATCGTTAGGATTTTGCCTCCCCCTTCTCTTTTTCGATACCCGAATAAATATTTGAATACCTGTGTTTGTAGTAGTACAAACAACAAAATATTACAGTATCTCACAAAACTGGGCCAAGTAATCCTGGAATCTTTCTATGGTGCCCCAATGTGGTATTGGGGCACCGGTACCCTACTAAATTTGGACCATTAGATCTAAAATGAACGAATCTCAGCCATTGGATTAAAAAAAGTAGGTGGTTTTGCTAGAAAACGAGGTGGTTTTGCGGTTTTCCTTCCAAAAAATTGCACTTTACTTGCTACGAAAACTAGAAATACATACCAAGGCAATACTTACCACAAAATAAAGGAATACTTACCACGAAATAAAGGAGTACTTACCACAAAATAAGGCCGACTGGTCAATCTGGTAGCAGGCCACCATTTTGAGCAGGAAATCCTTTTTTTTTTTTTTTTATAACACCACACCACTTTTTGTTTAATTCACTCCGAATTTTGTCCTTTAGCTAAGCGATTTTTGTAGTGGGCAACATTAAAAAATGATGTGAAAAAAGGCTTTAGTTAAATTTTTTTATTTGTGTAGGTATGTTTCTTACAACAATTTTTTGAAATAAAAAAAATTAATCGTATAGTAATAATAATCTCCAAAAAATTAAGTGGTAGATTTATTGTTTTCAAAAAATTTCAACCAGTTTCAACCGGCAGTAACAGAGAGAGAGGAGAGAGGAGGGGTCATCAATCAATGGTTGAGATTAAAGGAGGAAATCCAATGGCTCAGAAAAAATGGGGGCACCGGTGCCCCAATACCGCTTTGGGGCACCATAGCTGGATCCGGTAATCCTGTAATGATACATTGGCCATGTACATATGGAAATTAGCAGCACGATGGAAATGTATCCTTCAGTTAATTTGGTTTTGTTATTTGTATTTCCTTTTTGTAATTGTTGTTTTCAGCTGTATTTGTGTGTACTCATTAGTTTGATCTAATGAATTCTCCCTCTTTAGCCAAAAAACAAAAGGGGTAGGCAACCCAGAAACCAAAAAAAAAAAAAGAACTAACAAGAAAGTGGACCAAAAAAGCTAAACTCCCTGCTCCTGATTCTGTTTGCACTCATCTCCACTGGAATCACTATCAAGTATCATCTTCACATTGTTAGTTTACAAAAAGGAACGTGTACAGATTAGTAAATCATATGGTTAAATTCTCCTGAATGGCAAGAAACGATCCAACGATGCGCCCACCCACGTCCGGAAAGTTTTCGCATCCAGGAAGGGGCATCACCTTGCCCCTACGATCAGCGTAAACCGGGTATTTTAGGAGGTGGGCCCTCATTTCTGTCACCTCATCGGCTGCAAATTGCTGCCAGTTCATCTCACCCATTGATCTAACCATTCTCACACATTCAAGACTCTCGGGTCGCATAAAGCAGTCTTCTATTGTTCCAAGATGCTCCTTCCACAGCGACATTCTGTATCCATATATCTGCAAGACATACATTCCCACACAAAATAAATTGAAGGTAGGTTCCATAGGAATCTGGAACGAGTTCATACCACCCATCATAATGAAGATGGATTCCTGAATCTGATGTTTTATCAGAAATCCGAGAACTGCTATCGGTTATGCATTCTATACTTTTATCACAATTGTTCTCGACACTTCATTGCATAATTCCTTCACTTTCTATTATCACAAACATATTGCAAATGTCATTTTCATGTCAAACTAATTCAGACGTCATGCAGTACTTTTTAGAGTTAATCTTTTGTGGAAAGGTTGATGACTTCCAATACCAAGGCTTACCTGGCCCTGCGGACTACGCAGTTTTTTTGCCCATGTATGATGAGGTTGGTAGGCTCCCATTGCAATCTCAGTGTCTCTGGTGCCCTCCATTGAACGCTGATTGATGTTTGCAGACCCCAATATTACATACTCATCGTCCACTATCATTCCTTTTGAATGAACATATATCATGAACCTTCTGCTTTTCCGGCTCAGTGCCTGAAATCAGCAATTACAGAATTTACACCATTGACAAAGAGCTAAACCAATGAGAAATAGAGGACTGTAAAAATGAAGTCAACAATTTGGCCTCCTGAGACTAAACTCTGTGCTTGGCAATTGTGGAAAGAAAGAGAAAAGAAGAGAAAGGAAAGGAACTAAAGTGAAGGAGGAATCGGAAACAAACTGTAATACTTCGTTTTGTTTGGTTTTGCACAAAAAAGTAAAGGAAAGCTGAAAAAAAAGGGCTATGTAAATATTAGTCCTTCCTCACATAGGCATTTATGTTTTCATCCCGGTCACATTTGGAGGTAAAGTTTTCATCCTTTTAAATAAACCCAACTTTGCCCTATTGCACTATATTGCATGTTTCTTTGGATATTCTACATAGGCAAAGAATTTTGGAACTAACGCAGGATTTTTGGGGATTCCAAATCAAAACCTGTTTAGAGCTTATTCTCTACCGAGACCTTAAAAAGCATCTGAGAGGTGAGAGGCGATTGAGAGGTGGAGGCGATTCTTAGGGATTTGCTACATTACATTAGAAAGTCGTAGGTCTATTTTGTGGAATGGTTAGGGTTAATACTTGATTGGAAGCAAGTCTGCCACAATTGCTAAACCAGGTTTGTGTCAGAAACAATCTGTTTTGGCCACCTTTTAACTGCTCACGGTTTGTTTTTGCGAAGTTTTGAATGATCCAACATGGTTTGGAACAAAAAATGGTTACATTGTCTTATGTTTTTTGGTTGATTGGATGTCGTTGACCTTTTATAATGTTAATGGGAATATTTTCCGGGTATACTTGACTGGTTTGAAAGTTTATTTTTTTTGTGGTGTACACCATCTGGTGGAATGGATATGGCCTGCATGCAAAGGGATTATATCTTGACCAATTGTGCCAAGTACGGTTAATCAGTCGTAACATTTTATTGTTGTTGGTGTGATTCCAAGGTTGTACTCACAAATCCTAGGTTTACTTATTTTTACCATAATATCCAAGTGTAGGCCAAGCCGTTTATTTTGGCTAGATAATATTTTCGTTTTCAACTCCCTCCACTGTATCAAAAACCCCCCCTTCTTCTCCATAGTTAAATGTCAATACATCCCCACACGATGTGAAATATCCGCTATGATTTGAAATCTCCTAAAATTAAGGTGATTAGGTTCAATTAAATCAAACCGAAATAGGTAATGACATTGTACATGTAGGTGCAAAACTAAAAAATGGGTATAAAGGTAAATAACATGGAAAAAAGATGGAAACATAACATAACCGGTCAAAGTGAATCAGACAGAAAGTTACATGGTACCCAAGAATAGGACCAATATTTAATTAATCTGAAAAAATTTCCTCGTTTGCTTTTGAAGAAAGCAGGAAAGAAAATAAATGACCAAACAAAGAAAGCGGAGGAAAGGAAAGGAAAGTGAGAAGGAACATTAGTTTCAATCTCTTATTCTTTTCCCTCCTTTCTTAATTAACACAGAGAAGGGAAGCTATCACTCTTTCTTTTCACTTTTGTTCTCTCCTTGGGTTCCAAACACCTTTAATAATCTGAACTTACTGAACAGTATACTAAATATCACAAACACAAAACTTCTAAGACATCTCCTAAGGGAGGACTGATGATTATGTTTAATTTGAAATGGCTCACTGTTACTGACCCGGTATCTTCTTATACTAGAACAAGAGATTAAATCATACTCTACATAAAATGTTGTTTGAAGAGTAAAGAAAAAGAGACCTGAGGGGTGTTTGCCGGAGCAGAATTTTCCACAAACGAATTATCACTGCCTGCGACTTCACGGTTACCAAGACAGAAGAAGTTCAAATAATCTTGTGGGGTGGATGCATCCTCCAGCCCAACCTCCACTAAAGCTTTGTGAATAATCTCGTACATCATTTGCATTGTTTTGTTCTGTAAATGATACTCCAAGTTAACACCAAAAAAGGAAAAACAAAAAATGGCCCTTTTGTAGTGCTATTCTGGAATCAATTTTCATCTCTTCCTCTAAATTTTCCATCTCTTTTTGTGCGAATTTCCCTCCTTTTCAATAAGATATAATAATTCGTTCTTCCTTTCTTCTTCTATCACTCAGTTCTGAATACATCCATTAATAATTCTGAACTCACTAAACCAAAGGATCACGAACATAGAGGCTGTGTCGGGACTCTAGAGTCTGGATCACGGATTTGTAAAGGAATTTCCAGGGAAAACGAAAAATGATACGGAACCATATTAATGAATTTGGCTTCTTTTCATTACCAAATCCATAATCCAAAAAAAAAAACCTTAGTTTTTCACTGCAGCATGAATCAATCTGATGAAAACAAAAGTAACAATCGTTCTAGCAGCAAAAAAAACTCATCCATCTTCATAGCTTCCCTTGAAGAAAAAATGTTCACAAATTGATAGATCCCAAAGTTAAATACCATGAGCAAGTGGTGGCTAGCTCATGCGATAGAGCTCTTGGATGCCCCACACTACATCCCGGGATCGAGTTCCATTTCCCCCTCACCCATGTAATAGATTAGGAACGACCAAAAAAAAAAAAAAAAAGAGTTAAATACCATGAGCTGAGGTCATAAGTGGTCCCTACCTGCCAAAATAAAATCCTTTGGGTAGCAGCACCAGTTGGATTGCCTTCTGGCCACATTGGGATAACAATGTAAGCTGCAAACCTCTCATGTGCTCTGATTTTACTAGCAATTTTAAGGGCAATTTCCATGGGAATCAAATTGTTCGCACCTGCAGAGATGCGATAAGCTCATAATCTGTATCGATAACAAAATATCGAGCATAAACTTCAGGAAAAAATCTATCATTGTCATATCATCCTATTACTAAAAAAATATGTACCACAGAAAAAAGAGAAGACATATACCACACCGTGAACACAACTGACGATTTCAAGGACTATTGAATTGTCATTTCTTCATATGCTTGTTTTCTTCTGCCCAATAGTAAGTTGGGAGAAGGGACTATCTGGTCTTGCTAAACCAAATACAAACACACTCACAGACAGAATGAAGAGTCAACTCCTCCATGAGATCAAATAAGGAGCTTCATAGTCATATGAAGTGGAACAGCGTGTGTAGAGGCATGTTGAGATGATACTTTTCGTGTTCAGAATCCAAATCTCCACACATCAAAGGTCCATTCACCCCAGGAAATATTCGTGAGTCGGATTAGAGAAATCATCATTAGAACATTTTCCTAACGTCTACCGCACATCAGCCACTCTCAAGTTCGCAAATGGTGCTTAAATTGTATCAAATTGTCGGCAACTCATGACATTTTCTAATACTGCAGAACATGTAGTGCCAGAATATTGTTTCTACGAATCACACTATTTTTAAAATCTTATGGACAAACCAGGTACCCTCTTCAAGTTGATCAACTCAAATTTCAATTATACGGCTACAAACTGGTAAACCAAACAAGTTTAATCTGGTGTAGGTAGCTTCAGGTCTGAGAAATGATTTTCACGTGTAAAAGAATAGCTTCTTACCCAAATCTTTGGAGGAGTTCCAGTTGAAAGAAGACCCTATGAAATACTGATTTTCAATGTAGATAAAATGCTGAGCAGCACGAATAGCCTTGACATACGCTGTATGTATGCTCATATCAATAAGTACATTCTTCCCACATATCAGGTTCTGTAGAGAAAGTAACCAATTAAATTCCAAAAAATAATAATAATAGTAATCAAGCCAATAACAAAAATTTATTAACTCATTTGATGCCCACCTTGTTGACAGCTTCTTTTGGATCCTTTGGAAACCCTTTAACAGAATTTGAATCAATGGACCGAAAAATCTGCTTTTACAGATCACAAAATAATAGGGTTGTAAGTACATCATCACCACTAAACCATTCCAATTCTGACTCGTTCACCCTAAATACACGGTGCCCTGTTTGTTTGATTGGACTTGTTGTTTAGAAAGGAGAGAGAAGTGACTGATAGTGAAAGGATATATAATCTACGTAAACCTCTAAGATCAACAATCAAGTGCCAAACAGTACCCCATCCCAGGTACTACTTGTGAGCTAAATTGATGAGCAGCCCTGAAGGAGATCCGGCATATCACGTTATGAACGAGATGCTGAAAGCTCGGGTCGCCGGAGGTGGAGAAGGAGAGAACCTAAGGCAGATCCCAGAGAGAGAGAGCGAGAGAGAGGCAGTAGGGAGAGATCAAGACATCCATATGGTGCTTAAGGGTGAGATGATGAGATACGAGTAACCACATATGGTAAGACAAGTTCCCTTATTTAGGAGAGAAATGTCCCGAAGGCCCTCTAACTGAAGGACACGCGGCGTCCTCCGAGTGGTCCCTGGATTTAGGGTCAACGTCTGGTTTCGGAGGAGGTGGAGAAGGAGAGAACCTAAGGCAGATCCCAGAGAGAGAGAGAGAGAGAGGGAGAGGCAGTAGGGAGAGATCAAGACATCCATATGGTGCTTAAGGGTGAGATGATGAGATACGAGTAACCACATATGGTAAGACAAGTTCCCTTATTTAGGAGAGAAATGTCCCGAAGGTCCTCTAACTGAAGGACACGCGGCGGCCTCCGAGTGGTCCCTGGATTTAGGGTCAACGTCTGGTGTCGGAGGGGGCAGACCCATGATAGCGAAGTATCAAGGTCAAAGGTTATTTGGGATCGAGGCCTGCTGATGGGCCACGTAGAGGGCCCTTGGTGGTTAGACAGAGGGTACGTCGTGGTTGCTGGAACGCGAGGTCTGACAATTTCTGGGGTCAGTGATAAGTGAGGTTTTGTAGGGCCGCATGAGTGTCAGGTGGTAGGTAAGGACGGCGACGTATCAGTCTGAAGTTCCAGTAAGCTCCACTGGATAGGTATGACACTGATCTCAAGAAAGCTTGACCTTTGGTTAGCTGATCTGCCCCTCTCTGAATGACTGGTCTAAAGTCCAACTCCCCACGGGACTTTGGGCCTTCAGACGATCCCTTGAGTTCAAGCCTCCACTCCACTATCCTCCTTCGGTCCTAAGTGACGTGGGCCCTGCCTCCAACCCGAGTGTGAGCCGCTGACCTCAGGAGTGGGTTGTCCTTCGGCCATGACAACCTTTGCTCCTAAGGTTGACTTGTTTGCCTCACACCTCCAAACTTGGCACCTTGTACCTACACTATGTATCCTGTGCTTTGTGTGATATCATGTGTGGATAATATCTAATCCTAGGAGCAAAAGTTCAACCGGACAGAAATACGCTGTCCTCTTCAATTTATAGTCCAATCCAATGCTTCAATCCATACAAACAAACGGGGCCATAACATTAATTTTGTGAACAGTTTACCTGAACATGCCAACCCTCGGGATCATTCTCACTCCGGCAAGGAGCATCATCTACCCCAATTATGTCAGGGATCCTTTCTATTCTTAGTAAAGCATCATCATAAGACATCTTCAGTTTCTTCATACCAGAGGGTTTAGAAGCCCTGCGCCAGCGCTCCTCAAAGTTGGTCAGAACATCATATGCTGCTGGACCATCGATTTTACTGTGCAAGTCATGCCATGGTTCTCTTGGACAACCAGCAACACTCCCCTGTTATATAAATAAATAAAAGGATGTTAGAAGAAACGATAATCAACTGAAAGTGTGCGGCAAGTACTATGCAAAAAAAACCTATTTAGTGAAGGCTAACAACCAGGACATTACTACTGAAGGTTACGTAAAACCTTATAAGGAAAGAGAGCAAATCAATACAAAATTTAACTATTTAGCTACTGCAAACAATGCAATGGCAAATATAAAAAGCGCAAAGTACCGTGTAGGTAGGGTTGTGATAGTCATCTTTATGCAGGGTTTGTAGGGACCTGAATATAGGATGCTGTGGAGTATCATATCGCCCATTGCACAAATCAAGTCCCCCAACAAAAGCTATGATTCTTCTTCTATTATTGCCAGCATCAGCATCCACGATAACAGTTTTCTGATGGTGTGTATAGATTGTTCCAACTTCCTGATAATAAAATAGAGAAAATTTAATTCAATTCTCATCATACTCACATGATACTACAGACTGAAGTAGCATACAAGGCAAAGTAGAACTCCAGCAGTCTTATTATGATATAATCCGCAGGTCAGGATTTCTACATCAAAAGGAGTTCACAGATTAGGGTAAGAAGGTTGGGAAAAGTTGCAGACTGTTCACATCATATGCTACTTCTGGTTCAGCAGAAGAACAAGTGAATAACTAACAAGTACCAAGTTACCACATCAATTAGCTATAAGGCGACTGCACCATCTTTTGGATCAATTCCCAAAGGGGATTCAAAAGAATGCTAAAACAATTCTGTACTGAAGTTAAACCAATTATACCCATTTTAGACAACTACACAGCAATGACCTTCTGACCTAACGGCGGCAGAACTGCAAAATGCAACCACCATATCCTCCTCTGAGCAAGTTTGGACTAAGAATTAAACTCCACTAAGTCCAAGCCTGTTATTAGCAGCAAAAGAAAAGGTCGAGGCCTGTTTTCTCCACTTGATTTCAGCTTATTAGGCTGGAAAATTAATGTACATGCTCAAGTAGTTGACTTCAGAAAGGTAAGCGGTTTGGTTTCACTATTATGGTTATCAGCTTAGTGCTTTATAAGTTTGGAAATCACGAAATACTAACTAAAAGATAAATTTAGAAAGTTTGGTTTTTGATGCCTCTATTGAGCTAGTTTTCAAGTTAAATTAACTTTTCTTACTGGAAACTAACATGGCCTAAGTTATGGTCTCTCATTGCTAGTGTGCGGTTTCGACCATCGTAACTCATAACATAACACAACTCTGAGGTGGGAAAGTGGAGCATTAGGCATCAAAAAGAAGATTACTAAATCTATCGTACCCTCTGCTTGATCCAGCTGTGCTTCTTTCCAGCAGTGCGGGGACAAAGTAGCACCTGCACTGAAGAATGCTTGAAAAATCGGCGAGTTTCTTCATCATGTGTTTGCATGACTCCATCCTGTATTTTTCAAGTATTAGTTCCATACACTAAGATAAATCTATTAAACACTTTTGGACCAGTCACCAACCCATATTTGTAGGTGAGTGTGTTGGAAAAAGGTTTAAATTGAGCAAAACTCGTTCTCTTCTTATAAGATGCAAATATCAGGATCCACAGCTACAGGAACATAACGCGTAAAAAGAGAAGTCACATGGACAAAACTAAGACTGACAAGACATCCTATTATCAACACTTGGAAACTCAAACTATCAACACTTGGCTGTAAACAGATCAATTTCCAAATTAAGCTGCTGCAGTCTCATGTGAGCGCAAAATAAGACAACTACAGAAGCTTCAATGTAAGTACAACTTTGGTTCCACGTGGCTAAGTTCATACCACAATAAGAAGATTTTTTTCATGAGTTTGCAAAAAGACATCTATTAATGGACAATAATTTAATGTTAGAAAGTGGAGATAACCCGTAAGTGGTTGTCCAAAAGTGGATATTAAGCATAACTGATTTTGCACTATATGTCCAAAGTGGAGACATTTAGTGTGCGTGTTTGCAGCTCAGGGATCAAACATAAAACCTCATGCATTTGGAGTTCTAGTACTGAACAATACATAAAATTAATTAAGTACAAAGAATAGGTCACAATCGAACTCCCTTAAAGATACTCAAATAGGTAATTACATTACCATGGGCTTATTATAGGAGATAAAAAGTAGACGTACTGTTTTGTAACCCAAGATGCTCCTTGAAGTTGGGTCATCCCAAACGAGCAACAGCACTCTCACTCCTTCTTGTGACTTTGACTTCAAAAGATCTCCCAGTGAAAAATTTGAAGCATGACCACCATCCCTAACCAGTCTAACGTTTTGCCACACAGACCACCCAGTAATATAAATCAACCGCTGAGCCTGACTAATTGCTTCGAAAATGTCACGCCAGCACTTCCCTTGCACATATTGCATGCCATTATCAAGCTTCAAATTAGGAAGAAAATCATCAGGTACATGAGCGTCTTGATAAAGAGTCACTACTCCACCTCTCCGAAGAGGAAAATAAGTTCCAGGAACCCCAACATAATTGGGACCCGCTCCGACTCCATGGTGATAAATGCTCAATCTCTCTATCGGCGTGTACTGAATTGAGAGGCTCAAAACAGCTCCCTGTTTGCAGGGTTTCCCATTAGTACTCAGAATTGGATAGACACCCTGGATCTTTTGCCCTGAATATATTTGTTCAACTGGAATTGCCACAACTCCCATGAGTTGGGATCCAACAACATCATTGTCCTTAACAAGAAAGTGCACTTCAGCAGCATAATGTGCAACAGGAACAAAAAACCGTTGCGTCCAAATGGGGTTTTCATTATTACTAATAACGTATGTCCTCCCAATCACTGCACTCGTCACCGAAATGGAGACATACGGATCACTAGTGATTTTTCGCACGGTGCCTTCAATCTTGTTAGTCATATTCCCTGGTAGCTTGCCAAACACGTCTCCCATTGTTTTATGAAATATGTCCATGTTTGGAAGGTTTTCAGCCCTATCGACCAAAATATCTAAGTTCCCGTGTAAGAGCAAAACTTTCAAAGACCCTTTAGAAGTTGGAAACGGCACAATTTGCAAACTCTGACCATGGGGGGGGTCAATAAATGAGGTTGACTGGGTTAAAGAAGGATGAGCAGGTGAATCAATAGAACCCGAATCGGAAAACGACGAATTAGGGTACCCATATATGTCGCCTTGGGTGTCATACTTTGCACTTGAAGTATGCAATGTAAGGGGAGAACTTGATACGGGTGGCGCTGAAGGCACTGATGGGGATGCGGTATTATCAGAGATATGCACATTAGAGAGGAGATCATCTATGGGTGGGTGAGGTGGTGGGTAAGTTGGGGTACTATCGGAAAAACTATCAACCCGAGATGGGGCATTGGAGTAAGTTTCTGGAGGCGGATAGGGTAAGGGCGCGGAGGGTTGATGATGGTGATGAGATGAATCGTATGGGAAACTACCCTGGTGACTTAAGGTTGGCTGAGGTGGGTGAGTGGGTAAAGGCGCGGAGGGTTGATGATGGTGATGAGATGAATCATATGGGAAACTACCCTGGTGAATTAAGGTTGACTGAGGTGGGTTAGTGGCCACGGGGGGAATTGGGTATGTTTGGTTCGGTGGATAGGAAATGGGGCCTGAATGTGACTGAGGAGGGTAGCGGTATTCCGGAGGGCCGGGATTGGAAACTTGAGGCGGGTAGGGATAGGGATAGGGGTAGGGGTTAGGGCCAGAATGAGAGGAATTGTAATGAGGAGGGTATGGACCAGAATTGGGAGGTGGGTAAGCTTGAGGAGGGTATGGACCAGAATTGGGAGGTGGGTAAGCATGAGGAACCTGAGGGTATCCATAGGGAGGATTATTGTAGGGGTATGAAGATGAAGGATTGTTGTAATTGTCCATTTGATGTATATGTAATGCTGTTCTACTGGGTTTTTCTGTACGTGTGTGTGCGTATAAATGTAAAATGAACACAAATACGACAAGGATTATATATCAAAAGAGTTTGTCTCTTCACACCTGAAATAAGATTCTTGTTGGATTAAATTCGACAAAGATCCACAAGAAAACTTACAGAGAGAAAGGAGGAGGAGAAGAATTCAACCAATGTTTAGGTTTATCAGTTGAATCCCAACATCACAAAGAATGCAATTGATCTTGAATTTCAAAGCCAAGCAAACAAGACAGAGCAGAGACTTACCCAGTAAGCAAAAGACCCGAAAGGGGTAGAAATTGGAGAACCCGGAAAGAGGGGTGTGAATTAATTGCAGTGGGTGATTAATGGCGACAGCCAACAGATGTGAATTTCCGAATCAGAACGGATCAAGAAGAAAACGTGTTTCTTTCCTATTGGTGAAAAGTTTAGAATAATAATGGAATTAGATAGAGGGAATACTAGTATTTTAAGCATCATTCAATTCAAACATAGTGTTCTCATCATTGTGGCGAAAATTCAAAATTGAATGGTTTTTTTTTTTTTTTGATAAGATCATAATCTGTTACAAAAATGAAAGTTTGAGCATGCGATAGTATATATGTATATAACCACACTTCCAGTCCAAGATCCCGGATTTAAAAAAAATCCACACCTCATTGATCCCGATTTAAAAAATAGCTCGGATCAAGCCCTTCCCGGTATTTTTTTTTGATGATTTCTCACGAAAACCCTTGAAAACACCTTTTAAACACATTGGACGGTTCGGATCGTCGAAATTCAATCAGGAAAGTGGAGGTCCGGATTTTTTTAAAATCCAGGCTCCCTGACTGGAAGTGGACTGTATATGTGGATTGTATATATATATATATAATGATCACCTAAGGGATCCCTTATTAAAATTTGGTGCGGACCTCACCTTTTTTAGCCAAATTTTGATGATCCGAACCACTCAATGTTTTTAAAATGCGTTTTTAAGGGCCCACGTGAGGATTCGTCAAAAAAAATAAGGGATGCGTTTTTAAGGGCCTACATGAGAATTCGTCAAAAAAAAAATACCCGGAGGGCTTGATCCAAAATGTGAGGTCCGCACCAATTTTAATAAGGGATTCCTTAGGTGATCGTTGTCCTATATATATATATATATATATATATATATAAGATCATAACCTATTGCAAAAATGAAAGTTTGAGCGTGCGAAATCTTATACAATATCGTACAAATCCTTAGGATTTGCAATTGTCATTATTCTTTGGATCCTTAATCTTGTTATGCATATGTTATTTAACTTCATCATTAACACGATCAAACATGATCTTGTCATGGTGGTGTGAACTTAACATAGGCAATTGAATATCCAATTTTTGAGCGTGTGAACTTTATATAATTTGGGTGCTATTCTTATGATATGTGATGTATAGTTGTATTTAAATTTTGTGTCTTGTTGTTAAGTGGAGAGTAATTAAGAATATATCATTAGAATTCGTGATTGGTACAATTATCAAATCCACGAGGTGTTATTAGTTTGTTGACATGAAAAACTAATAGTTTGAATTTGATGGCGACAATCCCTTTTGTTTTTATAATTCGGATGTCGTCCCTATAATGCTTGATTATCTTATCTAATCTTGTTATTTTGTGAACTCATCGCTAGTTAAATTTTTGGTAGCGCTCTGTAACGATGCCGTCTTGGAGGTAGTTTCCTAGCTCATTGAGGGGATGTTCAGGGGCGGAGTCAGGATTTTGATTCAGGGGGGCAAAAATTAGATGCGTTCAGGGGGGTGCAAGGATTTTGCTTCGGGGGGGCAAAAAAAAAATCAAAGAGGGGTCAATTAGCAATTTTGTGAGGTATACTAGTAAAATCCCTATAGATATTTGCGGGTCAACTGACCCCTCTTGTCTCCATGTGGCTCCGCCCCTGGGGGTGTTCCACTAACAAAAAATTGTTTTTTTTTCAAACACCGAGACAAGTCTTTCTCTCACAACACATTACATAAAAAATCGCGAAAAACTAGTTTTTTCAAAAAACTAGATTAGTGGAACACCACCTGATTGCTCAAAACTATTTCGTTTTTCGTATGGCCGGTAGGTAATATGTGGGGTCTGTTGATCGCATGCTAAAAATAGTAACTGTGTTGATGTCAAAAATGCTTTTGGAGCCCAATAATGAGGCAGCAAGCCAGCAACAATGAATAATGTTACCCAAACTTTTAGGATCCGGGAGTGTTGTGCGGCAAAACTAAGTCATTTTGTTTGATTTTTGGACATGCCTTTGAAGCTTTTAAGGGCCTTATTTGGAGGAAGAAAAAACCACTGCAAAGTGCCTAAACCCGAATGGCCTAAATTCAAGTGCAGCCACTATACCTTACCCCAAGGAACCTAAATTACCATGAAATTGAAACCCAAAATTAAATTTTCAAACAAGACCCTTGGAAGCTTTGGTGGTGTACCAAGAAAATGGACAAAACGACGTAATTTTGCTGCACAACATACGCACAACACCTACCCCACATCACCCCAGATTCAAACTTTTGACTGTTCATCTCTCTCTAGCTCGCACTCTCTCTCTCTCTGCACCATTTCACCTTCAAAACCTTTTCGGTATTTACACGTTTGATGGACTAAATTGGAACTGTAAGTTAAAAAAATGAAGTTGAAACTATAGGGAACCACAAGTTATAGAGGGACCAACTGTGAGTCATTCAATTTCCTTTTCAAATGCTACTTTTCCTTGCAAGGAACGAGTCAAAAATTTCGAAGAAAAACTTGATTCAAAGTTCCAACCAACGTTCCAAACTGAATTGGACAAATCAACTCCTTTTTTTTTTTTTATAAAAATTAATAAAAGAACAATTCAACCCAAGTCATGAAATCTAGTATTTATATTCTATATATAGCAAAAATGAAAATACAAAATTCATTTGCACAGCATCATGCACATCACACGTAGCCATTTGAAAGTCACTAAAGAAAAAAACTAACTAAAAGAGAATTTAAAAGTTCTGACTGCTATCTTATAAACCCATCGCCCCACGGTACACGTCTCTATCTTTTTTTGGGTTGCTTCTATAATCATTATCTTATTAACCCATCGACCCTGTGACTTTAGGGTGGTAAGCCCCACCGAAGCAAATCGATTAACCACTGCGACAATCCCTGGTATTTTACCAAGTTTCAATAGAAAAGTTATTACTAGATTTCAACACATTAACAGTTTTGTATGAAAGTCGGTGATCATCAGGATATTAGGAGTGGTACCTCTAAATCTACAGCAATCTAAAACAGAAAAAACAGAATCTCTAGCTAAGCCAGGAACCCAAATTTCAGGAGTATTTACCGCCCAAGAAAGGGTAAGAGATCCCTTCAAAGCTAGAGAGAGGACACTGTATGAGCAGCCCTATTTGTTGAGCGGAGGGTCACCCAAGACTCAATCGCGCCCAATAACAATTGACAGTTACGAATATTGAATCGAATTAGAACATAAACAAAGTGTGCAGCAAACCAAACAAATTAAACTTCAGAGAAACTAAAAAGGTGAGAGAAATCAAATAAAAGAAACACAACTTTCACAAAAAAACAAAGGTAAAACCAATGCTCAAAGAGCTCTAAAGAAGAAGTTATGCAAAAAAGCCTCTCAAATCTCACCAAGCCCCAACAAAGAACTCTCTCTAACCCTAATATTTTGCTCTCACACCAAATAAAAGACCCAATACAGATATTGATAATAGGTGCCTAACAAGACATACCCTATTGGGTTAGGAAACCCCCCAAAACCCCTAAAAAACGAAGATTTAAGTGTTTCCCGAGTTGCATCTAATCCGGACGGAACTTAACCCTCGTCTGGATGAGAAACCGGATGAGGGTTAAGTTACTGAGTGCAAAACCGGAGTAGTAGGATCGAACCAGAGTAGCAGGATCGACTGTCCTATGGTTGTCAGAGACTCCGTCCACATGGGACATGCTGAGACACCAAATATTGAGCCGAAAATCAACACTACTAGCAGTACTTCTAACCTACCTCAGAGACTCAGACTGAAGCTTCATTCCTTGGCTAACCTGCTGAGGTCCAGAACCAGTGCCAGCACATCCCATGGAAGAACCAGCTTAAAGACACTAAGACAAATGACTTGATGATTGTCTGATTCGTAAGGCACGCCAATCTAACGGCATGAAGTTTTCCTTGAAGACCGAGGAGATTTGCAAAGACTTAA
Source organism: Vaccinium darrowii (assembly GCA_020921065.1). NCBI lineage: Eukaryota > Viridiplantae > Streptophyta > Magnoliopsida > Ericales > Ericaceae > Vaccinium > Vaccinium darrowii. The sequence goes on along the minus strand of CM037157.1, from coordinate 26,970,261 downwards.
AAGGACCCATCAACAATATCACCTTCGCGATCTCTCGCAATCACAGAACACACAACTAAATTTAACAGAACACGGCCTTTGCTTGCTCCATACCGAAATGGCTATGGAGGAATCCGAAGAATCCAAAGCCTGGTTAACAGTAGCCAGTACTAGAGACAGCATAAAATTCATTACGAGAAAAAATGGACTTGGATACCGTAGCACCAGGATCAGTGGGGTTGTGATTGAAAATAAAATCATTCAGATTCTTCCATATAAAACAAGCAACAAAAGCCCCTTTCCCAGTTACGCCAGAATCAAGCAATCAGAATGGAGAATTGAGATGCCATACCAATTTGTCTTGCCACTCGAAAAAAAAGAATAGGAATTTGAGAGAGAGCTCGAATTTCCTCCTCAGTTAAGACGTTCTTCATTTTCGCAGGTGTTGCATTTTCCATTAGCTATCGTACAGCTGAACATCATGGATATGGATAGGGCCACTACACAAGGATCGTATTTTCCTTATGATCTGTTTCGCCGGCAGGCATGGGAATTAAAACGGAAACTTCTCCAAAACATTTCAAAGCAAACAAACGGAATCCAAAATACAAGAAATGTCTATGATCATCAAATAAAACTTTAACAGTAAAACCTAATCACTGATAAACAAACATATTTATATTTAGAGATTGATTCACTAATTTGTAAACAGGAACAAGTATAAAATCAGAAAGTACACCATATTACAGAACACGAAGGTAATTGATTGTGGCACTCCACTTCTGGTTAACCAAACTCCAACATTTATCCTTCAGTGTTTTTGGAGTGCCCAAACCATTTTCCAAATGAAACAAGTACTATGGTGACAAAACTTTCGTTTTACTATGCTCCGTTGTCCTCTAATGTGTTTAGCTATATTCAGCCATCTTCCGCTGGGAACACTGGAATTTCGTAGTTCTGCTAGTGTTTTGATTCAGTCCCTTTAGAAAGGATTTGGAATTCCGGATTTTGATGGAATCAAGAGGAAATTTGTTCCTTGCTGCTACAATTTACAGAGTGAATGAAGGAGATCATCAGAAACTTCAGAGTTCATCATGCATAGGCCGTTCTAATGGCATGTCCATCCTAGGATCTGCATTTCCATGGCCCTGAGCAAGGTTTAGGAAACCTTCGGCAGGTCGGAGTCCAATGTCCCCTTTTCCAGCCATGCCCGCTTTTATGGCAGCAGTAACTGTCCTCTGCAACTTGAGTATCCCCATACGCTTCGAAACAACGTACAGAACAGCACAGGAGAATAACAGAAACCCGACAACAAGAATCACCCTGTCCAGATAATACTCAGCTTTTTGAAATTTGCTTATAGATTTTGAGATTTTCTGAAGGTAAAATTGCTAGAGCATGTAAAGACAATATATTGAGGCTAAGCTGGAAATACATGGAAACTAAAGAAGCTATGGATTGGTGTACATCATTTGAATCTATGGCCTTGTTCGTTTTGGGTTTCAAGACTCGGTTTTCTGATTTCTCAATTATTATCTAATCATTAACCTCATTTTTCTCTCTCTCTCTCTAATCATTAACCCCTATTTTTAATTATTATCCCTATTTCTCCCTCCAATCATTACAAAAAACCAAAACCCAAACCAAACACACCCTATACCTGTCCAGGACATCTTGACGTTGCATTGTAGAAAGTAGGTTTCGGGTCCGGCTCAGCAATGAGCGGTGGCCTTTGTATTCACTTTCAGCTTTCCTCAACACTCCTGTGGATTCCTCTGCAATATTTAAAGGATACATTGTTATCTTCAGCTATACATTCAGCAATTGGCAAAAAAAATCCAAAGCATAGAGGTAAGCAATTCACTTCATGACCACTCATTTCGCAGCAAAGTATGGACACCCTTCACAAATCCTGTTGCTGCAATGGCGTAATCATAATCATTTATTACAACCAAGAGGCAAAAGTATTCCTTAGAAATATGAGGGGTATAAGGAGCTAAACAAAACATAGTGACCGAAACATATGAACAAAAGGAATGTAGGTTCCACCAAAAGCATGTTCCTAGATGAGCAATATTCTATGGATGGCTATTCAAGGCAGATTACACACTAGGGATATGGTATAACAATGGCGGATGTTGAATGATCCTACTTGTGTCGTGTGCTCTGCAACTCTGCCCAGAGGGGCATGATCATCTATTTATGCATTTGCTATTTGGGTCTGGGATAATTCCTTGAATAAGAATGGACATCAGATCTCCTTCAACCTAGTCTTTGGAGCTGGAGTGGGTGTGAAGAATAAGGAATGATTAGCAAAATCTGAGGAATAAAGAATGATTTGGCAGAATCTTAGGAATAAAGAATCATTTAGCAGAATCTTAGGAATAAAGAATGATTTAGCATAATCTTAGGGTTTCCTTGTTTTATGATTTAGTAGAATCTTAGGGTTTCCTTGTTTTGTTATTTCCGTATTTGTCATCTCCTATTTAAACACTTGTAATAACGTAGGTTTGTATATTCAGAAATAAGATATTCAGTTCTTCTTCTCAAAGTTATCAACCAAAGGGGAGAGAAACAAACCAAGGCATTATTACTGAAATACTGAATGTATATTTCTGAATATACAAACCTACGTTATTACAAGTGTTTAAATAGGAGATGACAAATACGGAAATAACAAAATAAGGAAACCCTAAGATTCTACTAAATCATTCTTTATTTCTAAGATTCTGCTAAATGATTCTTTATTCCTAAGATTCTGCCAAATCATTCTTTATTCCTCAGATTTTGCTAATCATTCCTTATTCTTCACCCCCCCCCCCCCCCCCCCCCCCCCCCCCAAACTCATGATGCGAGCCCGGAGAGCATTGTGAGTTTGCCAAGGATGTAAGGCAATTCCAACCAAACTGCTTCCATTGATGCTGAAAATGCCAAACGTTGAACCGATGCAAATAAGAACCAGAACAGAACAGATGCATATAAGAACCAATGCCAAACGGCTGCAGATGGGAGGAAAAACCGATGCCGAAAGATTTCGACTACAGATAGGAGGAAGGAACAGATGCCGAACAGAAATCGGCTTCAGATTTCAGAAAAAAAACTACAGACTGTGTGGGGAGGGAGAGAACAGACCCAGTGTTCAGAGGAGAGAGGACAATTACAGACTGAGTAGGGAGGGAGTGAACAAACCCAGTGTTCAGAGAAGAAATATTCATATTTTTTTTTTTCAGAGGGAGACCGAAAAACAGATTTCAGAGGTTGTCGGAGGCTGCCGAAGTGCTGACAGAGCTCCGGCGAGGTTGCCGGAGTTAGAGGGGTGCCAAAAAGAACAAAACAGAGGTTCAAAGTCGGAATCTGGGCAAGAACTGCCCACAATAGAATCATCAGAAGCTGCCGGAGCTCAGGCGAGAGTCGCCGGAATCAGACGAACCTCCGGCGAGGGTCGCCGGAGTCAGGCGAAGGTCCGTCAACAGTTGGGGTGGTCGGAACATTGTCGGGGACATGAGTTGCTGCTACTGATGCTGAAGTTGTTGGCTACTGGATGCTACTGCTGATGTCTTACTGCTGCTTGCTGCTTGCTATTGGAGAGGGAGAGAGATGACTGAGGGTCTGCCAGAGATGCAAAGAGAGAAACTGATGCCGAAAACAGAGGAGGGAGAAGAATTGATACAGGATCAAAACCCGCTCTGATACCATGATATAAACCAAAGGGGAGAGAAACAAACCAAGGCATTATTACTGAAATACTGAATGTATATTTCTGAATATACAAACCTACGTTATTACAAGTGTTTAAATAGGAGATGACAAATACGGAAATAACAAAACAAGAAAACCCTAAGATTCTACTAAATCATAAAACAAGGAAACCCTAAGATTATGCTAAATCATTCTTTATTCCTAAGATTCTGCTAAATGATTCTTTATTCCTAAGATTCTGCCAAATCATTCTTTATTCCTCAGATTTTGCTAATCATTCCTTATTCTTCACAGTGGGCTGCTGTGCGTTGCAAGGGGAATGGTACGTCTTGTAATGACTAAATGACGAGCTTAGCAGCATCTGTTTACCATTAGTGGAAAGAACATTAGAATTTGCCAACATCTTTTTCTCGCTGGTCCTATGGTAACTGCGGGTATTGAGAAGGAGATATAAGAAGCTGCATCCAGTCTTGGAGACGTGTGCACTGACTAAACAGAGTTCTATGTAGATACTAGAGTATAACTCCCAAGGTGTTTCCATCAATACAGCTATGCTTTCTGAGGTGCCTATTTTCTTGTTGGAGGCTGTGTTTTAGGTTTTGGACTATTTAGGGGTAGTTGGTGTTTCTTTTCGGGTTTGAACTGGCTTAGACTGTGATGTTTTGGTCATTGGGTCATTGGCCCTGGTGTGCCCCTGTGATGCCTAGTGTTTTGCTTTCGTTTCTGGGGTATGCCCCTTTAGCTTTGGTATGTGGTCTTGTTGTAAATGGATTAACTTACCATATATGAGAGCTGGGTCAGATAGTCTATTTCCGAACTGGTTAGGATATTCCAAAAAGAAAAAACATTTTGTGCTCTATAAATTGCTCTCTAGTGGTCCTAATCAATAGTTGTCAAATCGCAAATCAAATCGAGGGGATTGACCCTTTTCCGAATCGTGAATCGAATCGAATCATGAATCGCAGCGATTTGGTCCAAATTTCAAAAATACATTGGAAAATGTGCCTATGCACCTGCATATTAAAGATACATTGTGAAATTGATGAACGAAAGCTTCAATCGATATTTAAGTTTTTTTCTACTATAAACTAATGATCAAATGGTCTAATAGGAAAGAGTAGACACTTGTACATGAAACTAACTACTATAATGAAATGGATATATGAATTTACATTTTAAATACTCACCATAATGAAAGCTTAGCCACCATAAAAGTTTGTAGCCTAACAGGTACAAAACTAGTGTATATAACAAACATTAAGGCAATACTGCAAGTGATTTCATATTAATCGAAAGTAACAATTGAAACCCTGACTCACTTATAGATTCATATCATTTTTGCATGAATCGTGAATCGAATCACAAATCGAACCGTGAATCATATGATTCACTACCAATTCTAGATAAACCTTGATTCACCTATAGATTCATATCGTTTTTACTTGAATCGTGAATCGAATCGTAATCGAATCGGATCATGCGATTCTGACTACTATCCTGATAGCTTAAGTTGGACAATATTTCATGCCGCTAGAAGTTGATCGCAGCAGAATCGAGTGTGTATAACAGAACCAAAGTGATTCGACTGAATAATCACAACATGGAAGGTTTCAGGCTACTCGTGTTCGTCTTAAGGACATTTACTTACCAAAAACTTAAAATATATAGATTATAGCATCATATTATTTCATCGTAACGAACTGCAAAATAATGATAAATGGTTCCCACTAACGGTGCAAGAGAAACCAATAAAAAAATGCACCAGAGGCCCATTATAACAAGTGATAGGCGCTTGAATAATGAAAAAACATACCGAAAGCCATAAGCGTGCTTGAACTTCTTTCCACCTCCTAAAATAGATAATCGAACCGACAGTTAGAAGGTCCAAACATACCATCATTAAATAGTAGTAAGATTTGCACAAGTCAAATAAACTCATCCCACCCCTTGCTCAGATTTGGAGGAAGGCGGTCATTTTGAAATACAGGAGTTTGATAATACGAAAAGATCCTCACTATTGATCATTTTATTTGGACAAAAAAACACAAAAGTTAACAGGTGCTCTATATGCACAAGGATGGAGAGTACCGCTACTAGTTAAAAGATTGATCTGTGGCATGGACGTTTGAGACCTCTATCCTCCCTTGGTTTGGTATCATTTGAGTGCAACCCACAGCGAGTTCTTTGCTGTTGGGAAGAGATCCAGATAGGAAAAAGGAGGAAATTGAGTTTGATGATTCCATTTTGCTTGATGTGGCACTTATAGAAGGACAGAAATCTGCAGCACTTCAACCTCATAGAGAGTTCATTATATAGTCTCAAACGGAATATTTTGTATGCTGGGATAAGGATGGTTATCCCTCCATGGATGAATTTCACTAGTTTGAAGCGCTTTTTGACACCCAAGGTTAGTTAGGTATACAAGTGGTATTCCGTTACTGCCCTTTTTTTTTTGCTAACCAAAAAAATATATACATATATGTTGAATAGAAGGATAGGAAAACAAACAAACACAAGTAATAACCTGAACCATCAGCTGACGAGTTCTCCGAAGGCTCTCTGTGATGCTTTCTGCAGCCGATGTCATCCCAACTTTTGTCCTAGGAGGCAATTAGAAATCATTCATTTCTTGTAAAACACAAACGTGGATTAAAGAATTCAGTATTTCATTGTAGCACCACAATCATGACCCATAATAAAAACAAGAGTATCCATGGTATATTGCTTGAAAAAAAACTGAGCAAAACATACTGTAAATTGCGCCTGCGAATTGTGGACTCTTCTCCTCTCCCCAAAAGAAGTTCTCTCTACAATTAAACAACCACATCAAGAAGTTGAATATTTTTGTAATATGCATCATGTATAGCAAGTAGAGAAACTTTAGCAATTCCCAAGATCTTAACATATAAATATAGAGTAGCACATGCTTTATTGCTTTAAATAAGCACAAAGTCAGATTACAATAGAAGATAATTAGAGAACAACTCCAAAACGACTTCAACGCAGTGAAAGAAACATTAAACCACTAAACTAGGAAACATTTGAACAAAGCCAGCTGATCACCTCTTCCTGAGCCGCTTTTCTCATGTTTGCCTTTGCTTGCAAATTAGCATTTCTCAAACTTGCCCGCAAACTGAACAAAAGCAAAATGAAAACAAAGAAAAATCGGTGTTATGAACAAAATGCATATAGGTATATTAAGTTGAAAAGCTGTATCATGTACTTAAATCTAGATACACAACTGAGTTAAAAAGGGCTTCATAACCCGTGATCAAGAGAAACTACAAATTCCACTCCGTTACATTCGGCATAAAATGTTCGAGGAAATAAAATAGCATATTCATTATCTACAATCAACTCATCAGCCGATCAAAAAACAAATCTACATCCAACTCATCCCAAGTAGAACTTCAAAAAATTTGACCCAAAATCGGGTACATGGTCACCCAACTCATCCCAAGTAGAACTTCAAAAAATTTTGACCCAAAAATCGAGTGCATACTTGTTCACCGACAGGCTACAAACATTACCCACCTCTGTGATGGGTTGAAAAGTGGGTAATGACCAAAACTGCAGTCCCCAAAATCTCCTTAATTCCTTTTTCAACATTTTCTTAACAACGTCTACACAAAAATTTCCACACACAAACATACTCATCTATCTATTCTAACATATAAAGGGAGAATACCAATCGGCGTGAACAAATTTTTGAAGGAATATCACAAAAATGATTTCCAATATTGCCCTAATAGAAAACAAAAAAATTTCAACTGCTTTTACTATAATATGAATTAATAGTTAGGACTTAGGACAAAGTAGTAAATCACTAGAACTCAACTACCCACACCTCCCACACTCCATGTATTCACACATGCACACACAGAGTGTGCTGCCAATCTCTAGTTACAACTATATAAAGGGAACACCCAGGTTGATGTGAACAAGTTTACCCTAATTGGACATTAAAAAAACACAAATTTTACACTTTGTTCTACCCATTGTTCTACCATGTATATCAGAGAACAATGTAAATACGTGGTATAACTACCCAATGCCAAACTGCTCCAGTTTCCTAGTCCTTGAGGACTCCAGAAAGATGCAATTTCTATCTTGCGATCGCAAAAAAATCCGTGGGTATTTTTTCATAGACATGCCCATGCATCGCTAGTAAATATAGATATAAGTGTGCATATTTAATTCCGAGATATATAAGTGTGCATGCTACAATATATTTAGTACAACTGAATAATCACGCCGAACATGCAAGATTATTAATAGAAATCTCAATTCTAATTTGAACGGGCCACTGCATACACGCGCATATATGTACAGGTAACAGTAGGGAGAAGAGAGTGGGTGCCTTTGGATTTGTTGTTTCCATGATTCGAGCAACGACTGGGCGGCCTGAACATCATCATCAGTGGGTAACTGAGGAGCGAGAAGATCGAGATTGAACTGCAACGACGAGAGCAGAGCCACGCCGTCTTGTGCAATACCATTCAATCTGGGCAACGAATTAACGGCGGATTCTCCTGTTGATTTACAACCGTATCTTTCAATTGACTCAATGGTGTCTTTGGTTCGTTTGTACGTCTCGTCCCACTCCTTCTTCGCCTTCTCAACCGCCTCCACTACCTCGTCCATTTACGCGATTTCTTCTGCTTAAAAACAGAACCCACTAGTTCAGAGGTTGTAAAAGTGATGGATTTGTTGTTGGAAAAACAAGGGATGGAGTTTTTTGGATCTGGGTCTCAAATTGATAACCTGTAGACTGAGAGAGGAAGAAGGGATACCTTGAGATCCGCTTGATGAAACCCTTGAATGCCGCTCGATGTCTGGGCTTGGAATTCAATTTGGACGATCTGCAGAACACATTTGATAGTGAGCAATGAGTCGCCGTTGGAAGGAACTCAGCGACTCACTCAGGGCAAACCCCTGTTTCAAGTTTCTCGCGGGGACAATTGGCAGCCCCAGGATTCCATTTTGCGTTTTATAATTTGCTCCCCAGGCATTTAAGAGCTACGTAATTGATAAGAGAATTAGGCTCTGTTTGGAACCTGCGGAAAGGGAAAGAAAATGGAAATTTTTCTCCCTTCTTATTTGGTTTGGAGAGAAAGAGAAGGGAAAATAAAAAAATTAAGTTTTGTGAATAGTGAACTTTTCCCCCACTTTCCTCTTACTTTCCTCTCATTTTATTTTCCATCCCTTTTCCTTTCCTTCCTCAAAATGTATGTATATACTAGTATCAAACCATAAATTGGAGAATTTAAAAATACCCTCAGTTCAACTTCTTGGACTCCGAATAATTGAGCCACTATTTTTTTTGTGCCTATTTAAAAAAATTTCATTTATTAATTTTCAGTCAATGTTTTTGTAGATTATTAGTTCGTGTCAATGTGAAATTATTAATCAAAATAATTTTTTTGTGAATAAAGACAAAATTAAATAAAAAAATCTGCCCTTTTGGAATATTTTTGTTTTTAATGAACTTTTCTAAGATTTTTATCATAATTCTTTATTTTCTAGATTCGTCTCGTCGAAACGAAAAAAAAAAAAAAACTCGAAGCGAAACTAACAAATCGAATTCTTTTTAATAAGGACAAACAATAATGTACCTCATTATTTAGCCAAAACACCCCTAAAAATCCATTATAAAAACGCAAGTCCACCGCATTGCCATTTGTCTTGCCGACATTTTTTGGGTAAAATCTAAATTCGCCAATTCTTGGGAGCGGGGTTGGTGCTACACAGCAGTGCACAGCACTAGTGCTATGTGATGGTTACAGGGCCTACCTGAGGTCTGTTGTTTTGATCCAAACTATTCATTTTTGTCTTGTTCAGTACTTAGTCCACGTAAAAATTTAGGTTAGTCGGACATCGGTAATTATGTTTTGGGACTGCATTTTTCATACAAACGAAACAATTCAAGAACCCGTTGTACATGATTTTTTTTCCCACAAAAACTGTAATTCAAATGATCACCGATCAAATCGTTACCGTTGTCGGTCAACCTAAATCTTCATGTGGACTACGTACTCGACGAGATGAACAAATGAACGGTTCGAATCAAACAACGAAATCCTGGATAGCCCCCGTAACCACTGCGCAACACCGGTGCACAACCCCCGCACCCCACTCCCATTTATTGATGCCAAAAAATGGTATCGGCATTTCTCACACTTAATCCAAGTCATTTGATTTGCTTGGAAATTTTGGATGAGTTTAATTCAGTTGTATGAGTTTGTTCCAAAATGTCATTCCGAACTAGTGCAACAACTTTGCTATATTTTCTGGCTCATTGACATTGTAGCAAGTCAAAAAATAGCCTTTAGAGTTGCAAAATTGCCCTTTTTTCTATACTTTTTGAATCCTAACACCCTTATCGGCTGATTTTAGAATTTCGTCTTTTTATTTTGGCTAGAGATGCCCAACAGCCTAGGCATTTATCAGGTTATTCAAGACAATGTGTGAGATTCAGTCTGCTCCTTCCCAAAAAATAGCTTGCAATCAACCCACCGCATGTGCACATCTCTCTCTCTCTCTCTCTCTCTCTCTCTCTCTCTTCCTTCTCCATTGCTCCATCTCCTCGCAAATCAATCGAAATCCTCTAATCAACCCTAGTTGTAGCCCACGCACCAATCTCTAACTACCACGTCAGCGCCATCAGATTCGGCTCTAGTGGCCACTGTTAGCCTTGGAGGGATTAGCGAGGGAGTTGTCGAGGCTGCTAGGTGTTGATTTGGGAGGTTTCGCTCGACAATACTTCCAAAACCAGAGTTGTAGAAGCAGCTGGAGATGCTCTTAGTAATGTCATTTTGATACCAATAGGTGGACGTACTCTAACTTTCCATGAAATGTATACTGCCCATTATTATCACAGATTCACCTTATATTGTTAAAAAAAAACTTATATAATCTGCTGTTAGAATCCATAATCTGAAAAAAAAAATGTAATAATTGCTCCCTACTCTTAGCTTTGGGGATTGTACTCGAGATACACAGGCAACACTCTCCAAGAGCACTCCAAATCATACCTGCCTTTTCAAAGCTTGATTAAATATACATTTCAATCAGTTCAAAAAATATACATTTCAATAACTAAATTTTAATATGAGCAAAATTCATTAAATAGTTCATTAATGACGTAATTGTAAATTTGACAATGATGAAATGGTACTTGCAAAATGGAAGAATTTTTTTTAGTCTCGCTTTACTTAATACTAGGCTCGAGGCCTTGTGCTCAGAATGAGTCTCATGCCCGTTAATTAGATTTGGATGTAATCAGGTATGAGAGTACGACTTTCACATCAACTCAAATTGGTTCATGTACTCAAGAGGTCTATTTTATTACTCTCTCCATCCCCATTTTATGGTCCCAGTTGTCCCACTTCAAATCTAAATGGGTAATGGATAACAAATTTCCTCCTTTACCCTTCCATTATGTTTCCTTATTTGTCAACCCAACCTTTCAAATGGTCAATAGTGTACCCTTTTCACTCTTGAAAATGGCCCTTTACGTTCTCTCTCTCTCTCTCCTCTGTTACTCCAAATCAACCAACAACCTCCAATAAAATAAAATAAAATAAAAACCACCACCATTTCTCAGGCATCACCTAGCCATGGTTCAAACCAAAATAAAAGTAAAATAGGGACATTTTTTGCACAAATTTCTGCTCTGAACGGAAATTGCATGTGGGATCCACACTTACCCACTCATTTCCAATTGAAACGTGTTTTTAAGAGTCCACACGAGCAATCACGAAAAAAAATGACTGGGAAGGGCTTGATCTAAGCAATTTTAACGTACAAATGTACTTTTAAAGTGTATTTTTTGCACAAGAAGGACCCACAAAAGTGTACTTTTGTACCTTTAATGGGTGCACTATGGCACCCGTTAGCATGACCCTTTTATGAATTTGATCGTGATCTATGAGGTCCGCACCAAACCGAAATGAGGGATTCCTTATTGGATCCTTGGGGTGTGTGTGTGTGTGTGTGTATATATATATATATCAAAAGAATTTTGGGACTAATACGTAGAATTTGAGGTCCTTGGTGTGATTATAGGGATATGGATATCATTTTTTGAAATCCCTTTAGCTTATAAATCTGGGTTCCACTCATTTATTAAAAAATAATAATCACTCGTTCATATCTCTCTCTCACTTTCTCTCTCTCTCTCTCTCTCACACACACACACACACACACACAAAATTTTGGTCAAAATTCAGAAGCACACACAAAACACCGATAGCAGAACACCGGAGCCAATTCCCATAAGGCACCAAGGCGCCGTGGACACTCCGGCCGAGAAAATCTAGTTTCTAAAGGCGTCATATGATTTGATGGAGGCACCACTCAAGCAGTTAGTGGTCAAAACTGCGCCAAATTAGATTGTCGTCAATGGTATATCTCACAAAGCTGTTTATGTGGCTAAAAAATTTCAAGTTCCCTAATCTTCTTTCACGTTTACTTTGTTGTTGCTTGTGCTTTCTTTGGGCCGCCGGAGTACCTTGTCGGTGACAGTCAAGAATATCGTATAGAAGTAAAAGACCTAAAACATGGCTAGTGAAGGTAACTAATGACAAAGATTAGAACTGTTAGTAATCGACATTTAATCAACGGGTATCTGTAATCTTAACGTGGGGAGATTAATAAGTATTTAATAACGTGGAGCTCGAAATATAATCGAGATAAAGATGGGAGTGCAATTATAATTCTTTAGTGGTGTGAATTATAATTTGTGAAATAAGAATAGAATCCGGGTGGGATTAGGTTTTCTTATTTACACAAGGAGCCCAGATTTATTTCTTCTCAGGTCCCTGCTCTAGCCCTATAAATATATCGTTATGTTCTCTAGGTCAAAAAACAGTCATTCAGAAAATTAGAATAGAGGCTGTGTGAGAGAGAACAAAGAGATCATGTAGAAGTCCATACTTGGCTACATGATTGAGATATAAGGGAATATGGCAGAAGATCATGAGGTACTGTCGAGCAAAACTTGTTGCATACAGTAATCGGGTCTGTCAAGTTCTAAAATAAACAAGTCAACCAGCGTTCGTGTCTACGGATGAGAGGTAAACCCTAATTCCGCCTTGTAGGGTTTGTGCTTATTTTTATTGTTTAATCTGTACGCATAATTACTGGGTTCTGGGATTCGTTTCCCAACAGTGGTATCAGAGCGGGCTGTAATCATGCGTATGGATTAAACAAGCCATGTTGTCCGTAGAACATAGATATAGAACTGTGCTAACCGTTGTTTTGCAGAGTTCTAGTTTGTTCTAACGTTTGTTTTGCAGAATCAATTATCCCACTATTATGGTCACGCATGTTTTTGATTGTGTGATTGGATCCCACGCTTTGTAATTGTTTTATGCGTGGTTACTATTACTAGTTTTTTATTACAAGTTTAGTTTTGTAATCTGTAATAGTAATATGTGGGAGGCATAAGTTTTTGATGTAATCTTTGTTTCTTCAGTTGTATCGTTTTAGATATATAGATCTGCTGTAAGATTACAGATTCTGTAATGGGGCATACGATATGGAGAAAACAATCTTTTTTGACAATAAGATAAGTTTTGTCAAGAAAAAAGAATGTTTGGCTCGCAGCAGAATTTTTCCAGATTTTTAGGGCCTGATTGCAAGGCTGTTTTGACCCAGTAAACATCGGAATTGGAAATTCTGTTCTTCACAGAAGTTGTAGATAATTGAATTTCGAATCCAACCCAATTGGAATTAGTTCAATCGGAGTTCGGATGAGGGAGAAAAGTCCAAAATACTGAAGGCTGTGCAGTTTACTCGGGAAAAATTTCAGATCCGATTTTCTCTTGCCTAAGTATGGTTGGATTTTGGTTTCCTTGATTAATTCAAAGTATCTAAGTCTTCAACATACGTATTGCTCAAGGATTTCAAGTTTGGAAAGGATTCCTTACTGCTTAAGGATTTCAAGACTCGAAGGATTCCTGACTACTCAAGGATTTCAAGTTTGGAAAGGATTCCTTACTGCTTAAGGATTTCAAGACTCGAAGGATTCCTTATTGCTCAAGGATTGCATCTTTGACCATAATAGATGGGATACATATTATTTATGTTTCCTTATTTATGAATATTTGTATATTCATCTTGTTTGCATGTGTGATAGTTTACCATATTTGGACAACATGGTAATATTTGGCTTTTGACCTAGATCACGGGTTTTGCAAACATGTTAATTTTGATAACCCTCACAATTTTTTTAAATAACTAAGTGGGAGAGGGAATTTATTTTGTATAAATCCCATGGTCTCCATTACTAGTATGTAGATGATATAATTAAGTTTTGTGTGTTGGTTTTAGTGCCTTCCTCCCCATCGGACGAAATTAATTATGGCATCATCAGTACTTACTTCCTTAGAGGATAGCTCCAAGATAATTGTTGTGTGGATTACTCCTCCATCTGGGGTAGTTCATTACGGAACAATGGATCTTGAAGTTTAGGTAATGGTATACACTTAGCTATAAATAACAAGTATCCTCTCCATCTGAGTCACTGCTTTTATTTATAGGACCGAAGCAAATTAGCTATTTGATTTTATTGGGTACGGTTTAGTGTCTTGATAGTAAAATTAAAAGGTTGTGCCTATCTACACGAATGATGAAGAGTAGTGGACCTACCCATCGAGGCATACTCTTCACGGTGTGTAGGGTTGCTAATGTTTTTCTTTTAATAGACTGGTAGAGGGAACCAATTTAATAGAAATACAAAAAGTTTTGCCCTTCATAATTGTTATGTGATTCTCAGATTCAAAAAATGGTCTCTTTCAATCCACTTGATGACATTGTCAAACAAATTCATTGGTCTTAATTATATTGACTAGAAAAGGATCTGGATATTGTGTCGACTGCTTAGGGGACCAAATTTGTGTTCTCTGAGGTGTGCTCTACCAAACCCACTGAAATTGCAACAGAACCTGAAATCCGATATATAAGGATTGGGTTACAACTGATGAGATGGCGCGGTGTTACATTTTAGCTTCTATGTCGAATGTATTGCAACATCAGCATCAGTTTTTGAAAACTGCCTGTGACATGATGCATAACCTAAAATAAAGGTTTGGGGTGCAGCTAGGCAAGTTGCAATGTGGGATTTGGGGAATATAACCATTGGTGAAAGAACCCTAGTAAGAGGATTATGGTCTGAAGATAATAGGTCTTCTGAATGAACTAGAAATCCCAGGAGTTGAAATCAATGGGGAAACCCAGGTTGATGTTGTGCTCCAGTTGCTTATCAAGTTTTTTCAGCAGTTCCGCCTGAATTACAATATGAACAAAATGCATTATTTTTTGACGAAACTGCTGAAAGAAAGTTAAAATTAGCCAAGGGTCTTTTGGTTAATAAATAGACAACTGTGAGTGTAGTTGAAGAGGTTTCTACTTCTTAGCCGGAAGGCAACAAGAAGCAGGAAAAGGTTCAACAACAAGCCACGGTTCCCCAGACAGTTTATGAGCTTGGAGGTAGAGTGAAAAAATCTAACGGCAAGTGTTTTCACTATAAGCAGAAAGGACAC
Source organism: Vaccinium darrowii (assembly GCA_020921065.1). Taxonomy (NCBI): domain Eukaryota; kingdom Viridiplantae; phylum Streptophyta; class Magnoliopsida; order Ericales; family Ericaceae; genus Vaccinium; species Vaccinium darrowii. The sequence goes on along the minus strand of CM037157.1, from coordinate 26,955,037 downwards.
TAGAAGAAGGTTATCCGAATTTTCTCAATAAATTGAATAATCAACGAAATTTTTTTCACTAGTAGTTGAATCATGTTTAGCGGTGTTATCTACCAGTACCTGGTGTGTAGATACGGGTGCCACTAATCATGTTTGCAATTCATTGCAAAGGTTCCAGGAAACCAGGAGACTTAGTGATGAAGAGATTTATCTACATATGGGAAGTGCTACAAAAGTAGCAGCAGTTGCAGTAGGCGTTTAATTTCAAGAGATTGTCTTTATGATCATTGAATTAGGAGAAACTTAGTTTCGGTTTCTAATTTGGTTATAAATGGATATTTGGTTTATTTTTAATAACTCTGTGGTTATTAAGTTAAATAAACATTTTATCTGTTATGGTTCATTAGATGACAATCTCTACGTTATTAATGATATCGTTCCTACAATGCAACTAAATGAATTGAATAACACTAATAGATTGTCATATAAGAGAAATGAGCCTTAGAAGTTGAACCAAACGTATCTTTGGCACTTACGCCTAGGTCATATTAATCTAAATAGAATTTCTAGACTGGTTAGAAATGGATCTTTGGGTTCATTAGAAGTGGAGGCACTTCTAGTCTGTGAATTCTGTCTGGAAGGTAAAATGACCAAGATGCCCTTTTCTAGGAAAAGGAAGAGCCAATGAAACGTTGTAAATGGTTCACTTTGATCTGTGTGTACCTATGAACATCCGGGATAGAGGTGGTTTTAAGTATTTCAATATTTTTATTGATGATTACTCAAGACGTGGTTACATTTATTTGATACACCGTAAGTCCGAATGCTTTGAGGAAGTCAAGGAGCATAGACCGGAAACGGAAAACCGTCTGGATAAATGTATCAAGACACTGCGATCCCATCGTGGTGGCGAATACCTCTTGGAGGAATTTAGGAACTAGTGGCAGCAGAAGGGATTACATCCCAGCTGTCTGCGCTAGGTATGCCACAACATAATGGTGTAGCAGAAAGAAGGAAAGGTCTCTTATGAATATGGTGAGATCAGTGATGAGTTATTCAAATTTACTAATTCGTTTTGGGGACATGCACTAGAAACAATAGCATACATTCTTAACTTAGTACCATTTAAGCTAGTACCAACTGCACCCAAAGAACTATGGACTGGGAGGAAAACTAGTCTATGGCATGTTCAGAATTGGGGTAGTCCAGTACATGTGCTGACAGAGAAAGCAGATAAATTGGAATCAAGAACGAATGTTTGTTTGTTTTGGTGGGGTACCCTAGAGGAACGAAAGTTGCTCTATTTTATAGTCCTAAGGATCATAAGGTCATTGGCACCAATGCTTGATACTTAGAAGAAGACTATGTCATAGATCACAAGCCCAATAGTTAGATTATTCTAGAAGTATTGAAAAAATATAGACCGGCACAAACTTCTTCAACACCAATAGTACAAGAGGCTACATCACATGAAATTGTTGTTAACACACCAGTACCTTGTCGTAGTGGGAGGGTTATTGTTTCACCCAATCGGTATACGTTGTTGGGAGAATCTTGTGATTTGATCCCTGATGAACAACATGCTGATACCTTTAACTACAATGAGGCATTACAAGATAAAGATGCGGAACTTTGGCAAAAGGCTATGAATTCAGAGATGGAGTCTATGTACTCAAATCAAGTCTGAGATCTTATAGAACCACCTGAAGGGATAAAACCCGTCGGAGGCAAGTGGATTTATAAGAAGAAGAGAGGAGTGGACGGGAAGGTTGAAACCTATAAAGTTAGGCATGTTGCGAAAGGTTATACTCAAAACGAAGGGATCGATTATGAGGAAACGTTTTCGCCGGTAGCCATGCTTAAGTCCATCCGGATTCTCTTGTCCATTGCGGCTCATCTCGATTATGAGTTTTGGCAAATGGATGTGAAGACTACATTCCTTAATGGCAATCTGGATGAATGCATCTACATGATGCAACCAGATGGATCCATAGCAAAAGGTCAAGAGCACATGTTGTGCAAGCTTAAGAAGTCTATTTATGGACTTAAGTAAGCATCTAGGTCTTGGAACATCCGTTTTGATCAAGCAATCAAGTCTTTTGGTTTTGATCAGTGTCCGGATGAGTCGTGTGTGTACAAGAAGCGCAATGGAAATGTGGTGGTGTTTGTATTGCTATATGTGGATGATATCTTGCTCATCGGAAACGATGTCAGAGTGTTATCTTTGGTATGGTTGTGGTTATCTAGCCAGTTCGATATGAAGGATTTAGGAGTAGTTGGTCACATCCTTGGGATTAAATTTTTGCGAGATCAAGCAAAGGATGTTGGGTTTCTCAAGCTTCCTATATCGATGCGATCCTTACCCATTTTAGCATGCAGGATTCCGAGAAAGGATTGCTTCCTTTCAGACACGGAGTCAATCTATCCAAGGATCAGTGTCTTAAGACATTTGAGGAGATGGAGAAAATGAAGGGAGTTCCTAATGCTTCAGCAATAGGAAGCCTCATGTATGTTGTGCTGTGAACTAGACTTGATATTTGCTTTGCTGTCGGCATGGTTAGCAGATTTCAGTCTAACCCTGGACAAAAGGATTGGACTGATATAAAATGTATACTCAAGTATCTGAAAAGAACTAAGGATTATACGTTGGTGTACCAACCAGACAGTCTAGTACCTTGTGGGTACGCAGATTAAGACTTTATGTTATATAAGAGTTCCAGTAAGTCAACATCGAGATATGTGTTTTTCCTTGGAGGTGGAGCCATAAGTTGGCGGAGTATCAAGCAATCGTGTATTGCTAATTCCACCATGGAGGCCGAGTATGTGGCAGTTTTTGAAATAGCCAAGAAATCGTTTGGCTCTAGAACTTCTTGATGGATCTAGAAGTGGTACTTTCGATACATTCAGCAATTTCAATCTATTGTGACAATAGTAGTGCAGTTGCTAACTCGAAGGAGCCAAAGATTCATAAGAAGGGAAAACACATCGAGTGCAAGTATCACCTGATTCGAGCGATCGTATAGAAAGGTGATGTAGCTGTGACCAAGATTGCATCAGCAAACAACCTAGCAAATCTTTTTATGAATGGCTTACATGCCTAGACTTTTGATAGTCACGTAAAGGTAATGGAAGTGAGATGCATGGTAGCATGGTTTTGAGTCTAAGTGGGAGATTGTTAGAAACTTATACTAAAAGCCATGCTTTTATGTAATGGATTAATATTTAATTAGTTAATTATTAGTCATTTTTATCCCTTTTTGATGAGAATCTATTATGGGCAATGGTTGCATGATATAATTGTATGTTGTGCATGTGTCTTTTATTCTACATAGTAAATGATCCAGTGTGTAGAGTACGGCTTACACACAGAAGATTGGATCATCGGTTCTTGTGGAATATAAGTTTTGGTTCACAATCTTAGATGGAATTTGACACACCATCAGTAGGATTGTAGTACAATGTTTTAGTAGGTTTGTCTTGACTACAGGGAACGGTTCTAGTTCTGACTCATTGTGCTAGTACATTTTGTGTGTATTGAACAGCACCGTTTTAAGGTAATTGTCTTAGTACTGACATTTTAAGACAATTAGAACCTTATAGTTATTAAGAATACTTATGCTCTTAATCCGGATATAATTAATACATATATACATTTAATGTTGTTGACTTTGATTCATTATAAAGTGAGATCTTTTTTCATGGTCAATAGTCTTGGTGAGTTGGGTCACGACATTATATGCATGAAATATATGGATATTAATTATTGATAGAATCCACGTCTCGTTAGAGATTGATGATACCCCCTTGAGTAAACTTATAAGTTTCGGTTATGTCAAACCCTGCAGGTGGATATTTGTATCCGACATATCGAATAAGTTAAGTGGCTAGTCTCAAGGTGTTTTATAAGATGTTAATTAGTGGGAGATTGTTAGTAATCGACATTTAATCAACGGGTATCTGTAATCTTAACGTGGGGAGATTAATAAGTATTTAATAACGTGGAGCTTGAAATATAATCGAGATAAAGATGGGAGTGCAATTATAATTCTTTAGTGGTGTGAATTATAATTTGTGAAATAAGAATAGAATCCGGGTGTGATTAGGTTTTCTTATTTACACAAGGAGCCCAGATTTATTTCTCCTCAGGTCCCTGCTCTAGCCCTATAATATATCGTTATGTTCTCTAGGTCAAAAAACAGTCATTCAGAAAATTAGAATAGAGGCTATGTGAGAGAGAACAAAGAGATCGTGTAGAAGTCCACACTTGGCTACATGATCGAGATATAAGGGAATATGGCAGAAGATCATGAGGTACTGTCGAGCAAAACTTGTTGCATACAGTAATCGGGTCTATCAAGTTCCAAAATAAACAAGTCAACCAGCGTTTGTGTCTACGGATGAGAGGTAAACCCTAATTCCGCCTTGTAGGGTTTGTGCTTATTTTTATTGTTTAATCTGTACGCATAATTACTGGGTTCTGGAATTCGTTTCCCAACAAGAACACATGTGCATAAGGATTTATAATAATTTTCTCAACAATCATCTTAGACATGATACATCGGATAATCCAGAAAAATAGTGGTACAAATATAAATGCACAATAGTTAACATTGTAAATTTATAAACTGACCGTGGTAAACACAAATATGGTAAACATGGTAAGTTCATTTGCTAAAATGCACAACATATAAAGACCCGAAATTTCACGAAAAACTTTTCGATTTTCAATTGGGGTTTGTACACCAGCGTAAATATTTTTAGGGACTTGGGTTTAATGAGAGAGGGTTATTTGTGCTTGGGCTTAATTGAAGTATTGGTGTAGTGGAGGGGTGTGAGTATTATGGAATTCTAAAAGGGGCACTTGAAGAGAAAATTTCATTTTTCCTCCTCTCGCAAAATCAGACGCCTCCCATCTCTCTCTCTCTCTCTCGAAAATTTCTCATCTACACAAACCCACCAAAAAACCACACTCAATATTTCATATCCACGTCATTGAAGCTTGGGAAAGTATTTTTCAGTGGATTTTGGTGTAAAGAAGTTAGGATTTTGAGCAAGCTTGGATTTGGAGCTCAAGCACATTTGAGATAGGGGTTTCTTTTCATTCTCTAAGTGTTTTTTTTTTAGGCCCAGTTTTTCAAAAGATTTTAGCACTCACGTGCTAAAATCATGATATCTCAAATCAAAAAATGAAGTGGTTTCATGTATCGTTTTTCGATTTTTTTTCGCATCAAATTAAAGTACACGAGAGAAGTGGTTCCGTGTATCGTTTTTTGATTTTTTTTCGCACCAAATTAAAGCACTCCTCATGTACTTTAATTTGGTGCGAAAAAAAATCAAAAAACGATACATGGAACCACTTCATTTTTTGATTTGAAATATCATGATTTTAGCACGTGGGTGCTAAAATCTTTTGGAAAACTGGGCCTATGGTTAGCTTATATGCTTAACTTGATCATGTATCCTTGAATTTGATTGTTAAATTCTTACTCCCTAAGTGTATTAAGTTGTTTGTGACATAAATTTCTGGATTGGAGCCCCAAATTCATTGTGATTGGTTGAAATATGTCCAAACCTTGTTTTCCTGCTGCTGTTCCTACTCAAATATGTTTTTCACAAAATTATTTGAGGCAAAGCTTGTAAATTTGTGATATTTCTCTATAGGTTCGTTCTTGTGTCTAAAGTATCATGTTAATAATTCGAAGTATAGAAAATATGAAAAATGTTTTATCGGATCGCGGTAGTGAAATTAGAAGTGCTAACAGCACTGTCGCATCTTATAGGAACGGCTATTTTTTTGTCTAGGAAGCTTGAAGTTTTGATCCGCCTTTTGATTCTGAAACTATACCCGTATACCTTCAAAAGCATGTAATGGTTATGTCTTAATTTTCTCTAGGCAATAGCGGTTTTTTATTCAAAGTTTTTGTACTTGCTGAAACTGCAACTTTGGGTTTCTTTTGTGTAACTTTGGACAAGCCTATCTTGGTCATTCGGACTTCGAATAGGGAAAATTTTATATCATTATTGTTGTACTAAAAGTCTTCCTTTTAATGGTGAGATCAAATTCTGAACCTATAGAAAATTATAGCCAGTTTACAGTAGCCTAGTTTTTAAACTCTATTTTGATTTGGAAGTTATGATGAATTTCAACTTTACGACCAATTGTGGGGACCTTAACCTTCACTTTGGATCTTTTTTTGAGTCACTAGAGAACTATAATGATGGTATTTAGAAGGTATATGGATTCCATGGATATCCTTGTGATGCAAAACATTATATTGTACAATGGACACTTGTGAAATACTTGGACAACTAAGGGATACATGGACACTTGTGGGACGCTTGGACCCAACGGTTTCGAATATTTGTGCGATACTTTATGGAAAGATACGTTTGACACATGAATACATTTTTTAAACAAACGGAAGAACACTTCATGAATTGAGAAAATGAGAGGGTGCATGGTTACTTGACAGAAGACGAGGTGCTATATGTCAAAGGAGGGTGTATGAGTAATGTTTGGATATGCTACAAGATAGAATGAATGACCTCTATTTTTTGGAAGGAATAGCATATGTTTGTTAACGTTGGTTTATTATTATTATTATTATAGCTATGGTGGGCATGGGTAAACGTGGCTCGTGAAGCACAGAGTATTGTTATTACCAGCATCGCTGGGCATAGGTGAATGTGGCCCGTGAAACAGGATTATTAGTATTACCAGTAGGCATGGGTGAATGTAGCTCCTGAAACATGAGTATTATTATTACCAACATAGCTAGGCATGGGTGAACGTGGCCAAAGTAAAATAAGGGGAAAAAAGGGCCAAAATCAAACGCATGATGCCTCATAGAAATTAGCTTGAAATATGGAGACATGCCTTTCAAAAAAATGAAGATTTGTAGATTTGTACTCTGTATCATGCCATAACAGTAACAGATTACCAAATATATGTAGATTTGTATAGATTTGTACTCTGTATCATGCCATAACAGTAGCAGATTACCAAATATATGTAGATTTGTACTCTGTATCATGCTAGCAAAGCAAACATATATGGTAATATGTAGTAGTCTAGTATTATTTCTCAAAGTCTATTTTATGCGTGTTTGAAAAAGTAGATTCTAATAATTTTTACAATGTTTATTACAAGTTTTACCCAAAAATGTTTGAAAAATTACTCCCTCCGTCCGAAATTTCTTACCCCTTTTGGTTAATTATTCTCATCCTAAAGCAATTGGCTTTTTTTTTTTTTACAAAGACATCGCCAAATACTAAAGATTCCTAGAATGACTTGACATTCACATTAAGCCAATATCGTCTTTGAAGAAATAGTGCAGTCCAAAGCCATTGTTTTACATTAGTTTCTATCAACAAAATATATATATATATATATATATATATATATATATATATATATATATATATATGTCGAATTGCCAAGAGATTCTTTTTTCATTTATCAATCAACCTCTTTTTTCTTTTTTCCAACTCCAATATGTGTTGCTCCTTTCATCTCTCGCCCGTAGTCAAAACACCACAACCATGAACATTTTAATCAAAACCATACTTAAAACAAACTTGCCTTCCATCCCTTCCACTAGGTATGGCTCCAGCAGCCTTGAGAAGGCTGAATAAGGTGAACTAGTTGGGCTCAATATTACTGGGAACAAACCAAGCGCATCGCAGGTCTATATTCTGTGGATAACTAGAAATTAAGGCAGTTCAAGTAACCATGTCTCTATCTGGCATTTCGTCGAGCACCTTGTGAGCCCCATCAATGCTGTTGCACTTGGCATACAACGACAAAGCAGTGGACTAATTAAGAAAGTAATAAATGAATAAAGCATAAATTAAACCACCATTACAATAGATCAATAATCCTGGAAGCCGAAAACATTCGCGATTACATGATCAGTGAAAAACTAAATAGCTTATTAATTTCTTTTATTGCTGATCATCATTTTTCTTAACGAGACCCAGAGGGAATGTGAAAAAACATAATCGATGCACGTGTAATTTGGCCTGAACACGTGAGTTAAAAAAAAGAAAAAGAAACAAGAGGGAACACGGAAATGAATCAATACCGCTTGTTTGGGAAGTGCCCTCCAATTGCCATGACCACAGAGGTTGATGTAATTGGCGAGTATGTGATCTTCTTCAAGAGTCCATGGACCTTTCTTTAGTCCCATCTTCTCATGATTTCATGGTCTTCACTGTTGTTGGGATCGGATTGCATAGAGGCAGGAGAGAGTGTGTGTCGAATGTTCTGCTTCACCATTTTTTTTTTTATATTTCTCCTTTTGTGCTAGAGAGAGAGAAGGGTATTTTTGTCTAATTTTGGACTTCTCGCTCTAATATATTCACATCAATGGATTGGACCCATTTAAAATAAGTAAGTTGGGCCAAAAGCCTATTAAGTGACTAAATGTGGCTTCTAAGCCAATTCTCTGTTTTTAGTATTACTAGCATAGCTGGGCATGGGTGAACGTGACCCGTGAAACACGGATTATTATTACTACCAGTATTGTTGGGCATGTGAAACAAGGATTATTAGTAGTACCAGTATAGTTAGGCATAGGTGAACGTGGCCCGCGAAACACGGATTATTAGTAATTAGGGGTGAGCATTTTACACGCAACCCGATTACCCAACACGACCTGACCCGAAAGGGTATCAGGCGGTTTCGAAGTTACATTGGTTCGGGTTATTTTTTGGGAAAATTCAGGTTTTGGGTATAAATAATGTGACCCGTCGAACCCGACCCAACCCGGCCCGACCATATATAATATATAAATCAAAAATCAAAAATATATATATCCCAACACCCCCAAAATGTCAAACCCTATTCTATTCTTCTCTTTTTCTCTAATAGACTAACACAGCCGCACTTCTCCTCTGACCTCTCTCTCCTCTCACGACGAACCCTGCTGGCCTACTCCATACCAGACGATGTACTCCACGACGACGAGTCTCCGACTACTGTAGACACTGCATCTCTCACCCTCTCTCTCCTATTTCTCCACCAGACGCATTTTATCTCCAAGAAAACAAGTAAGTCTGATGGTAAAACTAAAACCCACAAATATTTTGCGTGTTGGATCCAATAATCTATAGATCTGTCTACACTATTGATGTATTTTTTATTTTGTTTGTATGAATACTTTGTGTTATCTCTATTCTTAAGTTTTATACTTGCGAAATCATCATAGTGATCATTTATGGGTTTGTATTCTCAAGATCTACACTTGTGAAATCATCACAGTAAAAACCACAAGTTACTCACCTACCCTCTCTCTCTCTCTCTCTCTCTCTCTCTCCTCAATTCGAAGACAAGCTACAAGTTACTGTTCTAGGTTTTTTTTTCACAAATCAGTGTTTTTTTTACAAGTTACTGGTGTAGACTTTTTATGGATTGTGTTTTGAAGTTCATTTTATTTCAAATTCATGCTTCAACTAATACTCATGTTTGTTAGGGTTTTTTTTTTTTCCCACTTTGGATCAGGTTATGAAGTCCTCTAATGAAGTTGATGAAGTTGAAGCTATTATCCATGGTGGTGATCGTGGTGAAACTCCTACTGTGCCCACAGGCAGAAAGTCTTCGAAGAGAAAGGCTCCAGCTAAGAAAAAGGCTGGTAAAAAGAAGGGAGGTAGACGACCAGCCGAAGCATGGGACCACTTTCATAAAATTGAGGCAAAAGACACCTCTGATGGGATTCAATGGGCTGTATGTAAGTATTGCAATAAAAAATATAAGGCTGATCCTAAAATTCATGGGATAAGTAACTTGACTAGTCATAGTGCAATCTGCAAGAAATACCCTTATAGAGAAATTGAGGATGGTCAGCAAGGTTTAAATTTTCGACCAAACAAAAATGGAAACGAAGGTTTCAATCTTGTTGCAAGTACTTTCTTGTAGATGCTGCTAAAAATTCTCTTGTTGAGATGATAATGATTGATGAAATGCCCTTTAGTTTCGTAGAGGGAATTGGTTTTAAAAACTTTTGCAATGTCTTGCAACCTAAGTTTAATCCTATTCCTTCTCGTTTCACTATTGCTAAAGATGTCGTTAAAGTTTATAATAGAGAGAGGGATGTGTTGATGAAAGTCCTCCAAAGTCGTAGGGTTTCTCTCATAACAGACATGTGGACGTCAATACAAAATTTGAATTATATGTGTCTAACTGCTCACTTCATTGATGACAATTGGAAACTTCATAAGAAGATTTTGAACTTTTGTCTTGTCAAAGATCATAAAGGAGATATTATTGGGAAAAAAAAAGGTTGAGACATGCTTGCTTGAGTGGAACATTGGAGGTGTCTTTACTTTAACGGTAGACAATGCTAGTTCAAATAGCACGGCTATCAAGTATTTGGTAAAGAAAACAAAGGATTAGGGGAGAACCATATTAGAGCATGAATTTGTACACGTTCGTAGTTGTGCACATATTTTGAACCTTATTGTTAGTGATAGTTTGAAATAGCTTGGTACATCTATTGCTTGCATACGTGAGGTTGTGAGGTATATAAGGGGTTCTCCTCAAATGCTAGAGTCATTTAAGAATTATGCCAAGAAAGAGAAAACTGATTCAAAAAAGTATTTGTGCCTTGACGTTCTAACTAGGTGGAACTCCACTTATTTAATGCTTGATGCGGCTCAAAAATATGAGAAGGCTTTTAACCTATTACATGAAGATGACTTAAATTTTAAGGCATTTTTTAAGGATGAGGATGTTAGTGAGGGAGAAGAGGAAAACGGGATTAATGAGGCAAGTATAGCAAATAGAGAGAGTGGGCAAAATAGGATGCCAAGTAAGAGGGATTGGCTGATTGTAGAATATTTGTTCACTTCTTAAGGATTTTCTATGTCGCCTCGAATGTTTTCTTTAATGACATATTTGTGATTCAATCTGAAATAGAGAAATTGATCCAAAAGGATGATCTAATTTTGTTTTCAATGGCAATAAGTATGAAAACAAAACTTGAGAAGTATTGGGGGAAAGGGGATAAAATCAACTTGTTATTATATGTTGTCGTGGTGCTTCATCCTAGGAGCTAGGAAATTGGAATTTGTGAATTTTAGCTTCAATCAATTGTTGGTAAAGTTGTGGGTGATGAAATGGAGGCAACGGTGAAGGCTTGTTTGACTCGTTTGTATGATGACTATTCTAAACGTGATTCAGTTTTGAATAGTGTGGAAGTGCCTAGTGTGGTTGAGGGCCTTGAGGCCTCGGCTATGTGTGTTGATGATGATTTTGAGGATCCCCTCTTATCCCTAGCTAGTCACTTACATGGAGGAGCGACATTTAGTTTCAAGGAAGACTAGACTGATTTGGATAAATACTTGGCTGATTGTTGTGACAAAGATAGTAAGGATCCTGCAGCATTTGACATTCTTAAATGGTGGAAGGACAATTCTGGAAGGTATGGAGTTTTATCACAAGTGGCACAAGATGTGTTGGCGTTTCCTGTTTCTACAGTTGCATCGAAGTCGGCATTTAGTACAGGGGACGAATACTTGACCCTTTTCGCAACACTCTTTCTCCCAAGATCGTAGAGATGCTCGTATGCGGACAAAATTGGTTTCTAAACAATGCTCTCATATCTCTTCGCAAGTCAATGGATGCCGTTGAGGAATATGAATCATATGATTTTAAATTTTTTAGATTAAGTGCATGGTTTCTTATTTAGTTTTTCAACTGTTCTGATAACTTTGATTTGATTTTGTTGTTAGCTTTACTGGGTGAAAATGAATCTCAAACTCCAACTCCGGTTCAAGTTGATTAGTTATCATCATCAATGATTATTGTACCTTTAATTTTTTCCCCTAACTTCTTTTTTTTTTTTTTAATCTCCTTTAGTTAGTTCAGTACATTAGCTTACCTTTTTAATTTTTGACTCGAATTTCTTGTCTTTTTTCTTCTTTTTTTGCAGGTCACACAGCCGTAGGCTATAGTTGATTTTTTTGTGGATAATTGATGTTTTTGTGGATACTTGACTGGTGGTATATGGATATTTTTTGTGGATACTTGGTTGGTATACTTTTGGAGGTCACCGGTCACAGGATTTTTGAAGTGGGATCGGTGATATTAGCTATTAACTCTACTTTCTTTCTTTTTTTGTTGCTTAGGCTTACTACCTAGGTAAGGATTGGTGGTAATGTTTGAAAGTTGAACTGTCTTGAGACTCTAAGTATTGGTTGTTGGATCAAAGTATCAAACTAAGCTCCCTTGGGCATTGGCTGTTGGGATGTTTATTTTTTACTGTTCAGTTTCTTGATTAGTCTCTTAATGTTTCCTAAGAAGTTTAATGTTGCTTGGCTGTTACATTGACTAGTCTCTTAGTGTTCATATGGTTCCTTAGAATTTTATGACATAGCTATCCATGGTGTTTGAATCACAAGTTCATAAAATTCCTATTGTTTTGGTGGGAAATAATGCATTACAATCTTGATTTCCTGCATTCATGTCCAAGTTTGGTATACATCGAATTTTATGATTATGTGATTCATTTTGTTGAATCAGTGGTGGAGGTGATTCAGAATTTTCCAGAATTTACTTTGTGAAAAATAATTTGTTTACCTTATTTTTATGGAATGTTGGATCTTCAATTGGGTTTGGCTTTTGAGCTTGAATTCTGGTATCCAAAGCTCGGCTGAAAGTGCGTGAGTTTGTTGGAATGTAAATGTAATGTGGGATGTAATGTTTTGTTCATGTTGGGCATGAATTTTTTGGAAAGCCTAGTGAAAAATAATGGGCTCAAACATTAAAACAATATAGCATTTGCCCAATTGAAATAATGGAAAGCCCAGTAAAAAATAATGGGCTCAAACATTAAAAAAAATAGGGGTTCTTATTGGTTGGCCCCGTTTTGTCCCTGCCATCCCATCCTAAACCTTCGCATGTCAAACCCATCCCACCTAACCCCTTTCCCACGCGCGCCCCATTCTCTCTCTTTCTTTACCCGACTTTTTGAAATTGTCTGTGGGTTTTGGCTTTTGGAGATAAGAGAGAAAGTATTGATGTGATAACTCCAAACTATTACATGATAACTCACATGCATTGACTAGGATATTCTCTCTCCTCTCTCATGCATGTTACTTAGACTGCTTTTACTCTCTCTCTCTCTCTCTCTCTCTCTTCTCGGCTTTTAAGCTCTCACGTGGGACACCTTTTAAGTCTCTCTCTCTCCTGGCTGTTGTATGTCAGACATGTCAAATGTGTGTACTTAAAGCTCTGAAAACCATTTTTTATTTTAGATTTTCAAATAAAATAACTTTTGTTATATACATTCATTTTTTCTAAAAATTACATATTTGAAATCTACTCGATGAGATCTTTGAAACAATGTCCATTTTGAATATGAAATTTTGTACATGCAAAAAAAAGTTATTTTATACCCATTAATTAAGAATTCACAATCATTCTGAATAATTCACACCCTCCAAAATGAAAGAATTCACATCTCACAACTCACTCTCCAAAATACAAAATACACAATTCACACCCCAAAAAGGAAAAATTCACACCCCTAAAATGTAGAATTCACACCCTCCAAATAGAAGAATTCACACCCTCAAAAAAATAAATTTTTTTTGTGCATTATTTCATATCTAATATGGGTCTTGTTTTATAGATCTCGTCGAGTAGGTTCTAACAATTTTTTTTTTCAAAATCGGATATACGAATTAGAAGTTATAAACATTTAATGTTTCCAAAAAAAAAAGGATAGAGAATATAGAGAGAGAAAGAGGAAAGAGAGTATGGCAGTAGAGAGAGAGGAGGGAGGCGGGTAGTAATGAATTAAAGAGGGAGGGAGAGGAGAGAGAGAGAGATTGACTCTGGGCAATTGATGTCATCACATCTCACGCGCGGGTAGGATCTAGGAAGGAGTGAAAGTCAAAAGGGGTTTTGGACGGAAGCCCCTACAAAAAGTAGGGGCGGCTTGGGATTTCCCCAAAAAAATATAACATTGGCCCAATTGAAATATTTGGAAGCCCAGTAAAAGTAGCCCATTCCAAAAAGCCCAATCCGACTTACCTAACCAACCCAAACTGCCAACCCGACTCACCCAACCCGATCGGTTTCAAGGCATGTTCGGTTTGGTTTCGGGTGTAGTTTTTCATGACCCGATCAAAAGCGGCTCGACCCGAACCCGACCAAAACTCGACCGAAACTGACCCGTGCTCACCCCTAATTAGTATTACTACCATAGCTGGACATGGGTGAACGTGGCCCGTGAACACAGATTATTATTATTACCAGCATAGCTAGGTATGGGGGAATGAGGCCCGCAAAACTTGGTTTATAGTATTGCCAATGGATGTATGTTGTCAGAGATACAAGACTCGTGAGTCTTGGCAGGGGACCCGAGTAGGTAATGAGGATAAGAATGGTTGTTGAGATGAAAAAGTGAAATGAATTTTGTTGTTGGAGAATGATGTGGAGAAAATTCTTATTGTCGAGTTATAAGTGAAGGGCTTGTTGACACAACGAACTTAAAGGAAAGGGTTCGCGATGAAAAAAGTTCAATGGACACGGACACAATAAAATAGAGTTCTCTCTCTTTTTTTTTTTTTTGAAATGGACCTATGAATGCGCAAATACTTGATGACACTTGATTTCTTTTGATCCCACGATGGTTACCTTATTGAACACATATCTCTTCTTTGGTTATTCCCTTTAAATGTTAAAATTATTTCTTTGATTGTCCCTATAGTGAAGATTGTACTTATACATATTTGTTGTCACGTTGTGGCTTTGTGGGTGTGTGACTTACTATTATGTTTAAAAGGTGAGTGAATGAAACACTTGGCTTGTTAACGAAATTGAAAGTTGAAATGATAAGTACCGTATTGAGTCGCTAGTGATGGTTCCACGAGGCCCAAAGGACTCAGATGAGGATTCCAAAGTTTTCAAGAGCTTGGTGTTGAGCTAATAAATGAAATGAACTTAAAGGGAGTAAATGAATGGACACGGATACTTGTGAGATTCTTGGGTATTTGTAAAAGGCGTCGAACACCAACGAAATACTTGGATACTCATGGGATACACCATTTAAATTGTGAGAGTACTTTAATTAACTGTGTGAATGTGTATTCTTATATTGCTTTCATTGTTGTTTTTCCCTCTTATTCTTGAAAACCTCTTTGAACTTGTTTGGTTGATTGGTCAGAAACACACGATGGACACCATAATTACAACTACTAGCGCCACACGTGGAGGTATATTTTGTTGAACCAATGGACACAATTGTTGAATATGTAAGCTATCACCAAGGCTGTTAATTCGTTTGACGTCATCAATGAGATTGGGGCTATTAGCATATGGTTTGCGGGTTAATATTAGATGTGCTTTATTTGAATGACGTGGATTTTGTATCGAGAGTTTTATGTGTTGAGTGATATGCTATACCAATTATAGTAGGCATAAGTGTATGATGAATGGAAGTGACACCATGTCATGGTTTGATGAGTACTTATGAATGTCTGTGGAATACGTTGGATACATACGAAATATTGGTTAATAATGTACAGGGTCCCATATGATAGTTGAATGATCTGCGGGGTCCTACATACCCAAAATACTTGGTAAATGATTTACGTGTCGCAAGACACCCGGAAGGTTGCAGGATTACTTATGAATGTGTTGTAGAGAACTAGTGAAGTACCTTAATATTTATAACAAGCGCTTTATTATATGGTTAAGGTGGCTTTATGGGTGGTTCCGGGATTAATGGGCTAAACTTAGAGAAAATATTTGGGAACTTGTGAGTTTGGGGATGTTTGATACTTACCCTCAGGCTGTGTTTGGATGGCAGGAATCAAAGATCAGGAATGGGTATCCTATTCATGGGAATATCATTCCAAGTAATGGGATACCTGGGTAATCCAATTGATGTGTTTGGTTCATGTGGGAATGATACAAAGGAGAAAAAGGATGAATTCTCATTCAAGCGTTTGGTTTGACCATTCGAGGTCAAGGCATGGAATGTATTTTTACTTCATTTTCCTCAAATACCCTTCAACAACTAATACTAAATATCACAATTCCTATATGCAAATAGTTGAACACAGCATATTGCTAAAAATGTCAAACTTTTAAAACAGGAACAAACAATTAAACAACTTAAAAAATGTCGAATAATTATTGTAAAAATGAACTACTAGAACATTAGTCTATCAAAATATTAAACTACCTAATAACCTACTACTATGTAAAGTTTCACATTTTAAAACCTAAAAATCTTCCAAGTGCCTGCTAGAAGTAAAGTTCCACATTTTAACCCCTGCGAAGAAGTTTCTCCACGTATAATTTTCTGAGATTTCCATTGAGAGTGAAAAAGATATCTATTTTTGCAGGATCACTTAAGATGATGTGAACTACTTCTAGCACAAGCTCCTCAACAAAACAAAAAGGCGGGAGTAGAAGGAGGTATTGGAGGGAAGATTGGGATGCTAAGAGAAAAAAAAAACATGGAAATTGGGAAAATTGGGATGCTAGGGGGAAAAAAATTGGGTTTGGAGGGGAAAATACAGGTTCAGGTTATGGCAATAAAATTCTATAGCATGTTGAAAAAGAAAAGAGAATTAATAGAGGGAGAGAAGGAAAATAGAAAATTTGCATGCAGAAAAAATAAATAAATAAAAAGAAAGGGGATGGAGCATAAGTAACATGGGTATTGGGGTCTTTTAAGGAAAATTTTGAATCTTTCCTTTTTCTCTTCTAATCAGATTACGGGGTAATCTTGGATTCCTAGGCGGTAGGGGAGGGATTAGATTGCTCCTCTATCTAGGAAAGTGATTGCTCCTGGATTGGAAGACCAGTAATCATATTCCCATTCCAACTCTATCCAAATATAGGAATCTTCCAGTTAAGGAATCACATTCCCATTCCCTCCTAAGATGTCTGCCAACTAAACACAGTCTCACGGTAAGGAGAAACTTGGGAGTTGATGACTAGAAGTAGATGGTGAATTGTGTGAGTGTGAGCATGTGGGTGCATGAGAAAAATCCTCGACTCTAAAGTTAGGTTAGTTTCAAATACTTTTGTCCTGATTGTTTACATGTCAATAATCATATTGTGTTCTATTCCCATCATTAGAACTTGTTAAAGAAACTACTACTGGGCGAAGTGAATGATCACCCCCTTTTATTTTCAGGTACAATCAAGGTGCATAGTTGGAGTGATTGGAATGCATGATGTAACATATTTTGAGAGCTTCATTTACTAAGTGATTTCCTCACCTTTATAAATTTTACTTATGGGGTACGGATGCACGGTGTGGACTTAGTCATTTATATGAACTTCGAGCTTTGTGTAGAGATGTTTGGGACTAAATGTATGAAATATTTTGATTATCTTTTGGAATTGGAATTATTATTTAGGTTAAAAATCGAGGGTGTGACATAATAGTCTACTCAAATATACCATGAAGGTATTATTCAGAAAGAAAATATACATGAATGAATCAACACAATAGTAAACATGGTAAATTTGCAAATTGACTATGGTAAATATTACTACAAGGTAAAAACGCATGTGCAACAAATAACATGCTAAATGAGATCCACCCTCGTTTTATGGTAAAAGATAAATGTGTACTAGTAAACATGGTAAATTCATGCATTTATTGTGAAATCTGTGAAAATACCATGAATGCGGATAGCAAAAATGTTATTTGTACAAATATTTCGGCTCCAACCATTTACAACCCTTTCATATACATGTGGGGCCTGCACCCATAATTGTATGTAGGCTCCATATGTATGTGAGAGGGTTGTAAATGGTTGGAGCCGAAATGGTTTTACATGTCGTATTATTGTTGCTGATAGTGTTCATGCATTTTTTCTTTTAATTTTATCTTCTTCTTTTTTTTTTTTTTTTTTTGAAGTTTATCTCTTTTTGAATTCCTTAATTTTGTGGATTCCTTCCATTTTGAAATCACCTATTAAATATCTTTAAAAACAAAATCCCACCAAGATAGGAGACAATATAAGTATTGTTTATTTCCTAATCCATCCCTTTTTCAATTTCTTCACCGATTTTCAATTCCTTCCTTTTTTATAGGAATAATTATAGGGTATACAATCACTAATTAAATCCCACCAAGATAGGAAATTGAATATGTGTGTGGATACATATAAGTGGCGCTCAACTCGGTAGGCCCTGTCGAGCACATCTTGATCGTCCAAAACACCCTTCGCCACCCCTCAAATCTGGGCCGTCCAAAACGTATTTGGACAGTCGAGATGTGCTCGATAGAGCCTACCGAGCGGAGTGCTCAGCAGGATCCCTGAGTTCTAGTAATGGTAGATCACATCTAAAGAGGATAAAAACATTACCTCAAAAAGTGGTAGGAAGGAAAACTTACATGGTGTCCCAAAAGGATAATCATTTAATAAATGTTCATGATACGTATAAGTTACAGTAAAAAACGTTTTAAAACATAAATGTCCACTATATAAACAATTTTATTGGTCCCAATAATTAATTTTTTTTTAAGTTAAATTTGTTTTTTTGAACTGCTTTAGGCCACGTTCCACTAACAAAAAACTAGTTTTGTTTTAAATCAAAAACTACTTCATTCCACTAAAAAAACCCCCACAAAAAATCAACAAAAAAGCCACTTCATTCCACTAACCTAAAAAAAACCAAATCATTGCACAATCAAGTACATGTACTTTAATCATGTAAAATTACAAATCTGCCCTCCCTTAAAAAAAAAAAGAGCAATAGTTGTTTGGGTAGAAGGGTAGATTTGTAATTTCATAACACAACTAAAAAAACCAAAAACTTATTAGTGGAACTAGTTGATTTTTTTGAAAAACTAAAGATAAAAAAAACCCAAAAGACTAAAAAACCAATTAGTGGAACACCCCCTTAAAGTTAAATTTGTTGGCAGCCAGCGTTCACCGTTTGACCCCACAAGGAAACATGGATCCGATTTCTCTACCATGCCATACGCGTGGCCCAAATAGTATATCCACATTAATTTGCTATGCTACAAAACCAGACCCATCCACTGCTATTGCCCACCACAAATTTGCGAAAAGCAGAAAAACTCGGAGTTTTGTCTGAAAGCTTTCACTCCCACAATAATATTCCTCTCCCAAAAGTCCGGTACCCTTTCTCTCTCTCCCTGCAACTTTCTGCTTTGGAGGTTTTGCAGCTTCTCCCTCTTTTCCGCCCCTTCCTTCCAACCATGGCGGAGCACGATCTCATCACACCTTTACTACCCAACGACGGCCATTCCCAGCCGTGCGATGAATCCCAAGTGATCATAACCGTCGATGGCGATCTTTCTTCCAATGAACAATTTTCAAATCGACCCAGCACTCAAAATGGCCAAACGAACAATAACCAGTTGGGGATTGAGAACCCATTTGAGTTTCTTGGTGCGAATGGGATCCACGTGCCGCCCGCGTGCACAATCGATCCGTTTCGAAACCATACGCCGAGGGTTGAAGGGGTTTACGAGTGGTTGAAGATCTTGATTTGCGTCCCCATTGCTATTTTGAGGCTTGTGTTGTTTGGGTTGTCTTTGTTGGTTGGGTATGTGGCTACCAAGTTTGCTTTACATGGTTGGAAGGACAAGCAGAACCCAATGCCTAAGTGGAGGTGTAGGCTCATGTGGGTCACCCGGATTTCTGCTCGGTGCATCCTGTTTTCTTTTGGGTAAGTCAAAATTAACATGTATTTATGTTTCCTGGTACATAATTGTATCCGTGTACTTTTTTTTTTGTTGTTGTTGGTTTGTCAAATATTCGCTGTTGGTTGTAATTTAAAGATTTTTTGAATTTCAGATGAATAGGATTCTAAATAGATTCCTTTAGGTTCATACATCAGGAAATTAGTTCGGGAAAAGAATATTATAGCGGAGTGAAGTAAACGAAAATGAAAAGTATTTCCCTTTTTGTGTTCATTTGATACAAGGTCTTTAGGAGAATGTTGAAAACTAGTAGTTTAATTATAAACTAATGTAGGAACAACCGAACAAGATTCATCCAAAATATTGTGTTGTTTGCTAGACAAGTACTGGGGGAGAACTGATACTAGTGGCCAGTGGGAAAGATAGAGACATATGTCCCACAACTTTCCTACATGAAAGTTACATATTCCCATATTTTCATTCCCTTTCCCTGAATAGAACGATGCCTAAAAATGATTAATTAAATTTATCGACAGGAATCTTAAAATAATCAAGAAAGACGAATTCAATACATTTGAACGGGCCCAAATCCACGCTAGTACTAAAATTCTGTATGTTGGTCATACCACGGATGTAATTAAATGCAACATAAATAGAACCAAAATTACTTCATTGGAAACTTTGGAGATAAGGGGAAGGCCTAGGATGACATAGGATGTTGTGGGACAATTCGTTCCCAGTGCTTCCTCTTTTCTTTTGGGTAAGTCAATTGAGAGTGCAAGAGAGTAAAGTTAAAAAAAAAAACAGTTCAGCATACAGATTCAGATTTAAGCATAAATTTTAGTAAAAAATCCATGAATGGCGAAGCAGTAATTTGAAAGTTGCGAAAGAAGCATTGACTAATTCTGAGTAATTGAAAGAGTGAGGTTGAGTCAAGGAGTGGGGGATTTCAGTTTTTTTTTTTCCTTCATTCCAATTTAAATTCGAGCCGGGACTTGAATAGCTGCTGGAGATGATCTTAACCAAGCTTCTTTCCTTCAAAAAACATTCTTCAAATCTCCAAAATGAAGAATGGAACCTATCCAATCATAATTTGTTTTGACTCTCCAAATGATGATTCCATTTTGGTTCTTCATATGTGAAGACCCCTTGAAATTAGGAAGATTGTTCTCCATATGATTCGATTGAATTTTCTCAAAAGCAGTACCATTAAGATAGTATCAGCAGTACCTGTAAAATCTACATTTGACATATTTGATAAGCATCTGAAAATTTAATATTCTAAATTTCATAGGGAAAGTGGGAAATAGTTGATTTTTGGAGCGAGGTAGTTGAAAAATAAAGATAAATGTAGAGAATTGTTGTTACGTTCCTATTGTGTTCAAAACTTTTTGCATTTGTTGTATGAAGTATTTGAAATTAATGAGTGATTGGAGTTGGTTAGATAGTGGGATAACATAATTGCCTATTTTATGGATAACATGTTGGTGGGTCTTTATCTTTCTTGTATCAATACGTCCTAGGGGAATCAATAAAGGGAAAATTGAATATGATTTAAAGTTTTGTATTGTGAGGAATACAGGCTCGGTTTTCCAATATTGAGCTAATTGGAGGTCTTCCCCCTTGAAGTGAGACTTCTCTCTCTTCTAATTTTATTCTTTTATTCAACAAAGTACTTATCAATTGTGGTTGGAGTTTGAATGAATAATAAGAATCTCTAGATTCAGTTTTTGAGTTTATAATGATATTTTCATCTTTCATAATTAAGATTCGGGTTTGGAGATGCTCCCCAAAGTAAAAGGCTTGTCTGAATATTCTTATTTACTACAATCCAATCAGAAGATTCCCATTGATTTACTAGTATTTCTTTGTGGTTGCGAAAAAACAAAATTGTTGAGTATGGTAAGTGGAAGTTTTTAGAGCTCATCTCACATTGGTTGTTTATAACCTCCAAAAACTAGTTTATAAGCCTGGGCGGCTTCTCTAACTCATTGTCAATTAGTTTTGAGTTTGATGTTTAAAATGGTATTAGAGCTCGGCTTCCAGAGTCTTTTGGACTAGATTCTTGATTACCCCATTGTTTGTGCCTTAAGCACACCTTGTTTCGTTGTTCCTTGTGATCCATATGTCATGGATCTGTTGTTTAACTCTCCACGTGCAGGTTAGGGGTCGCACGTGTAGGGGAGTGTTATAGATTGTCCCACAGTGGTTCTTTATAACCTCCAAAAACTGGTGTATGAGCCTGGGTGTCCTCTTTACTCATTGGCAATTGGTTGAGTTGGATGCTTTAACAGAAGTTTTAATGGTGACAAAAGTTTTGAATTATTCGTTTGCATGTGATATTTTCACATGCCGAGAACCATAGATCTTATCATGGTTAACTTCCAGGAGGTGATGCTGGAGGACTGCTTAGGGATAGGAGTCCGTGCTTTGAACAAGAAGTAATGAGTAAATGTAACGTATAGGTTGTGATGAGAGATGAAAGGTTGAAGTGTTTATGATTGGAAAAAGGCTCACAATTGGCTGTGTTTAGGAATTTGGTTGTTGGCAATTTGAGAGAATGTTGTTTGAATTCCCTGTATCAACTACTAAAGAGGTTTAGGTTGTTGGATTAACAGCTTATGTATTGGAAACTATAGGACGGATATTTCTTACGTCAAACAAAACCAAACCAAAGGGAGCTTAGTGTACCATTCAATTCGGTTTGGCTGTGTTGTGCAATGTTTCAAAAATCGCAAGGCGCTAGTCCAGCGGAAAGGGCCGCCTCGCGCCTAGGCGGGTACCAGTTGGCTGACTTTTAGAACACTTTTTTTGTGAATGCTTGCTTGAGCTATTCCTCACCCTACGAGAGCCACCCCTAGTTATGGATGCATCCATGGCTTTCGCTATTGATGCATTGGGTTTAATTGAAAGGAAGATGTTTACTAGTCCGAAATGGAATACCCCTTGCTTTCAATGTATATTTGACTTCAAAGGATGCTCTTTAGCAATGTTCATTTATTTCTTTCGCAACTGGGTTACCTGCCCTGGGCAACGCCACATTGGACCCAGTTGGCATGGTAAACATGCGGATAGGATATTACTTAATTGTGGTTGGTAAGAAGCATTGTATACTTATCCATGCTGTAATGATTGCCTCATTGTCATTTATCTTGTAAATCGTAATCTTCCCCTCTTTAGAGTCAGTTGTGTGTGCTTTTGTTCTCCAACCGGGTCCCCTTTTTTTAGTTTAATTGGAGGCTGCTTCATTAATACTCAGTACACTTTTCTAATACTTACTGTACTACTTTTGTTGTTTTTATCAACTTCACCTTTGGATTTTGCAGCTATCATTGGATAAAACGTAGAGGAAGACCTGCTCCGAGGGAGACTGCTCCCATTGTTGTATCTAATCATGTATCTTATATTGAACCTATTTTCTTCTTCTACGAATTGTTTCCCACCATTGTTGCGTCCGAGTCCCATGATTCCATACCTTTTGTTGGAACCATTATTAGAGCAATGCAGGTAATCTTGTTTCCATTCTGCATAATAAATTAATAATATCTTTGATTTTGTTGTTGATACTTAATGAATGCTCTTGGGGAATTTAGTGCCATTGATTTTCAGATTTACTTTTGTGCATTTGATTTAATCATACTCAATTATCGATCTTGTCTTTACTCATTGCTCTGTGTTGTTAGGTTATATATGTTAATAGGTTCTCCCCATCATCAAGGAAGCATGCTGTTAGCGAAATAAAGGTATAAGTTCTGTGTCTTGAATATCTATTCATTCTAATTCTTTTCCCTTGCTGAGCTTCGACACTAGTTCTTTTAGTCATTTTGGGTAATAACTTGATTTAACATGACATTTCGGTCCTTGCTTTGTGGTAGTGTTTGACTGTTATTACTGCAATCATGACTACAATATCATCTCTCTTTGATTGCTTAACTTCGCATTCTGTGTGCGTGGTAAATTCAAGCGTTATATCTGTTCTATTGTGAACTACAATTTCTAGTTTAGTTTAAGCCAGTTGACCACCAAATACCTAATACTTTATCAAATGAATGAATAATGAACATTTATTTCAAAAGCTAGTGTTTTGTGCCGTATGGACTCTCGTCAATGAACAAACCGTATATTTTTTAAAGTTGGCCTGTATGTTCACGCATAGAAAGTATTTTGAAACTTCATCTACATGTGGTTTCGCTAGATATCTACGTTTCCATGGATAAAATTCTTGTTAATGAGGATATTTTGGGGGCTAAAATGAGGGAACCATAAAAATAGTTGCACATACAGCAGCATTAACTACCAGCAATAAACCATCCACATGTAATGCGTGAACAATTACAGTTTTGTACCATAGTCAGTACCTAGGTATGGATAAGGGGGCATGGAATCCATATGGTCAGTGAAAAATGTCTGTAGAGTCACACGTATCTTGTTTGAGAGATAAGTGGATGAATTTTCTAATTGAAATAATGGGAACACATTGTGTAAATGCATCGAAGAAATTGATCGTGTTTTCTCTGCCATAAGAGCTGACCCCAAACCCAAAGCCAGAAATTGATATACACCTATAGTATTGCGTTCATGTATTTGTAGATTACACAAAAAAATGAGAATTGATTTCCACATGCTCTTGTATATGAGTGTATGTTGCAATGCACATGCGCATAGGGCTGCATGAGCCGAGCTTTAGTATGTTCAGGTTTTTTTTTTTTGTAAGTTTGTAGGGAATTCGAGCTTGAGCTTGAGCCCAATTGGCCTGCACTTGAGTCGAGCTCGAGCTTGTTCACGAGCCAAAGAAATCTATATTTATGCACTGACAAAGGTCTAGAGCTGCAAATAATTTTTTTTACGTACATAAATAAGTTCATGCATATTAAAATTTATTAGAATACATATATGTAAGTTTATAGTACATCTAAAAGTTTATGCATGTACAAGTTATAAAATTTTTATTATGTACATATAAAACATGAATTTCCATTATATACATATACTCTTGCTTCGCTAGCCTAGGTAGTTGAGCCGAATGTTGTCAGGTTCAGGCCCGGCTCATGTATTAAGCGAGCCAAAAGTTGAGGTTCAGGTCCGGTTGTTTATTAGACAAATAAGCCCGAACGAGCCTTTACCTTAGTTAAGCCTCTAAGAGTTCACGAACAGCTCGGTTTATTTGCTGCCCTATTCTCGTGTATACAGTAGTGGCTGAATAATGCACTGGACGAGCCATGTCTTTGAGTTGTTTTGTGGTGGTGATACCTGCCATTACTGTTCTGAACTTAATGACTTAGTGTAGTACTAGAGTTGCTATTTTTTGTAGCATGCCTAGCATTACGATTTCAATCTATAAGCAATTTGATACAGATATGTGCTTTCGAGGATCTGAATACAGAGAAAGGCTTCTTCTGGAAGATTTCCTCGTTTGCTTCTATTTCCCGAGGGAACAACAACAAATGGAAGACTCCTTATATCTTTTCAACTCGGAGCATTTATCCCTGGTTACCCAATCCAGCCGGTGGTAGTTCGTTATCCTTATGTACACTTTGATCAATCCTGGTACGAATTTTCTATTGTTTAAACAGTGCTGTTGTGTTTAGAAATGTCTTATCTTTGATCCAGCTAGCCTGCTGCTTTGTTCAGGGGAAATATTGCTTTGGCGAAGCTCATGTTTAGAATGTTCACACAGTTTCACAATTTCATGGAGGTATGCCATGGCTAAAGTAGTTCCCCCAGCTCCACTCTCTCTGGCATATCATTTACTTAATTATTGATTGCATAGTTTGAATATTATGGCAATCTAGTTTAGCAGCTTTAGCTTGTCTTTCTTTTTTCTTTTTTTCTTTTTTGGAAATTTCTGAGAAGCAAGTGTGATGGAAAATCATATCAAGGTTGTTTGGCAATGCCCAGTTACCGTATTATTTTGAATATTGATTGCCATATGATAGGTGATATATAGAAAGTGAGCTATGACCCCCTCTGCTTCTTTCCTAATTTCCCAGTAATGATGAATTACTAGATACATTTTGTGTTTAAAGGCACCATCAACAGATAGTGATCGATCAAACCTAACCTATTGTAACCATTCCAGTAAAATCACTTTGCGTGGAGACAACAGTGTTGTGATTTACAATATCGATTTATTGTGGTTTAGTACTTCCATTACCTTTCTTGAGTTCTTCATCCATGTCGTTTTTCTTGTTTTTGTTTTCTTTCTTGGGTTGGGGTGCTTGTGTTCAGTTCTTAGAAAGAACTATGCTGGTTTTCAGGGGAGTAGTTTTTGTAACCTGATATTTTGTTCATCTTGTATTGTCCGGAAACCTCCTTGGGAAAAACTATGAGACAAAGCTGTCATGAGATTTCCCATAACTGTTGCTGTTAACCAGGTTTGCTTTTGTTGTCATGAGATTTCCCTTGTAACTTTCCCTTAGTTTTTGCACTTCGAGACCAATGAGTCAAATGTGGTCGGTTTGTGGTCCGTACCTTGCCGACGTTGCCGTAATATGTTTTAACACTAAAGGTTTTAATTCTTAGATGCTGAAAATCAGTGTGCTGATTCTTTTAGTGCATTAGTATCTACCACACCACTTAGAGGGAACAAAAATAAAGTGTAGTTAACTTTTGGTTAAGTCTGATTTCTGCACTGTATAATTCTGCGAAGATTAGTGAGGTCCACTGAATGAATAGTAAGGCCTCGAAAATGCCCAGACAGTATTAGACTGTCAGGCTATGTGAAAGATGGTGAGGCATAAAGTGAACAGACAGATAAAATGCACCTATGCAAGACACGTGAAAACATCGCCCTTGAAATCCTATGGACCTATGGTTCTTCATTACTGAAAGATAAAAAACCAAGGAAGGCTTTGATTCGCGTAAGTGTTTCCTTTGTATTTTTTTCGTTATGATTACTGTACCTAGAGTGGCAGTTTTCCACAGATACTTTCATGCCCCGAATTATTTTTCTCTGTACCTCGTCATTCCGCATTATGGAGTTGAATAAATAGGAATCAGAGAGGAAGGTTTCTTTGATAATTGGAGCCATTCTATTGACTTTTGCTAATTGGAGTCGACTTTGTGAACTTATGAGTAGTACAATAAACAGCTGCTTTGACTCTTAATAGCTACTCTGCTGTTTTAGTCTTGGTAGATTGGCCGATTCGGTAAGTAAGAGGAGGAATATGATGACACTAAGGGGAGGGGTAGGCCAAAATTGACCTTAGAGGCGGTAGTTTGAAATGATCTTTTTCTTGAATATCGTGGTACATGTTGCCCCTGACAGAGCTCAATGGAGAAAACTGGTACATGTAACCGACCCCAAATGGTTTGGGGTTAAGGCTCAATTTGGTTTGGTATAGTCACATAAGAACATGGAAAATGCTGTAGTTCAGTTCTTTCTATGCAAAATGCTGTAGTTTAGTTATTTTTATGCTGCAGATATTGTCCTAGGGCTAGAATCTGAATCATGACTTTACGCGTTTGGGTGTATTGCATAGATCGTGGCAGACTTCCCGGATATGTCTGCTAGGCATGCATCATAATGAAAACAACCAACCCTTTTGAATTTTGGTTTTTGCATGCTTCTATGCTGGTATAAAGTCGATTGAGGCCGTTTATCAAATCGTACAGGTAGAGTATCTTCCTGTGGTTTCACCCCTTGAAAATCAGAAGGAAAATGCTGTCCATTTTGCTGAGAAGGTACGTCTACGCTATTTGATGTATTCTTGCTGCTTTTTGGGTTTAGTTTATATTTGACATAAAGCTTATCCCTTTCACAGAAAGTTTTCTTCATGTGCAAGATGTTATACACAAGCTTGGTTCACTCCATATTGTATTTCTGTTCCTTGTCTCATATGGAATGCAGAGGCATTCAATGTTTAAGAGATTATGTAGAATGGAATTGTGTTTCCACTGTTGGAAGTCTCCTTTTTATGCATCTGTATACGAACACCAGTCAATCTCGTCCTTGTCTAGGGATAGTATATATGTTTGTGCTCTTAACTATCATTCTATGTCAAAGGCTTTGCCTTTATGGACCCTTTGCTTTTGGTTTCAAAAGAATGCCACATGGTACCAAATCAAATTCGGTTCAAAACTGCAACTTCATAAGCACCGGCTTTTATGTTTTAGATGAGCGTTAAGGGTGTTGGTAAAAGCAACTTTAGAAAAGCGCAATTAATGCACGTTTTTGGCGCTTTTGTTTAAGCTTAAGGGCTATATCCAAATATAAAACGGGCAAATAACTACTATACTTTAGATTGTAGTTATATTGCAGGGCCCTTGATATCGTTGGACAAACAACTATGTTGTGGTTTGATACAGTACATACAGGGCTAATTGGGGGGTAAACAAGCTCTAGAAGGAGAAATAGAAATTAGTGAATGTAATTGAAGGAATCTGGCGCAGCTTGGTAGCTCGTTTGTTCACTCTAGGTTTGTATGCATTTCTTATGCTAGGCATAGATGCCAATAATTACCATTCTATGGTAGCTCGTTTGTTCACTCTATGCATTTCTTATGTTAGGCATTGATGCCAATAATTACCATCTAGTGCTTTTTGGTCTTTGCTGGTTGAGTTCATTTTGTATTTTTTATAGCGCATTCCTCCTTATTTATCAGGTCTATAGGAAAAATCAATAGCTGTGAATGTTTTTGCAAAGTGTAATAGGGGATTAGATACAAGCTATACTTGAATACTATGATTAGTTGGTACCTTGATGGTCATATAATCCATCGATGATTATTTGCAAATCACTTCATTTTAGTTTTAGAAACTGAATAAGTCTTTGTTAAATTTCACCCTACAACCTTTTTCAGTTGCATAAGAGAGTTAACTATTTTAGGAAAAGACTTCATATATTGCTAACATGCACTTAGTTTTGGACCTAGGCTGTACTAAGCCTTTGTGCTTAAGTACATTTCACGCTTTCACCAGCACGGGTATTATGTTACACCATAAATCCTTTGCAGCTTGCCTCTGCTCTATTTTTTTAATTTTCTATGCTTTTAGTGGCAGCATTCTTTGTCTTGCTTTTTTACTTTTTAAATGGTTCTTTCATCTTTGTAATGTGGGTATATGTAGAGCATTGATGCCCTTCATGTGGAATTTTGTCTAGATTTTCCTTGTGAGCTGCCTTGGATATATACCGTACTCGTCGAGTAATTTTTCTAGATTATTGGACTAATAGTTATAACTTCATCCTGATGGAAATGTGCAGACTAGCCATGCTATAGCTACTGCTCTTAATGTCATGAAAACATCTTATTCCTATGGAGACTTTATGCTGCTTGCAAAAGCTTCCGAGTCCAAACAGGTACACTTTTCTTGCTCTATTCCTTGTGCCTTGGACAATTCATGTTGCTTGTAGGCATGCATTAGTTGCCATGTACTATATCCAAACTTGTATGTGCTTGTCTAGTGAGTGCGTCTCATATTTTTCCTGAATGGTATCCAGTTGACGACAAAAGCATACCATTTTAGCTTTTGCCTGGTTCTCTATGGTAGGTAGGGCTGTTCATGGGTCAGGTTTTCCCGGGTTCGGGTTCCACCCGACGGATACCAATCGAGTTTGTCAGGATGTGGCCTGAAACCGACTAAAATGGTGGTCGGTTTCAACTGAAGTCTACTTTGGGTTGGGCGGGGTGGTGGGCTGCCTCAGATTTCCAACAGCAGCAACAGTAGCTTCAGCATCAGCAGGACCAGATGAATCATCGACGAGAATTGGTTAGGTTCCTTCGGAAGTATCATCTGCTTCAGCTTACAAATCATATGCGAAATCAAAACAGTCAGAATCCATCACTTACAATCAAACCCTATGCCAAATTCGATTACAAATTCATCACATCAGAAATCGATCACCAAATAAACGCTAAAATCGATCACAAAATGCACATGTTCACAACCACAGTCAAATCATATGCACACGAGGGGTTAGGGATAGAAAATCGTGTGCACAGAAAAATCGATTATGAATCACACATGATTACAATACAAACCAGTAAACCATAGTCAGATCGTATATACACAAAGGGGTTTGGGATAGAAAATCGTTTACACACGAAAATACACTTGACGATTGTATACACATGAAAATCGAATTACGAGGTTTTGGCGGCGACAGAGAGAGAGAAGAGCCTGCCACTGGCTCTCTCTCTCTCTCAAGTTTGGGATAGAAAATTAGGGTTTCTTCAATGTACAGTTAGGTCAGGTTTTCTCGGGCCACATTCCCCAAATCCAAAACCCGACCAGCACCCAAAAATTATCAACAACTGGACCCAGACCTGCTCGAAAGTGTCAATCGAAACGGTCCGCATTGCTTGTTTTTTTGGGTCAGATTGAGTTTTCGGCTGGGTGGGATTGGTGTGCACCCGTAATGTTAGGCTCCTTTTTTAGGGGTTATTTGGGGGCTCTAGCCTTCTCCAGTGAGAGTTATGGGACATATACTAAAACATAGAGTAGTATACTAAACCATTATACTCTATGCTTTAGTAGTGAGATTCCTCTGCTAATCTTTGAAGTTTGGACATTGGGTTTTATACCGTCACGTTTGCTGCGGAATCAGTGGACCCCTGAAACAGTGGTCCCCCTATACCGTCACGTTTGCTGCGGAATCATGCCCTCAAATCACAGCTAAAAGGCATCAGAGAGGGCAGACCCAAGAATCATTTTGATTTATGTGCACATTACCATGCTTCTTTCATTCAGCATCCAGAGCATTGGCGTTGCACAACACCATTTTCTAATCATCAATAGAGCTATATTCTTTTGAATATCCGGTGCATTTTCTGGTCCAAGAGATGCTGGAAGACTCTACTACAAAGTGGCAGAGCCAACAGGCTATGCTATTTTTTTCAAAAAAACTGTTGCATAACTCTCGTTCTTTTCTTTATTCTACTGTTGCATAATTCTTTGTTCTCCTTTTGCATAATTAAGTTTTAAACTGTTTCCGTTTCGCCAATAGGGTATTGTTCTACCTTTTGGTAGTGACAATCATCTTTGTCATGCAGGAAAATCCCGCTCTTTATATGGTTGAAATGGCAATGGTGGAATCGGTGAGCTTTTAATTGAATGATCATTATACGTACTTTGTTATGATGTGTATAAATTACTTTAGATTCATGTCTCCGCATTGTTGAATGGTTACCGTAGTTTAAAATTCTTCACAAATTTGCCATTTCCACTATACTAGGCTCATGAATATGAATCTTGCTTGTCTGTTTGTTTGCCCCCGAACTATAGCCATATCTAAGATACAACGGGAACAACTTCATTTATAGATGACAATGCCACCGTTAAATAGCCAACTGCTCATTCTGCCCAAGATGAGAGGCATTCCTAGTTAGCGCCACTGGTATACTTGAATGTTTATTTTACATCTAGTTGTTCTCTAGGCCGACCAAATTGTTTATAAGCCAGAAAATATCTCTGCTCTTTGCGTTGACTTGAATCGTATCATATAGTGTTGCACTGTAGTTGATAGCATAATTTGATCCTTTTAGTTATTTTGGAGTGAAACTTGTGTTGTATGCGTACGATACACGTTTGTAGAAGAAGAAATATGCTGGTATATCTTTGGGTAGGAATGATGAAAACAAGCTTTGTATACTAATATTATACAATTCCCTCTCAAGATTCAAGAAGAATTGAAGTGCTCTTGTAACACCTGATCGTGTGATGATTGGTTCTACACCTTCAAGTTCTTTTAAAAAAATTAGAGAAGAGCTGCCGGGATCTTCATTTAAAATAAGGGTCTGTGGGTTTAAACCGATGTTATTAATCTCGTATCGTATCGAGGGTGGTGTATTCCGTACAGTCACAAAAACGGAGACTCAACAGTACCTTGTAAATTACCATTATGTGTTGGACTGTTCCAAACCAGCTGTTTCCTGCCTGTTTTGGCAATTTTTTGGACGAAACTGGTACAAAAGGAAAACCATGTTCAACTTTCCCACAGAGGTAAACCCATTGTAGACCGACACATAAGTAGTACCTTTCTCCTCTCCCTCTCTCCCTCTCTATCTCTCTGTGTCTGTTTATTTGTGATTCCAATACCAAAGACAAGCAGCAAATTCTTTTGGGGATATAGTACTGTGAATATCATTGTACTATCGAAACTAAAAGTAACTCATTATTAAATTTCTATTTGCATTGTGTATCATTCTAAAACCTCAATTGCATTTGTAATGTGAGCATGTTACTTCATAAACTGATAAAATACTTACAAATTCTACGTCCTGTGTTAATGTCAGTACATTGGAGGATGTTGTTAACCAATACTGAATCCTATTTTACTCAAGAAGACTTACTCCCTCTTCCCCATTTTGATAGTCTCATATTCCATTTTCGGACGTCCCAAAATACATGTCCACTTTTCAAAATCATCTATAAAAACTTGGAAAAAAATCCCATTATTATCCTTAAAAAGTAATGTAATCATTATGTTTCCTTAAAAAGTGAAGGGCATAGGATATGAGTACTCTAAATCTCATTGAACGTGTAGCCCTTGATCGAGCTCAATGGAAAAACAGGATTCATGTAGCCGATCCCAATTAATTGGGACTTAAGGCTTGGTTTGTTTTAAAAAGTGAAGGGCATAAACGGAAAGTTGAATACTTTTAGATGCAATCATTATACTCCCTTAAAAAGTTGGAATCCCCAAATAGGATTATCAAATTGGGATAGAGGGAGTACTTAGCTTAGAATATGCTGACATATACGGCCACAGGTCTCTGCCACACCAATAACAAAAACAGTACCCTGACCTATTTATGAGATTGGCAAGTTTGGCTTAAACCTCTTCTTCCGTCATCATGCGTTAAGAAGGGCAGTAATGTTTTCTACTTGGGTTTTGGGTTCAGGAAAAGACTTTTGCCCACTTGTTCTCTGTCAAAGTAAATGCAGAAGACGTAGCGTTTTCTTTTATTGCAGAGACACAGCTTGTTATTGCAAATAAACACTTCAAAAACTTGAGGTGATGCATCATACTTGCCTTGGAGTGGGAACGTACTTACTTAAGCGTAGTTGTACTTCATCTATTAATATTGCATGTGATGTATACAATGGGATAAAAAAGTGGCAAAAGGTTTATTGTGTTGGGATGTCACTATGCAAAATCCCACATCTATCACCCAAAACCTGAAGGCTTCTCTTCTCTTGAAATTCATACAGATTGAAGCTTCTTCTCCCACAAAGCATTATCGTTATGGCTGCATCACTACAGCTAGCAACTGCTACTTATCTATAATGGACAAATTGTGGTTTCAATTAAGTTGTTCGCCTACCCTTAATCTGCTGTGGGTTATTCCGTGTGACTGATCTTGATTTTGTAAACATGGCATAATATAAAATGTTGGAAATTGGAATTCAGTTTGAAGTCATGAATTTACTATTCCATTTATTAATAGAACAAATTTTGTACTGAATTCATCAATTGGCGTTCTAGCTAGCTGTCTCCTACCTGTTATGGCAATCTTTGTGTCTTAGCAATGCCTCTTCCCACTTTTGGTCAGTTGGTTTGTATTGAAATTTGTTTTTGTAACTCCCACAATTTCTGTATTTATTAAATACTTTTGAAATAGGAAGTCAATGATTTGTATGTGTTCTTATGAGATAAAAGCCTTCCATTGATCCTTATTGAACTAATGATCACTCTTTATTTGTTTTGCAGTAGTATAGCGAATATACTATTCTGAATTTCATACTCGTTAAGATTAATTATATTACATCTTATGTGCCAGACATTCCATTTAAGCAGTTTGGAGGCCGTGGACTTTCTGGATACATTTTTTTCCATGAATCCAGATACCAGGTATGTTTGGCATATTTAGCTATTCTTTTATACCCGCCCTGATTTCTTGGCAAGGAACCATTTATTAACTTCTGGTTTGGAACTGCTTGAATTTGCATTTGGTGATTACATCTCTAAATATGCTCTGTGTGTCTGGTTAAAATACATCTAAATTGGCATGCTTTCTTTCTTATGGTTGTCCAAATGCTTCAAATTCATGCTGTATCAATAGCCCTTAAGTAGGTGGCAATGCAACTTATCTCACATTTTTTTGCTTGTTCACAGTGGACATGTTAAAATCAATGACTTCTTGAGGGTTCTGAGATTGAAGGCTTGCAGTTTTACTGAAAGGGTCAGTTGCAAATTATTTTGCTTTAATTCTTCATGTTAACATACTGATCAATAACATGAAAGCTAGTTTCATTGTTGGTCTGACCATGCCTGAATGGCCTTTTCTAGTTTTCCATCTCAGCCCTTTTTTTCCTTCCGCACCTCTGACTGGAAACTCAACCTTTTTCTTTGTTTTATTAATTTGTCGTGGAAGAAGTTCAATTGTAGTATAGACTCTACATTTATAGTTTGCCTGAATATATCGGAAGATTTTCTAGCATGCAGGATTAAATTGTAATGTCAAATTTTGTATGCTAATCATTTTTTGGTAGATGACTTTTTGGAGTGTGCAATTGTACCATTTGTCTTTGGGTCAATGTGTGGATCTCTGTTTAATAGACAGCGTGGAAGAATCCATGCTTCCTTCTTCTGAAGTAACTGCGCTGTTAACAGTATATCAGATAAACAGATGTAGTAACAATTTTGAAATGCTAATACAATTCTGACGCATCTGGACATCTGTACTACAAATCAAATTGGAGTTTTTAGATTTTGGACGCTAGTTATTTCACGATTAAACATTTTCTACTTGTTCGGAGAAAATCTTTAGTCGTGAATTTCAAAAAATTAATGGTATATCTACGATTCAGGTTGACCAATATCTAAAAAACATATAATGTCAGAGCTTGTCCCACATTGGTTAATTATAACCTCCAAAACTAGTATATGAGACTGGGCAACCTCTCTACTTATTGTCAATTGGTTTTGAGTTGGATGCTTTAACATGGTATCAGAGCTAGGCTTTCGGAGGCTTTTGGACAAGACTGTTAATTTGGTTGCTTCATTATTTGTGCCTCAAGTGCACCTTGTTTCGTTTATTGTGATCCAGATAGATAATATGGATCCGTTATTTATCACTCCATGTGCGGGGCGTGTGGGGTAGCATTAGAGCTTGTCCACATAACCTCCAAAACTAGTATATGAGCCTAGGCGGCTTCTCCACTCATTGCCAATTGGTTAACATATAATAAGTTGCCAAAGGAGTGTAATGGGAGGAGAGAAGTCATCATAGTTGGGTATCAGTGTGTGCTCATCCCAAGTACATAAATCCAATTTTTTAGGTCTTTTTTTTATTGCAGTACTTGTAACCTACTGTAACTGTAGCCGTACCAGTTCTCGTGCTCCATAGCTGGTCACACAATTTGTGAAGGAATGATCAGAATTTGGAACTATAGATGCATACCAAGGCCTTGTGCCCAGATGGTCTGACACGAGGCATTTTTAATGGAAAGAAAGTGGGTAGATGTTAGGAAATTGATTGCTTATGCCTTATTGTATAGGGTCTAAGACTCATCGGAGTCTGTTTAATTGCTGCTTTTGGAATACTTTCCAAAGCAATTGTAATTTTCGTCTACTTGATTTGGAAAGTTTTCATATTTTTGAAGCTATTGACCAATATAAGCGGGTAGATGTTAGGAAATTGATTGCTTATGCCTTATTGTATAGGGTCTAAGACTCATCGGAGTCTGTTTAATTGCTGCTTTTGGAATACTTTTCAAAGCAATTGTAATTTTCGTCTACTTGATTTGGAAAGTTTTCATATTTTTGAAGCTATTGACCAATTCATTTTAATGGCCATCTCATATTTTTGTAGATATTTGGGCTCCTTGATGTGGAGCAAAGGGGCAAAATAACATTCAAACAGGTAACCATCCCCATCATCCCAGCCGCTCCCTCCCCAACACACACACAACAGTATATGTGAGAGAGTGCGTGCAAGCGCGTAACATACAACATAACAAATGTTACCGTTTATTTTTTATATGCACAATAGCTAGACTGGCATGCTAATCATTTGCCCAGCTGGAGATCATCTTCTTCCATGTTGGTATTCAAGTTGTAGAATAGAAAGACTCCCACATTGATTAATTATAACCTCCAAAACTAGTACATAATCTTGCCCATGATGACCATAATTTTTTTATGATTCCACGTGGTTTGGTTACCCGTTAAAAAGTTGAATATAAAAAGTAGCATCACTTCCCTTTAATTTTCCCTTCCCTTTGACAAATTTGCAATCCAAACATAGCATTAGTGTGTAGTCGTCGTATGGTTGAACATGAAATCGTTAGACCTATGTTGCATGGACTCGACTATGATGAGTGATTGGATACTCGACCCTTAAGGTAACATTATGGAATATGCATCCGAAAGTTGTATGTAGGTGGACGATTATGCGTACACCTTGGAAACATGTATAATATTGAAGTTTACTGTAGAACATGTGTATTATCTCTAAAATACTATACATGAATGTCGCATGACATCTTGTCGATACTGTTTCTGTCAGATCATGAAAGATTTTGAGAAGCATGAATATTTTGCAGTATTTCGCGTCGTTGTCGTGGAAATTAGATGAACCCGAGTCCATGCAACATTGCACAGATGCATGATTGATTTTTCCCCCTTGTAACTGAGCAATTATTAGAAAGCATAAAGTCATGAGGGAAACACCCTACAAGCGACAGAAACCCAGCAAAACCAGCTTATTGGCGCCAATTTTGTCTGCCAGGCCTATGTAATGCATCTTTCTAATGAATGGAAATACTATTTGTTGCAGTTCCTATTTGCGTCAGCTCATGTCCTAAAGCAACCATTATTTAGACAAGCCTGTGAGTTTGCCTTCACTGAGTGTCTCACTCATGTAAACCAATACATTTCCGAGCAAGAAGTATGTCTCTCTCTTTAATGTCTTTTATTACCGCTAGTATTATATACACGATTGGATAAGCTTTAAGTTGTATAATATTGGTTGGCGAATGCATTTGACACAGTTAGGAGATTTCATTAAGCTGGCGATTCCGAACTTGGAGCAATATGAGGTCAGTGGATGACTGTCTTCCTATTTCAACGGCAATACTGTTGTGATTGTACACAGTAAGCTTGGAACAATAGCTATTGTAGAATAACAGACGAACCTTATGTTTGCAGGTTCATGACCTTTTCAACTTATTTGACACCGACCATGACGGGAGGATCAGCAGGGAAGATTTCTTTGCCTGTTTAAGGAGAAATCCGCTGCTCATAGCACTCTTCTCGCCGCAGTTGATGCACAAGAACTTTTCAGGCATCGCTAAAGGAGGTGGTACGTAGTGTTAGATGGGCTAGTTTTTGTTGCAAGTTTTGGCTCGTTGCAACAGTTTGGTGCCTTCACATAGGAGTATAATGAGTCAGTATAACACTATTTGAGTTGTGGCTGTATTTTATTTTTTGCAGCATTGTTATTAATGGGCTGACATGTTGAATATTTTACCAGATATCTTCGCCTTTTTGTGGCTCCTCACGTAGTATTGTGGATCTCATTTTTTGCCCATAGAATCGGGCCCTGGACTGCAGAGAGCAGTTCATATAATCTCGGCCGTATAGAAATATTTTAAGGCCGAGATTTCATTAAGGTCAGAGGCGGCTCCACTTGGGGCGTAAGGTGGTCACCCGAACACCCTAGAATTTTATTTTATTTAGAAATACATGAAAAAAAAAATTATTTTATAAAATTTTTGTCATTTTGAACACTCTACCCGAAAGGTTTGAACATCCAATGCCAATGAATGATTGCTTATTACTCATATTGACAGTGATGTATTTGACACCATTGATAATGTTGCTATTATGCAACGGTTTCAGAATATGAAAAATTGTCAAGTGCAATTGTAATATGTTAAATATTTTGTTGTTTTGGGGTGGCAATGTTGATATTAGTAGATTTTTTTTGATGTACAGTTATTGATTCTAAAGGACCGTAGTAGAATTTCTGAACCAGTAATGATACGTACCCAACCCGTTTTACCCCGAAAATACCCAATCCACACACTGTTTCTGAACACCTTAGCGAGAATTCCTGAAGCAGCCACTGATTAAGGTATTTTCGATATTGCTGATAATAAAAAAAAAGTATTTCCGATATTGTTGGTACTCTTGAACTATAAGTTGTCAAATCAACAAGTTATTTTTCTTGCATACATAAACTGATTTGAGAACTTGTAGTTCAAGAATACCGAAAATATCGCAGTGGAAACTCGAACCGGGGGTTTGCTGTCCGTGGGGGTTGGCAGGCTCTGCCAACCCCATCCATGCCACCCGTTTCGTGCATCAAAGGCTCGGATTGTATCAAGTAATGGATGTCTGAGAAACACTAGGCGAGGTGAGATTTGAGCCATTGATGCGCGAAACGGACAATCCGGATGGGGTTGGTGCTAACCACAAGGGACGACAGAGTCCCCCATTTCAAGATTGTTGAAAAACTCATCCCACAATATATTTATTTTTTTACATGAGGAGCCTTTTTCAAATCTGGACCACTAATTGTGAAAAACCAAGGTTCCCTAATTATTCGGGGAAAAAAAAAAAAACCCTAACAGTATAAACACGAATCAATAAGTTACCCAGCATAAAACACGCAAGCAATCAAACAGATGAATGCATGTTACATGTGGAAAACCCTTGAATGGGTAAAAACCACGGGAATGAATCAAATCACTATAATCATTGTGTAGTTATAGATATACTTATTCAAACGAAGTAAATCCTAACAACGTTCTAAGTACCACCTGTCGAGTCACACTTACCTCACACAAGCATTCCAATCGTTTGCCTTTTGAACTCCACGATTAGGGATTAACCCAAAGAACAATGATGCTTTCGAACTCCACGATTAGGGATTAACCCAAAGAACAATGATGTTGATGTAAAAACCTCTCGAAGATGATTATTTGGCTTAGAGAATCAATCAATTTTTTAAGTTCTTCGAGATTTACAAACTCTAGACACCACAGATGTTTTGAAATGGGAAAATATGAGTGCTAAGAAATAAAAACATGGCTGCCAAGTTGTCTCCTAAAAACCCTAGCCAACGCTTTATTTATAAGCTTCAAAAAGTGCTTGAGCAGGTTTGGAGTTGCTCTAGCATGTTACTTAAGGCCCACTTGCTTGAGGCGTAGCTTGTATGTTGATTGAGCAAGTTTCTTGAATTACATTAAAACAAAGACCGCAATAGAAAGAATTACATATTGATTTTCTTTCACACTTAACTGTAGGACCCGGGGGCCCTGCTGTGCGGGTGCCGCATGGAACCGTGCCATGCGGCCATCCGACCGTCCATTGCGAAAATGCACGGCTCAGATTTAATCAAGCAATGAATGGCTTAGATTTGCATTGAGCTCGGATTAAATCCGAGACGTGCATTTTCGCAATGGACGGCTCGGATGTGCGGGTGCCGCATGGCACGGTGCCATGCGGCACCCGCACAGCAGGCCCCCCCAATCCCAACAATAATAAAATAAAATTACACTAACAATAATAAAATTACAACTTCGTATAAATATGTGTTTTGTCATATGAAATTGATATAAGTAAACTCTGGAGTTTGGTCTTACAAATTGTTGAGATGAACAACGAAAAAGGAACTGCAGAAGCTTCTCTGTTGAATCCAACTATAGAGAAGCTTGGTCCTTGTGTGGAATGTAATGTAGGTATGAAATTCTGTTTACATGTAGGAAGGGTGGGCCCGACCAAAATAGATCAAGCATTTTGGTTGGGTTTGTTTGATAATCATAAAAATGCAAAAAAAAGGTGTAATGGGAATAAAAGAAAGAAAAATCTATTTTTCCGTACGTATACTATCTCGTAGATGATGCACAAAATGTGGTATACAGACATGGTCATCTGTTTTCATTAAAATTATGATTGAGAGGGAGAAAAACTAAAACGGGACAGGGATCACAGTTATTGTTAAGACCACATGCAGAATTTACACTCTCATTAAAATGGTTACTCCATTAAACTTCCAGTATTACAAGTCAAAGCTATTTTCGGAGGGAATTTTCATTGTGTATAACTCGTAGAGAAGTACATTCATGCCGAATATCATTTTGATCGAACTTCATTTTGTATATGAACAAATTGAGGTTGTGCAAGAAAAATGGGAAGCCAAATATGTATTGAAACTTTGAAAGTTTATTTTTTTCCCTTGCACAAACTCAGTTCATTCATGGACAAAATAATCACATTGATTTTTGATATGGATATTCTTCTCGACGAATTACACAAATTGAACGATTCTGATAATTTTTTGAGTCCACAACAAACCTGGAAAAACAGAAAACTGGAGGGTATTGGAACCTTATATCACTGGACGTGAAGTCGGTCCTTGATTAGGTCCTCCCGTGAAATTTTATTGTAAAAGAAAATGCAAGAAAAAAAATATCATTATAGTACTACATTCTTTACATTTTTCTACGGCAAACTACCCTTTGATTCAAGAAATTGAGGAGGGACCACCGCACGCCAAGTGGTCCCCTCACATACCAGAAACTTCCCTCAGCTGTGAACAGTTTCCAAGCTCTGCAAAACCCAAAGGCTTGGAGAAACCTAAGATAGCCAAAACTCCATATAAAAAGGCAACATTACAGCCCCACTACTTGTTGACATCTGTCATCCGCCAAAACTGTAAGGACACATTTGATTGCCAGATTATTTTTAGAAATGATTGAATAAGATGAGATAGAGGGGATAAGTGGAACCCACGAATAATAGACGATATTACATGAATGTTGAGAATAGTTGTGTATTTGGTTAATTGGTGTGGAACAAAGAGTGTTGACAAGAGAATGAGAATGATTTTTAACTGTTGGATAAGGAGGAAAAATAAAACCAATGTTTAGGATTAGCTAATATCACCCATCGGGTGATATTGTCTAGTCCCATAGATAGGGTATTATGTGGGCCCCCTCTAGTGTAGTTCTAATTTTAGTCCCACGATACAAACGTGGGACTAGCTAAGGCTAAGGAACATGTGGCATGTGACTCCGCACGTTCTCTTGTACCATGTATGAGGGATTAGTCACGACCCTCGACCAGAGAGTCGGCAATCGTGACCGGCCGCGGTCCTTTCGCCAGTACCACAGCCATGCATAACAAAATAATTTTAAGAAAGTTTATTCGGAAGCATTCACTTTATTTAGAAACCTAACACCCGAGTCAATTTAGTACTACATGATAATAAAAAGGGAACGCATAAAAGGGAAAGTAAACATCCTCCAGTTTCGAAAACATAGTTTACAATAGAAAAGGCCTAGTCTGGGACAGCAATTCAAGCAGCATATCCTAAAAAAATAGCTTTTCGAAAATCTGTACGTGAAAGCTCGTGTGAGATACTAATACCAAGACTATATATATTTACCATGAAAGCTAAGCACTGTTGGAAAAAATATTTTGATTATAATATTTATTCTATGTGTGAATGGAAATTGAACTGATTTAGAGTCGTGTCTTTCCGTTGGCACCTGTTCGTTGTGCACGGACGCGTCTTTTCATGAACAGATGTGTCTCTTCACCTTGGTGACTATTCGTAGAGTCACCAGTTTGCCTATATATATGGCATCTTTCTTTCATTTTTTCGTTGTTGTTACTTTCTCTACACTTGCATTGAGAGTCTTTTCATTGGAGAGAGTACAGACACAAGTTTGGTTCGCCTACTGAACAGATTGGAGTGCTACTTCCGTTCGGTGAAGATCAAGTAGTGCTGGGAGATAGACGTCCATGCAAACCGTAAGCACCGTAGCGGGGGTGAATCTGTCTTAAGTACAGAGTGTTATACACTCGCCTTGATCATCATTTCATTTCATCGATTTTCTTGCATTCCAATTTTATTGCATTCATATTTCTGGTTTTATCACAAAAAGTAAACATATTTTCCAACAATCTTAAGACAGATTCTGTTTTCTTTTTGTGTATACGTGCATATGAATTCATTTTCCAAATCTGTTCCAGCAGTAAGCCGGTTTGCTATGTAGATTGATTCACTAGATTTCTCAATGCAATAGGTAGGTATTGAATTTGTGAATACATAATCATCATGAGAAGCGTAGGAATGAATTGCATGCACATGACTATTTTTTGTTTTAGAGTGATTTGTGATTATGACTAATGGCTATACTCATTTCTAAGTGTTCTTCAATAAATGTGAATAGCCCTCCTCATAGAAATTTCCTTTTGGAACAACAGCAGTTTCTAATTCCAGTAACTTGTTGGTTGATGTGCCTCTATTTTTTTTTTTTTTGGCGGTTTCTGACCGCTAGGGACTACGAATGTCCATTCTTTCTTGTATAATTGTATAAAAGAAGTTCACAATTCGCATGTGGTAACAGGCATATATAAAAAATATATATTTCGTTTGCTTCGGGAATTCGTTCTCAATTTTCGTGCACACGTCCTTTGAATTGGTATTCAAGGCTTTCGAAGTCGAAAGAACATTTGATTTTTAGATTAATCGGTGGGTTGATTCTGTTCATGTAAAGCACTCGTTTCTTTGCGGGAAATTTCTTTTTTCCCCATGGACATTATTTGTTCCCTTCGTGTTGTTTTGAATAGCCCCTGGCTCTTATTTTCTTTCCTGATTATTTAGAGTTTGTGTAATCATGTCTTCAAAAGTGTTAAAATAGATTAGTTCCTAATGGTGTTTCATGCAACTGTTCGGCATTTGGAGGCATTGTTTATGCCAAGGGGTGTCAGGCAAGACTCCAAATGGTGTTATTTAAATTCATAACTTCCTATTATGCTTTGTGACTCTTGGAAAAGTCACACCTGGTGACTCAAAAGCTACGGGCAATGTATGCCTATTTAAAGGGATCAATTTCCCGTGGGTCAGATAACGGAAAAAATCAATTTCAGTGCTCTAGTTTCTTCCTATTCCTTTCTATATCGTTTCTTTGGCATTATCAGATTACAAAAAATACACTAGGTGTTCTTGGTTTGGTCAGTTCGTACATAATCTGAACCAAACAATATCGATTGGGTTGCATTGTATCCTGAAGGCAGAATTTTCATTACTCCATTGTGTACTCGTGGTTCAATCCAGAAGGGGGAAAATATTGTCTAAAAGATAGCGTTCCTAGAACGTGCCTTACAGCATTGTGATTCAATTTTGTGCTATTTTTCCGTTTCAATATCCCAGGATTTCCAACAGTTTTGTCTCTGTAAGGATTTGTTGAAACGGTAAGTTTTGAAATCTTTGTAAGAGACACAACAGTTGGTTAATTACTAGGTGTCTATTGAGATATGACACACCCATACTTACTGGTAAAAGTTCTAACTTTTATTCATGAACCTTGGTGTTCTTATTGCCAGAAGAAGAATATCTCCATTTGCCAATCGTTGTTTGCTATGGGGATTTTCTAAAAAGAGTGTGGAAATGGGGACATTTAATTTTTTAGTTTTATTGTTTTTGAACGGTCAAAACCGTTTGAATTTTCTTACTGAAGAGTCACCAACCTTTTGCATGCTGTTT
The DNA here is from genome assembly GCA_020921065.1 of Vaccinium darrowii. NCBI lineage: Eukaryota > Viridiplantae > Streptophyta > Magnoliopsida > Ericales > Ericaceae > Vaccinium > Vaccinium darrowii. Next base: position 26,911,968 of record CM037157.1, on the reverse strand, counting down.
GGATTGTTGATAAATTCTTCACTTTTACGAATTTTGAAGTTTTGGTTCATGACTCGATCTATGCCTATTGAGATATGAAGGTTTATGGCTTCCATTCTCTAATTTTGAATAGATTGACGTTGCCCCGGCGTGTAACAGTTTCAGGGAAATTGATTTTCTAAAAGAGTTGATGTCCATAGGAAGCATCATGGAATTGGTTCATTTTTTAATGAGGATTACAGACACCAAGTGCCCATGAGCGGTCACTACTATTGGTTTACGTACTTTACTTTGACTCTTGTGTGCTAACTGGTATTACAGTTTTAATAATATTGTGTTTTTCGTTCTAATATTTTACAACAGAGTTTTAAAAATAGTTTGGAAGGTTTTTGGTTCTCTAAATTTTTGAACTTAAAAGTCTGGTCATGCTTATGGCTGACTATATATGTTTGATCCATTGCTATTATGTTTGCTTCTTGTTTGGCCATTAATTACATCCAATATCTGGTATATATGTATAATGTGCTTTGTCGTTTGTAATGTTGGAATATTGGTTTCAAATCAATAAGTTTTGAATGAGAAGTTAACACAGAAAATGCTCACGTGAATTTTGGTTGAAATTTGGGAGGAATTTTGGTCCTACATTTGTTTGGTTTATGAGAAATATGAATAGAAAAAATTGAAACACAGAAGGTTTGTATTCTGTTAATTTAAAAAACAAAGTGCATGTTCCTAACAGTTGAGAAGCAAACCGATTAGGTGTGTCGGTTAATTGATTAACAACCATTCCAATGACATCTTTAAACCGTGAACAGTCATATTGTATTGGTGGGTTTTTTCCGAATATATGACTATTCGGAAAGAAATTGTGACTTTTGGAAAATAAGTCACATACGACTTTTTCAAAAGTAACTAGGGGTTGATTGGAAGGATTAAACATGTAAATTCATGTTATGGGTTACTTGAGATTCAATTTTGACAAACCAAGTGGGTTGGTTTGTTAGGTACGATATGGCATGAAGTACTAAGATTTGGAGTATTCAGTTTTTACAATCTTAAGTGTTTGGTAATTATCAAACAGCTACATCCCACAAGATATTTTAAATATAGTGGAATCGATTTTTATGTTATGGAGAATATCCAATGAACTTGGAAATGTACATGGGATGCATGTTGCATTTAACATAAAATCGTGGTAAATTTCCAAGTGGAAAAACATGACAATTGAGTAAAGAGTTACTTGATTTTGGGTGAGTTACTCAAATATGGGGGTTGTTTCATGCAAATGGATCTTGAAACACAAGAGAAAACGAGAGTTTTGACATAATTTGTGACATGTCATAAACTACGAAAATTATTTTGATGAATTCTGAATTAATTTCAGAATTGTGGGGGAGGAATTATATTTTTCGTAAACTTTTAACTATGTGTTGCATTGTAGATTATATATCCAACTGTACTCTAGAGCGTAGAGTAGTCAATTATATATTTGGTTTAAAAGACTAAAAATCCACGAGTGGATACATGTCTTTACACTTTGAAAGTGCAACAAAGGTTTGGAAATCCTCTAAACTCACGTGTATATAGCAAGGTCTACGATGTAGTCTAATCAACTCATTGCATTAGACAAAAACTAGTAAACAGAGTGGCTAAGCCATCTCTAAGAGGATGTTCCAATGTGGTTCAATTTTGTGCCAGAATTTATAATACGATGGCCATCGGTAGTTGGAAAGGCATAGAGGACCACGAAGAACGGTAAGTCTCGATATTGTAGACATGCACCGTTAAACATTTGTTTTCACTGAAGAATGAGTTAAGGAAATAAATGTAGTAACATTTTTTGGTCACAAGTATGTTTGAGTAAAATACAAGTATGAGTTAATAGTTGTGACATTGATACCAGTCCGAACTTAAAACAATCATGTCAAACTATAGATGATTTTGTAAATATTCTGGATTATCACATAATTGTGGGGGAAGTGGTGCTTTTTGCAATTAACTAGGTTTTTGCAAGTAACTCATACATGTTTTTTTGAAAATTACTCATACGAGTAATTTAATTCTATGCCAAAATTTGCAAATTATTCTTTGATTGGTGTTCATAAGTTTGACACTCAACGTTAGAAAGGCACAAGATAGTATGGTAAGTCCTGACATGATAATTGCAGGCACAATACCATACAACACTATGTTCTCAATTGAAATTAGCACCACTGAAGGTCAATAATGAAATACGGATCCGTTAACCAAATGGTTTTGACTAGAGAACAAATGATTATCGAGGGGAATGGGTTTAAAGCCTACCAATTAAAAGGCTCTATAATGGCAACCCAACCTAGCTGACTGGAGATCTCAAGATCTAGGTTCAACGGGACAACCGAGTTATATGGGACTTAGGAGTATCATTGAGGAGATATATCTCTCCAACTCATTCCTATGGTGAAACAGTGATGCCTGCAGCGATTTAGGTTAAGTTTTAACTTTTAATGATTCTTATATCTTGGAAAATCCAAGTGGGGTATATAACAGGATACTCTTAATAAGAGATCACCTATGTGAGTGTGAAGTGGGCCGCTTCTATGAGAATTTTAAGGTTGAATTCTTTAAAAAACACTCTCTGAAACCAGTCACGTGTTCCAGGGCCAAAATGGGCACAACCGTAAGAACCAACTGTGTTTGGAATGATCCTGTGTAGGGGTGAACAAAAAACCGATAGAACCGAACCGAGTGCAAGAACCGAACCGAACCGGTTCATTTTTTCGGTTTTTTTCATTACCCGGTTCGGTTCAGTTCTCTGAGTTAAAATTTTTTTCAAACCGGTTCGGTTCTCGGTTTTTGAAAATTTTCGGCGAACCGAACCGAACCGAACCGAACCGGTTTTCACATATGTAGTCTAAAAATGTAGTAGCTAGGGGTTGAACACCCGACCTTGCGCGAGGATCGCCCAACTTCTTACCACTTGGCTTCCAACCTCTTTATGATTCCATTGGATAATAATTATATTTATTGCATACGTTAGTTGAGAGTATTATATATACTATATATACACTTTTCCAAATCTGACTTTGTACTTTTGTAGATCCAAGCCCATCTTTCGTCTCTCTCTCTAAACCAGATCTCAAACCCATCTTTCGTCTCTCTCTCTAGAAACCAGATCTCAAACCCATCTCTCTCTCTTTCTCTCTCTCTCTGAAGTTTAAACATCTCCCTCTCTCTCCTCTCACTGCCGACGCCGAGACGATGAAGAAGAAGACCGGACAATGAAGAAGAAAAAGAAGAAGTCTGAACATCTCCGTCTCTCCAAGTTTGGTTTCGTCGCCTCTCTCTCTCTCTCTCGATCAGTATGCATTTGTTCGGTGTATATATATCTACATCTGTAGACCTGTTTTTGTGTGTGAATCTACGTGTAACAGTTCTAAATCTGGGTGTAGATGTGTAAATCGTTTTTTTTTTTTTTTTATCGATCAAGATCTGTAAATGTTTGTGTGTATATATATATATATATGTGTGTGTGTGTGTGTGTGCGTGTGTATTATTGTAGATCTGTAATTTTTTTTTCTTCTTTTGATTGATGTTGAATCAGATCTGTAAATGTGTTTCACGCCTCTCTTCTCTCTGTTTGTGATGAACCGAACCGACTCCTGAACCGGGACGAACCGAACCGGAACCGAACCGACCTATAACAAACCGGTTTCGGTTCCATGTTCTCTCCGAACCGGTTTTACTCGGTTCACTCAAAATCGCCCCTGAACCGGACCGAACCGAACCGAACCAGTTACACCCCTAATCCTGTGTGTTGACTATTGTCTAGGCTTACACAAACGGCTGAACAGTTCAAGACATCGCGTTCACTGGTTAGCTAGTAAGTCCGATAGTTATTCACAAGGCGAGGTTCAAAGCCAAAAGCTACCTAACCCTATGCAGGAAATTTTCACGTGTACTCTCTCTGTTGTTTGCATTGTTTTTGCATTTGTTAGTGAGTCAATTTCATTCATGTGGGGGATTGTTGGAAAAAATATTTTGATATGTGTGAATGGAAATTGAACTGATTTAGAGTCGTGTCTTTCCGTTGGCACCTGTTCGTTGTGGATGGACGCGTCTTTTCATGAACAGATGTGTCTCTTCACCCTGGTGACTATTCGTAGAGTCACCAGTTTGCCTATATATATGGCATCTTTCTTTCATTTTTACGTTGTTGTTACTTTCTCTACCCTTGCATTGAGAGTCTTTTCATCGGAGAGAGTACAGACACAAGTTTGGTTCGCCTACCGAACAGATTGGAGTGCTACTTCTGTTCGGTGAAGATCAAGTATTGTTGGGAGATAGACGTCCATGCAAACCGTAAGCACCGTAGCGGGGGCGAATCTGTCTTAAGTACAGAGTGTTATACACTCGCCTTGATCATCATTTCATTTCATCGATTTTCAGGTTTTGCATTCCAATTTTATTGCATTCATATTTCTGGTTTTATCACAAGAAGTAAACATATTTTCCAACAAGCACTTATAAAGAATAGTATTTTCACATAGTCCTTTTATAAATGTCGGGGTTGAGAAGGACCGACGATCATTTATTTAGGAGTATCATTTATGTATATCATCCAACAGTCCATTTACATAAGGGGAGCAACCCCTTCATTGGTGTGTGATGATCAAGATACTTGCACAAGAAGGGAGTGCCATAAAGAGAGAGACAACCTTTTACCTTTTATCGCCGTTTGCTACATTGGTTTCTTTTACATCCCCAAATACGAGACAATGTATAAATGTACATTACATTTAAAGAAGACTTGAAGATGTTGTTCATATGAATAATAGCAAGACAAAGGACGTTGCTAAGTGGGTCACGGTAGATAATGATGTTTCAATTGAGAATATTGATTGTGATGAGGCTGCAGATTCTGAAAATGCTGATTGCGATGAAGTGGATTGCTCAATAGCTAATGGTGTGGGTAATATTGATGATGGGAGACAACCAATTTTAATTTACAGACAGACCTATTGTGGACGCCGAGCTTTCAAATTCATTGGTTGTTGAGGATACTGATTTAGCTACTACTAACAAAGATAAGGAGGCAATAGATCTTGAGCAAGGCTTTTGGAATATTTCCGAAGTGGGATTTTTTAATGAAAAAGATGTTGAGGGTATCCAGTTAGTTGTGGATCTCAATCCATCTGATGTTGTGGAAGATTTTGGAAAAGGTAAAAGGAAGCAGAAAAGGATTGAAGATAAGTTTAGTTTTTCTAAATCTAAGAAGAAGGGTCGTCGGAAACAGAAAAAATGCATTGTGTTCAGATCTGCTATTGATGCTGCTGCTTTATCAGTTTCTTCCGATGGCATCAACATGATTCATCTAAATGCGACTCAGACTTCTCGGTCAATTAGCAAGATCTTAGATGAAGATTATTTGGGGGAGGATGATGAGATCATTAGCAGTTTTTCTGTGGCAAACTAAGTTTGTCGATAGTGGTGTTTGTTTGGGCGTTTTGGTTGGGTTTTGTTGGCTTAGGTTTATCTTTTTAGGGTGTGTTTCTTGTTGGGTGTTTGGTTGGCTTTTTGCCAGGATGCCTGTTGTTTTTTTCCCTCTTGGTTCCTTGTGGCAGGTGTCTTTTGGTGTGAGGGTAGTTTTCTTTGTGGGTCTTCCCCTTCTCCATCTTGATGCCTCACTGCTTGGATCATTTTAATCTTTGTAATTCATTTTCAAAGGTTAATAAATTTTTTTGCTGTTAAAAAAAAAAACATTTAAAGAAGACCATATGAACAAGAATGAGCAGTTCATGCGAGTAGTTTTGTCTTTTTTTTATGGCATATGTAAAACATGCATTTAAGAATCACTTTTTTCAGTATTTCAAGGAAATAACATTTAATCTCAAAGTATTTCTTAAATATATATATATATATATATATATATATATATAATCGAGGTATTAGTTACTCACCTTATAGCATACGACCGGTTATACCGTTAATTACACACATAGACAAAAATGCGCGGAAACTTAGTAATTGGGAACATAACAGCCAACTTAAAATAGGAACATGAGGTTGTGGCCTGTGGGTCCTAAGGTAATGGTCATTTTTACTTTTTAGGCCTAAATCTGTGATTTTTATGCAATTAGGGACTGAACAGCCATGTCCCAAACTCCTGGCTTAATCCAAGTGTAATAAGAGGCGAACTAATATTTGGTTAATAATTCGGCTTCCTCAGACTTCAATTCCTAACACTACAACAGCTACTGGGTCGTTTTCGGGAAATCACCATTCCGTGACCAGTTTCGCGGTCAATAAACGCGCGATTATGAAAGTGCATAAACCTCAAAACCATCCAGTAGCTGCATCTGTTTTATTTTGTGCAACCTGCAGAAACGAAGGGAGAGGGGGAGAGAGAGAGAGAGAGAGAGAGGACAACGATTGTACATGAATCTGTTTTATTTTGTGTAATAGGTTCAAAAAGTTTTCTCTTTTTCATCGCTATGTAATATTCGTGCATGCATCTGTTTTATTTTGTGCAACCTGCAGAAGCATAAGCCAAAGGATCAAGAGCTTTGATTTTTTTTCTTTGCTCTCTTGTGAGTGTCATTGGGATTTTCTAATATCATTGACGTTGATAAAAAGAAGAAGAAGAAGGTTTTACAAGCCGCAGAGAGCTTTGATCTCTTTAAAGAAAGCGAGAGATTTTTGCGCCACAGTCCGATGTTGTGCAAGTCTATTTTATTTGGATAAATTCTGTAAATCCATTATGATTTCCTTGATATCCTTGTGGTTATGTAAAATCATTGAAATTCATTAATGATATTGGATGATGCCGCCGTGGAACAGACAAATTTGGCTAAAAATCGCATTTGTCCGATCCACGTTAAAATTTTGAGTGTTCTGGTGGTTTGATTTTTTTGCTTATTGACTTCCATATCAATTTTTTTGAGCAAAATTGATATGGGACTATGGGAGTCAATAAGCAATATTTCTGGCAAGTGTGTTGCATTTTTTAGTCTGAGATATGGGATCGCTCTCCCTCAGTCTTTGTTTCTGTATGTATCGAGGTGTAGGGTTGGGGAGAGAGATAAGTGATTTTCCATGCTCCTAGAGTAGAGCATTCTTATCAGACTCACTAAAAAAAACACAAAATTTAACCTTAAAAACACCTTTTATAATTTACCAAGTCACTTTTTAAAAAACTTACAAAATCAGACTCTTTATTCTAACTTCACTATATTAAACTATTCTTTCTTTCTACTTCTACTCCTCAAAAGTAATAATAAAAAAGTGAACATTGCGCAAATAGTGCATGAACAGTACATGAACAGTGTCTTTGGTGCGTGAACAGTGCTGCACCAAATTTGAGTAGTCACTGTAGCAAAAATAAATTTGATCAATTGTCTGGTGAGGCTGATTTTGGGTGGTTTTGAAGGGTTTGGCTCTCTACATTTGGTTAAAAGTTAAAATAGGTAGCCTCATAAGGATGTTCTTTAATTGCACTATATATTTGTGTGGGCATCACACAAATGTACGGTGAAAAGGCTATGCGGAGCAATGCTAGCTCCCAAAGCATTAAATAATTTCTGGAGAGAGGGGGAGAGAGATTATAGAGAGAAATTGGGAAGAGGGAGAGAGAAAGGAGAATTGTTCTTTAATGCAAGGCCCCCCTCCCCCCCCCCCCCCCCTTTTTTTTTTGTCATTCGTCATTCTTAATCTATAATTACATGGGGAGGAGGGAATATGACTCGATCCCAGAATGCAGTATGGAACATCTAAGAACTCTACCAGATGAGATGGCCACCACTTGCTCTACAAAACTAGTTCCCTCGTTGTCATTTGTTGATGTCAAAGGAGCCAAAATACCAAAGATGGCATTGCTTTTCTGTCAATTCATTCAAACTATCTAATTTTTATTAAAAAATGAGATGAGTTTTGTCCAATAGATTTGATATGATATAGTAGAGTGCAAAAACGACACAAACTGTTGCAACAACATTGATATGTTCTAGATTTTTTTATTTTATTTTATTTTAACAATGTCATTTTGATACTAATGGGTGGAGTTGCTCTTAATAATCAGAGCCATTCAATTTATTTAAAATGTGTATTATTTTTAAGGTTTTTCTATTGTCAGCTCACTGGGTTGACAATAAGACAAAAAAAAAACACATAATCCAATGTATTTTTTTATTTTTTTATACACTTTTACACATTCCCATACACTCTTCACACATTTTAATACACTTTTTAAGCCTTATAATCAGCCCATTGGACTGATTTTAGAATTTTTCTTATTTTTATGGGCCTCGTAAAAAGTCAGTTCATTCAGATAACAGTAAAGGCTTAATCAATTCACTCAATTTGTATCCCGATAAATTTAGAGACAAAATGCGGTTAAGTTATCGCCGATATCTAAACGAGTTTTTTTAAGACTCTTAAACATGTATTTTAAACAAATTAGTACTCCCACAGTCCTAAATTGTTTATCTTTTTCAAAAGTTTGTTATTTTAAACTGTTTATATATTTCAATCTATAATATTGTTAAAGATTTTAAAAACTTTGTATAATAAAAGTAATTGAGATCTATCAAACACAATCAATATTGCACATAAAATATGTTATAGATTGAAAGATATAAATTGTTTAAAAATTGTATCGAAATCTGTCTGGACCAACAATTTGGGACAGAAAGGGGCCGTGACATTAATGCGGAAGCCTGGTGGGCGGCATCAAGGCCGTCGGATATCTTTTCAACGGCTTGGATTTTATCTTAGCACTTTGTAGATTCGAGTTGTCCATTACTGAAATGAAATTTGAACCATTGATTACTGAAAGTAACAACTCTGATGCACGCACCCATTTCACGCCGGACCCTGTCAGGGGTACTAGTACCACAAGTTGGTCTGCATTTGCCAAATGGCGAACCCATGGGTCCTGTTTTCCTCTTTAATCACAGGGGCAAATACGACAGATGGACAGGCTTCCAAATCGGGCCCCACACGACACCGTCTGACGCACAGCATACAGTACAGCCTTTAAATGCGCAGCAGGGCCCCAATAACGTAACATTTCTGCACGTGTCTTCTAGAACAGAAGGAATTAAAATCCTCACCCCACCCCACCAAAAAAAAAAAACTATGGGAGCATCAGTTGGAAAAATTGATTTTGGCACTATGAAAGGGTATGAACTTCATTTTGAGAATTTGGGGAGTGCCAAAGTCAATTTCAATTTTCATCATTTGGTGTATACCACATATAATACATACGTTCTTTTGTGGTACTTATTTTAGGGTTCTACGTAAATGATTAAAGTTATTTAATTTATATAGTTATAAGAGTTTCTGTAGAAAATTAACTCTCTTATATATCAGCAACAGCTTCATCAATTTTTGTCCAAGAATTTGCTAGAATAAAAACTAAATTAATCGATCAAGTTTTTATCGAGATCTGAATGAGTTGACATTTTTTAAAGGCCATAAAATAATACTCCCTCCGTCCCCTTTTAAGTGTCTAGCTTCGTAAATCCAACTTATTAAAGAAACATTATCATTACACCTTTTACATTAACTTTTACCTAAACTTTACATATTTCGCATCAACTTTTACCTACATTATTCAAAATTATCCTCCCTTTTTACCCATTAATTTTTTAAAATAGCAAAATAATTAATTGTACAAATTTTTACCAATTAGTTTTTCAAAAAACACTTATGACATCCCAAAATGAAACACTTGACTACTCCCTTCGTTCCTAAATAAGTGTTCACGTTACTATCTGGCTGAATGAAAAAAAAAAGTTGTCTATAATTTTGAATCAATAATACAGGAAATATGTAATATGAATCTTATTTGGTAGAAATTAATAAGTTCTATAATACAATCTTTTTAAAAGTATATAATACGTATACTATTATAGGTTGGAAGTTATAGACAACTTAAAGCCAAAGTCAAAGTATGAAAGTGGACACTTATTTAGGAATGAAAAGAGTATTATTTATTTGGAGACGGATGAAGTATTTAAAAAAATTTGAACACCTTAAAATTATTGATATGTGGCCGGAAAATGAGTCTCTTAAAATGGTGTAATGGTTTCATGAGGGCTAGGATCTACCCTGTACTTGAGGCGGCCATTGCTGGCGCTGGCCAACAATAAATAGCAAATCTCCTGTATCTAGATGATACTACGAAATATACAAAATCAAAATTACCCAATAACAATTTCGGCACGTGCTCTTCTTGGCTGACTCACGCTGGCTTAGGTCATCTTGATGGTGTATCAAGCCGTGGTTAAAAAACGTCAGATCATTTGAATGTCTACTCGAGTTTCTGGACACTGGTCCTGTATCTGTGCTAAATAGTACGCATGAAAACACGATGTGTACACCACTTACGCACGCCAAAGGAACATCAAGCTAACTCTTCCAAGTAGTAAGAGTTAGACCCTTCCGTGTAACGTCTAAGAGTTAAACTTTTTCATATAAGAGTCAGCTTGATGTGCATTTAGTGTGCGTGCATGGTGTACTCATAGCATTGTTAATAGTACGCATGCTCTGAGGCCGCTTTGGAGCTCACCCCGAATTCCGTTGTTTGTTTATTTTGTTCATCTCGTCGAGTATGTAATTTATGTAAAAATTCAAATTGATCAAACATCAATAACTATATTTTTTGCAGAAACGAAACACTCAAAGAAACTATTGAAGGTGATTTTTTTTCTACTATAAAACTGTAAGGCTGTGTTTAGATGACATTAATCTCAGGGAATGAGAATGTGATGTCTTCTATACATGATTCCAACAGAGACAGGAATAGGAATGTGATTTCTGATGACATATTCAACCAGGAATCATATTCCTAGTCCGAGTGAGAATCTAATCCCTCCCTTACCTCATGAGAATCTCAGATTCCTAACTGATTCATTAAGAAAAAGGAAAATATTGACTTTAATAAATTTCAAAAATAATTGTTTCTCGCATAAGATTATTGAATTAATCCAAACACCGAAATGTCATTCCTCCAGGTATCAAATTTCTAGGAATTTGATTTCCAGTAATCATATTCCTATTTCTACCCAAGAAAATTCCTAGAAATTTGATTCCCGGTAATCATATTTCTATTCCTACTCAAGATTCCAGTCATTCAAACACAGCCTAAGCTAAATGGTCACCTATTAAACAGTTACCGATGTCCGATCAACATGAATTTTTACATGACCTATATACTTGATTAGATGAACAAAATGAATGATTCGAATAAAATAATGGGACCCGTCCGGGATGGGTCCCAAGGCGGGCGCATATCACAGGTGATATGCACCAGTGCACAACACAAACACGGGACCCCTCTAACACCACACATATTTTTTGGGTTCACGTTTAAGTTTATGGATCGTCAATAAATTTATGATGCTAAAGTGATTCAGAGCACTACAAAGTCTTGCTCCTAGGATATAACTATAATATACTCGAACATTATTGACATGAATAGCAGGGTAACCATTAAGCAAGTAGTTTTTTAATGCCGTTGCAGCAGCGCTGCATGGGCTTTTAATGCCCAACACAATCATACATGATATGGGACTAATTTTGAGTTGGGAACATCAACATGAATGTAAATCCTCAAGACTCGTCCAGAATGTGCAACACATCCTTTATTTTCTTTTGGGAGAGTTAATTAGGGGTCCTGTACAAAAAAGATCATTATGATTCCATCCTATGAGATTTGAATATTTATGATTCCATCCTGAAATTCAAATAAACCCCAAAGCACCCTTTCTCTCTCCTGATTTTCCTAATATATTTTCTCTCTCCTAATCTTTCCTAATTTATCTCTCTTCTAATCTTTCCTAATATTTCTCTCCTAATTTTCCTAATAATTCTCTCTCCTAATTTTCTAACATTTCTCTCTCCTAATATTTCCTAATTTATCTCAATCTCTCTCTGTCTCTCTCTCTCTCTCTCTCTCTCTCTCTTCTATTTTGAAAATCTCTCTTTTCTATTCTTATAATTCTCTGTCCTGATTTTCTCACACCTAAAATCTCAAAACAAAAATGGAAAAAAATACTCATGACATTTTGACCTAAAAAATAATCATAACATGATACATTTCTAAATAATAGTATAGTATGAGTGTAAGTAAATGAAGTAAGGAACATGACACATTAATGCACCATAAAAAATAGCTATATGTAGTCCAAGAATAAAAGTCAGATTGATGTTAACCATAAAAACATGGTAGATTAATGCACCACAAAAAAAACCATTAAAAAACCATGAGACATATGGTAAATTAATGCACCATAAAACCACCCAAGCCAAAACCATGAAAAACATGGTAATGAAATTAACCATGATTAATACTGTGTAAAATAATATGGGCAACGAATACACCATGAAACCTGGAATCAACTCTATACACTAATACACCATATTTAATGTACGATTCAGCCAACATGGTAAACAAAGAAACCATGTTCATTCCTAAAAACATGCAAAACCCACAGATCCAAACAAATCTCACAAAAAATTGAAAACATAAATCTATTCATTACAAAAAAAAAAAAAAAAACAAGATTAGATTTGGAACTCATGCCACCACCATTTGAATTGAAAAAAAAAACACAAAACAAGTAAACCTAATGAATCGGGGGAAAAAACGACCATTGAATTGGAAAAACGATACCGCCATTAGCAAAGACTTAGAACCCACCACCACCACCACCACCATAAAAAATACATGATGGTGGAGAGAGGAGAAAGAGAGGGCGACGACATAGTAGTGGGTGCGCAGATCGACTCCGCCGCCGCCCCAAAGTTGGAAGGTTTTGGGGGTTTCATTAGAATTAGAACCGACAACGTCGATCTCTTTGCCGCTGGTGAGCTCTTTGACTTCGTCGTCGATTTATTTGCCCGTTGTCGTTGTAGTACGCATCCCATCATCTTCAGATTTGGAGGGGTTTTGTTTTAGTATTGGAATATGTATTGATTTCAATTTGATATGGGATAATAATGGGGGGCGAGATATAAGGGATTAGGCTCTCTTGATTCCATATCTATAAATATATATAATGTTATATACTAAAGGTGTTAGCAATATCTATATATATGGTATTACGAGATATAAGGTGTTTATAGCAATCTTGAATCCATCTCATAAATATATAGTATCATATATACTAAAGGTGTTTATAGCAATATTAAAATTTCCTATATGAATTGATCCTTCATTAATGGTAATAATTGTCTTTTTCTAAAATACATAATAAGGGCACAATGATCCAATTTCAATTTACAAGATGGAATCATAAAGATTCAAATCTCATAGGGTGGCATCCTAAGGATAATATTGTAATAGGATGGCAAATTAAATTTCTCTTTTCTTTTTTACACGATAAAATAATTTTTTATTCCATAAATTCGAATTCATTAAAATTAGTACCGTTAGAACAATATCCTTGATATATCTAAAATAAGCCAAAATTAAATATAATTTGATTTCATTTAAAATAATGGTTAAAGGTTTTGTGGAGAAATAAATGAAATTTTAAGGAATAAAGGCAAAAGGGAAGAATTATGATTGGACTGTATACTGATAATCATATGCTTTATTATCTCATTTATTTGATCGGACATGGACATCAGATTGTATTTTTTTTTTTTGAACCAAAAAAAAAAACTTGAATTAATCTAGAAAACATAATACAGAGATTACAACTCAAAACACCCAAAAGAAAAAGTTGGCAAGAGGCCAACTGTAACAACCTGGCTCCACAAGCTCCACGAAAAGAAAATAATACAACTTAACCATCTTATTCCAAAAAATAATAATATTTATAGCTTGTCTTTAAAACAGTACAATTTTAAGACAAAAGAATCCAACTACACTTCTACGCTCTAATGCCCGTCCCGTTCAACTCTCGCCTCTGCAGCCAAGTTGAAAAGTAAATATAGCCAGAAAGTATACAATATGACGGAATAGAAGTGGCTTAGAAATAAACGAGACCAACCAATTAGAAACATGGAGTCAACAACAATCCACATTAACACGACCTCATATCAGGTCCTCCTTAGTATATGACCAGTGGTCCGGCCTCACTTGCCTCACCCAGCCCACTCTGAGGCTTCTTGAGTCGATGGCACAGTAGGCAAAATCACTCGGTCATATACTAAACAGTTCCACGTCTCCCTGGCCCAGATAAATCAACATAACACAGCTCCAACAAATAATTTATAGATTTCAATGAACATAGCTCAAAAGGAATAGAAAGCAGGACCGCAAAGGAAATACTCCGAAGATTGAGAACGCATATCATATACTTCTGGTACCTTGATTACGATCACCATTGAACACGCATGCTTCACACCGTTAACTACATACGTAAATCTCGCCTTGATCAGACACCATCTCCTTCCTCACATTTATGTTTCTCATAAAACTCCTCACTGTCCTCCCTTCAAAGTAACCGACAAATGCCCAAATTTAAACTGTACTACATCTAAGCCAAAAGACACGTGGAAACTTATATGCATGCACATGCCTACAAAACTTTACAGCTAAAATGGTAAAAATCTATCTTAGGCATACAAGTTACCACACACATGAACATGAACATATTATACTAGTTTGAAATTTGTCTTTATGTAAAAGTATCCTGTTAGGTAATTTAATTCTACCAAAATATAGAATAATTATTTTTAGGGGTGTTACACCAACTAAAAACACCTCAAAAACTCACCCCTTTCTCAACAAAGGCAATCGAAGAAAGAAACAAAATTAACCCAACACCTGAACCACAAAAAACTAGGACTCATCCTTCTTTCCCTCCTCGGCCAACATGGCTCTATAACGTGCTTCATCAAGTTCCACCATTTGGGCTGTCTTGCTAATGTCTTCCTTATCATCTCCAGCCTAACCAATTCCCAACGACTTCTCAAAATTTCATTCCACTTCAGCCTCTTTAAGAAACATGGCTCTAGAACACATTTCACCAATTTATTCCATATTGAGCAATCTTGCAATGACTTCCCCTTCTTCACCAATTTCCAACGTCATCTCAATATCATGAAGCGCTTGAGCCTCATATAGAAGAATTCTATTCCTATTATTTATCTTCCTTTGAAGTAATAGATAACGAAATTGTAGCCGCAGTCGATCTAAAAATGACTTCAGGTATGTGTCTTTTCGATCTCCTCCCCCTGTAAATCGATTTCCTAAATATGCCCATCACCTTGTCAATTGGTCAAACTCTTCCTTTTGTTTTTCTTCAATTCTTCTTGTTGGTTATAGTTTTCACAGTGATAACATTTCTCTACTCCTCCTCACTTTCCTTCTCAATAATAGGTTTTGTGTCCAACCCAATGTCATATTCAAAGTTATTCACAACTTTTGTATCCATATATACCTCGAGTATTGGGTTCATTGATATCATTGAGGCCTATAGAATCATCCACCCATGTTTCCTCCACAAAAGTATGCACGACGACTCCACCACTTCTTTGCACCTCATTTAACCCATTTATTTTGCTAGCCCCTAATAACTTCGAGAAGGGAGAAAAAAACTGATTGTATTGCTAAATGATGAATTACAATGATAACAAGCCCTTTAAATAGGAAAACCCTAATATGTGATCTATGCCAATCTACACAATCGATGCCTAAAATAGAAGATACAGAATATACGCTAATCTACGCAGTCTTTGACTAAAATAAAAGATACAGCATATATGATCCTGATATGATCTTATATGCCTAAAATACAAAGATACACTTTCAACCCCTTAAACTCAGGATGCAAGAGCAAAGAGCATCGAGAGTTTACGAAGGAGAAAGTGAAAACGAGCAGCAGTGTGGTTCTTCGTGAAGAAGTCTGCCAACTGCGGTGTAGAAGAAATAAAGAGTAAAGTAATGGTTTTAGTTTGAAGATGCTGGCAGATGAAGTGACAATCAATTTCAATGTGCTTTGTGCGCTACTGAAAGACCAAGTTGTGGGCAATCTGAATTGCACTCTTGTTGTCACAATAAAGAGGTATGGGTGAACTAACAGAGACACCCATATCAGAGATGAGCCAGCGAAGCCACACGATTTCAGACGTGAAGAGTCAACATGAGCCATAGCATGATATTCAGCTTCAACGGTGGAGCGAGCGACAACAAATTGCTGTTTGCTTCTCCAGGAGATAAATGAATCACCTAAGAAAATACAAAGACCTGAGGTAGATTTGCAGTCACTAATATTTCCAGCCAGCATCAACATAAGCATGAAGAGTCAAATTTGATGTAGAGGAGAGCATAAGGCACGGATGGGGAGTTTTACGAACATAACGAAGGATGCATAATAGAGCCACCAAATGAGTAGATCGATGAGCAGAGACAAACTGACTAATGATGTGATCAACATAAGCAATATCTAAGTGAGTCACAGTAAGATACACTAGACAACCCACCAATTCACGATATTCCGTAGGATTCTCAAGAGAAACGCCATCCGAAGTAGAAAACTTGGCATGAAGTTCAAGGGGAGTATCAACAGTATTAGTGTCAGTGAGATGAGCTCAATGAAGGATATCAGAAGCATACTTGGATTGCCCCAAAAGATATCCTTAAGGAGAGGAAGCAACTTCTATGCCAAGAAAATACCGAAGAGGGCCCATGTCTTTCATTTTGAACTCAAGGAAGAGATGACTTTTTACGTCACTAATGGCGGCAGAATCAGAACTAGTGATGATCATATCATCAACATACAGCAGAAAAAGAACCAGACCATGTGATGTACTACGAAGAAATAAAGTAGAATCATGCATACTAGGTTGGAAGCCAATCTGAAGAGCCACATCCTGAAATTGCGTATACCAAGCGCGAGGGGACTGTTTCAAACCATAGAGAGCCTGACGGAAGTGAAAAACAGCATCGGAAGGATGAGAGAAGATAGGAGGAGGCCGCATAGAAACCTCTTCGGAGAGATAGCCATTAAGAAAGGCATTATTCACATCCAACTAAGAAAGAGGCCACTGGTGCACCACTATAACAGAAATTAAGGTGCGAAGAGTGGTCATTTTAGCAACAGGAGCAAAGGTCTCCTCATAATCAATACCATACTTTGAGAAAATCCTTTTGCAACCAAGAGAGCTTTGTACCATTCCAAAGAGCCATTAGAATGAGTCTTCACTTTGTAGACCCATTTGCAACCAATAAGATTCTTACCAGGTGCAGGGTAGTGGAACTAACTCCCAAGTCTAATTTTGAGCAAGAGTAGAGAGTTTGGCATACATAGTATCCACCCCTATTGGGATTATGACAAGCTTTTTTATAGGACTTAGGCTCGAAATAAGTGTGAATTCGAGAAAGAAATGATTGATAAGAAGATGAAAAATAATTATTAGTAAAACCATATTTTATCGAAGGGTAACGATCACTGGCAAGATACCGGCGAGCAAGCGGATCAGGATCTTTAGAGGTAGATTGGGGAGTTGGAGTAGAAGTTGAATGGCGGGTATCGCCCTCAATGATCGATGGACGATGAGGAGGAGCTACAGAAATATCAGATCCCTCAAGAGTGGAGGTATATTCGTCAGTAAGCATATCCATAGGAAAGAGGTCAATACATATCAAATCCTCTTTAGCTACAGGAGCAGTTTTGGGAGGAAGAGTAAAATATAGAAGATGCTCTAAGAAGACAACATGCCTAGATACATATAGCTTTTTGGTTACAGGATCATAACATCAATAGTCTTTCTGGGGGGGGTGTTCCAGTAAGGTTGTTTTTAGAATAAACTGGCTTTTCACGATTTTTTATGTGATGTATTGTGAGAGAATGACCTGTCTCGGTTTTGAAAAAAAATTATTTTTTGTTAGTGGAACACTCCCTGAGTAATTCCATATCCTAGAAAAATCCCTAAGGCACAATGGGCGTTGAGGTTAGTGCGATCTTTCTTAAGAAGAAGGACAAAGCAAGTAGAACCAAACACCTTCAGAAGAGAGTAGTTAGGAACCTGACCATAGAGCCACTCATAAGGAGAACTACCAGAGAGAAGAGGAGTGGGCATCCGATTCAAAAGATAAGCTACAACGAGAATGGTTCTCCCCAAAAAGTAAAGGGAACAGAGGCTGATAATAGCAAAGACCGAGCAGTATCAAGAAGAAGATGATGCTTTCTTTCAACTTTACAATTTTGTACAAGAGTGTCAGTACAAGAAGACTGATAGATAGTATCACGGGTGTCTAAAAATGTACCAAACTCAAAAAGAGAATATTACCCACCTAAGTCAGAACGAAGAATTTTAACAGTTGTAGAAAATTAAATTTGAACCATAGCATAAAAACTTTGATAAATCTTAAAGAAATCAGACTTATGTGTCATTAAGTACGCCCATGTATACCGACTGAAGTCATCCAAAAATGAAACATAATAAACAAAACCACTTTTAGTGACAACCAGGAAAGGACCCCATAAATCAGTATGAATAAGCTAAAAGGGAGAAGTAGAAACAAAAGTACTTTTATTCAACAGAAATCAGACATTTTAGCAAACTTACAACCACTGTATGCAGTAATATTGCTAATAGAAATGTTTTCCAAATGACCTAATTTAGGTTTTAGACACTCACTAGACAAATATCCTAATCTAGAATGCCAAAGATAAAAGAGAGACGGCTTATTATCTAAACGGAAAGATGATGCAGCAGTGGAAGAAGACTCTAGCGGGGATATGCAATTGCTTCAAGATATAAAGGTCACCAACTATGGCTTGTCCCAATCTGCTTCTTGGAATCCCGATCATGCACAACATAACCGGAAAAAGGAAAGATAACATCAAAACCTGAATCAGACAATTGGCTAATCGAAAGAAGGCTCAATGTCAACTGGGGAACACAAAAGACATTAGGAATCAATAGAAACAACTTGCATTGGAGAATCATTGGCAGTGGCAATACTAATAGGAGAAACAAGAGACACATAATTACTAAGAAGAGGCACGGTGGGAGTCATATGATGAGAGGAGCCAGATCAAATAGTCAAGTGGTTGGTGAGATACCTGTGGTGTAAGCACCATGCAAACCTGAGGTAGTAGTAGTCATGGCAGAAGCTTGGGAAGAATTCCGCTGAATGGCTGTCATATAAGCCTGATACTGCTAAAATAACTCAAAATCAAATGGGGGAGGAGGAGTAGTACTACTGAAGGAAGATGTTGCCAAAGCTGTAAGAGGGCGGGGATGTTGCTGTGACTCAAAATCAAATAGGGGAGGAGGAGTAGTACTACTAAAGGAAGATGTTGCTAAAGCTGTAGGAGGGCGGGGATGCTGCTGTGGTGCTCGAGGAATTAAGGAAGTAATTGACTAAGAAGCATTACGTCCCTTAGGCTGGAGACACTTAGGGCACACATGCTTCCAATGATCCTTCTAGAAAGAAAAAAAAAAAGCTGCACTCATCCACGGGTGTCTAGGGCCACAAAGGCTTGGGCTTACCTGTAAACTGAATAAGATGTGATACTGGAGTGGGCAACAGAGATGCTGAAGGCGAATGGACTAAAGCTATTGGAGCAGTAAAAACATACTGTGAGGGAGAAGTCATACTAGCCACTTTTAACGTAGTTCTTCTGCAATAATGTAAAGACCCCGTAAATTCAATTCTATCTTTTTTAAATAACGTTTCGTTGAATTATTTGTATAGGCGAGTGTGTATTTTGTACCGGGTTTTTGGTGAAGGATGGAGATACGTGTCATGACGTGGTAACCTGGCTTGAGGGTGTTTAGGATGTGTTAAAAATGTTTGGGGGGTCAAATTGATGGTAGTGGAATGAAATCTCATAATTTTTCCAGGGATACCGGCAGCCCATTTTTCTCACTACCGGTATCCCCCGACCAGAAACATTTTTTTCAAGGATATCGGTATCTCATTTTTTTCACTACTGGTATCTAGTGTATGTTTCTACAATTTTTTGGGCACGATCAGCACACTATATAAAAGGGTCCTTAGGCTCTTTTTCATTCTAAACCCGATTTCTAACCCTAAAATCACCTCTCTACCTTCTCTCTCCACCTCTACCTCAAACCTTGTGATCTTAACCTCAATCCACCTCAAAACTTCAAGATTTACACATTGGATTTGTGATTCTCCCTTGGATTTCGGGATTTGAAGATTTCTCCACCTAGGGTTTCATCTCTCCACCATTTTCAAGCAAAACCTTGAGGTAGGGGACAAATTTCTACTCTCTCTAGTGGTATATTGTCGATTTGTTACACATACTCTTGTCTTGCTCACTAATTTCTTGTAAATCATGTTTTCCACCATGAAAATGGGTTTTGTTCAAGTTTGAGCTTTGATCTATGTTGGGGTTGTTAAATCCCTCAATTGGATGTTAATTTACTCTCCCTCCATGCTTATTTGTTGATTAGAACCTCAATTTTTAGCTCAAAACTTCATATATGCACTTGGGTTGAAATTCTACATCTTAGAGGTGAAAATTTGCACTGTTTACTGTTCATATGTTGCTATCCCACATTTTCCAGTTGCTGCCCCTGTTATTTAGGTGGTTTTCGGCCACCCTTTGATGTCCGTTTGGTCCCCGATTTTGCATATCTCCTTATATTCGACCTATGGCACCTTGATAACTCTCGAATTCACTTTGAAACTTCCACACCATTATTTTGACACTTGATTTTATTGAACACTTCGTTTTGCTTAATGGACATGCACTCTTTTGCGTTGGTTAACCCTTTTTGACGAAAATTGTGGCATTTTAAAGTAAATGTGATACATGTAAAGGTTTTGAGAATGATGGCTATAAATATTAGGGCCACCTTTTGGTGCGTCCCTGGCCATGGGTGTTCGGAGCGCACGAAATTTGGCAGGGGTGCACGAAGCTCACGAAATCAGGTGGAGGGATAAATTTCCTATTAAGAATAATGGATACTTTCTATGAAATGTTGGAAATGAGTTGTTTTATTACTACCTTGGTGTTTTGGCGAAACCTAAGCACTTTGATACATTTTTGGACACTTTGATACGGCTTTGGACACGTTGGGATGCTTTTGGATACCTTGGGATATTCTTGGATACTTGGAAACCTTGAGGTCATTTAACACATGTTTTAGCTTCCTAAATCATACATTTCTCATTTTTCGCTCAAGTTATTTTCATATTCCGGTGTTCTTATCATCATTATACACCTAGAGTTAGTACAATGGTTTTCCTACTGGGTTAGTGAGCTCAGCCTATCATTTTCAGGTACCCGACAAGGCACATGAGATGGATGCTTGAAGTGTGGATGCATGTCATGAGGATTAATTGATCATGAAGTGCATTCCAGAGTCAAGTCTGTGACTCAAGATAGTTGCAGAGCTACATAACGAGGGGCATGTAGGGCGTGATAAGACCTTTGCACTGGTGGCCCATTCCTATTTTTAGCCTACTATGAGGCGCGACGTATATCGGTTTGTGGAGACTTGCCATATTTGCCGCATATCCAAAGGAGGAGCCACAAATGCAGGGTTATATATGCCACTGCCTATTCCATTGCAGCCATGGTCAGATGTGAGTATGGATTTCGTTCTTGGACTACCTCGGACCCAGCATGGTAGCGATTCTATTTTTGTTGTGGTGGATCGTTTTTCTAAGATGGCACATTTTCTTCCTTGCAAGAAAACGACGGATGCTGTTACAGTGGCACAGTTATACTTTACTAGAGTCTATCGTTTGCACGGGCTGCCAAACACTATTGTTTCTGACAGGGATATCCATTTTCTTAGCCATTTTTGGCGTTGCTTGTGGCGGTTGGCTAATACACAGTTGGATTTTAGTACTGCATATCATCCGTAGACAGATGGTCAAACGGAGGTTGTGAATCGTTCTTTGGGGAATCTGTTGCGTAGTTTGGTGGGTGAATATATCAAGACGTGGGACCAAAAGCTGAGCCACGCTGAGTTTGTTTATAACCATTATGTGAACCGCAGTACTGGTTTGTCTCCATTCCAAATTGTTTATGGGCTCACACTGCGGTCTCCTACCGATTTAGCTCCAGTTCCTGATTTGAAGCGGGCATCTAAAAAGGCTCAAGATTTTATGGAGGTGCATGAGGTCACACGACAGCATCTGGAAGCCACTACTGCTAAGTACAAGCAATCAACTGATAAGAAGTGTCGTTTGGTGGAGTTTGGCGTTGAGGATTATGTGTATGCTGTTTTGACCAAGGACCGTTATCCAGAAGGGGAATATAACAAGCTCAAATCTCGTAAGATTGGGCCCGTGGAGGTTATTGAGAAAATTAATCCGAATGTGTATCATTTACAGTTGCCTAGCCATGTGCGCACTTTTGACGTATTCAATGTGAAGCATCTAATTCCATATTTGGGTGATGGCTCGTCTTCTGATGACTCTAATTCGAGGGCGAATTCTTTTCAAGCAGGGGAGGATGGTGTAGAGTGGGTCGCGTCCACGTCCTTGAGCGGTTGGACCGTACACGGCCCATGCGGCACAATTAAGTCACGCGGGTCCAACATTGGCGAAATGGGCTAGAGTTCGCATTTGGAAGCGAAACGGGCTTCTGCACATTTCTCATCGCCATTTTGGGGATGATCAACGATGGATTTTGGCCGTTCGATGTCGTCTGGGCCCTCAAACGGGCAATTTTGCCATTTTAGGAAATAATGGATTTGCTAATAACTTTTAGTAGGAAACTTCATTTTTGTTGCCGTCTGTTTAGGCAACCTTATATTTCTTTCTAGTTTTCAATTCTGCCATTTATGTGCGAATTTCTACTTTTGGTAATTTTCGTAATTTATTTGATTTCGGCTTGATTAGCAAGTCAAATCTTGTTGTTATTTGTTTCCTAGTTGGATTAGGGTTTCTGAGTACTATAAGTATCATTGTAAGCCTATTGGCAGAATTTGGTTGTTTATGAATAAAAAGAAACGAGTTTTTACTCAATATCGTTTGTTCAAAGAGGGAGTACCTCTGGCTCAAACATTGTTCGTGTTTATTTTGCAAATAATTTCGTAAAAGGAGACTACCCTGCATCACCTTCTCTAGTTCTCTATTGTTATGGGAGTCACATTCTTGGTGGTGGAGTTTGCTCGGTGAAAATGACTCCGGAAGTACTAGCGGTGCTACAAAATAAAAAATAAAGTTTCCCCTTTCTTGTCCTACACAACATTTTGTAAATTCATATTTTGCAATAATAACTTGTCTGACTTGCTCTCTATGTGCAATTATTAAAAATGTTTTTAAGACCCACAACCATAAGTTTATCAGCGGAAATAATCCCTACAAAGACGGTCGTGCAAAAATGAAAAATTCTCATTTTTGTGGAAATCTCGGTCAAAAGAAACATAAGAGAAAAGTAAATTCCATTTTCCTTTATTTACTTTTTCGAATGATATATTTCATTTGCAACATTCTCAAAGAGTCAGTTCAATTAGAGTGAAGCTAACAAAAAAATTGCAAGAAAAGAAAAATAATACATACTTTTGTGGTGTTTGATTAGTATAAAAATAGAATATAGTACTAGAAAATAAATTTTTAATTACAATCCATTTAGGCATGGTCACATGGCTTTCATTTTATAGCTAAAAAAATCACTTTGTTCACTTCACATTTCTAAAAAATTTTTCAAAAAAATTCTTCTCAAATTATTCTCATTTCTGTCTCTATCTCTCTCCTATTATTACACCTCTCTCTAATTATTACTTTTTCCAAACCCATCTAAACACTATCTCAAAAATATTTCTCAAAAAATTCTTCTCAAAACTCTTAACCAAACAGAGCAATTAAAAAACTTCCCATTATATGTCCTATCATGAGCCATATTATATTCTACTCATTAAGGGTAAGCTATCAACTACAAGTATTTTGTTGCAAGATTTTTTTTTAATAAAAAGTTAATTATCCAACGTAGTCAAACATTATCAATCCATCTAACATATATAGGGGGTGTTCCACGAAGTTGGTTTTTTGAAAAAATTGGCTTTTCACAGTTTTTTATGTGATGTATTGTGAGAGAATGACCTATCTCAGTGTTTGAAAAAAACGGTATTGTTAGGGAAACACCCCCATAGTCAGACAACCTCACTAAATGTCGATTTTGTTCCCTTTGGTTTTTCAGAACCACACCTCTCTCTCTCTCCACGTATGGTTCCTAATAAGTTTTTTTAATCAAATTATGTGTCTATCTATTTCTCCCCCCTCATTACCAAAAAAAAGGGTGTTAAGGAGGCTTATTTTTAGATTTTTAATTACAAATTGTAATTATGACCATAATATATTTTGAATCTAGTGAAGTTTTTGGGAGTACTGTGCATAATGTATTTAATTTGCAATATGAGTAGGGTTTATGAAATATGTGCAAAATACAATTTGTAGGTCTTTTTATTAATCAAAATGAAAAAAAGTAAGAAATGAGAAGGCAAAAAACTTATCCCACCTTATTTTTGACTTCTCCTCTCTAACGTCAAAAAGCCAAAACACATTCCGCACAAAATGCATTTTGTAATTACCAGCCAAATAACTAAAGTGCAAAAATGTAAAAATAGATAATGTAGAAAAGTCGAGAGAGAGTAACTTATCTTTTTTTTTTTGTAAGGAACTAAGAGACGAATAAACTTACTAAAAATAGAAAATAGAAAAGTCTCACGTAGAAAACTAATTAACCAGTCTTTTTCAGTGTTCTTTTTTTTTTTTTTTTGAAAGGAACTAAGAGACGAATAAACTTACTAAAAATAGAAAATAGAAAAGTCAAGTTTTTCGGGTAGAAAACTAAACCAGTCTTTCAGGTAGAAAACTGAACCAGTCTTTTCAGTGTTTATTCTTGTTTAAACATAAAACAATAGAAAAGTCAAGTTTTTAAACATACCAAACACCAGCTCGACCTCTAATTTTCTCATTTTGGGTTTGCTCTGTGTTTATGTTTATTACCCAAACAGGCAACATAATCTTTTTATTTACGTATTTATTTCTGAAATCCAACAGAATCTTTTTTTTTTAATCAACAGTACAAAATACTTTCATCAGTGGTGGGCTATTTGGAGAGAGAGAGAGAGGGAGAGAGAGATAGAGAGATTGATGAACTCTATCAGAAAGGAAAGTTGACTCTGGTTGGAAGTCTTTGGCCATGCTTTTAGTAGATGAGAATCTCAATCAAGCCCCACACCCACGCTCCACCAATTTGGCGATTCCTATATTTAGCCACATACCTTCCCCACTTCAACCCACCCAAAAGCTCTCCTGCTGTCTTTCCTTATTTGTATGTAAGATTTTTCATTTCTTTTCTTTCACTCACAGTACCCATCTCAAAAGCATTCTTGTAGTGCTCAATATTTAGATTAATTCATTTTTCTACCGTTCGCTTCACACAATCCCATGTATTCATTTATGTATATTCACTCATTTTTATGTGGTGCTTGAAGTTCAATTTTTTTGGGTTTTGTTTTCTGGATCTTTGTCTTGTCAGATACTATACAATTTCTTTTCTTTCTCTACACACAATACCATTTATAGTACTACCAAAACTTGCTTCTGTTGGTTCACTCAAAATATGTATGTTGTGTTTGTTGAAGATTTGAGCTTGATTTTTGGTGTTCTTGTGCTGGTTTTGTGTTTCTTGGAGTTAAGGCAGTGTTTGGAAGAAGATGGTGAGGGGGAAGACTCAGATGAAAAGAATAGAGAACCCCACAAACAGGCAGATTACTTTCTGCAAACGGAGAAATGGGATTCTGAAAAAGGCATTTGAGCTCTCTGTTCTTTGTGATGCTGAGGTTGCCCTAATCGTCTTCTCTCCTGCAGGAAAGCTCTATGAATTTGCCAGTTCAAGGTACCCCACGACTCATCTGTTAAGATTTTGAATTGATTCAATGCGCAAAATTTACTGTTACGCAAGTATTTAGGTACAAACTTTTCTCCAGTATAGGGTTTTTCTTGAAGGGGAGGCGCTCTCTCTCTCTCTCTCTCTCTCATTCTATCCTCCTTTCTTTTCTCTTTTTCCTTTTTCGTTCCTGGTATTTCTCGTTTTCGGTTTTCCCCAACAGAAACTTTCAGATCTGTGCGTTTTTTTGTTTCCTGCATCAACTGGTGTGCGGCATGGGTGGTGGGTGTGAGTTTGGGGCGGTGATGGCAGCTTTGGAGGGGTGGGGTGGGCGCTAGGATGGGGCGGTACTGGCAGCGGTGGCGGTGCAGCATAAGTGGTGGGGTGGAGCGATGATGGCAACGGTGGCGGTGGCCGAGGTGGTTGTGGACTTGGAGGTGTTAGGGTGAATTGGTGGCAGTGATGGGGGTGGGAGGCTGGTTCGGTGGTGGCTATGGGTTTTCGGTATGGTGGAGGCGGTGGTTTTTGAGGGTGTTTATGATGATCCGGTTAGGTTATCATTTGACGAAGGTGACATTTGGTCACCGCTGGGATTGCTGCTCCAGCTTTTTTGAGATCTGTTTCAACTTCGGCTTTGTTGTCTAGGGCCATGGTGGTGGCATGGCGTGTCTCTTTGTTGTTGATGTTGGGTTGTGGCGGTGGCACGGCGTGATCATTTACTGATGATGGCGGTGAGGCTGAGATCAATTGGACGGCTTCTGTTTGGGGTTTTTGTTTTTCTTTGTTTTCTTTTCTATTTGCCTTTGGTTGATTTCTCTGTCCTTTCTTCTGACCTGATGCACCAATTGTTAAATTTCTTTAATAAAATTGTTGCCATTAAAAAAAAAAAAAATTTAGGTACAAGATACTTGAGGGGTAAGTTATTTGGTTGCGGATACGAAGGATTTAGAAATGAATAGCATGTTTTTGGAAGGTTGATCATGGACAAGCCCCCCTTCTCCTCATGATGTTAGCATTTTTATAAACAAACCAAATATCAATCTCACCGCAGCTTTGTGTGCTACACTATTATCTTTTATCTGCTCCTTATTCTCTAATAGTTGTTTTATAGATGCTTGAGTGTTTTTATATGTGTATGTGTGTTAGTTTCGTTGCTCTAGCTATCCTTTTGATATCCTATTGGGAGTAGATATTTTGGTTGTTTTTTGGATTTTTTTCTACCCATCTCCCAATAAGGTTTGTCTTATGTACTCTATCCTTTATATAAATGCACTTTATATGAGTTTCGGTTTACCTCGTGTTAATTATAGCGGAGCAGACAAGAACGACGTGTTCTATGTTATGAGTGCTTGTGTGAACAATTCCCACAATAATATACTGCTAGAGTTAATGTACTTAGAGCATCTCCTACCCCTTGCTCATATTTTACTCAACTTTGAGTAAAACCTTCATTTCATATGATATATGAATCACTCCATTGGAGAAACCTAAATCCAAGCACAAATTTGAGTAAGATTTTCATTAACGGTATTTTTGTAAATTTGGGAGGGGAGAAATAGCCTTGAATATTTGAGTAAAAATCTGAGTCTAATTCAATTCGATATGGGTTTGAGTTAAGGAATGGAGTATACTTTAGGAAATTTTGCATAAATTTTGAATTTCAGTAAAGAAAAAGAGTAAGGAGTGGAGAGCTCTTATAGCCACAATCTACAACCAAGTGAGGGAGAAAACTGTTGCATATTTCCCTGGTTATGTTTATGGCTTTAACTTGGAAGGTTTAAAGGTTAAAACCTTTTGCATGTAGTTTCAGCAGTAAATGAGCCAAAAACATTTGGGTATTTACTCTTGCCATATGTTATTTGACAATCCTTGGAATTGCTGGTGCTATTGCTATAATATAACAGCAATGTTCAGGGTTCCAATTGTGAGGTATATGAAGTGCTATATGCTATAGGTATTCTTGGTACTATATTAGGCACAATTTTTACCTGTAGGTAAATTTTCCACGTCACCTTTTTCCTCCAAGCACATTGATTTTAGTCATCTCCCCCAATTGAACCTCTCTCCCCCCTCAGATTACTACCTTCATCCCCAAAATGTGTTTTTTTTGAAACGGGAATAAGATTTGATTAAACTTGACAAAGTGTACATCGAGGAAAAAAGGCCAAAACCAGCCAATAGCACGGAAAGGCACAAACCATCAAATCTAGTGAAAAACTGAATGATGGACAAAAAGGAAAAAAACAAAGGGGACAGAAACATATAATCGAAGGCCTAGAACAACACAATAGGAATTGGGCAAGGTCCCAAACTGCAAGATCTTCCAAAGGAAACAAGATACAACTGGCAGCTCCATGAGCCAAAAGCCAAACTCCTGGGAAATCTCCAAAGAAGCAACCTCAACACCAAAGCTCAAACAAACCCAACAACAGCAGCGACTATCAACCCTCAACAAAAAGTCTTGACCAACAAATGGAATCAAGACTACAAGATACAAAATATTGAGATACTAACTCCCATAACACTGGATAAGAGGTCACAAACACACATATGCTCCTGAAACATACCCAAACCAAGCCAATCCAACCCAAATAGAGAAACACCAGACCCACCAGAAAAACCTAAAAAATAGGACCCCTGAAAACCTTGGCTAAAACTAAACCAAACACAATTTTAGATAACCACAAAACCACAAGAGCCCACACATACAAACCTTTCTACCAAAAGACTCTTCAAACCCAAAAAGATCATGAGCACACCCATATAAAACCCACTTATACCCCCACCCCCAGAAAATCCAAAGAAACATTATCCCCAAATATCCCTATTACTGACTTAACAGATAATCATTGGAAATTTATCACTGAGGATTACTCCTTTGGAGGGGAGCAAATCTGTTCTCCAAAACTATCATCTTTTCTATATCCAAGACATCCTTGTTTGTAAAAGCAATCCCCAATGTTTCGCCTACCTTAGTAGTAGCATGAAGTTCGCTGAGAACCAGATCATGTTGCTGTCCCTGGGAAACAAAATTAAGTGTATTGTCATCCCCAAAATGTTTGTCCATCAATTTAAATGAAGACTAATAGAAAAACTACTTTTGTCAAAAATAGTTATTTTTTTCACAAATTAATAAGTATGAATGAGTTTTTTAATTTGTGACTCTTTTTGGAAAAAAAAAAATGAATTGCAAAAAGGTACTACATATTTTGTTTTGCCCAATTGAAAACACCAATATATATGATGACCAAGCAAATAAAGGAAAAGAAAAACGAAAGAAGAACGCCACATCTGAACTGCTAGACTTTATTCCACATCGCTCATCTAAGCCAACCAACTATGGTTTTTTTTTTAAAGAGCAAAGAAGGTTAATCTTTGGAAATACATTACAAAGTTTATAAGGATCCGAAGAGTGAGGCATCACAAACGGAGCAAGAGCAAGATAATAAGGTAAACTTGCACTCCGACAATCATATGCTGCCAAGATTTGAAAAGCAAAATAACCCAAACGAAAAGGTTGGCAAGAAGCCAATTGAAAACACCGCAAAAGCTCACCCCTTAGGCAACCAAAAAAATAAACAAAACCCAATACCTCACCAACAAAAAAAACATGGCTTAAAAATAAAACTCATCACCTCAACAACTAAAATCCAGGACCCTTTCTTCTTCACCTCTTCGACTAACATAGCTCTGTAACACGCTTTATCAATTTCTTACATTTGGGCAATCTTGCTAATGACTTTCCCTTCATCACTTTCATTACCAATTCCCAATAACGACTTCTTAAAATCCTATACTACTTTAGCCTCATTTAGAAACTTGGCTTGAGAACACACTACATCCAATTACTCTGTTTGAGCTATGTTACATGGATCCGTCATTTTGGTCGAAGTACTCGGTGTTGATGTGTCCGATATGCGTATCTATTTTGAGCACTCAGATCCTCTATTATCACGTGGACATGAAATAGCAAAAAACATATTTTTCTTACCCCCTTCCTGTTTACATACATTTTTTTAATATAATTTACGATACACAATAAAAAAAGTTATACAATATGTACTATCCCGTATCCACACCCAATTACGAGACCATATCCCAGTATCCTAAGATTTAAGTTTAGGAAGGTCTGATGCTTGGCCTCCCACCTGCACCCGATAATCATACTCAAGTCCATGTAACATAGCGTTTGGGTAATATTACTAATGATTTCTTTTTCATCACCATAGTAACCTACGTCTTTTTAATATCTTGAATCGCTTGAGCCTCATCTAGAAGGATTCTGTTCCTATTATTGATGCAGCTAGAAGAAATTGATAGAGAAATGGCGGCAGCAGCAGATCTGAATAGAGCCCCCTTTTGCTTCCTTTTATTCTTATTCTTCCCTCTCTTTAGGATATGTCCGAAAACTCCCTTAACTTCCTCCACTGTCTTTACCCTCCTCATCCCCTTTCTTCCAACTAATTTTCTTGTAGGAACTATTTACTTTTTTGCTGCATCAAAATTGGTTCGAGTCTCCCCTTTCGGAACAAGAATTGGCTCAATTGCTGGGTCAATACACCAATAATTTTGTGGTGGTTGGTTCAACTCCACATTCTCAACCACTATATTCAATCTAGATATATTAAGGCCCACATTAGAAGGTTCAGGCCTAAATCTAGATAATTCCACAACTTTTGGAAGCTCACCTTTTCCAAGACCCGATTTTTGCAAACCTTTTCCTTCATCCTCGATTGCCTTACCTTTTTCCTTCCCAGTGGCAGTGGCTGTTGGAAATTCATGAAATTTCGGAATGTTATGACAGGCCATGAAGTAAGAGAAAAACAAACCAACAAGCTAAAATCAAGGACACAAAGATTTATGTGGTTCCCCTCAAGCATGAAGCAAGAAGGTACTCTACGGGCGAAGAGTGAGAGAGGATTTACTACAACCAAGGAGCAAATTACAACAGAGCCGGCTATACTCGTCACTCCACAAATTGAAGCACCCTTGAATCCTAAAACAAAGAGATACCAAGAGCAATTGAGTATATACAACTCACCAATGATTAAAATCTCAACACTCTTGCATACACTCTAGAAAGACTTGCTTATAGAATACAACAGAGTATCTATATATAATAAACACAATCAAAGCATTGTCATAGAAGTCGAAACACAATAGGAAATCCTAAACACAGTATGAATTCTCCAAAAAAGGAAAATTCAATGCACATTCCTAACAATGTCCCCTTTTGACGTTAATTCTCTCAATTCAACATAGTGCAATCCCCTTGAAATTACCACTCTTCTCTGCCACTCCCAACGCGGGGGAAATCACCAATTGCAAGAACAAACAAGGCCCAAGCACGACTTCTTGACCTTGCAAACTCGACTCAGGAAACCTACCCACATGTGCCTCCAAATTTAGCCTCCATCTTCAACTGGGCACCTCCCACCCAATACACCCGTCAAGGATGCAAATGAAGATCCGCTCAAGCTCCATCCGGAGCTAAACACTGAACTCCACCACGGAGTTAATGGCCCAAACGAGCAACCGTCTTCAAATGGGCACCTCCCACCTAACGCATCCATTATTGATGTAACAGAAGACTTGCTCAAACTCCTCATAGAGTTAATATGCGAAATCCGCATACGCCAAATAGTTAAAACCGGATTATGAACCAAAATCTCCAAGGCGACACCCAACATGAAGCACTTAACAGCCTCCATAAAAGTATCCAAAAGGAGCATAACCAAAATATCCAATTTAACTCTTCAAAACAGTCTTTAATGGGCATTCCTCTGCCATTTGAAACACATAAAGGCTACTTCAGATACAACCGCAGTCTCCTCCTCAACCTCTTGAAGCACATCATTTGCTCCTCCTCCAACAAAAACTTGAATAATCCTTGTTGAACAAGCAAAACATGCGACTCCACAAGCCATAGATTGGCGCTGTTGCTTTACCCACCAACAAAAACTTGAATAATCCTTGTTGAACAAGCAAAACATGCGACTCCACAAGCCATAGATTGACATTGTTGCTTTACCCACCAAACTTGTCAACTCCATATCGAGCCATCATATTGCAAGCGACACGATCACGTAAAATAGAACACAACGGAAAACAAAAGCCTTGGATTAAAAATCCTAAGCTCTGATACCAGTTTGTTATGACAGGCAACGAAGTAAGAGAGAAACAAAACAAGAAGCAAAAATCAAGGACACAAAGATTTAAGTGGTTCCCCTCAAGCAAGAAGCAAGAAGGTACTCCATGGGCGAAGAGTGAGAGAGGATTCACTATAACCAAGGAACAAGATTACAACGGAGCCGGGTATACCTGTCACTCCACAAATTGAAGCACCCTTGAATCCCAAAACAAAGAGATACTAAGAGCAAATGAGTACCCTTAACTCACTAGAGATGAGAGCATTGAGGGATCAAGGTGGGATTATATCAATAACCTTCATAGGCTAGCTTTTTAATTCCTCGTTGATTTTATGTCTTTCCTTTATGTTTATTTAGTTAACTGCGGTTTCTGGTGAAATGAGGAACAACGTGGTGTGGCCGCTGCAGTATGTTGTGTACTGCATGTGGCGGCTGTTAATTACATCTGCAGGTCAACAGAGCTTCTGGCGATTGCCGGTGGGTTCTGCATCGAAACCTACTATTTTACTTGTTTTATTGTAATTTCTTCCATGATCCTTACCCCTATCCCTTTTTCTATTTTACTAGTTCTCAATCAAAGAACTAGAGGCCCACTTTTGGGTTGGGCAAAGAAGGGCACTTAACGCCTCCCTCTCGTCGTACCCTTGGCTTTTGAGCATGGAATCTCAATACGGTTTCTTGGTTTCTAAAATCAAGTGACGACTTTCAACACATAAGGTGCGCCGCAATGAGCACCATCGATAAACGGCATGCCGTAACAGGTGTCTGAAATAGTTTTGTAGACAAGACCATCCTATGTGCGAACTCACACCGCAACGGGCGGATATACACGCATACCTTCACGTGCATCCAGGTTGCACGTGAGGGGGAGTGTTATACTTTATCCCACATCGCTCCTCTAAGCCGCCCAAGCTTAGTTATTATAGTCTAGAGACTACTCCACCTATTGCCAATTGGTTTTATATTAGAATCTTCCGAAAAATCTAACATGAACAAAATGAAAAATAATAATTACGTCATATGGCTCATTTTGCCCCGTCAACTTTGCCAGAAAAAGATGACTCAATCCAATGACGAGTTGTTGGATGAGTTTGTTTAAAATGAAAGGAGGTAATGGTCAAAGAGCTAGGGAACCACTGGAGCAACTTTATTATAATATAATAATTGGGCAGTATTCATTGCTATATTAAATTTTCATAACTAACCAACACAGTAACATCTCTAAAAACAGATGTATTGTTACACCCCAGACTCATTTGATTCGTCCGGATTAAACAACCTTTTTTCCTCTCTCGAGTGCAAATACTCAGAGCCATACATACTCCACCAATTGTTATAATGTACTTATGGTTACTCACTTAATAGCGCTAAGGATAAGTCACATTACCATAGATGTGTTATCAAAAAGTCTTCTCTTTGTCCTCATGCCAATAAACTTTGTTTTTGATGCAGTAGCCATGGAGGAAGAATATTTTCGGCATTTTAAGCCTCGGGTGGCAAAATCGTAATTATGCCACTGTGGAATTTTGCGTTGGGCCCACTTGTGTTCGGACCCGAAACGGCCCAACGATCAAGACCCATAGCCTAGCGGCTATGGCGTGCGTCGTTTTTTCGGGCTTTCGTCGCTGTTTAGGGCTCCGAATGTCCAAATTTGCCGTTTAAGGAAAGATTTGACTTGTCAATTACTTGGGCAAGGAAAATCCGAATTAAGCTGCGCTTTTGGGAAACATTCTAGAATTTTCTCTAGTTTTTTATTTTGCTATTATTTTCGAATTTTCCATTTTTGGTAATTTTGCGTTTTTAATTGATTTGGCTTCCTTTTCGGAGCAAATCAAATAGGGTTTCCGGTTTCCTATATAATAAGTTGTAAGCCTTAAGGGCGAGACAGTTTTGGAGTATTATTGAATGATAAAAGAGTCTAGAGAGCGTTTTCTCTAAACTTTCTTGTTTGTGTTCGATTGTTGCACGTCTTTTCTGTAGTTCATAAGGCGCCCTGCATCAGTTTTGGACGCTTATACCTAGCAATGCCTCTTTACACCAAATCAATCATGATAATAGATGACATGCTAAAGTTGTTGACACAATCCGTCAACCTTATATCATAGTCAAAGAACGCAAAGGACATAAATGAACCATTCATTCACCTCCATTATTGGTCGAACAGTCACTTGTAGTATGATAAATGGGCTATAGCGGAGTTCTCCTTTCAGAAAGAGCATGGAAATTGACGGAGTTAGATTTTGAGGATAGTGATTTTGAACAATATGGGTGTTTTGCTTTTCTCTGCTTGGGCTCTTGTAGACTTGTTATTACCTCAAACTTTCGTGGCTTGAAAGGCCATAGTCCCTCTAAGAAACTAGCTGTCAAGGGTTATCTCCACATAGCTAGTTAGCAGGCTGAGGTCTAATTAGTAATTCTGCAAGTTTTATATATTGGAAGTATACTATTCGATCATGTTTATTCTCTCTTGTAATGTTTATCCATAGTATGCTATACTAAGAAGCACGGACACGTTTGCAGGCTTTACGTATCCGTGTCTGACACGTGTCAGTGACGGACACGACACGACACTCTCTGGACACGTGTAGGACATGCCTGAATAATGGTCTAATTTTTTTTCTTTGTATTTCTTTTATTCAAACACATTATAGATGTTCTCGGACATGGTGGAAAAACTATTAGAACATGCTAATGACACATAGAAGGTTAAAATCTAATTTTTAAAACTCGGCCATGAGTGAAGATTTCCACCGATGTATAGTTCATGTATAAATATATGCAGACTGCTAATTTATCTTCATTGTATTGTTTGTAAATTTGATAGAAAAGAAGATTTCGTCATTTATATTAATTCATTACATACCTCTATAATACAAATACATTTCATATTCAACGTGTCCCCGACATGTCCGTGCCCTAATTTTTGAAGAAATAACTTGTCCGCGTGTCTATATCGTGTCGTGTCTGTATCCAGTATCCTTGTCTGTGCTTCTTAGATGCTATATTATTTGTTTTGCCAATAAAAATATAAAGAAAAATAGATTGGTGGTGAGTTTAAATTTATATTGCAAATGGATATTTCTCTGTTGTAATTTTTCCTGATGAATTTCCCTCAACATCTGCATTTTAACATTATAATTGCCTCGGTCTACGTTTTACATAGAGGAAGCAGCTAGCTTAGTATTTTCATACTATTTTCAGATTAAGTTTTCAACAAGTTTTGGTGGCTTGCTGATAAAAACACATTTTTTGGTGGCATGAACTAAATTCCCAAAGTATTGTACCTTATCAATCTTAGCTCTACATGGTTATTGGCAGCTGGGATTCAAATGACTTTCGTAGCTGCTTAGGTGGGATTAGGAGGCATAAGTTGTAATGTTTTGAGATCTTCTGTTTTGTTTGTTTCGGTTTTCTTTTAAGCCGTTCAACTTATTTATTGGATGAGTTCTTTTGCTTGCTTGGGGGAGTTTATGCTTTGTTTCCCCCCCCCCCCCCCCCCCCCCCCCCCCCCCCCCCCCCTCTCGATGTAACCATACCGAGTTTCTCAACAAAATTTTCTTTGCTGATTAGAAAAGAAAATCTAGAGAGAAGGAAAATCGTATCTCCTAAATGAATGATATTCCACAAATCAATTGTGTCATTCGATACCATGAAAATTTTCCCCTGAATGCCTAAAACTGCCTTCCATGCCCAATTACGCTTCGCTAGCCTTTGTTGTTGTTCCTGGATCTTGTGATCCTTGTATTTCTTCTTGCTCAAGAATCTTGGGATGCTTTTTCATATGTATGTCACGGCCTTAAACACTCATTGCTTTTTCATATGTATACACGGCCTATTTTGTTTTGTGATTCTTGTTGTTGTAAGTAATTTTTGTTACATTAAATTTATGTTTTATTTTATTTCTTCAATTAGATGTAGAAGGGAACAATTATTCAATAATAACTGTAATATTTGTTCAAAATTTGGAATTCTCAGTACGCGGGAGACAATGGAGCGGTATCGGGAGCGCTGGAAAGATGTTCAAGTTGATCACACATTAGAGGAAAAAATCCTACAGGTAATGTCCCTCGTTTTTATTTTTTATTTTATCGGCAATAAAATTTTATTAGAACTCGACAAAGGGTACATTGGGGAAAAATCAAATACAAAGCACGAGGCAGAGTATAGGCTGGGAGAGAAAAAATCAGCGAAATGCTGAAACAGAACCAAAAAAAAAAAAAAGTCATTCCCAAGGGATCATTTGGCAATGGGGAGCACTAGGACAAAACACCTCCAATCCAGCAGTACCAAAAAAGGCCAGTCAGGAACCTTTGTGAGCTTGGGTCTTCAATTGAGCAAAACAGCAGAACCTGGGCCTTCATGGAATAGCATATCATCAAGAATTACAAGCAAAATCCGGATAGCATCTGGCCTACATCTTCAAGGGTACTCCTAGATACCCTCAGAAAATTCCCAAGACCATCTAGACAAAGCCCACTCGTTGGTCATGGTAGTACTAATTTAGGTAATTTGATATTCACATTTTTTATGTCAATTACAATTTTGCACTCTGAAATTACTTGTTTCTCACTTTTACTGCTTACCTTACAGTTTTTATTCGATTTGAGCCATCGAAAATGATATTTATCGATAAACTAGTTGGCCAAATAACATCCAAATTCTCAGGGAATGAAAATTCCTCATGGCACTAGAACTTTTTCCATATAGGGACTCAATTAAAGTATCACATCATCCCACGTTGTATTACCATTACACCTCGATTAAGTGCCACCTGATGTTTTCTGTTATAGAACCTGGCGGAAGTTTGCTTCTGAGGCCACATTAAAAAAAATGTGAAAGCTTGTCTATTTGCGAAAATCTAAATTTTAAGATCCAAAATGAAATGTGAGTTGCAACTTTGGGTTGTAAAGTGCTATGTATGTACATAAACTAATTAGTTTTTGTAATGCATATCTATGGTATAGTTTTTGTTTGTATTTCATTTATCATTCAAAAGTTTCTTATAGTACATCCATACGGTAACCACTAAAACTCTATATTTTTGCAAAGAAACTCTTGGAGGACCTATCTAAAAATAATGGGAATAGAATCCTTCTTAATGAGGCTCAAGCAGTTAAGGATATTGAGAGGACATTGGGCGTAGGCTTAGATGGTGATGAAGGGGTCGTCGCTAGTAAGTTTGCTCGAATAAAGGATATCGATGAAGAGTGTTCCAGGAACGAGGTTATCAATGGGGCGAATGCGATTTGGGAATTTGAAAAGATACTAGGAGTTAGTTTTGATGGCGATGAAGGGGAAGTAATTAGCAAGTATGCCCATATGGAAGAAATGGATGAAGGGCGTTATAGAGCCATGTTGGCCGAGGAGGGGAAGATGGAAGGATTAGTTTTCCATTGAGGTGTTGAGTTTTTTTGGGGGAGTTTTGTTGTGGTTAGGGAACTTTTTTTGGGGTGTTTTTTGTTGGCCTCTTGCCAACCTCTTGGTTTGGATTGTTTGGCCTTAGGGTCTCGAGAGGCAAATGATAGTTGTCGAGTGGGGTCCCAACAATGTTGGGATTCCTCTCCTCGTTTTGATATTCTCTCTTACTCCGTTTAATCTTGTATTTTCAATATTTGATTAATAAAATCCCTTTTGCTTTCAAAAATAAAAAATAAAAAAAATGTTATGTACGCAGAACTAGTCCAATGCACGTGAACCCCTTGTTAATTTATGAACCAATTGCATCGAACTTTTTCAGACTCAGTTGTGTCCGAATCTGTGTACATGGTCTCTCTCTCTCTCTTGTCCTTTTAATCTATTGTATCTTCTACATCTGAATAATAAAATATTTTTGTGCCGTTAAAAAAATAAATGTATGAACTTAACTCTCTTAACAGTTTTTCATTCTGAGCTGCAGCACTTGAAGGAGGATGCAGCAGAAATGACAAAGAAGATAGAGGCTATAGAAGTTGCCAGAAGGTTGGAATTAAGGCCTCATTAATTTGAACTTGTTTAGTTGTGAACTCATTCATACAAGTTTTATTTGATGAAATTCTGATATCTTAAATGGGAGCATGCGAATAATTAGGAGACTCTTGGGAGAAGGTCTAGAGTTATGCACCAATGAAGAACTGCAACAAATTGAACAACAGTTGGAGCGGAGCGTGAGCAAAGTTCGCTCTAGAAAGGTTCATTATATCAAGACTTCTAATTTTTCCCTGTCCTTTTGTTATCAGCTTTTCGGAACACTTTTTTCAAAATATATTTGGATCAACAAAAATCTCTTGTATGATTCATTTTATGTCCTATTCGGTAGTTTTGGCTCAAATGGTTTTGAGAATGTAAAAGTTGTGTTTGGTTAGATAGTTTAGTTTAGTTTTGATGATGTCAGCAGGCGTAATGAATGGAGAGAGATAGAGAGAGAAATGATGATGTCATCAAAACTAAAACTAAACTGGAAAACGAACAGGACCAAAGAGTTTTTTCAGACTTTTTTAAAAAATGGATTCTTCAGGGGAGAAAAAAAAAAAAAAAAAAAGCTTGAAAACATGTGTGCAAAATGAAAATGTTAACCAAATAATTTCATTTCTATGTGCTTGCACAAGATCATGAAAATGAGAAAAGAAAATGAAACCAAACAAGATATAATAATGTGAATTAATTTGTTGTCTGATTCATTTTACTCTTATTGATGATTCAGATGCAGGTTTTCAAGAAACAAGTTAATCAATTCAAAGAAAAGGTAATTATCACGGCTATTAATTCATTAGAGCCTTAGTGACACATGATTATAGTGAGGCTTTGTTTGGATCATGAAAATTGTGGGGAGATTTACCATTTATGGAAGATGTGAATTTAGAGAAAAATTGATCAAGAAAATACTGTAAAAGGTAATTTTATATTATTTGTGTTACTTGCTTTGTCATGACTTTACATATAAAAAATTTATATCCGAAATTTTCAATGGGCAATAACCTTATTTTTTTTTGTTGAGAATAATGGACTAATTGTTGGTGTGATATTTATTTATTTTTCCTGCATTTATTTTAGGAAAAATCGCTAGAAGCTGAAAATGCCACGCTGCGTGACAAGGTGATTCTCTTTCTCCTTTATTCAGGCTTTATTCCCTTATCTTTTTCCTAATGTAACCCTAAGGGTATGTTTGGTTAGGTAAAAGAATAGTAGGAATTTAATAGAAAGAAAAGGGGTTGCCAAGAAATTAAATGTATTTTCTCCCATGCATTTGACTAGGATGAAAACTTTACGCAAACATTTTCAAAAGTTCAAATTTACAGTCATGGATATATGCCATGAATTAACATGAAAATATTTTCATATTTCTCAGTAAGCAACTTTATTATTGGTACCAAAGAATTTTGCTTGCGCACGCTGGTCTTATGTGTATAACTTACTAGAGGTTTAGGTTTAGCCTCGAGAGTTAGTTCGATAAGTTGGTGGGTTTGCTCCCCACACAATTAATCGGAGTTCGATTTTGAGGTCA
This sequence comes from Vaccinium darrowii, assembly GCA_020921065.1. Lineage (NCBI taxonomy): Eukaryota > Viridiplantae > Streptophyta > Magnoliopsida > Ericales > Ericaceae > Vaccinium > Vaccinium darrowii. The sequence continues at coordinate 26,872,597 of CM037157.1, read as the reverse complement.
TCCCGCAATAAAATAATTTCTTATAAATCTCCCAGTCCTAGTATAGATGGCATGCCTTTTGACTAGACATGAGATGAAAATAATCGAAATGCGCGTAAGCTGGCTTGGACACACCCGGCCGTCAAAATAAAAAAATCATTAGAGTTTTGAATAAAATTTTGCAGTTGGGCATCAGAAATCAAGAACCAAGTGAAGAAATAGCAACGGTGGCATCAACAAATAGCAGAGAAGATTCAGATGTTGAGACTGAATTGTTCATTGGACAACCTCTGGGGAGAATCAAACCTACTCGGCCTCTCAAGTGTGAATCTCAACCTCTCTAATGTGTTTTTAGATTTATTAATGGTACTGTAATAACATTTGGATACTGGAATACTACTTGACGTGACACTCGCTGTGTTTGGTTCAGAGTTTTGAGAAGAATTTTTTGAGAAATATTTTTTAAAAGAGTTTTGGAGTTTTGACACAGCAGTGGGCCCCCCATTCAGCAGTCAACCGGTCCAATTCCTCTGTGCAAAACCCAGCAGTGGGCCCCCATTCAGCAGTCAATCGGTCCAATCCCTCTGTGCACAACCCAGCTGTCGCCCCCCCAGTCCAATAACGCCTCTCTCTCTGTCTCTGTCTCTGTGTAAAACTGCAGCTCTCTCTCTATCTCTGTGCAAAACTGGGCCCACTGGCCCAGCACTTTCAAACCAAAATTGAATCTGTCTCCTCCTGCAAAACTCAACCGAACAACACTCTTAAAAAATGTTTTCAAAAACAGGCTTCAGTTTGCATCCGAACAAGGTGACTGTATTAGGGCGAACGATGTTTTACGTGTCACATTAGATAATGTGGCAAGTATTCTTGCAAGTATCATGTCAAGTAGTATGTCTAAATGCAAACACCTGAATAAATATATCCATTGGTGCGCTAGTTAGAGCCTTTATTTTATTTAAAGAAATGTTAAGAGTAAAATGTTTAACAATTAGTTCGTGATCGTGGCTGTTTTTCTGCACTGCTAATTGCATGCTAAATTGCTAATTTTGACGTCTACTAAAGTGTAAGGTAACACTACAAGAAAAGACAGCATGTTCGGCAGTATTTTTGGACAGACTTCTAGCTTCGTGCAATTAATTAGATTGATCTCATTATTAATCAACGGAGGGCCAAATTTGAGCCAGAGCAAAATCCCCTATACATTGACCTAACATAGGATTTACTTAGCCACCAGAGTGTTTCTGTAACGCCCCACGTAGACCACTGGCCCAGTACCCTGATTTGGTCCACAAGCCACACCACATGGCCCAAAATACTTAAGTCCAAGGTACTAGTAGTAGCCCACATGGTTTGTTATATATCCAAGATAACTCATCTAAACAACTAATGTGGGACTAAACACCATCTAACCCCAAACTTGGGGTATCACAATCTTCCCCCCTTAGGGATGCAACGTCCTCGTTGCATCGTCCAGTCCCAGCAACCTCCCCTGGTGTCCGTGGTGGCAGAGCACATCCTACCCACCACTTGGACCAGGGCGGGGCTCTGATACCATTTGTAACGCCCCACATAGACCACTGGCCCAGTACCCTGATTTGGTCCACAAGCCACACCACATGACCCAAAATGTTTAAGCCCAAGGTACTAGTAGTAGCCCACATGGTTTGTTATATATCCAAGATAACTCATCTAAACAACCAATGTGGGACTAAACACCATCTAACCCCAAATCTGGGGTATCACAATAATTTGTAACGCCCCATGTAGACCACTAGCCCAGTACCTTGATTTGATCCACTAGCCACACCACATGACCCAAAATGCTTAAGCCCAAAGTACTAGTAGTAGTCCACATGGTTTGTTATATATCCAACATAACTCATATAAACAACCAATGTGTGACTAAACACCATCTAACCCAAAACCTGGGGTATCACAATCTTCCCCCCTTAAGGATGCAACGTCCTCGTTGCATCGTCCCGTCCCAGCAACCTCCCCTGGTGTCCGTGGTGGTAGAGCACATCCTACTCACCACTTGGACCAGGGCGGGGCTCTGATACCATTTGAAATGCCCAATGAAGACCACTAGCCCAGTACCCTGATTTGATCCACTAGCCACACCACATGGCCCAAAATGCTTAAGCCCAAGGTACTAGTAGTAGCCCACATGATTTGTTATATATCCAAGATAACTCATCTAAACAACCAATGTGAGACTAAACACCATCTAACCCCAAACCTGGGGTATCATAGTCTCATGGTTGTCACCGCTGAGCATTAACGGTGGTTTTTTGTAGGCTCAGGTTAGAAGTTGTAGTTCACGTCTAGATCCGAACTGGATGTCCGTATGAGATAACCAAATCAAGCATCAACAAACAAACAGTTCCCAACTTTATTCGGATCAGGAATTTATGGATAAACAAGTGAATTAAAAATAGGGAGAATTGATATTGGGTCCATTATAACTATTTCCTAACACTTCTAGTCCACCTAATATTATCCTAACACATTTAATCCACTCACACGTACCAATTACAAGAATACCCTCACTTAGGATACCCTAAGATCCTAGGGTACCCCAAAATCCTAGGGTACCTTACCCTAAAAACCTAGGGTACCCTACCCTAAGATCCTAGGATACCCTAAAATTCTAGGGTACCCTACCCTAAAAACCTAAGGCATCCTACCCTAAAATTCTAGGGATACCCTAAAACCCTAGGGTACTCTATCCTAAAATCCTAGGGTGTACCCTATAACAACTTACCTCATATCAAGAATCACCATATGTGGTTATCTACAAGAAGTGGTTATCTAGGCTCACAAGATGTGGTTATTTAGGCTGATGGTTTTTCCAATCTGATCCCTATAGCAACTGGCTCCATATCTGGAATCACCAGATGTGGTTATCTGGGCTCACAAGATGTGGTTATCTGGGCTGATGGCTTTTCCAATATGATCCCTATAGCAACTGACCCCATATTTGGAATCACCAGATGTGGTTATCTGGGCTCACAAGATGTGGTTATCTACAAGATGTGGTTATCTGCGCTGATGACTTTTTCAATCTGATCCTTATAGCAACTGGCCCTTATCTGGAATCACCAGATGTAGTTATCTGGGCTCACAAGATGTGGTTATCTGCACCGACGACTTTTCCAATCTATTCCCTATAGCAACAGGCCCATATCTGGAATCACCAGATAACCACCTCTTTTGATTCCAGATATGGATATCTACGCCAGTGACTTTTCCGGTGAACTCTCCGGCGCCGATGACTTTTCTGGCAAAGTCCAATTTTCGACGACTTTTTGACGCCAGTGAACTTTCCCGTCAGACTTCCGGCGCCGGTGACTTTCCAGCGAATATCCAGCGAGGGTGTATTATTTAGGCTGATGGTTTTTCCAATCTGAGGGTATATTTGTCTATTAAAAATAGAGAGTGGACCTTATACCTTAGAAAATTCAAAAAAATAGATTAGAGGTGTTATGGAAATATGAGGTGGACTAGAGATGTTACAAAAAGTTATAATGGACCTTAGAACAATTCTTTATTAAAAATATGTATCTATCGACCAGATACTGACTTCTCAAAACAATCTTAGTCTTAATTTACTTGTGTAGATCTTCTCGTGAATTTTTAATTCAAACAGAGTTTAAGAAAAAAATATGTACTCCACAATTTCTAACGTTTTTCTAAAAAAAAAATATGTACTCCACAATTTCTAACATTTTTCTAGGGCAAACTACCCTATGATTCAAGGGATTGAGGAGGGACCACCGTACGCTGAGTGGTCCCCTAACATACTAGACACCAACCCCCGGCAGTAAACACTCCCCAGTATCTAAAGGAAACCCTAAGAGCAAGTGAACAGATGACTCAAATTTTTTTCTAAAAAAAGAAGTGAACAGCACATATTTTTCATTTTACCAATCCATGTCTCCAACAATCCTCCCTATTTTTAATAAAATATAATATATGGGGGAGAAGTAAGAGAGAGACAAGAGAGAGAGAGAATAAAAAAAAGAAAAAAAAAAAAAGAAAGCTACGGCAAAGAGGGGAAGGGAGAGAGAGAATAAAAAAATGGGTAGGGAGTGAATAGTGCCTCCCTAAATGGGGGGGGGGGGGGGGTTTTAGGGAGGTACTATTCACTTTTGTATTTTAAGGAGGGGTTTAGGGAGTCTCTTGGAGGCTAGTTTTGGGGTTTGGCTCCCTAAAATAGGGATGGGAGGGGGATAGAGAGCATTGTTGGGGATGCTCTAAGACTCCAAGAAACTTGGAGCAATCACACGGTTGATATAATTGGAAGAATTTATTGTTCTTTCTAAAAAATGGCAAAAGATATTGGGTGCGAGGTCCACAACCAATTTTTTTTTACAAATTTGGCAAATGCCTATTCTTTTGTCAAAAAACAACAGTTTATCACAATGTTGCCATTTTATTTTTTATTTTTGCAAAATGACAAAATGACTTATGGATGTAGGCTTGTCCTTCTGGACATTAGCTATAGTTCCAACTGAACATTCTACACTGGTCGGGAGCCCTATGGTCATGCTCAAGGAGGGTTACTACGCTGGTTGCCCCTTTCACTCTTTTGCAGTTAAAAAAAAAAAGTCACACGATGTTTGAAGTGATCATTATGAAACTTCGTGTATGAGTAAAAATATAGGTGCACAGATGCAGTTTTTAATCCACAAAGGATTTTTTTATTGCTCGTGTTTACACCAAATTTGGCACAAAATCCTAATGAGGCCGAAAGGATTAATTTCGGGCCAAATTGAATTAAGTTGAGCTAATGGTACTTGTAAAAATTAATGGACCTGCATTAATTTTCTTTCCTTTTGCAAAGCCCACTTAATTTTTAAAAGATTTGGCCCATGGACTATGTTTATCCAGTTGTGTTTAAATGAGATTAAATCCCACGGCCCATGTTTTTAGGAGGAGGCAGATGAGGCTCTTTGATGGGTTAAAATTTAAAATATAAATTAAGGCCATTTAAAATAAATGAGTGGCCCTAATATATGCTATTTACACGTGTAAAATGGTAGATAGAGTTTGGAGAGTCATCTATCTCCATGCTCCTTAAACCTAACTGTTTCCTATTAAACCTATTCTCATACATGGGGAGGTGTTCTAGCAAGATACAACCATCCCATTACCCCTGAAAGAAGGAAGTGGGAACTGGGCGCTAAGGCCTTCTTCAGCTCTAAGGTGGAAGATTAACTTCCAATAACTGCTGTTATGGAGGGAAATTGCACAGCACAGGACACTTGGCAGGATCTTGTGGAGGCGGGAAAATGGCTAGGACGTGTGGCATCATCTCAGCAAGCAAGAAGTTGGTGCCAAGCATTCAATTTTCACACTTTGGAGCCTATAAAAACATTTTTCAAGACTTGAAAGGGTTTCACAGTCAATCAACCTCATGGTTAAAATCAGATCTCTCGACTTATCCAGCATAAAGACCCTCAATCCATTGAATCCTTTCAACTCCGTTGAAGCCACCAACTCCGTTGAGTTTATTTCCTTTATCGTTCTACAAATCTAGCCTAGTCTAGGTCTTGTTTTATGATTCCTTGTACCCCAACTTTATTAATCTTTATTAATATAAGTTGTATTTTATTTACTTTCTTGTTTTTCATTTTTCAGACTGTTGGAAAATTGTTAAAGTTCTTTACGATAAGGCAAACCATGCATGAACCATCTTTTGGCTCTATCCTCTGGGTCACAACGCAATTGCTACGTACGAAATCAAAAAAGGCACACATGCCTTCACATCATTTTGAACTGTATTGCACAGTCTTGCCATGCCTGTTACACAAATCGCTCAGGCTCTCGCGGTTTCATTTGACATTTTTGCGAGAAAACAGCTCGACAAAGAAGAAAACCCTGAAAAAGAAAAACCCGGCCCTAAAAGCAAAAAATCAAACGAAAAACAGCCAGAAACTTGCCCACTATAACCAGCAGACCTGATGACAAACCCCAAATCGACCCCAAACCAAAGCCAGAGAAAGAACCATTCCAAAGCTAGCAGCTCCCAGATAGGACCTCACAAGAAAAACAGCACCCACACCAAAGGATAATGTGATCTTTTTATCTTTTATTAATTTGGAACCAACCTAGTAATCATGCAAGTAAATAACAGGCCTTGAAAGTACTTTAAGAAAATAAAATTGAAGTTCAACTTTCTATGAATAATTTCGTCTTGACATGAATAAGTCTGATGTAATTAGTATTTGTGGAAGTGGAGAACAATTAATTTCTCAATACTTTGGAATTCTTGGCAGCGCACTTTTTTGACTAGGACACGTTAGCTATATATTCAAATCAAATTGCACGCACAAAAACACGACATGGTAACTCGAAAAATAAGCCGATCAAATTATGGTTGATAGGAGTTTGAAACAGAAATGTGATGACAACAAATACATGACATAATATACACCCTTATCTTAAACTAACATATCCAACCACCCTACGTACTCAAGTTTTAAAGTTTCTTTGGAATTTCAGTAGATTTTTCCTTATAAACAACAAAATTATATATTTAAGCTTGTCAACCCAACATTTTTCTGAAAAATTAAAAGCACACTCATATACGATTTCTTCCTGAAAAGTGTACTCCATTCTAAAGATTATATATGCAAATGCATCTATAAAAGAAAAAAAAAATCTAACGCTAAGTTTTATATTTTTCATGGATATGTATGCATATAGTTATATGCATTCCTGGTTATATGTGCCCATATGATTAATTGTATAAATTGTTTAAAATAACTATTTTGATAATTTTTAATAAGAATTATATAATTTATTTATTAGGGAAATTTTTTAAAAATCTAGGCCTACCATTTCTGCCCTATGAGAAAGGGTGGGTAGATGCTACTGCATCACATGATGTAATGGAAGTCTAGGCGTACGGGTTTTTTTTTATTTTTTTATTTATACTATACAATAGCATATTTCCAAAAATTTATTTTTTACCGGCATTTTTAAAAAAATTGCCGGGAATGCCACTTTTGCCAGCGGTAATTTAAAAAACCGTTGGTAAAAGTCGCTTTTCCGGCATTTATTTTACTGCCGGAAAAAGCCACTTTTTCAGGCATTAATTGTCCCGCCGGGAAAAAATTTGCCAGGAATGCCCATTTTTCTTGTAGTGATTGAAAAAGGCAAAAAATAAAGAGTTGAAAATGAAAATTTGAAAATAAGCCTCCTTAACACCCTTTTTTTGGTAATGAGGGGAGAGAAATAGATAGACACATGAGAGCAATAATTTGATTTAAAAAAAACTTATTAGGAGCCATGCGCGGGGAGAGAGAGAGAGAGAGACTGAGAGAGAGAGAGGTGGTTCTGAAAAGCCAAAGGGAACAAAATCGACTTTTGGCGAGGTTGTCTGACTATATGTTAGATGGAGCCTAAATGGGTTGTAATTAAAAATTTATTTTCTAGTACTATATTCTATTTTTATACTAATCAAACACCACAAAATTATGTATTATTTTTCTTTTCTTGCAATTTTTTTATTAGTTTCACTCTAATTGAACTGACTCTTTGAGAATGTTGCAAATGAAATATATCATTCGAAAAAGTAAATAAAGGAAAATGAAATTTACTTTTCTCTTAGGTTTCTTTTCACAAAGAGATTTCCACAAAAATGAGAATTTTTCATTGTAGGGATTATTTCCGCTGATAAACTTATGGTTGTGGGTCTTAAAAACATTTGTAATAATTGCACACAGAGAGCAAGTCGGACAAGTTATTCTTGCAAAATATGAATTTACAAAATGTTGTGTAGGACAAGAAAGGGGAAACTTTATTATTGATTTTGGAGCACCGCTAGTACTTCAATAGTCATTCTAACCAAGCAAACTCCAGCACCAAGAATGTGACTCCCATAACAATAGAAAAGGCCATTGGAGCACCATGCAACAGTGCTTCAAGAGTACTAAATAATCACTCCAACAAAAGGAACATTTGGTATAAAGTTTGGAAAGTAGTTTAAAGATGCTCTAAGAAAGTTAAAGAATTGGAGTTTGAGAAAAGATAGCAGCACTAACACTTGTACCAACAATTGCACAAACTTTTTTCGCACGGGACACGTGGGACTCACATGAGTGGTAGGTCGCACATATCCCATGTGAGAGAGTTTGTGTAATTGTTAATGCAAGTACTGTTAGTGTCTGTAACAAACCTATTGGATTTTTAGTACTCTTACCTTTTCTGTACAAGTACTAAACGGGCATTAGGGTTTGGGTTGTAAGGGAATATAAGGTGACATATATTCCAACAAAAAAAAATTTATAAGAGTTTCTGTGAAAATTAACTTATTTGGATATTTCAAAGAATTTGATCGATTTCTGTACGTGAATTCGATAGGAAAAAAATTGAATGATCGATCATGCCTTTACTAATACCCGAATGACCTAATTTTTTACATGGACCCATAAAAAATAATATTTTAAGCAAATTGAACGGTTCCGATCATTAGTGTGAGACCTTGAAATGAATTTCACAAAAAGTGATGTTTATTTGTTGTACACCAAATGGTGTATCCATAGTCCGGAAATATCGAGAGTTTTAAGTTCAATTGTCAAAAAAAAAAAAAAAGTGGGTGCATGCAAGCACCGCGCGGGTAAAATCAATTAAAGTATACATGACCTCCATCTGTGTTTGTTTGTTAAATTTCACTTTTTTACACCTCTTGAAAAATTGTACATATCTTTGAATATGAATCTCTAAAATATGTAATATGGATCTTATTGATAGATTTCAATTAGTTTCATTATACGAAATTTTCAAGATCATGAAACCTATTATAAAATAAAAGATATAGACAATATAAAACATGATATAAATACTGAAAATGGACCAGCAAACACTGACGGGCGGAGGATTAGCAATTATAACGCAGTTTTCCTTCTAACACCTGGGGAAAACACCTCATTGCAGATTTGGCATTTTTTGAGAGTTAGGCTATGTTTGGAACATGGGGAAGGAAAGGAAAAGGGAAGGAAAATAAAATGAGAGGAAAGTAAGAGGAAAGTGGGAGGAATGCCCTTATAGTGGACGAGACCGAGGATATTTCTAGGAGGAATGCCCTTATAGTGGACGAGATGGAGGAATTAGTGTTGGCTGGGAAAAGATATGGTCTTCACTTTCATGAAAACGATGGAGGGGCCTTGAGGAAGCTTATGCATTTGGAGCTGGAGGAGCAAAGACTTCAAACTCACAATCTCATCAATCTCTGATTGTGCTGTGTGTGGTTTTGGGTGGGTATGGGTCTTAGTGGGGGCTTTGTCTTGTTTGTTTGGCTTATTATTTTTTCCCTGTTGGTCTGCTTAGTTGGTGCTTAGTTGGATGCTCATGCTGTTACATTATGGAGTTGTGTGGTGCTTTGTTGCTTTATAGGGGGCTTTGTTTTGGTTGGGTTTCAAGCGTTGTGGTGTGGTCTTCGGGGTAGTCTTGATGGTTTCTTGCCATCTTTAGGTTTTTCTCTTCTCCTCTCTTTGTAATATTTTGTTGCCTTCAATGAAATATTTCTTCTTTGCCGAGCAAAAAAAAAAAGTGGGAGGAAAATTTTACTATTCACAAAACTTAATTTTTTTATTTTCCCTCCTCTTTCTCTACAAACCAAACAAGAAGAGGGAAAATTTTTCATTTTCCTTCCCTTTTCCTTTCTTTCCTTAGGTTCCAAACAGAGCCTTACACTTCTAACCATATTTTTATGTTACATTTCTTATTTACGCTATTTCTTCTCGTTCCTCTTCTCACTTTGAAAAAACAAGGGCCCCTCAGGCCTAAAGTTTTGGGAGTCTTTTTATGACCGCTTTTTATTGTTTTCTCTTAATTTTTATTCTTTGACTATAACTATTGATGAGAGGAATAAAAAATATATATAAAGACTACAACAAACACATTGTAGGCGAGATTTGATGAATTACATATCCCATCAGTGATGATAAGGCGAATCAATAGGGAAATATATAGGAGTATTTATCAATAGGGGAAATATGGAATCTCATTTTCAATTTCCATAATGTTCTCATCTTTAATGTAAGATCAAAAAGGTCAAAGCCTCGAAATATATTTTCACGCTGCGCACATTAGTCATCCTAGAATTTCAACTTCGACGGTTTGTAGCAAGTAACTTCAAACTTTCAATATGGGTCAAAGTGAGCAATGAGACACATACTGATACCAATATTTTGAAACCTGGACCGGAGGTCAAACCGGAGAAGGGACCGGGCGGACGGGTCACTGGTTCACCGCGGTCGAACCGCTATTGAACCGTGACGTCATAATTACGTCAAAATATATTAAAATATAAATAAATAAAGTAACAGTATACTTAGGGGAAGAAAGTTAGTTAAATAGCATAAAAATTGGAGTATGCTGCGAGTGATTTTCCCTCCTTTCCTCGATGTACCCCTATCGAGTTTTCAATAAAAAAAATTTGCTGATCAAAAAAAAAAAAAAATTGGCCAGTATGTTTTGTTCGAAAATACATTAGTTATGTTTGGAATTTTGAAGATTTAATACACACTGTTAAGTTCCACACGTGGTTCAAGAAGGAGAAGCATGGTGGGAGTGAAAAAGAAACTCTTGGAAGTAGTATAAGGTTATTGTACTGGGATTTTTTGTCCCACATCGCTGAAATAGCAAAGCAGGCAAGCCTTGGTAAGAAATTTAAAGAGATGTGCACGTCATGAGGCAAAAAGACCAGACGGTCCGGGTCCATTGACCCTCAGTCGGTTTAGCCGAGTGGGCGGTTTGATCGCGATTCGTCACTGGTTTTGACGAAATAGGCCGGTTTTCAAAAGAAAGTGGTTCGGTGGTCGGTCAAGACCGAACTTGTGTCCGGTTGACAGTTCTACCAGTTGGACCGGTTGGTCCGGTCCGGTCCGGTTTTTAAAACATTGATTGATACATGGGAATAGAAGGAATTTCTACAAACTAACATTTCTCTCAAAGAGGAGTGGCATGCAATAAGGTAGAGGTGGCAAATGGGTGGGTTGGGTTGGGTTTGTGTGAGTTATGGGTTGAATATGGTTAAGTTGAACATGGGTTGAAAGCAAAGGGGTTCAATATGGGTGGTGAAAAATTAGGGTTCCCTAATAATCTGTTAAATAAACAACCCTAATAGTATGAATGCGAATCAATAAGTTACCCAGCACAAATCACACAAGCAATCAAACAGATGAACGCACGATATACGTGGAAAACCCTTGAATGGGTAAAAACCACGGGAAGGAATCAAATCACTATAATCGTTGTGCAGTTACAGATATACCTATCCAAACGAAGTAAATCCTCACAACGTTCTAAGTATCACCTGCCGAGTCACACGTACACCGCACCCAGTGATCTTGATCACTAACGCCTTGAATCGCACAAGCCTTCCAATCCTTTGCCTTTCGAACTCTACGAAAGGGCTTAACCTAAAGAATGATGATGTTGATGTAAAATCCTCTCGAAGATTATTTGTTGGCTTAGATAATCAATCAATCTTTGAAGTTCTTCGAGATTCACAAACCCTAGCCGCCACAGATGTTTGGAGGTGGAAAATATGAGTGCTGGCCAAGTTGTCTACATAAAACCATAGCCAACGTTATATTTATAAGCTTCAAAATGTGCTTGAGTAGGTTCGGAGTTGCTCGAGCAAGTTACTAAAGGCAGCCCATTTGATTGATGTGTAGCTTGTATGCTGCTGGAGCAAGTTTCTTGAATTACATCAAAATAATGACCGCAATAAAAAGAATTACATATTGATTTCCTTCCACACCTAAACAGACACTCTAAATAATAAAATTACAACTCGATGTAAATGTGTGTTTTGTCAAACTAAATTGCCAAAACAAAGGAATTCGAAACTTGGTCCTTATGCTTGAAATGCTTGACCGACCGGGTGACTAAAAATAAGACGCGTCCCAAGCGTAGGACTCTCGACCGATGTAGCATAATATCCGGAAGTACCGGAGTCGAATCCACAGAGACGGACGAACGTGTGCAGGACTCAAAGATGACAGGTTCACAGTTTATCTTGGCTCTTAGGTAGCCACCCCTTGTTCAATGAAATTAATTTACTAACTAAATTACAAAACTAAATTAACTAAATATGAATTTAAAAGGAGAGTACAGCCGTGGGAACCCAACGTCCGCAACTAGTCTAACCAATGCTTACTCGGGCCACAATTATTCATTTTATTGATTTTAGAATAAGAAAAAGGATTCCTAACAAATGCGCACCACCTGTCACCAGATTCCGTGCGCATTCGAATTCCGGCGATGCCTGAGTTTTGTTTGTTAGAAGAGTTTTCGTCTCCTAAAATTGCTCAAAAATTATATTAATTCGATCCCGAGGTAAAACATTAATCACACTAGCCACGAAGCGCCTTCGCCCCGCAGCCGCACTCTATGAAACTACTCGCTCATAATTCTATTAAACGCAGCAATAATATTAACCCTAGATCTAAACATGCTTCAAACAATTGAAATAAATAAAACACGATACCAAATATTTGCAGCAAGAGAACGGATGCGAAGAACAAGAAATCAAAACTGAAAATCATGAAGAACTTGAATTAAACTTGAATCTGAAATAATCCTGAAAACAGCAGCCAAAGTTAAGAAAAATAAAACCTAAGTTATGAATGAATCGATCCCCTCTAATCTCGAGTTAAGAGGGTATTTATAGTAAAACAAATCGGAATCCTAAAACAAATTGGAATTGCGTCGCACGAAGATGAAAACGCCACCGTTACAAAGCCAGTTAAGGCCCGCGGTAGCGCTACACCAATTCCTTGGTAGCGCTACCGAACCCACTAAATCCATCTTGACCGTTGACCGATTGACCTTAGCGTTGACTGTTGACCTTAAGCGGCGCGGTAGCGCTACACCCATTTTGGTGTAGCGCTCCCAGAGGTTCTGTTCACTTTTCTCCCCTTTTTTTGCCACTCTTGAGCGCTCCGGAGAAATAGGGTAGCGCTCCCGACGTCATTTCTTCGTTTCTTTGAATAATTCCCTTGAACACTTAGTCTCCACGGCCTCTCATGCTCTGCAATCCAATCTTGGCGCTAAAACAGCCTTATTTTCCTGAAAATTAACAAAAACACAAAAACATACCAAAGCAACTCATCAAGTGAAAAATAGGGAATAAATTAGATAACAACGTGTTAAAACTACCCTATTGAGGCACTTATATCTACGATATTGCGTGCCTATCACCTTACAATCTCCTCCTTTGGCACATCCATGACAAAACATACTACAAAGGCAATCTATCCTATATGAACAAGTTATAGAAAGCCTGCAAAAAAAACTCAACATCCAAATATATTAGAACAGTAGGCAACCTACTCCCCCTTTCATCATTCTCCCCCTTTTTGACATGGAATGACAAAGGGCGAATAGGATAAACAATAAAGCAATAAATATGAACAAAGGAGAGCATTGAACAACTAAAGACCAAGAGAAACAGACAACTGAGATATTATTTAAGAGAGAAACGAACACTAGCACAGATAGCATGATGCCTAAACTCAATAGCAGACAAAGTACTAAAAGCACGCAAAGCTCAATAAAATATAATTAAACTCAATGCTAAAAGATTATAAAATTTTTGAAGATATGAGCATGAGAATGTTTTAGTGCAAGTATTATATCATGAGATGAGATCAACAAGACATCCAAACTTTAAGACACAACTTGATGCTAGAACACCATGCAAGGCAGAAGAAATACAACACACCATGATCAACGACATGTGAGGAAAGTGTGTGTGTGCATCCATGACCTAGATATCAGGTTAGCTCAATTTATGACTCATATTCTTAGGAACAATAGGAGTATCAAAATGACTCGCCCTCAAGAAGTCAAACCAAGCTAGGTCCTCAATGATTTTTTGTTGATAAATACTTGAAGAGCTCCCCTTCAACCTCTAATTTTTATTCTTTTTACAAAGTATTCTCTTTTACCCCACTCGCCGTTTGACATGATCGCCTGGACTGGATAGAGCCGAATGCAACCAGTTACTAAGCAAGTGGTCCAATACTAATACCACATTTTCCTTAAACTCCCATTTTTTTTATATAACCGCACCGATGGAAATAATTTTTCTTATTGTATTTTGCACTATCATCGGCGGCTTTCAAAGTACTAGGATTTTTGTCTTATAGGTAGCCCTTTCCTCAAGTCATTCATTCTCTCACTTCCAGAGGGAGAGATGGAGACAAAAAAAAAAAAAACAAACAAACAAATGGTGGTGGATGGATTTCAACATCACATTTGGAATTCTAACCACGGATCAATCTCAAAAAGAAATCACAAGATACAGACCAAGTTTATGAGGATTAAGACCCCTAATTGTCAACCATCCATAATAGCCATGAACAAGTGTAGGGAATGTCGGATACTCATGGTTTATTTGCATTCGAATGTTCTTGCAAGGAGAATACCAAAAAGAAGTGCAATAAAAATAAGGATGAACATGTTCATAAAGTCCAATGATATTCAACTACACACCAAAAACTATCATGCTCAATCCACACAACTACTAATAAATAGACATAAAATTTTGAATATTATTTTGATATAATAACAAAAATAAGATGACTATGAAACAAACTATAAAACTCCATAAATCTAGGTATTAAGATATGCATGCTGAATTAAACCTAGTTTATGGAACCGCGAACTAGCCTTAAAAGGCAAGGCCAACCTCTCGAAATGAACTATAGTCATCTAGTTAGTTAAGATCATCATCAACATCAGAGACCAAATCACTTTTACGAACCCAAATCTGTCTAGGTTTTCCCTTTTCAACACTAGTCTTTTTAGTAGTTATGGGTGTTGGATTTCTTGTAGTATAATTAGCAAGTGAATGGGTTCTTCGTCTAGGCTTTTGAAAATACTCCCTATGATTATTCATGTTGTGGTAACGGGGAGGAGTCCTATGACAGCCATGAAGAGAAAAACACTAAGGACGAATATGGCCTCTAATTCCACAATGATGGCAAGTGGGTACAAAATTATTATTACCATAAGAATGAGCTACATATGCATCATGTGAAGTGTATGACTCATGAAACGTTCTACAGTTCGGCCTAATATGGCCAATCATACCGCAATAGTGACAAGTAGGAACGAATTTAACAACAGGATTAAAAACTTGAGACTTAGCATTATTAATAACTTTAGTTTTTACCTCCTTGCATTTGGGATGTCCATGTGCCACTGTTGTCGTTTGTTTCTTTGGCGTGGGAGAATCGAGCTTGTTCTGTACGCCATTAGCATTCTTCTTCTTATCTTTATGATTAGTCCCTTCTTTCCCAATTGGTGGAGTTGAAGATGTCGCATGACAACCAAGCCCTGAACGATCGCTAGGATGCCGTTGGATGGAAAGTATATGATCCAACACTTGGGTCCCAGTCTTTGTATCATCGTCTAATTTTTCCTTCGACTTTGCACTAGTCAAGACCTTATTTTTCTCAAGAAGAAGCTCAATTTCTTTATTCCTCTCATCCCTCTCTTGAGTGCATTCATTCAAAGTAGATTCTAAACTCCTGACCTTATCAGAAAGTTTATCATTCACCTTCATCAATTTTTTACGAAAAACATGAAATTTGTTGTACTCCTATTTGATCCCATCCATGTCAGCACAGCTTTCTGCCTCACTATTATCTGTCTCAGAATCACTCGATTCGGAACGACCCTGAGGATTTGAGGAAACTCCGAAAGCCAAAAAGTTTCTATCATTATTTTCGTTGCCGTCCTGTTCTTCATTCGATTCATCAGAATCGCTATCATCCCACGTTTGAGCAACAAAAACCTTCTTTTTTCTTTTTGTTAGCACAATCTAAGGCATAATGACCAAAGCCATGACACTCGAAACACTATGGTCCCTCAGGTGGACCTTTTCCCTCCTCTTTAATTTTTTTAGAAAATTCTCCTTTTCCTTTATCATTTTTCTTTTTCATACTATTTTTAAATTGTTTGAAAAAAGCTTTCATCTCCTCAAAATCGACATCATTATCACTATCTGAACCTTTCTTATATTTTTTTGAGTACTTTTAAAAGCAATTGAAGACTCCGAATGTTTTACTTTAGGCTGAACAGGTTCAGATTGCAATAGG
Organism: Vaccinium darrowii; assembly: GCA_020921065.1. Classification (NCBI taxonomy): domain Eukaryota; kingdom Viridiplantae; phylum Streptophyta; class Magnoliopsida; order Ericales; family Ericaceae; genus Vaccinium; species Vaccinium darrowii. The sequence continues at coordinate 26,856,494 of CM037157.1, read as the reverse complement.
TCAGCCTCCTAAGTTTTGAGAATCCCAACTAGTTCTTGAACAGATTTTTCTTTTAATTTTCTCTTGCCCTCCAGCATAGTTACTTGAGTTTTAAATCTAGGAGGTAAATAGCGTAATATTTTTTTAATAATACGGAATGAAAGAATTGGCTCACCCAAGTTCTCACAGCTATTGACGATGGCGATGAACTTGGAATAAAATTGATTGAAGGTCTTTTCCTCCTGCATTCTGATGGTCTCAAACTCCGTAGTAAGCCTTTGCAGCTTAGACTGCTTAACCACGTATGTCCCCTCATGACAAGTAACCAGAGTGTCCCATGTCTCTTTCGCTATTTCACAGTTAGCTATTTTTCTATGCTCATTAATATCAACAGCAGAAAATAAAATATCAAGTGCACGGTTGTTAGCCTTAAGTAATGTTTTTCAGTGACTAATAACTCAAATTGGGATTTTTTAACCTGTTTGTCCTCTACAGTTTTCATGGGTCGAGTGTACCCCACAACACATGAATCCCAAATTTCTTCACCAGCTGATCTCATTATAGCCTTTATTCTAGATTTTCAATAATCAAAATTATCAGCATTAAGTATAGGCAAATTTCTAGACACGTGATTCATGTTCATACTCATGATGGATCTGCTCTAGGAAAATAAATCCTAACGGAAGGAGCAACACGCTCTGATACCAATTGAAAAATCAGGGTTCCCTAATAATCTGTTAAATAAACAACCCTAATAGTATGAATACGAATCAATAAGTTACAGCACAAATCACACAAGCAATCAAACAGATGAACGCACGATACACGCGGAAAACCCGTGAATGGGTAAAAATCACGGGAAGGAATCAAATCACTATAATTGTTGTGCAGTTACAGATATACCTATCCAAACAAAGTAAATTCTCACAACGTTCTAAGTATCACCTGCCGAGTCACACGTACACCTCAGCCAGTGATCTTGATCGCCAACGCCTTGAATCGAACAAGCCTTCCAATCCTTTGCCTTTCGAATTCTACAAAAGGGCTTAACCTAAAGAATGATGATGTTGATGTAAAATACTCTCGAAGATTATTTGTTGGCTTAGAGAATCAATCAATCTTTGAAGTTCTTCGAGATTCACAAACCCTAGCCGCCACAGATGTTTGGAGGTGGAAAATATGAGTGCTGGCCAAGTTGTCTACATAAAACCCTAGCCAACGTTATATTTATAAGCTTCAAAATGTGCTTGAGTAGGTTCGGAGTTGCTCGAGCAAGTTACTAAAGGCAGCTCATTTGCTTGATGTGTAGCTTGTATGTTGCTGGAGCAAGTTTCTTGAATTACATCAAAATAATGACCGCAATAAAAAGAATTACAGATTGATTTCCTTCCATACCTAAACAGACACTCTAAATAATAAAATTACAACTCGATGTAAATGTGTGTTTTGTCAAACGGAATTGCCAAAACAAAGGAATCTGAAACTTAGTCCTTACAGGTGGGTTGAATATGGGTTAAGCCAAACCCAATCCAACCCGACCCAACCCTTTTTTTTTTGAAGAGTATGCGCTTTTTAAAGAACTTCCTTTGCTGGAAAAAAAAAAAAAAACTACTCGACTACGATGACAACATTACAGTATGTCGTGTTTCAGAAGCCGTGTATACAAGTTTTCCTAGTAGATTTATAACGTTTGTACTCACTCTCTCTCTTTCTCTCTCTCTCTCTCTTTCTTCGCTGTGATTGTGACACTGGAGGAAGCTACATGGCGTGAAGGGTATTTTGGGAGCAATTTTTGGGTGCTGGGCGGGCACCACGTGACCATATCCAAGCACCCATCTTGATCGTTCAAAACACTTATAGATGATCCAAATTTAAAAAAGAAAAAGCAGAGAGAGAGAGAGAGAGAGAGAGAGAGAGAGAATAAATTTGAACCATCCAAAACATTTTCGAACGGTTGCATTGGGTGCTCGGGCACGGGCACGTGGTGAAAAAATAAATTTTATCCAACATGCAAGGTGGATTCATAGAACTCAGACAAAATAAGAGGACGAGGTAACCAATAAAAAAGATGGAAAATTATATAGGTACACCCACCACATGTGCACCCCAAATGCATACCACCCTGAGATGGCAAATGAGGAGAAGCCCATTAATGTGGGGCTTAACCAAAAAATGGGCCTCTCCTCATTTGCCACCTTAGGGTGGTGTGCATTTAGAGTGCACATGTGGTGTACCCATAGCATTAATGTTGAAAAAAGATTTCCAGTTGGACTTGTTTTAGAGCACATGATTGAAAAGAAGAAGGATGGGAATCGTTTTTCAAACAATTATCGAGAAGAGTGATTGACGATGTTATCGGGATTCAACCCATATTAAACTCATTTTCAACCCAATCCAACCCAAGTAAATATGGATTACTATGGATTCAACTCATATTATAATATGGATGGGTTGGGTTGGGTTATAAGTGAGCAGATTGGGTCAGGTTGCCAATTGTCATCTCTACAACAAAGATATATTTGTATAAGAGATGCTACACACACAACACACATACACAACACACTCACATACACAACACACATACACAACACACCCACTGGATATGTGAGTGTGTTGTGTATGTGTGTTGCGTGCGTAGCACTAATGTAATATTTGTATTTGGAATGAATCTACTAGGATACTGCTACAGAGACAACTCACACATGTGTAAGAAAGAAAAGTAAAAATCATGTAAATATCTGCTCTAAAGTGGACCAGCTCAGTTTTGACTTCAACTGTCTAAATCAAACGATATGCACCTTATAAAGGCATAATAATAATAATAGTAAATAAAGGCATAAGAATAATAATAATAATAATAATAAACTAGGAATACATGTTATGAGTGAGGTGATGTTTATCTGAATGCGGTCAAATTTCTTCTATACTTCTCTAACCCGATCGTATACCTGAAAAATTTAACAAAAATCCACCCCAATACCGGGTTCGAGTTGAATTGTCGTCCCCACAGTCAATATCAATGTCTACTTTCTCACCTTGGCAGAAGGCCTTTCTTCAACAAGTGTTCATAAGGACCATTTTCCGAACGAACGAGGGCTATGAATTCATTCCTGACCCGCGTTGTAATTATCCTTGGCTTCAGTTGGGCTAACTTTTAGGAGTCTTTTTTTATTGTTTTCTCTTAGTTTTTACTCCCTCCGGTTTTAGGGGTGTTCCACTAACAAAAAATAGATTTTTTCAAAAACCAAGACAGGTCATTCTTACAATACATCATATAGAAAACCGTAAAAAATCAGTTTATTTTAAAAACTGCCTTAGTGGAACACCTCATAAATAAGTGTCCAATTTCACTTTTTGACTTTGTTTTAAAATTGTCTATAATTTTTAACCTATAATGTATTATATACTTTTAAAAAGATTGCATTTTTAGAACTTTTAAGGCGAAAAACTAATAGCGTTAATTTAGGACTCTTAATTGAGATCGAATCCGCTCGGAAGGAACTTCGATCCTGCAACACCAGCAAACTGTTAGAGCACCTTTGCCCTAAATGGCAAAGGCCCTCCGATGCTTAAGTTAGTATGATTGTTTTGGAGGATAGATATGGACGAAATGCTTGTAATTGGTGAATTACAGCATACCTGTTACTCTAGGTCTTGTTCTGTATTTATAGCCGATCATTTGGTCATTATTCGATTTGTTTTCCTTGTTTGAGCCCTTCTTTGTATGGACTCTTTCTCGTTAGGGTTCGTCCCTATTTGTTAGTTGCATCTCTGTGATGCTGAATCCCTTATTCGAAGGAATACATACATGATAAGCTACCATGCTAGTCTGGAGTTCTTCCCATATTGGAGTCTTCATTCCGGTTATGGGATTTCTATCTTGCTACGATCGTGCATATCTTCGCATGCACAGTTGTCAAGGAATATTCCCCGAATATTCTTTTCCCGCCTTTATTTCGCAAGGCGCTCGGGCTTAAGATATATCTTCCAATGGTAGTTAACGGTGTGGGTCCTGACGAGCTCCTTCTTACTCGTTCGGATTAGGGTTGTGCCTATGTGGCTCGAGTTGGTGTTTGCCTGTGATTCGTGGTAGCCAAGCTGACGTGGCGCGTTCTCCGCACGTACGTAAGTCATTTTTAGGGTTTCTGGGAAACACTCCTCACAGAACTCATTGATTTTTATCAAACAAGATCCATATTATATATTTTTTGCATTATAGATTGAAAATCGACAACTTTCAAATCCAGTTGGAATAGTAACGTGGACACGTATTTAGGAACGAAGAGAGTATTAAATTTGAGAATAATTTTTGCATGACATTATTCGTCTCCTTGAGGGGACTAATAAAATTATATAAGTATGGACCAAAAATGAAAAAAGTTCATTTAAGATGATAAAAAAATTAGAAAAATTAGTGAGCTTTTTTAAATTTTGGGCTTTATGTTTATACTTTTCGGATTGATTTCGTTGATTTGAACAATGTAAATTAAAAATTCAGTAAAAAGTTAATAGAAAATAAAAATAAGACGGTGTCAAAAAAAAAATTCACAAAAAATTATGTTGGAGGGGTTCTTTTTTTGACAGTGAGAAGAAGAAATAGTTAAAAAGAAGAATGAAATAAAGAATGTAATTCCTAAAATGAAATATGTGAGAAGAAAAACTTGTGTTTACCTGGTAATTGAGTATATACGTGAAAATGCTACAATACACGCCCCTTATTTGATATATACCCCTACAAAAGTTATGATTTTTTTAATAGAAGTTATGAGACACACTAAAATGTTACGAATTATAAAAAAAATGTTATGAATCAAATATTGATGAAAAGTTACGAAAAACTAAAAAAATGTTACGATTATTAATGAAGTGACACAGTGTGGATCATAAAATAAATATATTTGGTATACACCTTTAATAGATGTGTATTGTAGCTATCCGGTGCGCGGTTTACCACAAATCGAAAAGAAAAAAATACTACTCCTACGGGAGTATTTATTTACTCCTTAACGGCGTGTTTGGATGCAGGATATGCACCCGGATATGAGAAGACCCGGATTACAAATCCTGGTCCCACTATCATCTCCTGCGTTTGGGTTGCAGTTCTTGGTCCCCGATATGTTTACTGTTTGGACTGGAAATCAGGGCTAGGGTTGATTTGCTAACGACTGGGGTACCCCCAATCGTTCACAAATCCGGGTGTATTTGTGGGTTTTTGGTACGATTCTACCCCTCCAAATCCAGCTTCTACCCGTCGTTGGGTTGTGTGGAATCAGTAGGGTTTCGTTTTTCGAGAGAGAAGGAAAAAGAGAGAAGAGAGAAAAAGAGAGAGGAAGTCGCCGGTGCCGCAACCGTGTGACTCCATTGCTGCTCATCTCGACTTCCTCTTCAAGCTGTTCACTGAGGTACGATGCTTACTCCATTGATAAGCTTCATTTGCGATATAGATCGATAATTTTTGGCCTATTTTGTGCGAGTTATGATGGGTTTCCATGGAAAATGTTGAATTTTTTGAAGCTTAATCTGGGTTTGTGCGACTTAATCTGGCTTTGTGCGAGTTCATCTGGGTTTCCATGGTGCTTGGTAAATAGATGTAATTATTGTGATTATAATCAAATTAATGCATTTTCTTTATTAAAATAATAAACTAGGGGCAATTAAGTCATTTGCCCTCTTATCCTATCAAATCCACCTTCTAAATCCACCTTCTCAAAATACCATCCAAACACCTCATATACAAATCCACCCTTCTTAGGAGGTGGGGCCACCCTTATTACAAATCCACCCTCATTACAAATCCACCTTCAAATCCGCCCTCATTACAAATCCACCCAAAATCAAATCCGGCATCCAAACGGGCCGTAAGAAGCTGTGAAAAAATGGGTGATTCGTACAAGGTCGACACGTCAACATCGTAATACGGCGGGCCAATAAGAAATCGAAAGGTTAAAGGTGATGATGTTGATGGTTTAGGGTGAAGACGATCTCAGTCCCACTTTGCCTCGCTTTTTTGGATCCGACAATCTTATCCAGCGGATAAAAACCGAGATCTTTGTGTGATTACGGGGGTGTTCCACTAGCAAAAAACTGTTTTTTCCAAAAACCGAGACAGGTCATTCTCTCACAATACATCACATAAAAAATCGTGACAAACTAATTTTTTCAAAAAACCATCTTAGTAGAACACCCCGTACATATCCAAAAAATACAATAAGAAGTTAGAATATCTTAGGCCATGTTCCACTAACTTGTTTTTTGGTTTTTTTTTAATTTTTAGTTTTACAAAAAAAAATTAACTAGTTCCACTAACTAGTTTTTTAGCTTTTTGATTTTTTGAGTTGTGTTACCAAATTAGCAAGCTACCCTTGTACCTAAAGGATAAGAGGTTTGAAGGGGGGGCAGATTCATAATTTTACATGATTAAAGTGGTTTGATTTTTTTTAGGTTAGTGGAATTAAGTGATTTTAAGAGGTTTTTTTGGACAAGCCTTTTATCTTCTTCAACATCATTGAAAATTAGTTCCTCTTTAACCTTCACTTTGTATTGAAGTGGCAATAAGAACTCTTCCCTTTTTCAATGACAGACATTGCTTAGTAGAATCATTAATTTTTGGAAGGATTCCGTGTTCCAAACATTAAGAGGCATCCCAATGGAATTTAGCCACATAAACCTTTTGGCAGTACCGGCTTAGACACAAATCCTATGAACCCTAGGATTTAGGCCCCAAAAAAAATTAACAATTTTAGGACCCCCAATTTGTTATGACCCCTACATATATATACTAGGCTCAATACAATTTTTGTGTAGCCCATCCATACAAAAAATGGCCCAATTTATCCATCGATAAGGATATGGTGAAGATGCTTGATTATGAAGACTTAATTAGTACGTTTGCCGCAAAAAGTGCGATACGACAAATGTTCAAATGGTAGATTTTGAAATATTGTAGTGGTTGTATATTTTTGGATAACTATAGTTTTTGCATTTGTAATGGTAAATCTTTTGTAATAGTTTTTATAAAGACTCTTTATTGGCCAATTTTTATATGCAAAATATAGGGTGGACCTTGTTTAATTAGTTCGATTTAAGCCCCGGAAATGTATGAGCCGGCTCTGCCTTTTGGTCATTGCTACTTCACTTTCCCAAGGCTTAATTTCACTGAACCACCTTTGCAAACATGTTTCTTTGATGATTGCATCCCTAGCCTCCGTAGTAACAAAAGTAAGAATAAATCTTCCCCCATGCTTCTAACCAATGTCTCCTTGATATTTTCCTTTTGAAGTTCTCCAATTAGATCATCCAACTCCATGTATTTATGTAACTTTGTCGCCACGCTTCTATAGAACCATCCATTAATAGATGGAATAAACTTTAAACTTTAGAAAGAGGGAAGCAAGGGATATAGTGACTCGACAATCCCAACAAATAACTATAGCGAATGGCTTCTTGGAGAGGGTGATGGCATGACTGCTCGACGCCAGAACTGGAGGTTTGCCTCGCCAGTTTGGTCTCGCCGGAGATATGGCATGATTGTGGAGATGCTTTTACAATGCCAAACTTGGTAAAGCATTTTCTCAACCAAGCCTCGCATGTGTCTTGTGGTAAGTTATAGATAAGGAAAATGCTAAAAGAAGCCCACTGGGCTTCTGGTAAGGTTTAAAAAGAGTATTGAAATGTGCTGAAGAGGTGGAAAACAGTAATGAAAAGGATCAAGTTGTTAAGGTGGAGAATGTGAAAGTGTATCTTTGTATTTTAGGCATATAAAATCGTATCAGAATTAAATAAGTTGTATCTTATATTTTAGGTATAGATTGCATAGATTAGTGTATATTCTGTATCTTCTATTTTAGGCATCGATTGTGTAGATTAGCATAGATTAGTGTAGTAGGATTTTCCTATTTAAAGGGCTTATTATCATTGTAATTCATCATTCAACTATAAAATCAGTTTTTTTCCCCTTCTCGAAGTTGTCATGGTATCAAAGCACAAGGTTTAGTCGAACCTTGGCTGTAACTCAGTCTGGCCCTAACTCAGTTCCTCTCCCTCTCTCTCTCTCTCTCTCCTACTACAAATCAAAACCCACCAGCGACACCATTCTCTCTCAAAACCAGCGACTACCAGACCACGTCAATGACCCTTGCTGACATTTCCCAGGCCACGTCAACGACCCTTGCCGACGTATCCCAAACCACGTCGGACCATCACCGGACCTTCACCGTCTTCAACAACCCTCACCGGAGCTCGTCAACCTTTGATGACCTTCCAATCATGCTTGCCGGACGTCAGAAACTTCCAAAGACTATCCAAATAGCCTTCTTTGGTGCTGTTGACTCTAGATCTATGAAACCCAATGTGTTTTAGACATTCGCCAATACCTCTGTTGGTCTCTAAACTTGTTCGGCATTTGTTCTGGTATTACTACGCTGCTACTTTTGTACTTTATACTGCTCCAATATCTGTTCTGACTCGGGTATTGCTCTTGCTCTGAAATCTATTTGGTATTGCTGTATTTGACTCCCTTTTTCTATTAGCATCATGTCTGGAGATAAAAAGCAGGCCATTAGTGTTCGTTTGACCTGAAACAACTACTGTCATGAAAAATTTTGTTGTTGGAAAGGGATTGTGGGGACACTTGGACGGTTCGACACCACAACCATTGTCTGATCCAAAGGGCAAAGAATATGATGCTGCTACTTTTGGGAAATGGACCATCAAAAACGTACAAATTCTTACTTGGTTTCATAACTCTGTAGAACCAAGTATTGAGATGAATTTTTTAAAGGATGACACATCCAAGAAAGTATGGGATTATTTGAAGGGTATGTATCTTGAATCTAACTTTACCAAATAATATGAACTTGAGTTATCTATTCGTAATGCTAGTCAGGGTGATAAGACTATTCAAGAATTTTATAACGAAATGACTAGTTATTGGGATCATTTAGCTTGTATGGAACCTGTTGCTTTACATTCACTTGATGAGCTTGTTGAGTATCATGAGAAACAGAGACTGGTCCAGTTCCTTATGCCTCTTCGAGCTCAGTTTAAGCCCCTTCGCGGAGCAATTCTATATCGTTCTCCTCAATCTTTTTATGGATGGGCTGTCCATGAACTTATTGCAGAAGAAATTATGTTCAAAGTGGCTAGTATGACTTCCCCCTCACAGTCTGTTTTTTGGTGCTCCACCAGCTTCAGTCCATTCGCCTTCAACATCTCTTTGTTGCCCACTCCAACATCACATCTTATTCAGTTTACGAATAAGCCAAAGTCCTAGTGGTCCTAGACACCCGTGGATAAGTGCAACTATTGTCACCAGAAAGAGGAAAAAAATTTGTTCACCCTCTTTTGGAGAGGGTGAACAAAACCCTCAACCTGATTGGTTGAAATGAGGAAATACAGCACAAGAGCATTTGGGGATGGTTGAGGTGAGGGAAGATATGTGGCTAAATAGAGCAATCGCCAAATGGGTTGATGCAGGGAGAAGCCTCCTTTTACGAAACTATTTGCAAGAATAAACTTGAACAAGTCTGAACAAGAGGTAATCCCTCTATGAACAAACGATAATTGAGTAAATACTCAATTTTTCATTAATCATAAACAACCAAATTTTAAGGTCACCCTACAACTTATTTTATACTAGAACTAGGACCAAAAAGGAAACAACAAAACAGAAAGCTGAAACCCGGTTAATAAAGGATTAAAGAAAAAAGGAAACATTAAACTAGGAAACTAATTACTCTAAGATCCCTAATTTCCTAATTCGAATAATCCTAGCAAGATATAGAAATAAATATTCCTACTACATTAAAACAAACTGGGAAAGTAAAATCTTAATTAAATAAAACACACCTACTAAAATACTAATATAAAATAATAAAATAAATTCATATATTTCTAAAATACTTCTAATATTGGTCTGCATCATGGGTGAAGTGAATGGCCAAAGACTTCACCAATCACGGTCAACTTCACCTCTCTGGCAGTGTTTACTCTCTCTCTCTCTCTCCCCCCACAAGAAGCCAACCACTGATAAAAGATGATTCTCCGATGAAAGGAAAAAAAAAAACCGAAGAGGAAGAAGAACAGATGATTCTGTTCAATATAAAAAAAAGAAATAAATAAATGAATGAATAAATACTACTAGTGAAAAGGATTCTTTTCCTTGTTTGGGTAACCTTTGTACACGGAACAAACCAAAAGAGAAAATTGGTCGAGTTGAAATGTTTAAAAAAACTTGACTTTTCTATTCTTCTATTTTTAGATAGTACAATATGAACTGAAAAAGACGAGAAATTTTTCAGTACCGAGCGGGTATTGTCCACGTGGTACTCACTCGGCAATCTCAGCTGTCCAAAATGTAATCCAATGGTCCGGAAGAGGAGAGAGAAAAAGAGGAGAGAGAGTGTCCGGGTGAGAGGAGAGAGAGGAAATCAATCTTGGCCGTCCAAAACACTTTTGGAAGGCCAAGATCGTGCTCGGCATGGCCACGTGGTACCCATTCGGTACCCAAATTTTTTTCGAAAAAGACTGGTTTAGGGAGCTAATATTCCGTAGTCTATTTCTAGTTTGGGGAATCACTTGCGGGCTATTAAAAAGAAATTGTGGACCTTAAAACCCCATTAGATTTTTATAGGTAGTATTTGTTTAACTATAGTAGATGATTATATCATCCTTCACATGTAGAATGACGAAAAAGATGATTCCACTTTGTGTGGTTGGTAGTTTTGAATAGAGGCGGAGCATAGGACCCGGCTCTCTTCAATCCTATTTTTGAGTATATTTTATATTTTTTTATACATATTCTTAAAAAAGTTATAAAATTTTGTTTATTCCGAAAACACTAGATTATAGTGAATTATACCGTGCAATAATGATATTGCATTTGTCGAATGATATGAGAACAACAATACTCGTGATTAATTTTTGGATTAATAAAAAATGTCTCATAAAAAGTCGAATGACAGGATTTAGTCCTGAAAACTTCAAACCAATTTTTTTTTCATAATTTAGCCCCCGACTTCGATTTTTTGCTCCGCCACTAGTTTTGAGATAAGTTTTGAAAATAATAGTATTGGATATGATTGCATAATTTTTTCATCTTCAGGCATAGTTTTCCAAAAGATTTTAGCAATCCAGTTACTAAAATCAACCATGATTTAGCAAATGAGTTCAGCAGCTGCTAAAATCAATTTTTTGAAATAAAAAAATGAAGTGGTTCCGTGTATCGTTTTTTGATTTTTTTCGCACAAAATTAGAGTACTCCTTGTGTACTTTAATTTGGTGTAAAAAAATTCAAAAAAAATAAACGAAACCACTTAATTTTATGATTTCAAATATCATAATTTTAGCACCTTCTGAACTTGGTTGCTAAAATCTTTTGAAAAATTATGCCTTGATCAGTCTAATTTTGCAACATTTTAACAAACTTTTTACTTTTTAAATAGAGATACGTGATATACATCTCACGTATGACGAAGCAGTAAAAAAAAAAAACACGGATGACGAAGCGGTAAAAAGAGGTTAACGAAAAAAATACAATAAATTATAAAATCTCCCGTCGTTAGTGTTAACCCCGCTCAGCACCCAAGTTTTTCTCGTGGAAAATGATGATTCGTACAACGTTATCGGGGGATTCGTACAACGTTAGAAAAAGGTCAACAACTACCGTACAATGCATTACACGACTGACCAATAAGAAATCGAAAGGTTAAAGGTCATGGTGTTGATGGTTTTGGGTGGAGACAATTTTTATACTACCACTCTCTTTTTTATTAAAAAAAGAAAAGGAAAATTCTACCTCCGGGCCATAAAAGTACTTTTCGACTAACAATAGAAAGAGTGTTAAAAAAAATTATTTTTGATCTGACAATTTTATCCCCCTCACGCGAAAGGAAAGACGCCCCACGCGTACCGTGCACAGGATTGAGAAGTTGAGAGCATCTCTCATCCAATTTTTTCATTTTGAAGATTTAAATAGATAAATAATTATATTTTTATCAAAAGTTTCATATAGAATTTCATTTTTAAAACTAACTAATAATGAGAGATACGTAATCCGAACGATATATCTAATTGAATTAATTGATCACTAGTAACAAAATCACACATCAAATAGTGGAGTACTATATAGTATCTCGTACTTTGTACAATTACAGTATCGAATGAGGGTTCATCCCAGGCTATTAAAAAATCATCACACTAAAAATGTTGTCATAGAATTTGATGATCATCTGGTCAAGTAAACAGGTCAATAAACCATATAATTGTCTATACATAGTCCAATAATAATTCTTGATCATGTTGTTTCTTAAATTTCATTCATTTCTTCAAAAAAACTTAATCTTCTCTTTGGAATATGTTAATGTTATAAAGGAGATTTTAAAAGAGATTTTATAAAGGAGATTTTCATTAGGCATCTTGTACCAATGTTACCATTATGATCCCATCCTATGAGATTTGAATCTTTATGATTCCACCCTGTAAATTGATTATCGGACCGTTCTGCCCCTATTAATTGATTCATTATCAGTATATGTATATACAACAATTCTATATTTCTTAAATACGCTTATAAGTAGTTACAATTCCTATTTCAATGGGATTTGGTTTCTATTTCAATGGGATTTCTTAATTATCAGATTATCACTTCCTATTTTAATGGGATTTGGTTTCTATAGTAACCCATAAGGCCGTAACCCATTTTTGGCGTTAATTCTCTCTCTCTCTCTCTCTCTCTCTCTCTCTCTCTCTCTCTCTCCACTATGGCGGCTTGCAAATCCTCTGACCGCCATGAAACCCAACCAAGCACGGTGGCGGTCCATGATTGAGGATGGCGTCATGGCGACAAAAAAGAACCCAACGGGTAACCCTTCAAGGGAACGAACCCGATGACAACAAAATCAATGTTAATGGCGATAGAAAAAGTGACCACAACGGTGGTTGGTGATATGATGCATTTTTTTTTATGGTGGTGGTGGGTTCCAGATCTTACTAATGGCGGTATTGTTTTTTCGGATTCAATGGTGGGTTTCCCCCCCCCCGATTCAATACTGGTGGTTTTATTTTGTGATAAAGTAAAAATGGTAAGTCAATAAACCATGTTTACATTCATACAATGATTATGGTTTATTAATTTTCCATGTCGGATTGGATTAATTTACCATGTCGGATTGGATTTGGTGTAACCTTTTGTTTTAAGGTTTCATTGTATCAGTTTCATGAAAAACATAGTCAATTTCATGGTAAATAGTTTCACCATGATAGGTGTTTTCAATAAACCATGTTCATCCTTTAAAAGATGGTTATTTTATACAGTGATTATGCTTTATTGATTTACCATGTTGGGTCGTTTGATATAAAATAGATGGTGTGATAGTGTAGTAGATAAAGTTGACTAGGTTTCATGGTGCATTTGTCACTCTATATTTTCTAAACATAAATTATGGTTAATTTGTTTACCATGTTAGGTGGATTCGATACAATAGATGGTGTGGTAGTGTAGCATATAAAGTTGACTACGTTTCATGAATTATGGTTAACATGGTTTATTGATTTTTCATAATTAACCATAATTAATATATGCAAATATACCTAGTCAATGCATGATTTTTTTTTTTTGGTCTTTTTTGTGTTTTTATATTTATTACATTTTCATTTTTTTCCCCTAGATTTTAGGTGTGAGAAGATTCCCAAACCAAACCAAGCCTTATGTCCCAATCAATTGGGGTCGGCTACATGAATCATTTTTCTCAATTGAGCTCTGCCAAGTGCGTTGTATGATTAAGGTTCATATCATAAGGTTCTAACGGGTCTTTTTATGTGCTGGCTGTCAGTTGCCTAACGCACAACCCTCCTCCTTTATCTGGGCTTGGGACCGGCTGAGATCCAAAGATAAGGCTTTAAAAACGTCACAGGCGGAGACGATTAGGAGAGAGAAATATAAGATTAGGAAAGAGAGAGAATTTTCAAGATAAGAGAGAGAGAGAGAGAGAGAGAGAGAGAGAGATTGTGATAAATTAGGAAAGATTAGGAGAGAGACATGTTAGGAAATTAGGAGAGAGAATTATTAGAAAAATCAGGAGAGAAATATTAGGAAAATTAGGAGAGAGAAAGGGCGTTTCTGGTTTATTTGAATTTCAAGATTGAATCATAATTATTCAAATCTCATAGGCTGAAATCATAATGATCTTTTTTGTACAGGATGCCTAATTAACTCTCATAGGATAGTATCACAGCTATCCAAATATATTGATCCCCTGGTCTCATTTTTTAGAGATATCACGAATATGTTTCCAAGGAGCAGATTGGGTGCCAGATTAGTTTTGGGGGTTTTACTTATGGAAGGTGGATAAATAGTGGGGTATTAGTTATGGAGGGTGGGCCGACAACAATGTGATGTTTTATGAAGTGTGGATAAATTAGTATTTGGTTTGGATGATTTTGTAAGAAGGGGGATTAAGTTTGGGTGAATAATGAAAACAACTGTCAAACGACTTGTTTGGCCCTGTGCATATCCAATTAGCTATGCATTTTTTTAATTAGATAAATCTAATAATTAATTTGTAATGCAAATCCAATAAATAATTAAGCAATAATATTTAATTGTAATTAATTTATAATAGTTTTTTATCATAAAAATTGATTTATAAAATATTTATTATTTTTTTTTGTATATAATTAGGCTATAAGATTTAATTTTTTTGAATATAATATATTTATAGCCAAAAAGCCAAAAATACTAAAGTATACTCCCTCCGTCCCTTTTTCAAGTGATACCTTTGGGAAATGTGTATTTTTGTGGACGTTAAAAAATGTACTTCCGTAGAATGTTTTAAATTTTTTTTTCGTACCAAATCAAAGTACTCAATGAGCACTTTAATTTGGTATAAAAAATTAAAAAATTATATAAAGAAATATGTTTTTTAAGGGTTTGAAATTGCACGTATTCGAATAGAGATCACTTAAAAAGGGACAGAGGGAGTATAATTTTTATAATTTTTTTATCGAATTAAAGATCTCTATTACTAGTTTAATTTGGTGCAAAAAAAGAAAAAAATTATGCGAGGAAGTGCTTTATTTTTTGATGCAAAGGATATTGCAAAGCAACTCAACAGGAAAAAAATGTAAAATATTAAACTATATAATTTTTCGAGTTTTTCTACATTGTATTAAAAAGAGACAGAGGGACTATAATTTTTATAATGGACCATGTTTCATACTCCCTCCATCGTACAAAATACATTACGGACCATGAAACATGGTGAATCAACTGACATGGTAAAACAATTAACCATGAAACTTGGAAGTTGCAAAAATTATGAAGATCACGAACAATTAAATCAGAAAAACAATATTGCTATTAGCAAGATTTGGAATCTACTGCCAATGTATAACATACGCCATAGTCAAGTGAATCTGTAACACCCCGATTTTCAGAAGCATTATTTAAAATACTTTTAAAAGATTTATTCAAAAGAGTTTCATTGATTAAGCAACAGAAATAACATAAGTGTCTTAATTCGATTACAAACATAAACATAGTACTTTGTTGGAAAATTTAGATTACATGTTCCAACACAAAAATAAGAAACTTTAGGGTTCTAGAGGTTTACGTTGAGATCTTGATCCCAATTCTCCTCCTACACCTGCTCGGTAGCAAATTCCTCTGTTCCATAGTAGGGTTCTTCTTCACCTACAATGCCTGGCGTAATATGCCGGGCCATAACAGCACCATGAGCGAATAATCACTCAATAGCTAACTCTTACCCACCAACCCTTACATTACAATTAACCACAGTTCATATATATTCAAAAGGAAGTGCAAAATTGAATAACATGTAAGTGATATATTTAACTAGCCTTTAGCTTACATTTTCTTCTAAGTTCTCAACCTAGAGAACAACCTCCCAAATAACCACGAAGTTTATGGCCATTTCGTGATTCAACTCCTCCTGGCTTGCCTTGACTGGGAGGCCAGATGAAAAGCCTAAGTTATCTACTTAGTCGGAATTCATCAAATGCCTCACAAGGATGAATTTCCCAGGGATTGACTGTACCATTGGGCGGGCCCACGAAGAACTGACTGTAACCTCAGGAGTATATAGTTGTGACTCGATCTATAATACAAATCACCCTTATATCACCAAATAATTCAATATGGAGTAATCACAAAATACCACAACTTAGGGTTCCGAATCTCTGTCAATCCATAATCACAATATCTCCATTTCCAAAATCATTGGCTGACTGCCATCCATCTCATCAAATATCATCCGAAATTCTTATTCAATTTTTCCATTAACTAAACGTCTATGTGAATTTTATACACGCACAACAAACCTGGGAACCTATTTGTCCGATCTAACAACCAACATTTTCATCTAAGCAAGCGATAAATAAATAAAGAACAAAATGATATGACAGTTGATAGCGTGCATGCCAAACCAAACCAAAACCAAACCAAACCAAGCCTTATGTCCCAATCAATTGGGGTCGGCTACATGAATCCTTTTTCTCCATTGAGCTCTGTCCAGTGCTGCTTCATCATTTAAACCTAGTATACTCAGATCTTTGCGTACTACCGCATCTAATGTCAATTTGGGTCTTCCCCTCCCTTGTGCGTTTCTACCCAAAGCTATCCTATCCACTCTCTTAACTACTGCATCCACTGGTCTACGATAGACATGCCCAAACCACCTTAGCCTATTTTCCCTTAACTTCTCCTCTATAGGTGCTACGCCTACCATCTCGCGAATTGTTTCATTTCTAATCCTATCTCGTCTAGTCTTACCACACATCCACCTCAACATCCTCATTTCCGCTACACTTATCTTGTTCACTTGCTGCTTCTTAATAGGCCAGCATTCTGTCCCGTAAAGCATCGCTGGTCTTATGGCAGTTCTATAAAATTTTCCTTTCAATTTTGTTGGTACCCTCTTGTCACACAGTACACCAGTAGCACTCCTCCACTTGAGCCACCCCACTTGGATCCTATGAGTCACATCAGTCGCAATCTCTCCATCTTGACTAATAATAGATCCTAAATACCTAAAATGGTCCCTCTTTGGTATCTCCTGATCTTGGATCCGCACTCTTTCCTCATACGTACTTCTGGTATCACTAAACTTGCAGACCATATACTCAGTTTTACTCCTACTTATCCGAAAGCCCTTAGACTCCAATGCTTCCCGCCAAATTTCTAATTTAGTGTTGACACCACTAGCCGTTTCATCTACAAGGACAATGTCATCTGCAAATAACATACACCATGGGATATCCTCCTGAATGTGCCTAGTCAATTCATCCATAACTAACGCGAAAAGGTACGGGCTCAAGGCAGACCCTTGGTGCAATCCTACTGTAATGGGAAATTCACTCGTTTCTCCTGCTGGTGATCTAATGGCAGTGACTGCCCCTTCATACATGTCTCTAACCACGTCAATATAGCCTCTGGTCACTCCCTTTCTCTCCAGAACCCACCATATAATGTCTCTAGGCACCCTATCATAGGCCTTTTCCAGGTCTATGAAAATCATATGGAGATCCTTCTTCGTTGACCTATGTCTTTCTACCAATCTCCTTAGTAAGTAAATAGCTTCCATAGTTGATCGTCCAGGCATGAACCCAAACTGTTTCTCCGACACCGTAGTCACCATCCTCAATCGATGCTCAATAACTCTTTCCCACAACTTCATCGTGGCTTTGAGTTTATTAAAACTCAGCACGTTAATTTAGTTTATCAAAGAAGGAACGTGAACAGTAAAGAAATTTAAGAGCTATGAACATTTAAGTTTCAAAATGCATTTCTAAATTATGGAAAATTCACAGATAGGATATTGCAAAGTATCTGAGTAGCTAATTAACTAACTTTTATGAAAAATAGAACTTCCTTTATTACCAATCTATTAAAGAACGAGTTTTAGGAAAAAGCTTCACAACCATAACTATTTATGGTTTATTAGTCTTTCTCATTAACGAGTTGTAGGGTGTGAGTACGTACACGACTTATGTTTTTATTGCCAAGATAAATAACCTACTCCTTACCATATGAAGTTTATGCGTCATTTTTCCGAAATCTCATAAAAAGAAAATAATAAAAGTATAGGAGGAGTTTGTTACTACATTTTACATAAACAAACACACAAAAAAAAATGTACTTGTTCCCACTCTTAATCACAGCCATTTTGGAATTAAAACATGCACAATGAAATAGTGGACACATGTTAATAAACCAACAATGCATCATGCATGCCACCACCTCTTCGGTAAACCTGATTTTTCTCTTTATACACTTGCCAACGTTTCAACCGTGAGAAACAATAATAAAACTGGGTTCGGTTTTGATGAACGGGTGCTTTTCTTTTCATTTTTAAACCATAGAAATAACTCATAAACATCATAATATACTTAGGGAAGGTGGAGAAAAGTTATACTACCTCTCCTTCGAAGTCTAAGCGTAAAAATGAAATTTTGGTGAAAATACGTGAATGGGAAAGATGACCGGAAGAGAGAGACACGGGGTGGCGTTGAGGTGAACGGTTGGAGCTTGGTGGCATGTGAGAAGGAGATTTGGAGTGTTTTGAGGGTGCTTGAGAGTATAGGAGAAGATTTGTGAATGTGGGAATGTGTATACTAAGACCCAACTTTCTCTCTCTCTCCTAAAAACTCCATTGATGCTCTAAGTTTTTCTTCCCTTTTGAGTTTACTCTGAGTGGGTTTAAAAGGCAGAGGTGAGAATGAGAGTTCTGGTGAAAATGTCGGATGAGAGAGGGGATAGAAATAGAGGATTGATTTTTTGTATAAACCAATAGATTAGGGGGGTGTTTAAGGGTCTAGTGGTTAATGGTAAGTGACCATGGTGGTTGTCTAAACCTCATTGGCTGAATTTGAACGTGTGTCAAAAATAGCCATGCATGGAATGACATGGGAGGATGAGATGATAGGCATAAAGAAAAAGGTGAGTTAGACCACAAATTGGTTAGGAGGCAATTCTGTTAATGAGGAACTAAATGGAATTTGGAACTAAATGGATTGTGTAATGGATGGTAACTGTACGTAGTATGTAAATATATACATCATTTGGGTTCATAGTGCGCACACGACACCCACTCATGCACTCACACGTTTGAATGCGTAGAAAATATACGAGATGACAACAAATAAAAAAATTAATTCAATTACGTGAAATGAAATTTCATGAATAAAAAAAAATGTTGTATAAAATTTCGGGCCATTACAATCTATCCCCCTTACAAGAATTTCGTCCTCGAAATTCGCTGATTGGATGAAATCAAAATAACTCTGAGTATAATATATATGGAAAAAAATTATTATTTTTGTTTTATAAATTCTATTTTCAAAAATACGAGCTATTACAGAATCAAACCAAAGAGTCACCAACACCGCCTTGGTTGCTTTTCTTGTCGCCGTCGAGATTGATTTGCCGTTGTCGGATTCGTTCTTTGTTGCTCGTTGGGTTTCTGTCACCTTACCCACTAAGTACGAGATACATCATAGCAAAGGATCGATTGGAGAAGACGACGACGATGACCGGATGTGAGGCAGCAACCGACGATGATCGGAGTTCAGGCAGCCAATCTGGAGAAAATAAACGACGTCGTCGCCGGGGAAGTATGCGAAACAGAGCAACTAGATCTGATATGAGAAGAATGAAAGAGGGAAACGGGTGGGAAGGAGAGGAAATAAAGGAGAACAGGAGGAAAAGAGGCTAGTCGGCGCTTGCTGCCGATGAAGACTATGTAAAGGGTAGGGGTGGGGCTATGGTTTCATGGTCTGCACGAACAAAAATGGGAAATGATGATTAAATAAGGAAATGATTGATTAGATAATTAAGGGAAATGATGATTTCCCCGGACTTGTTTTATTAGTGGAATATTATGAGTGATTGTTTCCTATTTGAATTGATTCTTCCTTAATGGTTGTAATTAACTCTTCTAAAATACATAATAGGGACACAATGGTCCAATTTCTATTTACAGGATGGAATCATAATGATTCAAATCCAATAGGGTGGAATCATAATGGAAATATTAGTTTAGGATGGCAAATTAAAATTCTCTAGATTAATTTGGTGCAAAAAAATAAAAAAATTATGCGAGGAAGTACTTTTTTTTTTAATCGGCGGAAGTACTTTTTTTTTTATCTGAAGGAATTTGCAAAGGGGATAGAACCGTAATTGACATATCTGGACTAAATATGGAGGCCTGCCCCTCCTAATATATTTGGACGGACAAAATTATGGAGGGTGCCCAAAATCCCTTCTAAACCATGGCAAGGGTGGGCCAGGGATTAATTAATCCGGGCCCAAGTTTTTAGAGGGTGCTAAGACTCTATAAAATCGGATCCTAACAAGAGTGACTTAGTGAAAGATGTTATAAATCTAAGCAAATAATAAAAGCACTTTGCATAAAAGTAAGACAAATATTGAACACAATATATATGTGCAATAGTTCTTCAAGAACTATTGGGATCGATCTTCCAGACCGATCTTATTCTCATTACCTTTCTGTATGATTCTTTTCTTTCTCTTCTCTTGTTCCTTTCTACTTTTCCAATCGCACAAAACTGAATGTTTTGGTTCAGTATATATATACTAAATATCACAAGCTATAATAAGTATGTATACTATTCCAACTACATTTTACTTGTGAAGTCTTCCAATTGCCTTTCATAATACAGACAACATTATTTCCACCGCCGGTGGAAACAAATGTTTCCTCCAAATCAATCACAGTGGTCCGTGTGATTGTGTAGTCAATGTGATTGTGTAGTACATAATCACACGGACCGCTGTGATTGATTTGGAGGAAACATTTGTTTCCATCGCCGGCGGAAATAACTCATTCTCTTCATAATAACTAGGTGGGTCTTCCACATTGGTTCATAAAACTCCCCCTCGGATGACCTCACACTGAGAATATGCCTCAGTAAAACCTTGTCGAGGAAAACCCAGTGGGAAAAACCTTTGACGACGGAAAAAGAGTACAGTATTCTTGTGTCACTTGAATGTATTTGGATTGCCTCATTAAAACCTTGTCAAAGGAAAACCCAGTGGAAAAAACCTTTGACGAAGGAAAAAGAGTACAATCTAGATGATGACATTATGTTACTTGCTCCCCCTCAATATTGCATAAAAAGCCATTGAGCCGATGCATTCCAATGTTGTGGATCAACCTTTTGAATGTTGATGTCGGCAACGCTTTGGTGAATAGATCCGCCAGATTATCACTTGAACGTATTTACTGAACATCAGTATCTCCACTCTTCTGAAGGTCATGTGTATAAAAGAACTTAGGAGAGATGTGTTTAGTTTTGTCGCCTTTAATGTAGCCTCCCTTTATCTGAGTTATACATGTAGCATTATCTTCATATAAAATAGTTGGGCTATCTTTGATTGATGATAATTCACTTCTTTCTCAAATGTGTTGGATCATAGACCTTAACCAAATGCATTCACGACTTGCCTAGTGAATTGCAAGAATCTTGGAATGATTAGATGAAGTAGCTGTCAATGTTTGCTTCACAGAGCGCCACAATATGGCAGTGTCACCATAAGTGAAAACATATCCTGTTTGTGATCGGGCTTTGTGTGAGTCTGACAAATAACCAGCATCAGCATATCCGATTAATTGTGTCTTTGAACAATTTGAGTAGAATAAACCCATGTCTGTCGTTCCTCGAAGATACCGTAATATATGTTTAATACCATTCCCATGTCGTCGAGTTGGAGCCAAGTTGTATCTTGCCAAAAAATTGCTGGGAAAAGCAATATCGGGGCTAGTGCAATTAGCAAGGTACATAAGAGCACCAATTTCTCTTAGATATGGAAATTCCGGACCCAGGGATTCTTCACCATCTTCTTGAGGACGATATGGGTCTTTGTTTACATCAAGTGAGCGAACAACCATAGGAGTGCTTAAGGGATGTGCTTTATCCATGTAAAAATGTTTTAAAACCTTTTTTGTATATGTTGATTGATGAACGAGGATTCGATTTGACAAATGCTCAATCTGCAAACCCAAGCAAAATTTAGTTTTGCCAAGATCTTTCATCTCGAATTCCTTTTTTAAGATAGTTTGCAGTTTTTGTCAGTTCTCCTGGAGTTCCTACAAGATTTAAGTTATCGACATATACAACAATAATAGCAAATCCAGAATTCGATCTCTTAATAAAAACACATGGACAAATAGAATTATTTTCATATCCTTCTTTAAGCAAATATTCACTAAGGCAGTTATACCACATGTGACCAGATTGTTTAAGACCATATAAAGATTTTTGTAGCTTGAGAGAGTAAACAACTCTGGGTTTTGAACTACATGCTTCAGGCATTTTGTATCCTTTAGGAATTTTCATGTATATGTCACTATCTAGTGATCCATACAGATATGCCGTAACAACATCTATCAGACGCATATCCAAACATTCATTTACTACCAAGCTTATCAAAAATCTAAACGTGATTGCATCCATTACCGGAGAGTATGTTTCTTCATAATCAATACTAGGTAGGGATGGCCATCTCGGCCGACCCGCCCCTATCCAACCCGTCTACTCCTCGAATGGGTAGGGAATTCGGGGATTTTTTCGGGGATCGGGTAGGGGATGGGGATTATGTTTTAAAAAATTCAGGGTCAGGTAGGGGATGGTATTGACAGTCCCCTACCCGATCCTCTCCCCGATCCCCGCCCCTCCTCGTTCTCCGCCCCTCCCCAACCCTCCCCGCATCCCCATACATTTATATTATAAGTTTATAAAACTTCTTTTCCCAGATAACTTAAATTAGGGACTTAGGGTTACCACCACACTTCACAGCCGCCCACTTCACATTCTGGGTCTATCCATCTCCTCTCCTTCTCATCTCTCAATAGTCAACTCTCACCCAAAACCCAGGTCCTCTCAAATCTCAACTAAATTAACATCCCAACTAAAAAAATACGTACCTCTTTAATACATATGACTAGTGCATGGATTTTTTGAACCCCAATTCCCCGTGGGGATCCCCGTTCCCCGCATCGGGGCGGGGATGGAGATTAAAATAAAATTCCCGGTGGGGATCGGGGAGGGGATGGGGATTGATATAGGTTCGGGGATCGGGGATGGAGGTAGTGGTATCCACCCTCTACCCTCCCCATGCCCATCCCTAATACCAGGTCTCTGCGAGAAACCTTGTGCAACGAGTCGTGCCTTATACCTCACGATCTCATTTTCCACATTTCGCTTGCACACAAATACCCATTTGCAGCCAACAGGCTGTACCTCTTCAGGGGTTTGAACCACTGGTCTGAATACTTGTTGTTTCGCAAGAGAACTCAATTCTGCTTGAATTGCTTCTTTCCATTTCGACCAATCCTTTCTACGTCGATATTCTTCGAGGGATTGTGGTTTAATTTCTTCATTACTTCTTGTAATGTTTCCATAATTACTTTTGGTAATGTCAAGAGCGACGTTAAATGAAAATACATCATTAACAATAATTTTTGTTCTATCCCATATTTCTCCATAGTTAATTGAGATCTCATTATTATCACGTACGTGTTCTTTTGGAGATATCTCTCCAAGAGATTTTTCTTCAAGAAATTCCTCTATAGGGGAGTTATTAGGAGAAATTTTGGGTGAATCAATTATATGCCCTTCTGGAGCTTTTCTATTCATAGGAATAGCCTCTGTAGAAGCACTAATATATTTTCCTTTAACATTCCTCTTCCGGGGAGCTTTATCTTTTGCACCGACAGGTCTTCCACGCTTCTATCGTGGCATAGACATTTTCGCTACATTCTCAGTGGATTGTCCTACAGGGACATCAATCCTTGATGGAGCATTAGCAACTGGAATGTGAGGCTGTCACTTTCTTTGTATCAGTAAAAGCATTTGGCAATTTATTTGCAATACCTTGCAAGTGAATGATCATTTGAACTTCTAGTTCACATTGCTTAGTGCGAGGATCAAGATAAGCTAACGAGGAGGTATTCCAAGTAATTTCCTCTTTTGCTTCTAGCCGTGGCTTTTCTCCCCCTAATGGTGGGAACATTATTTCATTAAAATGACAATCCTCAAAACGTGCTTTAAAGACATCACCTGTTACAGGTTTAAGATATCTAATAATTGACGGGGAGTCAAATCCAACATAAATACCAAGTCTACGTTGAGGACCCATTTTAGTGCGTTGGGGAGGTGCAATGAGAACATATACAGCACAACCAAAAACTCTAATATGAGAAATATTTGGTTGTTAACCAAGAACTAGTTGTGATGGTCAAAACTTATGATATGTTGTTTGTCTAACACGAACTAGAGATGTAGCATGTAATATGACATGTCCCCAACCAAAAATAGGGAGTTTTGTTTTTAATAGAAGAGGTCGAGCAATTAACTGTAGTCTTTTAATAAAAGATTCAGTTGAGCCATTCTGAGTATAAGTATGTACAACAGGGTGTTCAACATCTATACCAATGGACGTGAAATACTCATTAAATGACTAAGATGTAAACTCGCCAGGATTATCAAGGCGAATTACCTTGATTGGATGATCTGAGAACTGCACTCACAATCTGATTATTTGACTAAGAAACTTAGCAAATACATCATTTCGTGTAGATAGTAAACAAACATGTGACCATGTAGTTGAAGCATCTATTAATACCATGTAGTAACGAAATGGTCCAGATGATGGGTGTATGGGACCATGATAAGCCCCAAATGTTGTATATATCCGGGCTTATCTCGCTCAATTTTATCACACACACGTGCATTTTGTGCCTTTATATGATTGATTTTGCGCGAGTTGTGTTTTTGATGAGTTTCAGAAAATCGGAGCTAAAAGGCGCGTCCAAAGCTCCAAATAATCCCCGGTTGTATCCGGAAGTACCCAAGGTCCCGCAATGCCGTGGAGGACAATCGCCGAAGCTTAGAAGTCGATTCAAGAAGCTTTGGAAGGTTCAAGGAAGGCCCGGAACAAAGGAACAAGAAATCTAGAGTGATGAGCCTTGCGAAAATCTGACCAACCGATAGAAAAATGCTCATTTCTCTCAAGATACAAAGGCTATGAAGATGAGATCAATTGGGTTTGAAAGTAGACTCATAGAGCTTTCCAACGGTTCAAGAATCGCCTCATTCCGAGTTCGGACGAAGCCAGGGCGTGCTCGCGAAGTCGGGTAAAAAATCTGCCTGGACAAAACCCGCTGGTATTGATACGAGATCGCAGGGGTATTGATACCAGTTGAACAAGGAAAAAACAGAACCCGCTGGTATCAATACCCCGACGCGGGGGTATCAATACCCAGACGCTTCAGACAGATTTTTGGCCCGACTTCCCTTTTATCTTAGGGGCATTTTGGACCTTTTGTACACATTTTTGGGGGCTATAAAAGCCACCTAACATCAGATTATTAGGTATTCTTCATCTTCCACCTTCTCTCTCTACCTCCATTTTTGTTTTGCTCACTTGAGCTCCACCTTCTCTCTAGATTTTAGGATTTTCTCTTTGGATTCAAGGCTTTTGCCTTCACAAATGTTGTAAGTATTTCTCTTATCTATCTAAATCTTGTGTTTATTTTCATTTTCGTTATGTTTTCCTTAATCACGTTTTTCTCCTTTGTGTGTACTTTAAGCATGGTTGAGTAGTGTTTAGGCTTGGTTATGGGGTGAATATCACCCCATGACTTCGGTGTTTCAATGGCTTCTCACGTTTTTATGCTTATTGTGGGTTTGTAAATGGATTAATCACTCTATTTTCGGTCTAAACTTAGAGTTGTTAACCTCCTTGATTGGGTGTAGACAAATCACTTGGCACACACAATGCTTTGAGCTATGTCACTTTAGGTGTTCGACAAAATGTCTAAGAGAGTTTCTTTCCATTTACAAACCTCATTCTTGTGGTAAAGATTGGTTTTCATTGGGTGAGTTCAATTTTATGTATCAAAACTTAGTCTTGTTAACCTTTTTGATCTTGTGTAGGCAAGGGCTTGACTACTTGCCACACATGATGCTTAGAGCTATGTCATTCTAAGTGTTTGTAAAATTGCCTCAAAGAACTTATCCCATTGTTAAACCAATTTTCTAGAGTCAAAATGATTTTCATTGCTAAATCTTCCGAGTGAGAGCAAGTGACTTTGTCTCTCACTTGAGTTATAGTTGAGAGCCACTGAATATCCCTAGTCATGGGTGGTATGAACCTCTAGACCTTGCCACCTTTAATTTGTAGTTTAAAATTTCATTTTCAATCCCATTAGAGGTAGAGAGATTCCACCAAACAAAAATCACAACCAAAAGGTTGGCCGTCCTAACGCCGAAACCCCTACCGTAAAGTAAACCTCTCACTAGCCCCGAACCCTCCCTGTGGATTCGACCTCGGACTTCCGAGTTATTATGCTTTGCGACACCTGAACCCTACGCTTGGGAAACACCTTTAGCAATACAATATAAGGGCGCAAGCAGACCACAAATATCCCCTTGAATCCTTTGCTTGAATCCTTTGTAAAAAGGATGGAGATTCATTTACTACCTTTGTTAGTGGTGGCCGAATGATCAATTATCCTTGTGAACAAGCATCACAGGGGGATTCGCTTGGTAAAAGAATCTTCTGGTTCTTTAGTGGATGCCCATTTGAATTTTCTATAATTCGACGTATCATTATTGATCCTTGATGCCCAAGACGATCATGCCATAGCATAAATACTTTTTGGTTAGAACACTCCTGGTGCATCACTGCATGTGATTCAATAGATCTTATAGTCGTATAATATAACCCACTTGACAAAGCTGAAAACTTTTCTAATATCATTTTTTTACCAAACGTCATAGAAGTTATATAAAGATATTCTTTACTTCCTTCATTTTTGGTTTCAATATGATACCCATTATGACGGATATCTTTAAAACTTAACAGATTTCTTCTAGATCTGGTAGAATAGAAAGCATTGTCAATACATATATTTGTTCCATTAGGAAATATAATGTTAGCTCTTCCCGAGCCTTTAACAAGATCTGATGTACCTGATATTGTATTGACACTAGCCTTAGTCATAACTAAGTGCGTGAAATATTTTGTGTTCTGTGAGTTGTTGCATTATCTACTAAACAAGTATCTTCATCTTTCATCTTGGAAATATCAATAATATCCATGCAGCTACAAGGAGATACAACAAAAGTTTATAATTATAAAGTCTTCAACTTGATATTTCATAAGATTCAAACGATTACATAAATATTGCTACACACTTGCATAGAAAGAAACAAACACACTTGCATATTAAAAGAAAAAACACACTAGCACACTATTTAATAATAAATGCTAATTTAACCAGTGTGGTCTTTTCTATCACCAGTTAAGAAATCAAACATCTCATCTGAGTCAATAATATAGTCTTCTATATCAAGATAGGTATCATCAAAAGCCTCATCCTATTCTGCCAAACTCACTTCAATACCCTTTTCTTTCTCAACAGAGGTTTTGTAGAGGTCTTCCCAATATTTAGGCGTATGGCATGTACGCGACCAATGGCCCTTCAACCCACAACGAAAACATTTATCTTCATAATTCTTAGGAGGCTGGTTCTGGACTCCCTTCCCTTTTGCTTTGGATGGTTCTGGGTTATTATGCATCTTTTGATAGGAAGATGTGGCATATCTATGAGATGGCTCAGGGTGGTTGTTCCAATTTTGGTGAACTGATGGGGTATTCCTGGTTGAAGGTTTCTGTATGTTTCCCCCACGATTTTAATGATATTGATTTCTACCGCGTCCTTGAGCATATTGCTTGACCGTTCGGGTAACTAATAATTAACTCTAATTTCGTCCCAAGCGTAGGACAATCGACCGGTGTAGCACAATAAATCCGGAAGTACCAGAGTCGAACCACAGAGACGGTCTACGGTGTTGACCCAAACAATGCTAGATTCTATGTTTGCAAATGGCTCTCAGGTAGCCACCCCTTGTTCAGATGACTGATTTACTTAACTAAGTTGAACTGATTAAATTATTAGACTCTTAATTAAAACAGGAGGGCACAGCCGTGGGCACTACAGTGTCCGCAACTAGCCTAATCCACATTCACTCGGGCCACAATTATTTAATTAATAGGTTTAAAAATATGAAAAGAATCCCCAACAAATGCGCACCACTTGTCACCAATCACTGCGCGCATTTGGAATTGGCAATGCCCGGGTTTGTTCGTTAGAAAGGATTTCGTATTGAAAAACTGCGCATTAATTTGAATGATTCGGCACCGAGGTGGAACGCAAATTAGCCTAGCCACGGGACACCTTCGTCCCGCGGCCACACCCTATACGACTACTCACACATAATAAATTGAACGAATGGAAAAATTCTGGAAATAAACATGCTATTAAACTTAGAAATCAATTAACACAACAATTCGAGTCACAGAACGCGGACAAACTCCCGCGAATTGAGATTAAAGTAAAGAACAAGAAACGTTACCGAATCAAAGTACGAAACAGCGGAAAAACAACTCCAAAACTTCGATGAAAAACAACTCCGGAAGATGAAAACTCCAAAAGGAAAGCGGCTGCGAAAAGTTAAGAAAAATCTAGCAAAGTTCGAACCCTAATTCGGAGTAAAAACGAGGTATAAATACCCTCCCGAAGTCAACACACGTGGCAAAGTCAAACGCTGGCTTTTAAGACCCTCGGTATCGATACAGGAGAAGTCCTGTATCGATACCCGTGGGTTCTGTTTCCTGATGGGTGCTTGGGTATCGATACAGGACAATCCCTGTATCGATACCGAGCCTCTTAAGTTGACTTTTCAGCTTTTGGTTGTCCTTGCTTGGGTCCCACCGGATCTCAACATGCCCCACATCCTTAGGTCCAATCGCACGTTTTCTTCCACCCTGTTACCTACAAAACAAGCAAAGACAAGAAAAACCAAGGACACACCGCATCAAGTGGAAAATGGGATAAAACCGCGCCTCTAACGCGCTAATTTGCCCTACTTAGGCGCTTATATCTATGACATTGCGCGCCTATCACACCCCCCAACTTGAGCGTTGCTAGTCCCTAGGAACGAACGAAATATAACTAATGAAAAGAGAACTAGAAAACACCAACTGGGGTACGGTGGTTATGGCACCTGTAAAACAACCAATCATACATAGCAACACATATTCGCCTCTTAATATGCCCGTAACTCAACTGCATGCATGCTTTGACAGAAAACTGAACATGGTTAGCTTAGCTCCACATGCGCGAATAAATACTCCCACAAAGATAAACGCGTCACACAACTCACTAGATCACTCAACATCCCATATAAGCGCTTGGCGAGATGCGTGGGACCGAACAACTGGTTTCCACGAGTCAATCAAAGTCAACGCCTATCAAGAAATAACGCACAATACGTCCAAATATGATTGCACAAAGTAAGCAACATCATTATAAGTCATGCATAAGTGAGAGATAGAACACGTGCACACGATCGACTAAGGACTTTTTGGATTATATTGACCTTGGTCAAACAAGAAAAGGAACCGCAAAACCAGGTGACGGCCTATCGAAGCTCTAGGTTAACTACCCTACTGGCCGCACCTGTCATGTCTAAAACCTGTCAATGCGCCCATTGGCGCCACCCAAACCAAGTCCACAAAATAACAAAAAGAAAACAAACAATATCCATGCAAGTTATATTACAGACCCCAAATAAAAATAGAAATAAGTCTCCCATGAAATAACAAACCACCCAACATAAAATAACACCTCCTCATCCATACTACCTACCCTTAGCCAGCCCCATGCAACACAAGTGCCTCTACTCAATCCGACTCCTCCTCACTAGTTCTAAGTTATATCCGGGGTTTTGTTCGAACCAGAACGTCATACCTTGTTCCCCAATGGCTCGTATAGTGTCGTCACTCGGGAGAAACCCGTCCCGGATAATGTGACGCTCGTTCTTCACACCCCGTTGTTCAATAGAAGCCTCCCATTTCTCCCGCTCATCCCGGGCAATTTGATCCTTGGTCCTCCTTCCCCCGGTTGCTTGCTCTGGAGGAGCACTCGAAGAGGATGCCACTCCCTTGCCCTTAGCACTGGTGGAAGTCTTCCTAGGTGCCATGTTTAGAGGTTGGGTTTTTGGAAAGTTAGGGTTTTAGATCTGGAGAGATAAGGATTTTGGACGGGATTGGAGAGATATATGTGGTAGAGATGGAGAAAAGGAGCGTTTTGGTGAAGTTTGGTGGGATTTGGATGAGTTTTGGTGGAGTTATGGAGATTTGAAGGTGGTGGTTATGGTGGATTTCGTGGGTTAGGGTTAGAGAGAGAGAGTGAAGGTTGAAGAAGAAGATGGGGTGTGAGGGAGAATGACCGGCTGAGCCCTTAAAATTTGGCGTATGAGGGTCTCGGTATCGATACTAGCATTGTGCTGTATCGATACCCATGGGCTCTGTTCCGAATTGGGGCAACCGGTATCGATACAGCACTTTTGCTGTATCGATACCTACTAGCTTAACTTTTTTTTTTTTTTTTTTGAATGAGGTTAACGGTTATGGGTTTTGGTTTCCAAAACATGACACCTAATCCGACTTCTTCCAATATTGATCTCCCAACCACATTCCATAAAATTCCCCACAGCAGTACGGCACTCATGATGCACGGGCCTTGACTTCCCCCCCAACTTAAATCCAACCAAACACCGGTTTCCTAGGCTAGACACGGGAACTGACTCGGACTGGTTTAAGATGGGTCAAGGGGACTCGTATGTGGTTTAATCATGCAAGAATGCCTTGTTTCATCCCCTATGCACGTAATTTACTCTCGCAAATGCATGAAAAATAACTAGCCTCTTATTTGCAAAACAAAAGCCTACTATTTTATGCGATTGCAGAAATGAATACAAAGAACATGGGAATGCTATTCAGAGTACGCTATTATCAATGTGGGGACACCTATTCACATGCTTGACAATGCATCATGTTCAATCAAATAGCCAAATATATGCATGCATTCAAGTTAAACAGGCATACTAATCAGCTAAATCTCATACGCTCAAAGCATAACTACCGGATGCATAACAACCGTATCCCCAAAAACTACCTAGCAACGCAATAAAAGTACAAAGTACACCCTCCCCCCAACTAGAATCATGCTATGTCCCCATAGCATGGAGATAGAAAAATAGATAGAACAAGGGGAAGAACTGGACCTCCGGGTGGCAGCCAACCACCATGACCTCGGCCGATGTACGAGGAATTGCCGGTACGCTCACCATGCAACCTGCAAAACACGTCAGTCCAGCCCGGCACGTGGTATCCGGGCGTACACAGAGAAAAGAAAGAACAGAAAAGGAAAAATCAAAACACCACCACTTCCGTCACGTGAAAGACACGGGTACTACTTTTCTCCCTAATGGCTCACTTAAATTTGAGTAGAGAAGGTCATCATAACAATCCCGGGTAAGTCATGACTCAACAGGTTAAATCACCCAAGGTTTCTCCTTAAGGCAACCAGAGCCAATCGTCTTTTATGACTATCCGAGACACGGCAATAAGATTGTTAGAAACCCAGATACACAAATTTAAGGCTAGTAATTAGGCGGCTATACCGGACCATAAAATTATTATTTTTTTTTTTTTGTTTTTTTTTTTTTTTGTGACAGAAACAAACAAGAATGAACACAAATTACGAAAAATGAAGGAAAACTAATGAAAATCAGAAGTTGCCCTTACTAACCGGAGCTGGGTACACGATCCTTATTTAAACAGCGGCGTGCAAAGCTATAAAAACCCAAGTCAATGATGGGTACCCCTAATACTAGGGGCCGGGTCCACACTCAATTAAGAGCATGGTACGCGTGAGCTACCCGTCAAACCTGGCTGAAAAAGCCTAAGTAACAGGGTCGTCCGAATAAACAGGATCGACCAATTCCTCATCAGGTTCTCCCACTTCTAAAAATTCCAAAAACGGTTTCAGACGCTGCCCATTAACTTTGAACACAATCTCATCCTTAGAATCACGGACATCAACTGAACCATTCGGATGCACTTGCACCACGACATAGGGACCTTCCCAACGGGACCTCAATTTTCCGGGAAACAAATGGAGACGCGAATTATAGAGCAATACTTTCTGACCAACTCTAAAGGTTTTACGCTGAATATTCCTATCATGATACGCCTTAACCTTAGCCTTATAAATACTCGCATTCTCATACGCGTCATTCCTAAGCTCCTCAAGCTCACACAACTGTAATTTCCTATGCGCACCCACCACATCTAGACTCGAATTAATTTCCTGGAGGGCCCAATAGGCCTTCTTCTCTAACTCCACTGGTAGGTGGCAGGCCTTACCGAAAACAAGCCGGTAGGGTGAAGCACCCAACACGGTCTTATAAGCAGTGCGATAGGCCCACAACGCATTATTCAACCTGGTGGACCAATCCTTCCTAGTCACACCTACTGTTTTCTCCAAAATCCGCTTAATCTCTCGGTTAGCTAATTCGGCCTGCCCATTAGTTTGGGGGTGGTACGAAGTGGACACCTTGTGAGTGACTCTATACTCCCCCATTAGCTTTTCAAATGACCGACTGGTGAAGTGCGTGCCCTGATCAGAGATAATGGCGCGTGGCACGCCAAATCTCGACAAAATGTTGGACTTAAGAAACTCTAGCACGACTCGTGACTCCATCGACTTAGTGGGTATCGCCTCCACCCACTTGGACACATAGTCCACCGCTACCAAAATATACTCGTACCCATGCGACATAGGTAAAGGACCCATAAAGTCAATGCCCCAACAATCGAAAACCTCTAGCACAAGAATGGGCCGGAGGGGCATCTCCTGACGTGAAGACAATTTGCCAAGCCTTTGGCAACGGTCACATGACCTACAGAACGCATGAACAAGCTTAAACATATCCGGCCACCAAAAACCACACTGTAAAATCTTGGCGGTGGTCTTCTTCGCAGAGAAGTGACCACCACACACCTCGCTATGACAAAACTCTATAATCCCCTTTTGATTAGACTCGGGGACACATCTACGCACAATCTGGTCCGCACAGTATTTAAACAAATATGGGTCATCGAATATATACTGTTGGACACTCCTCAGAAATCGCTGCTTCTCCTGGGTAGACCAATGGGGAGGAATCTGCCCAGTTACCAAATAATTGGCAATATCAGCGTACCACGGGCACTCATTCGCGGCGAACAACTGCTCATCTGGAAAAGAATCTCTAATGGGAAGATTCGAGGTGGGGTCCTCGAATTCCAGACGAGACAGATGGTCAGCCACTACATTCTCTACCCCCTTTTTATCTTTTATAATCAGGTGAAATTCTTGCAGCAACAGAATCCACCGAATGAGGCGAGCTTTCGCGTCCTGCTTAGTCATTAAGTACTTGAGGGCCGCATGATCGGTAAAAACCGTGATCTGTGAACCCACTAGGTAGGACCGAAACTTATCTAGCGCAAACACCACCGCTAACAACTCCTTCTCGGTGGTGGTGTAGTTCATCTGCGCCTCATTTGAAGTCTTACTGGCATAATATATCACACACGGGTCTTTCCCTCTCCTCTGCCCTAAAACAGCTCCGATTGCATAGTCAGAAGCATCACACATCAACTCGAAGGGAAGACTCCAATCCGGGGACTGCACAATCGGCGGAGTTGTGAGACTCCGCTTTAACATCTGAAATGCCCCCTCACAGGCATCGGACCACACGAACGGTGTGTCCTTTGCCAACAACTGACACAACGGGCGGGAGATAGCACTAAAGTCTTTAATGAACCGCCGATAAAAACCAGCGTGTCCCAAAAATGAACGCACATCCTTAACAGACTTAGGTGTTGGGAGATTTCGGATTAAATCTATTTTGGCCTTGTCCACCTCAATACCCTTAGAGGACACAATGTGTCCCAACACGATCCCTTGGGTAACCATGAAGTGGCACTTCTCTCAATTAAGCACCAAGTGCTTCTCCTCACACCTCTGCAAAACCTTTCCCAAATTTTCGAGGCATCCATCGAATGAATCTCCGAAAACCGAAAAATCATCCATGAACACCTCTACTATCCTTTCCACCATATCGCTAAAAATTCCCATCATGCACCTGGAAAAGGTACCAGGCGCATTGCACAACCCAAAGGGCATGCGACGGTAAGCATAGGTGCCATATGGACAGGTGAAAGTGGTCTTTTCCTGATCCTCTAATGCGACCTCAATCTGGTTATACCCCGAATAACCATCCAAAAAGCAATAAAAAGTCCGACCCGCTACCCTCTTTAAAATCTGATCAATGAACGAAAGAGGAAAATGGTCTTTCCGGGTGCTCGCATTGAGCTTCCGGTAGTCTATGCAAACTCTCCATCCTGTGGGAACTCGGGTCGGCACTAAAACTCCCTCGTCGTTGGTTACGACGGTCACTCCTGCCTTCTTAGGCACTACTTGAACTGGGCTCACCCACTCACTATGGGCAACTGGGTATATGATCCCCGCATCTAACAACTTAAGCACCTCAGCCCGAACCACGTCTTTCATGTTGGGGTTAAGACGCCGCTGAGGTTGCCTAGAAGGCTTAACACTCTCCTCAAGAATAATGCGGTGTGTACACACCGTTGGGCTTATACCATGCAAATCCGCTATGGTCCAGCCAATCGCGCCCATGTGCTCTCTCAACAAACTAAGCAGTTTCCTCTCTTGATCTTCCTCGAGGGACGAAGAGATCACAACCGGATAGGTATCATTGCCTTTCAAAAAGGCATACTTAAGTGTGTCCGGTAGAGGCTTTAACTCTGGTTTAGGCGGCTGGATAGTTGACGGAAGAACCTTGGGCGGAGGGTCGCCCAACGGCTCAAACATAGGGCTATAGGTGACCCCACACAACTCTTCACACGACTCCTCAGCATCTAGCAATTCTAACAAGTTCACAACCTCTGCTGAGTCTAAAAATGATATTTCCTCGGAGGTAAGGGCAACTTCTAAGGGGTCCTTACTAACGTGTCAATCAGACACAACTCCTCACACTCCTCACCGTCATCCTCTAATGTACTGACACTGAACACATCCACCTCCATTCTCTCCTCACCGACAGATAACTGGACCTTGCCAGTTTTGCAGTTCATAACAGCGTTGGAGGTGGCTAGGAAAGGACGCTCTAAAATGATGGGAGTCTTCTCCAAAGCCTCACGACCGGGACTAATGTCTAGAACAATGAAATCAGCGGGGAATTGAAACTCCCCTACCCGGATCAACACATCCTCTACCACTCCCTTGGGCACTCTAATACTCTGATCAGCCAACTGTAGCGTGACTGGAGTCTCACTGAGGTCGCCTAGGCCCAATCTCAAGTATGCTGAATAAGGGAGCAGATTAACACTCGCTCCCAAATCTAACAATGCCTTGTCAAAGTTCTGACCTGCTATGGCTATGGGAATGGTGGGACACCCTGGATCCTTGCACTTGGTAGGAATCTCAGTCTGCAGAATGGAGCTCACTTGCTCCGTCAGAACCACGTTGTTCTGACTCTTACGCTTGGGTGTGCAAAGGTCCTTTAACACCTTAGCACACTGGGGAAAAGACTCTATAGCCTCCATTAGAGTAATAAGGAATTGCACCCTCTTAAAAAGGTCCAACATCTTGTGGTTCATACTCTGCTTAGGCTTCACCGCCAGCCTTTGGGGAAATGGAGCTAACGGTCGTGCTGGCGGTGGTGGAGTCGTGGGGTCTGCAGCTGCAGGCACCTCCACTTCAGGTGACTCCACTCTCTCATCTACTTCCTCTCGAGGCACCCCAACAGTATCGAAAATGACCTCAGGCTCAATAACTGGCTCCGGGGATGGAGCCTGTCGTAGTGTTGGCTGAATGGTCTTGTCAATGGTTTTCCCACTCCTCAGAATGGTAACTGCCTTAGCCTCTTCCTGAGTCTGCCCTTGAACATTTGGACCTGAAGGATTTTCCAAATAATGGGCACCTGCCTGACTACCCTGGGCCGGAAACCTACCCTTTTCCTGTTGCATCTGACTGATTACCGCAGTGAGTTGTGTCATTTGGGCCGTAAGGGCCCTAATTTGCTGCCTGGTATTAGTCTGAAATGTCAGCTGAGACTGCATTAAGAAATTCATGGAATCCTCAAAACGGGGTGGTGCAGTCTGCGTATAACCTGGGGGTGGCCCACGAGTGGATGGGCCTCCCCCTCTGCTTTGCTGTGATTGGTAGTTGTACGGAATGGCCTGGCCCTGCGGAGGCCTGGGTGCTTGGGACTGATGAAACTGTTGCGGCGGAGGTGGCGCAGGGAGTTGCGCTTGACCTCCACCTGTGGGTCTATGGTCTGACCACCCAAAGTTGGGGTGATCTCTCCACCCCTGGTTATATGTATTGGAATATGGGTCCCAATTCCTCACAGCATTTACCTCTTCCTGAGTACTCTGATTTGCTCCCTTAGCAGCTAAAAATCCGGGGCATGCAGTTGCAATGTGCCCCTTACACTCGCACCACACGCAGACTTCCTCTATACTGACCTCATGCACTGGGCGAGTCTGCCTAACCTCTAATTCCTCTAGTTTCTGCGCCATCTTCTCAACCTGGGCCTGGAGTCACTGGTCACGTATGGTAACGGGGATAACATTGGACCCAGAAGGTCCGGACCGATCAAAATCAGAGGGTTCTAACGCCCTCTGTCTGTCTGCCAGGTCATCTAGAAAGTCCCAACCCTCATCCGCAGTTTTGGACAAGAAGTCGTCCCCTTTACATGAATACTCTATGTGCTGGATTGTCTCAGCGTTGAGACCCAGGTGAAAGAATTCGACCAACTGTATCTTCTCAAAACCAGGGTGTGGCATTCTTAGGAGCAAATCTTTGAACCGCTCCCATGCCTTCACAAAAGACTCTCCCCTATCTTGCCTAAAGCCTTGGATTTGGCGCCTTAAACTATTAGTTTTAGCCTCAGAAAAATATTTCCTGTAAAACGCGTCACGCACATGCGCCCATGTGGTGAAGGACTGAGGCTTTTGCATTCTGAACCATCTAAGTGCGCCATCTTTTAAAGTTGCCTCAAACAACTTGAGGCAGGCATTGTCATATTGGGTAGTAGACGCCAGGTTGCGCACTAACCCCTCAAACGTCCGCACATGTTCGTACGGATCATCAGACTCTCTCCCATAGAAGTTAGGGAGCCTATTCAAGACACCAGGTTTTACAGTGAAGGCATTGCGTGCCTCCTGTGTCTCTCGAGGGAACACAATCGGCCCGGGAGGAGTGGTCCTCTCGGGATTCAAGTGCTGCCTCAACGACGGTTGTTGAACTACCTGCTGGTCTCCCATTTCAAAAGATTCTGGTTCGGAAACTGACTCTAACTCTGACTCTGACTGATAAATCGGATTGTTGAAATTGGCTGACCCGATAGGTAAATCTATGTAGAGTCCACTAATGGGAATGGACTCCGACCGACTCTCTACTGACTCAGACGCAGAATTTGAAGACTCGGACTGACTCGACCTGTTCTCTATCCTAACCAAGCGGTTAGTACAATCACGGTAAAAGAGAGGGTCAGGCTTACGTACGACTTGCTTATCTCTACCTATGATGACTCAACTAAAAATTTAACAAACACAAACTAACACCATTTGAACACACGTCACCGTCCCCGGCAACGGCGCCAGAAATGCTTGACCATTCGGGTAACTAATAATTAACTCTAATTTCGTCCCAAGCGTAGGACAATCGACCGGTGTAGCACAATAAATCCGGAAGTACCGGAGTCGAACCACAGAGACGGTCTACGGTGTTGACCCAAACAATGCTAGATTCTATGTTTGCAAATGGCTCTCAGGTAGCCACCCCTTGTTCAGATGACTGATTTACTTAACTAAATTGAACTGATTAAATTATTAGACTCTTAATTAAAACAGGAGGGCACAGCCGTGGGCACTACAGTGTCCGCAACTAGCCTAATCCACATTCACTCGGGCCACAATTATTTAATTAATAGGTTTAAAAATATGAAAAGAATCCCCAACAAATGCGCACCACTTGTCACCAATCACTGCGCGCATTTGGAATTGGCAATGCCCGGGTTTGTTCGTTAGAAAGGATTTCGTATTGAAAAACTGCGCATTAATTTGAATGATTCGGCACCGAGGTGGAACGCAAATTAGCCTAGCCACGGGACACCTTCGTCCCGCGGCCACACCCTATACGACTACTCACACATAATAAATTGAACGAATGGAAAAATTCTGGAAATAAACATGCTATTAAACTTAGAAATCAATTAACACAACAATTCGAGACACAGAACGCGGACAAACTCCTGCGAACTGAGATTAAAGTAAAGAACAAGAAACGTTACCGAATCAAAGTACGAAACAGCGGAAAAACAACTCCAAAACTTCGATGAAAAACAACTCCGGAAGATGAAAAATCCAAAAGGAAAGCGGCTGCGAAAAGTTAAGAAAAATCTAGCAAAGTTCGAACCCTAATTCGGAGTAAAAACGAGGTATAAATACCCTCCCGAAGTCAACACACGTGGCAAAGTCAAACGCTGGCTTTTAAGACCCTCGGTATCGATACAGGAGAAGTCCTGTATCGATACCCGTGGGTTCTGTTTCCTGATGGGTGCTTGGGTATCGATACAGGACAATCCCTGTATCGATACCGAGCCTCTTAAGTTGACTTTTCAGCTTTTGGTTGTCCTTGCTTGGGTCCCACCGGATCTCAACATGCCCCACATCCTTAGGTCCAATCGCACGTTTTCTTCCACCCTGTTACCTACAAAACAAGCAAAGACAAGAAAAACCAAGGACACACCGCATCAAGTGGAAAATGGGATAAAACCGCGCCTCTAACGCGCTAATTTGCCCTACTTAGGCGCTTATATCTATGACATTGCGCGCCTATCACATATCCACAATTGTATCCATGTCGGCGATTTTGAAAAGAAACCCTATTTGCCTTAGGTACAAGCATCGCACCAGTCGGGCAAATTTTGTATTTTTTAGTAAAACTTGATTGTTTTGCTTAGCCACCATAAGACAAGAAATCAGTTCAGAAAACTTTGTAAATTTATTTGCTCTATACTGCTCTTGAAGAAGCAAGTCATTGGCATGAAAAGTTGTATAAGTTTTTTTTAAAAGTTCCTTTTCGGTAATTGTGTCTCCACACAATCGTAGAGTTGAAACAATTCTAAACAGAGCTGAACAATATTCTTGAACAAATTTAAAATCATGTATTCTTATATGTGACCAATCAAAACGTGCTACTGGAAGTATCACAGTTTTTTGATGTTCAAATCTGTCTTTTAGATATTGCCATAAAACCTTTGGGTTTCTCACCGTTCGGTACTCGGATTTCAAATCCTCATGGATATGACGACGGATAAAAACCATAGCCTTGGCTGTATCTTCCAAAGATGTGAAATTGTTCTCCTCAATAGTGTGGCCAAGACTCATCCCATCTAGGTGGATCTCAATATCCTGAACCCATGATAAATAATTGTTGCCCGAGATATGAAGAGCAGTAAATTCCAGATTTTTTATGTTCGACATTTTCTATAAAATAAGAAATATGTCTTTAGATAAAATTTTAATAAGAATTAACCAAGTCAATAACATATGTTTAATAAAAGAACTGAGGTTTAAACAGCAATAAAATTAAAAAGGGCTAAAATGTAATGATCACAACTCCGCGGACTAAATAATGATTTCTTAAGTCTCAAGAGAGATAAGTGTAATATGTATAAAGAAAAGTCAAATATTGAGACTTTAACAGAATATGAACCATTCAAAAAATTTCTTTTATTCTTTGAGCCAGACTGATTGATATGAAGAGAAAAACAGATCCTTCCACAATAATTATCTGACAATCACATATGCAACTGTAAATAGAATTATTTTTTTTACATAAAATAATAAACATATCTTGTCTACAATTTACACTACTCATAATAATAATGAAGTAATGTTCCTTAATTAAACAAGTAATTTTAGCCCGTGATATTTTTCTCATAAGTAAAAGTACTAAGAGATTTGTGCACGGGTCAAATAAATAAATTATATAACAACCTGCACAGTACATACAAAAATTATAGTCTGTATAAATATAAAAATATGGTAACATAAAAGTAACCGCTGGGGTTAGCCTGGTGGCCAAACTCATTGCCCTCCCTTAAAGAGGTCACAGGTTCGAGACGGGTCGGTGGATTCTTAACTGAAGACCCGCTAACTCTCGTCACCTTTTTTTAATTTTTTTTATAGGTTTTTACCGACAATTTTTTTACCATGATTCTTATAAAAACAGTATACATGGATAAAATGAAATTAATAATAAAAACAAACTGATAACTAATTATTTCAGAAAAATACTTCGAGTATGTTGTAATAGAATACTTCAGGTATCCATTTTTTTTTCTTGGAATAGGATACTACAAGTATCTTTCAAATATAAATACTTCAGGTATTTTTACTTCAAGTATTAGGGGTACACTACTTCTGGTAGGACACCCTTTCTGGTTAGAGTTTCGTGCTGATAACGTGTTATAAAACTAAGCAAATAATAAAAGCACTTTGCATAAAAGTAAGACAAATATTGAACACAATATATATGTGGAATAGTTCTTCAAGAACTATTGGGATCGATCTTCCAGACCGATCTTATTCTCATTGCCTTTCTGTATGATTCTTTTCTTTCTCTTCTCTTGTTCCTTTCTACTTTTCCAATCGTACAAAATTAAACATTTTGGTT
Organism: Vaccinium darrowii; assembly: GCA_020921065.1. Taxonomy (NCBI): domain Eukaryota; kingdom Viridiplantae; phylum Streptophyta; class Magnoliopsida; order Ericales; family Ericaceae; genus Vaccinium; species Vaccinium darrowii. The sequence goes on along the minus strand of CM037157.1, from coordinate 26,815,812 downwards.
CAATATATATATAGACTAAATATCACAAGCTATAATAAGTACGTAACTATTCCAACTACATTTTGCCTGTGAAGTCTTCCAATTGCCTTTCATAATAACTAGGTGGGTCATCCACATTGATTCATAACAAAAGAGAATTATGCAATCATAGTTATATAAACTTTATAGTGCAAAATAGAAAGGGAGAGTTAATTAGGCATCATGTATCAAGAATATCATGATTCCATCCTATAGAGTTTGAATACCTATGATTCCATCCTGAAATTCAATTAAACCCCAAAATACCTTTTCTCTCTCCTAATTTTTCTAATATTTCACTCCTGATTTTCCTAATATTTATCTCCCCTAATTTTCAAACATTTCTCCCTCCTAATCTTTCCTAATTTATCTCTCTCTCTCTCTCTCTCTCTTCTAATCTACTTAGACCTAAAATCTCACACCATCTTCAGCAATCTTGTGGCATAATAAGCTTGGTCACCCCAGCTCTTTGTTTTCTTCTATAATAAAACAGCACAACCTATCTATAACCTATAATTGCTATAACATGGCAAAAAGTCACAAACTTCCATTTGCTTTGTCTAAATCCACTAGTTCTTCACCTTCCCCCATCCCTTAAAATAAAGATTACAGATACTATCTGTTGGTTATTGATAATTTTTCTAGATATTCTTCGTTGTTTACTCTTCACTATAAATCTGAGGTTAAACATGTTGTAAGTAACTTTAAGGCTTATGTGTTAACTCAGTTTAATACCATTGTTAAAACTGCGAGGAGTAACAATGGTGGAGATTTTGTGAACCATTTTCTCTTGTATTTGTTTCTCTCTAGTGGTGTGATACATCAAACTACTTGTCCTCACACCCCAGAACAAAATGGGGTTGTGGAGAGAAAACATAGACATCTCATTGAAACCACCATTACTCTTCTTCTTCAAGCTATAACTACTGTTGTATATCTTGCTAATAGACTGCCCCATACTACTATGTAGTTTCAAATTCCATATTGTCTTCTGTTTCACCAAAAACCTGACTATCATTTTTTGAAATCTTTTGGCTGCACTTGTTACCCTTGGCTCAAACCATATAGAGGTCGTAAACTGGAACCCAAATCAACTCCTTGTATCTTCTTAGGTTATTGCCCTGCTACCAAGGGTTATAAGTGCTATGATCCCAAAACACAAAAGGTATATGTTTCAAGACATGTAAAATTCATTGGAACTGAGTTTCCTTGTTCTAATCATGCTTGTTCCTCTACTGTTCCATCTGAAACAGTCAAATTCAATGTTTCTTTGACTTCATTTGATGATATTCTAATTCCAGTTTCTTTTCCCTCTTGTGTCTTGTCAACTTTTTTTCCTACTACTAATGTTTCTTCTTCTGTTGTTCATCCTTTCCCTACTATTATTCCTGTTTCTGTCTGTCATGTTCCTTCTTCTGTGATTCAGTCTCATGATTTTCATGTCCCTACTTTACATGATTAGTATCATACTATTGTAGACACCCCAAAATGAGACTCTCGTACGTCTTAATCCCCGATGATGAAAGGAAATGCCCGGAAGGACTCTCGGATTGAAACTCTCCAAGTCAACTCAGTCAACAGTACCGTACGGTACTCATCTCTCACGCACGGCACAGCCCAAGCAACTTTTTGAATTTTGGCGGTCAAGTGTGCCGCACGGCACAGTCAGTGTGCCGCACGGCACAGTTTGTGTGCCGTACGGCACTGTCACTTGTCACACAGCTTTTGCAGAATGCCCAGCAGCTCAAAATGTTGACGAAATTGGCTCCCTCTGCTCTGATGGTTGCGTGCGAACAGAAGAAGGCTATCCCCTATGCCATCATCACTATGAGTAAGGATCAAGAAGACTTGGAGGTTACGTTCACCCATCCCCTATAAGTACTAGTCGATTCCAACGGAAATGAGGATCGGAAAAATTCGTGAGGAAAACCATGAAGCTCTCTCCTTAAATTCCATCAAACAAAACCTCTGTGGTTACAAAACTTCCCTCATTTCTTACTTATAGCCTCCAGAAATCAATCTCATTCTCTCTTCAAAAGCAAAATCAAACCCGAAGTTCACCCCCCCTGTTTTCGGTTCCAAAACCATAACATAATCACCCCAAGCTTGTTCAAATCCAAACCCTCAATCTTCCTTGCCACTATGCCAGAGTGAAGCCAGAAGTTCAGAGGAGCCCAAGCCGCATTCAGAAGTTCAAGAAGATATTCAATCCGAGAGTTTCGAAACCGAGGTACGATCCCGTTTCGCCAAAATCCACAACTTTGGCACCCTGAGGGGAGGGATACCAAATGCGGGGATGATCTCCTATATCACCTCTGCATTTGGTGTGCCCATGTTACATTAAGATCAGTTCAAATTCATACCTCCCGGTCGCGTCGTACGGTGAAAATATCGCCTTGTACGGGGTGATTTTGTGAGGAGGAACATCCTTTATCTAGACACATTGTTTTCTTATTCAAAATAGTTCATTTTTAACCATGTTCCATGCCTTGTATGTGTCTTTGTTCAAACATTTCTAAAAATTAAAGTTTGAACTGTTTGTGCAATGAACAGTGCCGCACGGCACTCTTTCCATGCCGCACGGCACACTTGGAATGCTGTACAGTACTCTTTTGAAAATTCGACCGTTGGGCTAATGAACAGTGCCGCACGGCACACTTTTTGTACCGCACGGTACTCCTAGTGTGCCGCACGGCACACTTTTCTGGCTAAAATCAGAATTTTGATCAGTATTCTGCATGAACAGTTTAAACTTCGGATTTTTATACATTTACTGTTATTTACATACTAGTTGCTTGCTTTTCATTATTATCGTCTGCTTTGCATAATTCAAATGCTTATTTGTTGAAGTTCGGCTTTAAAATATTTTCTAAAAATCCCCCAAATGTTTAGTAAAGACCGATTTTAAATCGGGCGAACGGGGTGCCTTAAAACCCTTCCCCGTTCGTAACCTGGTTCCCGGATCCAAAACGAATCTCTGGTTTTCAAATTCTTTTATAAATCATTTTCTCAATCATTTTTCAAAACGGTTTCTCGGGTCCTAAACCATTTTCCAAAAACCCGGGTGGCGACTCTATTTTCAAATCAAAACCAACCGGCATGGAGGTCGACCGTCCACAAAATGGCGACTCTGCTGGGGATCGATATTTTAAATTAATCTTTATTTTGAAATTTTACACTTGTAAAATGACCATTCGGAAGCTTGACACCAAGTACGTGCTTCACGTTGTACTAGAAAGGATTGATGTCAGGGTGAAAACCCGATCAGTCTGGACTGGAGCTTTCTCGGTTGTTCGCATGAGTAGAATTTCAGAATTTTGATTAATTTAAAAAGCGAGCCAAGCTTGAAAAATATTTGTGGGATTTTTCCAAAACAATTTTATTGCCAAACTTTTGCATCACTTGCATCGATGTTGGATAAACCCCGCTGCTGCGTCTTGGTTACCCTACCAAGTTCGCTGGTGTTAGGACATCCCCGGATGCTCAGCAACCCTGGACCATGATGAGTCAGCCTGCCGCTCGACCTTTGCCATGCAGTACACTTGGCACTGGGAGGCAAATATTGGCTCTAGTCTGGGGAACCCCCTAAACCAAAACCGGCCTTTGCATATAATTAACCTAGAACCTTCCAACCTAGGACAGGGTCCCACAGGTTAAGATTATGTGATATATCCTGTTTAACTGCTTATTATTTGTTGTTTGCCTGTCTTGCATGTACATGATAGCTTTTACCCTAGGTTCACATCCTCCCCTCCACAGTAGTGAGAAGGATTACCCCAATGATCGAGTGCTCTGTCAAATAAACAAATTTCTTTTTTTTTAATACTATAATTGGCTCTCTCTCTTCCAAATAATTAGCGTGTCGTATTTCTTTTATCAGAGTTTGTAACCAAAAAATGAGCAGCCAATCTGGAAGCAAGAAACTCAAGTCTACCTTTACCACTCATCACGGCGCACCAGTTTGGATACTTGAAGAAGTGGGAAATGAAGAAATTGGAGAGGCGATTCCAGACAAGGACAAGCTTGAAGGATTACTTCATCAGCTAGCTATGTCTGACCAACCAGGCTTAACCCTTCAATGGCACGACTCTGAGAATGTGAATGATCAAGGATGTAAATTCTATCCTCCCGCAAATAATAAAGCCAAGGATATCCCCGACAAGATCACTGTCAGAATAGAGCAAGGAAATGATGATGAAGATGTAGATGTCATGCCGCCAGTCAAGTATTTTCAGCCAGACGGCACACCAGCCTACTACTTTCAAGACCCAGTGACAGGACATAAATATTGGGATGAGTGTGATTGCGAAGCTTGTTATGAAGAATGTCTCCTTCTGAATGATGGTCTGTCTCCCAAACAGCTCAAAAAGATGTATGCTTTGGAGAACCCACCAAAGCAACCAGAATCAAGCAAGGAAGCAAAGCCAGAAGAACCAAGTCGGGAATGCCCCCCCCAACAAATCCAGCAACTAAATCAGATCAAGAATCAACAGCAAGCCAGTTGTCAGCCTATAGGGCCTTTTTGAGACTGTTAAGTCTACCTTTTGTAGCTCAAGTCAGTTTGAGCTTTATCGAGTCTGTATTTTGCTTTATTGAGTCAGTTTGTACTTTTCTTTATGTCAGTTGAGTCAGTTTGTACTTTTCTTTACTTCAATTGAGTCAGTTTGTACTTCAGCTATGTTTAATTTCCTGTTGTTTGGGGGAGAGAGCCAATTGTAGTCTCGAACTACGTCATGGCCTGATTCCTCCGAAATGGGGATACGTAGGCAACCCCTGAAAAGGCTCGGCCTTTGTTTTGCAAAATCTTCTGAAAACAGTCAACAGAGCACTAAAAAAATTGGGGCAATCCTTTCCAAAACTGTGGTTGCATTGCACATCATGCATCATTCTTTCATTTGTACATAAATTGCTGCACATAGCATTCTTCGCACCAGTCACTAAACTCATTTTTGTTTCCACTATCAGTTTCAATCATTGGTAAGAGCGAGAAGAGAACTGTACCTAGTTGGACTAGAACTCCCAAACAGCGATTAATTCGAACTGAGTCAAAAGCGATACAGTCAGATTCAGCAAATCCTGCAGATATGTCAAGCAAGAATGAGATTGAAGCCCTCAAGATAGCCTTGGAAGAACAACAGGAACACAGTGATAGTCAGATGGCTGAGCTATTGCTCCTGATACAAGGATTAACCCTTCAGAACAAGCCACCAGGAGGTCCAGGGGAACAACCACCGCCGAATCCACCTCCGCAAGAAGATCCGAATTTGGAAACAATGATGGCGAAAGTTGCCAAACTCGAGGAATCAGTCCAGAAACAAGAGAAAGTAGCCGCCACAGGCATTGATATGGACAAACTATGTCTATTTCCCGGTGCCAAACTCCCGGAAGGATTCAAGCCTATAGCCTGGGAAAAGTTTGATGGAAGCGGAGATCCGAGAGCTCACCTGCAAACATATGTGGGCACTTTGTCCATGTATAACATTGAAAAGGATGCCATGGGTCAGATGTTTCAGCAGACTCTGACGGGACCAGCACTGCGATGGTTTCTGAATCTTGACATTTCAAGAAAAGGAAGTTGGGAAGATATTGGGGCAGCCTTCATGGCCCAGTACAATTACAATATTCAACTTGAGATGACCATTCGAGAGTTGGATGCAACCAAAATGGGAACAAATGAGTCCTTTGCCGACTTTATCAGAAGATGGAGAGGGAAAGCATCTCAGATGATAGATCGACCCTCAGAGAAAGAACAAATGAGAATTATCACAAAGAACTTGGCGCCCGATTTTGCGAAGCACCTAGTGGTTTTCCAAACTACCGCTGACTTCAGGACTTTCTACGAAGCCGGCCTTGCAGTTGAAGATGCACTCAGAACTGGTATATTTGAGAAAGGAGAGTCTGCCAAGCCCAAACGAGTTTACTCTGGTAACAGCAATACCCTGTTCGGAACCAACCAATACAGCCACACCCAGGCCAGCTCCTCAAACTCTAAGCCAACCAAAACAGAGCCTATTAACCAGTTAGCAGCCCAGCCAACCCGGCAAGCAAGAAGCTTCTACCAATTCCCTTTTCCCTTAACCACAGTCTACCAAAAGCTCCTTGAAAAGGACGCCATCAAGCCACTTGAGCCTCGCGAGCCACCCAAAATACTTCCTCCAAGCCATAATCCCAATGCCTTCTGTTCCTACCACCAAATGCCCGGCCATCACACTAACAATTGTATTCGTCTCAAGCACAAAGTCCAAGACCTCATCGAAGATGGAACAATCCCGCTTCCCCTCAAAAAGCCAAACACATTCTCAAACCCCATGCCAGAACACAAATCCAATACCCAAATCAACCAAATCTCTCTCAGCTCCACTCTAAATGACCCAGGCTCCACTAAATTTAACCCTAGCCTATACATCATACCAGCCACCGAACCTAAACCCCTCGTCCCTGTGCCAGAGGATCTCGGAATTCTATTCCTCGGAAGTGTTAAGCCAAAAACGAAACCCACATGGGCGGACATTGCAGAAAGTGAAGAATGGGCTATGAATGATCAAGGATGGGAAGAATTCCGTCAAGAGTGGGACCCAAGCCAATTTATTATCCCAGATTCTCATGCCAAGCCGGTTGTTTCCATACCAACGAGTCCCAGTATCTGTCGGATTGACAAGGTCGTGTGCATCGCCGGCATGGTACATACTCTCGAATATGTTGAACCGAGTGAGCAGGAAGATTGGCGAGAAAGATGGGAGACAATTTGTGCAGATCCACTCGATGCAGTTTCACTCCCTGCATTATCTGAAGAACCTGGAGACATATGGAATCGGACACTCGGCGAAGTTTATCATTGGGTCCCTAGCAGCCATCCTCCAGATAATTTGCTGCCACCACCACTTCCCGGGATTGAAGAACATTCTGCTATAGAAACTGTCTTTGGTGATCATGACTGGTTCCCTCAAGCCTACATTATTGGGGAATCTCTGCCTCGACCATTCGTGCCATTTCCTCCACAGCCAGATGTTTCGGTTCTAAGGGTAGATTCGTTTTGGGATGAGGAAGATGTTATCGATATCCGATTCGACAACAATGAAGTATGGACCATCAACAGGGCCACACTAGATGATTCATTTTGGCGCAATCAAGCAGTAGAAAATCTGGGAAAAAAGATGGAAAACATCAAGATCGAGAAACGAAAGGCTGAGGATAGCCTTACAGGTTTTTGGTCCGAGTACTTTGACACAAAACAGAAGTTGGAATCCATCAAGGCTGGGAAGCGAAAGGTCAATGAATTTTCAGATTTTTGGGCTGAAGAACCACCATCAGTCAACCGAGTAACAAGAAGCGGACGGATCTACCAACCTGCTGACCTTCAGAGAGGCAACACCTCTAACCATGCTCAGACTGGGGCATTCATTTGGAACGATCCTGTCCAGGACAATTCGACCCCAGGTAATCCGGAAAATGTCACTCAGACACCAGAAGTTGTCACTCAACCATCACAAAGGAATCCTATGCCAGTGGAGGATCCCATACGGAAGCAACTTGAGAGAACCCCAGCATCAGTATCCATTTGGGGGCTACTTTCCTCATCCAGGGAACACCGCCAGAAACTGATCAAGACTCTCTCTAACATGGAAGTGCCGCCAGACACTCCCCCTGAAGCGCTAATATCCTTGCTTGCACCAACCCAGGCGAAACATGTCGTGACATTCACCGAGAAAGACTTGCCGCCAGAAGGAGCCGGTCACAACAAGCCATTACACATCACTATGAAGTGTATGGGGAAATGGGTTCCCCTTATTCTCCTAGATAATGGATCTGCCTTGAATGTCTGCCCACTACGCACAGCCTACTGTTTGGGGTTCACAACTAAGGACTTCCAACCATCAAATCTCGGAGTGCGTGCTTATGATAATACACGCAGAGATGTAGTCGGAATTATTCAACTAGAAATATCAGTCGAGAGTTTCAAGTCCAACGTCGAGTTTCATGTGCTCGACATTCCTTCATCTTTCAACTTGTTGCTGGGCAGGCCATGGCTTCACCACCCAGACATTATGGCCGTACCGTCTTCCCTACATCAGAAAGTTCAGCTTAGACTGGCCGCAGGAACCCTAACTATCTACGGAGAGTCCGGGATCCGCCCTCATGTCTCCGATAACGCCCCTGTGCTTGAGATCATACATGGAGAAGAAGACGTCGCTCTCGGAGGATTCTCTTTTGACACCGCTGGGGCAGTTCTCACTATCAAAATGGATGAAGATTTCTCGGTTAGTTCCACAGTTATTGAAATGATGAGAAAAATGGCTTACATGCCAGGTTTGGGATTAGGCCGTAACAATCAGGGAATAGCAGAATTCCCAGATTTTCCCATGAACAATCACCGCTTCGGCCTTGGTTATCAGCCCAACGAGAATGAGCTGGGAAGTGGATGGAAAGCTCGAGCTCGTGCCCAGCCAAAGAAGGGCCCCATTCATTTTATCAAAGAAAAGGAGGCTATCTATCAAGGAGAACCGGAACCGTTTTGGGACATGGAGAAAAGAACCAAGCTGCCAGGATTTGAGATATTCGCTGATAACACCTGGGACAGTGATGATGAATCAGCAAAACTGGAAGAATTGGTCAGGCAATGCAAATCTGACTGGATCGAAGTTTTTGACTCAGGAAATCTGGAATCGCTATTTGGAAATGAAAGTCCATTAGGTACGGTTGAGGACGGGCCTGCTGCGAAGATATTTGATTTGGAACCTATTGGGGACATGGAACTGATGATGCTAGGCCAAGAAGCCCTTGGAGATGTTTCCTCGCTCATTGTGGATGCCAATGGAATTTATAAAAACGGCACTTTTGTACCAAAAATTATTTACACTGGCACTGAATTTGAGTCTAAGTCAGAATCCAGCACTGAGTCTGAATGTAGCACTGAGTTTGAGTCCACCTCTGAGTCAATGCATGTGTCTGTTTGTCCTCCGCGTCATCATTTCTCTTTCGAGTTTGAGTCCACTCTCATGTATCACGCCCCTGGGGCCACCTCTTTTGCAATGAATGAAATTGACTTTGCTTATCTTGCTGTGCCTGAAATAAATTGTGTTAACCCTGACGATGATGGGATTGAGTTTGAGGAGGAAATTCCAAAAGAACTCCGATCTCTAATCGAACAAGAAAACGAAAGGCATACTCAGCCTCTAAAAGAAGAAGTAATTTCAATAAATTTGAGAGACGAGAGTAATCCACGAATGGTTCAAATCGGTTCTGGGTTGTCTCCCGAGGAATTTAAGGCTCATTCGGATCTTTTAAGAGAATTTCAAGATGTTTTTGCATGGTCTCATGCGGACATGCCCGGAATTGACCCTGAAATCGTGGAGCATCGAATCCCACTTTATCCAGATGCGAAACCTGTTAAACAGAAGTTGAGAAAAATGAGGCCTGACTGGGTACTAGAAATCAAAAAGGAAGTTCAGAAACAGATTGATGCAGGATTTCTAATGGTAACTGAATACCCTAAGTGGGTCGCCAACATCGTGCCTGTTCCCAAAAAGAACGAGAAGATTAGAGTCTGCGTGGATTTCAGGGACTTGAACAAAGCCAGCCCTAAGGACGACTTTCCATTGCCACATATAGATGTACTCGTAGACAACACTGCGGGACACGCATTGCTTTCTTTGATGGACGGTTTTTCAGGCTACAATCAGATTCTCATGGCCCCCGAAGACCGAGAAAAGACTACTTTCACCACAGAGTGGGGCACCTACTGTTACAGGGTTATGCCATTTGGGCTAAAGAATGCCGGGTCTACTTACCAGAGAGCGGCTACAACTCTATTGCATGATATGATTCACAAAGAAGTCGAAGTGTACGTGGATGACATGATTGTCAAATCCAAGGAAAGAGAGGGGCACCTGCACGCCCTCAGAAAATTCTTTCAAAGGATTTGCAAGTACAGATTGCGTCTTAATCCCGAAAAATGCACATTCGGGGTAACGGCCGGAAAGATGTTGGGCTTTATGATCACAACCCGAGGAATTGAAGTGGATCCATCAAAGATTAAGGCCATTCTCGAAATGGAGCCACCACGAACAGAGAAGGAGGTGCGAGGCTTCCTTGGCAAAATTCAGTTCATCAGCAGATTCATCGCCAAGTTAACCTCGACTTGCGAGCCGATGTTTCATCTTCTCAAGAAAGGCGTACCATTCAAATGGGACGACAGGTGTCAGAAAGCCTTTGAAACAATCAAGAAATACTTGCAGAATCCTCCAGTTCTAACGCCACCTGTACCAGGGCGACCCTTGGTTTTGTATCTATCAGTCACTCCATCGGCAATGGGATGCCTACTAGCACAAGAAGGAGAAGGCGGATCTGAAAAAGCCGTGTATTATATCAGCAAGAAGATGGTCGGATGCGAAGAACGATACACTTCTCTGGAAAAGACTTGTTGGGCTTTGGTCTGGGCATCCAAGAAATTAAGACACTATATGTTGGCCTATTCTGTAATGCTAATTTCTCGAATGGACCCCCTCAAATATTTATTCGAGAAACCCGCACTTACAGGTAAGTTAGCACAATGGTTACTTTTGCTAGCATAGTTCGATATCAAATATGTTACCAGGAAGTCAGTAAAAGGAAGAGCCATTGCCGAGTTCCTTGCCGATCACCCTGTGGAAGGTCCAGAGGACGTAGAGTTTGAATTCCCAGATGAAAAAGTGATGACCACCACCAATGATGTCTGGATGCTGTATTTTGATGGGGCAGCCAATCAGAAAGGATTTGGAATCGGGGTATTGTTAATTTCCCCAGAAGGATCACACATCCCTCTTGCTTTCAAGTTAAACTTTGAAGTCACCAACAACCAGTCAGAATACGAAGCCTGCATCGTAGGAATGGAAGCTGCCTTGGAAATTGGAGTCAAAAGACTGGAAGTCATCGGAGACTCGAATTTAGTAGTATCGCAAGCAAACGGAGATTGGAAGGTCAAGGAAGACAAGTTGAAGCCTTACCATCAGGATCTGGATGATCTGATCCCACAATTTCAGATGGTCACTTTCACACATGTGCCAAGGCTGAGGAATCGGTTCGCCGATGCCCTTGCAACACTAGCCTCCATGGTTGAGATACCGAACAGAGTCCGACTCAGGCCAATTGTGATTGAACAACGAGACAAGCCTGTCTACGAGTATGTCATGACCATTGACGAGCCGGACGATGGTCTACCCTGGTATCATGACATTTGGAACTTCATTGAGAAAGGCGAGTATCCAACAGGAACAGATAAGAAGGACCAAGTTGCTCTTCGGAGATTGGCGTCTCAATACATCATTTGCGGAGGAAAGCTATATCGGAGATCTCATTGTGGAACACACAAATTATGTGTGCACGGGGAAGAAGCCAGTCGGATCATGGAAGAAATACACGAAGGAGTTTGCGGTCCTCATATGAACGGCATGATGCTTGTCAAGAAGATCTTAAGGCAGGGCTATTATTGGTCAACCATGGAGACTCAATGTATTGAATACGTGAGACGCTGTCACAAATGCCAGATTCACGCCAATCTCATGCATGTCCCGCCGTCAGAATTGCATTCCATGACTTCGCCTTGGCCCTTTTCTGTCTGGGGCATAGATGTTATCGGTAAAATCACGCCGGCAGCATCAAACGGGCACAAGTTCATCCTGGTCGCAATTGATTATTTCACCAAATGGGTTGAAGCTGCTTCCTATACGACTCTCACTGCGGTCCAAGTTGCTCACTTCATCAAGCAAAATATCGTCTACAGATATGGAGTCCCTCAAACCTTCGTGTCGGACAACGGGGTTCATTTCAAAGTAAAAGCGGCAGAGACTCTTGAGGAATTCGGGATTCAGGTCCATAAATCTACTGTCTATCGACCGCAAACCAACGGAGCCGTGGAAGCAGCCAACAAAACCGTCAAGACTATACTGGAGAAGACCACTGAGTCCACTCGGAATTGGCACGAACAACTACCATTGGCATTATGGGGATATCGGACATCCATCCGAACTCCAACAGGGGCAACGCCCTACTCTCTGGTTTACGGCATGGAAGCTGTTCTTCCCATCGAACTCGAAATTCCGTCTTTAAGGATCATGGCAGAATTAGGAATTGATGAAGCAGAATGGCAAAACGCGAGATTCGAAGAACTCATGCTATTTGATGAAAGGCGGCTCAAAGCCTTATATCATGTTCAAGGATACCAGCGCCGAATAGCTCGTGCTTTTAACAAGAAGGTGAAATCCAGGGATTTGCAAGAAGGCGACATGGTTTTGAAGGAGATTCGAGCTCCGGTTTTCGATCCGTGTGGGAAGTTTCGACCAAAATGGGTCGGGCCTTACATTATCAAGAAGATCTTATCTGGAGGAGCAGCGCAACTCATCGATCTTGACGGCAATGAATTCTCTACTCTAGTCAACTTGGATCAACTCAAGAGATATTACCCCTGAGAGAAGCTCGCTGGACTGAAAACCGCAAGGGCGGGCAGTTCCAGGCAAAAATTAGAGCAAAAGCCTGCTAGGTTGAAAACCCGAAAGGGCAGCCTGGGCAAAAGATAAGGCTAAATAAATCAGAGCTCGCTAGGCCGAAAACCCGAAAGGGCGGTACTAGGCAAAATTCGGAGCACAAAAGGAGAGTGTAAATACCCGAGTGAACCCTAACCAAACAATTGCAGTTCTGAACTACGTCATGACCTGATTCCTTTTCATAAGGGATACGTAGGCAGCCTCACCCTGAGGTTCGGTCACAATCTTTCGAGTTGATTCCAAGTCATTGTGCGCATTTCATATCTCACAGACAGAACTGGTAAAAATCAAGAATGGAAAGTTCTCAAAACTCAAGTTTTATTTGAACAAACTTTTTCGATTACATGGCTGAGCATGAAACTTTCAAAAGAAACAAACAACAACAACGTCTATAGCACAGGGTACACAACTTATTTCAAGCACAGTAAGATCGAGTCTAAAGTCTGTCTTAGTTTCCATTTGCTCTTGCTTCAATATCTTTTATCAACCATCTCTTGTAACGTGCTGGAAGGAGAACACTGGGATATGGATCTCTGGGAATAGTCATGCGCTCCCTCCAATTATTCTGGTAAGCTCTGAATGTGGCAACATTGAAATTTGGCACGACGAAATTCTCGGGATCTACAGGTGGCAGTACTTGACGAGCACCAAGTTGGCGAAGAATGCGGATTGGGATATAGAAAGTCCACCGGGTCAAACCTGCCAAAACCATTCGCTGACGCCCCATGTTGCTAACAGCCATGTCTGGAAGATCAATCCAATTCAAGCGCCAAGAAATCACCTCCTCTGTGAGCTGGGAGAGAACCTGAACCCAACCTCCCACATCATCAAAAACCTCCTTGAAGTCCCTGGTAACAAACCCTTGTGTCTCATGAACCCGGTTTCTTGGCACAGGCTCCAACAGATTAGCCTTGTCACATAACCACAGCTGTGCGAAGGAGAGAAAACAAGTAAGAAACCTTAGAAAGCCTTAAACTGAGAGTCGAGGTAAAACAAGAACGAGTGAAAAACCAGAAAAAGGAGAGCTGAGTGAGAAGCCTACCTGTAAGAGCAAAGGACTGCCCTCGAAGACGTTGGTCTGACCGGCATGAACCCCATCTATACCCATCAAAGTTTCAGCCAAAACCATGGGAGCTACATCTTTGCGTTCCTCAATTTGCATGGCAACACCAACCAAGGAAGAGCTTGCCTGATCATCAGATTGCACAAACAAGAAGGCAGCCAATAAACACAAGCACATAGGAAAGTCGTTGGAGCGGAATCTTTCAATCAGACGAGGAATGTTCAGAGAACCTCCCCGAATCAGGGACTTGGCCGCATTGTTACTTATTTCCAGTTTGGAAGACAGCACTGGGGCAAAACCAACTCCTTGGAGAGGAATGATGGGCTCCACCAAATCAAAACCTCCAATGTATGCATGGAATTCTTCCACAGTGGGGCATAACTCGTGAAGGCCAAAGCGAAAAACATGCACCTCAGGGTCCCAGAATTGTATTGCGGCTTGCAACAACTCCGGACGTATGGACACGTCTCGAATATAGCGAAGGGAAGTCAGCCTGTGACCCCGAAAGTGGAGCCAGTCCAAACCATCGAGATCATCAAGCCAAGGGCGCATTAAAGCTGAGAAACTCACTGCCATTATGAGGAATTGAACAAAGAACAAGTTTATGGATTTGGGATGCAAAAGAAGGGTGAAATAGATAGCTTTTTATAGCTGCCATGCATGAAGAACAATGTGAAGTTTAAAGTTCCAAAGAACGGCCGTCTCGAAGAACGTGCCGACTCGAAAATCGTAAAGAATCATGCTAGATTTGTACAACTTCTCAAGGGATACCTTGTAGTGGCCCTTCAAGGCCCTAGAACGTGCATTGGATTGATAAAAGGCCAAAAGGAAGAACCAGAAATCGGCTGCAAGTTGCCAAAATTTTTGGCATTACTAGGCCAGTGCCGCACGGCACAGTTTTGATGCCGCACGGCACAGTTGGCTAATTTCAGCAAAATTGAGTTTTGAGCATTCGGGGCTCATTCCATGCTTCTTTTGGGCGCAAAACCAGTACATGCAAGCCGTAATGCGTGCACAAGGCCTAATGGAGGGATTGGTTGGCAACCCCTACCAAATTTCAATGATCAAGTGTCTCAAAAGACTTGTATATCAAGAATGGAAGCATCGACAAGCGACACTTCAAGATGTTGTTATCTCACAAGTATAATCAATTCATGTTTGTCATGTCATCACTCCATTCACTTGTCAAAACGGCAATGCCGACACATGCACACGACAAGCTTTGTTCTCTTGTCATTAATCCATGCGTTATACATACGAGTCAAAAGGTTAGTTCCATTGTTTCATTGAGTCCTGTGAGTCACAACCTCAAATACGAGTCAAGCTTTCCACATACAAGTTTGTTGGTCTCAATTCAGTTGTTTTTATTAAAGTACTCACGTGCGAACTTTGATTTTTCAAATTTAATTCCAATGCGAATAAAAAACATGACAAGATGCAAGTTTTTATAAAACCAAAATCAAAACATCCACATCATGAGTATAACCATATCCAGGGGCAAACAGGCCCAATGCTAAGTCAACTACTACGAGGGGCAAACAGGTGCCCAAATCAAAACAAGGCACGCAGGCCCCACCTAATAAAATGCTACTACTAACAAACTATCTCAGATACGAGGGCGCTTCGGCGGCGCATGTCCTAAGTGTCTGTACTCCTCGGGTGTAGAAGGATGGCTATCGGTACTACTACTCTCTGCAGGCTCCTCTCTCTGCGGTACACTCTCTCTCCGTCTCTCAGAAGAACGAAGGACTTGGCCTGAAGGCGGAGTCACCGAAGTAGCTCGAGGCGTGGAATGCCTAACACTCCGGGAACCCGACACTCCCTGTGCAAGCAATAAAAGTCTGTCAAGAATAATGAAAAGCATACATGATCAACAGAAAGGAAAGGCAAGTCTAATGTATACCTCAGCAGCTCCAGCACTAGGGGTGGCCCCTCGGCTAGCTCCTCCCCCACTACTGGTACTCTCTCTCCTCCTGCGAGTACCACGGCTGGCCTCTCTACCTCTGCTAGCCTCTCCAGCACCTCGGCCTGTGCCTTTGCCAGCCTCCCGGGTACCACGCGCTGGTGTCCTCTCTCTGGTGGTACTCTACCTACGACCAAGTACAACTCCTGGCTCAGCTCGCGGACGCACCTCAGGAGCCAGGCCCATCACAAACTGACGGACCATGGCCTGCAAGTCCTGCACCAACTGGTACGAGGCCGTCGCCCACTCAGCAGGAATCTGAAAATACAAAGGTACGTCATTAATACATGAGAAGAAGACAATCAATGCAAATGCAGCAATCGAAAGGTCACCTCTGTCGTGGCAAAAGTAACTGTGGGGGTAATAAGAGGCACCATCACTACTCCAAGCGCTCCATCAGCAGTCACTACCTCAATCTCTCTCCTCAACTCAGGTAAAGCAGGGGCAGCTCTCAAACGGTTCTCCATGTCCAGGTCATATGCCAAGTGGGTACGCAAGTAACCATCATAGTCTATCGAGGCACTGAAGATCATCTCTGTCGGCACTGTATATCTCTCTATCTCTGCTCGAGTATACTCCTCAGTCCTCTGAACAAGCGAAGGAAGGGGCGAAGGCACTCTAAAGTGGTCAATCCCGAGAGATTGACGTGACACTCTGTCACCCAAGTACCATCGCCAGCCATATGGACACTCCAACAGCACTCGACTCCGTGTCCACTCCCTGCTCCTAACTAGATAGTCCTTGCGTGACCTATCCCAAACGTTCCACCTCACCTGCAAGAGAAAAGTTTGTCATATCCCAGGAAACAAAGATGCAAAAGAATTTGAAAGATTGATCACAAAGAAGCTTACTGTATCTCCTGTAGTAGAATCCAGGAAAAGTCTGAAGCTCCTCAAGTCTCCCTTATGGTCACCTGCCCCAGTGTACTCCAATCCCCACTTCTCAGCACGTGGAAGCACATTCTCATTGCTATGAGAATTGGCTGGGGCAAATACTCCCAGAACCTCATAAGCCCACACCTGCATGTTCAGAAAGCAATCAAGTCAAGGAATGCAGGTAAAGCATTGTCATGATTTTGCACAAAAGAAGAATGCTAGCAAAGTTTACCTCAAGTACTCTCCAATATCCATCGAGGCTCGTGCCTACTCCACGGCAGACGCAGCCTAGAAAGCAGTACACGGTGCACAAGCCAGCACCACCCCAGTCAAACCTCCCAGCAGTCTCTAAGCTCTCCAGCGCTGGTAACCAACCTAAGTGCACCATGCCCTGCCTGTTCGGAAACAGGGAGGCACCAAAGAGGTACAGCAAGTAAGCCCTCGCCATCTGTCTAGCCTCCTCCTCAGACTCTGGCTCGTGGTCCCAGAAGTCCACTAAGACCGTGTACCTCACTCCTGGCTCAATGCCTCTAGGCCTCCGCCCCAAGTAGTGCTCAACAGCAGCAGTGTCCAAATACAGCTTTGAATCAAACGGGATGGGCTCACCTCCAACTCTCAGACCAGTAATCGCAGCAAAGTCAAGGGGAGTGATAGTCATCTCCCCGAATCTGAAGTGGAAGGTATTGGTGGTATCCCACCACCTCTCCACCAGGGCTCGTATCAGCTTGCGATCTGTCCTGGTCACTGTCAAGAGCCGAATGAAAATGGTGAACCCAGAAGCATCAACCAAGGCTCTCACTCTCGACGGCAAGGCACGATAGTATGCCAGAGAACTCGCAGAACCGCCGTAACCGCCCATGGATCTCTAAGTCTGCAAACAAAGACAGGATACAATCTCTATCAGTCATTGTCAAAATGAGTGTATAGCAAACAGGTACAGACAATAAAGAATAAATGAAATACATACCAGAGGGTTTTTGTAAGCAATGTGGGTTCGAGCGGTCACGAATCACATTCGTATCCAAGTACACCTGCAGCAAAGGGGTATATGTGTCACAGCCCTGAGGGACGAAGAAGTGCACCCATGGCACGTAAGTGGCAGGCGTAAAAGGGACCCTGTGATCCAAAGACAGCTCAACCTCCCGGATTATAGTCATACGCTCCTCCCCGGCGGCTACCTCAGCCTCTCTCTCCCTCTCCTCTCCTCCTGCTTAGCATCCCTGACAATGGATGCCATGCCCTCCTGAACCAGGACATTCTCAAACCGAGGAAACTCCTGTAAAGTCGCTGCTATGTCCTCATCTCTCGCTCCCTCTAGAGTGTCTGCCAAAGTCAAACCAAACCCACGGGAAGAACCAACTGCAGGTGTAAACAAAGGAGGCGCTGAAACCTCTGTCTCTCTCTCAGTACTCTCCTCTGGCACTCTAGCAGTACCAATGGCAATAGCTGGACCTGGAGCAATCCGTCTCACCAAAGGTACCTCCTCACTCTCAGTACTACTCCCATCAGCAACATCCTCCACCAGAACCTCTCTATCACCGGTACCTCCCCGAATCACCGGTATATCAGTCGCCACATCCTCACCACCTACAGTAACCTCAGTCACAAGTGTAGCCTCCAGAATATTACTCGGAATGCCCTCGGACTGAGACCCACTCTCCTGTGCACGGGCTCTGTCTACAACAACATCTATCCCGCTAAGACTCATAGCAATATCAGAAAGGGAACCACCAATACCTGTAGGATCAATATCCATAGCCTCTGGACCCTCGCGGCTAGCCACGGTGCTCTGATCATCACCTACGGTGCTCTCGGTATGCCGCACGGTACTCAAATCTACTGGCTCAGCACTCCCAGCATCACATACGACACTCTCGGTGTGCCGTGCGGTACCCAAGTCATCACTACTGCCCATCACCGTGGCATCACCAGTACCCGCAATACCTTGTAGCGCTGCCGGAGTAGAAGTCTCACCGGTGTGAGCATCACCGAGACCCGTCGGTCTTATGTCCGTTGAAGACGGTGTTGTTTCGGCCCCAACCGGTGCCGTACGATATAACCCATAAACCGGGTCTGTAGCAAGTGGGCCAACCTCGGCCGAGAGACTCACAGGCGAGTCACTCCGGGGCTTGCCGGACGTCGTATTACCCTGTCTGCGTGCCGATGATGACGAACCAGTGGCAGACGCGGTGGAACCGCCCCCTCCCTCGCCGGAATCAGCCATAACTGAGGTATTTCGGAAATGATAGTGTGGGTTTGGGGAAGGTTTTTAATCAGAGGATTGAAGAAATCTGGGAAAGGTAGAGAGAAGAAGTAGAATGGAAGAAGTAATAGTTTTTGGGAATATTACTCTCTCACAGCAAACCGACCGAGAGTTTTGAATGTGTTCGAAAGTGGGAGAAAATAAAACGATTTCGGGCGGTTATAAAAACCGCTTGTGCCATACGGCACACCCTCTCTACCGCGCGACACAACTTGAGTACCGCACGGTACACTCCTTTGCCAGTTTTGACGCACGGTACTCTATCTCAACCGCACGGTACAGTTTTGATATCGCACGATGTAGTTTTGACACTAAAGTCAATTCTTCAAGTAAATCTTATGCAAAACCTCACTCAATGATCCCAGTCCATCAGCGCAATAAGGTTTCGTAAGTCCTCAACGGCATTAACAATAGTCTCTCAGCGCCAATGGTTTTGTAAGTCCTCAACGGCATTAACGATGGTCCTCTTAAACATCGATTGGTTCTATAAGTCCTCAACGGCATTAACGACGATTCTTTGGTTTCGTAAGTCCTCAACGGCATTAACAACGGTTATCCTCAGCACTGAAGGTTTCGTAAGTCCTCAACGGCATTAACAACGGTTTTCTGGTTCTATAAGTCCTCAATGGCATTAACGACGGTTCTTTCAAACACCGACTGGTTCTATAAGTCCTCAACGGCATTAACGACGGTTCTCTCAAAGCATCGACTGGTTCTATAAGTCTTCAACGGCATTAACAACAATTTCTACCTCGCCAGTTACGTTCACAGCACATCATTCGTTTTTCCCTCGTTGAAAGACAGAATGACCATTCCCGTAAACCGATCAAGGTATGTTTTCTATAACTCTTATACAAATCACTATTTTGCATTGTGCATTTTAGCCCCGATGAACTACGCTGGTCTGATCCCTACAAAGGGGTACGTAGGCAGCTCTTACGAGCGCGACCACATGCATCACATTTTACTCGTTTGTTTTCATACGAGGACGTCCACATCGAGGGGTGTCTTCTGTCTTTGACGCGACTTCCATCACACAATGATTGTAAGTCTCGTCAAAGAGGGGCAACTGTAGACACCCCAAAATGAGACTCTCGTACGTCTTAATCCCCGATGATGAAAGGAAATGCCCGGAAGGACTCTCGGATTGAAACTCTCCAAGTCAACTCAGTCAACAGTACCGTACGGTACTCATCTCTCACGCACGGCACAGCCCAAGCAACTTTTTGAATTTTGGCGGTCAAGTGTGCCGCACGGCACAGTCAGGTGTGCCGCACGGCACAGTTTGTGTGCCGTACGGCACTGTCACTTGTCACACAGCTTTTGCAGAATGCCCAGCAGCTCAAAATGTTGACGAAATTGGCTCCCTCTGCTCTGATGGTTGCGTGCGAACAGAAGAAGGCTATCCCCTATGCCATCATCACTATGAGTAAGGATCAAGAAGACTTGGTGGTTACGTTCACCCATCCCCTATAAGTACTAGTCGATTCCAACGGAAATGAGGATCGGAAAAATTCGTGAGGAAAACCATGAAGCTCTCTCCTTAAATTCCATCAAATAAAACCTCTGTGGTTACAAAACTTCCCTCATTTCTTACTTATAGCCTCCAGAAATCAATCTCATTCTCTCTTCAAAAGCAAAATCAAACCCGAAGTTCACCCCCCTGTTTTCGGTTCCAAAACCATAACATAATCACCCCAAGCTTGTTCAAATCCAAACCCTCAATCTTCCTTGCCACTACGCCAGAGTGAAGCCAGAAGTTCAGAGGAGCCCAAGCCGCATTCAGAAGTTCAAGAAGATATTCAATCCGAGAGTTTCGAAACCGAGGTACGATCCCGTTTCGCCAAAATCCACAACTTTGGCACCCTGAGGGGAGGGATACCAAATGCGGGGATGATCTCCTATATCACCTCTGCATTTGGTGTGCCCATGTTACATTAAGATCAGTTCAAATTCATACCTCCCGGTTGCGTCGTACGGTGAAAATATCGCCTTGTACGGGGTGATTTTGTGAGGAGGAACATCCTTTATCTAGACACATTGTTTTCTTATTCAAAATAGTTCATTTTTAACCATGTTCCATGCCTTGTATGTGTCTTTGTTCAAACATTTCTAAAAATTAAAGTTTGAACTGTTTGTGCAATGAACAGTGCCGCACGGCACTCTTTCCATGCCGCACGGCACACTTGGAATGCTGTACAGTACTCTTTTGAAAATTCGACCGTTGGGCTGATGAACAGTGCCGCACGGCACACTTTTTGTACCGCACGGTACTCCTAGTGTGCCGCACGGCACACTTTTCTGGCTAAAATCAGAATTTTGATCAGTATTCTGCATGAACAGTTAAACTTCGGATTTTTGTACATTTACTGTTATTTACATACTAGTTGCTTGCTTTTCATTATTATCGTCTGCTTTGCATAATTCAAATGCTTATTTGTTGAAGTTCGGCTTTAAAATATTTTCTAAAAATCCCCCAAATGTTTAGTAAAGACCGATTTTAAATCGGGCGAACGGGGTGCCTTAAAACCTTTCCCCGTTCGTAACCTGGCTCCCGGATCCAAAACGAATCTCTGGTTTTCAAATTCTTTTATAAATCATTTTCTCAATCATTTTTCAAAACGGTTTCTCGGGTCCTAAACCATTTTCCAAAAACCCGGGTGGCGACTCTATTTTCAAATCAAAACCAACCGGCGTGGAGGTCGACCGTCCACAACTATTTCTACCGAATAAATGCCACAATCTACTAATGTTCCCTCTATATCATCAACTAACACTCATCCCATGACCACAAGATCCAAAAATGGGATTTCTAAACCTAAAGTTTATTTTGCTTTATATATTGTTTCCTCTGCAATTCCTTTACCAGATATAGAAACAATCATTTTTCTGAGGCCATTAAACACACTGCTTGGCAACAGGCAATGGTAGAGGTGTTAGGATTCCGAACAACGCACCACACGCACAAAAATAGTAAAAAAACAAGAGAAAGTACGACACATAGGTTCAACCAAATCGGACCTACTTCCACAGGGAGGGGGATTTCACTATAATCCGGAGAAAATCCGAGCCTGTTGTGTTACACACTCACTCATAATCTCACAATAATGAAACCTCACCAATTCTCTCGTGCATCTTGTGAACACCCCGCGGAGCGATGTCCACGTAATCGATGTTTGGTTTGAAAAACGGATTGATTGGTTGAATAGAGTCGCCACCCGGATTTGAGGACCGAACCCGAGAAACCTTTTGAAAAATGACTCTTTTTCCCTTGAAATGGAAAATACTTTACCGGTCTTTTAAAATGAGATTTCTCGGGTCCGGAAGCTAGGTTACGCGAGGGGAAGGAATTTAAAGCACCCCTCACGCCTGGTGTGGCCACCGATCTCTACTAAATGTTTGAAAAGATTTTGAAAATGTTATTTAAACGGACTTTAAACTCAAATTCATGGGAGAGCATGGCAAATACATTAAGAATGTCTATGAAATATAAGTGAATGCTTGTGCAAAGTGTTGTGGATGAGTGATTTATATACAGAAGATGCTAAAATTTCACCAAATAGCCTTCAAACTGCCTTAAGATACCCCAGAAATTGATCACATACATTCAAAACATCACACCTGGATAGGATCCAGGCGCCTGGAAAGGGTCAATCCAGGCGCCTGGATTGGTCCAGGCGCCTGGAAGGAGTCAATCCAGGCGCTTGGATTGCCTCCCAAACAGAAACTCAGAACTGCATTTTTTACAATAAGTAACCAAATGCAATGCTTTTAACTGATTCTCACACACCCTAAACAATGTTTGGAAATGCAATAACAAACATGAACCTCATACACATGATATGAACTTAAAAGAGGTTTGATTTTTGGATGAATTTTGAAAATATACAAGACAAATGCTAATGAAAAACTTCCTTTTTTATGAAATTTGAAACCTTCCCAAGCACTTAACTAGTATGAAGAACTAGTAAGAGCTTGGATGGTATCCCCTCAGGGCCTTTTGAGCACAATGGTAGAAAAACTACCTTGAGAAGCTTGATTGATGAACTTGGAACTAGTTTGGGTAATGTTTGGTAATTGATTGAGCTAGGATTCTATTTTCTGGAAAAGTAAAGATCTGATTGTTTTGGTTTTTGATTGGGTTTGATGGTGGATGGTTGAAATAAGAAGATTTTGGTGATGAAAGATGGTTTTTTTGGGGCTAGAAGTTGGGTTTTTAGGCTAGAAATGAGTAGACCAAAGGGGGATGGATTGGGGATGGAATTTCTGGAAAATTTCCAGCAGGATAACAATAGAGGAAAGAGGTGAGAGCTGGTCTTGATGGATTGTGGTTGATGGTAATGGATGGATGATGGGTTTATGGGGCAAGAAGGTGGGTTTTGGGGTTGAAAATGAATGGGATTGAGAGGGATTAACTTAGGATGGAGTTTCTGGAAATTTTTGCAGCAGCATAACAGTTAGAAAAGAGGGTGGAGAGCTGGTCTTGATGGATTGTGGTTGATGGTAATGGATGGATGATGGGTTTATGGGGGAAGAAGGTGGGTTTTGGGGTTGAAAATGAATGGGATTGAGAGGGATTAACTTAGGATGGAGTTTCTGGAAATTTTTGCAGCAGCATAACAGTTAGAAAAGAGGGTGGAGAGCTGGTCTTGATGATTGTGGTTGATGGTAATGGATGGATGATGGGTTTATGGGGGAAGAAGGTGGGTTTTGGGGTTGAAAATGAATGGGATTGAGAGGGATTAACTTAGGATGGAGTTTCTGGAAATTTTTGCAGCAGCATAACAGTTAGAAAAGAGGGTGGAGAGCTGGTCTTCTAAATGGAGGAGGAGAGGTGGGTATTTATAGCCAAAGAAAGGTTCAAAATGGGTCATTTGAACCCTTAGAGGTGAGGTTCAAAGGGTCACCATAGGTCATCATCTCTCTCCCACTATCTCTAACAAATTTCTGTAGAAAAATCCCTGAAAGATCCTCAAGACGCTCCTCCCCACTCACTTGACCTTGGGCAGCAAGTACCTGGAGAGAGTCCAGGCACCTGCATTAAGGCAATCCAGGCGCCTGGATTGAGTCCGGGCGCCTGGAATAGGTGAATCCAGGCGCCTGGATGGCGAGACAGCACAAAATTTCAAACTTCGCGGGGCCATTCCGGGTGCTACCGAACTCCGTTTTGTGCATGGTTTGAAGCGTTGGAAAGCTTGAAAGGTCTACTTTCTAACCCAAGTGGTTTGAACCCAAGACGATTTGTACATCAAAATGTGTGACCATTTTACCCTTAGAAGGTCGGAAGAATGAATCGTTTCGGTAAAATGGGCATATCTCCCTCATTTCAAAATGGATTGGGACATATTATATATCAAAAAAAGAGGATTTTGAATGTACTAGAAGGTGGTGTAGGCTTGGGTTTATTTTGGAGGGGTTTCCAAGTTCACAATCAAGCTTCGCGTGCTTTTATCGGGCATTTTCATCATCGGGGATGCTTGATAAGTTTCTCGGGTCAAAATCAGGGTGTCTACACATCTCTCTCTGGGGAAAGCCACAACCGGCTCCCCCTCTCACACTCTCTGCCTCTCTCTCTTTACATTGTGCTACCACACATAATAAACTAGGCTCGTAGAATATTTATAGAGATACAACAAAAAAAACCCTAATCCACTCCCTCTGGACCTAAGCCCATCCAGCCCACACGGGGTGGAATCCCAACAATTACCCCCTCCACACCGAGTGGGCAAAGCTGTCTGCAACTTCCCCATGTCGCCTCCTCCAATCAGCTATCTCTAGCAAGTGCCTATGTCACTAACCAGTCGAGCATCCATGCACCACCAAACAGAGGAAAAAAAAACCCCGAAAAAGTGTATCCTTGCAAAGCTAGAATCCGCAGTCAATCAGAAAATTCGAGTACCGCACCCCCCCAAGTGGAATGCCTCCACTCACATGTGCTCACCAACAGAAGCGCTCGCAGCTTCATCGCTGTGCTCCGCCACTCTAGCATCCTATCCTGTCAAGAGAATGCAGCTACCCTCTACTCACACCAGAGGCTCACTCCTCCAAATGATCTCACACACCATCCGTGATGAGGTTGACTCTTTCTCTAACACCGCATCCCCCATCGAGTACCTCCGCACCCCAAAATCAGAATACACCTCTTGTGAATTCGGGATGTGAACAAATCCTGCTAGATCTCCGTGACTCAAACTGATCTACCGCTCTGACAAGCGCCTGTGTCATTCCCAAACAAGCATCTCCGCACCCTAACCAGGCACACCATTCGAATGAATGTATCCCTACAAGCCAAATCTTCCGCGGTTGATCACAATCTTACACCCCTTAATCAGAGTGCCCGCATGTGGACGCTCGTTTTGGTCGGGCATGTCCACCTATTTTGGTTGTGTTTGTGAAAAAGGGCGATCCGGAAAAAAGAAAAAATTTAGAGTCGCCACCCGGGGTTTAATTTCTGGGAAATGTTAGGTACCCGAGAAACCGTTTAGAAAAATAATGACTCTTATGCCGCTGAAAAAGGGTTTGATCTGCGAAAAATAGAGATTTGGGTTCGGGAGCCAGGTTACCCGTGGGGAAGGTTTTGTTCGAAAAATGCACCCCGCGTGCCCGGAACTTTCCGGTCTTTACTAAATCTTTATGGGATTTTTCTGAAAACACTTTATTGAAAACTTTATTTCACATAAACAGTATATCAAGGAATAACATGTTTAAGGGAAACAGGATAATAATAATAAATCACATAATACACGACCAAATGTGAGAAAATTAACTAAGAGGGGGGCGTAAGTATGAAAACAGAAAGTAAAAGGGGTTAACTGCATTTTAACCCTTTTGGTTTTACCAAAAGAAAAACAGAGCCTCGAATTCCAGAAACAGAGCAAGCAAAGATAGTTTTCCAAAGACGCCGTATGGCATACAAAATCACACCGTGCGGTGTACAAAGGATGCTGTACGGCTCTTCTATACGTTATAAATTCCAAAATTCTCATTTGTTTGGTTGAAATCAATCTCTGTTTTTGGTGCAAAAACCACACTATTTATTGATCAAAACAAGTTTAGGAAATGGTTTTAAAGAGTAAATATACCTCGTTTCCAGGGACGGCATTCCACGACAATGAATAATATCGCGCAATACCAACCCGAGAGGCGTGAATCTTATTGAACTGTCTCCGTTTGGACTCAAGGAAGAGCTATGGAGCCCTCCTCGAGCCCGATGGAGACTCCCTTCAGGAGATTACTGCGATTTAAACACGGATGCTATACCTCGAAACGAAACGATTGGATTGAAAGGTGACTTGTAGCTTTCTGGATTTGTGGGACAAAGTATTTGAGGGATTCTGCGGAGTATGGATGAGTATGAACAGAGTAACAAAACTTTGGTACGAGAATAATTTCTTCGGGAATTCTTTTTCAACTCCTGAAATCGTTCGACGATGTTCGATATTTATAAGGGAGAGGTGAGTTTTTGAACCGAAAAAAAGAGCGGGCTCATCATTTGGGTGATGCCAGGAATCGTATCATTAGCCGAATATCATCATGGTTTCTCAGCTGCTGGAGCAAATCGGGAATCCCGTTGATGGGACAAGGGTGCCGTACGGCATCAAATATGTGCCGTACGGTGCATAGTGTAACACCGCACGGTGCAAATGGAATTTTAAGCCGTACGGTTCAGGGTTTTGGGCCGTACGGTTCAGGTGGTTTTGGAGTTTTTGGTTCTTTCGATCCATCCGACTCAAGGAGCTGTTCCGAGGTACATTTCGCGCATTCTTTTCATCATTGGGGATGCATAAGTTTATCAAAATTGGGGTGTCTACACCGCATCTGGGCATCCAAAACCCAAATGCTCATGTCCAATCACAGGACATAATCTGTGACTCCATCTCTCCACACCATCATGAGCGCTCATAACTGGAAAGATAATCCATCAAAAAAAAAAAACACAGAAAAAAGAGAATACCAGAATGCATCATCTAATCTCCATTTCAGTTCTTCTGTTCGGAGCTCCCGTAAACAATCCACAGCAACCAGTCACATTATCCTTGCTAGCTAGTATTCCGCACACTCCTGATTCGACTCCTAGCACATCCAATACCATCCCGGTCGCGACTCTTTGGTACAATCCTGCGCTTATCCTATGTGCATCCGCAACTGTCGTCATTCCTGCTCACGTCACAGAACACCCATACTGCCTGACCATGCCTGACATCAGCTCCATCTGTCACTGCACTCTCATAAGCCTGTATGGTGGCCCATCATCTAATCCAATGCAGCTCGAATCACAACTGCAAATCCTGATGATAGGTCTTGGAATCCGATGAACCAGATTGCCTCCGATCACCACTGACCAACTCTGACCTATCACCCTAGTAAGCGCCTGTGCCATCAACCAATCAAGTGTATCCGCACCCACCAAACAGAGATGCAACACTCAAAAGATTGTATCCTTGCTAACTAGCTTTTCCGACTGATCACCATGGCTCAACCGCCGTGAATCTGCAATCACCCGATTGCTCTAGTCAACCTCCGATCTCTGCAAAGTCTGTCCAATACTCCTGGTGTGTAGCTCTTCTAACTCTGCTCGCTTTTTTCGTCACTTATCCGCCACTCCTACCACTATCCTGGTCTTCCGCCACTCTCCATCAGCGTTTCTGGGTCTCATCCTGCCTCCCAGTTCATCCATGTTCCATTCCCAGCTCTTCCAGCACCCCTGGACTCCCATCAGATCTCCCATGGCTTGCCTCCGACTCAACAACATCCCATCCAATTGATCTGACCACGTCGGGTCCTCCTCAATCGCTCCGGATGTGTCTAGGACTGCAAAATTCGGCTCGAATCATCCAAAACCAAGCCCACCAATGAATCCAGAACCGTCCAATTAGCTAGGAACAAGCCTCCTCACAACCCAAAATAGCTCTAAACACCCAAATCCGGCTTAATCCAACAATAACCCTTGCTTCCGAGACTCTAAATGAAAAACGGAGCAGCATGGTTGGATTCGAAACGTTGAGATAGTCCAAATCGACTACTCATATGCAAAAAATGAAGCTGTATAGCCTCCGAAAACGCGAAAAAAACCAGTAAACCATCCTTTTAAAGATCAATCTGGACCTCCTGGAACCTTTGACCAACCCCTTGACGCGTTGACCAGCCCTTGAACCCTTTGACCAGAATCTGAGTCTTTTGACCTAGAATGTTGACCCTTTTAAACCGGCACCTAACCCTTTGACCCCTAACCAGGACCAAAAAGCTCAAAAGGGTCACTGACCTAAACCCTTGCTGACATGGCACCGTGTCAGCGTTGACCGCTGATGTGGCAGTTTGACTGATCCCTGTGGCATCCTCTGTGTCTGTCCAACATGGTTGCTGATGTCATCATCTTGACCAAACTTTGACCGTCCCTCACGATCTCGTTTCAACTTCGTTTTCGACGTATTATATATCAAAACAATCGTCTCGCCGAGCTCTATCCAATGGTCTATCCAAATCCGGTTTCCACACAGTTCATTTTTTGCCAATTTCAATCTTGTGCGTTTTAACAGCGTCTCCGATGACAAAATCTGACGGCGAACACTCCGTTGTGATCGTCTCCGAGTGTTGCACCTATCCCTTTGATAAAAAATCAGTTTCGTCACCTATTTTGTCCGACCAAAGCTTCAAACAGTGCTCCAATGGCCTCCAAGTGTTTTTCCAATTGCTCTGCGCTTTCCGGTGCTTCAACCAAAGCTCTGATACTAGTTGTTAGGATTCCAAACAATGCACCACACACACAAAAACAGTAAAAAAATAAGAGAAAGCACGACACACAATATACGTGGTTCGACCAAATCAGACCTATTTCCACGGGGAGGGGGATTTCACTATAATCCGGAGAAAATCTGAGCCTGTTGTGTTACACACTCACTTAGAATCTCACAATAATGAAACCTCACCAGTTCTCCTAATCCACTCCCTTTGGGCCCAAGCCCATCCGGCCCACACAGGGTGGAATCCCAACAAGAAGAATATGTGGCCTTAGTAAAACAATGCTAAGGTCACGTTGCCAATGGGCATACAAGATTAAGCATCATTCTGATGGTAGTGTAGCTATGTATAAGGCTAGGCTGGTGGCCAATGGTAATCAACCAACTGAGAGCTTAGACTACACAGAGACTTTTAGCCCTGTAATTAAGCAACCCACTGTGACAGTGGTTCTTAGTCTGGTTGTTCACCATCAGTGGCCCATTAGACAAATGGATGTGTCAAATGCTTTCTTGCATGGTCACATTGAGGAAGATGTGTACATGAAACAGCCGTAGGGGGAATAAAAATGTCTTGTATCCTCATTATCTATGTAAGTGAAACAAAGCTTTGTATGGATTGAAGCTCCAAGAGCTTGGTTCTCTACGTTTTTTGATTTCTTCTTGAAAATGGGTTCAGTAATAGTAAGGCAGACACTTCGTTGTTCACTCTTAAGGATGCTCAGGGTATTACTCTTGTTTTAGTCTATGTGGATGATATTCTAATCACTGGTAGCAATGAAGGGTTTATCACAGACTTAATCAAGAGGCTTAGTTCCAAAATTGCGATGAAAGATCTGGGGATTCTTAGTTATTTCTTTGGGATTGAAGTTCTTTATCCTGGCAAGAATATACTTCTTTCTCAGGCCAAATATGCAAGTGACCTTTTTTTTACCAAAGCAGGCATGGCAGACTATAAGCCAATTCCTTCTCCTTCTTCTGTTAAACCAACTTTGTTGAATACAGATTCGGATTTTACAGATGTTCAGTGGTATAGAACTGTTATTGAATCCAGATTCTGATTTTATAGATGTTCAGTGGTTTGTGTATCAATATAATATTTATATTGATACATATTTTATATATTATATGTGGAATTTGTTTATATACACAGAATGAACATTTTTTCCCTAGTCAATTACTAATTCCAAATCTATTATGCTACGTTCCACCACTCTATTCATTCACTTCCATGGTTAAACCCCTAAATTTTTATATATGGTAAAGTATTCTTACGATTTTAATATAATAAACATGTATGGCTCAGACTTAGTCACGAATTGATTTCCTAATCTTTTTGCTCATTAACTAATATCCAAATCTAGTACTATATTACATGGCCCTCTTTCTTCACTGATTACTATTATTCTACTCTTTTTTAGTTAGTTGATGTTACTGAGTTTTTGTGATTTTAACAGACCTTGTTTTTATATAGTTATGGGTTAACTTATCTATGTAATTTTTAAGTAATTTAAATTGTTTATGAAGATGATATCTCAATTTTAAGAGAACCATGGTTCAAAACCGAAACCGAACCGGATTTTAATGGTTTGGATTGGTTTGGTTCTTGGCTTATCATTAAACCGGACCAATTTGGTCCATGCTCACCCCTAGGCGAAATGAGTATTTGGAAAGGCAGAAGAGTTGAGAATAGATAGAATGAGATGAGAGAATTGGTAGGGAAGAAATGAGTCAGTCATGAAAAAGTGCATAGGATGAATACAAAAAGTTTTAGGCCTAGCTAATTTATATTGGTTTCCTGCTAAAAATCAAACTTTTATCGCCTCAAGTTGTCATTTGCTAAAAGCAATAAAGTTATTTTTTAACAATTTAGCTTGGCCTTTAGCACTTTTATGCAACAATCCATTTTAGCTTTTGGTTCTAAAAATAGGAAACTCACCCAATTGATCCTCGTTTGTTGGACAATGAAATTAGTTCTTCAAAATTAATCAAAGTGCGTATAAATTAGACAAAAAACTCATGGGTTAGATAAAAAATGACGCTGACAACAAACTTGCGTTTTTTTGGTCCAAGTGAAACAAAATGCGTGCTAGCTTAGTTGGTAGGATACGTGCGCGAGGGGCTCAAGGTCTCAGGTTTGAGTCCTGGGCCAAGCATTTCATCCAAAGATTGGGTGCCACGCGGGTGCCACATGGGGCTCAAGGTCTCGGGTTCGAGTCCTGGACCAAGAAATTTATTTATTTTATACGAACATTTGGTTGTAGTATTCCCGATGGCCGTATAGACGGCAGTCGTGATTACCGCCGCTAATGGACATTCCCGGCGGTTTTCTAATGCCGCTAATGCTAAAATTTGGCGTAGTGAATTATGGTCAGAATATATTTTGAATCTAGTAAAGATTTGGGGAGTACTGTGCAGAATGTATTTAATTTGCAATAAGAGTAGGGTTTATAAATATGTGCAAAATACAATTTGTAGGTCTTTTTGCTAATCAAAATGAGAAAAGTAAGAAATGAGAAGGCAAAAAGCTTATCCCACCCTATTTTTGACTTCTCCTATCTAACGTCAAAAAGCAAAAACACATTCCACACAAAATGCATTTTGTAATTACCAGCTAAATAACTAAAATGCAAAAATGTAAAAATAGATAATAGAAAAGTCGAGAGAGAGTAATTTTATCTTCTTTTTTTTTTTTTTTTTGAAAGGAACTAAGAGACGAATAAACTTACTAAAAATAAAAAATAGAAAAGTCAAGTATTTCAGGTAGAAAACTTAACCAGTCCTTTTCAGTTTATTCTTGTTTAAACATAAAACAATAAAAAAATCAAGTTTCTAAACATACCAAACACCAGCTCGACCTATAATTTTCTCCTTTTGGGTTTGCTCTGTGTTTATGTTTATTACCCAAACAAGCAACATAATCTTTTTATTTTCGTTTTTTTTGCTGAAATCCAACAGAATCTTTCTTTTTAATCAACAGTACAAAATACTTTCATCAGTGGTGGGCTATTAATTTGAAGAGAGAGAGAGAGAGAGAGAGTGAACTCTATCAGAAGGAAAGTTGACTCTGGTTGGAAGTCTTTGGCCATTCTTTTAATAGACAACACTGTTACATTTACATAAAATACACATAAAATTTATCCAAAATTTAAAAATAAATGGCCTAGATTTACTTGGACCGTTGATTTACACTTTCTGGGTCAATTCTGAGTCGTTTTCAAGAGCACCCAGACTTACTGTTTAGCAGATGAGAATCTCAATCAAGCCCCACACCTACGCTTCACCAATTTGGCGATCCCTATACTTATAGCCACATACCTTCCCCACCTCAACCCACCCCAAAAGCTCTCCTGCTGTCCTTCCCTATTTGTATGTAAAATTTTTCATTCCTTTTCTTTCACTCACAGTACCCATCTCAAAAGCATTCTTGTAGTGCTCAATATTTTGATTTATTTTTTCTTGATCTTTCCCTGTTTTTTCTTGTAGTGCTCAATATTTAGATTAATTCATTTTTCTACCTTTCACTTCACACAATCCCATGTATTCATTTATGTATATTCACTCATTTTTATGTGGTGCACTGGTGCTTGAAGAGTTGAAGTTCAATTTTTTGGGTTTTGTTTTCTGGATCTTTGTCTTGTCAGACACTATACAATTTCTTTTCTTTCTCTACACACAATACCGTTTATAGTACTACCAAAACTTGCTTCTGTTGGTTCACTCAAAATATGTATGTTGTGTGTGTTGAAGATTTGAGCTTGATTTTTGGTGTTCTTGTGCTGGTTTTGTGTTTCTTGAAGTTAAGGCAGTGTTTGGAAAAAGATGGTGAGGGGGAAGACTCGGATGAGAAGAATAGAGAACCCCACAAACAGGCAGATTACTTTCTGCAAACGGAGAAATGGGATTCTGAAAAAGGCATTTGAGCTCTCTGTTCTTTGTGATGCTGAGGTTGCCCTAATCGTCTTCTCTCCTGCAGGAAAGCTCTATGAATTTGCCAGTTCAAGGTACCCCACGACTCATCTGTTAAGATTTTGAATTTATTCAATGCGAAAAATTTACTGTTACGCAAGTATTTAGTTACGAACTTTTCTCCAGTCTAGGGTTTTTCTTCAAGGGGAGGCGCTCTCTCTCATTCTATCCTCCTCCTTTCTTTTCTCTTTTTCCTTTTTCTTTCCTGGTATTTCTCGTTTTCGGTTTTCCCCAACAGAAACTTTCAGATCTGCGCGTTTTTTTGTTTCCTGCATCAACTGGTTTGCGGCATGGGTGGTGGGTGTGAGTTTGGGGCGGTGATGGCAGCTTTGGAGGGGGCTTCGGAGGGGTGGGTTGGGCGCTAGGATGGGGCGGTACTGGCAGCGGTGGCGGTGGCCGAGGTGGTGGTGGACTTGGAGGTGTTAGGGTGGATTGGTGGCAGTGATGGTGGTGGGAGGCTGGTTCGGTGGTGGGTATGGGTTTCGGTATGGTGGAGGCGGTGACTTTTGAGGGTGTTTATGATGATCTGGTTAGGTCATCATTTGAAGAAGGTGACATTTGGTCACCGCCGGGATTGCTGCTCCAGCTTTTTTGAGATCTGTTTCAACTTCGGCCTTGTTGTCTGGGGCCACGACGGTGGCATGGCGTGTCTCTTTGTTGTTGATGTTGGGTTGTGGCGGCGGCACAGCGTGATCATCTATTGATGATGGCGGTGAGGCCGAGATCAATTGGACGGCTTCTGTTTGGGGTTTTTGTTTTTCTTTGTTTTCTTTTTTATTTGCCTTTGGTTAATATCTCTGTCCCTTCTTCCGACCTGATGTACCGATTGTCAAATTTCTTCAATAAAATTGTTGCCTTTTCAAAAAGATAAAATAAAAAATTTAGGTACAAGATGCATGAGGGGTAAGTTATTTGGTTACGGATACGAAGGATTTAGAAATGAATAGCATGTTTTTGGAAGATTGATCATGGACACCCCCCTCCTTGTGGTTATCAGCTCATATGATGTTAGCATTTTTATAAACAAACCAAATATCGATCTCACTGCACGTTGTGTGCTACAGTAATATTATTTTTTATCTGCTTGTTATTCTCTAATAGTTGTTTTGTACATGCTTGAGTGTTTTTATATCTGTATGTGCGTTAGTTTCATTGCTCTAGCTATCCTATTGGGAGTAGATTTTTTTGGTTGTTTTTTGGACTTTTTTCCTACCCATCTCCCAATAAGGTTTGTCCTATGTACTCTATCCTTTATATAAATGCACTTTATATGAGTTTCGGTTTACCTCGTGTTAATTGTAGCGGAGCAGACAAGAACGACTTGTTCGATGTTATGAATGCTTGCGCGAACGATTCCCACAATAATATACTGCTAGAGTTAATGTACTTAGAGCATCTCCTACCCCTTACTCATATTTTACTCAAATTTGAGTAAAAACTTCATTTCATATGATATACGAATCACTCCAATGGAGAAACCTAAATCCAAGAGCAAATTTGAGTAAAACCTTCATTAACGTTATTTTTGTAAATTTGGGAGGGAAGAAATAGCCTTGAAAATTTGAGTAAAAATCAAAGTATAAGAGCATCTATATTGCACTACCTAAAAAATGCTCCCTAAAGTGTACACCTAAGCACATGTGGAGCCCTATTTTGTTTGCTAAGAACTTAGTTAGCTGACTAACTAGAAATGCACTTTAATGAGGCTCCCTAAAAATGTTCATTATCCCTAAAAAGTTCCTTTCTCTCTCCCCTAAAAGTCATTCTCACTCTCTCCTCGTTCTCTCTCCTCCTTCCCTTCTCTCTCTATCTCTCTCTTCTTTCTCTCTCCTTAAGACTCTCCCCAAATTTAGGTAGTCACTTAGGGCACTAGCGACCATTTTTTGAGTTTTTCTTAGCTAACTAGTCAGGACACTTTGGAGAACTCTTTTAGGTAGTGCACTAGAGATGCCCTAATTCAATTTGATATGGGTTTGAGTTAAGGAATGAAGTATACTATAGGAAATTTTGCTCAAATTTTGAATTTCAGTAAAGAAAAAGAGTAAGGAGTAGTAGAGCTCTTATACCAACAATCTACAACCAAGTGAGTGAGAGAGAGAGCTGTTGCATATTTCCCTGGTTATGTTTATGGCTTTAACTTGGAAGGTTTAAAGGTCAAAGCCTTTTGCCTATAGTTTCAGCAGTAAATAAGCCAAAAACATTTGATTATTTACTCTTGCCATATGTTATTTGACAATCCTTGGAATTGCTGGTGCTATCTATTGCTATAATATAACAGCCATGTTCAGAATAAGGGTTCCAATTGTGAGGAATATGAAGTGCTCTATGCTATATAGGTATTTCTGGTATTATATTGGGCACAATTTTTATCTATAGGTAAATTTTCCACGTCACCTTTTTCTCTTTAGCACATTGATTTTAGTCATCTTGCCCAATTGAACCTCTCTTCCCCATCAGATTACTACCTTCATCCCCAAAATGTTTGTCCATCAATTAAAATGAAGACTAAAAAAAAAACTACTTATGTCAAAAACAGTTATTTTTTTCACAAATTTATGAATGAGTTTTTTAATTTGTGACTCTTTTTTGAAAAAAAAAATGAATTGAAAAAAGGTACTACTACATATTTTGTTTTTTCCAAATGAAAACACCAAGATAGATAATAACCAAACAAACAAAGGAAAAGAAAAAAGAAAGAAAAACGCCACATCTGAACTATGAACTATCAGACTCTATTCCACATCAAATTAGCCCAATTTTGTTTTTTTTTTTTTGAAGAGCAAAAAAGGTTAATCTTTGGAAACACATACAAAGTTTAAAAGGATCCAAAGAACGAGGCATCACAAACGGAGCAAGAGCAAGCCAATAAGGTAAACCTGCGCTTCGACAATCATATGCCGCCATGATCTGAAAAGAAAATAACCCAAACGAAAAGATTGGCAAGAAGCCAAGTGAAAACACCGCAAAGCGCACCCCTTCCTCAACAAAGGCAACCGAAAAAATAAATAAAATCCAAACACCTCAACAACAAAACACATAGCTCAAAAATAAAACTCAACACCTCAACAACTAAAATCTAGGACCCTTCTTTCTTCACCTCTTCGACTAACATGGCTTTGTAACGCGTTTCTTCAATTTCTGACATTTGGGCAATCTTGCTAATGACTTCCCCTTCATCACCATCATAACCAATTCCCAACGATTTCTCAAAATCCGATACTGCTTTAACCTCATTTAGAAACTTGGCTCGAGAACACACTACATCCAGTTCCTCCATCTGAGCTATGTTACACGGATTCGTCATTTTGGCTGAAGTACTCGGTGTTGATGTGTCTAGCACGCGTATCTATTTTGAACACTTTGATCCTCTATTATCATGATATTTATAGAAAAAAATATTAAATTTGCTAGAAAAACGATATTCTAGTGTTTCACATGGACATGAAATAGCAGAAACATATTTTTTCTTATCCCTTTCTTGTTCAAATACATTTTTAATATAATTTACAATTCATAATGAAATAAAGTTAGACAATATAATTTATGATTCATATAAGGAGTGTGTATTGTATCATTTTCCTACAATATATACTACAAACAAAGTGTTCACGATGTGACCCCGCACCCACACCCAATTACGAGACTCATATCCCAGTATCCTAAGATTTGAGTTTAGGAAGGTCTGATGCTTGGCCTCCCACCTGCACCCGATACTCGCACCTGAATCCATGTAACATAGCATTTGGGCAATCTTACTAATGATTTCCTTTACATCGCCGTAGTAACCCATGTCTTCTTAATGTCTTGAATCGCTTGAGCCTCATCTAGAAGGCATCTATTCCAATTATTGATGCAGCCAGAAGAAATTGATAGAGAAATGGCAGCAGCAGATCTGAATATAGCCCCCTTTTATTCTTATTCTTCCCTCTCTTTAGGATATGTCCGAAAACTCCTATAGTCTTTACCTTCCTCTTCCCCTTTCTTCCCGCTAATTTTCTTACAGGAACTACTTACTTTTTTATTGAATCAAAATTGGTTCAAATGTCTCCTTCTGGAACAAGAATTGGCTCAATTTCTGGGTCAATGCACCAATAAATTTGTGGTGGTTGGTTCAACTCCACATTCTCAACCACAATATTCAATATAGATATATTAACTCCCACATTAGAAGGTTCAGGCCTACCTTCAGATAATTCCACAACTTTTGGAAGCTCACCTTTTTCAAGACCCGATTTTTTCAAACCCTCTCCTTCATCCTCGATTGCCTTCCCTTTTTCCTTCCCAGTGGCAGTAGTTGTTGGAAATTTATGGAATTTCGGATGAATCAAACCAGGGTTTTCGGAGGGTTTGACAAGGCAATCGAAAGGTCAATAAATCTGGGCGAGGCTATTAATGGATGCGGCTACTTATTACCCAGGTTAGTCCCCATGATTCCACCATGATGGTAGAAGTTATTCCAGAAGTTACACCATTGATTTCAGATGTGCAACTCAAAGGATTTTGGAAAATTTGTTGGCACCTTCAATATGAATCTAGAACTTTGCTTCGAATTTGAAAAATTAAACCACTTCAAGTCACGTTACTGAGTCGCTTTCCTAAAGACAATATTCACCCCCACCAAATGTGTGCAACGGGTTCAGCAAATTTGCCTCCAAGATACAATGAAGCTTGATCTACGGATCTTCTACTTGCGTTTGCTCTTCCGAAAGTAGAACAGAATACTTGGTAGTATTAAATGAACCAAGACACTAGTAATCAAATCTGCAGAATCTGATCACTAGTAAATTAATGAATTGAAACTAACGTGCATAATTTTGGAGTGCAAAAATGATTTTTCCTTGATGCCACAAATAGGCACGGGGCTGCCTATTTATAGGTGTGCACACACCTTTTCCAAAGGGGTGCCACCTTATCTGAAGGGGTGCCACCTTTTCCCGAGGGGTGCCACCCTTTCCCGAGGGGTGTCACCTTTTCTCAAAAGGTGCCACCTTTTCTGAGGTGGTGTAACCCTTATGAAAGGTTGCAACTTTCTGAACAGATGTGTCGATTGCACACACCACTTCAACCATTTAGACACGCACCCATTCGATCCAAATCCTTAAATGCCGTAACCTTTACATCTCCAAAGTGGGACAAAATTCCCAAAAACAAGCTTTCTAAGAAATAAGGAATATTTTTTGTAAAACCCAAAAAACCTGAACTCTATTTTTGAAAATATCCAACAATCCCCTACCATTTTCAAAAAAACAAGATGATAATTCTGGGTTCAGTTGGCAGCCTTATACATATGTGAAGGTGTCATTCGACTTGAACCATTCACCATGTGAAAACACGTCAAAGTTGATTAGGATGCCATAGTAGACTTGTCTTTGAACTAGCAATCCTCTCCAACCAACCAGACACATCTCACGCACAGTACAGGTTACCACAAGTATTCTAAATAGCCGACACGTGGATTGGCCTTGTATCTATACCCTATTTCATGTGTGCTCTAGAGCCTAAGCCTTTGGACGTTATAGGAAGCAGCACCACCACTTCCACACTCATATGTACACCTGTAACTAAAGTACCCCCACTAAGACCATTGTAAGTCTATTAAAAGTTAAATAACTCAGCCTCCTTCTTAAAGCATTACAGTACCCAAGCACGCACTTTGGTGGAATAAAATATATAAATTAAATGCTTGCAATCACGACATATGGAGTACTTTGCTCATTAAACCCCAGACTTGATGTTTCAAGTGTTGAGTCGAGTATTCCCCTGAAGTGATGCTACTATGTAGGCTTAAGGCCCAGTTTTCCAAAAGATTTTAGCACCTAGGTGATAAAATCATGATATTTTAAATTAGAAAATGAAGTAGTTCAGTGTATCATTTTTCGATTTTTTGCACACCAAATTAAAGCAAACGAGAAGTACTTTAATTTGGTGCGGAAAAAATCGAAAAACGTTTCACGGAACCACTTCATTTTTTGATTTAAAATATCATGATTTTAGCACCTGGGTGCTAAAATCTTTTGGAAAATTGGGCCTAAGATCCATCCCCTTCGATGTTTTCCACACCAAATTCCTTGCAAGGCCCTTTGTTAATGGGTTAGCCAAATTTTCACTTCACTTGACATAATCAATCGTGACTACACCGTCAACGATTAACTGTCTCTCTAAACTATGTCTGAGTTGTGAAAATCCAATGACGAGTTGTTGAATGAGATTTGGAGTACTAAATTAACTTTTCATAACCAACCAACACAGTAACATCTCTAAAAACAAATGTATCGTTACATAGCAGACTTATTTTATTACACCGGATTAAACAACTTTTATCCTCTTTCGAGTGCAAATAATCAGAGCCATACATAATCCACCAATTGTGATAATGTACTTATGGCTATTCACTTAATAGCACTATGGATAAGTCACATTACCATAGACGTGTTATCAAAATAGTCTTCTCTTTGTCCTCATGCCAATAAACTTTGTTTTGGACGCTTATGCCTAGCAATGCCTCCTTATACCAAATCAATCATGGTAATAGATAACATGCTAAATTTGTTGACACAATCCGTCCGCCTTACATCATAGTCAAAGATCACAAAGGACATAAGATGTGTCATATAAATGGCTTATATCAATGAAGAAATAGAGATCCATTCATTCGCCTCCTTTATTGGTCGAACAATCACTTGTAGTATGATAAATGGGCTATACCGAAGTTCTCCGTTTAGAAAGAGCATGGAAATAGCCCGAGTCAGATTTTGAGGATAGTGATTTTGAACAATATGATTGTTTTGCTTCTCTCTGCTTGGGCTCTTGTAGACTTGTTATTGTCTCAAACTTCCGTGGCCTAAAAGGCCATAGTCCCTCTGAGAAGCTTGTTGTCGAGGGATTACCTCCACATAACTAGTTAGCAGGCTGAGATCTAGTTAGTAATTCTTCAAGTTTTATATATTGGAAGTATAATATTCATATTTACTTTTCTCTCTTGGAATGTTTATCCACAGTATACTATATTATTTGTTTTGCCAATAAAAAGATAAAGAAAAAAAGATTAGTGATGAGTTTATTTATATTGCAAATGGAAATTTCTGTTGCATTTTTTCCTGATGCTTTTTCCCCTAACATCTGCATTTTAACATTATAATTGCCTCGGTCTACGTTTTACATTGAAGAAATAGCTAGCTTAGTTTTTTCATACTAATTTCAGATTAAGTTTTCAACAATTTTTGGTGGCTTGTTGATAAAAGAACACATTTTTTGGTGGCATGAATTAAATTCCCAAAATATTGTACCTTATTAGCTCTACATGGTAATCGGCAGCTGGGATTTAAATGACTTTCGTAGCTGGCATGAACACATTTTTTGGGGAGTTTATGCTTTGTTTTTCCCCCTTTCGTTGTACCCCTACTGAGTTTCTTAACAAAATTTTCTTTGTTCAGAAAAGAAAAATCTAGAGAAAAAAGGAAAATAGTATCTCCTAAATGCATGACATTCCACAAATCAATGTGTCATTCGATACCATGAGAATTTTCCCCTGAATGCCTAAATACTCATTCCATGCCGGATTACGCTTGGATAGCCTTTGTTGTTGTTTCTGGTTCTTGTGATCTTGTTCAAGAATCTTGGGATGCTTTTTCATATGTATATCACGGCGTTAAACACTTATTGCTTTTTCATATGTATACACGGTCTATTTTGTTTTGTGATTCTTCTTGTTGTAAGTAATTTTTTGTTACATCAAATTTGTGTTTTATTTTATTTCTTCAATTAGATGTAGAAGGGAACAATTATTCAATAATGACTGCAATATTTGTTCAAAATTTGGAATTCTCAGTACGCTGGAGACAATGGAGCGGTATCGGGAGTACTGGAAAGATGTTCAAGTTGATCACACATTAGAGGAAAAAATCATACAGGTTATACCCCTCTTTGGTCATAGTGGCACTAATTTAGTAATTTGATATTCACCTTTTTTATGTCAACTACACTTTTGCACTCTGAAATTACTTATTTCTCACTTTTACTGCTTACCTTACAGTTTTTATTTGATTTCAGCCATCGAAAACAATACTTATCGATAAACTAGTTGGCCAAATGACATCCAAATTCTCA
Organism: Vaccinium darrowii; assembly: GCA_020921065.1. Lineage (NCBI taxonomy): Eukaryota > Viridiplantae > Streptophyta > Magnoliopsida > Ericales > Ericaceae > Vaccinium > Vaccinium darrowii. The sequence continues at coordinate 26,775,303 of CM037157.1, read as the reverse complement.
GGGAATGAAAATTCCACATGGCACAAAAGAGTCACATTATTTTTCTTTGTCCCACTTTATATTACTATTACACCTCGATTAAGTGACACCTGATGTTTTCCGTTGTAGAACTTGGCGGAAGTTTGTTTCGGAGGCCATATTGAAAAAAATGTGAAAGCTTGGCTATTTGTGAAAATCTAAATTTTAAGATCCAAAATGAAATTTGAGTTGCACCTTTGGGTTGTAGAGTGCTATATATGTACGTAAACTAATTAGTTTTCTAATGCATATCTCTGGTATAGCTTTTGTTTGTATTTCATTTATCATTCAAAAGTTTCTTACAGTACATCCATATGGTAACCAATAAAACTCTATATTTTTTTAGAAGAAAATCTTAGAGGACCTATCTAAAAACAATGTTATGTACGCAGAACTAGTCCAATGCACGTGAGCCCCTCGTTAATTTATGAACCAATTGCATCGAAATTTTTCAGACTCAGCTATGTCCGAATTTGTGCACATGGTCTCTCTCTCGTCCTTTTAATCTAATCTTCTACATCTGAGTAATAAAATATTTTTTTTGCAATTAAAAAAAAAAATGTATGAACTTAACTCTCTTAACAGTTTTTCATTCTGAGCTGCAGCACTTGAAGGAGGATGCAGCAGAAATGACAAAGAAGATAGAGGCTATGGAAGTTGCCAAAAGGTTGGAATTAAGGCCTCATTAATTTGAACTTGTTTTGTTGTAAACTCATTCATACTAGTTTTATTTGATGAAATTAATTAGGAGACTCTCGGGAGAAGGTCTAGAGTTATGCACCAATGAAGAACTGCAACAAATTGAACAACAGTTGGAGCGGAGCATGAGCAAAGTTCGCTCTAGAAAGGTTCATTATATCAAGACTTCTAATTTTTCCCTGTCCTTCGTTATCAGCTTTTCGTAACACTTTTTTCAAAATATATTTGAAACAACAAAAATCTCTTGTATGATTCATTTTATGTCACCGAGAATGTAAAGAGATCTATCAGATTTTAAAAAAAAATGGATTCTTCAAAAAAAAAAAAAAAGCTTGAAAACATGTGTGCAAAAATGAAAATGTTAACCAAATAATTTCATTTTATGTGTTTGCAGAAGATGAAAACGGGAAAAGAAAAATGAAACCAAACAAGATATAACAATGTGAATTAATTTATTGTCTGATTCATTTTACTCCTGTTGACAATTCAGATGCAGGTTTTCAAGAAACAGGTTGGTCAATTCAAAGAAAAGGTAATTATCACGACTATTAATTCATCAGAGCCGTAGTGACACATGATCATAGTGAGGCTTTGTTTGGATCATGAAAATTGTGGAGAGATTTACCATTTTTGGAGGAAGATGTGAATTTAGAGAAAAATTGAACAAGAAAATAATATAAAAGGTAATTTTATATTATTTGTGTTACTTGCTTTGTCATGACTTTACATATAAAAAATTTAGATCCGAAATTTTCAATGGGCAATAACTTTATTTTTTTGTTGAGAATGATGGACTAATTGTTGGTGTGATATTTATTTATTTATTTTTCCTGCGTTTATTTTAGGAAAAATCCCTAGAAGCTGAAAATGCCACGCTGCGTGAGAAGGTGATTCTCTTTCTCCTTTATCCAGGCTTTATTTTCTTATCTTTTTCCTAATGTAACCCTAAGGGTATGTTTGATTAGGTAAAAGAAATAGGAATTTAATAGAAAGACAAGGGATTGCAAAGAAATTAAATGTATTTTCTCCCATGCATTTGACTAGGATGAAAATTTTACGCAATCATTTTCAAAAGCTCAAATTTAGTCATGGATATATGCCATGAAATAACATGAAAATATTTGTATTTTTCTCGGCAAGCAACTTTATTACAGGTACCAAAGAATTTTGCTTGTGCACAATTACTAGAGGTTTAGGTTTAGCTTCAAGGGTTAGTCCGGTTAGTTGGTGGGTCTGCTCTGCACACAATTGACTGGATTTCAATTTTGAGGTTATTCTGCAATAAAATAATTTCTTATAAATCTCTTAATCCTAGTGTGGATGACATGCCTTTTGACTGGACATGGGATGAAAATAGGCGAAGTGCGCGTAAACTGTCTTGGACACACCCTGGCCGTCAAAAAGAAAAAAAATCATTAGAGTTTTGAATAAAATTTTGCAGTTGGGCATCAGAAGAAGTCAAGAACCAAGTGAAGAAATAGCAATGGCGGCATCAACAAATAGCAGACAAGATTCAGATGTTGAGACTGAATTGTTCATTGGACAACCTCTGGGGAGAATCAAACGTACTCAACCTCTCAAGTGAATCTCAACCTCTCTCGTGTTTTTAGATCTATTAATGGTACTGTAATAACATTTGGATACTGGAATATTATTTGACGTGACACTGTATCAGGGTGAACGATGTTTTGCATGTCACATTAGATTATGTGGCAAGTATTCTTGCAAGTGTCACGTCAAATAGTATATGTCCAAATGCAGACACCTGAATAAATATATCCATTGGTGCGCTAGTTAGAGCTTGTATTTGAAGAAAATGCATGTTAAAAGAGTAAAATGTTAACAATTAGTGATGAGGCTGTTTTTCTGCACTGCTAATTGCATGCTAAATTGCTAATTTTGACATCATCTAAAGTGTAAGGTAACACTATAAGAAAAGACAGCTTTCTAGCTTATTGACTAACTAGAAATGGCTACAATACACACCCCTTATTTGGGTTTACTACATGCACCTATTGTATGGTCCAGATTGTGTCACCTCATCGGCAATCGTAACATTTTTTTAGTTTTTCATAACTTTTCAGCTATATGATTCGTAACATTTTTTAGTTTTTCGTCATAGGATTTACTTAGCCATCGCAGTTGTCACCAGCCAAGCACTAACGGTGGTTTTTTGCAGGTTTAGGTTAGAAGTCCGAACTGGATGTCTATTTGAGAGAACCAAATCAAGCATTAGTACATAGAAACAGTTCCCAACTTTATTTGGAACAAGAATTTATGGATAAACAAGTGAATTAAAAATGGGTTTTGCTTACGTGTGCCTAATAGGCACACAATAAATATATAAACAAACAAAAACAACACCCACTCTAATACAATTTTTAATACACTTTCACATATTCTTGTATATTTTTCACACATTTTAATACACTTTTCAAGGTATATATATATATATATATATATATATATATATATATATATATATATATATATATATATATATATATATATATATATATATATATATATTTTAATTTAATTGTGTAGATCTTCTCGTGAATTTTTAATGCAAACAGAGTTTAAGAAAAAAATATGTACTCCACAATTTCTAACCATTTTTCTAGGGCAACCTACCCTTTGATTCAAGGGGTTGAGGAGGGACCACCGCACGCTGAGTGGTCCCCTAACATACCAGAAACCTACCCCCAGCAGTAAACACTTTAATTCCTAGTATATAAAGAAATCCCTAAGGCTCGAAGAAACTTGGAAACTTGGAGCAATCACACTGCTATAATTGAAAGAATTTTTGTTATTTCTAAAAAATGGCAAAAGATAATTGGGTGCGAGGTCCACAACAAATTTTTTTTTTCAAATTTGGCAAATGCCTATTCTTTTGTCAGAAAACGACAAAGTTTATCGCAATGTTGCCATTTTTATTTTATTTTTTTGCAAAATGACAAAATGACTTATGGGTGTAGGCTTGTTCTTTTGGACATTAGTTATGGCTTGAACTGGACATTCTATACGGGTCGGGAGCCCCTATGGTCATGCCCAAGGAGGGTTGTTACGCTGGTTGCCCCCTTCCACTCTTTTGCAGTTAAAAAAAAGGTCACACGACGTTTGAAGTGATCATTATGAAACTTCGCGTATGAGTAAAAATTTAGGTGCACAGATGCGGTTTTTAATCCACAAAGGATTTTTTTATTGCTCGCGTTTACACCAAATTTGGCACAAAATCCTAACGAGGCCGAAAGGATTAATTTCGGGCCAAATCGAATTAAGTTGAGCTAATGGTTCTTGTAAAAATTAATGGACCTGCATTAATTTTTTTCCTTTTGCAAAGCCCACTTAATTTTTAAGAGATTTGGCCCATGGACTATGTTTATCCAGTTGTGTTTAAATGAGATTAAATCCCACGGCCCATGTTTTTAGGAGGAGGCAGACGAGGCTCTTTGATGGGTTAAAATTTAAAATGTAAATTAAGGCCATTTAAAATAAATGAGTGGCCCTAATATATGCTATTTACACGTGTAATGGTAGATAGAGTTTGGAGAGTCATCTATCTCCATGTTCCTTAGAGCATCACCAATGGCATACTCAAATGTGAATACTCAAATGTTGCCACATTACCTTTTGAGTATTCATTTAATGAGTTTATAAAGTTAGCAATTTGAAACTCTACCATGGTTCATTTTTGTCCATAATCAAAAGAAGGAAAAATATTGGTAGTTTTGAGTAGAGAAAAGATTATTTCCACCGGCGGTGGAAACACCTACTTTTCCTCCAAACCAATAACACGCTGCCAACATCATTAATTACTTGCGAGTTATTACATTGGAAACCCTTTCATCTTTCTCCAAATTCCAACTCATCCCTTCTAATTTTCCAGAATTATGCACAAACCCCAAAACCTTATGCAAGTGTCAACAATAACTACAATCTGATTCATTTATTTTTAGCGGCCATAATTTTACAATAAAGACACCAAAAAAAAGGCATTGTTCAAAATGACAGGAAAAAAAAATGCACAAATAATTTTTTTTCTGATTGCGAATATTACAAAAACAATTTCCGAGCATCTCTTTCTTGAAAAATCAAATGCAAGACCTCTCTCTTTTACTCACTAAGGGTCGTGAACATTATATTGAAGCTACATGATTTTTACTCACAAATGAAAACGATTCATCCCAACAATAAGATCAAAAATTCCAAAAACAAAATAAGGCAATCAGAGTCACATTTCATAATCCACATAACAACCTCATTTACCACAAAAAAAAAAAAAAAAAACTATGTTGTCATCTACAACATCATTTAGGATCAAGCTTCATTGTCATCCACAAAATTCATCGAGAAGAAATCAAAAAAAGGATGAGTATGTGGCCTCCATCATTAGATCCTGCATAAGTAATGAGCGATAGAATAAAAGTTTAATTTAGAGGAGGATGCAAAAAAAAATTTTAATAAAACTATCGTTTAGAGTTTTTTTTTTTTTTCATAGATAGGTAAACTAGTACCGTGTATATAGAACACTTTGGATCTTGAGACACAATAACAGGGCTGCAGAAATCAAACTACGGCTGTAAAAAAAAAAAAAATCGAATTATTATTTCAAGTACAAAACTACTTTGTAAAAAAGGCATGTATTTCTAATTACATCTCGATAAAATTACACCACCTCATGCAAATCTTGGTCAATAGGCACATTTAAGATAGCAGGTGATGAACTTGTACCACCAGCAATATCCCTAAAAGAAATTTTAAAAAAAAAATGGTTACTAAGGACATTACTTCGTATACCGACCATTTGATAAAGAATAGTACTTACTTGCCTTGCATTTGTCTTGGACAACGAGTTCGAATATGTCCTAGTTGCCTGCAAATGCCACACCTCCTTTTCTTGCCCACTTGATTCTCCATGGGACGCTTTTGTCTTAGGGATTTAGGTCGACCCTTTGAAGCAACCATGGTGGATCATGTAAAGTAAATGTTATGTTTGATAAAAGTTGAGCACCACCCTTGTATAGAGATTCACTTCCCAAATCACCATCAATATCAATTTCATCAACATCCTCATCTTCTTCGTCCATATCCAAAAGTTCTCTATGCACTTTCTGCAAAGCAAGTGTTAGATGATCATGCTTCTTTTGTGATTTTTGCCCTTCTTCTACAACTTTCAAGACCTCTATCATTAGCTTGTGTTTAGGCAATGTAGAGGAGTTTTTCGTGCCACCTTGCAGCAAAACTTCACTCATCAAAGTAGAAGAAATCTCATTGGCAATGTGATTTTTTGCGTTTATAGTCCACCTACGAAGAATATAATGCTCGGGAAGATGATTAACATGGGACTTTTTAACAAAGAATACCAACAAATTCGAACTTATGGCATGAACAAAATGCTTTATTTTCCACAAGATCAAGCACCACTTCATAGACACGATTTTCTCATTTTCCACAACTTTATAGATCTTTCTTGTTCCTTCCTCGTGAAACTTTGACGGACACTGCTTTTGACTCAAGAATAGTTCCTCTTGGAACAATTTAAATATTTTCCTAGTATAGACTCCTGCTGCCTGTGCCTCCAATCCGTAGCATGTATTCAGAACTGCTTAATTTTGTGGTTCTTGTTTTGACATCTTTTTCCTTTTCGCTCTGATATCTCTTGTCCAACGCTTTCTCATACTGATAAACAAAGTCACTTACTAACATGCTTGAATTGGCAAATCCTTGAAAAACTTATTCATACTTTCACTCCTTTGAGTTGAAGACATCCCCGCACAAAACATTGTTCGTAAGTATGCTGGAATCCATTTCTCTCGTCGCATATATAAATCCCTCAGCCAATCATTCTTTGTTAACCCATATTTGAAATTCAATTGATTCCATTCCACCTCAAACTGATCTATTGTGACAGTTTCATGTATGCAATGGTGAAAGTCTCTTTGAAATGTTGGATACTTGTTAAAGACATGAGCCAAATGTTCAGGAACCTTTTGTAAGATATGCCACATACAAAGATGGTGGGTAGTATTTGGTAGTACCTCTACAATTGCCTTGGCCATGGCTTTGTCATCATTCATAATAATAACGAATGGAGTGTGCCCACACATTGCCTCCACCCAAGTTTGTAACAACCATATGTAAGATTCAGTCGTCTCGCTCACAAGTAAAGCACATCCGAACATAATTGATTGGTGGTGGCGGTTAACTCCAGTAAAAGGAACAAAAGGCATGCTATACCAATTGATTAAATATGTAGCATCAAAGGTAACAACATCCCCAAAATATTGGCATGTGAGCCTTGATCTTGCATCCGCCCAAAAACAATTTCCCATACAACTATTTTGGTCCACTTGAATTGCATACACAAATCCTGGATTTTTGGATTGGCATGTTTTGAAATAGTTGTACATTCTTTGTGCATCACCTTCTTTTAAGAGCTTCTTTCTCTTGTTTCCCAAATAGTTTTGCACATCCATTGTCATGCATCCAATTTGTCTATCAACACCAGCTTCTTGCTCCAACACGGACACTATCTTTCGAGTGGGTACACCGGCATCATTAAGAACATCAATGAGATTTTTCTAAGTAGGAGTTATTCCTCTGTGACCCCTAAGCAAAACTGTACTTTTCGGAGAACAAAACTCATGATTATGTTTGGTCACAAATTTACTTACAACCCATTTTTCATCATGTCTTGTCACAATCATCATTGCTTTACATCTAGTCATAGTTTCAGAGCGAGGTGCACCATTTTTATGTTTCTTGTGATAACTCGGACGACGGAAACCTTCTTTATAACAAGAAAATTCTACTGCAATCAATGAATTATCCTTACGAGAACGGCGAATACGGTTTTTCCGAATACTAAAACCCTTTCTTCTTGCATATGCTTTATAACAAACCATAGCATCTTCCCATTCCTAAAAAATCAAGCCCATACATGGTTCTTGAGGACCCTTGAACAAAAAAGATTTGATAGGTTGAACTTGTTCCTTTTCTAAAAATTCTAGATCATTCGAACACTCCATCGAATTTGTGTTTACAAAGCACTCTTCCTCAAAATCTGAATTGTTGAAACCATCTATTGGATTTTCCTCTACGTAGTAGTACTCTTCTTCCAAATTTCCTTTAGTTGATGTATTTTCCATATCAATTCTACAGTGAAATAAAATGCACAAACATTGTAAGCAATCAACTGTAAATAAGTAAGAAAAAAATTGAACATGAACAAGACCTAATTTCTACACATTGGAGACTAATAGTGTTCTTAATTGTGGGGTTTAGAGATTTCGGGTTATGGGTTTGCAGATAATAGTGAGCTAGGATGGGAATTTTACGTACAAGTATGAAGAAGAAATTTCTGCCCTAAATACCCAACTGTTTTCTCTCAAACACAAAATATGTGTAGATATATATTTTTCTCGATATTATATTGTATAGAAAAACAAAAGACAAAAGGGTAAATGAGAAAGAATAGAATACTCACCTGTGGCTTGGTGATTCTCTTCTCAAGCGGCGTCGTCGGACTATGAGAAGAAAAGAAATCGTCTGGCATACCAATAGAAAATACCCATAGAAAATACACAATGAGGACAATAGAAAATACTACACAATAAGGATAATGGGGCTTGTGCGTAATTGTATAAACTTGAAAGGGTTCTCAACGTAATAAATTATAAATGTTGTACTAAGTTGGTGATGAATTGGTGATGTGGCAGCATGTTATTGGTTTGGAGGAAAAGTGGGTGTTTCCACCGCCGGTGGCAGCATGTTATTGGTTTGATTATTGGGAAAAAGTTGGTAGTTTTGAGTATCCGAATGCCAAAATTTGAGTATTAATAAAAAAATGTTATCAACTTTGAGTATTTATCCAAATGCCATTGTGAGCCTTTTTGGAGTACCCCAAAAGTTGAGTATTTTTCTTTTTGAGTATGCCATTGGGGATGCTTAAGGAAGTGGAATTCTTTCCTATTAAACCTATTTTCCTACATGGGGAGGTGTTTTAGCAAGATAATCTCTGATAATTATCAACACGAAGACAGAGAAGTAGTTATTGCCACGTGCCGTATTCTCATTGGCTCTAAGGTGGAAGATTAACTTCCAATAACTGCTGTTATGGAGGGAAATTGCACAGCATGGGACACTTGGCAGGATCTTGTGAAGGCAGCAAAATGGTTAGGACGTGTGGCATCATCTCAACAAGCAAGAAGTTGGTGCCAAGCATTCAATTTTCACACATTGGAGCCTATAAAAACAAGCTTTCAAGACTTGGAAGGGTTTTACAGCCAATCAACCTCATGGTTAAAATCAAATCTCTCAACTTATCCAGCATAAAGACCCTCAATCCATTGAATCCTTTCAACTCCGTTGAGTTTATTTCCTTTATCATTCTACAAATCTAGCCTAGTCTAGGTCTTGTTTTACGATTCCTTGTACCCCAACTTTATTAATCTTTATTAATATAAGTTGTATTTTATTTACTTCCTTGTTTCTCATTTTCCAAACTGTTGGGAAATTGTTAAAGTTCTTTACGATAAGGCAAACCATGAACAATCTTTTGGCTCTATCCTCTGGGTCACAACGCAACCGCTACATATGAAATCAAAAAAGGCACAAAGTCCTTCACATCAATTTGGACTATACTGCACAGTCCTGCCACACTTGTTTTACTAACCGCTCAGGCGCTCGTGATTTTATATGACGTTTTTGCGAGAAAACAACGACAAAGAAGAAAACTCCGTAAAATAAAAACCCCTGAACACAAAAAACCAAACGAAAAAACAGCCAGAAACCAGCCCACTATAACCAGCAGACTTGATGACAAACCCAAACCAAAGCCAGAGAAAGAACCATTCCAAAGCTAGCAGCTCCCAGACAGGACCTCACAAGAAAAGCAGCACCCACACCAAACGATAATTTGATCTTTTTATCTTTTATTAATTTGGAATCAACCTAACGATAATGTGATCTTTTTATCTTTTATTAATTTGGAATCAACCTAGTAATCCTGCAAGAATTAAATAGCAGGCCTTGAAAGTACTTTAAGAAAATAAAATTGAAGTTCAACTTTCTATGAATAATTTCCTCTTGACATGAATAAGTCTGATGAAATTTAGTATTTGTGGAAGTGGAAAACAATTAATTTCTCAATACTTTGCAATTCTTGGCAGCGCACTTTTTTTACTAGGACGCGTTAACTATATATTCAAATCAAATTGCACGCATAAAAATACGACATGATAACTCGAAAAATATGCTGATCAAGTTATGGTTTATAGGAGTTCGAAATGGAAATGTGATGACAAAAAAAAAATGACATAATAAACACCCTTATCTTAAACTAACATATCCAACCACCCTACGTACTCAAATTTTAAAGTTTCTTTGGAATTTCAGTAGCTTTTTCCTTATAAACAACAAAATTATTTAAGCTTGTCAACCCAACATTTTTCTGAAAAATTAAAAACACACTCATGTACGATTTCTTCTTGAAAAGTGTACTCCATTCTAAGATTATATATACAAATACATCTATAAAAAAAATTAAAAAAAGTCTAAGTTTATATTTTTCATGGATATGTATGCATATAGTTATATGCATTCCTGGTTATATGTGCCCATATGTTTTAATTGTATAAATTGTTTAAAATAACTATTTTGATAATTTTTAATAAGAATTATATGATTTATTTATTAGCAAAAAATTAAAAAAATCTAGGCCTACCATTAAATGACAACTTTAGAACTTTTTGTATGCATCCTATGCACTTTTTCCTGACTGACTCATTTCTTCCTTGCTAGTTCTCTCATCTAATTCTATCCATTCTCTAACCTTCTACCTTTCCAAATACTCATTTCTCTAACCTTCTCTGATTTAATTCATTTCCAAATACTCATTTCACCAACATAAGGTACCAGCTAAGAAACCCGGCAGAGTATAGCCTAAGTTAGTGACATCTGAATCGACTCGCGATTTGCAAACTTAGAAGCCGTGTAAAAGTTTGTGTGTGTGTAATATGAGGTGTGGGACCACGTATTTATACAAAAATGTGGGAGCCTTTGGGCGCCTGCCATGTGGCAGCCCGTGAGTGGGCATAACTCCCTAGGTGCCTATTCATAGGGTGCCTAGGGATTTGCACTGCTTTGCGCGGTGCAATCTCGGCTCGACCATGTTCGCGTGTAGTTCTTTGATCCAGAAATGTCCAAGGAGGTATCCCTAGGGTTTTGAGGTGTTCTGAGCGTTGTGGCGACGTCTGTTCTCTCCAAATTATGCTCCAAATGTAGAGAAATGTGATCGTCTGGCTCTCGGTTGAATTGGAGTGCAGTAGGCAATCGGATGACCAAACGAAGTTCGATTGACCTGAAATTTTATAGAGAACTTCAATATGGTAATAAATGACTTACCAATGGTTAATATCTTAAAAATTGGGTTTAGATGTCCATGATCATGGAATAGGCCGTCTCAGGAAGCGCAATGTCCCCGAAAATAGCAAATGGGCTCGAAATCGCCCGAAACTTGACGTCAAACTTAATTTCACCACGTTAAGCTTAAATATGAAATTCGGTATGATTTGGAATTGTACAAACAAAACCTGGGTCTTTTGGTCCTATTCGCCTGTTTTTACCGAGAAAAGGGTATAGTGGTGTGATAGTTCAACAGTCAAACGTCTTCTGATCTAGAACGTGGCCTGAACCATTCCCCTCAAATGTTAAAATGAGTACATCCAATAATCTTGATGCTCGATTGGATGCCCTAAAGATATAGCTGGTCATTTGGCCCAGAAATGAGCTTTTGGGAGCTGATTTCTGTCAAAATAGAAAGGAGGGCTATGGCCTCCTGAAATGGCATGCTTGTCATCCAAGATATGCACATGCAAATGTTAGATGTTATTTTATGATTTGAAATTAATCGATATTTGACTTACCGCGGCATCGGTACTTTGTACCGTGCTGGTCTACCTTTACCAGGAATCTCATGTTCTACTCGGTAAGGCTGTTTTTGATTTCTGATGATTAGACATTTCTTTTCTGCAAGTGTCGACCTCATTGATCTGTTTTGAAAAATAGGGGTGGCAGAAATCCGGTGTCAACATCCAAGCTGTTAGGTAGCATCACCAATCATGGGGAAATTTCGTAAGAGGAACATCACACAACATCTCAAAAGTTTGTTCGTGAGCAAATTGGCATTGAATTTGGCTAGGAAAGTGAACAGTGGAAGCCCGTAAGCCTAAGAGCACCACACACCCCGGAGCAAACAATTCTTCAATCATTGGAGTCTTGCATAAGTTTTGCAACCTGTAGATACCCCAATTTTTGATAAACTTGTGCATCCCCAATGATGAGAAGAACGCGCAAAATATACCTCAGGAAAGCTCCTTGAGTCGAACAGATCGGAAGAACCAAAAAAAAACCCTAAAACACCTGAATCGTACGGCCTGAAACCCTGAACCGTATGGCTTGAAATTCTATTTGCACCGTGCGGTGTTACACTATGCACCGTACGGCACACTTTTTATACTGTACGGCACCCTTGTCCCATCAACGGGATTCCCGGGTTGCTCCAGCAGCTTAGAAAAAATGATGAGATTCAGCAAATGATGTTATTCCCTGGCGTACAGGAATCATCCAAATGATGAAAACGTTCAAAACTCCATCTATATAAACCGAGAGAAGCGAAGGCCGAAGGACGAAGATTCTCAGCAGAAAAAAAGAAAATCTTTCTCTCGATACAAATTCATCGTCCTCTTTGTTACTCTACCAAAGATCAGTTCCAAATTCAAACTACCCCACTCTTGTCGTTATAAACCTAGAACCACAATTCTTAATCCTCTGGAAGATCCTTTTGGAAGTTCGTGACCTTAACCCAGCAAATCCAGAGGTATATATTCGCGTTCAAACAACAATATTCTGAGGGGAATTTCTGTTGGGCTCGAGGAGGGCTCCGTAGCTCTTCCTTGAGTCCAAAAGGAATATTTTAGCAAAAGTCCAAGCCTCTCGGGTAAGCATCACGCGATATTATCCATTGTCGTGGGATGCCGTCCCTGAAAACGAGGTACATTTCTTCATCAAAACCATTTTCTAAACCTACTTTTATCAATAAATAACATGGTTTTTGCATAAAAACAAAGGTTGGTCTCAATCGGACAAAAAATTGAAATTTTTGGAATTTACTACGCACAGAGGCACCGTACGGCATTCTAGATGCTCCGCGCGGTGTGATTTGATACGCCATACGGCGTCACTGGAAAAATATTTTGGATGCTCTGTTTTTCTGAAACCCGACGCTCTATTTTTGGTAAAAGCCAGGGGCCAAATTACAGATGACCCCCTTTACTTCATATTTTTGCATTTACATCCCTTCTTGGTTGATTTTCTTGCGTTTATGTACTTGATTGTGTGTTGTTTGATTTGTTATTATTATTTATTTCTTTTAAGCATGTTATTATTCGATATTGTTTGTGTGAAATAAAGTTTCTCGATAAAATCTTCCAAAGAATAATCCCACAAAGATTTAGTAAAGACCAGAAAATTCCGGGCACGCGGGGTGCATTTTTCGAACAAAACCTTCCCCGCGGGTAACCTGGCTCCCGAACCCAAATCCTATTTTTCGTAGATCAAACCCTTTTTCAACGGCATGAGAGTCATTATTTTTCTAAACGGTTTCTAGGGTACCTAACATTTTCCAAAATTAAACCCCAGGTGGCGACTCTAATTGTTTTTTCCTTTTTTCCCGGATCGCCCTTTTTCACAAACACAACCAAAAATAGGTGGACAACCCGCGAGATCGAGCGTCCACAAAATGGCGACTCCGCTGGGGATCGATATTTTTTAAATTAATCTTTATTTTGACGTTTTACACTTGTAAAACGACCCTTCGAAAGCTTGACACCAAGTACGTGCTTCACGCTGTACTAGAAAGGATTGATGTCAGGGTGAAAATCTGATCGGTCTGGACTGGAGCTTTCCCGGTTGTTTGCATGAGTAAAATTTCAAGGTCTTGATTAATTTAAAAAGCGAGCCAAACTTGAAAAATATTTGTGGGATTTTTTAAAAGATTTTATTGTTAAACTTTTGCATTGCACGTGTATGGTTACTAGCCTCGTCGCTGCGTCCTGGTTACCCTACTGTTTACATATAAAATTAACAAATCCAATAATTAATTGACACGTAATCTGAAATGCCAAACGTTGGCAAGTATTTGTCAATTAAGATACACTGGATTAATAGAACAAAAGTAAGTAAATACGATGTCGCATTGTTTCTCAAATTGGAAAAGCAGTTATTCGCAGTTACAAACCCTTGTTGATATAAAATTGACTTCGAAGCCATGATATCAACTGCTAAACACATAAACTCCACGTGTAAATTTGTGGAGCAAGGCAAAATGGCAGTTAGAACACGTGGAGTGTTTCTTGAAAGGCAGTTGTTTCCTCAACTCGTAATCATTTGAGTTAGTTTAAGTAACTGTGTAGATTCAAAATCAAAGCTTTTGGAGGAAGAATTGGAAGAATTCAAATTCGGACATGGAGGAGGGAAAAAATTGCCAAACTTGAGGAGTAGAAGTTAGAGTTCGAAGCAAGTCAAGTTCAAATTCATTGAGTGGGAAGTTCAACTGTAAACAGCGTCTATAAATAGAAGAAATTGAAGAGTGAAAAACCCCAGACAAATCTTCAACAAACAACTATCAAAAAACTGATGCTCGGTTTGTTCATTGGCAAAGTAGTTTAGGATTTCGAACTCAGTTCGAAGTAAATTAGGAAGTAGTTAGGATCACTCTTGATTGTTCTTATAACAATCACTTGTTCAAAGTTCTTGTATTTGAAGTTGGAGACAATTTCAAAGTAAGTTTATCTTTGATTTACCAATTGAAGTATCTTGTTTCTTTGTTGTTCTTTGATTTCCTAAGTATATTGGTTCACATTTCTTCATTTGTTAAAAATCCTCTTGATTGAGGTAATTGAACCAATAAAACACAATCGCCTGATTAGATTTGGTTTTTTCCAAAGTTAATCTGAGGGAGTAGATTAAAACTCTCTCTGGCACACTCGCACACAATTATTTTTCATTGCAAAGAAGTAAAAGAATCAAACACATTTTTTGGCACGCCCGGTGGGACCCCTGAAAGTGTTGAATGGCTCCAAAACTTAGGAAGCAAGTAGATGATTCTCAAGTTGGCCAAATGCCAGAAGATGAGAATAACGGTAATTCTAAAGAGAATGAATAAGTGGAAGGCCATCGAACATGCCCAGAAGCTTGTACTGGTCAAGACCCAAATGTGGGAATTGGCCAGATTTCTAAAATGAATACTAGGAATAATAAAACTGTACATGTTGATGACCCAAAGAATCCAGAAGTTGAAGGAAATGTATCATCTAGTCAGTTTGCTGAAATGATTGCTACATTTAAAGAGTTGGCTCAAACCCAGAAACTTATGTTACAAAAATTGGAAGAGCAATCAGGGTTTAGGCATGATCCTTTGCCTTAATCTGAGATGGATAAAGGAGAGGCTAGCACAAGCAAATTTAAGTCAAGGCCTGGAAAAGAGCCTATAAATGTAGATGATATACCAGAATCTTGGTATGAACCTGCAAAAACTCATGATTGTCAAACTTCTAAACCTAAGAAAGTGTTCAAACAGAACACTAATGTCCCTTTCAAACCAAACTTTGATGGTTTAAACGAGGGTAAGGGTTTTAGGAACAATGACTACGGGTTTGATGAATATATTTTTGCCTCTGGAAACCATTCTAATGAAAAGGATAGGGCCAATTCAAAAATGCCTAATTGATGGAGATTGGAAATTTATATTACTTACAAATATAGCGTTTTAAGTTTTCCTTATTTTTATTTTATTAATTTTGTTAGGAAGTCTCCAATTTTATAAATAAGTGTTCTAGAATATTTTGATTCCTAATTGGATTAGGGTTTGTTATTTGATTCCTAATTAGATTAGGGTTCCTTTAGCCCTATAAGTATCATTGTAAGCCTAATGGCAGAATTCAGTTGTTATTGAATTAGAGAAATCGAGTTTATACTCATATCTTGGTCGTTTAAGGAGGGAGCACCTCCGGGTCGATCTTATTGTTCGTGTTCCTCTTGCACGATCAGTTTCGTTTCCATAGGCTGCGCTGCATCACTAATCCAGAGAATGGGATTCCTAAGTATTCAAGAATACCAGAAATGAGAAGGGTACATTCGAATTACCTTTATGAACCTTTTGCAAGGCAAGAAGGAGGCTTCAAGCAACCTAGGCCTTTTGATGATCCTTTTCACGGGTTTCCAGAAGATCACATGCCTAGAAATTCTACTTGGGAACCACTTGTTAATCCAAGGGTACCTCTGGGGGAACATCCGGCCCTTCGAGATGAAATATTAGGCCTCATGCAAGAAGTGTATGGACCTCTAAACCAGGGGGTACAAACTCAAATTTATAGAAAGCCCTATCCAGAATGGATAGATGACAGTTCGAAGTACCTAGGGGGTTTAAAATCCCAGATTTTACTTTATTCCATGGAGATGGAAAACAATCAACAACTGAACATATTGCTAGATTTCCGGCTCAGTGTAAAGAGCTAGGCAACAATGGGTTCATTAAGTTGAAGTTGTTTTCTAATTCTTTAACAGAAACAGCCTTCGAATGGTACTCTAATTTGACACCAGAGTCAGTTCCAAATTGGCAAAGGATGGAAGAATTATTCCATGCACAGTTTTATCAAACTGAACCTGAAGTCATCATGGCTGACTTAGCAAGATTAAAGCAAAAGCCTGATGAAAAGGCTGCTCAATTTATAGCTAGGTTTAAAAGGGCTAGAAAGTTCAGCCAACCCAGGTTGTCAAGCTCAACAAGCCAGGGACGAACTAAAGTTGAGATACTAACGGCCATTTGAAGGATAGGGAGAGAGATGAAGAATATGATTTTCA
This sequence comes from Vaccinium darrowii, assembly GCA_020921065.1. Classification (NCBI taxonomy): domain Eukaryota; kingdom Viridiplantae; phylum Streptophyta; class Magnoliopsida; order Ericales; family Ericaceae; genus Vaccinium; species Vaccinium darrowii. The sequence goes on along the minus strand of CM037157.1, from coordinate 26,758,662 downwards.
GGATGAATGTGTTGTGGAAATAATGCTATTTATAAGTGCTTGACCGTTCGAGTGATTAATAATTAACTAAGATTTCGTCCCAAGCGTAGGACTCTCGACCGATGTAACATAATATCCGGAAGTACCGGAGTCGAATCCACAGAGACGGACGAACGTGTGCAGGACTCAAAGATGACGGGTTCACAGTTTATCTTGGCTTAGGTAACCACCCCTTGTTTAATGATTAATTTACTAACTAAATTACCGGACTGAATTAACTAAAAACGGATTTAAAAAAAGAGAGTACAGTAGTGGGAACCCAGCGTCCGCGACTAGCCTAACCAATGTTTACTCGGGCCACAATTACTCCTTTTACTGATTTTAGAATAAGAAAAAGATCCCTAACAAATGCGCACCACCTGTCACCAGATTCCGTGCGCATTCAAATTCCAGCGATGCCTGGGTTTTGTTTGTTAGACGAGTTTCCGTTTCCTAAAACTGCCCGAAAATCAAGTTAATTCGGCCCCGAGGTGAAACATCGATTAGTCTAGTGCGCAGCGCCTTCGCCTGCAGCCGCACTCTATACGACTACTCGCTCATGATGCTTGAAGTAACAGAACTTATAATAACCCTAGATCTAAACATGATTCTGAATACGAAATAAACAAAAGATACGAATTAAACAAGTACCAAAGAATAACTTTATTAAAGAACGGGAATTAATAACGAATTACCGGAATGCGAGTAATTGAACAAAGCTTGAAAACTCGAAAGGAAAATCTCCAAAGGAAAAGTCGGCTCCTCAAATGGGAAAAAAAAAACAAAATAAAGTTGGAACCCTAATTCTGCCTCAAAAAAGAGGTATTTATGTCTTTCCCGAAGCCCAAACACGTGGCAAAATCACCGGCCCATTTAAGCTAGTCGGTATCGATACAGGCTTTTAGCCGTATCGATACCCAGACATTCTGTTCGCAGATGATGCCCACGGTATCGATACAGAGAAAGTCATGTATCGATACCGAGCCTCTAAAATTGCTTTTGGCTTGTTTGCTCGTCCTTGCTTGGGCCCCACCAGTTCCCAGCATGCCCAATGTCATGTGTCCACTTTACGTGCTCCTCCGGCCCGTTTCCTACAAAACAAACACAACAATACCAAAACACAAGACAACACCGCATCAAGTGGAAAATGGAATAAATCGCGCCTCTAATGCGCTAATTCGCCCTACTTAGGCGCTTATATCTTGAGATATTGCGCGCCTATCACACCCCCCAACTTGAAGGTTGCTAGTCCCGAGCAACAAAAAGAATAAAAATAAAATGAAAGGATAGAGCTTTTAAACCCCCGGGCGGCCCCGGTAGGACGAGTGAAGTCTCGTGAGGGTTTTCAGCAGTGATAACCCACAAAACACAAAGGACTCGGACATTTGAATGCAACTCAACCCAATCAATAGCTTCTCGAACCACTACAGTGTCTGTCAGGCATGTCAAAGGCAAGATATTTCCTCCATGGGCAAAGTTAAACAAGTGAACTTCGTAGCAATCTTAGCACAAAAACTAATCCTCTCACCTACGATCAGATAGAGAATTTTCAAATGGCATGCATGTATGGAAAAACCACATGTAGAAATTCACCAACCTCAAGAATAGTTCACACACCGTTGATAGCCCAATATTTCTTTAAGCACACTCTTTCCCTTTTCTTTTCTTTTTTTTTTTTTTTTTTTTGTGTGGTCGTGTAATACCGGATCTCTCGGGCTTTCTAGTTGACTCTCTAGCGAGCTTTGGGTCGGCTATCCCCAAGCCAAACGGCTTTAGAGCACCAGGTTTTAAGAGACCCCTACGGACCTAATTGCTCAAGTCAAAAAGGCTTTATTGAGATCCAAGCTAACCAAACTTAGCGATACTTTCACAAGGTCTATCCATCTTTTGACGCGAACAACACGGTGGGAGCATACCCCGATTGTTCGGTTACTACTCAATGGACGCCCGGATAAGCATTAACAATATAGCACACATAACTTCTTCTTCTTTTTTTTATTGGGGGAGGAGTTCCAAAAAATTTCATTGAATAAGTTAACACATACTGAAATATCAAAGACATATGAACCAAACTCGAGGCTAGTAAATACTCTAGTGGAACAGTGTGTGTGTGAGAGCATGTTTCCAAATGACCAAACGCTATCCAACTATAGATGATACGGGCTAACTAAGTGGTTCCTAAACATCATGTTCACGAGCTTAAGTCTATCCATGAAATCATATCGAGACTCCGACTCACACAGCAACCATTATAGCGCTTATTAGCAGTCATCAACCAAGAATAGTTACACCCACACATCCAAATTCCTTCTTCTTCTTTTTTTAAATCAAAAACATGTACGAAGTACACCCTCCCCCCAACTTGAAATGTGCTCTGTCCCCAGAGCATAGAGACAAAGAAAGAGAAAAACAAAGAGAAGGAAAGGGTGAACCTGAGGTGGCAGCCAACCACCATGACCCTGGCCGATGTATGGGGAATTTGCCGTCACCGTTGCGTTTTGTCATCGGAACTGCTTCCAAGATCCGCTCCTTCAGACCTAACAAGGTCCACAGCTAGTCACACAGAGCCGCGCCAAAGCTTTATTGGACTGACAACCGCCACACTTAGTGGCACCCCTGCTCAAGGCTCCTGAATGCCTCACTCACTCCGGCGGAGAGGCTCAAACTACCAAGGCTGGTGTGGTAGCATGCTCGTCCTGCAAAAAACTAAAGAACCAACTACCTACTAGGCAACAAATGACATTAGTACCGCCCGCTCGTGAAAGCCGGGCCACAACAAACAAAGAGAAATAATAAAGAACACCACCAGACATTCACGCAGTCTCACGTGTCATACTTTTCTCCCCATCCCCCAACTTGAATTGAAGAGTGGGTGGCTATACAAGACCATCATGGTTTTTTTTTTTTTTTTTCTCTTTTTGAATGAATTTTAATTGGGAGAGAGAGAGAGAGAGAGAGAGAGAGAGAGAGAGAGAGAGAGATCTTTGAAACGTGGAATTCGAAAATTAATCAAATCCACAAAGATGAATCCCATGAATGCACCACCCCACGCTAAACTTTTTGCTAAAAACTGAACTCGGCCAGACCACAAGAAAAGATACTTCGAGTAAAGCAATTGCCGAATTGTTTTAAGAAATTGAAATGCCTCTAAGTGTTCACGTGGAACCAAATTAAGTTTCGAGCAGTGGACATAATTTGCAATAGAAGGAAGATAAACAAAATCGTTATCATCAACACCAAGAAAATCAATATGTTCCACTACCGTCGACTTCGACTCTTCTACCAAAACCTCCTCAACTAAGTTTGGTTCCTCAACTAATTCCTCCTCAACAAAGTCTTGGTCCCCAAAACTAAGAGACTCACTCTCGAACCCATACTTCCTATCTTGCTCGGCCATTAAGGACTGCAAATAATCAATCTCAGCATCCCACTCCTCAGTAGTGGGAGATTGTTCGACCGGACCATCATACAGAGGGCAGTGAGCTCCTCGTTCTCTAGACTCATAGGAACGCAAAAGGAAAATGTAGGCAGCGCGGATCAACAGTGGGAGATACATGAGAGGGGGCTCGACCTTTACATTAGACTCAAGGGTGAAACATTGGGCAGTTAGCTCCGTGTTCGCTCGCAACTCAGAAGGTTCCACTAAACCCTCATCAACCCCACCCTCAATGACAAGTGGGTCAACTTCCTCTTCTCTCTCTTCCCTAGCAGTAAACTCTTCATCCCCGCCTAATTCAGAGGACTGTGGTAAGACTAAGTCAACTTCCTCAACATCATTAACTAGACCTACTTCCTCTTCCCTAGAAGTAAACTCTTCACTCCCTCCAAACTCGGAGGAGCTTTCAGACCACGAATCAAAATCCTCCCTACGATCATCAACCCGTCCCGCAATGAGAAGTGGGTCGACTTCCTCTATTCTATTGACTTGAGGCGGAGAAGGAAATGTCTCCCACTCCTGTTGGATTTGTCCCACTGCCTCTGTGAGTTGAGTCAACTGGGACCTAAGGTTCCCAATCGCTTGGGTGGTTTCCGCGGTGAAGGTCATCTGCGATCGCACAAGAGTCTGTACCCTCTCCTCAAGCTTCTCATCATGCGGGAGATAAGTCAGCTCTGGGGATGGGCCAGTAGAATAAGGATCAAACCCTTGCGGGTCTTGGAAAAGGGAGCCAAATTGGGTCATGTGGTCTTGGGCAGGTTCGAACAGTTGTATTTCTTGCAGAGGCAAAGGCAGTGCCTGTGGTGGCACTGGGGGTTCGGAATACCACCATGAAAAAGATGGGTGGTGGGACCACCCTAGATTGTACATATTTGGATATGGATCCCACCGCTGATTAATAACACTCTCCCTAGTCTGATTAGTTCGATAAGCTTCCTTGAGTGCATAAAAAGCGGAGCAGGTATAAACAGAATGCCCCCAACACTCACACATCTCACAGAATTCTTCCATTCTCACCTCGTTCACCCAGTTGTTTCCCTTTTTTTTTTTTTTTTTTTGACTCGACTCAAGACACAAAATACTTATCACTCGATTGACTCTAGATGACTCAACCTAGAAACAAAAAGATGCTAAAAACAAAAGACCCTTTTTTTTTTTTTATAGACTCAAATAAAAACACAAAGATACTAACCTGACCCGACTTCTTTGAACACACGTTGCTGTCCCCGGCAACGGCGCCAAAAATGCTTGACCGTTCGAGTGATTAATAATTAACTAAGATTTCGTCCCAAGCGTAGGACTCTCGACCGATGTAACATAATATCCGGAAGTACCGGAGTCGAATCCACAGAGACGGACGAACGTGTGCAGGACTCAAAGATGACGGGTTCACAGTTTATCTTGGCTTAGGTAACCACCCCTTGTTTAATGATTAATTTACTAACTAAATTACCGGACTGAATTAACTAAAAACGGATTTAAAAAAAGAGAGTACAGTAGTGGGAACCCAGCGTCCGCGACTAGCCTAACCAATGTTTACTCGGGCCACAATTACTCCTTTTACTGATTTTAGAATAAGAAAAAGATCCCTAACAAATGCGCACCACCTGTCACCAGATTCCGTGCGCATTCAAATTCCAGCGATGCCTGGGTTTTGTTTGTTAGACGAGTTTCCGTTTCCTAAAACTGCCCGAAAATCAAGTTAATTCGGCCCCGAGGTGAAACATCGATTAGTCTAGTGCGCAGCGCCTTCGCCTGCAGCCGCACTCTATACGACTACTCGCTCATGATGCTTGAAGTAACAGAACTTATAATAACCCTAGATCTAAACATGATTCTGAATACGAAATAAACAAAAGATACGAATTAAACAAGTACCAAAGAATAACTTTATTAAAGAACGGGAATTAATAACGAATTACCGGAATGCGAGTAATTGAACAAAGCTTGAAAACTCGAAAGGAAAATCTCCAAAGGAAAAGTCGGCTCCTCAAATGGGAAAAAAAAACAAAATAAAGTTGGAACCCTAATTCTGCCTCAAAAAAGAGGTATTTATGTCTTTCCCGAAGCCCAAACACGTGGCAAAATCACCGGCCCATTTAAGCTAGTCGGTATCGATACAGGCTTTTAGCCGTATCGATACCCAGACATTCTGTTCGCAGATGATGCCCACGGTATCGATACAGAGAAAGTCATGTATCGATACCGAGCCTCTAAAATTGCTTTTGGCTTGTTTGCTCGTCCTTGCTTGGGCCCCACCAGTTCCCAGCATGCCCAATGTCATGTGTCCACTTTACGTGCTCCTCCGGCCCGTTTCCTACAAAACAAACACAACAATACCAAAACACAAGACAACACCGCATCAAGTGGAAAATGGAATAAATCGCGCCTCTAATGCGCTAATTCGCCCTACTTAGGCGCTTATATCTTGAGATATTGCGCGCCTATCAATAAGCATTCAGGGAAGAAAAATTCAAAAATGTTGAAAAATGCCTACCTCGGGAAGCGTGCCACATGGAGGAACGTAAAGATAAGGCAAAATTTTGTAAATTTTCCCAAAATAAGCTTTGGTTCAGCATGTCAAGGCTGTAGGACGTGCGAACAAGCATTGGAAAGCCAAAACAAGGATCAGAACTGCAGAAAATAGCGTTAGAAGTGGGGCATCAAAAGTCGGTGCCGTACGGCATCATATTGGCACCGTGCGGTGCAATTTCCTACATCGTACGGCGTTCTTGGCTATTTTTCAGCCACAATTCCAATTTAGACCCTCTGGACCCATTCCGGACTTCTTTTGGCCATTTTTCTTGTACATACAACCCAAAGTGAGCATCAAAGGCTTAATGGAAGGATTGTTCCGCATCTTCAAAGATATCTCAATGGACGGATATGCCGAAAAACCCCGGATATGGAGCTTCGGGTGAAATTTTGTGACTTTTTCGCAACTTCTCGAGATATTCATTTCAAGCAAGCATTGTGGTATACACTCGGGATTTATTGGATCAATCAAGTCAAGACATCAAGCTACAGGGCGTTTTCACTTTAAAACTCTTCTCTCTCATTTTTTTCAGTTCTTCCCACAAAAAGCCAAAAAGTGTCCAGTTTTATGTCTTTCCCAATTTCGAACTCATGTACATTTCATTTCCCCATAGTGTCTCGTGTCATATATTCTCAGTGCTAGGTTTTGTTTTTAAGATTCAAGTCTTTGTTAGTGTAAGTCATTTTACATAACAGAAATGCGAGTTTTATGAAAACCAAAGCAATATCCATGTCATAAGTAATAATGTGCATCTATCCAAGGGCAAAACGGGCCCGACATCATCAAAACTACTACTACAGCACGCAGGCCATATCCATGAAAAGAAAGAAAAGAACGGGCAAACAGGCACCCAAATCAAAAAGGAGGCACGCAGGCCTGTCCTACCTACTCAAGCACGAGGCCTCTTCCGCGAACAAGGCCTAAGTTCCTCAGACTCAAAAGAACCCGTGTCCTCCTCCTCACTGCTCTATGCCTCCCTGAAAGACCATCGAGACGGTGGAGCCGAACTCCCTGGTGAACTCCCTCCCGGACTGTCAACAAAAGGCTGACGACCTCGAAGTACTCCGTTAGAAGGAGGATGTACGGGGAAAATTCCACGTAACGCTGGATCACGTGCTTCCTTTAACCAACCCTAGGTCTGCAAGACAGAAAAAGGGTTAGAGCACCTTTGCCTCTCGTTGGCAAAGGCCCTCTGATGCCTAAGTTAGTATCACGTACTTGAAAGCTTAAATCACAATGCGTATGAAAATAGGTTTCACAGCGTACCTTTTGTCATGGTTTTTGCCCTGTATTTATAGGTGTAGATGTTCTTCATATTTAGGCATCTCGTGCCCTTGTTTCCTATTCTCTTTAGGAATCCTTCTCCTGATAGGATTTTCCTATCAAGGGTAAGTCTCCATATCCTGCTAGATCTCGTCTAGCAGAGGTCTTTCTTTCCATATAGGATTCTTTCCATATCAATCCCTTGTTCTTTGGGACTGTTCCTTATCTCATAAGGAGTTGTTCATAGAATATTCTGGAATGTCTCACCGCCTTACCCGTGGCGGTGCCGTGCTTCCACGTAGCTCGGTATGACTCGTACATAACCCAGCTACTCACGCCGAGCTGAGTCCATGTATCCCAGAATGCTATCTAAGCTTTACTCATAGCTTTGCTAGCTCGGCCATATCAGGGGCATTCCCTTGTGACCTATACCGAGCTAGCACATCCTGGTATATTTAATTTATTCAATCATTTTAGCTTTATTCATGGCCAAACCAGCTCGGCACAGGGCTTACGTGTACCCTATGTGGTGCCAAGCTATTCACCCTCTCGTGGTGAAGTCATTAGGCACGTGCTATGCCTAGTAGTAGGGTAATCAGATTTTACCCACTCCAATTGCTCCCCAGCTCTGCCGCTACTGTCACGCATCAGTAGCGTGCAGAGCTTCAACGGTTCTCGATGTACCCTTTGCACGCCTTCCCTCCACGTGGGTGGCAACGTCGCTTTCATATTAAATGTGAATGACCCCTTTGGAGGCTCGGATAAGTCGAAAGGACGTTTCTGCTGACGTTTTACGTACGTCACGTTCCACTTCATGGGTTTTCGGGCGGGATAATGATTATTTTTTCCCTCCCAAATCCTCCTAAACCCAAAAACCCCTCCCCTTCTCCCTCACTTCATACTCGTCAGAAGCAAAGAAGAGAGAGAGGAAAACTCGGTTCCGCCATCATTCGACGCTTACGTCTTCTGCAACAAACCTGTCTCCGATTCCCGTCGGAAAACACCTCTTTTCCCGCCGGAAAGTATTTCTTTAGGTTCACCTCTTCACGTAAGTGACCCTCTCTGTGTTTCTTTTTTTGCCCCTTCCTGATTTTCCCCTTTACTGTTCATCTTCTTCCCTGGGTTTCTACTGTGAAACCCTAACTTTCAGAACAAATGGGTAGATATAGGGCCCTTTTGGGTACCCCTGAGAAAATAGTGGAATTTCGTAGGAGGTATGAGATCCCCGCCGACGTTCAATTCCGGCTAAATAGATCTGAGGACTTAGAGGAAGTGGGTCAGGACGAGACTAGGATTCACATTCCCTTAATTTTCATAGTCGAGGGTGGCTTGAAATTCCCTTTGCACCCGTTCTTCAGAGAGGTCTGCTATAGGTGTCAGCTAAACCCTACGCAGCTCTGCCCTAATTTCGTTAGGGTAGTCATGGGCACTGTTGCCCTTAACGAGCTGCTCGGTCTTAACCTTGACGGGTGGGATCTGCACTACCTCTATAGTGTGGTCCCTACAGAGCATAAAAACTATAACTTTAAAGCTAGGGACCCAAAACAGAAGCTCATCACCGATCTACCAAATTCCTCGAAGGGAGAGGCAGATGACTATCTCGTAGTCACTGGCAGCTGGCAACCTAGGGACGCTGAGGGGAAGATCATTGGCTTTCCCTGCCCCACTTCCACTGGCGGACTACGTTAGTATTTTTATTCCCGAGCTGGTCTCATTCCTCTAATGTTTTTTAACTGTGGCTGACCACTCTCATGCTATGTTGTTTGCAGCGGATAATCTCAACCACGGTGGCCGCTTGATCCACGGCAAGCTCCATCGCGAGGATATTGCCAAAGCCCTCTGGTGGGACGGCTTCGAACCGACTCCTGTAGGACTCGGTCGTTCAGCTCACCGACTGCTCGGTTACACACCGTTCTACTGGGGCAATATCAGGAGGGAAGGAGAGCACAGGTCGAGACACGCCTGGCCACCACCTCGCTCCGTAATTGCCACAAGCCGACCTGCCGATCGAGAAAGGACTCGTGCTCGCAGGGGCCGAGCTAGAAGGGGCTCTACACGTTCTCAGACCCAAGCAGACCTCCAGCGGCAGGTAACATTTGCCCACGTTGAAGAGATCCCGACCGCCATTCCCATCCTCGTGCGAGCCGACCAAGAGCCCAGCACGTCTGGGAGGGTTGCTGAAGAAGAAGAGGAAGAAGAAGGAGGAGTTGGTGGTTTTGACCACCGTGAGCTCGTCCAATCCTTGGCCGAGCAAGCCGACCATCTCGCGGATTCTGACGACTCACGAGGCTACTCCCCTTCTCCTGATCGTCCAGACATGCCTTTGCAACCGATCAACCTTCTGGACCAGCTTACTCTGGGTGGAGCCTCCCGTGCTCCCCCCCCCCCCCCCCCTAGCCGAACCATCCAACCTCCCCAATCACCACCCTTATCCCTCACCGAGCGCCAGAGGGAAAAGAGGCCGGTGAGCAGCCCTCAGCAAGTTCAGCCTCCCCCACAGAGGAGAAGAACTGGGGACACCAACTCATCCCCAACTGAGCTCCAGCCGTTGGCGCAGCCCTGGGCCCCAACACTTGCTCGCCCTGACGGCACTCCTGTTAGTGATGCTGATAAGATCTCCTCCACAGACGTGGCGTTCGGCATTGCTAGAGCCGCCCTGCTCCCTAACGATATAGAGAGAGAGAGAGAGAAACAGCTCCTTCGAAGTGCTGATGAAGTCCATCTTCCAATCTAGTGTCAAGGTACGGAGTCACCCTTCCTCTGTCCTTAGTTTTATTTTTAGCTGCATTATCAAAAACTTTTTCTTTTTTTTTTTTTTTTTTTTTTTACAGATCATACAGAAGGCCCATGTGGGTTTCGAAAGGGCTAAGGAGGCCGAGAGGGAGCTAAAGAAAGAGCAGAAGAGGGCAGAGAAGGCTGAGAAGGAGAGCGCCTAACACGCTCAGTCTCTGAAGGAGGCCCGAGCTGAAGTGCAGGCATTGAGAGAGAAAAATGCGGACCTAGTGAAGAGGTCGGAGGAAGTCGAGCTCGGTTTGAGTAACTAGTTGACGGCGGCAGAGGCTAAGGCAGCGGCAGAGTACGACCGAGCCGTCTTCGAAGTCACAGAGAACTACAAAGCGCAAATGCCATCCGTGCAGGACACCATATGGAAGGCGGCTTGGTGTCGCTGTCTTGAGAAGCTCGGCGTTGAGGAGTCCTCCCCTCATTGGGTCAGTATGGAGCTGCCGAGCGAGATGGCTGCCGCTCGAGTTCAAGCGGATGACCAGGCCCAGCCCGATCCTGAGAACCAAACCGAGCTTTCCTCCGAGCAAGCTCAGACTGAAGATACCCATGCCAACCTCTCTGCTCCTGACGTTGGTGGAAGTATTCCCGACCTCGCCCCTACTGCCACTGATGCCTCTGGGTTCAGTGAAGAGGCTTGATTGCCTGACTTTGTTTTGCTTGAACTTGTTATCTCGACCCTGTGTGGTTTGTTTGGCCTCCTGTGGCCTTTTGCTATTTGGGCACCTTGATCATCTGTGATGTTGTTTTGATACGTTGGTTTGCTTTCTTATGCCAAATGTTTTCAAGTGTTTTCTTACTTGAGACTTTCATAGCCTAAGTGTTTTCATACTTAGGATTTTATTGCAGTACTTGCTGCGAATCTAAGCTTATTCGTACTTTAGGACGTTTTTGCAATACGTATTGCAAATCTAAGTTTATTCATACTTAGGCAGATTCTTTTGCAATGCTCGTTGCAAATCTAAGTTTATTCATACTTAGATTTTCTCATGCAATATTCGTTGCAAAAACCCTAAGTTTCTTCATACTTAGAATTTCTCATGCAATATTCGTTGCAAAAACCCTAAGTTTCTTCATACTTAGAATTTCTCATGCAATATTCGTTGCAAAATCCCTAAGTTTCTTCATACTTAGAATTTCTCATGCAATATTCGTTGCAAAATCCCTAAGTTTCTTCATACTTAGAATTTCTCATGCAATATTCGTTGCAAATATCCTAAGTTTCTTCATACTTAGAATTTCTCATGCAATATTCGTTGCAAAATCCCTAAGTTTCTTCATACTTAGAATTTCTTATGCAATATTCGTTGCAAATCTACATATTCACCGCTCCCCAATAGGAATCCGAATGTTGGTTGCAAAAATTCCGGTTCATATTAATTAAGGTCAGGATAAAAAAGATAGAATTCCATTAATGCTAAAAATATAAATAAAGAAACACCTGAGTAACTGATGTTGGTGATTTTACTCATAATCCCAACGAGGTATGAAAAAACAAATGTGAATTTATTCGTATTCACCAAAAGAGGTGTGATTTTGCTCGTAATCACATAAACATGTTACTGGAAGAATTTTCTAAGGTTTTGGACGTTCCATGGCCGTGGAACTGGGTTTCCGTCCAGGTCGGCCAAACGATAGGCCCCAATGCCAGCAATCCCCACAATCTTGTATGGGCCTTCCCAGTTCGGTCCAAGCTTTCCGTCTGAGGATACTTTGGTATTGGCCAAGACCTTCCTCAGGACTAGGTCACCAACCCTGAACTCTCTTGGCTGCACCTTCTTATTGTAGCTCCTTCGTAGCTGCTCTTGGTATGCTGCTAAAGTGATGAGTGCCCGCTCTCTTTTTTCCTCGGCGAGGTCTAGCTGCTCGGCCAGGGCTTTATCGTTGCCCCCTGACTCCACAAGAGTAGTGCGGATGGTTGGCAAACCAACCTCTAGGGGAATCACTGCTTCTGTTCCGTATGCCAAGGAGTACGGCGTCTCTCCCGTAGATCGCCGTGGGGTGGTCCTGTAAGCCCAAAGCACGGCTGAAAGCTCATCTGGCCATTTTCCCTTCTTCTTTTCCAACCTCTTCTTGAGACTCTTCAGGATAGTCTTGTTGGAGGCCTCTGCCTGGCCATTGCTCTGTGGGTAGGCAGGGGTCAAATAATAATTTCTGATGCCGTACTGAGCACAGAAGGCCTTGAACTTCCTGCCGAACTGGGACCCGTTATCTGAGATAATAGAGTACGGCACCCCAAACCTTGTGATTATCTTGTTCCAGACGAACTTCTCCACCATAGCTTCTGTGATTTTGGCAAGAGCTTCCCCCTCTATCCATTTAGTGAAGTAGTCAGTGCCAATAAGCAGGAACTTTCATTTCCCTGTTGCCATAGGGAGAGGACCTACGATGTCCAATCCCCACTGGGCAAATGGCCATGGACTGGTTAGAGGCAACAGGTCCTCCGCTGGAGCTCGGATGAGGGGGGAAAACCTCTGACACTTCTCACAAGTCTTAACGAAAGCCTTTGCATCCTCCTGCATGTACGGCCACCAATATCCCTGGGATATTGCTCGGTGGGCTATGGATCTTCCCCCAGTGTGTCCCCCACAAGTTCCAGCATGGATCTCATGGAGGAATTTCCGAACAAGGGCTGGGTGCACACACAATAAATATGGACCAAGGAAAGATTTTCTGTAAAGCTTACCTTCTGGAGAGAGCCAAAAGCGTACTGACTTGGTCTTGATTTTGTGTGCTTCCCTCTTATCTTCTGGCAAAGTCCCATCTCGTAGGCATGCCACTATTGGGTCCATCCAGCTCGGCCCAAGCTCTGTTTCCATCACGACTTCTACGGCTCGGCCAATACTTGGTTTGTCCAGATAGTCTACGGTAATTGTGCGGCGATACTCCGTCTTGACCGCTGACCCAAGACAGGCCAGTGACTCTGCATGTGCGTTCTGACCCGAGCTGATCTGCTGGATATGGATCCTGTCAAATTTGTCTAGCAAATCCTTGGCTGCTTCTGAGTATGCAGCCATCTTTTCGCTTTTCGTAGCATATTCTCCTGAAAGCTGGTTAACAACTAGTTGGGAATCACAAAATATCCATAATTTATGTACCTTGAGCTCCAGAGCACTTCTCAGTCCAGCAAGCAAAGCCTCATATTCTGCTACATTGTTTGTGGCACTAAATCCCAGCCGTAGTGCATGCTCCAGGACCAATCCTTCTGGAGAGAAAAGCACAACCCCTGCTCCAGATCCTTTGTTGCAAGTTGACCCATCAACGTAAAGCCTCCATTCGTCTGGATCCAGGTCGGCCATTCTCGTTGGCGGCTCAGGATTACTGACTTGCCCCTTCTCGTGGAGACCTGGTGGTGGTGGGGCCACTGTTGGAGTAAACTCGGCTATGAAATCAGCTAAGACCTGCCCCTTGATTGCTGTCCTGGGCTGATAGTCGAGGTCGAACTGACTTAGCTCTATTGACCACTTGGAGATCCTTCCAGAGAAATCTGCCTTCCTAAGCAAGGCTCTTAGTGGATATTCAGAGAACACGGTGATGGGGTGCTGCAAAAAATAGTGAGGCAATTTTCTTGAAGCAATGAGGGCGTATACCAATTTCTCCAGTGGTAGATAACGTATCTCAGCCTCTAACAATGTCTTGCTCACGAAATAAATTGGAGCCTGCTCCGTCCCCTTTATTCGTAGGAGGACCGAGCTGACCGCATGATCCGATACTGCTAAGTATAGTATTAACCGCTCCCCAGCTTCTGGAGTAGAGAGCAAGGGTGGTGATGATAGGTAGCTTTTTAACTCCTGGAAAGCCCGTTCCTGCTCGGCTCCCCAATCGTAGCCTTCTCTCTTCTTCAGAAGTTGAAAGAAAGGTCTGCAGCGGTCTGAGGATTTACTGATGAATCGATTAAGAGCTGCTGCCATCCCTGTCAGCCTTTTGGACCTCCTTCGTGGTTTTTGGGCTTTGTAGGCCTTGCAGAGCCGCTATTTGATCTGGGTTGGCTTCAATCCCTCTTTTGGTCACCAGGTGCCCAAGAAACTTCCCCGAACTGACTCCAAAGGCACATTTGGAAGCGTTTAACTTTAGTTTGTACTTTCGGAGAATGTTGAAGGTCACCTCTAGATCGGCAAGGTGATCAGGCCGCAGCTTGCTTTTGACTACCATATCGTCAATGTAGACCTCCATAGTCTTGCCGAGCTGTTCCTTGAACATCTTAGTAACCAGCCTCTGGTAGGTTGCTCCAGCATTCCTTAGCCCAAACGGCATGACTTTATAACAGTAGAGCCCTCTGGGGGAGATAAAGGACGTCTTTTCCTGATCGGGCTCGTACATAGCTATCTGATGGTATCCTCGATATGCGTCAAGAAAACTCATCCTCTCGTAACCTGATGTAGCGTCCACGAGTTGATCAATTCTGGGAAGTGGGAAGCTATCTTTGGGGCATGCTTTGTTGAGGCTTGTGAAGTCCACACATACCCTCCACTTCCCATTCTTTTTCTTGACTACAACTGTGTTGGCCAACCAATCTGGATAGCTCACTTCTCGTATGGCATCCGCTTCTAGTAGCCGCTCTACCTCCTCGATCACAGCGTCTGCGTGCTGTGGTGCCGACCTCCTTGCCTTCTGCACAACTGGCTTGTGCTGAGGGTCCACGTTCAAGTGGTGGCATATGATTTCAGGATCTATCCCAGGCATCTCCTGGGGGGTCCAAGCGAACACATCTAAGTGGTCTTTAAGAAAGGCGACCAAATCTCTTTCCTCCAGCTCGGAGAGGGTCTCACCGATCAAAAAATATCTTTCTTCATCATCCTTCTGGACCTGTATCTTCTTCAACCCTTCCACCATCTTCTTGGTGGGATCGCCCCCAACGTCCTCCAAGGTCGGTTGGTCTGGAACCTCAACCGTTTGTACCAACTCGGCCCTTGGGGATTTCTTCAAGACCATGGTGAAACATTGATCAGCTACCTTTTGGTTTCCTTTGATGCATTCTATTCCCTCCGCTCCGAGGTATTTGATCTTCTGGTGGTACGTCGAAGATACTGCCTTCATCTTGTGCATCCATGTTCTTCCTATAATCACGTTGTAAGAAGAGGGTATGTCCACCACAAGGAAATCCGTCTTTTGTACTACTGACCCTGCTCGGACGGGTAGTGTAACCTTTCCCATAGGCCACACTGTTTGTGCACTGAAGCCGACTAGGGGGACAAGGCATTTCTGCAATGAACTGACTGGGAGCTCCATCCTTTTGAAAGTGTCGTAGTACATTATTTCCGTGCTAGCTCCCTGATCAACAAGAATTTTCTCCACATCGTACTCCCCTATTCGTAAGGTGATTACTAGTGCGTCATTATGGGGTACTGATACCCCTTCCAAATCGTCATCAGTGAAGGTGATTGGGGTCTCCGTGATCCCTTCCGCCCTCGGCCTCTTTGTGCCGAGCTTCATGACTTGTTTTGTCTGTCCGCTGACCCTCTGAATGTGTCTTATCTCATTGTTTGTATAAGGGGCAACGAGTCCATGTATCATATGGATTGTCCCCTTTGGACCTTTCTCGTAGTCCAACTCTTCCACCAGCTCGGCATCATTCTTGACATCAGCCAAAAATTCTTTGAGATGGCCCTCTGCCACCTTCTCATCCAAGAATTTCTTGTATTCCACACAGTCCTCAGTCATGTGTCCCCAATCTCTGTGGTAGCTGCAGTGTTGGTTGGTAGCTCTCCTCTTTTCTGGATTCCCGGTCATCTTTGGGGGCCTTCTGAACCATTGTTCATTCTTGATCCTGTATAGCATTTTGTAGATGGGAATGTTGAAGGTTGTCATAACGCTGAAGTAAGACTTGGGATCTGGATCAGCTTTTTCCTTCTTTTGCTGAGCATAGTCTTTTCGTCCTGTCGTGTACTCCTTCTTGTATGCCTTTGACTCTACTGGTTTTCTTTCGGGGAGCTGAGGTTGCCCTGCCACAATCCTTCCTCCAGCTTGTAGGATGTCATCCTCCACCCGTGCATGCTCCTGGATTCTTTCCATGAGTTTGGCCACCGTTTTTACTGGATGCATAGTAAGCGATTCTCGTAACTTACTATGCATGGGCAAGCTTGTCTTGAATGTTGCCAGAGCATACTCCTCACTGCAATTCTCAATCTCGTTGAAAGTCTCCCAATAACGCTTCGAGTACTGTCGCAGAGTCTCATCGTCCCTCTGTCTCATAGAGGTCAATGCATCAAAAGTCTTTGGAGCTGCTCGGCTTGTTAAAAACCGAGCAGTAAATTCTTCAGCTAGTTGAGCCCAACATAGGATTGAACCCTCAGGGAGCTTGTGGTACCAACTCAAAGCCACCTTTCCCAAGCTGGAAGGGAACATCTTGCATAACAAAGCATCATCTTGCTCATGCATGAACATGGCCTGTTGGTAGTGTTGGATGTGAGCCACAGGATCCGTGCTAGTCTCATAAGGGATGAAGGCTGAGTGTTTCACCCTGCTCGGTGTCTTTTCTGTACGAATCCAGTGAGCCAACGGCGACTTTGAGATCTGGCCTAGGGCTTCCTTAGCTGCTTCTCTTGCAGTTTTAGGACCTCCCTCAGCTCGGCCGGCATCCCCCCTCTTTGTGTGCCGCTCGGGAATATGCTCATTGGATCCAGATCTCTCGTATCTGTCCCTAGCATGCTTCCTCCTTTCTCTCTTTTCCACAGAAACACTCCTGTCCCTCCTTTTTCGTGGAGAGGCAGCTCGGTCGGTGGAGGCGTTGTTGTGGTGACGATCTCTTCCGTATTCCTCATAATGCACGGATCTCGTCCGTGAACGTAAGTCTTTCTCTTTTTCTTGGAGTTGTTTCTTCAGGTCCTGAATCTCTCGTTCCCGTCGAGTGACTTCACGGGCCAATTCTTCTGCTTCTTGCTCTTTTCTGTCAAGGCTATCTTCCCTCTCTCGATTCCTTGTGTGCCTGTGACCATCCCTTCTTGGGGGGCTCCTGTTCCGTTCACGTCGGGTGGAGGCTTCCCCCCCTCTTGGTGGTGTTTCTGAGTGTCTCCCCCTTGGAGAACCATGGCGTATTAGGCGTGTATCCCTGAACTTTGGAATCTCAGGGATATTCCCTATGTCAAACCTCTTTGTTGCTGGTTTTTTCTGTGGTGCTCTTAGTACTGCGGGGGTTTTGTCCACCCTTGTGCTCTTTCTCGTAGTATACACAAGCGTGGTACCGTCACCTTCTACGTCCTGCCTTCGTGGAGTGCACAAAAGAGGCTCTGAAAGCACCATTGTTAATCTTCGTTTGAGAAAGATCGAGCTTTTTTTGGTTCTTTTCCCACAGACGGCGCCAATTGTACGGGGAAAATTCCACGTAACGCTGGATCACATGCTTCCTTTAACCAACCCTAGGTCTGCAAGACAGAAAAAGGGTTAGAGCACCTTTGCCTCTCGTTGGCAAAGGCCCTCTGATGCCTAAGTTAGTATCACGTACTTGAAAGCTTAAATCACAATGCGTATGAAAATAGGTTTCACAGCGTACCTTTTGTCATGGTTTTTGCCCTGTATTTATAGGTGTAGATGTTCTTCATATTTAGGCATCTCGTGCCCTTGTTTCCTATTCTCTTTAGGAATCCTTCTCCTGATAGGATTTTCCTATCAAGGGTAAGTCTCCATATCCTGCTAGATCTCGTCTAGCAGAGGTCTTTCTTTCCATATAGGATTCTTTCCATATCAATCCCTTGTTCTTTGGGACTGTTCCTTATCTCATAAGGAGTTGTTCATAGAATATTCTGGAATGTCTCACCGCCTTACCCGTGGCGGTGCCGTGCTTCCACGTAGCTCGGTATGACTCGTACATAACCCAGCTACTCACGCCGAGCTGAGTCCATGTATCCCAGAATGCTATCTAAGCTTTACTCATAGCTTTGCTAGCTCGGCCATATCAGGGGCATTCCCTTGTGACCTATACCGAGCTAGCACATCCTGGTATATTTAATTTATTCAATCATTTTAGCTTTATTCATGGCCAAACCAGCTCGGCACAGGGCTTACGTATACCCTATGTGGTGCCAAGCTATTCACCCTCTCGTGGTGAAGTCATTAGGCACGTGCTATGCCTAGTAGTAGGGTAATCAGATTTTACCCACTCCAGAGGAGTCATGGGACCACCACCAGCTTGCTTCATCAACGGCCTCCTCCGCTCAGTCATCGGAGGTGGGGACATACTCTGTACAAAGCAAAGAAATTCTGTCAATACACAGGATTTATATACAAGTTTGAAAGCGCACAATTCAAACAACAAAACATAAAGATTACCTGAGAGCTCCGTCTGTCAGGAGAAGGGCTATGACCAGCTCTACGCCCACCTCCTCTCCTGGGTCTGCTACTCCTCTACTAGCACCTCTCGCAGCCCTGCCTGCACCTGCACTACCAGCTCCAGCTGCACCACCTCTCCCATCCCCCTGGGCACCTCCGCCTCTATCAGCGCCTTGGCCTCTGTCGAAACCTCTGCCTCTTTCAGCCCCACTGCCTCTCTCAACACTGCCACCACGGGCTCTGCCTCCAGCTCCCCGAGCTTTGTTACCACGGCCAGGACCACCTCTACCAGGACCACCCTCTCTGAAGACCACTCTCGGCTCAGCTCGGGGACGCACCTCTGGGACGTCACCTATCATCAGCCGGCGTACTAAAGCCTCCAAGTCCAAGTTTAGCTGATAGGACTCTGACGCCCAGCTGGCAGGAAAATAATGAAGACATTACACAAGTATTTTCAATAATGATTAAGGAAATACAAACTGAAAATGTTTTTTCTTTCTTTTACAGATTACCTGAACAAAAGTAAGGTCCAGTGGAGGTGCAACACGAGGGACTTCCAATACTCCCATCATCCCTCTAGGCATCTACACCTCTATTTCTCTCCTCAGCACCGACAAAGCCATCTCCATGGCTGCTATACGGGTCTCCATGTCCAAGAAACTAGCCAGGTGGCCGACCAGAAAGCTCTCATAGTCTGGAGAGCTCCTGAAAGAGAGCACGGTGTCCAGCACGATGTATTTCTCTACCTCAGCCCATGTGTACTCATTAGTCCGTTGTACGCCAAGGGGTATACGCCCCGGTATCCTGAAGTGCGCCAACCTGAGGGACTGACGAGACACCCTCTCTCCCAAGTACCACTGCCAACTGTACAGGGATTCCAACAGAATCCGCCCCCATGTCAACTCCCTGCTCCGCTCCAAGTACTGGTCAGTCACTGCATCCCAAGCATGCCATCTCACCTGCAAGGAAATTCAATTTCTTTAGGAAAAGTTGAAAGCAAAATGGAAAGCTCAAAGTTTGCAAGTGACACAGAATTCAGAAACTTACCGTACTACCATCAGCCTGGTCTAAAAAATGACGGAAGTCGTTCACTCTCCCTGCATGTACATTGCCGCCATGGTGCTCTCAGTCCCACTTTGATGCCCGTGGGATCACCTCTTCATTCTCATGACTATTCGCCGACGGGTACATCCCCAGCACCTCATAAGCCCACACCTGCATGGTTAAAGGGTATCATCAGCAAGTTACGATCTACCTGACAATATCTCAAGAACTTGAAAACAAGAAGAAAGCATGTAAAGTTTTACCTCAAGCACTCTCCAGAAGCCCCCAAGACTCCTCCCAACTCCGCGGCTGACAGAACCCAGGAAACAGTAAAGGGTACAAAGAGCAGCACCTCCGAAGTCCAAGCTTGCCACCCTACTCAAGTTCGCCAACGCCGAGAGCCAACCCAGGTAACCTCACTCCGCCTGTTCAGAAACAGGGACACACCAAACAAGTACAACAAGTAAGCTCTCGCCATCTGAGCCACCTCTGTCGACGACTCTAGCTCGTGGTCCCACAAGGCCGGCAAGTGGTCACACCTCACCATAGGCTCTCCATCACCTATCTCTCTCCCCAAGAAGTGCCTGATAGTCGCGCTGTCTCTGTATAGCCCGAGTCAAACGGGACTGACTCACCACCTACTCTCAGACCTGTGATAGCCGAAAATTCCAATGGCATCACGGTCATCTCCTTGAACCTCAAGTGGAAAGTGTTGGTGGGACCAACGCTCAATCAGAGCTCTCAACAACCTGCGGTCCGCTCGCGTCAGCACCAGAAGACGAATGAACCCCATGAAGCTGGTACCCTCAATGATCTCCCTCATTGCCTCTGGCAAACCCCGGAAGCGCTCTAGGGAATTGAACAAACCTCCGTACACAGGCAAATAAGTGTTTCTCTGTTTAAAAAAAAAAGCAAAAACAAGCTTTTCAAACAACCACAATAGAAAGCATGCAAATACAGGAATTTAAGGCAAGTACAGCAATTGAAAGCAATACTTAAAGTGCGTACCAGCGGACGTGCCGAAATATGGGTCTCTGGGTCCCTCAGCAAGATCGTCTCATCATAGAACAAGTGTACCGGCGAGTACACGTCACACCCCAGCGGTATAAAGAAGTGCACCTGTGGCACATAAGTCTCAGGGTCGAACGGGAGCCTCACCCTCTGTGTTCTCTCCACCTCTACCACCAGAGATAGAGGCGCACCCTCTCCTACAGCCTCAGCCTTAGCCTCTCTCTGTCTCTCCTCAAAGAGTATGTCCTGAACGTGCTCAGGCACCCCCTCCTCGCAAGAGCCGTCGCAAAAGTCAGATCCTCCTGAAGGATCCGCGCTAAGTCCTCGTCTCTCACTCCCTCCAGCGTATCAGCCATAGTATAACCTGGAGTCCTGGAAGAACCAACTACAGCAGGAACAACCGGTGGGTCTAGAGCACCAATCTCCATCTCCTCACCCCCACTACTCAAGTCTCGAGCCTCTTCCACTACCACCTTCTCCTTCCCCAAGTCCCTCCTGACCACTGGGATGACAACTGACTTCTGCTCTCCTCCAACGGGCACCTCAGTAACCAAAGAAACACTTGAAAGGCCGCTGGGTACCAAGCTCTCCTGAAAACCAGTGTCTGCGCTCTCCCCAACAGATCTCTGCTCAACCATGACGTGAACACCTCTTATGTCCACCTCCACCTCAGAAACTTGCACACCCATGCTCTGCATGTCAATCTCCATGGGCCCATAGCCAATCTCACCACCCTGCATGGCAGTAAAATCATCACCAGTAGGCTGATCCACGACACCACCACTCGCAGGAACCTCGCTCGCCGCAACGGCGTCCGAACCGCCCCCAGCCGGACTATGGGCTTCACTCATCACCGCCAACCCATCACTCGGCACCATCGCACGCATCTCTCCACCACTGGACTCCACCGTACGTGACTCGGTCTCAATCGTACGGGATGACTCACCCCTAATCGGCACCATGCAGTGCTCGATATCGCTGGAACTTGGCATAATCGCACCAATCTCAGTCGATAATGGGTCACCCATAACCGATTGAGTAGCCGTACCCTCCTCCCTTTGGACCGACGATGAATGCTCTTCACCGGAAGAAGACAATCGGTCGTCGCTACCTACAGGACTTGCCATGGATTTCAATCGGAGGTTTCGATTGGAAAATTTTGGGAAGAAGAATATTGCACTCACAAAGAGAGAAGTCGGTTTTCACTATGAAATATGACCGATCGTGATTTTGATCAGAGGAACGTGAAAGACGGAGAGTTTTGGTTGTTACAATACAATTTGAGCCGAAACATTCCAGTTACACCGTGCGGTGTGGCTACTTGCACCGTGCGGTATACGTTTCTATGCCGTACGGCATCCTCTTCAGTTACTTCAAAAAAATTACACTTTTCCCCTTCACTTGCTGGTGTTTTCATAAAAATCCACCAATTTACCCAAAATCATTTATGTTTCACAAATTTTTAAGTTCTCTATGGCATTTATTTTCACAAATTTTTAAGTCCTCTATGGCATTTATGTTTCACAAATTTTTGCAAATTTTTAAGTCCTCTATGGCATTTATTTTCCACAAATTTTTAAGTCCTCTATGGCATTTATTTTTCACAAATTTTTCTAAGATCTCTATGGAATCAATTTTCCAAAAATATTTTTTACGGCTTTCAGAGCCTCCCAAATATTTTTCACGGCTTCCAGAGCCTCCCAAATACTTTTCCACGGCTTACAGAGCCTCCCAAATACTTTTCCACAGCTTCCAGAGCCTCCCAAATTATTTATGGCTCCCAGAGCCTCCTAGTAATTTTCCACGGCTTCCAGAGCCTCCCAAATTATTTTAACAGTTGCTTTGGGCCTCTGAAGTACTTCTTTCACTTTTTGCAAACATCATTCGTTTTTCCCTCGTTGAAAAATGAGGTGCCAACTTTTTGACGGTGGCCCTGATGAACTACGATTGGTCTGATCCTCTCAAATGAGGTATGTAGGAAGCTCCGAACTCGACCAAGACTTTTTGTTGCTTTTTCCTCACGGTTAGTTAAATTGGGATGTCCGAATCTTCAACACAACTTGCACCAACATGATGGTGACCAAGCCGTGTCGAAGAGGGGCAATTGTAGACACCCCAATTTTTGATAAACTTGTGCATCCCCCATGATGAGAAGAACGCGCAAAATGTACCTCGGGAAAGCTCCTTGAGTTGAACAGATAGGAAGAACCAAAAAAACCCTAAAACACCTGAACCGTACGGCCTGAAACCGTGAACCGTACGGCTTGAAATTCTATTTGCACCATGCGGTGTTACACTATGCACCGTACGACACACTTTTTATACCGTACGGCCCCCTTGTCCCATCAACGGGATTCCCGGGTTGCTCCAGTAGCTCAGAAAAAATGATGAGATTCGGCAAATGATGTTATTCGCTGGCGTACGAGAATCACCCAAATGATGAAAACGTTCAAAACTCCATCTATATAAACCGAGAGAAGGAAAGGCCGAAGGACGAAGATTCTCAGCAGAAAAAAAGAAAATCTTTCTCTCGATACAAATTCATCGTCCTCTTTGTTACTCTACCAAAGATCAGTTCCAAATTCAAACTACCCCACTCTTGTCATTATAAACCTAGAACCACAATTCTCAATCCTCTAGTCGATCCTTTTGGAAGTTCGTGACCTTAACCTAGTAAATCCAGAGGTATACATTCGCGTTCAAACAATAATATTCTGAGGGGAATTTCCGTTGGGCTAGAGGAGGGCTCCGTAGCTCTTCCTTGAGTCCAAAAGGAATATTTCAGCAAAAGTCCAAGCCTCTCGGGTAAACATCACGTGATATTATCCATTGTCGTGGGATGTTGTCCCTGAAAACGAGGTACATTTCTTCATCAAAACCATTTTCTAAACCTACTTTTATCAATAAATAACATGGTTTTTGCATAAAAACAAAGGTTGGTCTCAATCGGACAAAAAATGAAAATTTTTGGAACTTACAACGCACAGAGGCACCGTACGGCATTCCAGATGCACCGCGCGGTGTGATTTGATACGCCGTACGGTGTCACTGGAAAAATATTTTGGATGCTCTGTTTTTCTGAAACCCGACACTCTGTTTTTGGTAAAAACCAGGGGCCAAATTACAGATGACCCCCTTTACTTCATATTTTTGCATTTACATCCCCTCTTGGTTGATTTTCTTGCGTTTATATACTTGATTGCATGTTGTTTGATTTGTTATTGTTATTTATTTCTTTTAAGCATGTTATTATTCGATATATTGTTTATGTGAAATAAAGTTTCTCGATAAAATCTTCCAAAAAATAATCCCACAAAGATTTAGTAAAGACCGGAAAATTCCGGACAAGCGGGGTGCATTTTTCGAACAAAACCTTCCCCGCGGGTAACCTGGCTCCCGAACCCAAATCTCTATTTTTCGTAGATCAAACCCTTTTTCAGCGGCATGAGAGTCATTATTTTTCTAAACGGTTTCTCGGGTACCTAACATTTTCCAAAATTAAACCCCGGGTGGCGACTCTAATTTTTTTTTTTTTTCCTTTTTTCCCGGATTGCCCTTTTTCACAAACACAACCAAAAACAGGTGGACAACCCGCGAGATCGAGCGTCCACACAACCTCCACCTAATGTTACCCGGATTCCTTACCATCATAAGCACAAGGATCATGGGCAACATGGTACAAGTAATTGGTCGGACGGAAGTTCGGAATCGCTTTGGTAGTGGTAAGCTTGAGTTGGTCGCTCAACCACATTTGTCAAAAAAGAGTAAAAAAAAAAAAAGGAGAGAGAGAAAAAAAGGAGTGAGATAAAATATAAAAAAAGAGTCAAAATAAAAGGGAAAGTAAAAAAAAAATGAGTCAAAAGAAAAGAAAAAAATGGATTTGCTTCAACAAAGATGGTGTAAAATATAGAAAATACTTTGGAAGAGCGACCAAAAGAAAAGCTACCTGAAGAAGTAAAGGACTCCCGCCAACGCTTACAGTCGGACCTCTCCAACGCGCCTCAAGAGAAAGAAAAGTTTCCGCCAAGATTGTAGGGATATGATTACTATCCTCGAGCATCTTAGCAACTACTTCAAGAATCCGAACATTGGACTTGTGGCGCTAGTCAACCAGGAGAAAACCAGCAACAAAGCAAATAAGGAAAGCGTTAAGACGGTGTTGTTCATACCTTAACGGTTCGTTTGTTCACATGAAAGCGTTCCAAGAGTTCAAGTACATGAAGCTCTCCATGCAATGTTAATTTTTTGGAGGATGATTTGACTAACCCGCAAAGGTTTCGGAGAGTTTTCCAGAAAGAGCAATGAGGAAAGGGAATCACCGGTGGACCATCAAGCTCTATGCTCGCAAGAAACTCAAATTCATCAATGGTGGGAAAGCTCCTCCATGCCGAACTGAAAAACATGGTGACTCCCATCCCAAAGGCCAACAGCTGCACTGATGCAGATTGCAAATTTATATTACTTACAAATATAGTGTTTTAAGTTTTCCTTATTTTTATTTTATTAATTTTGTTAGGAAGTCTCCAATTTTAGAAATAAGTGTTCTAGAGTATTTTGATTCCTAGTTGGATTAGGGTTTGTTATTTGATTCCTAGTTGGATTAGGGTTTGTTGTTTGATTCCTAGTTGGATTAGGGTTCCTTTAGCCCTATAAGTATCATTGTAAGCCTAATGGCAGAATTCGGTTGTTGATGAATTAAAGAAAACGAGTTTTACTTATAGGGCTAAAGGAACCCTAATCTAACTAGGAATCAAATAACAAACCCTAATCTAACTAGGAATCAAAATACTCTAGAAAACTTATTTCTAAAATTGGAGACTTCCTAACAAAATTAATAAAATAAAAATAAGAAAAACTTAAAACACTATATTTGTAAGTAATATAAATTTCCAATCTGCATCATTACTGATGCAACGCAGCCTGTGGAAACGAAATCGATCGTGCATCAGTTGGTATCAGAGCTGCAAGTTCCAATCCTGAGATGGCTGCCAGAGGACGTGCTGGGGGTCGGGGTGGACGAGCCAACCGTACGGCTGTTCTTGACGAAGTCTATGAGCGGGATGACGTCGCTCGAGAAGCTCGGATAGAGGAGGGCTTTGCTGAACTCAAAGCCATGCTTGGAAATATTGTCCAGCGCATGGATGCTTTAGAGATCGCTGACCCAACTCGCCATCGCCCTGTTAGAGCTAACCCTCCAATCGAGGATGGTTTTTCAAACGATGAAGATATCAAACCTTTTGGTGGCGGAAACTACCAAGGGGGGCGGTATAGAGACGTTGCGGCTAGAACCCGTGGCTCTCATTATTGTGAGTTTAGTAAGAAAATTGAGGTTCCAAAAAAAATTGGGTTTCCACAATTCCATGGAGGGAGAAGAAAAGATGTCATAGAAGAAATTTTGGTTGAGGGAGATGTGGGAGATTTTATCGATGATATATTAGAGGAAGAATCCGATAAAATATTTTTGGACACAAATCCATCGTTGTTGCAGTCTGAAATTGATTGGGATTCACCTCCAAAATTTGATGAGTACTCAGATGAGGAGGAAACTGTCATTCATAAAGTGGCAGAGAATCTGAAGGATGAATTTGTGCAAATTGAGAAGAAGTTTGTTACTATCCTTGACAAAGTTGATGGTTTGGATTCACCCGATGGCGTCTTGAACGTGGGAAAAAAGGCGATCAACGTATGCCCATCGTTAGGATTCGAAGTATCACAATTTATCGATCCTTTTTTGGAATTTATTGAAGACTTTGCAAGCAGCAAATCATGTGTTTCATACCTAACAATGAAAATTGTTCCTCTAATTTTTGAAGATTTCTTTTTGGAATTTGACTTCGGAAAAATCAATATGAAGTTCATGATGGAAGCGGACAAGGTTCGGCGAATTCAACTGTATAAACTCGAGGACGAGTTTCTTCAAGCAGAGGAGAATGATGCAGATTGGAAATTTATATTACTTACAAATATAGTGTTTTAAGTTTTCCTTATTTTTATTTTATTAATTTTGTTAGGAAGTCTCCAATTTTAGAAATAAGTGTTCTAGAGTATTTTGATTCCTAGTTGGATTGGGGTTTGTTATTTGATTCCTAGTTGGATTAGGGTTTGTTATTTGATTCCTAGTTGGATTAGGGTTCCTTTAGCCCTATAAGTATCATTGTAAGCCTAATGGCAGAATTCGGTTGTTGATGAATTAAAGAAAACGAGTTTATACTCATATCTTGGTCGTTTAAGGAGGGAGTACCTCCGGGTCGATCTTATTATTCGTGTTCCTCTTACACGATCAGTTTTGTTTCCACAAGCTGCGCTGCATCATGCACGTATGAGAGAAGGCCTTGGAATCAACTTAGTTAATTCAAGTATTTTACCGATACCGTTAGTACTCAATGAAGCCCGTTCCGCTGCAGTTCTTGGACTGATGATGCCATTTTGGGCCAATTTGAAAACGGGCTTCTTCAATGGTTCATCTGACATGTTGGATGATCCAAGTCGAGAACAATTGTGTGCAAAAATAGTGTACTTGACGCCAGTGGGGTGTCGGCCAACGACCCTCCGATGCCTAAGTCAGTAGACTGTAGAAGAAATTATATAATCAAGCTAGAGTATGCTAGTTGATAGAAATAAGCTTTAGGGTTTCTCTAAAGAGAAGAGTTGTACCTAACTTTCAAGTATAATGGCCTATTTATAGGCATTCTGACAGAGCATATAGTGTACTTAGCCTATTTTTGTGGAGGCGGTTGGATCGGAGAGTATCTCAGAGGAGGTTATTTGGATCCCAGAGAAAGTGTAATACCTTTATTCGCAAGAAGTGAGTTACTTTCTGGATATTGAGGAATCCGTTTAACTACTTGATTGTTTTAGACTCTTAGAAAAGTGTGTGTTTGTTAGGCCAGACAGATTGGTCCGAGCAGACTAGGCAACCTTTGACTTTTACTTTTTGATTAGAGACATACTAATAATTAATGATTTTTGTAACATTTCCCCCCTAGAATTATCTATGTTTTGTACTTTTTGCAATTTGATAATTGCATAAGGTTCAAAAAAGAAATAATTAGTCATAAATACACAATATTTTGCCTATTTGAAGGGAAGGATAAGGAACTTTTACAATCAAACATAAAGACACAATATTTTTCCAAAATTTTAGAATCAACTCTTCTTTGTCAACCTCTCTCTTCTTCTCCATAAACAACAGGGAAAACAGCAATCGGACCTCAAGTCCCGAAAACCGCTGCCGAAATCGGAAATTAACTTCCGAAATGATCAAAATAATTTGAAAGTTTTGTTTCGAATGTCTTTTGCTTTCTGTACTTAAAACTTCGAGTAGAAGGTAATCAAATCACACGATGGAACATCATAATTTCGAATCCGTTCAATGTTCTCTTGCGGATCCCAACTTTTTTTTGGTGGTACATAAGATCAGTAATGGTGTTCTCGTTTCAATTACTTTTTATCGCTGGAACAATTGGTTCAACTGAAACCAATCACCAAGTTTGTTAGCAATGCAAGGCAGACCGATGTGTCAAAATTAGTCGCCCTCCCTACGTCTCTCTCATTTCTTCAAGTGCTCTTGGTGTGTCTAATTCTAGCAAGCTTGTGAATGATAAGACTCTACCAACCGGCACGTCTAGTACGTACTAATATACTGGTGTTCAATTTTATGTTCGAAATTAGAATTTTTAAAAATTAGTGACATCTCACCAATTTTTTTGGTCGCCGGAAGTGGTCGGCCAAAGGTGTGGTGGTGGTCGGCAGGAGGTGGGGTGGTATTTTTTTGAATTTTATGTTCCAAATTAGAATTTTTAAAAATTAGTGACATCTCACTGATTTTTTTTGTCGCCAGAAGTGGTCGGCCAAAGGTGGGGTGGTAGTCGGCATAAGGTGGGGTGGTGTTTTTTTTTAATTTTATGTTTGAAATTAGAATTTTTTAAAATTAGTGACATCTCACTATTTTTTTTTTGTCGCCGGAAGTGGTCGGCCGAAGGTGGGGTGGTGGTCGACCGGAGGTGGGGTGATGATTTTTTTGAAATTTATGTTCAAAATTAAAATTTTTAAAAATTAGTAACATCTCACTAATTTTCTTGGTCGCCGGAAGTGGTCACCAAAGGTGGGGTGGTGATCAGCCAAAGGTGGGGTGAAGATTTTTTTGAATTTTATGTTCGAATTTAGAATTTTTAAAAATTAGTAACATTTCACTAATTTTTTTGTTTTTATGTTCGATTGCAAAAGTTCCTTGTCCTTCCCTTTAAAAATGTCAAATATTTTTTGTTTTTATATTCGATTGCAAAAGTTTCTTGTCTTTCCCTTAAAAAATGTCAAATATTTTGAATTTTTGGCTAAATGGCCCTTCAAAAAACTATATGTTAAAAAGTTTAGCAGAGAAAAATATAAATAATTTTCTCTTATACTCTTGGTCAATACCGTGCTTTTGTTTTGCATGATTGATATGAATGATTGGATAGCCAATAAGCCAGTAGTTTTTCAATAGTCCTGCGGGAGCGCTTCATGCTGTTCTGATACCTTCCACAATCATACATTAACGGGTGGCCAAACAAATTCTAAACATTCACATGAATACGTAATTGTGGAGGCTCATCTATAATATGAGGAATATTCTTTATTTTCTATTTTGAACTTTAAAGTTTATATAACTGAATGGTTTCATAATTCTCTTCCACTAATTTTTTTTGTACCAAATCAATTTACTAATAAAGATCTTTAATATGATACAGAAAAACTTGAAAAATTGTATACTTTAGTATTTTACATTTTTTGCTTGTTGAGTTGCTTTGCAATAGCCTTCAGATAAAAAAATAAAGTACTTCCTCACATAATTTTTTTATTTTTCGTACAAAATTAAACTACTAATAGAGATCTTTAATTTGATACAAAAAATTAGAAAAATTATATACTTTAGTATTTTACATTTTTTGCTTGTTGGCTATAAATATAATATATAGAAAAAAAATAAAATCTTACAGTCTAATTATAGACAAAAAAAATTAATAAACATATTATAAATCAATTTTTATAACAGAATTAATATAAAAATTAATTACAATTAAATCTTATAGATTAATTATTTATTGCGTTTACATTACAAATTAATTAATTATTGAATTTATCTAATTAAAAAAATGCATAACTAATTGGATACATACAAGGGCAAATAAGTCTATTGACAGCTTTTTCATCATCCACCCAAAATTAATCCCCCTTCTTATAAAATTATCTAAACCAAGTACTAATTTATCCACTCTTCATAAAACATCACATGTATTGTCGGCCCACCCACCATAACTAATACCCCCACTATTTATCTCTGGCCACCTTACGCTAATATCCCCAAAACTAATCTGACATCCAATTGGCCCCTTAGAGACATATTCGTGATATCTCTAAAAAATGAGACCAAAGGATCAATCTATTTGGACTTCATTTATAATACTAGTATTAAATTCCAAAGAGAAGGTTAAGTTTTTTGAAGAAATGAATGAAATTTAAGAAACAAAATGATCAAGAATTATTATTGGATTATATATGGAAAATTATATATGGTTTATTGACCTGTTTACTTGACCAGACATGAGCATCAAATTGTATGACATGTTTTAGTGTGTGATGATTTTTATTTTTTTTTAGCCTGGGATGAACCCTCACTAGGTAATGTAATTGCACAAAATACGAGATATATAGTACTCCACTATTTGATGTGTGTTTTTGTTACTATTGATCAATTAATTCAATTAAATATCTCGAGCGGATTATGTATCTCCCATTATTAATTAGTTCAAAAAATGAAATCCTATATGAAACTTTTAATAAAAATCTAATTACATATAAATCTTCAAAATGAAAAAAAAATTGGATGAGAGATGCTCTCAACTTCTCAATCCTGTGCATGGTATGCGTGGGGCGTCATTGCTTTCGAGTGAGGTGGATAAGATTGTCAGATAAAAAAAAAAAAAAATTTAGCGATCTTTCTATTGTCAGTTCAATAGGCAAATGATAAAAGTGTTATTCTACCGATACAAATGTTATTTAACCGGTAAAAATGTACTCCCACTAGTCAAAAAACACTTTTATAGGAACCCTTCTACTCGTACAAACGAAACAGTATCTACGGGGTACTGACGGCGCCGGGGACACCTTTGTAGGTCCCAAATCGAATTCCAAGGGGCCCACGCAAAAATCACCTCAATCGGACGCTCCTAAGTACTCGATTCAAAATCACACCATTTCGTTCCAAAATTTTTGAAGGAAATAGGATGCTTTTGGATCGAACACTTAGGAGCATCCGATTGAGATGATTCCCGCGAAGATCCACTCAGAATTCAATTCTGGAATGAATGGCCGGATCAGAT
Source organism: Vaccinium darrowii (assembly GCA_020921065.1). Taxonomy (NCBI): domain Eukaryota; kingdom Viridiplantae; phylum Streptophyta; class Magnoliopsida; order Ericales; family Ericaceae; genus Vaccinium; species Vaccinium darrowii. The sequence continues at coordinate 26,727,947 of CM037157.1, read as the reverse complement.
CGACCGTTGGGGACCCACAAGGTGGTCTCCGAAGCCGTTGGTACGCTGTCAGTACCAGGGGCATCGGTACCCCTGGATTTATGCTTTTATAGTTCGGCGGTAGAATTCCTTTTTTTTTTTTTTTGGGTTTTAATAAAAAGAGAGTGGTAGTATAATTAAATTGTCTCCACCAAAAACCATCAACATCATTACCTTTTCCCTTTCGATTTCTTATTGGTCAGTCGTATTACGCATCGTACGGTAGATGTTGACGTTTTTCTAACGTTGTACGAATCTTGTAATAACGTTGTACAAATCCCCCATTTTTAATTACCCAAAAAACAAATCCCCCATTTTTTCACGAGAAAAACTTGGGTGCTGACGGGATACTTTGGGTAAAAAAATCAGTTTGGATTTTTTTTCTTTATTCAATTTTTTTCCGAATTTGTTAGTTTTGCGTAAATTTTTTGTGATTTCTTGATTCGTTTCGACAAGAGAAATCTAAAAAATATAAAATTGTTAACCAAACTTAAAGTTTTGTGAATAAAGAAAAAAATCGAAAAATCACAAAAAAATTGGATTATTATTTTTTGTCTTTAGTAAACTTTTTAAAAAAATTTATCATAATTTTATACTTTTTAGATTTCTCTCATCAATACTAACCAAGAAACCACAAAAAACCGACTTAAAACTAACAAATTCGAAAAAAAAATTTTGAATAAGGACAAAAAAAAACAAACTATTTTTTTTTACCCAAAGTACCCCCTAACGTGACATTATGAGGGGAGATTTTTGTAATTTATCCCTCTTTTCTTCAACATATTTTTTACTGCTTCGGCATCCATATTTTTTTGTTTGTAATGATTTTAAATCTTTTTTTTTTTTTGCCAGCGATATACATTAGTAGAGTTAGTTGTTAGTTGTTAGTAAACCATAAGGGTAAACCTCCTCTCCATAGGAGTCGAGCCCAGAACTTCACCCTTATAGAAGGGGCTACACGACCAACTAGACCAAGTGCCTTGGTCTTATTATTAAATCTTTAATCTTTAGATTTATATCACGTATCTCTATTCAAAAAGTAAAAAGTTTGTTAAATGTTGCAAAATTTGACTGAAGACGAAAAATTATGCAATCATAGACAATAGTATTATCTTCAAAACTAGTGGCGGAGCAAAAAATCAAAGTCAATGGGCTAAATTATTAAAGAAATTTTGGTTCGGAGTCTTCAAGACTAAATCATGTCATTCAGCTTTTTATGAGACAGTTTTGATTAATTGAAAAATTAATTTCGAGTATTGTTGTTTTACGAATGCAATATCATTATCACACAGTATAATTTACTATAATTTAGTGTTCTCGGAATAAAAATTGTCGTTACGTTTTATGTAATGTCAAAATTCTATAACTTTTTTTAGAATATGTATAAAAAATATAAAATATACTCCAAAATAGGATTGGAGAAAGCCGGGGCAACCCTGGCTCCTATGCACCGCCTCGACTCAAAACTACCGACCAAACAAAGTGGAATCATCTTTTTCGTCATTCTACATGTGAAAGATGTTTTTCGTCATTCTACATGTGAAGGATGATATAATCATCTACTATAGTTAAAACAAATACTTCCCATAAAAATCTAATCGGGTTTTAAGGTCCACAATTTCTTTCTTTTTCAGTTCATATTGTACTATCTAAAAATTGAAGAATAGAAAAGTCAAGTTTTTGGGTTTGTTCCGTGTACACACGTTTACCCAAACAAGGAAATGAATCCTTTTCACTAGTACCCCTATTTATTTATTTATTTCTTTTTTTATATTGGTCAGAATCATCTCTTCTTCTTCTTCTTCTTCGTTTTTTTTTCCCTTTCATCACAGAATCATCTTTTATCAGTAACCAGTGGTGAGCTCCTTGGAGAGAGAGAGAGAAAACACTGTGAGAAAGAGGTGAAGTCTTTGGCCATTCACTTGACCTATTTGGCGATTGCTGTATTAATTAGCCACATATCCCCAAATGCTCTTCTGCTGTATTTCCCCATTTGTATCTAAGATTTTAATTTATTCTCTCTTTCACTCACACTTCTCCCATCTCCCAACATACGAATCTTTTGATCTTCATTTTCTGGATCTTTCCCTGTTTTTGTAGTGTTAATTGAAGTTAAATTTGTTGGGTTACAATTTCTGCCCTATGGGAAAGGGTGGGTAGATGGTACTGCGCTCACATGGTATAATGGAAGTCTAGGCTTACGTTTTTTTTTTTTTTGGTTGTGGTGCACAGTGACGTAAGTTTGTTGTCTATGTTATTTTTTTTATAACACAAGATGTTTTGGCTAACTTAGACGCACTTTAATTAATTTTGAGGAACCAATTTCGTTGTCCAACAAACGAGTATCAATTGGGTGAGTTTTCCGTTTTTAATTACTATGAATTGTTGCATCAAAATGTTAAAAGCTAAGCTAATAAGCTGTTAAAAATACCTTTATGCAAATGATAACTTAAATTGCTAAAATTAAGTTTGGCTTTTAGGGAACAGGAAACCCAATCTCAAGGCAGGCCTAAAACCTTTTGTATTCATCCTTGCACTTTTCCAACTCACTCATTTATTGCCTACCAGTTCTCTCATCTCATAATTCTATCTATTCTCTACTCTTCTTTCCAAATCACTCATTTCGCCAACATAAGTTTTCAAAACAATTTAGTGGTTTTGACTTTTATTTTGTTTATTAGAGACATACTACTAATAATTAATGATTTTTATAACATTTTTCCCCCTAGAATTATCCACGCTTTGTACTTTTTGTAATTTGATAAATGCATAAGTTTTTAAAAACTATATGTTAAAAAGTTAAAGCAAAGAAATATATAAATAATTTTCTCTCGTACTCCTGTTCAATACCGTGCTTGTTTAGCATTATTGATATGAGGGATGGGATAAGCTTTCACTATCATACATTAATGGGTGGCCAAACATGTTCTAAACATTCACATGAATGTGTAATATTGTGGAGACTCATCTATAATATGAAGAATATTCTTTATTTTCAATTTTGAACTATAAAATTTATATAACTGTATGATTTCATTTCATAATTCTCTTTCACTCGTCAGGCTCGTTAGAGACAAATTTGTGATATCTCTAAAATGAGACCAAGGATCAATATATTTGGGTGATTTGGCTAATTTGAAAAAACTAGTTTTTTCGTTTTATCTTCATTCAAATTTTTTTTGCATTTGTTAGTTTTGCATTTGTTAGTTTTGCATCCAAAGAGTATAAAATTATAGTCAAAAGTAATAGTTTTTTAAATATAACCGAAAATAAACTAGTTTTTTGGATTATTTCTAGTTTTTATTCACAAAACTTTAAGTTTTGCTAATAATTTTATACTTTTTAGATTTCTCTCGTCGAGACAAGCCAAGAAACCACAAAAAATCAACTGAAAACTAACAAATGCAAATTTTTTTTTGAACAAGGACAACAAAAAAAAAAACCAAAAAACAAGTTTTTTCAAATTAGCCAAATCTTCCAAAGAGAAGGTTAAGTTTTGTGAAAAAATGAATGAAATTTAAGAAACAAAATGATCAATACTTTTGATTAAGTATACATGACAATTTTATGGTTTACTTGACCAGACATGAGCATCAAATTGTATGACAACATGTTTAGTGTTAGCTGATTTTTTTAAGCCTGGGTTGAATACTCGATACTGTAATTGCACAAAGTACGAGATATACAGTACTCCAATATTTGATGTGCGATTTTGTTACTAGTGATCAATTAATTCTATGGTACTCCACTATTAAATTCACACTTTTGTATACATTTTTCACATATTTCAATACACTTTTTAAAAATCTTAACGTTAGCTCAATGGGCTGACTTTAGAATTTGCTTAAATGTATGAGTAATTACATACATTTTTATTAAAAGTTTCATATAGAATTTCATATTTTAACTATTTAATAATGGGAGATACATAATCCGATGGATATATTTAAATGAAGGGTCTTGTTAACAAAGTAATTAAATCTTTAATTTTTAGATGTATATTATGTATCCCTAATCAAAAAGTAAAAAAGTTTGTTAAAATGCTAAAAATTTTGACTGAAGACGCAAAAATTATGCAATCATATTGAAAACTGTTATCTCCGAAACTTATCTCAAAACCAGTGGCGGAGCAAAAATCGAAGTCAAAGGGGGCTGAATTATGAAAAAAAATTTGATTTGAAGTTTTCGAGACTGAATCCAGTCATTCAAGTTTTTATTAGGCGGTTTTGATTAATTGAAAAAATAATCTCAAGTATTGTTGTTATCATATCATTTGATGAACGCAATATCATTATCGCACGGTATAATTCATCATAACTTAGTGTTCTCGGAATGAAAATTGTTATTACTACATTTATTTATTGTCAAAATTTTATAATTTTTTAAAAGAATATCTATAGAAAAAATACTCCTATAAAATATACTCTAAAACAAGAATTTGGGGAGAACCGGGCCCACCTATGCTCCGCCCTTACTCAAAACTACCAATCAAACAAAGTGGAATCATATTTTTTCGTCATCCTATATGTGAAGGATGATATAATCATATACTATAATTAAACAAGTACTTCCCATAAAAGTCTAATTAAGGTCAACATTTTCTTTTTCATAGCACGCAAGTGATTCCCTAAACTAGAAATAGGCTACGGAATATAGCTCCCTAAACCAGTCTTTTTCAGTTCATATTTAGTATCTAAAAATAGACAATAGAAAAGTCAAGTTTTTATAATCAAACATTCCAAATGCCTACTCGGCCAATCTTCTCTCTTAAAGGGTTTGTTCCGTGTACACACGTTTACCCAAACAAGCAAAAGAATACTTTTTACTTTCTTTCTTTCTTTTTGAAATGGGAAATGATTTTTGTACCCGAAATTACTAACCGCACTCTTTGGGGAATGTGAAAATCAATTATGAGTGATTTTTGCACCCCCAAATTAATTATCACACCCCCCAAAGTACAATTAGCAGAGTGCAAAAATCACTTTAAATTGATTTTCGCACCCCCTGGGGGCGGTGCGATTAACAATTTGGAGTGCGAAAATCACACTGCTTTTAAATTGAACAGAATCCTCTCTACTCCTTTTTCTTCTTCATTTTTTTCCTCTTTTTTTATATCATCACAGAATCATCTTTTATCAGTGGCGGTCTCCATCTTTTATCAGTGGTGGGCTCCCTGGGGAGGGAGAGAGAGCTCTGTCAGAAAGAGGTGAAGTTGACCGTGATTGGTGAAATCTTTGGCCATTCACTTCACCCATTTGGCAATTCCTATATTTAGCCACGTCTCTTCCCTCACCTCAACCATCCCCAAATGCTCCTGCTGTCTTTCCCCATTTATATGTAAGATTTTATTTTATTTTTTTCTCAATTTCACTCACAATTTCCATCTCCCAACATAACTATAATTAACATTCTGATCTTCATTTTCTGGATCTTTTCCAGTGTTTGTAGTGTTGAAGTTAAAATTTGTTGGGTTTTGTTTTTCTGGACCTTTGTCTTGTCAGATACTACAATTTCTTTTCTTTCTCTAAACATAAATACCATTTATCTACTACCGAAAAACTTGCCTCTGTTGGTTTTCTTCCTCCACAGATTTCCTTTCCTTGAAAAAACACTCACGAACACACGCATATACTTGTTTACTCATTTTTTATGGAGTGTGTTTTGAATTATTTGAGCTTGATTTTTGGTGTTTTTGTTCTGGTTTTGTAGTTGTTGAAGTTAAGACAGTGTTTGGAAGAGATGGTGAGAGGGAAGACTCAGATGAGGAGAATAGAGAACCCCACAAGCAGGCAGGTTACTTTCTGCAAACGAAGAAATGGGATTCTCAAAAAGGCATTCGAGCTATCCGTTCTTTGCGATGCTGAAGTTGCCCTAATTGTCTTCGCTCCTGGAGGAAAGCTCTATGAATTTGCCAGTTCAAGGTACCCAACGATTCATTACTAGTAGTATGTGTGCGCGCGTATATTATATATGTATTTGCGGCTTTGTTGAGTTGATCTGATGTTATGTGACATTTTTGTGGTTTAATTTTGTTATTGTGAGTTTAAGTTTTCTGTACCCCAATTTCTTTGTACCAATGTTTCTGTTGAGATTTTCAAGTGATAACACCACCAAAAATTTACTGGTACACAAGTATTTAGGTACGTGATACGACTGATTTGGAAATTAATACAATGTTTTGGAAGTATGTCTAGCTATATGCTCTCTAGGGTTTTATGATTACGGGCAAACCCTTCCTCCTTGTGTGATGTTAATTAGCATTCATACGAATTTTGGGATATCTTGAGGTAATGTTAACGGACTGGGTAAGAACAAGGTGTTCTACGTTGATTTTTGAGTGCTTGCTTACATGACTCCCACGAAATTTTTGGCCATCACTCACATATACGACAAGAGTAAATATACTTGTACTCACAATCTAAAACCAAGCGAGTGAGAGCGAGAACTGTTGCATATTTTCCTAGTTATCTTTATGGCTTTAACATAGAACTTTAAAGGTCGAAACCTTTTACGAATGTCTCATTAAGCTTGAGACTCGTTGGACTAGAACGCATTAAGCACAACCACTCTTGAGTGCAAACACTTAATCCACCAATTGCTATAATGTACTTATGATTCGTCGCTTAATAGCGCCATAACCTGTCGACAATAATAAGTTGCCTTCATACAATGTTTAGGTACACAAGTATTTAGGTACGTGATACAACTGATTTGGAAATTAATACAATGTTTTGGAAGTATGTCTAGCTATATGCTCTCTAGGGTTTTATGATTATGGGCAAACCCCTTCCTCCTTGTGTGATGTTAATTAGCGGTCATATGAATTTTGGGATATCTTGAGGTAATGCTAACGGACTGGGCGAGAACAAGGTGTTCTATGTTGATTGTTGAGTGCTCGCTTACATGACTCTCATGAACTTTTTGGCGATCGCTCACATATACTACAAGAGTAAATATACTTACATTCACAATCTAGAACCAAGTGAGTGAGTGCGAGAACTGTTGCATATTTCCCTAGTTATCTTTATGCTTTAACATAGAACTTTAAAGGTCGAAACCTTTTACGAATGTCTCATTAAGCTTGAGACTCGTTTGACTAGAACGCATTAAGCACACCCACTCTTGAGTGCAAACACTTAATCCACCAATTGCTAAATTGAATCATATAAATTACTCATAGGACTCACACGGTGAAGAAAAAAGGATTCATTCACTCATTTTCCATTAATGGTCAAACAATCACACATATTATGATAAACGTGCTACAATGGAGTTCTCCTTTTTAGGAAGAGCGTATGTCTAACATCATGATGCTGTGCAGGTCTTGGTCGATTAACTACTTAAAGTGCCTTACCAGAGCCTTCTATTTGCTTGCTTACTTAAGCCCAAAATTAAGGTCTCGCATTTGGCTAGCCATAGGTTACATAGAATGTGGCTCATCCATGTTCGGTCCAAGCAATTACTAAAATAACGGACCTCATCTTTGCTTGTTGCCTCAACGCCAGAGGCGATCACTAGTGTGAGTGAATCTATATAAGCCCACCAAAAAACCCTTTTATGCCACATAACTGATCACATGGAAAATATGTATACATAAACATGTTATAAGAAAAACATAATAAAATTTGATATTGCAAAAATAACTATCCTATCAATAATAATCAACCAGAGAAAAAAAAAAAAAAAAAAAAAAACATACAATCTGTGGAGTCCTAAACTCTTAACATCAACTTGAAAAACATATTTAGCTATAGGCTTTGTCGAAGGATCAACAACCATATGGCTCGTAGGGATATGTTTCTGTTTCAGGATCACTTATTTTTACGCGACCATATCTCAAATGTAATAATAACGAATGTCAATATGTTTGGTTTTTCCATGTTACTTTGGATCCATACCATAGGTAAGAGATGTTGTACTATCACGCTACACTGTTACAATATCTGAATTATCTGGAGCAACTGCAAGATGCTACAAATATGTCCTCCATCAAACTACTTCCTGAACGATTGATGAACAAGCTACATACTCCGCCTCCATGGTGGATAAAGCTATACATGGTTGCTTTTTTCTACTCCATATTATGGTGCCATTGTGGAGTAGAAACTCATATCCAGACATCGATTTGTGTTAACCTAAGTCATTGCCCCGATTAGAATATACTACAGCCAACTAAGCCCAAATATGAACTGTAGACACCAGATTTTGCCCCATCCGTTATCCAAACAAATTGATGACGTCTATACGCCCAGTGTAGAGACAGTTGACACCTCGCACGTCAAAGAAACCCTACCGCAATAGAACGCTTGATTCTCACTAATGGTAAATGGAGCACTATGTATCATATTGTTCTCATGGTGAGCTGAACAACTATCACTTGGATCGAGCATCATAAAACATCTCATATGCATAGCCTAGGCATTAAGCATGGCATTTTAGGGCTATCATAGCCCTCCCTCCATCAAACGGTCAGAAATCGGCTCTCGATAACTCGATTCTTGGTCAAACGACCAACTTTGCCTTGGAAGAGACCTAGTCTCACATTGGCACCATTAGATGCATTTAGTTTAATATTCCTAAGGGATTGTCCAAGCCACGTCAGAATCGTAGGACGCTGAATCGTTAGATCATTACTTGCTTGTGTCATAACCAGGTAAAATCTGACGTTTGGGGCCAAAACCCCTAGTATTGGTCATTATTACCCATATCATACTAAATTTCATACATATTGTCTAAGTGGTGCCCTGAGGCCTCACGTTAATTTTCGTGCGATTCGGATCTTGTTTGCTATTTTTGGGGATACTATGCTTCTTGTGATAGCTAGTATTGATTTGTGGGTCCCAAGACCCCATTTCTTTATTCGGATCGCTCATAAATTCATTCTTGTCATTAAAAATCTCCCGGTCAAATTTCAGGTCAATCGAACTTCGTTTGGTCATCCAATCGCTTGCATTGCTACAAATCAATCATAAACCAGACGATCAATTTTCTTTATATTCGGGACATAAATTTGGAAATAAATGTCACCATGATGTCTGGAACACCTCAAAACTATAGGGGGGGGCCACCTTGAATGGATTTGCATTGAACTACCTCTTGCGAGCATAAACACACCAAAACACAACTCGCAAAAGCAGGCAAAACCCTTGGCTTCTCCTGGAAAGCACCAATCCCAAGGAGCCAACCATGGCCATCCTTGGAACCAAGCCCAATTTTGCCTGTAAAAAGGCACCACTCTCCTTCATATTTCCCAACTTTGTCATACACTTTCCAACTTCAATATAGATCATATTCATAAAAAATGCTAGACACACAACATCTAAACATAACATGGGACATCCGTTGGCGTGACATGTATACTAGTAGGGCCCACCATCTTTTGATCCACAACAATAATAATTACCTCCAACTCTAGCGACAACCACCACCAGGGCAAGAGGGGAGAACTCTTTGAACCAAACAAGCCTCGAATGCTCTCTCTTCGTGCAGCAAGCTTGGAAGCAGACCCACTGCAAAGGTCTCTCTCTCTCTCTCTCTCTCTCTCTCTCTCGAAAATCCCTAATTCGAAACCTTATTCGAAAACCTAGTAACCCTTACTCTTCGTTAATAGATACGTGTTTTCTCCTCCAACTTTTCGAAGGGATTTATAGTTTTTTTCTATTTGAATGAAATACAATAGATTAGCAGTGGCCATGTGTCTTTTTTTTTTTTATGGCCAGTAGCTGTCATATTAGATACTTGCTACTGCTTACTGCGATTGTGGTATATTTTTCTTTTTTACTTTCCCTTTTTCTAATTCCCTCTAAGGGAAACTATGGACAGACTTCAATGAAATAGAAGTAAAATTTTACGCATTAGCCATATTTGCTTGGAGCTTGGACATCCATTTCTTTGTAATGTTTGAAATATGCCAGTTCTTTCCTGAAGGCATTGAACATGTTTCAAGTATAGCAAGACTTCATCCCTCACACTTAGGTTGTTACTAATTATGTACGTGTACATCATTTATAATTTGTAACTTAGTTTTGGATTCTGGGTTTCGTGTTGTCAGGATTTTGTAGTTGCTTGAACTTTCTTTCAATAGTTAAGATGGAATTTTTTTCTATGGTCCATCACTCCATCTCCATTTCTTTCAATAGTTAAGGAATAAGATTAATGAGGGTCATATTTTAAATAATATCCTATGTAGAATCATCTTGTTTGAGAAATTCAATGGCAAACAGTAGCGGCTCTGGCAATAGCCATCTACCCTAGACCAAGTCCTAGCACCCAATGCGGATGTGGAAATAGGGCTTGTCTCTCTACATCAAAGACCAAAGATAACCTAGGAAGGAGATTTTTCGGGCGCCCCTCTCTCCCCCTTTCTCTCTCCCATTTTTTTTTTTTTTTGGCAAATGAAGTTTTATAGTCGATACTTGGAAAAAATAAAAAGATTAATAGATCAAGGGCGCCCCTCTCTCCCCCTTTCTCTCTCCCATTGCTTTTGTTTGTTTCTTGATTTGGTTTTGCCTTATATCTTGTACTCTTTAGTTGGTAGCTTGCCAACTGATGGACTCTCCCCTTGGGTCTGAAGTTTTTTCTTCTTACCCTTTTAATCTTTGTAATCCTTCAAAGATTAATAAAAAAAATTATCGTTCAAAAAAAAAAATCTTAGCTCTTACATGGTCATTGGAAATGGCTTTTATGCTCCACGATAATCGTGAGAAAAAAGGAAAAACATATCTCCTAAATGCATTGTATCCCACAAATCATTATGTGTCACTCGACATCATTAGAATTTTCCATTCAATGCCAAACTATGCATAATGCATTCCATGCCGGATTACGCTTGGAAAGCCTATGTTCTTGTTAAACTAGGTTGAGAATCTTGACACGCTCCTTGTAATATCTTTGAGTTCATAAAACTATTTCTTTTTTGTTAATGATACTTACTAAAAATAGCCAGCCCAATCTTGATGCCGTGTTGCTTGAATCCTTTTAATTGGTTCATTCTTCTCCGACTATGGTTCAAAGGAGAGCCAGGCCTAGTTAGGCTAGCTACTTTATTACACCTTAACAAGCTGATCCTTAATGTTAACCATGCAAACAGATACCACATATCAATGAAAGGTATTATAAGCATATGCACATATTATGTATCTTTCGTCAATAATAGGTAGGTCTAGCATTTTACGATGCTTTTTGATATGTATATCGCGGCCTTAAACACTCATTGATATGTATAAATTACTGAGATTCTTGTTGTTGTAAGTAATTCTTTGTTCATCAAATTTATGTTTTTATTTTATTAATTTTTTCAATTAGATGTAGAGGGGGACAGTAACTCAATAATGACAGTAATATTGTTTGTTCAAAATTTGAAATCCTCAGTACGCGTCAGACGATGGAGCGATACCGGGAGTACAGGGACGATGTTCAAGTTGATCCCACATTAGAGGAAAAAAACCTACAGGTTATACCCCTCTTTGGTCATAGTAATAACTTTGTATATATTCGCATATTTTATGTCAATTACAATTTTGCATTCTGAAATTACTTATTTCTCACTTTTACTGGATGGTTTCTATAATATTTTGGCCATCGACCATTGACACTTGTGGTAAGACGAGTTGGCAAAATGACATCCAAATTCCCATGGAACGAAAATTCAACATGGCACTGAAACTTTTTCCATTAGGGACATAAAGTATCACATTATTTATCTGTCTCGTGTTGTATAATTTATCGTTGTTGATTGACACCTGATGCTTTCTTTTTAAGAACTTGGCTGAAGTTGTTCCCAAGGCCACATTGACAAAAATGTGAAAGCTTGTCTATTTGCGAAAGTCTAAATTTTAAGATCCAAAATGAAATAAAATGAAATCTAAGTTGTACCTTTGGGTTGTAAAGTGCTATATATTTACATGAACAAAGTAAGTTTTGTAACGCGTATCTATGTTATGGTTTTTGTTTTTTGTTTGTATTTTATTTATCATTCAAAAGTTTCTTATTGTCCATCCATATGGTAACCAATGAAACTCTATATTTTCGCAAAGAAACACTTAAAGGACCTATCCAAAAGCAATGTTATGTACGCGGAACTAGTCCAATAGGTTATGATGGAGATAAAGGGGAGGTGATTAGTAGAATTGTTGAAATAGAGGAAATTGATGATGAGCGGTATAGAGCTATGTTGACAATGGGATTTATCTTCGGCTTTGAGGACTTTTTTGCTTGATTGTCTTCGAGGACTTATTTTTAGGGTGCTTTTTAGTTGGGTGGTGTCCTAGTTGAGTTGAGGGTTTTTCACTGAGGGTTTTTTTTTCCGGTTTTTTAGGTTGTTTTTTGGTGGTTTCTTTTCCTGTATACTTGGATTGTTTTAGGTGTTGGGGTTTTCGGCTTTAGGTGTCGGGACTTTTAGGTTGGCCTCTGGCCATCCTTGTTTTTTGGCCAGGTTTTGGGTGTCCTTTCGATTTTTGTTTTTTCCTTTTCTGGGATTAATAAATTTCTCTTTCATTGTTCAAAAGAAAAAAAAAAATGAACTAGTCCAATGCACGCGAGTCCCTCATAATTAATTTATGGACCATGTGCATCGAACTATTTTAGACTCGTTTGTGTCCGAATCTGTGTACATAGACTTTCTCCCTGAATATATGTATCATGTGAACTTGTAAAACTTTAACTCTTTAACAGTTTTTCATTCTGAAATGGCAGCACTTGAAGGAGGATGCAGCAGAAAAGGCAACGAAGATAGAGGCTATAGAAGTTGCCAAAAGGTTGGAATGAAGGCCAGATTTGAACTTGTTTGGCTGTAAAACTCATACATAGAAGTTTGATCAAATTCCATGCATTTCTGATCTCTTACATGGGAACATGCATATTAGGAAACTCTTGGGAGAAGGTCTAGGGTTATGCACCATTCAAGAACTGCAACAAATTGAACAACAGTTGGAGCGGAGCATGAGCAAAGTTCGCGCTAGAAAGGTAAAGCGAAAGAATAACATAAAACTAATCAAAGAAAGTCCTGGGGTACTTGACCCCTACAGAATCATCATGAAATTGTTGCAAGATAAAACTTGGGGATCTGATAATACAACAAACTAGAAAGGCAAGTTTGTTTTGTTAGGAGGTTGTTTTTGTGGTTTTGGGCTCTTGGTTGGGTGAGGTGTTTGCATTGGCATCTTGCCTTCCGTTGGGGTTGGTTCTCGGGTGACATATGCATGTGTGTTCGTGATCCTTTTAATCTTTGTATCTCTTTCAAATGTCAATGAAATTTTTTGCCTATAAAAAATTAAAAACTAGGGAGAACTAAAATGAAAAGCTTCCTTTATAAATCGATCTGCCCTTTTGTTTGCTTCTTGTTGGACTTGGCTAATTCTCCGAACATTGCATCGAGCCATCAAGTTCCTGCAATCAGAGATGAGTGCCAACAGGATGAAACATATCATGATTTTTTTTCCAGTGCATCCGGAATAAGATCAACTGCCATCTGCTATGGATACATTATTTGGTGCGCACCAAATGCATACGTATTATGTGAGACCTATTTCGGAATTTCACACGAATAATCGAAGCCTCTCAATTTATTCAAAATATATTTTTAAGGATCCTTAAAATCAGTAAAGTTGGACATTGGTAAGAGTTTGATTGATTCTTCACTCAATTTCTTGTTAGAAAATTGAGCAAAAAACTTATAAAGGCTCTACCGATATCTGATTGAGCTGATTTTTTTATGGGTACTTAAAAAAACATTTTGAACAAATCGAGCGGCTTTGATCATTTGTGTGGAACTCCGAGATAGACTCCACAGAACGCAGTGCATATTTGGCATACACCAAATGGTGTACCCATAGTTTTATTGTTTTTGAAAATATTATTAAAACAACAGAAATCTCTTGTATGATTGATTTAATGTGGTATTATGTACCCTTGGCTAAAATGGTTTTGAGAATTTAAAGAGACCTTTTGGATGTTTTAAAAAAAAAAAAAAGGATTATTCAGAAGAGAAAAAAAAAAAAAAAAAAAACTTGAAAACATGGGTGGAAAATGTTGTAAAAATAATTTCATTCTCTGTTTTTTGCCGAAGATGAAAACGAAAAAAAAAATCCAAAAAAAATTACAATAATGTGAATTAATTTTCTGTCTGATTCCTTTTACTCCTGTTGATGATTTAGATGCAGGTATTGAAGCAACAGATTGATCAAATCAAAGAAAAGGTAATTAAACTGTCACAACTATTAATTCATTAGAGCCTTAGTGATCACACGTTTTTATAGTGACTGATTTACCATTTATGGAGGAAGATGTGAATGTGGAAGAAAATTGAAGAAAATAAAGTAAAAAACGATTTTACGTTATTTGGGCTACCTGATTTTTTATGACTTTACATAGAAATTTTAGATCCGGATTTTTTTTGTTCACATTAACAGACTAATTGTTGGCGTGATATTTATTTATTTATTCCCTGCATTTGTTTTAGGAGAAAACCCTAGAAGCTGAAAATGCCATGCTATGTGAGAAGGTGATTCTCTTTCTCCTTTGTCGAGGATTCATTTTCTTATTATTTTCCTAATGTAACGCTAAGGGTATTTTTGGTTAGGTAAAAGAAATAGGAATTTAATAGGAAAAAAAAGGATTGCAATGAAAATGTATTTTTTCAATCTCATGCATTTGACTAGGATGAAAATTTTAAGCAAAAATTTTCAATAATTCAATTTTACAGTTTGGATGCCATGAAATAACATGAAAATATTTGCATTTTTCTCAATAAGCCCTACTCATTTTAAAGAAAGCAACTTGCTTAGGAATAAATTTAAGAACACAAACATTCTTTTGCAATGCAAGTAACAGACAGGGCCGGTCCAAGGGTTTGGAGTGCCTTAAACTTAGTTTAAAAATTGTGCCCTAAGTTTACAACACTAAAATATATTTTCCAGCAACAATTATTAAAAACAAAACGAATTATAACCTCAATAGCAACAATTATTAAAAACAAAACGAATTATAACCTCAATGGCCAGCAAGAACAACTAAAGAATCAAAAATCCAAAAAGCCCAAATGCCAAAAATCCAACTATGTAAAACAGAAGCTTTGTTATAAAAAAAAAATTTGTTTTTGGATAGGGGGGTTTTATTTAGTTTAAAGACCCAATGTTATTGAGCAAAAACAAATAAAGGCCCAATCTTCATTACATTTGTTTTAGTCTTTTTTTATTTTCTTATCGGACTTTTTTACTTTTTTATTGGGCTATAAAAGACTCCTACCTATGTATACTACTAAAAATCATGAGAGTACCCCAATTTTGAGGTTTTTTTTTTTTAATGCCCTAGGCTAATAGACAACCAATTTCTTGCATTTCCAGGTCAACTTGTAGGCATTATGAATTTTCAGGATTATGCGGGTTCGCGGTATATTGTCTCAGATATTATTGTAGTCATTTAGCTTTAGTACCTCAAAAAAATTGTGACACGGGCATTTGTCTCCCTAAAATAATGTCACTCGTCACTTAATAACTCTCATCTACCACCCACTAATTAAAAAACCCTATTACACAAAAAAAAATTGAATTTTCTCACTCCACTTTCTCTTTTTCTATCTTCTCATTTTCTTTTCACTAAAAATCTAAGATCCCAACACATCATCGGCAACTACAGTTTTTTTTTTTTACTCGGCCAAATGTAAAGATTTTATTGTCCCCGACAAGGGGTTACATCGGACGGTAAAGTGGAAAACCAGTATAAAGACATAGCCACTACTTATATTATTGGTGCCAAAGAATTTTGCTAGCGCACACTGGTCTAATATGTATGTAAAACTTATTAGAGGTTTAGCTCCGAGGGCTAGTCCGACTGATTGGTGGATTTGTTTCCCACACAATTGATTAGGATTCGATTTTTGAGGTCAAATCGCAAGAAAGTAATTTCTTATGAATTTCCGAGTCTCAAAACAGATGGTCTGCCTTTTACCCCGAAAATGAAGAGGATAGGTGAGGTGCGTGTAAGCTGAATGTGAAGTACGCGTAAGTTGGCTCAACTGTAAAAAAAAAAAAAAAAAAATTCATTAGAGGTTTGAATTAAATTTTGCAGTTGGGCATTCGAGGAAAACAAGAACGAAGTGAAGAAATAGCAAAGGTGGCGTGCACAGATAGCAGTGAACATTCAGATGTTGAGACTGGATTGTTCATTGGACCACCTCAGGGGAGAATCGAGCGTGCCCAGCCTCATAAGTGAATCTCAATCTTTTTCGTATCTGTGCTGATTTAATAATCGTACTGTAATAAGATTTTGGAGTGCTATTTGACATGACACACTGTACGAGGGCCAACGATATTTTATGTGATAATGCGGTCAGTTTTCTTCCAAGTGTCATGTCAAATAGTAGTAGATTCCAAATGCGACGCCTGAATACTTTTAGAGCATCCCATCAGGGGAGGCAAATGTCTCTGATGGTTATTTTGTTGAGCCAAAGGGTAGAAAACACCTCAAAATCAGCCTCAACAAGTGCTGGGCTAATTTGCAAAAATTGGAACTTCACTACAATAACTCGCTATTGGGGTAAAGGCACTGTTCACGGGCTACCGAATATTTTAATAGTTTCTCTTCCTTTACTTCTTTCCCTCTCTCTCCGTTTCTCTTCTCCGTGTCTCGCTACAGTAACAGAAGTGGGGAAGTCCATTACACGTGGCTAACCGTGAGTGGGGGAGAGATTATTTTAATGGGTAAAAGGTACCACTTTAGTGGTACTTGACTGCACCACTTTATTTTAATGGGTAAAAGGTACCACCGAAGTGGGGGAAGTTTTATACGTAGCTAACCTTTTTTTTTTTTTTTTTTATAGATTTGAGTGGAATAGTTTAATATAGTAAAGTTAGGATAGAGAGTCTGATTTTGTGAATTTTTTGATAAGTGACTTGCTAATTTATAAAAGGTGTTTTTGAGGTTAAATTTGGTGTTTTTTTTGTTGAGCCTGATAAGGATGCTCTCATAGGAGTATATGGATAAATACATCGGCTAAAGAAAATGTTACTCCCTCCGTCCCAATTTAAATGTCCTCTACGGAAAATCGAGTCTTTTATGAAGTTAAAATTTTTGCTCTAAATTTTCAAAAGTAGTCTTAAAAACTGTGAAGTCAATTAAATTTATTTAAATTATTTATATCCTTCAATATGGATCTCGAAAAATATAAAATATGGATCGTGTTTGATAGATTTCAATTAATTCTATTATACAATGTTTTCAAAATCAAGAAAAATATTATATGTTGAAAGATATTGTCAATTTAAGAATAACACAAGTATAAAAAACTGTCAAATCAATTAGTACTTTTTAGGGGTAGAATTGAAAGTTTGGTATGTTTTGATGGTTATTTATAGAAAGTGGACACTGATTTTGGGACATCCCAAAATAGAAAGGTGGACATTTAAAATGGGACGGAGGGAGTAGCACTTACTGATGCCAATGGGTCGGGTCGGGTCGGGTATTGCCATATTCAAACCCATTACCCGAAACTAGATGGGTACCCAAAACCGAACCGAAACCCGAACAGGTAGGAAAAATTGAAACCATAACTGAACCAATCAGGGATCGGTTCGGTTCGGTTCGGGTATTCCCCGTTAAATTAGAAAACAAAATAAAAATGGAATAATTATGAATGAAATTCAAATATGAAAAGTTAAACTGGAAATGCCATAGATCCGTCAATCAAAAAGGTATGCAGATATGCATCTAGGTATTTTAAATGCAAAACTTATATACATCTAACTAGAAATTCAATGCATTGAAGGTATACACATGCTAAACTTCTACATATGAAGGGTAATTTTTTAATTACACATATCCGGTTCGGTTCGGTTCGAGAAACTGTTCGGTTGTCAGCTCAAACCAGAATCGAACCGAACCCGTTCGGTTATCTCACATCCCAAACCATGCCCGCACCCACGGGGAATATTTCGGTTATGGTTCGGGTACTCATCGGTTCGGTTAAAATTGCCATCCCTATTAGTACTCCCTCAGTTCCAAAATGTTGGTCACTTTTTGAAATTTTAATTTTTAAGCAGACATATAATTACTGCATTCAATGAATGTTTTCACATTAAACAGATTCATTAATTAATTTCTAACAATGCCTTTAAATTTCAACTATTGAATGAAATGAATGTTGTTCGTACAAAGGTTACTCCTTCCGTCTCATTTTCATAGTTCTACTTGAGATTCCAATTTTTTAAGGGGACAAAATGACTACATCAAAAAGTGTTCAATTTCTCCATTTACGCCCTCTCAAAAGGTGATTTGATTGATGTAAGTAATAGTATTTTAATTATAACAAAAGGGTAAAAATGCAACTTAATTTATTAAGTTTCTACTACTTATTTAGTAGGGGTGCTCATGGTTCGGATTGGCATAAATCCAATCCTAATTCGTGAGTCACGGTTTTTTGAAAATAAAATCCATGTCCGATCCAAAAGTCTCAAGATTCGGTTCCAATCCGATCTGCGAGCCACGTATATATCGATTCCGTATTTTTTCACGGATTTTCAACTTATTCTAAAAAAATTCATCAACTCATTCAAAAACTCAAACTCAAAATTGAACCAAACACTTCAGTAGTAATATAATGAGCACCAAAGGCAATTCATCATCCAATTCACAAACAAAGACAGTTTAGTTTAGTTACATAATGGAATACAAATACTTCAGTAGTACATCAAAGTCCAATAAAAAAAATACTGGAAAAAAAAAAAAACTACTTCAAGTGCAAGGTAGGCAACCCAAAACTATTAAAAATATCAAATTGACAGTATTTATAAAAGTGGTAAAATTATTTTTCTATACACATATTTTTATTTTTTAAAGAAATTATATAATAAAAATCTCACAGTCTAAATCGGTTAATTCACAGTTTCAAAATCAAAATCTGTATCCGGACTGCGAGTCACGGTTTTTTATTTTTTGAATCCGTGTTCGGACCATTAATCCACGGTTAAAATCCAAAACATGCAGATCTGTTTGGTCCGGACCGGATTCGCGGTTCATTGGATTTTTTTGAACAGCCCTATTATTTAGGAAAGTAGACATATATCTTCTTCTTCTTCTTCGATCCACTTTTTGGTTCATTTCCCTCTCTCTTCTCTCGGATCGTTTCTCTCTCTTCGCTAAGCTGTGTAGTTATGAAATGAAGGGGTGGAGAAAAGTTTGGGTTTTTGTTGACCCCTTGTCCCTTAAAGGGGTCATTTTAACCAAGCCATGTGTCTGGGCCGTTGGATTAAATCCAACGGCTGAGGAAAAAGGACCAGAAATTTCTCCATTTCAGGGAGTTCGGAGGAGAAGTTGAATGTATATGTGTGTGAGTGTGTGTGTACGGTCATTTTCCTCTCCGGACTCCCGGATTGAAGGAAAATCCCTTCTTTTTTTTTTGTTTTGCAAATTGCTTTTGGAAAATCCGAGCCGTCCAATGTGTTCAAAAGGTGTTTTTCAGGGTCCGCGCGGAAAATCTTCAAAAAAAATACCGGGAAGAGCTTGTTCCAAGCAATTTTCGCAAAAACTGTATATTTACATTTTTTTTTTGATCAAGCCCTGCCCGGTATTTTTTTTTTGGAGATTTCCCGCATGAACCCTTAAAAACACCTTCTGAGCACATTAGACGGCTCAGATCGTCAAAAAAATGCTCGGATCATGGAGGTCCAGAAGTCCGGAGTCCAGACTAGAAGGAGACCTATATATAAGAACTTGCTAGTCCGGGATTCCTAGGTCCGGAACTCATTGTTCCGGATCAAATTTTCATGATCCGAACCGTCCAATGTGTTTAAAAGGTGTTTCCAAGGCTCCACGCGGGAAACCATAAAAAAAAATAATAATAATACCGAGAAGGGTTTGATCCAAACAGTTTTTTGCTTGCGAAAAACTGCTTGGATTAAACCCTTTCCGGTATTTTTTTTTTGAAGATTTCGCGCTTGGACCTTGGAAAACACCTTTTGAACACATTGGACGGCTCGGATCATGCAAAAACATCTTTTAAAAGCTTCAAAACACCAAAAAAAACCTCCAATCCGGGATACCGGACTGGAGAGTAGGTGTATATATATATATATATATATATATATATGAGTCCCGATCTAATCCGGGAATCCCGGATCCGGGACTCGACCTTGCCAATATTTTTTTCAAAATCCGAGCCGTCCAATGTGTTCAAAAGGTGTTTTCCAAGGTCCACGCGAGAAATCTTCAAAAAAAAATACCGGGAAGGGCTTAATCCGAGCAATTTTTCGCAAAATTGTAAATATACAGTTTTTGCCAAAAACTGCTTGGATCATGCCCTTCCCAGTATTTTTTTTTTTGAAGATTTCTCGCGCGAACCTTGGAAAACACCTTTTGAACACATTGGACGGCTCGGATTTTCCAAAAATAATTTTTAAAAGCATCAAAACACCAAAAAACCTCCAATCCGGGATCCCGGATTGGATAATTGCCGTAATATATATATATATATATGAAGATGTTCTTTTGAGGACTCCCTCAAAGATCTCCTCCGTGAGAATCACCCCTTTTTTTATTTTTCGGACCAAATTTCGACGATCCGAACCGCTCAATGTGTTTAAAACATGTTTTCCAT
Source organism: Vaccinium darrowii (assembly GCA_020921065.1). NCBI lineage: Eukaryota > Viridiplantae > Streptophyta > Magnoliopsida > Ericales > Ericaceae > Vaccinium > Vaccinium darrowii. Next base: position 26,707,342 of record CM037157.1, on the reverse strand, counting down.
GGCCAACGCGAGGAATCACAAAAAAAAAATACCCGAAAGGGCTTCATCCGAGTGGTTTTTCATAATAACCGTACATATATAATTTATCGAAAAATGCTCGAATGAAGCCCTTCCGAGTATTGTTTTTGGACGAATCCTTGCGGTGACCCTTAAAATCACGTTTTAAACACATTGACCGGTTCGGATCGTCGAGATTCGACCCCGATCCATGAGATCCGCAAATTACGAGTTTGAGGGAGTCCTTAGCGTTTTTGTGAAAAACAGCCCCGATCAAGCCCCTCCGGGTATTTTTTTTGGCCAAATCTTCGCGTTGGACCTTGAAAACACATTTTAAACACATCTAACGGTTCGGATTTTCAAAAAAAAATTGGGAAGGGGGAGGTCCGGAACTTAACAGGGTGCGGGAGTTTGGAGGGGAAGTTTGGTGTATATATATATATATATATATTTTTTTTTTTTTTTTCAAAACAGCTCGAATCAAGCCCTTACACATTGAGCGGTTCAAACTGTTGAGATTCAACCCCGATCTATGAGGTCTGAACGGAATAACCATGAGGTCCCTTAATAGATAATTATCGTGTATACATATATATCGGGGTGGTTCCATGGACACAATGAATAACACAACATTTGACACAACAATAATTGGAGACCCACGTTTACAATCGAACCCGTTCAAGGTGTTTAAAATATGTTTTTAAGGTTACGGGTAAAAAATCAACTCATTTGGATATCCGTAAAAGCTTGATCGGTTCATTCAAATTTATCCTGTAAAATGGGTTGATTTGACAGGAATCAACTGAATGAACTGATCAAGCCCTTACCGATATTCAAATGGGTTGATTTTTTACAAGTAATCTTAAAAACATATTTAAATAAATTGAACAGTTCCGATCATTCGCGTGTGGTTCAAAAAAAAATTGTCAAATGTTGTGTTATTCGTTGTGGTAACGGAACCGCCCCTATATATATATGGTCTCCTTCTAATCTGGACTCTGGACTTCCAGACCTCCATGATCCGAGCATTTTTTTTACTATCCGAGCCGTCCGATGTGTTCAGGAAGTGTTTTCAAGGGTACAGTTTTGCAAAAAACTGCTTAGATCAAGCCCTTCCTGGTATTTTGTTTTTTAGATTTCCCACGTGGACCCTAGAAAACACCCTTTGAACACATTGGACGACTCGGATTTTCCAAAAACAATTTACAAAAAAAAAAAGGGATTTTCCTTCAATCCGGGAGTTCGGATAGGAAAATCCCCGTATATATATATATGGAGAGAGAGTGAAGAATTCTGTGGCTGAGAGTTAGAAGGACGTGTAGAGCTGGAGTTCGTAGAAAGCATTTGAACAAAATGACAAAATAACTAGGAAATTGTGCCCAAATTGGAGGGTAAAATCGTACAGCAAATGACCAAATTAACAAATCAATTGGCAAGCCTCTCTTTTATTAGCCCTCCGGTCTCTCTCTCTCTCTCTCTCTCTATATATATATGTATATGTACATTTTAACCGAAAGCTGATCAGATCAAGCTGTTCCTAGTAATTGTTTTTGATGATATCTTGGGGGCTCTTAAAAATACGTTTTAAACACATTGGACGGTTCGGGTCATGAAAATTTGATAAGAAAGAACCGTAGGAGTCCCTGATGCAAATCCCATCAATAGTACGTGCAATGAACATGCTTATTGCATGCTAAATTGCTAATTTTGACATATATTAAAGTGTATCACCACACAAAAAACATGTTTGGTGATATGTTTGGACAGCTAGCCTTCAACTTCGTGACCAACTTATTCGACCGATCTCATTATTAAGCAGCAGGGGCCAAATTTGAGGCAAATCAAAATTTCATATACATTGGCCCAACACAGGAGTTGATAAGACTCTGGAATGAAGTCGAATCTAGACCAAAGGCTTCTTAAGACCGTTGGTTGCCAGGCATGACTTCACTGTACAACCCTTGGAGGGTTGCTTGGATGTAGTCTCTGTTGAGCTAATTCGATATTGGATTAATAAAATTCTTTTTTGCCGTGCAAAAAAAAAAAGGACAAAAATTCAAATGAAATGAGGCATCTAAGTCCTTTTGTCATCGACCCTTGGAGGGTTGCCGTCTGAGTGTCTCACAATTTTCACCAGCCGGTCAAGTACCAACGGTTGTTATATGCTTTGCAGGCTCAAGTTAGAAGTTGGAGTTCCAGTCTAGACCTGAACCAGAGATTCCATCTAAGAGAATCAAATCAGACATCACCGGAACAGAGACGGTTCCCAAGTTTATTTGGATCAAGAATCTATGAATAAATAAGCAAATAAAAAATATGTATCTATAGAAACAGCTACTGACTTGTCAAACAAACTTATTCTTAATTTACATGTGTAGATCCTCCGGAGAATTTTTAATTCAAACAGAGTCTAGGGGGAAAAAAAAATACTCCATATACTCCACAATTTGTAACATTTTTCTAGGCCAAATTACCCTATGATTCAAGTATTGAGGAGGGACCACCGCACGCGGAGTGGTCCCCTCACATACCAAAAACCTATCCCCAGCTGTGAGCACTTCGGTTGTGTTTGATTTGGGTTTTGGGTTTTGATTTTTGTAATGATTAGATGGAGAAAGAGAGATAATAATTAAAAATAAGGGTTAATGATTAGAGAGAAAAATGTAAATAATATTTAAAAATAAGGGTAATGATTGGATAATAATTGAGAAATCTCGGTCTTAAAAACCCAAAACAAACACAGTTCCCAATATTTGAACAAAACCCCAAGGCTTCCGTACCCCAAAATACTATCGGAGTCGTACGGGAATTTTAAAAAAAAAAAACTGGAAGGAGTTGGAGGCAGAAAAAATTGAACGAGAACAATGGTGACATTTGTCCTCCACCACAACAGTAAATTTACGTATAAACAGTACTCCTACATTGTTGTATTTGGAAAGTGGTTTTTGCAATTATAGCAAATGGATTCAAAAACTACACATAACACCTGGAGCCAAGAATTAAAGTCGGAGGTGGCCGAATTATAAAAATAAAAAAACTTGGTTCGATATTTTTTCAAGACTAAATCCAATTTTTTCAAGCTTTTATGGGACGGTTTTGCTAAATTGCAAAATTAATCTCGAATATTGTTGTTATCATATCATTTGACAAATGTAGTGTCCTTATTGCATGGTATCATTCACCATAATTTAGTGTTCTCAAAATGAAAATTATTCGCACTTTTTGATTATTTTTGCAATTTTATAGTAATTTTTTTTAAAATATCTATAAAAATATGTAAGATATACTCCGAGAAATAGAAAACCGAGGAAGCCGGGGCCATCCCCGGCCCCAACATACCTTTGCCTCTGCATAATACAATTTTCAACGCACGGTAAAACAAAATTTGGAGTTCATTTAGGAAAAGGTCGAGTGGATAATGTTCCACTAAGGTAGTTTTGTTTTAAAACTGCCTTGGTTTTTGTGTTATGTGATGTATTGTGAGAGGATGACTTGTCTTGGTTTTTGAGAAAAACTAGTTTTTGGAAAAAAACTAGTTAATGGAACACCCCTTTAAAATAGTGTTGTAAGGACCCGTAAATTTGCATAATTTTTTCCGGAATAATGTTGGGTAAATGTGAGGAATTGAATTTTTATTAAAAGAGGTCAATGTGATAGTGGGAGAGTGCATTTGGGTGTGTTTAATATGCATTTGAAAGTCTAGGGGTGAAAGTGTTAAAAGGTAAGAGTATATAACACTTGTTGTCTTGCATTTTTACACAGAAATCAGCCCCTCTCTATCTCCACCAGCCATGGCTCTCTTTCTCACTCCTCTCCTCCATTTTTGCTTGCTCAAAGCTCCAAAATTCACCAAACCTTCAAGTCACCTTCAAGAACCCCACCTAAAATCACCTCCTCTACGCGTATTGAAGCTCGTATTGCGTTTGTTTCGCACCAAAAGCTCATATTTCGGGTTGGAGCTCATTGGAGGCTAGGGCTTTCATTTTCTCACTCAATTCAAGCTCAAATCTTGAGGTAGGAAGACAAATTCTACTCCCTCTAATTGTATTTATGTGATGTATAGCACATATCTCACTCTTGTTCTTGAATTTCATCAAAAACCATGAATTCCTCCTAAGTGGGTTTGCTTGAGTTTGATTTTGTGATCTATGAATTGGTGTATTGTTTGATGCAATTGGTTGTTGATATGTCCTCCTTTGATGTCTATTAGTTGTTCTACATCTCAATTTTTGGCCTAGAACCTCATATATGCACTTGGGTTGAAGCTTCTTGTTTTGAGAAAAAGTCGCAGAAATTCTGGGTTTCTCCAACCGGTTGGGCAAAAACCTCCAACCAGTTGGGCGCTTCTGAGATCGTTTGAATCTGTCTCTGCCCAACCAGTCGGGCAAAAACCTCCAACCGGTTGGGCTTCTCTGGAAAAATTGTCTTGCCTCTGTTTTGGTCCAACCAGTTGGGCAAAAACCACCAACCGGTCGGGCAACACTGAATTACTATATTTTCATCCTCCATCCTCCCCTTGAACATTGGACACATCGTACATCCCTCCAACCATATTTTGGTAACGTTTGGGTAGTGCAACGAGTTGGTTGACCCTTTTTCAACGAAAGTGACTATTTTAGTTCAAAATGTAAAGTTTTGAGATGAGTTTTGAATTGAAAGTATTTTATGGATAAATGTGAACTCTAGGGATCACCCGTTTGGTGTCCCTAGCCATGGGTGCACGGAGCCCACGAAATCTAGCAGGGGTGTACGGAGCCCATGAAATCCGGCAGGGGTGCACGGAGCCCATGAAATCCGGCAGGGGTGTACGGAGCCCACGAAATCCGGCAGAGGGATACTTCCCGATTAAAATGTATGAATGTTTTCTATTGAAATGTCGGTCACGATGTATTTGGATTAACTTGGTGAAAATTTGCTTTCGATATGTGAAAATGTGTAACTTGGTAACTACTTGAACTTTGGTTGGATATTTAAACGTATTTTGGGACACTTAAACATAATTTTGGACACTTGGACACATTATGGACGCTTGGATACACTTGGTTACTTCGTGGTCGAGTTATAACCTTCCGTTCATCCTAATCTCGTACTTTGGACGTGTCCCTCATATTATCCACATCCTTGTTGCATGCATCATGTTTATACACCTAGCGTTGGTAGAATAGTTTTCCTATTGGGCTAGTGAGCTCAACCTATCAATTTTCAGGTACACGGCATGGAGCATGAAGTTGGATGCGTATGGATTGACATTTGCTTGGAGCTCACACATGCATGAAGTTATTTTCCCATCTTGTAACATATTTTTGGAAAGATGGTTTTGTAACTTCTATAGTTTATCTTTTTTACTATTGGCAATGTAATAACTTTTAAAAATATTGTACTTATGCATTCGGGCTATGGTCGTTAGTAGTTAGAACTTGTTATCCGTAATGGTGAGACTTTGACGTGTTCCACGTGGATTTTATTTATTTTTGGATTATTAAATTTGAGGGCGTGACAAGTGTAGTACTATTTATTTATTTTGTCGCAAAGATAGAATATTTAAAGTATTATAGTATAATACAACTGTCTATTCTTTATGTATCTATAAAGCGAGAACACCATTCGGTGTGGACACTTTTTAGACTGGCTCACATTTTACGAATAACATAGGGATGACAGCGGATAGGGTATAAATCGGAGACCCTATTCTATACCCGATTTTCCATTTGGAGAGTCTTTCACCATCTTCACTCCCATTCTCATTGGCAATATTAGATAAAGAACCAAACCCACCTCTTGATGGGGATCGAGTTTCTTCGAATATGCCCATATCCAAATAAAAAAATAAAGAATTCAATAATGAAATTAAATTTAAATTTATATATATTTATAAAAATAATCTCAATTGATATTCTTTGAATATTAAGTAGTCTATGGTAGATTTGATACGTTTGGCTAATTAAAGAGGTAATGGTTTACATATATAACTATACTCAAAATTTATACATATGTTCCTATTTATATGTACATATATAATATTACAGTATATTTAGTATGTATAACCAGGTACGGGAGGGTACGTGTATTTGGGGGTGGGGATTGCAAAATTATACCCTGCTTCATGCTTGAGCTGGTTTTCTTATATCCTACCATACCCGCTACTATTAGGGAAAAATTTGGGTTATCTGCACCTCCATATGGGCTGGGCTTGGCGGGTATCCACTGGATATGAGAAAATTGTCATCCCTAGAGTAACAGTACTAGGAGTGTATTATGCACTCTCCGAGACTCTCCCAATGTTTTACTTTTCTTATTGTACTGATTTTATTTTTACCTCAGCAATATTAAAGAAGATTTATTCTCCTTCAACATTAGCACAACATGGACAAAATCTCCTCTGCTAAATCAAACTCATATAGGATAAGGATCCTGGATTTGAAATCAATACAAATTGAGCAGGTAGCCTTTGCTATCATGCATTTGACACCATCACTATCACGTGCCATACCGAAAAGGAAGAACTCCCCATCATCAAAAGTGAATAACCGGCACCTAATAAGACCAAAACTGAACAAGAAAAGAGTACGCAGCAAACAATTAAAGTAGCCTCAGATGCACAAATCACAAACGTTAGTAGCCTTCAGCTCTAACAGTAGTGTAACCATGAACCAGGCTACCTCAAAGTGCAATACAGATACCAAAATAACGTTATAGAAACAACCAGCAACAAAAGCAGAAGACAGGTTTGGACAAAATTACAAATAACTTCACACCTTTGGTTTGGTTTTACTACTATGTACTCACAAGGATTTCAGATCCTCACCATGTTTTGTCGCACTCCATCCCGAAAATCACGTCGCAATATGGCTTTCCAATGGGATGGACACACACTTTGCTCCTGCTCATACAATAAATAAAACATACAGGCCAGATGTCCAAAAACCAAAAATTCTATATTTTGGATACAAAACAACTCTGTCCCATCGGACAAGCCTATAGCGATTTACAATACAAACAACCCTGCCACTAAGGCCGTAATCATTGCGCCACCAACGCCATGTTAATTACGCCTGTAAGACTATAATATTCACGCCACTGAGGATATTTGTTAGGTGCTGAAAAGCACCCGTTCAACCTCTCTAATTTGCACTTTATTAGCCCAATTAGGTTATCATTTGACTAGCGTTTGTTGGTTATTGGTGTTCCAGGTGTCAGAGGCGCAATGACTTGGAAAAAGAGCTTTGGAGTGGTTTGGAAGTGTCAAGGATGAGAAGAGGAGCGAAAGAGGAGCCAAGAGTCAAGTTGCTGATTTGTTGGTCCGGACTACCACTTTCCCTGTTCGGACAAGACTCCACTAGTTTCAGTGAATGATCAGTCTTGCTGGTCTGGACCACTACTTTCCCCGTCCGGACCAAAGCAACGGGAATCAACGTTTTCACATATTTTTACGTAAATTTTAGGACTCCAAGTATAAATAGAACTTCCTAACATTGTTTTTGGGGTTTCGAATTATTTGGAGAGGCAAATTTGAGAGAGAATACTAGGGTTCTTCATGTTCTTCGTATCTCCTTCAAATTCAAGCATGTTAGTCATGACCATGGCTAGCTAAACCCTTATCTAGGGGGAAAATGAAACTCTTCACCAAGGAACCTCGTTTTTCTGTATAGATTATGGTTAATATTTGGATCGGATTATATGTTCAGAACTCTATTTCATATGATCAATGGAATTGTTTTAAATTATTTTAATCAATTGAGTATTTGTATGCTTGTGTTCAAATACCGTTTGTGGACGGCGCCACTCGGCTCGGCCTTCGTGTTTTTAGGAAAATGAAAAAGAAAGAAATGTGAGTCGCCATCCGGGATTTATTTAGAAAATGATTTTGGTACCCGAGAAACCGTTTCAAAAAATAAATGATGACTCTTGTGCCGTTTTTGGAAAAGGGTTTGATCTGCGAAAAGATTCTTGGATTCGGAAGCTAGGTTACGAACGGGGAAGATTTTGTTGAAAAGCACCCCGCTCGCCCAGGAAATTCCCGGTCTCTACTAAATTTTTGTGGAATTTTATAAAACGTTTTATTGAAAACTTTGACGAATAAACAGATAAATAATGAGAAATAATGATCAATAAAACCATAACGGGAATAAAATTAAATGAAAGGACTTAATAGCAATATTAGAAGAGTAAGGGGTGAAAGTGCAATAAATAAGTTATAAAAATTCAGAAAATAGAGCACGAACGGGGGAGAAATAGGGGAAGTTTTTTAGACCACAGAGGTTAGCCGTACGGTTAACCTAAGTTGGCCGTACGGTTCAGTTAGGTTAACCGCACGGTTACCATTTTGAAAGATTTTTCAAAATTTCATTATTCGAGCAGTAGCTTGTTTTTGCTTGTAAAACTTGATTTTTTGTGAAAGATTCAACCACCCGAGCCTAAAGATGACTTATTGGAGTCACCCTCGGCCCGGGAGGATCCCCTCAAAGAACTAAGGTTTTGAACCCTGCTTGACCGACCGGGTGACTAAAAATAAGACGCGTCCCAAGCGTAGGACTCTCGACCGATGTAGCATAATATCCGAAAGTACCGGAGTCGAATCCACAGAGACGGACGAACGTGTGCAGGACTCAAAGATGACGGGTTCATAGTTTATCTTGGCTCTTAGGTAGCCACCCCTTGTTCAATGAGATTAATTTACTAACCAAATTACCAGACCAAATTAACTAAAAACAGATTTAAAAAGGAGAGTACAGCCGTGGGAACCCAGCGTCCGCAACTAGTCTAACCAATGCTTACTCGGGCCACAATTATTCATTTTATTGATTTTAGAATAAGAAAAAGGATCCCTAACAAATGCGCACTACCTGTCACCAGATTCCGTGCGCATTCGAATTCCGGCGATGCCTGGGTTTTGTTTGTTAGAAGAGTTTTCGTCTCCTAAAATTGCTCAAAAATTATATTAATTCGATCCCGAGGTAAAACATTAATCACACTAGCCACGAAGCGCCTTCGCCCCGCAGCCGCACTCTATGAAACTACTCGCTCATGATTCTATTAAACGCAGCAATAATATTAACCCTAGATCTAAACATGCTTCAAACAATTGAAATAAATAAAACACGATACCAAATATTTGCAGCGAGAGAACGGATGTGAAGAACAAGAAATCAAAACTGGAAATCCTGAAGAACTTGAATTAAACTTGAATCTGAAATCATCCTGAAAACAGCAGCCAAAATTAAGAAAAATAAAACCTAAATTATGAATGAATCGATCCCCTCTAATCTCGAGTTAAGAGGGTATTTATAGTAAAACAAATCGGAATCCTAAAACAAATTGGAATTGCGTCGCACGAAGATGAAAACGCCACCGTTACAAAGCCAGTTAAGGCCCGCGGTAGCGCTACACCAATTCCTTCGTAGCGCTACCGAACCCACTAAATCCATCTTGACCGTTGACCAATTGACCTTAGCGTTTACTGTTGACCTTAAGCGGCGCGGTAGCGCTACACCCATTTTGGTGTAGCGCTCCCAAAGGTTCTGTTCACTTTTCTCCCCTTTTTTTGCCACTCTTGAGCGCTCCGGAGAAATAGGGTAGCGCTCCCGACGTCATTTCTTCGTTTCTTTGAATAATTCCCTTGAACACTTAGTCTCCACGGCCTCTCATGCTCTGCAATCCAATCTTGGCGCTAAAACAGCCTTATTTTCCTGAAAATTAACAAAAACACAAAAACATACCAAAGCAACGCATCAAGTGGAAAATAGGGAATAAATTAGATAACAACGTGTTAAAACTACCCTATTGAGGCGCTTATATCTACGATATTGCGTGCCTATCAAACCCGGTTTTAGAAGTGCAGTTGTACCTTTGCAGAAATTTTGAACAGCCTGAAAACTTCAGAAATTCTGGGTTTAAACTCCTTGGAAACGGATTTGATGCATACTAGTGGATTACTGGGGGTTTTGAACGAAGGAAATGGAATAGACTCGAAGTTTTTTTTTTAGGGAAGTTTGGACGGAATTTAGAACTGAGAATTGATCGGAAGATTTTCCGGCGTGTCGTCGGAATAGCGGAGTTACTGTGTGTCTGAATCGGAGGGGATGAAGAGTTATTTATAGGCGCAAAAGGAATAAAAATCTGTACGAAATCTTTCAGAATGATGAGATGCTTCTACTGGCAGAGGTTCGAATATTTTCTGACACGTAACCGTACAGCTACACTGGTTAACCGTGCGGCTAGACTGGATGCACCGTACGGCTAAGTTGTGGGAAGGTGAACCGTACGGCTAGCACAGTAAGTCGTACGGTTAGGGCTCTTTTGTCCAAAAATTCTGAAGTCTAGGATGGTTGTTCTAAGGTACGGCTGAGTATCTCTTTCATCATTGGGGATACACAGGGATTAAAATTGGGGTGTCTACACCGTTCATATAATTGTTTTCGCTGGTGCGATTGGAGTTATGAGATGGATTATGCTCGTAAGATGGATCGTTCCACGATAGTGAGACGGCCTGTGCTATGGGATAACCCATGCCTTTTAACAATCTCTATATTTTCTTGACGATTATCGTTAAGGTTTGCAAGCCCAACGATAATCCTTTACGATTTGAATATTAATCATGTCTACACAATGCTTGGTTATGCGGTAGGAGTGAATTCTAAACCCTAAATCTTTGTCCCAAACAGTTTCACCTTTTTAATTATTGTGCTCTTTAGTTTATCAATTTCACAACCAATCAAACCTTTTTTTAACGACTAAATTAGAAGTTAATTGAAATTAACGCAACTGAGCCAATTTGTCTCCATGGATCGACACTTGGGCTTAACAGCTATTCTTCAATATAAAAGTTAATTCTTGGTTATTATAAATACTCCTATATTTTTTGTGTGAAAAACGAACATCAAATATTCACGCCATTAAGACTATATAGTTCACGCTACTAAGGTTATATAATTCAACGGCTCCAAGCGAGAATATTCCAATCGAATCTGTAAGTTACAAAAGTATGAGATACATGTAATATCATAGAAGTGTAATTTGATGGATCACTACTAATTCGATGAAATACATACATCGGATTAAACATCCCTCTATATCAGTTAAAAATTGAATTCTACATTAAATTTCTAATTCAAAAAACTATTTAAATCATCAAAATAAAAAAAATGGGATGAGAGATGCTTTCAACCCGTGCATGGTATATGCGTGGCCGCAGAGTTGCAAACGAGCGGAATCGCGCCAAAGATTAAAATGTTTAGGTTCGTTCATTTAGTTTTTAAATGAGCTCGAGTTCAATGAAAATTTGACGAGCCAAGTTTGTCTAGATTTAAGTCAAACTCAAACTTTTTCACGAGCCTTAACGAGTCAAAAATATTAAATATTTATGCTCTTATACAGGTCTAAAAATACAGTACTTTTAAAAGTTTATACATGGAAAAATTATGAAATTTTCATGATGTACATGTAAGAGTTTATACATATTTAAGCATATACGTAATATTCTTATGAGATGTATATATATTCCAGGTTTGTGAGCCGAATATTTTGAGGTTCAAATTCGACTCATTTATTAAACGAGCCTAAAATTGAGGTTCAGATTTGGCTCCTTTAGTACTCGAACGAGTTTTTACGGAATCAACAAATCTCAAACAGTTCAAGAATAATTAGATGATTTGCAGCCGTATGGGGCGTCATAAGGAGTACAAAAATGCTAGAGGTACAATAGAAGTGGACAATACATTTCTTACCGTCTAAAAGTGTTTTTCGATGGTCCAGATTTGAAATACTCTTTCACCGGTAAGAGTACTTTCTTACAGGTCAGAGAATATTTCAAATCAGCACCATTTATTTCTGAAACGAACAATTGAGATCTATGTTATCCACTTTTATTATACGTGTACGTGTAGCGTCTTTGGGAGGAGTATTGCTTTTGACAGAGCGAAAAAGCTGCAGATAGATTGTCTTCACCCAATTCCATTAACGTCATCATAAATACTCCTATAATAACCTTTCGATTTCTTATTGGCCCGTCGGACTACGTAACGTACGGTCGGTACTGACACTTCCAACGTTGTACGAATCTCCCATTTTTCACCGCTCGTTTATCCCCTATTGATTTTTCACCGCTTGTTTTATTCTCTTTTTTCCAACTGAAAAAATGCTCAATTCAAATTTTGTTTTGGCAAGGGACAGAGTCATGATTATTGCATAAGGAGGACGAGCCATATATGTAATAATAGAGTTTTTTCAATGTAATAGTAAAGTTTTTTCAAATTGTGGCAGGGGTGGCAACCCCTACTAGCCACCCCCTAACTGTATCCTAGGTTTTGGCCTAAAAGTTACTTTAGCATTTATTCATCTTTATTTGATTTTTTTTTTTTGTGTGTGTTTGTTAGGGGTTATTCCACTAAGAGAGTTTTTTTTAAATAAATTGGCTTTTCACAGTTTTTTATGTAATGTATTATAAGAGAATGACCTATTAGTTTTTGGAAAAAACAGTTTTTTTGATAGTGGAACAACCCCTTAGTTTTGCATTAACTTTTTATGTATTATTGGTTCGTCTCGACGAGAGGAACCCAAGAAGGAAACTCCTCGTTTCAACTCCTCGTTTCCCCCTTCTCTCTAGAATCAGATCTACAACAGGTTAGGCATCAGTCGCCGCGGGGGGGGGGGGGGGCGCGGTCGTCCTTCCCTCCTCCCCCCGGGCCTCCTTTTCTCCTCCTCTCCTCCTTTTCTTCTCCCTCCTTCACCTTTGTCCGCTGGCTCTCTCTCCCTCTCTCTCTCTGTTTCTTTTTTATTTTCAGGCGTTGTCGCGGCGGATCGTGGTGGTTTTTGATGGCGGCGCTTCTCTCCTCTACCTTATGATCTGGGTTCCCTCCCCTTACCCCGGTCTCGTTCCCGACCATGGTTGTACTGCTGGGTACGATTATCTTTTGCCTAACGGCTTGTCGGTTCGGCGGTCTTCCATGCCGATTTTCCTTTTTGGAGGTTACCGGTTTTAGGCCTAACGGCAAAGTGGTAGATCTGCTCTTGGTTGGGGGTTCAAGGTTGCACCGAATCTGTATTTGTAGCGTTTATCTGGTGGTTGTGGTTGCTCCTTATTGTGGGTGAGGTTGTACCTTGATTTTGGTAGGCGATTGGCGACCGAGCAGCAGCTGGTGTTCCGCTGGAGTTCAGGTGTGGATGTGGTTGTGTCTTCTCTCGATTGTGGTGTCTTGATGCGGCTGGCGGGTGGTACAAAAAGACAGCTCACAGGGACTCGTTTCCTGGGTTCCAAAGGCGGCGGCTGTAGCAGCATTTTGGGTGCAGCAATTGCTTTCTTTATAGGGCTTTATTGTTTTGGGCTTTGCCCTTTTCTGTCCATTGTGGGTCTCTAGGAGTCTATTGGTGCTTCCATGGGCGTGGGGCTTGTCCCAATTTCCTTGTATTGGTTTTTCACCAATCCTTGTGATAATAATACCTTTGCCTTTCAAAAAAAGAGAGGAACCCAAGAAGGTAAAAGATTATGATTGGAACTCTCAATTTTTTTTGAATAAAATCGAAAAAAAGCGCAAAAATCTTTTTTTTTTTTGTCTTTACTAAAAAAAATTAAGCTTGGCTTAAAAAGCAAGTTGCTTATTTTTTTTTTTATCTTTATTTGATTTTTTTTCGCATTAGCCAGTTTCTTGTCAAGTTTTTCTATATTATTAGTTTGTCTCGACGAGAGGAATCAGAAAAAGTAAAAAATTATATTGGAATTCTCAAAGTAAATAAATGAATAAGTCAGTCAAAAAATCTGGCTTTTGGCCTTATTTTTGTCTTTATTAGGAAAAAATTAAGTTGGGATTATAATTTTTTTATTTTTCCAATTCCTCCCATCAAGAAGAACCTATAATCCACAAAACTTTGACACGAAACTAACAAATGCGAGAAAAATTAGAATAAAAATGAAAAATAAGCAACTTTTCGTTTTAATCTTTTTGTTTAGTGGCTTTTTTACTTTTCGTATTTCTTTTAGTTTTTAATTTTTTGAGATTAATCATTCATATCAATGAGAGGAATTAGAAAAGTATAAAAAATGTGAACCAAAATTTAAAAAGTTCCTAGCTAAAAGACGATATTTTACACAAAAAATATAGTTGTTTAGTACTTTTTTCGTCATTGGTGAGCTTTTTTTTGCTTTTTGTCATAATTTTTTTATTTTTAGACTCCTCTCTTCAAGACAGATGATTAATCCACAAAATATAACCCAAATTTAACAGAAATTCAAAAAAGAAAAAACAAAACGCAAAAAATCAGAGCATGGAGACATCCCCTTTACCACCCAAACACTAAGGATCGTTTAGTACTCTTGTACTTAGGCCTTGTTCTCCAATAGATTTTAGGTACATTTTATGAAAATCTCATAAAATGAACATTTTATGGAGGGGTGATGAAATGGAGTTGTTTTCCCAACTGATAAAATGTAGTGGTTTTCTTATAGATTTTAGGAGGATTTTATGCAAAACTCATAAAATCACTTTTACATTTTATGTGTTGAGATTGGAGTGTCATAAAATGTGAGATTTTATGAAACAAAAATCTGTTGAAGAACGAATCCTTAAAAGATTAGCGAAAAAATTATTTTATGTGCACCAAAATTCACACTGGATGATTGACAAAAATATAATAGAAAATACTAGAAAGTGAATTTTTTGTACAACCCATTTAGGGGGTGTTTGGGAGTCTCATTTTCAATTTTTTGGCTTTTTGGCTTTTTGGATTATGGTCAGAATGTATTTTGATTCTGACAGAAGTGTTTGGGAGAAATGTACAGAATACATTTTGCAACATGAGTAGTGTTTGGGAGAATAATGATGAAAATGAGTTATGGATTGATTGTTTATCATTTTGCCCTTATTTCTTTATTATGGTCTTAAATATGTGCATGAATATCCTTTTTAGCAATTTTTTAAAAGTGGAAATATTTTCAGCAATTAAAAATGTATCATAATTTTTTTGTTAGAAAATATTATTCGCTCTTTTTTTTTTGTAATTGAAGTCTCTCATATGTGACGTGTCAGGATTTGGACCGATCCATTCCTAATAGATTTTCGGAAAAAAAGAAAAGAAAAAGAAAAGAACATGGTACAAATATGCTCTCTCTCTCTCTCTCTCCCTCTCTCCCTCACCATTTATAACCAAAACCCATTTCTTCTTCACTGCCATGCCCAGTCCGCCCAAATCAAACTCCAAAACTTGTGATTCCTTGACCAATCTACACCTAAATCTCATAAAAAAAACTCCATTTCAAACCCTAATTTACCCATTCCATCTCTAAATATGAAAACACTAACCCACACCCTCATTTTTTTCTTACATTTCACCCAAAAACCTTGATTCCAAACCCTATACTGCTCAAATCCGACTTTAAACCCTCACCCAAACTCGATTTTCACCACCCATGGCTTGAGTATTTTAACGATTTTGGCCCACGAAACAAGAAAGGGGAAGAAGGTAAGTTTTTCAGAAAAAATGGAAAACAGGGGTAGAATGGGAGAGTTTTTTTTTTAGGAGAAAACTAGAATGAGAAGTAGAAATCAAAAGCTCCTCCGGAGCTCTTTTTGCTTTCTTGCTTGGATAGTGAAAAACGGAGAACGAGTTTTGATAGAATGGGTTTTGATTTGTGTCGGCCAAACATCCACAAGTAGAAAATGAGAATGGGAAAAGGAGAAACTGTGTCTCCCAAACACCCTCTTAATTATGGTTACATAACTTTTCACTTTCTTGTTAAAAATACAAACAAAAAATATTTTTCTTACGGAAGTTGTCACTCTAATGGAACTTCCCGTTATGCCCATTACTTTTCCTTTCCACTCATGCATCATATTATATATTAAGGGTAAGTTAGTAACTATAAGTATTTTCTTGCAAAATTTTTATAAAAATTTTCTTTTTAATCAAATGCATCGAAAATACTCCCTCCGTCCCAATTTAAATGCTCCCTAAAGTTATATGTGTTTTTTTAAAACTTTTATAATTTTCATTCTATAATGTATTTTATATGCAATATGGATCTTATTTGATAAATCTCAATTAGTTCTATTAGACAATTTTTTAAAAAAACTATGAAAACCTTACCAATAAAAAGATATAGACGTTTGAAAATAGCACGGATATACGTAGGGAGCATTTAAAATGGGATGGAGGGAGTAAATAAATTTTCTTCTCACTGTCTTCTACTATTAGATTTCACTTTCTCCCCTTTTTACTTTCCATCATAGTAAAACGTACGCAAAAGGAAACTAAAAAAAATCTATTTGCTCTTTAAGGTACCGTTTGGAATGATATTTCTTGCTTTTTAACTTTTCTTCCAAAAATCTTTTCAAACTAAAGAAGTTTAATGTTTAAACCAAACCAAATTAAATTAATTTTGTATCTCTATAAATTAGGGCTAACTACGTGATTTTTTTTCCCTTATTCAATCTACTATGTCAAGGACGATATATAATCTAACATGATCTATCTAACATAGTCAAACTTCCTAAAAATAGGGTACCATATGTAGATCCCCCTAAACTAGTCTATTCCAGTTCATTCTTTTTTTAAAATGGTAAGGCTAAAAGGTTTTAGCAACTTAACTGCTAAAATCAACCATTGTTTTAGCATTTAGTGAACTCATTTACTAAAATTATTTGAAAAACTGAACCTAAAAACAATAGAAAAGTCAAGTTTTTAAACATTTTAAAGCACCAGCACGACATAATTTTCTCTTTATGGGTTTTGTCCTGTGTACCACTCCAAACAAGCAACAGATCATCCTTTTAGTGTAGTATTTACTGTATTTAGGCCCAATTTTGCAAAAGATTTTGACACCCATGTGCTAAAATTATGATATTTCAAATAAAAAAATGAAGTGATTCTGTGTATTGTTTTTGAATATTTTTTTAACCAAATTAAAGTACTTCTCATGTACTTTAATTTGGTGCGAAAAAAATCGAAAAACGATACACGGAAGCACTTCATTTTTTGATTTGAAATATCATGATTTTAGCACCTAGGTACTAAAATCTTTTGGAAAACTAGGCCCAATGAGTACTTTCTTTTTGAAGTTGAACAGAATCCTTCTTCTTTTATCAACACAGAATCATCTTTTATCTGTGGTGGGCTTCTTGAAGAGAGAGTAAACTCTATAAGGAAAGTTGACTGTGATTGGTTGAAGTCTTTGGTCGTTCTTTTAGTAGATGAGATCCATGACAATCTCAATCACGCCCCCACACTTGACCAATTTGGGGATTCCTATATTTAGCCACACATCTTCCTCACCTCAAACACCCCCAAAAGCTCTTCTGCTGTCCTTCCCCATTTGTATGTGAGATTTTCATTTTTTTTTCCTTCTTTCAGTCACAACAAACATACATCGTTCAATATCTTGCTCTTTGTTTTCTGGATCTTTCCCTGGTTTTGTAAGATTCAAGTCCCATATACGTACACATAAATATATGGGTTTTGTTTTCTGAATCTTTAGCTTATTTTGTCAGATACACTTTCTTTTCTTTCACTAGAATCACTACACACAATACCTCCAACACACACACGCAGAGATAGAGATTAATTTACTCATTTCTTGTGGTGTGTTTGTTGAAGATTTGAGCTTTGATTTTTCGTGTTTTTGTTCTGGTTTTTGTAGTTGTTGAAGTTAAGGCAGTGTTTCGAAGAGATGGTGAGAGGGAAGACTCAGCTGAAGAGAATAGAGAAAACCACAAGCAGGCAGATAACTTTCTGCAAACGGAGAACTGGGATTCTGAAAAAGGCATTTGAGCTCTCTGTTCTTTGTGATGCCGAGGTTGCCCTTATCGTCTTTTCTCCAGCAGGAAAGCTCTATGAATTTGCCAGTACAAGGTAACCCAAGATTCATATCCAGCACTAGTAATATATGCATATGTATGTGTATGTGTATCTGTGTATAACTGTATATGTGAGTGTGTATATCTCTCATTTATATATTTGGGATGTCTTATTGTGGTTTAATTTTCCAAATTCTCTGTAAAGATTTTCAGGTGGTTCAAATTCAATGGCCTAAAATTTAGTAGTATGCAGATACTTTGGACATGATAGCTGAGGGGTAAATTATTGGTTGTGGATACTACTGATTTAAAAAAGAATAGCAAGTTTTGGAAGGTATAGGAATATATGTACTACTCTCTAGGGTTTTATGGTCATTTGACAATCCTGGCCCTCGTTTTTTTTTAACAGCAAAATTTTATTAATCTTTGAAAACGAATTACAAAGATTAAAAGGATCCAAGCAATGAGGCATCAAGGCATCTCAACAAATGGAAAGCAAACCACACAAGAACACCGAGATTAACGTGGTTACTCTCAAGCACAAAGCAAGAGCGTACTCCGCAGGAGAGGGATGGCGAGGATTCACTATGAACTTAAAAGATATTATAAAGAGTCAGCAATAATCTATATCTGTAACTCTTGAGAGAGGCCACAATAAGATAGTAACAACCTTTAGAATAGAACCCTAGAATCTCTCAAGTCCCCCTTTAATAGAGAACTACAAAAAACTATGTTAAAACGCGCTATACAGTCTTGTTCCCGTGTCCGACTGTCCAAAAGAACTTAATTCCCTTCTAGACGAAAAAAGCCGCAACCAGAAATCTCACATTCTGGAATTCCCATCCGGATGGTCCTCAAACTCGTCTGGACGGTTGTGATGGTGAACCCAGAATTCAAGGCAGTTCAGCAAATCTCCACCTTAACTTGAATTCCCACGAACTTAGGAGCATAGAACAATCCTCCTTCTGCCACCCCTCTCCAAATGCTACAATGGGCAATTAACAACTGCGAACACCAATCAAGTCTAAGCAATGCTTGGAACTTGACAACCAAAATTGGTTTAGTTATCATATATACTGGATTGTTTGTTGTGCGAACCTTCTTCACCTCAACTAGCTTCTAACAGATGATATTGCGAACGAAGTGATACCTGACATCGATATCTTGGTCCGTTCATAATACATAAGATTTTTAGTCAAATGTATCACACTCTTGACTGTCACAAAACACCGTAGTTAGACGTTTCCCAAAAACAAGTTCATTTATTAAACCCCTCAGCCACAATGACTCCTCCACAGCTTCAGTCACGACCATGTATTCTGCCTCAATGGTTGATAAAGCAATTGTAGCGTGCAAAGTAGCTTTCCAACTAATAGCTCTGTCAGAGAGAGTAAACACATATCTTGTCAAAGATCTCCTCTCATCATGGTCACCAGCATAATCAGAATCCACAAAACCAACAAAAAAGTTTGATTCGGCACCCTTATCGACTAACAACACTAACATGTTAAATATCAGGACAAGTATATAACATTGCATATATAAGGCTCCCCACAACGCTAGCATATAGAACCAGCCACATACGCTTCACCTCATCCTTCGTTTGTGGCAACAAATCTGCTGAAAGCCTAAAGTGCGCGGCCAATGGAGTAGTCACGAGTTTTGAATCCTGCATGGCAAAGCGCTCCAGTACCTTCTCCAGATAACCTTTCTACTTTACACACAACTTGTTAGCCAATCGATCATGACGAATCTCCATACTCAAAATTTTCTGTGTCGCACCCATGTCTTTCATCTCAAATTCCCCACTAAGCTGTTTCTTCAATCTGTTGATCTCCGACATGTCCTTAGTAGTAATAAGCATGTCACCAACATAAAATAGCAAATAGATAAACGATTCATCCTAGAGTCGGCGATAATACACACCAGTGTTTTAAATAGCGATAGGCGCACTGAGGCGCCATGGTCCCCCGGAGCTTTAAGCGCAAGGCGCAAGGCGAGGCGCGTGCCTTTTGAACGCGAGGCGCACATTTTTTTAGAACAAGTAGAATTCAAATATAGGTAATACTTTCAACACAAGCAAACACTTATAAAACATTCAAATGTCATAAAAGCATAAAACATAACATGTCAACAACAGAATAGTTTTAGAGACGCAACAAAATGATTAACGGCAATTAAATCTAGAGTCATGGCTGTCATCGTGTCATGCATAGGCAATAATCATCATCCTCAAAAGAGTAAGAAGAAATTTTTTTTTTCCTGATATGTCTCAAAAAACAGATCATACACTTACATGGAGGTCATGTACTCTTCATATAAAAAGTAATCTATAATTTCAGTACCAAAATTCTCTTCTTCTTTTTTTTTTTCCTGATATGTACAAAAAAGAAAAAGAAATCTGCTCAGAGTCAGACTCCGACGAAGAAGAAGAAGAAAAACAAGAAGAAGGGAGAAAGAGAAGGAAGAAGAAGAAGAAGAAGGGAGAAGAAGAAGAAGAAGAAGAAGAAGAAGGGCTAGGATGTTATCTAGGCAAAAAAACACAAAAGCGCACGCCTCGTGCGCCTTGCGGTTCTGCGCTTAAGCGCGCTTTTTAAAACACTGATACACACAACTGTCATATTCACTCCTAGAGTAAGCTCGACCCAACATGAATGTATCAAATCGCTTATACCAATGACCTTTTTCAGCAAGCATACCTGATCTTCCTTGCCAAAAATTGCAAATCCCTCTGACTGACGCATGTAAATCTTCTGCTGAAACTCACCATGTAAGAAAGCGGTCTTAACATTGAGTTGCTCTAGCATTAAGCCAAGCTGTGCAACTATAGCAAGCAAAACACGAATGGATCTATGCTTTACAACTAGTGAAAAATACCTCGTTGAAGTTTACACTCTCTTTCTGACTATAGCCCTTCGCCACTAACAGAACCTTGAACCTTGCGCCTTGCGCCTTCCACTCTTGGGATACTTGCCTTTTTCTTGAAGACCCACTCTCACCCATCAATCATTTTCCTTTTCAGCGTTTTCACCAATTCCCACGTCTGATTCTTGTGAAAGGACTCAACCTCTTCCTGCATAGCAACAGTCCACTTTGTAGACTCAGAACTCACAACAGCCTCACGACAAGTAAAAGGCTCCTCAAACCCCACTATCTCAGTAATTGATAAAGCATAGGCCACCATCTTGGCATAAGCATAACGTTGAGGTGGGTGAATCTCTCTCCTTGGCCTATCTTTAGTGATACTATATGGTGGCTCCTACGATGCATCCTCCTCTTTGTCTGGCCTTGGAACCTCTTCTTCAAACTGGCTGATCCTTAATGTCCATCATCAGTATCCTGATCATCAACATGTGTTTTCCCTTAACAATAGAGTTCTCATCAAATGTCACATATTTGCTTATAAGGAACCTCAATAACCTCCCTTCTAGAAGCCATGACCTGTAACCTTTCACACTAGATTCAAGACCTAAGGAGATACATTTCTTTGCCAGGGGTTGAAGCTTTCCCTCATTCAAATGAGCATAAGCAGAACACCCACACACCCTCAATATAGAATAATCAGCTGGAGACCCAAAGCATACCTCTATAGGAATCTTGCACTCAATGGCAGGTAATGGAGACCGATTTACCAAGTAACAAGCAGTGGACACTACTTCAACCCAGAACTCTTTACCCAACCAGACATTGGATAACATACAATGAGCCTTCTCAAGAAAGCTCCTCTTCATCCGTTCAACCACACCATTTTGCTGAGGTGTTTTCCTCACCATGTGATGCTGCACGATGGCTTCCTCCTTACAGTACCGGGCAAACTCGCCAAAACAAAATTCCATCCCATTATACGTTCTCAGTCTTTTAATCTTCTTGCCCCTTTGTATCATGACTTTAAAATGTTTAAATGTCTCAAAAGCCTCGCTCTTATATTGCAACATGTACACTCAAACTTAAAGAGAAAAGTCATCGATAATACTCATAATATACCAAGAACCATCTCTGGATTGAACTTTTGAGGGACCCCAAAGATTAGAGTGAAAATAATCCACCGTGCCTTTCATGCGATGAACAGCTGTACTGAACCTCACTTGCACTGCTTGCCATAAACACAATGCTCACAGAAATTCAGCTTCTACCGAGTCAAATCTGAATCCGCAACCTTTGAAGATGCGACTGTAGCTGCAGCACCCGAAACTGTACTGCCCTTAAGCACATAGTGGTTACCCGAATGTTTCCCTTTTATCAAAACCAATGTACCTTTAAAAACCTTCATAACTCCACCTTCAGCAGTAAACCTGCTGCCATTGGAGTCCAGAGTGCCCAAAGAAATTAGGTTTTTCTTCAAATCTGGAACATGCAGACCATCATAAAATGTCCTCACAATACCGACGTGCATCTTGACTTGAACCGTGCCCAACCTAACAGTCTTACAAGCCATGCTATTGCCCATCAAAATTGTACCACCATTGACCTCCTTATAAGTTGTAAATCAATCTTTATTTGGACACATGTGATAAGAACACCCAGAATCAAGGATCCACTAGTTATAGACCGGAGTCACCAGACATCCCCAATAGTCACTGACTCACTGACAAAACCGTCTTAGACCCATTTGAATCCTCAGAAACACGAGCCACAACTTTCTCTTTTGCTTCGCTTTTTTGTAAACTTGGAAATCCTTACTAATGTGCCCCTTCTTCTTACAATGAAAACAAGTAAACTTTTTCTTATTTTTGGACTTTGAACTGGAAACACCTCTCTTGCCTTCTTACTTTTTTGTTGTTCTACCTCGTGCAATCAAACTCTCAACATGTGCCTTATTCTCACCGGATACCTTTTTCCGCAATTCCTTAGAATACATAATGGACTTAACATCCTCCATAGAAATAGTATCTCTACCATAAAGCAAGGTCATAACAAAATGCTCATAGGATGGGGGTAACAAACACAACACAATAAGGGCTTGGTCCTCATCATTTATTGAAACATCATATATTCTTAAGGTTCATAATGATCTTATTTAACTCAGATAAATGATCCTTAATAGGCATACCTTCTCTCATATGAAACGTATAGAGGTGCTGCCTCAGATATAATCAGTTTGTGAGAGACTTCGACATGTAAATGCTCTCCAACTTTAACCACAATCCAGCAGTCGTGGTCTCGTCAACAACCTCACGAAGCACATCATCCGCCAAACTTAACTGCATCGAACTGAGTGCTTTTGAATTGATTTCATTCCATGCATCCTCCTCCATCATTGCGGGTTTCTTCGATTGACCCTCCAACACCTTGTGCAAGCTTTGTTGTGTTAGCAAAGCCTTCATCTTTACTCGTCAAAGATTGAACGAACTCCGAAGCCCATCAAACTTCTCAACTTTGTATTTAGCCTCCATAACTGCAATCGATTCGATCACCCAATAACTTGAACAACGAAAGAACACGAGCCTCGGATTAAAACCTTAGGGCTCTGATACCATTTTGTTATGATAATATGACAAGAAAAGAAGAAACACAAAGCAAACCACACAAGAATACCAAGATTTATGTGGTTCCTCTCAAGCACATAGCAAGTACTCCAGGGGCAAGGGATGACGAGGATTCACTATGAGCTTGAACGAGATTACAAAGAGCCAACAATAATCTATAACTCTTGAGAGAGGCCACAATAAGAGAGTAACAACCTTTAAAATAAAACCCTAGAATCTCCCAAGTCCCCCTTTTATAGAGAACTACAAAAAAGCTACGTTAAAATGCGTTGTCCGGACTCGTTGCATGTTCGACTGTCCGGACAAACTTAATTCCCGTTTGGATGGAAAAAATCGCAAGTAGAAATCTCACATTCTGGAATTCCTGTATGGACGGTTCAGAGTGAACCCAGAATTCAAGGCATCTCAACATCAAACAATCCCTAAGTTAGGATTAGAAGCTAAGGCTATCAAAATCCTTATAGACAGGAGAATAAAAGAATCTATTCATTTCCTTTTAGTAAAGCCTTTTGCTATTAACCTCATTGTATACAAGTACAAATATAAATTAGAGAGGCACAATGTTGTTGTGCTAAAGTTGTTATTGCCTCGACACACGAAGTTATCGACAAACAATCAATAAGTACTCCAAGATAAAACCCAAATCATGGCCAAGTCTTTTCCATGTTCACATCCACTAGAAGTATAGTAAATTGTCCATGATCAAAGTTGCCCAATGATATAGAAAATAATGAAACCAATAATCAAAGAGAGAGGGAGAGAGGAAGAACATGTGTATTGTTGAAGTGGAGTTAGACGTTAGAATCAAAACCTTATATAGGCATAAGATGTGTCTTTTCATAAGGGACACAATTTTAGGGTGCAACTCCCTTTAATGAAGAGACACTTATGTAAATGTACCAACCTCATGAATGTATGCCTATTTACCCGTAATAGGTCGTGGCAATTAGTGTCACTACCACATCCTAGGGATGGCAATGGGGCGGATCGGTTCGGGTTTTGGCCAATCCGCACCCAAACCCAAAGGGTTTCGGTTCGGTTCGGAAAAGGGAGAGGATGAACCATAACCTAACCATTCGGGGTTCGGGTAATTTCGGGTAACCGATTTTGTGAAGGAAAAAATAGCTACCCATTTGGGTAACCGAATTGTACCCATCCCGCCCCGCCCCAAACCGTACTAAAACATGAATAAATTGAGTTTAGGATATTTTATTATTTCAAAAAAATTGAAAAACATGAAAAAAATAACAAAAGGAGGCTACAAATATCAGTCAAGAGACTCAAGACTATAATACTATAAAATATTAGTCAAGAGTGTCTCAAAATGTACAGAATGTGAGATCAAAACCTAACCTGTGAATATCTTACATATATATACGAGAGGTAAAGTGTAATTTTAGGGGTAAATATGTAATTTCATATTTCGGTTCGTTTCGGGTCACGGTTCGGTTATGACCTCAAACCATACCCGAACCATACCCATTCGGTTCGGCCATATCCCATACCATACCCATACCCACGGGGAATATTTCGGTTATGGTTCGGGTAAAAATAGCGGTTTCGGTTCGGGTACCATCGGTTCGGTCGCGATTGCCATCCCTACCACATCCTACCCTATTTAGTGCGTCTACTTGGGGTTGGTAAACATTTAGATTCATATGAATAGGCCTTCGTCGAAACCGTTCGGCAATTAAGTCTATAACTAAATGTAAAAAGCATGAAAGTAGTATTGACTACTCTCATGAAACATAGGATTGTTACCAAAGCGTTACAATTTGATTTCTTCCTTCTTTCACGTTTCATTAGTCTTGCCATCTGTTTTCAAAGAACCCGTCTTACAAATATCCTGACAAATCTCATCTAGTGCACTTTATCAATGAAAGAAATTAGGGCAAACTGCGACAAATTAGGGCAAACAATTCGTGAATCAGACCAAACTAGTGACAATCTCCAAAAATTAGGGCAAATTCGAATTCCCAAAATTATAGCAAACTATAGCAAACCCAGATTCAATCTTAGAAATTAGGGCAAAATCGAAATCCCATGGAATCCCAGATTTCAATTGGAGAAATTATATAGCAACCTCGAAATCTCACAAACTCATATTTCAATCTCAGAAATAGCAATTTGAAATCCCATTAAAACCCAGATTCAATCTCAGAAATTAGGCCAAAACCATGGGAAAAATGAAAACCCATGGAAACCTAGATTTTAGGGCAAAATCATATCAAATCTATACACAAATCGACAAAAACAATGGGGCACGTTGTGTAACTGAGTGAAAAGGTTGAAGACGAGGTCGAGATGAGCAGCAATGGAGTCGCACGAGTTCGAAATGGCGACCTCCTCTCTCTTCTCTCTTCTCTCCTCTCTTCTCCTCCCTCTCTTGCAAAACGAAACCCTACTAATCCAGATCCAATGTACGCGTACAAGAAGTGGATTTGGAGGGGTAGATTACTCGGATTTGTGAACGATAGGGGTCCCCCTCGCGTTTGCAAATCCACCTCAGTAAATAAATCAGGGGGAGAGAAATGCATGCGATCCAAATGCCGATGTAGCAGTGAGACCAGGGGAACATATCAGGGGCCTTCTCATATCCGAGTGCAAGGCCAACATCCAAATGGGGCCCAAGAGTGAGGTGCATGTCATTACCCAATGCTAACAATATTGATCACATTCTTTATATTGGGTACATCTACATGTTCATAATAGGCTATACATATTCGCCCCATTTTTTGCAAAAGCTAAAAGGATAATCAATGTGAGCCCAAATTAAGAAAATAAAGCTAACAACTTATTCTAATGGTGACTATTGGAATCAATTGATAGAAAATTTTTAATAAGAGTTTTAAAACTTAAATACACTTAAATACTCCAACACCAAATGATAGTCCAATCATCATCCACCCATGACCACGACCACAGCCTTTGGTATGATTTCCCTCCCCTCCCCTCTCTCGATGTACTCATTGTTGAGATTCCTAATTGAATTGTTTTGCCGTTTCAAAAAAAAAAAAAAAATGATTGTCCAATTTCCTTCATGGATTTTGTGGTATTTCTTGATCTTACAACAAAAGGGCTAGCTCCAACTTCTACCTTCTATTGCTATGTCAATTTACTTGTAATATGTTTCCATGGTAGCATAAATTCGGTTCCATGCTGTCCCAGCAATTCTACTAATTTGCTTCAATTTAGTCCTTTTTTTTTTTATGGGTTTAATTTAAATGCAACAAGTGGCCAATAAGAGACAGGTATGTGCACAATATGTGGATATGGTCAAAGGTATGGCGTGTCCGATTGCCGTGTCTGATTTATCACTATTTTGGATGATCTCTGAAGTTGCCATATCCATTTTTTTTTTTTCATGTTGTAGATTGTTTGGTAGTCTATTTTTTTGGTTTTTTCTTTAGTTGGGATTTGGCGAGCTCGTGCATGTTTTGTCGTATGATATGTGCCAACCTAGTTGGGGCATACTTATCAAACTATTTTGCAATTTCTTTTATCCCTTTTGTTAGGAAACTGCCTTGAATCTGGCAGCTTCCTTGTTAGACTACTTTTAGGGTTTTCTTATAAATAGAGACTTTGGGAGTATCAGGATTTGGCCCTCTTGGGTCCATTAAGGTTAGGCTCTTTTGGATACCATTATGGACGGTTTCATGTTGGGTATTATTGTAGAGAATAGGGATCCTTTTGTGTTAGGGCTTTGATATTAGGGTTTATTGATTCTCTTTGGGTTCCATCTAGAGGGAGTACCTCTGGCTCAAACATTATTCGTGTTTTCTACTTGCAAATAATTTCGTAAAAGGAGGCTGCCCTGCATCAATAAGCGAACTAAACACGTGTAAATTCAAACCATAGGTAGACGGTGAGGCTCGAACGCAAAGTTTTACATGGTTCCACTCAAGCACATAGCAATAACGTACCCCACGGGGGAAGAGCAAGGGAGGATTCACTATAGATGAGGAGAGAATACAAAGAGTCGGCTATACCTATAACTCTCAATGAAGAATCCAAAAAATATCTAGGGATAAATCTTTGATGGAGTCCTATAGGAGAGCAAATTGAGTAAAAACTCGATTTTCTTAATTCATAAACAACCAAGTTCTGCCAATAGGCTTACAACGATACTTATAGTACTCAAAACCCTAATCCAACTAGGAAACAAATAACAAAAAGAAATCCTAATTCATTTTAACCAAGCAACTTATAATAAGGAATACTAGATTAAAACAAATTAGGAAACTA
Organism: Vaccinium darrowii; assembly: GCA_020921065.1. Lineage (NCBI taxonomy): Eukaryota > Viridiplantae > Streptophyta > Magnoliopsida > Ericales > Ericaceae > Vaccinium > Vaccinium darrowii. The sequence goes on along the minus strand of CM037157.1, from coordinate 26,679,834 downwards.
AATATTTCTAGAAAATCTTGATTAAAATGAAACGGTTCTACTAATTAAATATAATTCCTATATTTGTAGAATAAAAATATTAGCCTACATCACTTATGAAGAAGAGTCTCACTACACGTGAGAGGGCGTGTTGAGAATATAAATAATAAAATTGTCCATTGCTCTAATAACTTAAGCTTTTAAATGAATTGGGGGCTACAATCTATAGTAATACTCTTTTCTTTCTTTTTTTTTGCACGGCAAAAGAAATTTATTAATCTTTGAAATGGATTACAAAGATTAAATAGAACCATGGGAAGACGGCATCATAACGCAAAAGAGACATCCTAACAGGTTTAGCACCCCTCTCCGCGACAATCATTTGCCACCATGGACCCAAAAGGGAAATAACAAAAGGCTAACAAGTGGTCGGCCTAAGCAAAACAGACAATGCAATCCAAGTTGGGATACGATTACACTTATGAGATTAAAAGACCAGCTGAATAACAGCCTTCACCACAAGCAGCTAAAGGCAACTGCAAGATTTGGATCAGCTACAATCTAATACTCATCATGTTTACCTTTCTCTCTAGTAATGTTTAACAGTTTAAGTCCACAGTATGAAGTTATTTGGTTTTCCAATAAAAATATAAAAGGAAAATACACATTTGTGGTGAAGATTTGTTTAAATTTATATGATATTACAAATGGACATTTCTTTTGCATTTTTTCCTGATGCTTTTTTCCCCAACATCTGCATTTTTAACATTGTAATTGCCTGAGTCTACGTTTTACATAGAGGAAATAGCTAGCTTAGGTTTTTTTTCAAGCTAATTTCAGATGAAGTTTTCAACATGTTTTGGGGGGCTTGTCAATATCGATCAAAAAGGGGAAAAAAATTTGGTCGGAAGAATTAAATTCTTTTGGATGAAAATGGCCTTTGTAGCTGATTAGGAGGCATATGTAATGTTTTGAGGTCATACCTCTTCTAATTTTGTTTGTTTCAGTTTTCTTTTAAGCCATTCAACTCTTTGTTGGATGAGTTCTCTTGCTTGCTTGGAAGAGTTTCCTTAGCATATGATTCGATTTGGCATGCATGCCAACCTTTTTGGGTTGCATTCCCTTGTTTCTCCGCTTTCGGTGTACTGCTATCGAGTTCCACTAATAAAATTTTCTTCACCAATTGCAAAAAACTGAAAGAAAAATGGAAAATTGTATCTCCTGAATGCATGATATTGAACAAATCATGTGTCATTCGGTAGCATGAGAATTGTCCATTGAATGCCTAATAACTACGGATTCCATGCCTGATAACGCTTGGATTGTTTTAAGGAGGCTCCTATTGGCTTGGGCTGGATGAAGTAGGTTGAGAATCTTGAGATGCTCCTTGTAATTTCTTCCGAGTTCAAAAATCGTTTCTTTTTTGTTAATGACACATTAAAAATAGCCTGCCCAAATTTATCATCTGTAAATCATTTTTTTTGGTCGTTCTTCTCCAAAAATACGGTCCAAAGGAGAGCCATTCCTAGATGTTAGACCAAAGTTGTGGGAGGTAAAAATTTATAAATCTCTAGCTAGGAGAGCATTCTACCGTAGAAGAAACTGTGGTATGGTAGGGATGAAGCTGAATTACCATTGCTTAGCTATAGCTTGCTCGTCATTTTGTTCGAAAGAGTTGAAGGGGTTGCCCGTAGCTAGCCAAAAGATGGTCATTTTGTTCGAAAGAGTTGAAGGGGTTGCACGTAGCTAGCCAAAAGCACTTGCGATTGATATATCATAGGAGACTTTTGTTCTATTTTGTTTCGAGATTCATGTTTTTGTAAGTAATTTTTGTTCATCAAATTTTATGACTCTTTAATTTTATTTCTTCAATTAGATGTAGAAGGAAACAATAAGTCAATAATGACTAATGTTTGTACAAAATTTGGAACCCTCAGTGTGCGGGAGACGATGGAGCGGTACCGGGAGTACCAGAAAGACGTTGAAGTTGATCGCACATTAGAGGAAAAAATCCTACAGGTTATATACCGCTCTTTGGTCATAGTAATAATTTGATATCACATTTGTGTCAATTACACTTTTGCACTCTTAAAATACTTATTTCTCACTTTACTGCTTACCGTACAATTTCTATTCTATTTGAGCCATCAAAATGACATCCAAATTCCCAGGGAATGAAAATTCGACATGGCACTGAAATTTTTCCATTAGGGACTCAAAAGTATCACATTATTTTTCTGTGTCCCGCGTGTACGATCGTTACACTTAGATTAAGTGACACCTGATGTTCTCTGCTAGGGAACTATTCCAAAAGACACCTGATGTTCTCTGATTGGGAAACTTGGTAGAAGTTGTTTCCAGGGCCACATTGATGAAAATGTGATAGCTTGTCTAAATTGAGAAAATCTTAATTTTAAGAGCCAAAATGGAATTTGAGTTGTACCTTTGGGTTGTAAAGTGCTACATCTTTTTTTTTTTTTTTCTTTTTCAAGAGAACGCAAGAAGAAAGAAAAGCTAGTCCAGGCGGAATTCAACTTGGTTTGAAAAAACCCACACATTTCAAGGACTGTGAAGCCAACCAATTAGCTACTCCATTCTTCTCCCAACACCACCACACAAACAACCATGATCTCGAACTAGCCCAAAATATGATATCCTCTACGAAGCACCGACACTTCTTCGGGACCTCGTATCGCAGTGTCCCGACACGGGGACACGGCTGGAAACGTGTCCCAACACGCCACGTGGCATGGGACACAGCTAAGCAACTTTTTTGGATGGGGACACGGAGAGAGAGAGAGAGAGACGACGACGACATACCTGCTGCTGGAGGATCTCAGATCTGATTTTAGGGCTTCAAGTTGAATGTCGGCTAATGAAGGAAGAGTAGGGTATATTTATATGCTAAACTATAGTTTTTACCCTAAGTTTTTGAGTAATTACAAATTTACCCATTAAAGTTATAAAAAATTTCAATTCTACCCCTGAAAGTTTTAAAAAAAATTCAACTTTACCCTTGAAAGTTTAAAAAAATTTCAATTTTACCCCTGAAAGTTTTTAAAAAATTCAATTTTACCCCTAAAAGTTTTAAAATATATTATATATATGTGTGTGTGTGTAAATAAATATATAATTAAATAAATAAATAAATATTCACGTGGTATGTCCCTCGTCGTGTCCGTGTCCCCATTTTTTTAGAATTGCCTTGTCCCCGTGTCCGTGTCCATGCATCTTAGGATATCCTCGATCAAAGTACCAATCTCCCATGATACTGGGAACTATCATTGGTCAGACAATGTATAATCGTGTGAAAATCCAACTCGAAAATTGCATCTGAGATTCCCACATTGATAGCCATGCCACATGCAATTCTAAGAGTCCAAGCTTCTGCATAAATAGCCGATAGCGCTTTACATCTACCGAAATTACAAATATGAGCAACTCCACCACTATTTTTGGCAATGATGCCAAATGCAGCCAAACTGCGGGAAGAGGAAAATGCTCCATCATAATTAAATTTGACACTTGACCCAGAAGGAGGAGACCATTTAATTACCACTTCTATTCACCTTCGAAACTAAAATATTATTCCCCTCGAATATAGCATGAAGATAATCCCCATAAGCCACTATAGCCCTATCAATTGTCCTTTTTGGATTGGGCATATTTCCATTAAAACAGTCATTCCTAGACTTCCAAATTGCCCAACACTTTTGAAATAATTCGGCCACCACCTCACCATTAGTTTCCTTTTCAAGGCTTCCACAAAGCAAGTCCTCAACCCATTTATCCACTGAAACTAACGGATAGTCAAGAGTCCAAAAGAACAACCCACTGCCAAACGAGACCGCCCCAGTCCATGAACAGCGAAACAAAAATATGTTTAAATTGATCCACTCTCCCTCTCACATATGGGACAAATAAGGGAAATTGCACATTTCTGCAGAACAAATTATCTTACAAGCCATCCAATTGCGAACAACTCTCCAAATGAAATGATGCACCTTGGGAATTGTGGGGGCTACCTATAACTATAACTTGGACCACATAGCTTTTGGGTGAGAATGGAAAAAGATGGCTGCTCCCTTTTTGACTCTACATCTGCCTCATAAGCTATAAAATAGCCTGATTTTACTATTCCTTGATTTATTGTGAATCCATATAGGCTTGTCCATAATCCCCGAAATGCTAATGGGAATCGGTTCAATAGCCTTGACCTCATCTCCAGAAACACAACTCCTCAAAAGATCCAGATTCCAGGACTTTGAACTAGAGTCAATAAAATCTGAAACTTTTACCCACACACGATTCATTGGTGAAATGGAGCTGACCTTGAACCCAAGATGATTGGGGATCCATTTGTCCTCCCAAAACTTGATTGACTCTCCATTATCAACCATCCATTGCAGCTCTTTCTCAGACGACTCCTTTCTCTCCAACAAACTACACCACGCCCATGACGGAGAAGCTCCCTTTTTGTCCCTTTTTTGCTTCGAAAACTGATGAAATGGGGAAGTAAAGCCCCTTCAGAACTTTAGCTCATAAAGCATTTGGATTAGAGATGAGTCTCCAAAATTGTTTCGCAAGCAAAGCAGTATTGAACAAAGTGAGGTCCTTAAATCCCATACCTCCTGCACACTTCGGTGCAGTCAACTTATTCCAAGCGCCCCAATGAATTTTCTCACCTAAATCTCCATTCTCCCACCATAACTTTCCAATTAGCGAACTCAATTGAGAGCAAAGAGATATAGGCATTTTAAAGCACATGAAACAGTATAATGGAATAGCTTGCAGCACAGATTTGATAAGAACTTCCTTACCAACTTGAGGGAGACACTTCCTCTTACACCCTTGGATTTCCCCCCTCACTTTATCTTTGATGTAAGCTATGGAATTCTTCTTTGATCTAACCCAAAATGTTGGCAAACCCAAATATTTAAACTTAGAATCCATCTGCTCCATACCCCAGATATCTAGAATTGCCTTTTTCAATGTAATTGGGGTATTTCTTGAAAAAAGAATGCTAGACGTGTGAGCATTGATGGATAACCCAGAAGCTTCACTGTAGCACTAGACTAGTTGTATAAAGTTTGAACAATAGGATTGATTGGCTTCTAGGAAAATTAGCAAGTCATCCGCAAACAAAAATGTGACACAATAGGGCATCTCATCCTCATTTTCACCCCAGTAAAACTCTTATTCGCAACAGCCTTTCCAATGAGAAGTGAGAAAACATCGCAACAATAAGGAATGAGTTAGGTGATAATGGATCAACTTGGCGAAGACCCTTTCTGGAGAAACAACACATATTTGACTACCATTCACAACAATTGAATATTGCACTGTGCAAACACTGTTTCACCCAATCAATCCAAACCTTTGTGAACCTCATCTTCTCCATAAGTTGTAAAGTGCTATATATTTAAATGAAAAGTTTTTGTTTTTATTTTATTCATCAGGTCAAAAGTTACCTATTGTTAATTTATCCAAATGGTAACCAACAAAACTCTATATATTTTTGCAAAGATACACCTATAGAGAAGGAGGAGGAGGCTTTTGTAAGATATTCTCACCAATAATGTCAGAGAGTGCCTTGGTGATGGTCTGGCTTGTTCTCCTTTTGATTCCACCCATCCTTCCTCTGATATGCATAACGCTTCAATCTCCTCTGAGGATAGTACCAGAAGGAATGCCCTAATAGTGGATGAGATGGAGGAATTAGTTTTGGCTGGGAAAAGATATGGGCTCCACTTCCATGAAAATGATGGAGGCGCCTTGAGAAAGCTTATGCAAGTGGAGATTGAGGAACAAAGACTTCGAACTCATAATCTCAGCAACTTCTGATTGTGCTCTGAGGGAGCTTGGATGAGATCGGGTGGAGCTTGAATGGTCTTAGGGGCTTCGTTTGGTTTGCTTGGCTATGAGTGGTCTCAGATGGGTTCGGGTGGAGTGGTCTTAGGGGCTTTGTTTGGTTTGTTTTATGTTTGTTGGCTACCCTTGTTGCTTCTCTCTTTGTTGGTTTAGTGGTTTTATGCTTTCTTTGGGGTTTTAGGTGTTTGGGAGTTTTGTGGTTTTTAGGGGTAGTCTTGTTGGCTTCTTTCCATCGTTAGGTCCTCTTCTCTCCTCTCTCTTGTAATATTTTATTGTCTTCAATGAAATATTTCTTCTTTGCTTGAGTGAAAAAAAAGATACACTTATAGGAGTCAATGGTGTGTATACATATAGATCCGGACTCGATCATGGATCAGAGCCCACGTGCATCGAATGGTTTCAGACTCATTTGTGTCTTGGTTTGGGCATATAGACTCTCTCCCCAAATATAGATAAACTTGTAAAACTTAATTCTCTGACAATTATTCATTCCTGAGAATCTGAATTGGCAGCAATTGAAGGAGGATGCAGCAGAAATTGCAAAGAAGATAGAGGCTATAGAAGTTGCCAAAAGGTTGGAATTAAGGCCTCATTTGAACTTAATTGTTTGGCTCTACACTCATTTATTTGATCAAAATTCCATGAATTTCTGATCTCTTTAATGGGAAACATGCATAATAGGAAACTCATGGGAGAAGGTCTAGGGTTATGCACCATTGAAGAACTGCAGCAAATTGAGCAACAGTTGGAGCGCAGCTTGAGCAAAGTTCGCGCTAGAAAGGTTCATTATATCAAGACCTGTAACTTTTCCATTCCTTTGTATCATTTTATGCCATATTTTTTACTTTTGGCCAAAATGGTTTTGAGAATTTAAAGAGATCTTTAAGTTGTTTCTTAAAAAAAAGGGATTCTTCATAAATGGAAAAAAAGGTTGACAACAAGTGTGGAAAATGTTAACCAAATAATTTCATTTTCTGTGTTTTGCAGAAGATGAAAAACGAAAACCAATCAAATTATACAAATGTGAATTAATTAGCTGTCTTACTCCTTTTACTCCTGTTGATGATTCAGATGCACGTTTTCAAGGAACAGGTTGATCAATTGAAAGAAAAGGTAAAACTTTAACAACTAATAATTCATCAGGAACTTAGTTAACACTTAACACCTTAATAATAGTAATAGTGATGCTTTTTGTAAATCATGAAAACTGTGAGAGATTTACCATTTATCATTTGGTTGTGGATTTGATTGTGTCAATGGAGATGGACTGAAGCTCTGGTTTAACGGGTTCGATCTGGATTTGATTTACTTTTTTCTTCAGTTGCTGATGTGTCCATTATTTTTACCTCAAAATATCTGTTTTTATTCGATAATTGCATTTGTAGTATATTATATACGATAATAGAATGAATATCTCCTCTCCGTATCATATTATTTGTTCAATTGGACCACCAAATTATGTGAATCATATACTAAAATTTTGTTTACCAATTGGAAGAATTAATTAAGGTTTTTAATTTGTTGAAAGGATTTTGAGAAATTTCTCTCAAATGAACCAAAAGAATTCATATATTTATGCCCACATACCAAGTTGAAGCTGCAAATAAAGTTTTTATTAAGTACAGAGTAATTGAGTTCATACATATTTAAACTTTCAAAAAAAAAAAAATTGACATATATAAGTTTACCTATCACTCTCTTTTCCATTTGGAAAACTTTCCACAAAATAAGGTAGCACTTACTGGGTCCTGATTTTTGATGTCTTTACTTGGGAATTTGGTTTAATGGGCAACAAACTTATTTTTGTTGAGGTTAACGGACTAATTTCTGGTGTGATATTTATTTATTTTTCCTGCATTCATGTTAGGAAAAAACCCTAGAAGCTGAAAATGCCATGCTGTATGAGAAGGTGATTCTCTTTCTCCTTTATCCAGGCTTTATTTTCTTATCATTTTCCTAATGTAACCCTAAGTGTTTGGTTAGGAAAAAAAATAAAGAAATTTAATAGAAAGAAAAGGGATTGAAAAGAAAATGTATTCTCTTCCATCCATTTGACTCAGAAAAAAATTTGCACAAACGTTTTCAAAAGTTCAATTTTACAGTTTGGATGACATAATTCACGAGAAAATATTTGCGTTTCTTCTCAATATGCCCATTCAATTTAAACAAACAGCTTGGTTAGGAATAAGTTTAAGAACACAATCATTCTTTTGCAATTCCAGTAACAAACCAATTTTCCCGATCAAAAAAAAAAAAAAAACAAACCAATTTCTTGGATTTCCTTGTCAAGTTATCTGCATATGTGACAAGTATTAGAATCTTTATTTTCCTTACTCCTGTCACGTCAACCTGCTGTGTCTTGATGCTGGGTTTAGCGGTCCGAACCAAACCGTAAGCTTTGGTTTTGATACGTGGAATTAATCGTCTGGACACAGATTCAAAACTTTGACAATTGTGACATATGATTTGGGCCACGGATTTTCACTATAAATTAGTCGAAAATGTGAATGTAGCTATTCTACTTATGTATCAAAATAATTAATCAAAGGATACTTTTCTCCGGAATCGGAAATCCTGAAGTGCACCTTGTAGTTTGCATCCATGCTGTCCATATCTGTAATCGATGGTTCAGATACGCAGAAGAACTCTTACTGTAAGAGTTAATATATACATTGACAGTTTAGAACCGTGGATTAACGGTGAACCAAACAGTAAGTCCCCGGATCAGTCCAGGTCAATCAGTAGGACTTTTGGTCCGAACACAGATTTCAATTTCTAGGAACCGTAGTTCCGTTCTTGGATTTGTATGAAACCGAACCGATCCACACCGTGTGCACTGTGCACCGCTAATAGCAAACCTTCGCCCCATTTTGATAGTCCCTCATTCTATTTTTGTGACGTCCCCAAAATTGATATCCACTTTCCAAAAATATGAATATGAACTTGATAAAATACCATTTTTTCCCTTTGTTAAATACAACTATTTCCGTCAATAAATTTCAAATCGGAGGGCATACTTCGAAAGTAAAATATTTTTTAAAGCAATCATTACGTTCCTTTAAAAAGTTGGAAGCCTCAAAAGAAAATATAAAAATGGAACAGAGGGAGTATATTATTGGTACCAAGGAATTTTGCACGCACACACTAGTCTCATAAGTATAACTCAATTGAGGTTTGAATAAAATTTTACAGTTGGGCATACGAGGAAGGCAAGAACCAAGTGAAGAGAAGGCAATGGTGGCATCCATAGAATATTCAGATGTTGACACTGGATTGTTCATTGGACCACCTCAAGGGAGAATCAAGTCTGGTCAGCCTCACAAGTGAATCTCACGTGACGGTATTTTAAGAGCAAATAATAATTTTTTTCCGAGTGCGACACCTGAACGTGTATATATATATGAAAAAATGTATGCATAGATGCTTATATGCTTGCTTAGTGCATTCATGATCGTGATGCATCATGCATTAAAGAATAAGTCAAGAGTAAATTGTTAGTAACTGTTAGAATACTTGCAAGCTTATTTCGACGACCACTAAAGTGTAATGTAACACTACACGAAAAACATGTTTGGACAGCCTTCTAGCCTAGAGGAATATATTTCTGATGTGTATTCACAGATTAGAAAAGTAGAGAAATTTGCACAGGATCGAAGAACTTCATTCCTTGACAGGAAAAGAAAGTGCAAAAAAATGTGAGGCAAAAGGACGTCGTTTTGAGCTATTGTCCACTTTGTAGTCCATCCTTCTTGTGTGTACGTAGCATTTTCGATTCTAATTAATCTTTTTGTCTAGTGGCTTTTTTACTTTTTGTATTTTTTTTTTTTTTTTTTAGTTTTTCAATTTTTGGGAAATGTATTATTCTTACCGACGAGAGGAATCGGAAAAGTATATAAAAAAAAAAAAGTGAACCTAAACTAAAAGAAGTTCATAGAAAATGACACTTTAGACAAAAAGGATAGTTCTTCAGAACTACTTTTTTCGTCATTGGTGAATCTCTTTTTTTTTTGGCCTTTTAGACAAGAAGGATAGTTTTTAATACTACTTTTTTCTTTGTTGGTGAATCTTTTATTTGCTTTTGGTCATAATTTTTTATTTTTAGACTCTCGTCGAGAAGACTAATCCACAAAATATAACGCGAATTTAATAAAATATAACGCGAATTTAATAGAAATTCAGGAAAGACGAACAAAACACGAAAATCAAAAAGAGATTTTTTTGGGAGCATGGAGACATCCCCTTCACCACGCAAACCCTAATGCTCGTTTAGTACTTGTACTTAGAAGATGTGGCAAAAAAAAACTATGAATACACTATTTGATGTCCACCAAATTTACACTGGATGATGATTGACAAAAAAAAAATGTAAAATGAATTGTGTGGGGCCCATTTTGAGAACTCACACAAATGAGCGGTTAACAGTAAGGGTCTAATCGATTTTTTGTCACAGACGGCTGCACACCCAGCCTTGGGTGTGCAGTTGACCACCCTTATTTATTATTATTATTATTTTAATATTAGTAGTGGTAATTTTAGTTTAAGTTGTATTTGAACACTCCGTCAATCCATTATGAACACCCATCAATCGAATTAATTCACAGGTGAACCACACTTAATATATTAGCTCAAACAAAACTCGCTCTCATAATAAAAGAGATTTGGGGGAAAAAATGGGAGAAAATGAAGAATCTATTGACGGATTGACCTAGGTATTGTGCTCTCCCTTCTTTTTCTCTGTGTCCATTGCCAATGGTTTAAATAAAGTAAGTGTGTATTCACAAAATTACGTAGACCAAATTTTTTGTTTGTTTAATTAGCTTAACTTCTAGAATTATGGAAAAGCTTAAAACAATTCAAATACATTGCCAAACTAGTTGAGCATAACAATCTTCCTTCGAATGCAAGCCGGTGATAGAAAAATCTCGTTGTCATTCCTAATATATTACATGGGGGAGGGGAGAATGAGAATGAGACTCGATCCCGGAATACAGTGTGGGGTATCCAAGAGCTCTACCGCATGAGCTAGCCACCTTTTGCGAATTAAGGCCTCGTTTATTTCATCAAAATTCCATGCATTTCTGATCTCTTAAATGGGAAACATGCATAATAGGAAACTCATGGGAGAAGGCCTAGGGTTATGCACCATTGAAGAACTGCAACAAATTGAGCGACAGTTGGAGCGGAGCGTGAGCAAAGTTCGCGATAGAAAGGTTCATTTTATCAAGACCTCTAATTTTTTCCATTCCTTTGTACGTAATCGGATTTTCAGAACACGTTTTCAAAAATTTGCAACAACAAATATCTCTTGTATATTCATTTTATGTCGTATTTTGTACTTTTGGCTAAAATGGTTTTGAGAATTTCGAGAGAAAAAATTCTTAAAAAGAGGGGAAAAAATATGTTTGAAAACAAGTGCGCAAAATGTTAACCAAATAATTTCATTATCTGTGTTTTGCAGAAGATAAAAACGAAAAATGAAAAATGAAACCAATCAAATAATAAAAATGTGAATTAATTTGCTGTCTCATTCCTTTTACTCCCGTTGATTATTTAGATGCATGTTTTCAAGGAACAGGTTGATCAATTCAAAGAAAAGGTAAAAACTTTAACAATTAATAATTCATCAGGGCCACATTAATATAGTGAGGCTTTGTTTATTTCATGAAAACTGTGAGACATTTACAATTTATCATTTGGTTGTGGATTTGATTGTGTCATTGGAGATGGAGTGAAGCTTAGGTTTAACTAATTCAATCGGCATTTGCCTTTTCTTTTTGGAGTGAAAATTGTTGAGAAATAGAAGTGGATTCTTGGGTAAAAATATTGGACAAATCGAACCCGTTACACATTTTAAGGCGCTTTATGTTTATATTTTTAGCTCAAAAAATCTGCTTTTTGTTCGATAGTTGCGTTTATATATACTAGTATATTATAGTACTCTATAGTACTATAGTAGAATGAATATCTCCTCTCCGTATCATATTATTTGTTCAACTGGACTACCATATTATGTGAACCATATATTAAAATTTTGTTTACCAATCGGAAGAATTAATTAAGATTTTTAATTTGGTGAAAGGATTTTGAGAAATTACTCTCAGAGGAACCAAAAGAATTCATATATATATATATATATATTTATGCCCTCATACAAAGTTAAAGCTGCAAATAAAGTTTTTATTAAGTACGGAGTAATTGAGTTCATACCTAGTTGAACTTACAAAAAAAAAAAACAAAAAAAATTGACATAAATAAGTTTATGGTACATTTAATGAATAAGATAACAAAGTAAAAGGTGAATTTTTACCTATCATTTTCTTTTCCATTTGGAAATCTCTCCACAAAATAATGTACAGCATTTAATGGGGTTTTTTTTTTTTTTTCCCTGCATTTATTTTAGGAGAAAACCTTAGAAGCTGAAAATGCCATGCTGTATGAGAAGGTGATTCTCTTTCTCATTTATCCTTTATTTTCTTGTCGTTTTCCCAATGTAACCCTAAGTGTTTGGTGAGGGAAAAAAATAGAAATTTAAATAGAAAGAAAAGGGATAGAAAAGAAAATGTATTCTCTTCCATGCATTTGACTTTTTAAAGTTTGGATGGCATAAATCACGTGAAAATATTTGCGTTTCTTCTCAATAAGCCCCTAGGGGTGCAAACGAGCCGAGCCGAGCTTTGTAGTGTTCGAGCTCGACTCATTAAGTAAACGAGCTGAAAAATTGAGCTCAAGCTCGGCTCGGTCATAAATGAGTCGAGCCCTTATCGAACCGAGCCAGTGTAATTTACTTAACGAGCCTCCTTAAACGAGCCGAGCCTATGCAATCGAGCCGAGCTTTTGCGAGCCGAGCCGAGCTTTAGCATGCTCGTTAGCTAAACGAGCTTGAAAATCGAGCTCGAGCTCGGCTCGTTTACTTATCGAACCGAGCCTTGCCGAGCTTTAACGAGCCGAGCCACGAGCTGCTCGCGAGCGGCTCGGTTCGTTTGCAGCCCTATAAGCCCCATTCAATTTAAATAAACAACTTGGTCAGGAATAATTTTTTTTTATTAACACTAGCGCTTGGGGGACACGCGATTTGTGTGCTAAATATAAATTAGTCGAAACGTTAATTTATCAGTCCCACTTGGGTATCACAATAATTATTCAAAGTGCACTTTTTTCTGGAATTGGAAATCCTGAAGTGCACCTTGTAATGCGTATCCGTGCCATCTATATGTGTAATTGATGGTTCAGACTCACGAAAAAACTCTTACTGGTAAGAGTTAACAAATATATCAGAAATTTTGGAAATACCCTTTTTTCATGGTAGAGTAGAGTTGATTTCCACTCACTTTGGAGACCTATCTTTGCTTCTGAGTAGAGTTTATTGTTGGTGCAAAAATCCGGGAGTCTTCGGGAAACTGAACTTGTTGATGATGGAACTTGCTTCGAGGCACGTTACTATGTCGCTTTCCGAAAACAGTATTCGCCCCCACCGTTAGGTGTGCACCGGGTTGATAGCGAATCTGTCCGAGGATACAACGAAGCTCGATCAATTCAATGATCTTCTGCCTGCGTCCGCACAAACGAAGGACAGACAAAATACCGAGTCAAAAATAGGATCGAAAGAACCAAGGTATTGCCGGCACCGTTTCTGCAGAGTAACGGTACAGCAAAACTAGAAAGCGATCTGTAGAAATTTTGGCAGAGTAACAAGGCTTAAATTCTGTGTCTAGTGAATGTAATTTGGGTGTAATATATAGACCCAAATGTACCCTTTCACTTAAGGACACGCCCCTTAGTGAACAGACTTGAGTTTGGGTCACAACTCTCCGTCTTGAGTTGCACCTGTTTGTGAACCAATGTCTGATATCCGCACGCTAACGAACCGGTATCGATACACCTAACAGGGGTATCGATACCTAATCTTCTGTTCACAAGATAGCCCGCTGGTATTGATACCCCGTTTCACTGGTATCAAAAACCAATCTGTTCCGACCCGTGTGCCACATCAGCGACACCTTACCGCCAAGTGGCAATAAGAAAGGGCGCCTACAAGGCGCCGACGTGCTAAATGCAAAGTGCGCCATCAAAGCGCTACACAACCCACTGCCACGCTCACGCACGCGCGCGCGCGGGTGCGTATGAGTGTGTTCCATCACCGGCTACGCTGGTAATGTGCGTAGCACCATAGGTGCCTTGCCACTTAACACTATGTGAACATTATAGAAACGTTCCCATATATATACCACTCAACCTTTACCTCACTAGCCAATATGGGACAAAACCAAAACACAACATAAAAGCTTTCTAAAAGGCACAAGGAATACTTTGATAAAACCCCAAATAAAAACCCATGTAGAGCCTGTTTGGGCGCCTCCTTTTTGCCTTTTCCCATTCTCATTTTTGCTTTCTGCCTGTTTTGCCGACTTTTCTAAAAATCTGTTTTCTCAGAACACATTTTTCATTTTTGATGTTGCAAGCCAAAAGCCAAAAAGAGCTTGAGACCTTCTTTTCAGTTTCTGCTTCTCATTTTCCTTTTCCCACAATTTTTGTCTCCCATTCCTACCCCTTGTTTACGTTACCACCTCTTCTTCTTCTTCTTCTTCAGTTCAGATTTCTCTTCCCAAATCCAAAAAGAAATTTCATTTTTTCTCTCAAATCAGGCTCAAAGTCCCAAAAAAAAAAAATTCAAGGGCAAAATATAGGGAAACCCTAAAAATCAGAAATCATCAAACTAATAATAGAAGGAGAAATACAGAGGGATGGAATTTATTTACAAATTCTAAGGAGATAGTTGTATTCTTGGCTGAAATCATCAACATTATCACCTTGATCTTCAACGACAAGCGTTAGACAGAGAGAATTGTACCACAACGACAAGCGTGAGACGGGCACAGATCGGGCGGAGAGAGATTTCGGTGGGGAGATGGAAGCCAATCTAGAGAGAGGGAGAGGAGAAAGTGGGTTTTAGATCAGGATAAGAATTAGAAGTCTCTAGATATGAGACTACTGACTAGTGTACACAGCAAAGTTAAATCCAATGGCTAGGAAAATATTTTAGTGGGATCATGGTTGCAAGGCTTACACGTACAGGGAGGCTAGGAAACATTATTCGGTGTATATGTTTGTTTCTTTGGCCTAGATAACAATAATATCGGGGAAAAAAAAATGGTCGGGACTCATTTACACAAATAATAAAAAACTTGCTAAAAATATTTTTAATACCAGAATCAACTGACAAGGGCAAAATGGTAAACAATCAATCCATAACTCATTTTCATAATTATTCTTGCAAACACTACTCCTTTGCAAAATGCATTCTGCACATTTCTCCCAAACACTTCTTTCAAATTCAAAACACATTCAGACCATAATTCAAAAAGCCAAAAAGTTAAAAATGAAAAACTGAAAAGTAGGCTCCCAAACACCCCCTTATTTTGATAATTTCCAACAACCCCCCACCATTTTCAAAATAAAGATGAAGCCTTGGTTCCTTTGAAAAGACTTGTGCATCAATGAAGGTATCTCACGATTTTAACCATCACCTAGTGAAACACATCAAAGTTAGTCGGAAAGCATGGTAGACTTGTCTTTTAACCAGCGATCCTTTAATGACCGACCGGACACGTTTCACACATGCATCTTACCTGACTCATGTATTCAAAATTGCCGACACGTGGGTTGGCCGTGTGTCTATATCCTATTTCGTGAGTGCTCTAAAGTTCTAGCCCGTGAACCTATAGAATGCGGCACCACCCTCACACTCATATAGGTAGACTTTTAAGAATGCCCCTGTAACAACAGCATCCACCTAACTAAATCGTTAGAAGTCTATTAAGAGCTAAGTAGCTCACCTCCTCTTTTAAATTACAGGTACCAAACACTTTACCATAGGATGGGTGTAACCGGTAAGTGCTTGCCATCACAACTTATGATGTAGTTTGCTCATTGAACCCAAGGACTTGAAGCTAAACAAGTGTTGGGTCGAGTTTCCACCAGGAGTGATTATATTTTAGTGGGCTTAAGTCCCATCCCCTGTGATGTTTTCCACACCAAATCTCTTGCAAGACCTTTTGTTAAAGGATCCGCCAGGTTTTGACCTGACTTGACATAATCAATGGTTATCACCCCATCGGTTATCAAATTCCTCACATAGCTATGTCGAAGTCCTATATGCCTGGACTTCCCATTATATACCTGGCTGTAAGCCCGTGACAGTGCCGACTAACTTTCACAATGCAAAGATACCGATGGCATAGGTTTTGGCTACATGGGAATCTCCCATAACATACTCCTTAGCCACTCAGCCTCTTTGCTACCCGATGCTAGTGCCACAAACTCGGCTGCCATAGTCGAGTCTGTAATTATGCTCTGTTTCTTTGAACCCCAAGAAACCGCTCCACCACCCAGAGTGAAGACCCATCCACTTGTTGACAAGTGATCTTCATTCTCGGCTATCCAACTAGCATCCGTGTATCCTTCAAGAACCGATGGATACCCACTATAGACTATCCCATAGTCTATAGTTTTTTTTAAATACATCAAAACCCGATTAACCGCATTCCAATGAATATCACTCGGGTTATGCGTATACCTACTCAGTTTACCCACCGCGTAAGCAATGTCTGTAAAGACCCGGAAATTTGTGTTAAATAAAATAAAGATGTGGAATATATTTTTTTTAAGCTACGTGGATGATACTAGCTTACCTGTTGCAGTGGTGGGATTTAAACCTATCTAATGACGTCATCCGGATCGCATCGTAATGCGTGTCCAACTTTTAAAATTTTTCTAGATGATTCTGAGCACACGGTGACGTTGCCCACGATTTTCTAAGTTCGTACGAATATTTTGGTATTTTTCTGAAATCGAAACCCGGACAGTTAGAACACCGCGCAGAGTAAATTGTACTGCACATAGTGCTTCGCGCCCGCCCATGCCATGTTTCCCACGCCTGTCCCCCACCCCACTTACCCTTTCATTGTCTGGGGGAAAAAGAAAAGAAAAGAAGAAAAGAGAAAGAAGGAGAAAGACGAAGGGAAAGGAGGAGAAGAGAGGAGGAGAAAGAGAGAGAGGGAGACCGGCTGCTGCCAAGTCCGGCCACCTCCGCCACCATGGCCGATCATCACCACCTTCCCCCAAGTTTCATCTTAACAAGTATACCTCTCCTCTCCGTATTTCTTGTTAATTTTATTGTACAAAATTCGGGTATATGTACTGGTATGAACAGTGGGCGTATCACAGCTGACAGGGTCACGGTTTTTGGCCAAAATCTCGTTCATAAACTGTTAATTAAGTTTTCGATCCCTCATATGATTTAAAGATAATTCAGAGGGCTTTCTTTTGCCGCTGGAATCACTGAAATCCATTGAGAATTCGATTTATTATGAATTTTTGAAGTTGAGTCTATAGATCTGGAAATCTGATCTTAGGCAGATTCATGTAGCCTCTGTATTTGGTTGTTTTCTCGCCTTTGGAGCATGAATTAGACTTTGGTCTCTTCTGGAACTTTGAACTTCGTTTCAATACGAAGCTTTTGACACAAGAATCTCTCAAAAACATTAAGAGCTCGATTTATGGTGATTTTTCAAAGTTTGGCTGTCCAGTTTTATCCGTTTTTCTTGCAAACCCTGTTTTGGCCGATTTATTTGATATTGTTCCAGAACTGGTAAATTTCCTAAAATTTTATAGAAGCTACCCATGGATGTTCTTTGTGTTGTGTAAAAATTTCAGAAGTTAATTTGAAATATAGAAAATATGAAAAATGTTAGATTAGGCTGTGGTACTGAAATTCGCTGTGTTGACAGCATTGCCACATGTTACGAGAACAGCTATATTTTTATCTAGGAAACTTGAAATTTCGATCCGTCTTTTGATTATGAAACTAGACTCGTATACCTTCGAAAGTACGTAAGAGTTGTATCTTAACTATTTCTAGAAAATAGCAGTTTTTGATTCGAAGTTGATGTATCGGCTGAAATTACGTGTGGAATGCGTCACGGACATATGAAAGCTTGGAGCTTGAGTTTCGGGAGTTCGGGTTTTGCTCAAAACCCAGTCAAGTAGGGGTTTCTCTCCTCTCTCTACATATCTATGTGTTTAGATAATAAACTCTTGGTTTCTACATACGATTTTCGTGAATGATGTTGTGTTGTGAAATGTCTAATTTATGGCTTAAACCAAAATTGGGGCTTTGCGATATTCGTGTGCATATGTTATATTGCTTTCGAAGTAATGAAATTGGGATATTTATGATTGTATCTGAGGCGTGGATTGCTGAAGATGCTTACGGTTTTGAACCGTGATGAAATTACGAAAATGCCCCAAATCGAACGAGTTTGGGAAGGTTAGACATGTTGAGCTCTTGGTAAGTGAGACTGTTGGTGGGATGTTTTGAGGGTCTAATCTTTTAGTCTTTTGCATTCCTTAATTGAGTTGTTGGCTTATGGAATCGGACATGTTGTGTTGTTTGTTGTGGTGAGTTGTTGGCTGCGTGTTATTGTTATATGTTGCTTGTTGTGTGTGGTTGTTTATGTGTTGTTTGTTGTACATTATTCTGTACATTCCTTAGTTGATTTGATTGTGTTCATGGAAATTGGGAATTGTGTGGTATTCGTTGTACATTTTATGAAATGCGTCTCGATATTGAGGAAGTATCTATCGAAGAAATCAAAATGCGTGGTTATGTTGAGAAACTGGAGCCTTTGGGTGTGATGGGAAGTAAGAGGAATTGATTGTCAGAGAAAAGACTGGGATAAAGTCGTGGTGATCCTGATGTGGTGTTGAAATGGAAATTAAATGGTAAAGAGTACTTCCGATCGATTGTAAACCTTCAAGCGTGGTTATGTATATGTGGTGTTATGTATGCGCGAGGGTATAAGTATGTGTGTGTGGATGGGACATGAAGTATGTGTTAATTTGTCACCATGGGACAGTGATAAGCTTGGAAATCCATTTATGAACGTTGGTTTTCTATTATGCTCTTGTTCTATATGTTTTTGGTTTTAGTATATCTATCTGAGTCTGAAATCCCAAAGGGGATACCTACTGGGCGAAGTGTGCTCACCCCTTTGTTGTTTCAGGTTTCGCTTGGAGCATGAAATGAAGTGATTGTGGTGCATGGCATAGTGAGAGCATGGCATGAAAGACTATTTGAAGCATTGTAAAATCCTTCCCTTCCAAGGATATAACATTTTTCTCAAATCACATGGGACATAGGTACCGGACTTAGATTGATATTTCTTACCAATATAAATACGGTGAGGTGACTTTGGATGAATATTTGAGTTCATTGAGATGTTCCTTGAAGAAAACGTTTATTTATTCATGTTCAAAATTGAGGGCGTGACAATGTCCGGCCGAGTAGATGTCATTGCATACATCAAGCTTCCTATCACTCTAGAAAAATCTAGTTGTGACACTGCTCTACCTGTATTAGGATACAACTTTACATGTGGATCATAAGGTGTAGAAATCGGAGTACAATCAAAGTGATTAAACTTCTTTAGTATCTTCTCAATATAATGTGATTGAGAAAGAACTATGTTTCCTCCTTTCCTTGTAATTCTAATTCCTAGAATTACATCAGCTACACCCATATCTTTCATGCTAAAACTAGATGAAAGCATATCATTTGTGCTTTGTATGCTATCTAAATCAGTCCCAAGCATATCATCCACATACAAACACACGATTACACCTCGTTTGTCAGTAAATTTGCTATAAACACATTTATCTGACTGGTGTATCCTAAACCCGTTTGATACAATTACCTTATCAAACTTCTCATGCCACTGTTTAGGTGCTTGTTTAAGTCTGTACAGAGACTTAACAAGTTTGCATACTTTGTGTTCTTGTCCTTGCACAACAAACCCTTCTGGTTGCTTCATATAAATTTCTTCATCCAATCCACCATTTAAAAATGCAGTCTTTACATCCATTTGGTGAATATGAAGTTTATGTATCGAAGCTATGGCAAGAAGAACTCTAATAGTAGAGATTCTCGCTACTGGTGCATAGGTATCGAAGTAATCAATACCTTCCTTTTGCGTAAAGCCCTTGGCAACCAACCGTGTCTTAAACTTGTCTATCGTGCCATCAACTGTCATTTTCTTCTTGAAAATCCATTTACAACCAATGGCTTTTGAACCTGGTGGCAAATCCGCAATAATCCATGTATCATTACCCATGATAGAATCCATTTCATCTTGGATTGCTTCTTTCCAGAAAGCACAATCTTGCAATTTCATAGCCTCCCCAAAGGTCAAGGGATCCAATTCCACATGATATGAAACCATAGTATGATTACAAGTAGTGTCTCTAGTTCCTTCAACTAGGTACACTATAAAGTCAGGACCAAAGGACTTAGCAACTCGAGCCCTTTTACTTCTCCTAAGTTCGACCTGTTCCGTAGGTTCTGCCTCTGTTTCAGGCCCATAAGAGATTGGTTCATTCTCTTCATTAACCTCTTTCGGAATAGGAACAAACCTATTTTCATAAAACACAGCATCCTTTGATTCAATTATGGTATTAACCCCATACGAATCATTCGGCTCGGAAACAAGAAACCTATATGCCTTACTATGTAAAGCATAACCAAGGAATATGCATTCAATTCCTTTTTCACCCAATTTCTTTCTTTTGGGTTTCGGCAATCTCACAATTGCTCTACAACCCCAAGTTTTAAAATAACTTAGGTTAGGTTTCTTCTTCTTCCATAACTCATATGGAGTTATTTGTGACTTCTTAAGAGGTACCCTATTCAAAATGTAAGCAGCGGTAAGTATGGCTTCGCCCCACAAACCAGTGCCTAATCCTGAATTGCTAAGCATAGCATTAACCATCTCTGTTAAAGTTCGATTTTTTCGTTCAGCCACTCCATTTTGTTGTGGAGTATATGGTGCCGTTTTCTCATGAATTATGCCTACTGACTCACAGTAATCAGGAAAATAATATTCACCACCCCTATCAGACCTTAAACGCTTTATAGTTTTTCCACATTGATTTTCAACTTCAGTTTTGAAAGTGATAAACTTTTCTAGAACCTCATCTTTTGAGTGCAACAAATAAACATAACAATACTTAGAAAAATCATCTATAAAAGTAACAAAGTATTGCTTGCCTCCTCTAGTAGGGGTGCTATGTATGTCACATACATCACTATGAACAAGTTCTAACAAAGTTGTCGTTCTAACAATTTTAGGAAATAGAACTCTAGTGATTTTAGTAAGTGAACATACATTACATTTATCAACCATATCAACATCATACTTAGGAATTAAATCTAATTTAACCATCATATCCATCTTCCTAGTATTAACATGTCCTAAATGATTATGCCATAAAGAAAGAGAATCAAGCAAGTAAGCAGAAACTGTGAATGTGTTATTAACGTTGAGTTTGTACATGCCCTCACAAACATAGCCTTTTCCAACAAATGTGCCATTCTTAGACAGAACAAATTTGTTCGCCTCAAACACTAGCCTAAAGCCATGCTTATCAAGCAGGCTACCAGATACAAGATTTTTCCTAACTTCTGGTACATGGTAAACATCAGTCAAAGTCAAAACATTTCCAGAAGTGAACTCCAAATCCACTTTGCCCTTGCCTTTGATAGGAGCAGTAGACGAATTCCCCATGTAGAGAAAGGAACCATCATCAACCACTTCATAGTCGGTGAAGAACCTCTTATCAATGCAAACATGCTTTGTAGCCCCTGAGTCCATCCACCAGTTTCTAGCATCCCCAACCATGTTAATTTCGGACACAACAGCCAGAAATTTACCCTTTAGACCCGATGCCTCTGGATCCTTCTTCTTCTTAGACTTGCAATCCTTTTTGAAGTGTCCCGGTTGACCACAACGCCAACACTTAACCTTTGGCTTTTTCCCTTTCGGGTCATCGCCCCGGTCATATCCTCGCCGGACCTTCTGTTTCTTATGTTTACCCTTGTTGGAACCTTTTCCTTCTTCCACCACATGAACTTTAGAGGTACCAACCCCAAGTTCTTCCTTCTCTTGACGCCTTGTCTGTTCCTCCACAGTGAGATGAACAGCCAATTGCTCCAGCGTAAGTTCCTCAGTTTGGTGCTTAAGACTTTTCTTATAGTCTTTCCAAGAAGGAGGAAGTTTATTGATCACAGAAGACACCACGATCGATTCATCCATGTTCATGTTCTTAATCTTAAACTGGTTCAGAATATGCTGAATATCATGCAACTGATCAATCACTGACTTGTTGTCTACCATTTTATAACTCATAAATTGACTGACTAGAAACTTCTTGCTTGTTGCATCCTCAGTCAAATAGCGGCCCTCCAATGAATCCCACATTTCCTTTGCCGTCTCCGTATTCGAATACACATCGAACAGTGCGTCCGAGAGTGCATTCAGAATGTGCCCCTTGCAGATGTAGTCATCATTCTCGAATTTCATCCTCACCCGTGTCTCCTCCAAAGTCTCATCTTCTTTCTCCTCCGGATACGGTGCAGTGAGAACATACACGACATTCAGTGTCGTGAGCATGAAATGCATCTTCTTTTGCCAACGCCTGAAATTCCCGCCATCAAACTTGTCCAATTTCACGAAATCCTGTGTCAATTGTCGCAGGACCTTGATGTTGACGCCATTCTGAATACTGTTTTCTATTGTTGGTGCAAAAATCCGGGAGTCTTCGGGAAACTGAACTTGTTGATGATGGAACTTGCTTCGAGGCACGTTACTATGTCGCTTTCCGAAAACAGTATTCGCCCCCACCGTTAGGTGTGCACCGGGTTGATAGCGAATCTGTCCGAGGATACAACGAAGCCCGATCAATTCAATGATCTTCTGCCTGCGTCCGCACAAACGAAGGATAGACAAAATACCGAGTCGAAAATAAGATTGAAAGAACCAAGGTATTGCCAGCACCGTTTCTGCAGAGTAACGGTACAGCAAAACTAGAAAGCGATCTGTAGAAATTTTGGCAGAGTAACAAGGCTTGAATTCCGTGTCTAGTGAATGTAATTTGGGTGTAATATATAGACCCAAATGTACCCTTTCACTTAAGGACACGCCCCTTAGTGAACAGACTTGAGTTTGGGTCACAACTCTCCGTCTTGAGTTGCACCTGTTTATGAACCAATGTCTGATATCCGCGCGCTAACGAACCGGTATCGATACACCTAACAGGGGTATCGATACCTAACCTTCTGTTCGCAATCTGACATTCGCGTGCTAACGCACCGGTATCGATACACCTAACAGGGGTATCGATACCTAATCTTTTGTTCGCAAGATAGCCCGCTGGTATTGATACCCCGTTTCACTGGTATCAATACCTTTCACTGGTATCAATACCAATCCGTTCCGACCCGTGTGCCACATCAGCGACACCTTACCGCCAAGGCGCAATAAGAAAGGGCGCCTACAAGGCACCGACGTGCTAAGTGCAAAGTGCGCCATCAAAGCACCACACAGCCCACTACCACGCTCACGCACGCGCGCGCGGGTGCGGGTGCGTATGAGTGTGGTCCATCACCGGCTACGCCGGTAATGTGCGTAGCACCATAGGTGCCTTGCCACTTAACACTATGTGAACATTATAGAAACGTTCCCATATATATACCACTCAACATTTTCCTCACTAGCCAATGTGGGACAAAACCAAAACACAACATAAAAGCTTTCTAAAAGGCACAAGGAATACTTTGATAAAACCCCAAATAAAAACCCATTTATTTTGATAATTTCCAACATTTATTTCCACTCATTTTCCTTTGTAGTCATTAGTACCCCTACAGCTATTAGATGCCACAAATTTTTTTTTATTTTTTATTTTTTATCGGCAACAAAAATGTTATTAGAACTCGAAAAGGATACATTGAGGAAATAAAAGTTACGGTTATAAAAGTTTACGGGTATAAAAGTTTTTTTTTTTTTTTCCATTCGATATACATCAGTCGGGGTATAAAAGTTTGGAAATAGAAAATGTGAGTATTGCATACATGAAGTCTCTTTTAATGCACAAGTATCATTCTTTCAAATATATGCCGAAGTTAATAATTGTGCTTTGCGTCCATAAATAAAAATTTACTGTGCTCTGTGCCTATGTTGGTTTCATAATTAGTTTTGTTTTATATCAACTCTATCAGAATTTTCATGCGAAAGGGTAAACTATAATAGAAGACACTGAAGATATGTATGAGAATTGCTGCGATAATTGGCCAAAAACTGCAAGTGGTGGTTAGCTCATGCGGTAGAGCTCTTGGATGCCCCACACTGCATCCCAAAATTGAGTCACATTCCCCCCTCCCTCCATGTAATAGATTAACGACGAATGACCCAAAAAAAAAAGGGGCAAAAATTCCCTAGTAGTTCCAAGTTTCCTTCCTTCTTTCTTATTGTATTTGTCATACATTGACAGTTTAGAACCGTGAAGTAATCGTGAATTGAACAGTAGAGGATCAGTTCGGGTTGATCAATAGGACTTTTGGTTTGAACATGGATTTCAATGTCTTGGAACCGTAACAGTTGTTCTTGAATTTACACGAAACCAAACCAATCTGGCAGGGCCGGCCTTGAGTTTTTAAAGGCTTAAAGCGACATTAAAAAAAATGGGCCATTTACGAATTATTAATATAGGCACCAAAAAAAATAAGAACTTTCCCTAAACAAAAGAGCATCAATAAGAAAGAACACCAAATATAATAACTGACTATTTCAATATTTCAAAAGCATCATTTAGATATCACTAAGCAAAAAAATTAATCAGTTCAAAGGCATCACTTGAATATCACCCTTTCTTGCAGTTTTAGCAGCAAAAGTACTAATAATATACGCACAATCAATCTTATCCGCAAAGGTGCTGCATGTATAATGGAAACCGAAAAGGAGTTGTACGTGTAATGGGTTGGGAATTGGGATGCCAAATGTTATTCTTTCAAAATGAAAAAAGGGGCCCAATTGATTCCAAAACTACAATTATACCATTGAGAGTTTTGGGCCTATTTCATTGGATAATAGTTTTTGAATTTAAATTAAGGCGGGCTGGGCTTTTTTTTTGGTATATATATACATAACACAACTACCTATTGGGGGCCCTAAAAATTTGCTAATTTTGGTGGGCCTAAAGCCCCAGGGCCGGTGCTGCAATCCGGACACTGTGCATCCATAATAGCAACTACCCTCTCCATCCCATTTTGATAATCCATCATTCCATTTTTGGGATGTCCCACAATTAATATCCACTTTTCAAAAATATTAATATAAACTTGATAAAATACCATTCTTGCCCTTGTGTTTGAATAGAACTAGTACTATTTTCATCAACCAAATTTCAAATCGCTAAGGCATATTTGAAATGTAAAATACTTTTTGGAAGCAACATAAAATACCATTTTTGCCCTTGTGTTTAAATAGAACTAGTACTATTTTCATCAACCGAATTTCGAACCGGAGGCGTATTTGGAACGCAAAATACTTTTTAAAACAATTATTATGCTCCCTTAGGCCCAGTTTTTCAAAAGATTTTAGCACCCAGGTGCTAAAATCATGATATTTCAAGTCAAAAAATGAAGTGGTTCCATGTATCGTTTTTCGATTTTTTTCGCACCAAATTAAAGTACTCCTTGTATACTTTAATTTGGTGCGAAAAAAATCGAAAAACAATACACAGAACCACTTTATTTTTTATTTAAAATATCATAATTTTAGCACCTGGGTGCTAAAATCTTTTGGAAAACTGGGTCTTAAAAAGTTAGAATTTTAAAAAAATGGAAGCTATAAAAATATGATAGAGGAAGTATATTATTGGTACCAACGAGTTTTGCTCGCACACACTGGTCTCATATATAAAACTCAATAGAGGTTTGAATAAAATTTTACAGTTGTGAATACGAGGAAGGCAAGAACCAAGTCAAGAAAAGGCAATGGTGGCATCCACAAAACATTCAGAGGTTGACACTGGATGGTTCATTGGACTTGGACCACCTCAAGGGAGAATCAAGCCTGGTCAGCCTCACAAGTGAATCACGCGATGGCACTTTACGAGCAAATAGAAATATTTTTTTTCCAAATGGGACACCTGAGCATATGTATATGAAAAAATGTATGCATGGATTCTTATATGCTTACTCAGCTCATGATCATTATGCATCCATGCATTAAAGAATAAGACAAGAGTAAATTGTTAGTTACCGTTAGAAGCTTAGCGTTGGAATTTGGGGTTGGGTCCGGGACCACATGGACGACCCGATTACCCATTTTATTATAGAGTCCTATCTTATCTTGTAGATAAGATACTGTTTGGTTCTTTTACTTCTTTACAACAGGAAATAATTGTGTGCGAGCGTGCCAGAGAAAACCTTTAAGTCTTCTCTCTCAAATTAACTTTGGAAAATCAAATATAATCAGACGATTGTGTTTGAATGGTTCGATTACCTCAACTAAGAGGATTTTTCTTTCAAAGTGAAGAAATACAAACCAATTTACTTAGGAAATTAAAGAATAATAAAGAAACAAGGTACTTTGATTAAGCAATCAAAAGTAAACTTACTTCGAAATCTTCTTCAACTTCAAATAGAAAGACAAAACGAACTTCAAACACTGGATTGTTACAACTAATACTTTCATCTACTTCCTAAACTACTTTGAATTGAGTCGAATTCCTAAAACTACAATTCTAACTGCCAAAGAACAAACCAAGCATCATTTTTACTGTTTGTTGAAGATTTGTCCGAGGGCTTTTCAGTCTTCAATTTCTTCTATTTATAGGTCTTGCTCGCAATTTGAACTTCCCGCCTGATCTCTTGACTTCGAACTTCATCATTTCATTTCAAAAGATTATTTCTTCCCTCCAGAAGCATTTGAACTCGAATTTCTTCCAGAAATATTTGAATTGAATCTGCACGGTTATTCCTTCAAATCACATTTTGCACATGATTAATTTCAAAAGATAACTTCCTTGCACGATCTACTTCATGTGTAATTGTTCAACTGCCAACTACCCAGTTTTACACGTAAAGTAACATGAAGTTCATGCTTCTTAGTAGTTTGAAATGTGACTTTGAAGTCCACTTCTCCATTTATTCCATGGCTATAACTGCCAATAACTGCCTTTCAAACTAGAGAACAATACGACATCGTATTCATCTTCTTGTAAACTATTAATCCAGTACTTTTCATTAATGGCATGTTTCCAACGTTTAGAATTTCTGATTACGTGTCAGTTAATTACTGGATGTGTTAATTTTATATGTAAACAAATACAAGAAGTTGAAGTGATCATATTCTCTTAGGATTATACGACTTCTAAAGTATCTAGAATGCTCATTCTATATATTTCCTGTAATATATTCATAATAGATATGCATACAAGATTATCAGTCATTGAGTTTTAGAAAAGTCTCTCCTTACTTTTCTCTCTCTGCCATTAAAGTAAAGAGCGATTCGAAGCTTTTGCACCGTAGAATAGAGGGTGATACTCGAACCTCGTTGTATCACTCCATCGCCGGAGATTGTTGCTATTCTAGTACGTGTCAGAGTATGTAATACATCCATCAAAAGATCCGATTCGGTAAAAGTTTGCTAAAGGTAATCCGAACCACCCGTTTCTGCATTCTTTATTGAAGTTTAACATTAGAATACTTGCAAAAAAGCAAAACATGTTTGGACAGCCTTCTAGCCTAGTGACCAATTAATTCATGGATGGATCAGGCTCCATCCAATAATGGAAGAGAAGCTTCCCATACGGTTCCTCTTTTTTTGAGTCCATACCAAATTCATATTTATGATTGGAATCGTACATTATGTAAAATTCGTTGAGCACTTCAACTGTGCAAAAACTCATTTTGATTGGGTACCATTTGATACCTGATCCAAAAGAATTTATCCAGAAAAAAAGTGGGAAAAAGAGATTTTTATCTAGTGTGTCGGTTACATTTTTTCACGATTAATTTGATTTGAATTAGTTATCAAACAGTATGTGATCTACACGAATTTTTGCATGGTTGAAGTAATTAACAAGATCTATATAATGTATGATTTCGATCATAAACAAAAAAGGCTTAGTATGAACCCCCCCAAAAAAAAAGAAAAAAAAAGAAGCAACAAAGCGGAAAAGCTCCTGTCCCATTACTGGAGAGGAGCCGAATCCTTCGGGAATCATTCTCATCGTTAACTAGCGGGGGCAAATTTGAGTCAAAGCTCAACATGGGAACTTATAGCACTAAAGATTGAAGTCGAATTAGGCCATAGGCTTTTGGAGGCCCTTGGTTGCCAGTTAACTGCTGCTGTTCAACCCTTCGAGGTCTGTTTGAATATAGTCTTTGTTGAGCGAAGGACAAAAAACCAAATGAAATGAAGCATTTTATTGGGAAATCCCTATCCATTTTGTTATCAACTCTAGCCCAAGAAAACAAGAAAAGGCCATCATTGACGTCGGGCGCCTAGAGTGAGTTCAGCTATATATTTTGTCTTTCAGTCTAATCAGGGCCGGCCCAGGCCCAAGGCCCACAAGGCCTGGGCCTAGGGCACCCCAAAAATGACCACTTTTTGGGGCACCCCACCATTTTATACCAATGGGCTTGACTAGAACACTTTTTGGACCAAAATAAAGGAAAAAAAATCCATTAGAAGTGACAAAAGAGCCCAACATTGTGGCCCAATATTTAAAAAAGGCCCAAAAACTATTGTGGCCAAAATTTAAAAAAAAGAGTTGTTTGATAGTTTAGTTTACCTAAATGTTGGCTACATGAACACTTTGCATTCCAATATTCCCCTATGATCAGCAATTTATGTGCTCCGGTGCTGCCAACATTTGAAGTTTCATAATTTTTTTTATTTCGCAAAGACCAAGTTTTTTTAGATTTTTGTTGTATTTGTAGATTGAGAGCTCTCTGTTTTGAAGGAAAACAAAATTCATTATTTTTGAGAAATTTCAGGGCAAGATTTTTTTTGTACCTTATTGAATCTAATAATTTCAGGGCAAGTATGAGTGTATGACAAAATGTAATCAGATTCATTGAGAAAAAGTTCAATTGGGCAGTTGGGTCATGAGGTCCATCATTTTACTTGTGTTGTTATTCAAGTTTTAAAGACCTTTTTTTTGTGTCACAATAAAGACTAAATGGGTTAGCAATGTTATCGATTGAAAATGACTTGGTAGAAGAGGTGGATTATACAAGTGTAATTGATACTTTTGCTTCTAAAAATGCAACACGTGTAATATTCAAGTGATACTCATGCGTTATATGTATCTAGAGACTTCGTGTTTTAATTTTTCCGTTATTATGTAATGCTTGTAGAACTTTATATTGTTTTGGTTTTCTCGTATAGTGATTGTTACTCGAAAAATTATTTAGGTGTTGTACTTGAAGGGCACAATTTTTGGACTAGGCCTAGGGCACTCCAAACCCTTGGGCCGGCCCTGAGTCTAATGACATAAGATAGCACACTTTCACCCAAAAAATAACACTATTTAATCTATTTACTTAGGAGAAATGATTTGTCTTGAATATTGAAAAAAAAAAAAGACTAAATCCTGAAAATCATGTTTATTCAGTAGCTGAACCTCAGCCTAAAAAGCTACATCATAAAGCATGAAAATTTGGTAGTTAAAGTTCACGAATTTTATAGCTACATTTTTACAAGTGTAGACAGGGATGGAGCCAAAGGGGGGCTAGTAGGGGTGGTCGCACCTGCAAGGGGAAAAAAAAAACCCCTAGTATTATATAGAAAAAAAAAGGAGAGAATTTTTTCTATGAATTACATAGGCTTGCCCCTGCAAAATAAATTTGGTAAAAAAATTCGCCTCTAGGTAGTGAAATTTCAGGCTCAGTCCCGGATTTGGGAGCCCTGTAGTGACCTCACTACAGGGTTGTAGTGAGGCCAATCTGGCCGTCCATCTCGACACTAACGGCTCAGATTTAATCCAAACTCCAAATGATCCGAGCCGTTCATTATTTGGATTAAAATTCGAGCGTTCATTGCTGAGATGGACGGCCGGATGGCCTCACCACAAACCTATAGTGAGGCCCTCACTATAGGGACCCCGGATCCGTCCCGGATTACTTCGAAAACAGTCCCTGACTTTGAGTTCTCTCGTAGTGGAATTTCTGATGTCTATTCACAGAGTGTAGACATTCTGGGTAAATTGGCCTTGTTATGAATTTATGATGTCATAAGATTACTTCGAAAACAGTCCCTTACTTAAGTTCTCTCGTAGAGGAATTTCTGATGCCTATTCACAGAGTAGAAAAGTAGAGAAATATGCACAGGATCGAAGAACTTCATTCCTTGACAAGGAAAAAAGTGCAAGAAAATGTGAGGAACGAACAAAACAGATCACTATATTAGATGTTCACATTAGCTTCAGATGGGAAAATGCAGAACTTCGAAAATTCGACGGGACAGCGAAAAAATTTGAGGATGATGGCAAGAAATATTCGCCGATCAAATAGAAAATGGGGAGAAAAGAAATCATCTCGTCAGGTCTTGGCTGATTTCAAAAACTGGACAACCTTTTCTTTTGTCGGCAATGCCGGAATAGCTCCTTTCTCCATCACAGTGAGAGCACCACAGCCATTCGCAAAGACGAGAGCTTCCCTCAATTTATTTTCGTCCTGCATGAAAATATGAACAAGTTTTTCAAGCATATCAATCAAAACCTAACTGTTTCGTTAATCTTTACGATTATTTGTACGTAGGGGTGTGTATAATTTTTTTCAAATGAGTGAAGTGCATACGCGCCCTGTTGCATAAAAACACCATTTACTCTAAAACAATAGGAGTGCAAAAAATTGCAAAAATTGAGCTGCGGTCAATAACCACTAGAGTTTAAAATGACAAGAATTACACTCGGACAAATATCCGAATGTCAAAAAGTTCATAGACGATTCTGTGGAAACATGAAGGCATTTCCACGCTTGCTATCCATAGAAATGTACCTTATACAAAGAAGGGTTTGAAGCCAAGCTATTCAGTAACCCTGCAACAAACGCATCACCAACGCCTGTTGTGTCTACTGCATTAACTTTCTGACCACCAATCCTACCCTTAAATTCCTGCACAAGAGAGTTGTTTGAAATAAAATGGAAATCAGGGGGTTGCATTACCACTTTGGGGGGGAAAAATCATTCTACTCTATTACCAGAATAAATGCCTTAATAATTTAGGAGAAGAGAACAATTGAAATGCGAACCTTGGTGTAGTATCTGCAGCCCTCTGAACCTTCAGTAACAATCAAAAGCTTAAGATTTGGATGGTAAAGCTTCTCCAAAGCCTCGTCGCCATCACTTTCAGTCAAGAACTTGATTTCTTCTTCGCTTACCTGCAATTCCACCGTAAGATCCATACTTAAAACTAAATTCAAGCCTAAGCTAAAAATATATATCCATTTTGTCCGAAATATACCTTAATGACATCAGCTTGGTTCCATATGCTTATAATGCCTTGTCGAGCAGCCTCTCCGGAGGGCCAGAGGGGCAATCTCAGATTTGGGTCATAGGAGAGAACACAACCCGACTGTTTGGCAATTTCCATAGCAGCAAGGTGAGTTGACCTACATGGTTCCTCTATCAAACTGATTGAGCCATAATGAAAAATGCTTGCCTGCATATATAATGACAAGATATATTAGATTCCAATTAATGGATCTCGTCATAGTAACAAAAAGTACGATCATAGTAAACCTAACTGGAAATATAGCCCCTGGCAAAAAAGAAGTTTCATATGCAACCCAATTGACTAGGTCAGATAGATTCAACTCTTCTTAGAACCCAAAAAAGATTGCAGTGCATGCGGGAATTAGGAAAGAGCTATGTAGCACGGACTGCAGTGCATGCGGGAATTAGGAAAGAGCTATGTAGCACGGACAAGGACATGGATATAGACACGGGACACGGGATTTCTAAAAAAGGGACACAGCCATAGCAAGGGACACGGCAAAAATAAATAATATTTATTTTATACCGATGGAACTGTAGTTATATGTATAAACATGAAGCTTCAATATATATAAATAAGCATCATTTATACATCATATTATACTTTCTACCCCAAATATTTGAAGTAATACACATTTACCCCCGAAAAATTTAAAAAAATTGCATATTTAACCCTTGCCATGTCCCCAAACGTGTCCCTCCCATGTCCCCACCGTGCCTCTCCCGTGTCCCCCTAAAAACCAAACCAAACCGAGCCTTATGTCCCAATCAATTGGGGTTGGCTACATGAATCCTGTTTTTCCATTGAGCTCTGTCTAGGGCAACCTCTTCACTTAGGTGTAGTAAGCCCAAGTCCTTTCGTATGACGGCATCTAAAGTCAATTTAGGTCTTCCTCTTCCCTTAGCCCTACTATCATATGACTCTTCTTGACTATTGTATTTGGAGGTCTACGATAAATATGTCCAAACCACCTCAATCTATTTTCCCTCAACTTGGCCTGTATAGGTATAACTCCTACCGTTTCACGAATACTTTCATTTCTAAGTCTATCACTCTTAGTCTTGCCACACATCCACCTCAACATCCTCATTTCAGCTACACTCATCTTACTCACTTGTTGCTTCTTGATAGGCTAACACTTCATTCCGTAAAGCATCGCTGATCTGATAACAGTTCTATAATACTTCTCTTTTAGTTTGCTAGGCATCCTTCGATCACACAATAAACCTGAAGCGACTCTCCACTTGAGCCCCAACTTGGATCCTATTGTTTACACCATCCATAATCTCTCCATCCTTGCTAAATATTGAACCTAAATACCTAAAGTGCTCACTTTTTGGTATCTCTTCATCCTGAATCCTCACTTTTTCTGTTTGGGCGCTTCCACTGTCGCTAAACTTACGTGTCCCCCTAAAAATATCAATTAAATTTATAGGACACACCATGTGTCGTGTCCAACATGTATTGAGCCGTGTCCCCGTGTCGGACATGGGGATACTCTAGTCTCTAGGAGTGTCGATGCTACAAAGGGAAAGTTTGAATTGTCGTTAACAGTTCCTTTGGATGATGAGAAAAGAAATAATTAGGTTTCTCGCCAATCTCACCATTTTTGTGACAAATGGTAGAAGCAGAATAGACCAATGAAAGGTCACCATTCCTCAGCTCTTTATTTATCCAAACAAGTGATAGGACTCTTCGTATCCTTTCTTTTCTCACCATCCAAAGGACCCGTAATTGAGATATTCAAAACATGCTAACACCGTAGACATGACATTTCAGGATTCTTATGTCTTTTATTTTACCAAATATAACTGTCATTACCCTATTTCCTACAATGTACACTAGGACTTAGGAGGAAGTATTTTGGACATCAAACCCAAAACGTTGCAATGTAACCAAGAGAGAACTGGGAACACGAGCAATAGACTTGATCAGTGATGTTTTCTAATATTACAGTTTGATATTTTACCTTCTCAATAAGGTTTTTATCAAGTTCTGCTTCAGAAAGAAGCATATCAGCACTTGGATGGCGGAAAAACATGAATTCACGCTCCCCGTCGGCTCTCAGTGTGACAAAGGCCAGTGCAGTCCCTGCATTAGGGTCAAAGCGCACACCAGAATCATCAACGTTGTTTTGTTTCAGAATATCAGCTAGCATGTGACCAAATTCATCTTCACCCACCTGAGACGCAGACAGTAGCAGATCTCTTAGAATATGGTGATGTAGAGCCATTTGAAAGCTAAAAAAACAAACCATTTCCCTTGGACAGCCGAAAAAATAAACAACCAGGATGATGAAAGGGGGCATTTAAGTTTTTGGTGCTAACTTTATGATCCAAACACAAAAACAGAAGGGGATCGGTGAGATAGATACTGGAGAAGGCAACCCAAAACCCAAGTATATCCTAAGATTTATGGCAACATTTGACTGTACAGCACAAATTGAGGGATGTGTCAACTGTCAACGAAAAAAGTGTTTTGACATGACAGAACGAACGAAAAAGAGGTACACATCAAAAGATGAACAGGTCTTTGATTTTCATTTACATTTTCTCGGAAGTTCAATTTAATTGTCTTACAGTTTTCTTCCTTCTTTATTTTCTGCCGTCCTGATAGTATTGTTAGTAGATACACTTAACCCTTGGGCAATCGTCGATTCTATATGGTGCTGCACTTGTTTGTAAGCTCTTACATCAGAAACTGTGTATTTTTGAATCCGTTATTTTTGGAGGAAGTCTTCTTGTTCATGCTCTCCAATACACTGCCAATCTTATATGGATTTACCCTCTGCTTGTTACCTTGACTGTGTACTTCAACAACTATTAGCTTCATAAACGTTTAAGACAAACTTAGTTTCATGAAGGAGAAAGATGTTCTACAAAAAAACATCTGGGTTTTGCCGTTTTGGATTTATAGAAGTCTCAATGCCCCCAAATATAATTTTCTTAATCACAATGGTTAAAGGATTTTGGAAGGACAGGTCTCGAGCTACGGTAAAGCTGCCGCACTGTGGCCTAAGGCCATTGGTTCGATTCTCAGAAACGGCCCTCTGCTTGCAAGTGCGAGGTTGTATAAATCAAACCATCCCCACACCCTGCATATGCAGCAGCTCTGTGCACTGGGTACGCTCTTATATTGTACAAGGATTTTCTTTGAGACATGATATCAAACAAGTGTACAAGCACTCAGCAGCATGCAAATCTGTGTGAAGTGTAGAAGCATGAAGTTTTTAAACCTTGCCAATAAAAGCAGAAGAGCCCCCTAATCTTGCTATCCCCACAGCAACATTAGCAGGAGCCCCACCAGCGGCTTTCTTGAATGCGTGTGCCTCTGCAAGTGAAACTCCAGCAGCACTTGGCACAAAGTCAATTAACATTTCCCCAAAGCAAACCACTAGAGGCTTATCCTTTTCAACCGAAAGAGGTTTAGGTGAACCTACAAGTACCCATTGCTTGAGATTACAATCTAAAGCTCCGAAGTTATTGTTACTATTTGGCAAAAAGAAGATGGAACATCCAATCTGGAGTCTAAGTAAGTTTATCAAAAAGAACCAAACCGCAAAAATGAGCTTGTTTTGTAAGCTCAATGCATGTTCAAGATAATGGAAATTAGCAGGGAAAGCAAATGTTAGCATATCTGAAAAACATAGAAACTTGTGGTTTCTGGTGCTCAAACAATGTGGCACCATCTGAAATAATGAGGCATGACTTGATATGGAAACGAACATGAATTCATAGAAGACTTGAAATGAGGACACAACACATTCACCTGTTGATTTTGTTAATAGCCAAGGTAAGAAGGAAAAATAAAATATGTCCATCCATTTGAAATGCATCTTAGGTGTGCTTGTTGATCCCCTTTCTCTTTGCTTAGTCAATGACAAATATAACTAAAACTGATTTCATCAAAAGACAGACAAGAAGTAGCCACTAGCCAAAAATTATTTTCCACTTTTCTTCCGCTCATTTCTTCTCCTCTCCTTTCGAGAAAAAGTCATTATTTACAGTCCATTTTAGCCTCAAAGTTTTTACACAAAGGCAAATTAAGCATTCCTAAGGGGATTGGTAATGAGTTTGAGGGATCAATAAAAATTCTCCACTGTGAAAAAACGAATAATAAATATGAATCCAACTCAACAAATGCTTGAAAAACAAATGGATCTAAATAAGCTGATCTTAGAATTCAACCTTCTTATGCATTGAGTTGGAGCTACCAAGGATCTGTCGATATTGAGTGTAAATCCATTGATCCTCTCGCAACACTCATTTGACACATTGATCTCACTTGACAAACATAGCCGTTCATTTATAGACTTCAATGTGTACATTATTTGTATTAAAGTAAGGTTGATCGGACACCAGTGGTATTCACTTGAACGAACATTAATTTCCGACTGTTAATTTTTCGTATGACCATTAAGATTTAAACCAAGCCCGTACCAATATTTGATCAACCTGATGATTTACATGGATATAGAACCCATATAGCTTACAAAATGACTGGCTCTGATTGTCACTGAGATTATGGTGGGTCCCATTTCACGTCAAAGAGAATCTTTCACATGAGAAAGAGAGGGTCATAAGGTAACCCCACGAGGTTGACAAAGTGGTCTTACCTTGGGAATTAGGGGTTTGCTCCCAGCTAAGGTCTCAATTCCCCTTGCCAGCAAACTCTTAGGGTCATTAGGTTATGCCCGGTCCTTACCTCCAGGACACATAATTAGTCGAAGTGCGAGCAAAATGGCGTGGACATTTGCTTATTAAAGAAAAAAAGAAAAAGAAAAAGAGAGAGGGTCATATGGTCTTGAATCGTTTCATCCTTTGTATCAAACCATTTGGGAGAAACACTGACATCAAGATTTAACAATAACCCAACACACCGGTTTAAGTGTTGATATTGAGAAGAAAGATCATTCATCGGAACTCTCTCTCTCTCTCTCTCTCTCTCTCTCTCTCTCTCTCTCTCGGGGCTCCTCCCACCCTCTCCCTCTCCCTCCGTCCATCTCCATCCCTCACCTTCCCTCCTCTCCTCCTTCGTTTCCCCTACTCCGGTGGTTTCTTCCCCCTTCCCCTGCTCCTGGTTTTGACGATGGCTGCAGTGTTGGCTACGGCTTCTTAGCCTAACGGCTCGTCGATCCAGCGACCTACTACGCCGGTTTCCTTGTTGGTGGATCTCAGTTTCTAGCCTAACAGCTAGTGGTCTGTGTTGCGGAGGAGGTGGAAATTCGTGACCTACTGATGGTTGTGGCAGCAATGCTCTTGCACGGTTGTGGCTCAGTCGTCGTGAGGCTACGGTGACGGCAGTTTAGCAATCCAATGAGCGGTTGTTGGAAGCTTTACCGTGGTTCCGTGTGGCTTGGAGAGGGGCAGTCGAACTGTCCTTGGAGCAGCAACAAGGCCTTGTTCCCCGGGTTCCGGCAATGGTGGTGGCAATGGCTTATTTCTCTCCAGGCGGCAGGGAGGAACCCGGCGGCTGCGGCTGTGCCTCGTTGGAGGGTGGCTGTTTAGGGTTTAAATGTTGGGGTTGGCCCATTTTATTTGGTCTATATTGGGCCTTGGGTGTGTTTTATGTGCTTAATGTATATCTGGGTATTTTTTGACCCATGAGATGTTGGGCTTATGCCTTTTAGGTGAGGTGACCTCGATTGATTTCTGACCAATCGTTGGTTTGGGTCTCGGATTGAGCTGACATTTGCTCTTTGAGCTGTTTGTTGTCTCCTTGTCCTATTAGTCTTGCAACAATTTCAAGATTAATGAAATCTTTTTCAGCTTTTCAAAAAAAAACAATAACCCAACACACCATAAATTACCAGAAAAATCAAAAGAGTTCCAAAAAAAAAAATCCTATCACAACCTCCTGGCCATATGAAAAATCTTCAGATACCCAGATACTGATCAAGTAGTACTACATAATTAAATCCAAGAATGGAAATGGGTATGCAGTAAAATCAAAGAAGTGGTCACCAGAAGAAGAGCATTTGATTAGCTTTTCAGAGCAGCTATTAGAACGCTTAGGAGCCTTAACAGAGTTCTTGGACAGCTTGAAGCTTCTCCTCATGGATGATCCATCAAAATTCACAGGGAAACAGCAACTCAGTTTGGTTTTATCCTCTTCCGATCGATCCATTGTTTACAAATTACGTGAAAGAGATGGAAGAAAATCAGAAGGTGGTAGTTGTAGGATGCATAAAATGCGTAGGTACCGGCGCTGGTCCTGGGTATACTCCTAATAATCTTCTCCATAATCCGGTATTCAGTTTCTTCCGATTCCTACTATGTTGGGGATATTGAAAAGATCACTATTTCAGATCTATTTCTATTTTTGGTTTGGTATATTCGTAACATCCATATTAAAACTGTTTGTATTTATACCGGGACCAAGCTCACATCTAGTGTTGATAATGTCCGGTCCGGTCCGGCTTGGCCCGTCGGAGTCGATTTTAGACTAAAACTCATGAACTCATAAAGTCATTGATTTAGGCTGCTTTGACTAATTTTGGTGGCCGGGGTCATATAAAAGTGATGCTTATGTAGAACTAATTTGCTTGAAATCTTAGAGCCCAATTCAAAATAAAGTATAGAGTGAAAAGTACTAAAATAAGAGAGTAATTCGGATTGTGTTATGACAAAAACGCATTTTTAGAGAAGTTTCGCCAAAAAAAATACTCCAGAAAACTTATTGTCGTGCTCGCTTATTTGAAAGCAAAGAATAGTTGTTTCCAAATATACGAGTTTCGTACAGAATATTGTTAATTATTCTGATTACAGTTGCCTCCAAGGAAGAATCTTTTCCGTGTTAGAGATTGATTAAAACATACTATCAATCAAAATGGCTTTTGTTCGTTGAAAATACTACTGGGAA
This sequence comes from Vaccinium darrowii, assembly GCA_020921065.1. NCBI lineage: Eukaryota > Viridiplantae > Streptophyta > Magnoliopsida > Ericales > Ericaceae > Vaccinium > Vaccinium darrowii. The sequence continues at coordinate 26,641,723 of CM037157.1, read as the reverse complement.
AAACTTGCTTTTAGGCCCGGAAATTACCCATTTGTGATGAAAGAATGTATGTACCGAGAGATTAGTCGAGATAAAATGTTTCGGACACTCGACGAAAAAAAAAAAAAAAAACTATTTGTTGGAGAGAATGCATAAGAATCCATCTGTTGGCATTTGATGCATGTTAGATGGTCTCAAAGCAAACATATTCTCTCTCAACTACTAATGGCACTACAACCACCACCACGAGAGCCAAAAGAACCTCCACCGGAGAAAGAAAACCCAATCAAAGACCACCACCATCCCCCACAACTCCTAGTCCTCCGTCCACCGCCGGTTTTCACAGCGTTCCACCACCACTTCTCTGCCAAATTCCACCTCCTCAAAGCCTACGAATCTCCCCTCCCCACCGACCTCTTCCTCTCCACCCACGCCGGCTCCGTCGAGGCCGTCCTCTGCTCCGGCGCAAGCCCCATCACCGCCGACGTCCTCCGCCTCCTCCCGTCAGTCCGACTAGTCGTCACCGCCAGCGCCGGAGTGAACCACATCGACCTGACCGAGTGCCGACGTCGGGGGATAGCCGTCGCCAACGCCGGCAGCGTGTTCTCGGAGGACGTGGCGGATGTGGGTGTTGGACTTTTGATCGACGTGATGAGGAGAATAAGTGGCGGTGATCGGTTTGTTCGTCGCCAGATGTGGCCCACTCACGGGGACTATCCTCTTGGCTCCAAGGTAATCTCATTCCCAATAACTTTTTCCAAAATATCTCGTTAATGATAGGACGTGGAACCTCAAATCAAGGCAAAGGCCCAGAAAAAGATGGAGGTGGCTGCGTCCAAAAACAGCAATGCTGCCCAGAAAAACAAGTGCACGTTTGTTCATCCTCACATGCTCGCTATGTGTGAGGAAAAACAAAACTCTCGGTATTGGTAGAAAAGGTGTGGGGTCCTTGAAATCAATACAGTTTTTGGTAATTATGGTATTAGTTTGTGGTAAACCCTACACATTTTCCACCAACTAGAGTAAGGGTTTTGTTTACCCTCACTCCCTCACTAAGTGAGGATGAACAAAGTTGCAACTACCCAAAAATTGCTCCGAAAGTGAAATTAAGTTGTTGAGATTCACTTGGATATTTACCTCAACCATTGATTTTACTTTCGGAATAGTTTTCAGAATACTTAGCATTTTCTGTCCAAAAAATACATCGTCCTGCACCCAAGAAGAGTGATCTGACCATTCAGATCTTAACGCGTAGAACAAGCATTTAAGTCAATCTGATACCGATAACTTACTCTCCAGTCTCCACAATATAATTTTTATAACTGCAAAAAATAACAGGATTCGTTCGCTGAGTTACCGGTATCCGATCCACTTAATGTTTTGTGGGTTTGTTCTACTCTATATAATGAACGTTCAGATCACAATTTTGGACTCTGCGAGAGATGCCCATTTTTTTGGTACAGCCATCCTACTAACCGGAGCTATCAGCCTTGTTCACTCTAAATAGTAAATACGTAGTTTGCTAATTTTTTACAATTTTTTTTTTTCAATTTTTTTTTTTTTTTTGTAGTTTTCCGTCAAAATTTTTGAATCAATCATTTATCTTGATGAAAGTAATAAAAAAAGTACATAATTTATACCCGAAGTTTGAAAAAGTCCTTATAAGACGACATTAAAGACAGACAATTGTTATTATTTTCGTCTTTAGTGAACTGTTTTTGGCTTTTCATCATAATTTTTTACATTTTAGAAGCGTCCAAAAACACAATGTGAATTCAAGAAAAATTCAGGAAAGACGCAAAATAAAAAATTGAACAAGAAACAGAAAAGTGTTCGATCTCGGCTCGTTCAAAATCAGGTGAGCACGAGCTCAAGTTGAACAACTATAAATGAGCCACGAAGAAGAGCTCAAACTCGAGCTGTAAGAAACATTTACAAGAAGGCCTTAATTCATGTGCCTTGAAGTGTCATATTTAAGACTTTCCCATCGGATCCATGCCAAACACTATTCTTTAACCTACTTGCTCTCTGCTCCGTAAAATCCTCTCTGCAACTCGTTTGCTTTGTAAGTTAATCTGTGCACGTACATGTTTGCTAGCCTATCAAGGCCAGGTTCTGATTCTCATCAAAATAGGCAATGCAGAAAACTAAAGATTGTGCGACGAACTATATACTTTTGCGTTGCCTGATCGCAAGAATGTGAGGGTTGTGAGGACATGAATATATGGCCACATAACCACTTGATAGATTATCTGTATTTTGGACTTCGACATTTCGTTTTCTGTTGTTCATTAGGTTCTGATGGCGCGAGTCTTGATCTAGTTTATCAAATCCTGAGGAACTGGTGTTGGGGTCTGTCCCCCGCGTTTTTCTCACAAGTGTCCCTCGGGGGAAAAACCAGCTGCGATAAGATCGCATAAGCATCTCAAGACTAGGAATCGATGCATCTTTTTCTACGAGAATCCTCTCGTTAGCAGCTAAGTTGGAGAGCAGTAATCATATTCAGTGGTTTTTTCAGTGTGGGTTTGTAAATATACTACGCTGGTGTCGTGCTGTCACATTTTTCTGCAACATTCGTGACTATAATTGTTGAAACACGATAGGCTAACTGGGCAATTGATGGTTTCAGTTGGGAGGCAAACGAGTTGGTATCGTTGGATTAGGAAGCATCGGCTCAGAAGTTGCGAAAAGGCTTGAATCCTTCGGCTGCATTATCTCATACAACTCGAGGACAAAGAAACCAGCTGTTTCATACCCTTATCACCCAACCGTTTATCAACTCGCTTCTAATTGTGATGTGCTCGTCATTTGTTGCGCATTAACGGATCAAACACGTCACTTGATTAACAAACAAGTCATGTCAGCATTGGGAAAAGAAGGGGTCATCATTAACATAGCACGGGGGGCTATCGTCGATGAGAAGGAATTGGTTGGATGTTTGGCGAGAGGAGAAATTGCTGGTGCTGGTTTGGATGTCTTTGAGAATGAGCCTAATGTGCCTAAAGAACTCTTCGCGATGGACAACGTCGTGTTGTTGCCACACACAGCTGCCTTCACGGAGGAAGCTTTTTTCGATGCTTTTCAACTAGTTGTGGGTAATTTTGAAGCTTTCTTCTCCAATAGACCTCTGCTTTCTCCAGTCACTGATGAGTGAGTTAATGAATTCAATCTTCTATGGGTAATTCAATACAGTGTTAATCTCAGAGATACTGTACTTATATGTATCGTTGACTCGTAACTTGGCTATTTATCAAGCAACATTGAGTTGTGCGGTTTGGCTTATGTCCCGTTCCACAACACCCAACTTAAAGGTAAAATGACTTTAGCAGTTAAAACTCGCTAGCCAAAGCCAGCATGTTCTACTGACTTGAGATAGTTTGTGGAATATAAATAATACTTCCCGCCCAAGTTTTATCCTGGAACAATCTCAACTTATGATTGTGTATTTTTGTTGTGGAACAACCTGGCTTAACGCGTCTTTGCGAATCTTAAGTTGGTTGTTGCAGAACGGGGAAATTTCTTTATGCTACAAAGCGTTTCACCTTATTGGTTGATGTGACCGGAGTGATCATTCCGAGGCACATGTCGAAGTCAAGCTCCTATGCCGCGAAGAGCTCCGTTGTTTCCTCCATTGCCGGACGCATTGTATGCCGAGCACCGTTGATACCGTTGATTCCTGTTTCCTCATCAAACTCAAAATGCCCAGAAGGGAAATGGAAATGCATAAGATATGCGAGTGCAAGCAGAAAAGAGTGAAGCAAAACAATGTGCTGCTTTTGGGTGGATCCCGGGATCCTGTAGTGCACTGCCACACTACAACCGCCGTTTACCGTTGATCTCGGCAATAAACGGCTCGGATTTCATCTCGGCAATGAACAGCTCAGATCATGCAAACACCAAGATGAAATCCGAGCCGTTGATTGTGCGATGAATGGCTCGGATGCCACACTACAACCCTTTAGTGCGGCAGTGCGATGAATGGCTCGGATGCCCTCTTCCCTTTTGGGCTTGTTTGTCGTAATACATAGACAACCTGACAATAATTAATGCAAACTCTTTTCCCCCGGCCTCCGAGTTCAAATGCTGCTGATACAAACTTCGATTTCAAAATCCACAAACACGTACGTACACACACACATTTGGGGCGCAAAAACTTCATGACTTCATCACAAGAAAACACAAACAAGTAAAACAACCATTCAAAAATTGCAGAAATTGATGCCCACATTTTTTGGAAACAGAGATTGCCAGTGACGCTACTTGTTTTTCTCTATGTACTTTGTTAAACAAAAAAATAGAGTAAAAACCTTCAACTTCTGGTAGCAAATTTGTACTTGCACATCAAGAACCAGGCAGGATACTCAATTATTAGGGGAGTTGTCATGGTTTACATGGTCAGATAAAGTGGGAAAAGAGCCGAAACATAAATTTTGATTCATGATGATGGTACATGTCAAGCTAATACTGACAACAACAAAATATTTACTCAACAATTTGCGGTCTAAACTTCTTTTCCAAGAATAAAAAGCAGATATTTGTATCACTCTAATCGCAGAGCCTAAAAAAACAAGTCATAATAATTCACATATTTCATCAGTACCCTGTTGACACCTCCACTTGCTAGAGTTGCTTTGCGTTGCCATTTTCTTGAACGGAGGGCACGGGTGTGGAGGTGCCGCTTCTCCTGGAACTGCTAGCTTGCCCATGCCCTCCCGTGATAGTCCTCCCCATGAATTTCCCAGCCTTGGTCAGTCCGCTTCCGACGGCTCCAAAGCCACTTCCCACGATCCCAACTCCAGCTCCGATTCCGGTCCCGACGAGCCCCACTCCCCCGACAATACCAGACCCAACCAGCCCTGCGGCTCCATCAAGGGCGTCCATTGTGCTCCCTATGACTCCGGCCTCTTTCAGCTTCTTTCTCGCTTCTAGGATCTGCTTTTCATGGTCGAGTGCAATCAATTGTTCTTCCTTGTTGAACTCATGATACAGCACCTGAAATTTGATGGTTTTCCTAGTCAAGCAAGAAACAAGACGTACTCACAGGAAACCCTAAACCCAAAACCCAACACCAAATTTACGGAGAGTGGTATCAGAGATGAGACAAGCAATGACACGAAACTTTACATTAGCTCTTTACTGGACTCTTTGCCATTTCTAAGACTACTAAAATTCAACACGTGCGTTTAGGGATGAAGTGTGCAAACTCCTTTCAACACCCTCTTTTCGTATAACCAAGCTCCTCTCCAGTCGCTACCAAATGATTCCGACTCGTGGGGCCCACCACAGTCCCTTTTTTATGATCCAAGCCATTTTTTCTGTAGGTCTCAACATGTAGATTAAATCAGGTTAATAAAAAATCAGTACGAGCCTAAAAGATTCTCATTTGTCTCGGGAAAAAAAAAGGATGCAAAAATTTTCAGAAAGTAGTTTTTCAAGAAAACAATCAGGTAAACCAAAAATTGCTTAGGGCCTAAAAGAATCTCATATGTCTCGATTTAAAGGACAGTTAAACATTCTGACTATCCATCATCTCTTCAAGACGATTGTCAAATTCGGTTAGGGCCATGTACATCTGACTAAGCTGACTTTTTCATGGACGTACAAAACATCGTGACTGACAAAATATCCGATTAAACCAACCTCATGGACGCAAGTGTATGTTACATAAGAGCCAGCACCTTTTGGTAATACGCTTCCACTCTGTCTCTCTTTTTGTTTTACTTCTTTCTTTCTTCCTATTTCTTAGATAGTACTAACACGTGAACTTGAAAATTTCTCCACATAACAAGAACCATTGAGAGAAAAATAAGTCAGAAATAAAGACACATGCAAAACCATGACAATTCATTACAGATTAGGATGAATTTCTTAAAAATAAGTTGAAATGTTTACCTTAATAGTAAGGGTGCCTCTATCCTTTTTGTCTTTTATTTTCATCATATCAAGTGATGGTTGGAGTCTCAGTTCAACCTCTTTCTCAGTTTCAGCTAACAGGTCAATCAACGGAAGTTTTGTTATGCCCAATCGCTTATCTTGCCCAATGTCCTTGTCGAAAACCTGTTTCGGAGGGATGGGAGTATGATTGCATCAAATATAACAAAAGCTCTTACTCTTCTCGAGTAAGTTTAAAAAATCATAAGCACTCCTATAAAGGTCAAAAATATTCCGGCTACATACATAATACATTAGAAATATAGGACAGTCGAGAAGTATGACTAGAACTGAATATATAAAATTTAGCTTTAGTAACAAAAGAAGTAGAAATACCATAGAAGTGAAGATTATAAATAAAAAAGATGCCACAGAGTGAATTCATCCGCAACATTTGATTATTGACAGGGATGAAAAAATTGCAGATTATAGATCCTTCCAATCAAAGAAGGTCGCCTCAAGTGGAGTACTTCTTCCATTAACACTACAGGCCGATGGTGCTTCACAAGGCAGCAGAAGGTAGAGTAAATAAAGAAACAACCCCTTAAAACAAATGAGTATGGCTACTGGAGACGGTTCGATGGTAAGAAGGATCTATTAATACTGTCTAAGTTTAATGTGGCTAAGACTGATAAAAGTAGAACAAAAAGAGAACACATTCGAGTAGCACCAATAAAGGTAGGCTGAGTTGGTCACTATTAACGGAGTTGCTATCAGGAGCGGAAGACATGAATTTAGTATGCGTGTCACCGTTGAAAAAAAAAAAAAAGAGGACGAATTTCATCAATTTAACTGAGCATGCACCTCGGGTCGTCGACCAAACAAAATGGCAGGAAAGGATTCCTGTAGCCAACTGATAGGAACACAAGGCTTAGTTTAGTCTTGTAGATATGATTGCTCTCTTAAATCAACACAGTATAACTATCGATTGTTCTCGTAAAGGCTCTGTACAGAACACATGTACCCAGCCCCATACTGTGATTTCACAAAATAGTGCCACAGTGAAAAAGAGAGTAAAGGTGTACAGATCAAAATAAAAGCTCTGTACAGAACACATGATACCCAGCCCCATACTGTAATTTCACAAAATAGCACCACAGTGAAAGAGAGTAAAGGCGTACAGATCAAAACCTCGAGAATTAGCAACTGCGTTTCCTTGTCTTCTGCAATCAGCTCAAATGTTTGATTCCATACAGGGTTTAGGTTGTTTTCAATAACTTTTGATTTGACCTTGAATAATGGCCTAATATATACAACAACGTAAGGATCAGACTTTCCAATCATTTCCATGTTCTTCAGATCATTTGCCTTCACTACTGTTACTGTAAGCTTTCCCTGCGGTTTTAGCTCTAGTTCGCTGCATAATTGGCAGAAAGAGACAAAAGTTAGCTCCAAAATGCAATAAAATAAAACACTGGAATAGAACTTTCATATGGATTCATGAGATGGACTCAAAATGCTAAAATCAGAAATCATTTAATAGTTTCCTCACATCCATTCAACCAGCTAACCCCTCATGGGCAAAAAATGCGAGAGGCCCATACCCACCCAGGTTAATAGGAAGCAAGAAGCCTACCTTACTTGCCAACTCCTACCAAAAAAAAAAAAAAACACCATCTATGCGAAACATTGTGCTCGTGTCTGTTGAATTAGGATAAAGCTTACAGATTTTTCAAACGGTTTTTGTACATTATATATACAATCATCATAGTCTAATGATTGGCAGAAGACAATGCCAGGCAACTGGAAAACTTGCATCAGTCCTGACAGTGAGATAGTTCTAGTTTATGCTTATTATGAGAGAGTTTCTGTTTATATGGATGTTTTGCCAAGTTTTTGGTGCAAGGATATTAGGGTAAGTCACATATGCAGGAATTGTGGAGCCAAAATAGATTTTGTTTAATCAGAGTATCAGACAACCACTTTGTTAATTTAGTTGATGCATAGTACAGTGCGATACTGAAATGTGGCTAGGCCTGTCAATGGACCAATTTAATCCAAATCCTATCTGAATCCGATCCAGTAACTCTTATCCGGTTATGAGATATCCAAATATTCGATTCCGTTTGAACCAATGATAATTGGATTGGGATGGCTAGATATCCAATCCGATCCAATCCAAAATATTAGAGGGCTTGTAAAGAGATGGAAGAAGCATTGTCGGTTCTTGAAAGGAGACAAGTACATCTATACACTGATCAAAAAAAAAAAAAAAAAGTACATCTATACATCATGGATTGTACTTCAGAGTTCAGACCATGAACAGTTGCAGCTCAATTTAAACATACTACCTCTGATGTCTGATCTTCCATAAAGTGATGTATTTGGCGTTATTTTTAATTACGAAACAATACGAGTCTAGAGAATTGTACATATTTGACATTATTTACAATTAAAAAGCTAAATGTCTACAGAATTGGTGATTGTGCAAGGAACCTTTTGAAAGCTAAAGACAAATCACTATCCCATACTGTTTTTCCTTTCCTCTTCCCTACTTTCATTTCAGTGATTTCTTAATATGTGCGGAGCTTAAAAACTGTTTCCGACCCACGAATCCTATCCCGGAGCTGTAACAAGTTTTCACCTTTCGTATATTCAATCCAAACATACAAAGAGCCCAAGCCCAAAGAAAGTTACTGTTGCAGGCACTGTTGGCAGCCCTGGAGGAGCACCAGCATACCTTTTCCCTTCGGCCTAGTTAAGCCCTTTACTGCACTTATGACCCGTTTAAGTCCAATCGTTTGTCAACCTTCTAGCCACATAACACACAAACAACAACCAAACCATATGTTGTAATGCTGAATTTTGTAAACATCCGGCAATAAAACCAAAGATGAAAAGAACTGGACAAACCCCTATAACCTAGCAGTACTTCGTTATTCCACTCTCTGGCCTTGGATAACGTTAAAATCAAAACTAGCAGATGATCATGTGCAGCTAAGGGGACGTATGTCTTCCAGTTGCTTAAGAAGCACAAATAATTCAAAGGAGGCTAAAACCAATCTTTATCCTCATTATAGCCCCAGAACTGATACTTTGGCTTTGATATTCCCATCTCAGCTTCAGTAAACATTTTTTGACATCCATATTCAAGATTGCCCTATATCCCACTTCGCAAATCATGGCTAGCCTGATGGTTGTAACCTTCCATTACCCAATCCTGCAGTATTAAGCCACAACTAGAGGAAGGGCTTCTTCCGAAGCCCTTGAATTTACTGAAACTTCATTTATACGCCTCCAATTGCTATGTCTGTTGCAAGTGTACACTAGTGTAATTGAAGAGCTTCCTGAGAGAGTCATAAATACCCAATTGTTAACACCACTACTTCAACCAGGTTCTTTAACAGTTTTAAAGGATTCATCTTTGAGTCACGTTACAGCATTAAGTGCCTCGATCAACATTTCTCTCTGGAGTTGAAAAAAAAAATGGAAGTTCTCTTCTTTTTTTCTTCTTTTTGTTGTTCTGTAATAAGTAATCATGAAACACTATCCCCTAATGAACAGCAAAATATTAGCTCCCCACCTATCATTCTCTCATACAATTACAATTTTTTCACTCCAACTCAATGGCAATCCTTTACTTCACAAAGTAATAACAAAAGAAAGTATCCTTGTACCGTTGGAGTTGACATTCTTTCTATTGGTAACTTGATTTAAAGTACTATTGAAACAGTCCTGATAAAGAAGAATATTGTTAATGGAAATGATAGGGCGAGGGAAAGCATTAAAGTGAGATGGAAAGTTGTCACAAGTACAGATATGAACATAAAATTTGACAAAACACAACCCTTGACATAGTGGAAGAACAAAAGAGGATTCACGTAGCTGACCAAACTTGATTGGAACACAAGGCTTGGTTTGGTTTGGTTTGACAGTAGTTTCCTCGTAGATACACGCATTAACAAGATTTTTAGCTCATTATATCTTTTTTAAGTACCTTAGAGGCTTAGAGTCTTAGAACAACTACTTATCAATTAAGGTCGTTGATTTTTCCCAAGAACAAAGAATCAAGTAAGTTGACGACATAACTATAGCACTGGTTAAAGGTTTAGCTCATCGTACCAAAATATACTTTACTAAAGAAGGGCTTAATGACATTTTTGGTCCCCAAAGTATGACTCCAGTGCCGATTTGGTCCCCAATATATCGATTTGATTTTTCTGGTCCCCAACGTTCCAATTTTGCGTTCAATTGGTCCCTCCCCTTAACGCCGTTCGCTCTCTCCATTAAAACTGGGGGCACCATGGGCATTTCAACCCCCACTCCTCAATCAAACCCAGCCATGGATATCCCGGACGAACTCCACGTCGACGACGAAGACGAAGACGGAGTTGTTGATGAAGTCGTCGACTGTGTCGTAGACGACGAGGTAGTAGTTGAGGACGATGAAGTCGTCGCCAGTGTTGTATGTATATAGTGTATATATATGAGTATGTATATAATGTATATATTTTTAACACTTTAAAAAGAGAAATACCCATGGAAAATGGCATTAAGGGGAGAAAATGGCTGTGGAGTTCTAGAGTTTTGGTGTTTGATTTTTGGGGAAAATGGCTGGGTTTGATTGAGGAGGAGTGGGGGTTGAAATACCCATGGTGCCCCCAGTTTTAACGGAGAGAGCGAACGGTGTTAAGGGGAGGGACCAATTGAACGCAAAATTGGAACGTTGGGGACCAGAAAAATCAAATCGATATATTGGGGACCAAATCGGCACTGGAGTCATACTTTGGGGACCAAAAATGTCATTAAGCCACTAAAGAAGGCTTTACATAGAGGACAGAAAGTAAAAAGTGGAAGTAGAGGAAAAGCTTGAGAGTAGCTTCCTTTCTAAGACATTTTTAAACACTTCTCAATTCCTGTACTAGTTCTTCCTATAACATAGGAAAAGCCTAAAGTTCCTAATTTCCCCAGTAACTCCAAACAAGAAAACACAGGTTATAAGGCAAACAAAAATTAAAACAAAGTAAGATACCTTATATCCACAGGTATACCACCAATCGGAATAACCATCCTGTGGGGCCATTGAAGCATGTCTGTTACAATCGAATTCACAGTATCCTGCCCATTTGACAGAGAGAAGCAAAATGAGTCTACAGAAAAACAAACCACCATGGAAGTGAAAACTCTGATATGACAAAAACTTACATCAATCATGTCTGAAAGCCCAGGAATGGCAGTTAAGCTTCCACCAACAGCCTTCAGTGTATAGTCAATTCTAGGCTTTGGCTGAAAGAATAACATCACAAAACAAATTACCAAGTAGGAATAAGCATTAGCATCAATCATTTTCTTATGAAAATATATTAACAGGATACTCCCTAGCTGACCAGCCAAACAAAAGTAGCATACAATCTTACTTCCACTAGGGATGCATAGCATGCAATCCAAGCCCCAATAAACATTTACAACTTCGAAAGATCAAACAGAAACTTCATTGGAATTCTTTCAGATGACCCATAATGCTTTCTAAATTTCTAAAGATAAAGGGATAAATAAAAGGAAGAGAGAGAGAGAGAGAGGGAGGGAGAGAATGAAGAAAGAAGTGAGAAAGGAGAAAAAGAAAAGCGGACTACTCAGCTTAGGGATTCAGCTTAAAGCTTTACTCTTGCAAAGGGTTGGTCCCTTAAAGTTGGCAAGTAATTGTGTGATGCAGGATCTTATGGAACTGTAACGAGGACTCTCATGTTATACGTACTGAAATTACCTGTTCAAAGCTGGAATTCCAAGTTTTATTGTTGTGAATTTGTGATGTATGGTTATGCGCAGATAATTATAACAATAATATTGTGCTCAAGTAATAGTCTTCTTATGCATACCATGTCTATGTGCTGAATCTTTATTTTTAAAATGAAGAAAATATGATTGAAGTGCAGGAGATCACAAGGCTTATTGGATCTCTTTACTCTTTAGCGTGTATTTTCATGCAGAGAATGTAAAATGTCAACTACTCCTTTGCATCATGATGTGGCCTGGGCTAGGTTTGGAGACGTTGGCGTTCACTTCAGCTCCACCTAGGAGTCAGGTAGAGGTCCCTTCTAATTTGGTGGTTGCGAAAGGTGAGTATATGAATTTTATGGATTGGAAGTATAATGTTTTCGCAGTCATTGAACTAGTACTCATTTAATTGACTGTGATTTAATTAGTAAGAATATTTTGGATCGAGATTGTGGAAATTTGGAATGTGTTTTGCAATTAGCATTGCTTACCTACTCCTAGGCTAATGTCTGAGTCTTAGTAGCAGGATCCTTCTAAAATGGGTGCGCTCCCTAGACTGGAGCTCAAATCCGCACTCTAGAGACGGGAGATCACTCCCTCTAGACGGGAACCTGTTCCTAAATAGGATGGGAGCTTCCACACTAGTCTTAAGGATGAAATTCTCACTTCTCTTTCCAAATATAAGCAAGGAAGAAGAAAAAGAAAAAAGAAGTAAGAAAGATTTAGGAGTCTCTCTTTCTCATCTCATGTTGACATATTCTACTACTTATCTATGTGTATAGTCCATATATTTTGCATAAAAAATATATTGGATGTCATTTCTCACTCATGTTTATATACATAAAATGCTTATATACACCCGCCTTTTGCAACTATAAAACAGACGTACAATACATATAGATATAGATATATATATATACAAGAAATTTCCTATAAGGGCTCCCTCACAAAAAAAGTGCGAGAAAACAGTTGTGAGCCGTTGGATCACATGAAGGGCATAGGATACAACGGCCCACAACTGTTTTCCCGCACTTTTTTTGTCAGGGAGCCCTCCCAGGAAACTTCTTACATACAAGAAGTTTCCTATGAAAGTCCACTACTCTTAAAGTCCACACCATCCACACCTTTCATTTCCTGATCAAATTTTGATAATCCGAACCGTTTGTGTTTTATCGAAAACTACTCGGATGAAGCCCTTCTCGGTCTTTTTTTTTTTTTTATGATTTCTTGTAGAGGACCCTTAAAAACACGTTTGAAACACATTGGACGGTTCGGATCATCAAAATGTGATCGGGAAGGGCTTCGTCCGGACAATCCCGGACTGGAACTATCCCTGACTGGATAGTTCTTGACTTCCTGTATACACACACACACACACACACACATATATATATATATATATATTCCGTTTCTTATCAGGGAACCCGATTTTGAACAATTTTCGGACTTCATCTGTTAGCCGTTGAATTTAATCCAACGGCCCACGCTGCATTGAACTTAAGTTGAACCCTTCTCGGGTCAGGGGTTCAGGGGTCGACCAATACAGTGCAACAAAACCCAAAAATTACACCCCTTCCTCATTACGCGTTCCAGATCTGGAAAGAAGGCAAAGAGGCGATTTGAGAGAGAGAGAGAGAGAGAAGCGAAGAAGAAGCGAAGAAGACAAATCATGCCCTAAATCGAAGCAGAAGAAGAAGGAAGAAGATCAAGATCCGTACCCCGACACCCCACCGCGACACCCCTCCACGACCACCGCCACCCACAATCTCTATCCACTCTCTCTCCTAACCCCAAGGTATGAAACATCATCTCTTTCTATTCTCTCGGTCATCACAAAGTGTTTCTAAAGTTAGGGTTTCAATGTCTGATTCCAACAGTAGCCCCTCCTGGGATTGACAAAGTCAGTTGGAGTATCCCATTATCCATCACCACCTACAACCCAAATTTCTCAGTTTTGTTACGTAGACAAGAATTACCAGAAATGAATTTCCACTATGTATTATAAAAACAGTACTATATATCCTCACTCAAAGTTATTCATTAAGTATTCTTCTCTAAGGCTTTTTTTGGATCTTGAATTTTTTGGGAAGAATTGTAAACTGAAAATGATACTTGTATATTTGTGCAGATTTTGAGTTTACTTTTACTTTCCCTTTAGTTTTTCCTTTTAAATTTCTTCCACAGAATCCATGATCTTTGTATGGGTATCCTGTATTCAAGCAGTAAGTAATGTACTAACGAATACATAGAAGGTAAGAGAAAGATAAAAATACCCTCTCCATCAAATTTAGAACCTTCGTGTGTGTATAATTTTTACTTAGAACCTTGGTGTCTGTATAGCTTCAAATCCTGGTGGAGATTACATATTATAAATTTTCATAGAATGTTGATGAATTTAAATTGACCATGGGTAGTTTAAAAGTGAACCCGCTAGTATTTTTCGCCAAGTAGTGTTGTGGTTTTTGTAAAGTAAATGATGATGGTTTTGTTTTAATCTAATCCCAATACTTTGTACTTTTGTTCATGTAAACTACATTTTTCTATTATTTCCTTATTGTGTTGTCTTATGTTTTATAGGATGGAGTCGTTGCAAAATATACAAGTATCATCATCGGCTGTTTCTACCGTAATGCTACACATTCCTCAAGTGCAAAGGGAGCTGAGACCTAAGATTAAACAACAGTTTGAGACTTTAGATGCCGCTCACGAATTTTATAACAACTATGCTAGAGCAGCTGGATTTGGGACGAGGAAAAATTTGAGCAAAAAGCACGGGAAAACTGAAGTAGTAAGAAAGGAGTATGTTTGCTTCAAAGAAGGGTCGAGGAAAATATGTGAACCAAATTCTGAACCCACAACACGGAAACGTGGGTTAATTAGAGAGGGTTGTGGTGCTAAAATGAGTGTTGTCAAAGATTACAAGTCAGGGAAGGGGTTCGTTGTAAGTCAATTCGTGGAGGGCAATAACCACCCTCTTGCGACGCCCAGGAAGGTTCATTTTTTGCGTTCTCATCGCAAAGTGTCAAAGGCCAAGAAAGCCTTAGCAGAACAATTAGCTGCTACAAATGTGCCAATGTCACAACAGATGGCTATTTTAGAGATGGATGTCGGGGGTCTTCAGAATGTTGGTTTTTTAAAACAAGATTTGTATAATGTTGCCAGGGACAAGAGGAAAGAGTTAGATGGACTTGACGTGGACTTGATGCACAAGAATTTTCTGGAAAAAACAACGAAAGAATCCCGGTTTTAGATTTAAATTTGCACTAGATGGTGAGGGGAGGATGAAACATTGTTTTTGGGCCGATGCAACCATGAGAGAGTCATATCGGTATTTTGGGGACGTGGTGGTGTTCGATTCAACTTACAACACCAACCGATATAAGTTGATCTTTGCACCTTTAGTCGGGGTTAATCACCACGGGCAGACAACTTTGTTTGGGTGTGCGTTCTTACATGAAGAAAACAGTGATGCATTTGAGTGGCTTTTCGACGAATGGTTGAAAGTGATGCCAGCGGGGCCGCTAAAAATGATCATAACCGATCAATGTCCAGCAATGGCCAAAGCAATTGCCACAGTCCTTCCAAATACGCATCACAGGTATTGTATTTGGCGCATCATCTATTCTGAAAAAGTGAAACTCTTCAAACATGAACCTAATTCCAAAACAAAATAGCAGAAATTCTAGTGCATTCGTTGCCAACAAAAGGTGAGAAACTGCACAACAAGTTACGTCTTCATGTCAGGTCCTAATCCAATCTTCACCAAAATTGGAAGATCGAACACAATGTATAAAAACCGTAACCCTAGTTTCCGCAAATCGATTTAGCGCGAGAGAAACAGAAGGAGAGATACCTTGGTTCGCCGAATCGAACATGAGTGAGAGGTGGAATGAGAGATACCTTGGTCATGGTGGGTCGCGGTGCAAGAGTCGCGGTCGATTTACCTTCTTCTTCTTCTGGTTCGATTTAGGGCTCCCATTCTTTGCTCGCGGTTTCTGGTTACTGTGGGTCGCGGTCAAGGTCTATTAGGTTCTTCTTCTTCTGCTGCTTCGATTTAGGGCATGATTCGTCTACTTCTTCTTCGCTTCTCTCTCTCTCTCTCTCTCTCTCTCTCTCTCTCTCTCAAATCGCCTCTCTCCCTTCTCTCCAGATCTGGAACGCGTAATGAGGAAGGGGGTGTAATTTTTGGGTTTTGTTGCACTGTATTGGTCGACCCCTAACCCGAGAAGGGTTCAACTTAAGTTCAATGCAGCGTGGGCTGTTGGATTAAATCCAACGGCTGACAGATGAAGTCCATAAATTGTTCAAAACCAGGTTCCCTGATAAGAAACGGAATCTATATATATATATATATGGCTCACTTCTAGTCCGGGATCCGAGATTCCAGACCTCCATGATCCGAGCATTTTTTTGACGATCCGAACCGTCTATTTACAATATTTGCGAAAAACTGTTTGGATCAAGCCCTTCCCGGTATTTTTTTTTGGGAGATTTCTCACGTGGACCCTTGAAAAAAACCTTCTGAACACATTGGACGGCTCAGATTTTCCAAAAACAATTTGCAAAACAAAAAAAATACGTTTTTTCTTATTTCCGGGAGGTCCGGATAAGAAGTTTTTCGTATATATATATATATTCAAAATATTCCCTCGCCGCTCTCAACTCCCGCTTCGTGCAACTAAGGTCTGAGTGCATGCTCAAGTTCGGCGCTTATATATTACCTCGCATATGGGATCTGTGTGTCTCCACAATTAGGAAACATGTGAAATGACCCTTGACTCTGCCACCGTGTTTGAAAGCTTTAGGCACACTGAGGTGACATTATGCCCTGGAGCCGAGGCTTGAGGCAAGACTCAAGTTGCAGAAACATGCATGTGCAGCTACTTCTAACATTCCAAATACCATAAAGCATAACAGAAAAGGAAAACAAAAACAGCCAACAATCTCCAAAAATCCGACTCAAAAGAAGAAAATCAGTGTAAAAGGAAGAAGAAGAACAAACAGAGAAGAAGAACAAGATGCAAGAAGTAAAATACAGGTTAATGAGCCCAACTCCTCTGGCAGAAAAAAATACAACACCGATTTTTTCTTTGTTTCTTTTTTGTTCAACTATAAAAAAATCAAATTTATAATACAACTTTCTGGATGCTACACTATAACAATATTCTTTGTAAGCATGCAGAATAGGAACACGATGGCACAAGAAATAAGGATGTGATCTTTCAAACTCAACATGTGCATGAAATTTCTATTGCCCATTAGAAATTGTTCCACCCTTCAATACCTTCAACCGCCAAAAAAAAGGCCTAAAAACTAGTTAAGACAAATAACCCACCGGAAAGTTAATCTAAAAATATATTCAAAACGTTATTAGGGACGTCTAACATATCTCTGTCCTGCTTTATGATACTTGGGTAACAGTTTATTTGGCCCCTTGTGAGGACCAACAAAATTTGCACATAATAGGTTAGATCATCTGCAATGATCCACCAAGGTATGTAAAAACCCATTTTTGTCCCCAAACGAAGGCAACAAGTGAAACGGACCACAATCCTAATGTCAATAAGCACATCCAAATATCCTATTGTCATACCTCGGAAAGTAGAGCGACAACAACAGCAGATATGCACGGAATCTCTTCAGCAAGTTGAAAGATAACACGAATAACTGTGTAAACTTGAAGATCCTTCAACTGAAACCAAACAAAAGGAATACATTCAATCAATGTTCACCACTATAACGTGATACGACAATAATATATAAAAAGATACCCTAAACACATTAACTCCAAGAAGACGGTTAATACACCAACCTGAATGGGTATGGAAGCAACCATTGCAGCTTCAACACCTAAAATGATGCTAGGATCACCACCCCATCGCAAGTCAATGTCCATGGTAATTTGACCTTTCTTAAGGCTTTGAACACGGATACCTGCATTTATAGAGTAATTCAGCACATTGGCTCCCATCGACCTCTGTTTTATGGGAGTAAAATGATAAAGCTATGAAGTTTTCTTAGCCTTGATTCTTAGAAAGTATCACACATGGTCTAACTAACAGAGAACAGTTCATCGTTCTCGGTGTACGTTTCACGAAATGTCTTCATATAACCTAGTTTTCTTACAAGCTAAAGGGAAAAAGGGCAATACGCAGCTCAACCAAGAACTAAACCGATGGAATCAGCTCCTCAAGTACATGTCATGGAAAAGGGGGCAAAAAAAAAAGGCAGCTACACAGGTCACGCCAAGGCTTCTAATAATTTGATCCATAATTGGAAAATATAGGCCGCTGGTTTTGGACGAACCCAAATGGTTCTGATAGGAGTTGTATAGTTGGCGGGGTTGCAGGGGTGGAAAACAGAGGCTCAAGGCTTAGTCATTAGCCCATCTTTGCTTGATTTGGATGCTTTCAGAAGCACAATAGGAGCACTCAAGGAGGAGAGGAGCCCATTATAGGCTCAAAAGTAGGTTTTGATGTTTTGACACATAATGAGTTTTACATATTCAAAGGTTATATTTTGACATTTTTTGTATTTAGGAACTAGACCAGATCAAATATTACTATGTTAAAAGCCAATCTTATAGTCAATATACAATGAACACTCCACATGTCTAGATTCTAAAACCAAATTAAATTCTACCTAGGGGTGTAACCGGTTCGGTTCAGTTCTTGCGTGTTTTGGAGTGAACCGGGAGAAACCGGTTCGGGGAAAGTATGGAACCGAAACCGGTTTTTTAGAGATCGGTTCGGTTCCGGTTCGTCCCAGTTCGGTTCGGATCAGTGGTCGGTTCGGTTCAAGGGGAGAGATAGAGAGAAATCTGCAGACCCATCATCTTTAACATGTATAGAGAGAGAGAGAGAGAGAGAACAGTACAGATTCCACAAAACTATAGATCTGATTACGAGCAGTTTGAAACTTTGAATAATATACACACATATTGGTAATATACAAATACACACATAAACGAACAGAAACGGAACATGTTACATGACGGCCTTCGATTTTGAGAAAAAAGGGGAATCCGACCATGGAATTGAAGCGGGCGTTGACGGTGTAAGGCGGTGAGAACGTGGAAGACGAAAGACGAGCATCCGATTTTGAGAAAACCACCTTCGATCTCTGATCTCTAGTCTTCAATCTTCCATCTCGCGCGGGGGGGGGGGGGGGGGGGGGGGGGGTAAGAGAGAGAGAGAGACGCAGAAGGAGAGATTCAGAGAAGGATTTTTACTTTTTAGTGGGGCGGCTGTGGTAATAAGTTACGTATATATACATACAAATTAGGGCTTTAGAAATCAGTATAAATGAACTTATTTCCTACAATTTACACAAAAGCTTGGCCAGCCAACTTGGTAGTTGGTAAGTGCTGCTATCCCATGTGCGTGAACAAGGGTTCGATTCCCACCCCTTGTACTTTTGAGTAATAAATATGAATACCGGTTCAGTTCGGTTCAGCTCTTAACACCTCCGAACCGGTTTACCGGTTCTAACTCACCGAACCGGAACCGAACCTGATGAATTAAAAAGAACCAAAATTGGCCGGTTTGGTCTGGTTCTCCAGTTCGGTTCAGTTCCTCCGGTTCAAACTTTCATCCCTAATTCTACCAGACCTCAACATTAAAAGCATCAAAACTAAGAAAAAGAGAAAGTATAGAAGGTAAACAAGCAGAATGGATGTGCTCATGATCAATCCAAAGACTAAAAACAAGCTCAAAATTAACCTCTACCTACAGATCATACCTTCGATTTTAGGTGCCACATTTCCAAGAGACAATTTGTTAAACTTCAGTTTAGTAATTCCAGGAGGCCGATATTCTTCTAATAGAGGTTCAACAGATTCTTTTATTACCAAAGTTGCTGCCTGAAAACAAAATGCAACCATCAAATTTAGGACAAGAAGAAAACACAGCACAACTGCCACTAAAAACAAATAGCGCAGCTAGCATCATGAAGTAGCTATGATGCACGGACACGGAAACGGACACGGACACGGACACTGACACGGACACGGGGACACGGCAATCCTAAAAAGTGAGGACACGGACACGGCGGGGGACACGCCACGTGTATATTTATTTATTTAATTATATATTTATTTACATATATATATAATATATTTTGAAACTTTTAGGGGTTAAATTGAATATTTTAAAAACCTTCAGGGGTAAAATTGATTTTTTTTAAACTTTCAAGGGTAATTGAATTTTTTTTAAACTTTTAGGGGTAAAATTGAAAATTTTAAAAATTTTCAGGGGTAAAATTGAAATTTGTTAAAACTTTCAGGGGTAAGTTTATAATTACTCAAAAATTTAGGGTAAAAACTATAATTTAGCATATATATACCTCTCATCATCCCCCTCATCAGCCGACATTACCATTTCAAACCCTAAAATATCAGATCTGCAGCAGCAGCACCAGCAGCAGGTATGTCCTCGTCTCTCTCTCTCTCTCTCTCTCTCTCTCTCTCTCTCTCTCTCTCTCTCTCTCTCTCTCTCTCTCTCACGGCTTCTCTCTCTCTCTCTCTCGCTCTCTCTCTGTACTCTCGCTCTCTCTCGGATTCTCTCTCTCCCTCTCGGATTCACTCCCTCTCTCTCTCTCTCTCTCTCCCCGTGCCCCCAGCCGTGTCCCCCCGTGTCCCCAGCCGTGTCCCCATACAAAAAAGTACTACAGCCGTGTCCCATGCCACGTGGCGTGTCGGGACACGTGTCCCGCCGTGTCCCCGTGTCCCCTTGTCGGGACACTGCGATACGGGGTGCCGGAGGCGTGTCGGTGCTTCATAGTGAAGTAGTATTAAAATGAATAATATCAAATAACAAGATGTAAGTCTTCCATGGATTCCTGTACTTTGCAGACCCACGTGGGTCAAATCTCGACAGAGGCCGTGTTGCCACCAGAGTGACCTCTGAAAGATCAAGACCCTACTGGGCTTAACATCATTCAGCACCTAAAACTGAATGTAAATCGTTAAGATAAATAATGTTGGAACATTATAATGAATATTACGACTCCTGAGAATTCAATAACCATTATGAGAAATATTCATAATAGGTTTGATTTCAAACCGTTAATCCATATTCCACTGTTACTGTGTATAGGTGTCAACCCACCTACATGATAGGGGTGCTCACGGTTTGGATCGGATCGGAATTATAGGAATCCAATCCTAATCCGCAAGTCACGGTTTTTAGAAAATGCAATCCGTGTCCGGACCAAAAGTCCTACAGTTCGGTTACAATCCAATCTATCAGTCATGGATTGGTTCTGGATTTATCCACGGATTTTCCATAAAAAAAAAAATTATATAAACTAGCAAGCCAAAGAAAAATACAAGAACCAGCAAGCAAAAAAAAAAAACATATTGATTCAACCATTCAAGTAAGGTTCCAAACCAGCAATGCTTTGGAACTGGAAGCAAACTAGCAAGCAAAAAGAAGCAGCATTTAAAAATAAGATTAAGAACTCAAGGCATGACTTGTTGTCACACATACAACAACCAGCAGTAACAAATAGATTAAGCATTACATTACAGTGGGGCAAAAAGCCAAGCAACAAAAAAATCCAGTTTTTGCCTAAGGATTATATCTGTATACGTATAAGTTTAAGTATCTTGATAAAATAACACTTTGCCCCCAATATTTTATATGAATTTATAATATAACACACTAAGAGAAGATACTACAATAGATAAAAAAATACTTCTTGTGTTAAAATTATTTATATATGCGTATATACATATTTCTTTTTTTTATTGATATATAATAAAATTTCACAGTCTGGTTCAGTTGATCCACGGTTTAAAAATGAAAATCAGTGTCCGGACCGCGAGTCACGGTTTTTTAATTTTTGAATCCGTGTCCGGACCATTAATCCACGGTTATAATCAAAGACGTATAGATCGTTTCCGTCCGGTCCGGTTTTACGGTTCACCGGATTTTTTGAACAGCCCATACTACATGACACCGCTGTCACCCAAACCCAAGTCACTCCACAAGTGCTGCCACTGCTCCAAATCCATCTAACTGTTGCTCAAGGGCTAGAGGAAATGTTCAACAGCTTTTACCTCAATAATGATAGCACAGAAAAGAAATGAAACATACTGAGGTCACTTCTATCTTAGTTGTAGATACCCTGTTGTGTGTTATGAGTGTGCATCCGGAGCGGGGAGGCAGTGCAGTAACAGAGGTAAGTGAAGCTATCAAACTTCACCAGGTGCCCATGTCTCTAATGCAACACAACAGAGAACAGTATGCAGCTAATTTAATTTAGATAGATGACCCAGAAAACAAGTTAAGAAGCTTACATCTGCAACAAATGGCCACAGTTTGCTCAATTGTTTGTTCAGCCATTTCACCTGAAAAAGGAAGCTAAGTAAGACAAATCGAAAAACTAAAATGTCGAGGAACAAACCATTTCATGAGTGAGTAGTTACCATAATCACTTGCATGTTATCAACTACTCCAAAATATAATAAAACAGGAAAAAAGAAAAAAAAATGCATGTTGACCAGTTCTTGAAAACCAATTTTGAATCTCACATTAGCATTAATTTTTCTTCAGGTGATAATGTTTGCGTTACGATAGTCAAGTGTAGTAAAATATCTCAGATGGATATGAACATCACAAGCTCAAGACATAGAATAACGCCATGCCAGCCATACTCCAATTTTCTCGTCACTTCCTTTTTTTTCCCAATTGTTGAATCATGACAATTTCCATGAAGAACTTGAAAGTGTGCTTACCCTCAACAGTTGGAAGATTCAAAGCTTTTAATCTCCTCACCCAAGAAGATATAAATATACACATCCACACAGACTCTCACACACACACAAAAAAAAAAAACACTTAGCTGGAATGCTGCAATGGAAGTCCATCCATAATAAGGAGTGAAAACCAAAGTCAAAGAAGAGTTGGCTACAACTTAAGGACAACAACGGAAACCTTGAAGATATCAGCAGACAATTGATATGTTGATGCCAGTGGGAGATTAAGTGTCCCACATTTTATGATAAGAAAGGAACTCCCATGTTGCTTTCTTCTGGTAATTGTGTATGTAGCCGAATCCCAACTAATATAATAAGATTGTATTTCCTTTAGTTCAGCTTCTTTTGCTCTCGTCTGTGCTACTGCTCACAAAATTAGTAATACACTTACATTTCTCTACTACTTTTGGCAGATATATTACCTATATCCTACAACTCATTATTTTGGGCAAATTACAAACTTTTAGCTTTCAAGCACCACAATACCACCAGTTGGTTGCATTTCAGAAGCAATCTAAACACTACTCAAAGCCGCCTATAATAGGAAAAATTAACTTTGATTGTGTAATATTCCAAAAGTATAAAAACATAATACTAATGGTAGCTTTAACAAAATGTGACCTACAAGTTGCATAAAAAAGGTTGAAAACAAAAGGAAAAAGTAGTAATTTACAACTAGGGAGCACCCCAACCTGTTCATAAACTGGAAAAGAAATCCATTCAGGGAAATTGTCTCCACAAATTTTCTTCAAATCATCTCTGCTAAGGGACCCAAGAAGTTTAATATCAACAGCCTGTCAGACAAATGAAAAAACAGCGGAGTAGAAGGATTAAGCAAATTGTTTGAACAGTAGCATTATTCAGCAATCAAGTAGCCCCTATAAGACACTAATTAGAAGGCACTAATAAAAATTATCACCTACATTTTTAATCAAGTGTTCATAATTCTGATGAGGTTTCTGTACAAAGATAAACATATGTTTAACCTCTGTTGTATTTAGATATGTTGATCCATAAAATCCTTTGCTATCTGCTTAACCACTTAATGTGTATACTTACTCACATTGGATATTCCAGTCAATGAGAATGGAGTCGGACCTTTTTCCCAAGAGTTCCAAGACCTTATAACAGATCAGATAAAACTTTTACCATCAGTCAATAGAGATTATTTTGGAGCGTCTAATCTTTTAAGCCTCTTGTATTTCTAGGTCCCTCTTTATTTGTTATGGGTATTAGTGGGTTATTCTCGCTCGTCTTATAAGCCTGTGGGTCTGTATCTTTAGCTTTGATGTACCCCTTTTGTGCATACTATGCCAAAAAGTTAGGTCTGCACCACAGTATCAACTCGGCAAGTTAATCAAAAAATGCCATAGTGCCAATAAATACTAAACCGGGTGTACTCATCAAAGCCTTCCGTTTCACACATGCTTTGTACAGCTATTGCCAATTGGAACTGCCTGATCAAATATGATAGTAACAACTAACAATCGCAAAAACAACGCTCCTTACCAATAAGACTGACAAAATAAAGCCCTAGTAAACCTAGCTTTTCATTAGATAGTAACCTACAATCACAAATGGAACAAAATTTGACGAGTGCAGGAACAATTCCCACTACACATAAGACTGACAAGAAGTAAAGCCCTAGTCCCCCAAAATCTTAATTAGATAGCCATCTTAGAATCACAGATGGTACAAAATCCCGCAATAAAATGACCAAGATCACTGAATGAGCATTTATCTACCTTTGCGATGCGTTTGTTGCTCCTGTATCTCATCATGTGATGCCAACCCGCCATTAATGCGATCCCGACCACCGTCCCCATTAGAATCCCCGAAATCAACCCCATTTTGCTCGATTTCGGACCGATTTTCCTAATCAAAGCAGAAACGAAAAACTAATCTCAACGTGAAATAATCAAGACATACAGATACAGACAAAAACCAACACAGTTTTCTATGAACAGAAATAAAATCCTGATCCATGAGAATACCGTACCCCTCCCTCTCTCTCTTCACTCTTTCTGCCTCTATAATGAATGATACCGTATGTATCTCTATTCCTCTCTCCTCCCTCTCTTAACGTCAATCATGCGTTTCTCTTTGAAAAATAAAAACACAAGTGTATAGAGAGAGAGAGAGAGAGAAACTTACAGTGGTTTTGAAGAACAAGAGGATTTTTTCAGATCTGCGAGTCCGTCCTCACTCTTGAGTCTCCAACACTTAACCTCGCTCAACTGTCGTTCTTCGTCCACAAATGAAAACTCTGTGTATATGTATGGATCGTATATACGTATATGTAACCCTACATATCTTTCCCTCTCTCTCTAAACGTTACTCAAGCGGTTCTCTCTCTCTAAACGTCTCGATCGTCTTCGGTGTTCTTGGCATTCCCTCCACGGAGTAGTTAAATCTTAAAGACGGCAGGTTAAAGCCATGTAGGCCACAACACATTGAATTTTCAGATTTAAAAATGGATACCTTCATCTGTCCGTTTCTTTAAAAGTTGTTTGCACTTATACCCCTCTAACTTTTTGGCATAAGTTCTTCACAAATGGATAAGGCTTATTTACATATCACCCCCTAAACCATCTAACTGTCAAATTATCTCCCTGAATTATAAAATGCCATAAACTCAACCGCCCCTTGGCCATTAAAGAACCTGGAATAATGCTCAAATGTTATTTTATGATGAGCACATATCCCTAAAATGATAGTACAAATAAAGTGGCATGTTTAACGGGATTAAAGACTAATCTTTGTCTGGACCGTTTTTACACAAACAGCTTTTTAGCATCTTGATGGTTTCGATAATGCAAGGCTATGGAGAGGTTATAATAAGGAGACACGGAGGGGAAAATGAAATAAGGAAGTTCAAATAAAGATCTCATCTTCCATTGTAATTCTTAAATATTCCAGTTTTTTGTATGTCATTCTGCAAATTTACATCACATTTCAATAAATATTATATTTCAGCATTATTCTAGGCTCTTTAACGGCCATTATAAGAGTGAAGACAAGGATAAATTACAATTAAGGTAAGAAAATAAATATTTATTACCATTAAGGTCAATCAATCTTTTATAATTATCATTAAGGTCAGTCACTCTTTTTTGGGGATTAGGTACTTATGGTATCATACGGTTTCATAGGATTTTAGAAGTTTAGGCACTTTCATATGATTTTGAGGATTTAGGCACTTTCATTAGGGTATTTCAGGGCTTAGGTTTATGCACTTTTATAGAGTACCATACAATTTAAGTTTAAGGTGTTTTTTCCTATTATAGGGCTTTAGTGGTTTAGGCACTTTCATATGGTACCCCTAGGGTTTTAAACACTTTGATAGGGTACCCTAGGATTTAGGCACTTTCATTCAATTTGAAATTTAGGCACTTTCATGTGGTTTGAGAAATTTAAAGTTTAAAATGTAGTAAAATACAAAAAAAAGGGAGAGAGAGTGTGTGTGGAAAGAGTGAGGAGAGAGAGACAGTGGAAACTGATTTAGAGAGAATCCCCAAGAAATTCATTTTCGTTCCGCCCATGAGGGTGCCGGGTGGGCCAATTGAGTTTTTGGTGCCTTTTGAATTTTTTGCTGGAGTGCGTGGAAAACGGCACACGAAAAAAGGACCGCCCCATACTTTACCCTGAAGACAAAGGAGGCAAGTTGAAAGGTCTGGATAGTTTAAAGTGGGTTAGTGTAGGACTTTATAGTTTTATGGGATAATTTGAAAGTAATACTAATTTAGTGGAGCAATATGTAATTGAGCCATATGGATATCATTTTTCTAATCTTGTCATAAAAGGGGACAGAGGGGGCGGTGTTGTGCAGCCTAGTGCTGCGCAATGTGTTGTGCGGCATCTGGTGCTGCTGCACCGGTATTGGTCCAATGATCGGAGACGTCTATTGCGTAGAGCTCATTGAGTACTACAAGTGTACCAAAATCCTACTCAATCGGATATATTTAAGTGTGTCACCAGAACAAAAATAACTTGAAAAAATGGGTCCAATAGTTTTCATCCAGTGTTTCAAGTCATATGTGTTCCAAATTTTTTTCAAGTTTTATGTGTTCCAATCACACACTTGTAGTACTCGACGAGCTTTACGCGATAAACGTCTCCACTCATCGGACCCCCCTCTCTCCCATAAAAGGTGACCGTTTGCCCTAAAAAAAAATGAAGATAGTTCAAGTTCACCCTCCCACGCCTGTTTCGAATCCATCGGCTATAGAAAATTGAGAAAATAATAAATACACCTTTGTTCCATAGTGTTTGTTTAATGCTGTCATTACCTGAATCGAATATATATATATATATATATATATATATATTTATATTCATACATTATGTTTATATTTTTTACATCAATTTGAATTTCTTTTGTTTGTACAAGAAATGCTAAAGAATTATGTGCGAAAGTGTTTAGTTTTTGTCACATTATTGACACGAACACTTATATTCAAAATATGTGAAAGTGTCTATGATATATGTGAAAAATATATTGTGCATTTAAACTTTCTTTGAGAAATCATTCGCCGTTAATAAAAAAACAAAAAAAGATAGCTACAATGTTATATAATGTCATTAATATTTAGTGTTAAATATGCACAGAGAGAATGATTTTTCTTGTGAAACTTGAAAGTAAGATTAATGTTCAAACATGACACCCGTTTGTGTTTATAAATATTTATAGTGCCGGCTTTGGGCTAAAACTCAAGGTGCGAGCCACTTAAGCCTTTCACAAAATGTAAATTATAGGGACCACTTATATTTTTGGTACCTAGCTAATACAAAAGCCGAAAGAAAATTTATTCATATTGAGATACATGCAATGAATGTTTTTATTTCTTGTTCTAGTTAAAATTTTCGATGGTATTCAGAGCATGCTAGTGACACATTTCCGTAACTTGTTTGAGGGGTCTGAGAACTGTTCTAATGTGAGTGGGGGGAGTGTTCTTGATGGGGATCAATCTGAAGTGTTTGCTAATCTTTTAAGTGGGCTGGATATTAAATTAAGTGATGAGCAAATTAGAGATTTGGAAGTGCCGTTTACGGGCGGCGAAGTTCGAGAGGCTGTGTTTCAAATGAAGGGTTCTAAGGCTCCAGGACCGGACGGTTTTGTGGCGGGGTTTTACCAGAAGAATTGGCATTTGGTGGGTGATGATGTCACTAAGATGCTGTTGGCGTTCCTGCACTCTGGCACAATGCTCCGTGAGTTAAACCGTACGTATATTACCCTTATCCCCAAGATTCCCAATGCTGTTTCTGTTAATGATTTTCGCCCCATCAGTCTTTGCAATGTGTTGTATAAAATTATTGCTCGAGTCTTGGTTAATCGTTTGCGTCCAGTCCTTAAGTCCCTCGTTTCGGTTTTCCAAAATGCGTTTGTCCCGGATCGTCTTATCTCTGACAATGTGTTTCTGGCCCATGAAATCTTAGAGTTCATTCGGCACTGTAAGAGAGGAATAAAGACTTTTTTTGCCTTAAAACTTGATATGAGTAAAGCCTATGATTGTGTCAAATGGTCGGCGGTCACGTCGGTTCTGAGTCATTTGGGTTTTAGTCCTCGTTGGGTTAATCTTGTCTTTCAGTGTATTTCCTCGGTGTCTTTCTCTGTCCTCGTCAATGGGTGTCCGTCAAAAGTGTTTTTTCCTAAGTGTGGGTTGAGACAGGGCGATCCTCTTTCTCCTTATTTGTTTATTTTGGTCAGTCAGGTCATTTCAGCCAATTTATCTCGCTTTGGGAGTTCTAATGTTTGCAAGGGGGTGGCTGTTAGTTGTCATTCTCCCCCGATATCTCACCTTTTGTTTGCGGATGATAGCTTCTTCTTCTTAAAGTTTGATTTAGAGGAGATAAGGAGTTTAAAGGGGCTCATTGATGATTATTGTAATTTTGCTGGGCAGAAGATTAATACTAATAAGTCTGAAATTTTTGTTAGTCCTAATATGGGGATGGAGGATAGGGGTGTGTTACAGGAGTCTTTTGGGATGCAATTGGTTGATAAACCTGGTATTTATTTGGGTTCCAATCTTGATTTCACCTGTCGTAAAGGGGAGTTGTTCAGACGTATTTTGGAAATGTTTAGGAGCAGGCTTGCTAATTGGCGTGCTCCGTGTTTATCCTTTCCTAGTCGTTTGGTTCTTGTCAAGCACACTCTATCGTCTATTCCTATTTACTTGTTTTCAGTGTTTAGAGCACCTGGGTATTTTGTGAAGGAGGCTTTGGCAGTGCTTCATGCTTTGGAAGGAGCTAGGAGTAGAGGATGGCGCAATGTTGAAATCCTCACAGATTGTTTGCTTGTTATCAAGGGTCTAACTTGTGTGAATGTCGCTGATATTTTTGTCAAGCCTGTTTTGTTGGATATTTGGTATGTTTCTAAGTTCTTTTCCTTTGTTTCTGTATCTAAGGTTGCTAGGCAATCGGTTGGAGCTGCTCATGCTCTAGCCAAACGATGTATTGGGTAATTTAGTGGAATGAATATCTATGTTTATGTTTGATCAAAAAAAATTAAATAAATAAAGTTTAATGTACGGGCATAGGTAGTACATTTGCGGCTAAAATAATAATAATAATAAAAACAATGATGTATTTAAAATTTGTAATGTTCGTTTTAATTTTGGATTAGTGATATTATGTGCCCGTTTTGAAATCTAGTGCCGAACAGCTATTGTTTAAGATATTTTTTTGTTGATAAATACTCTTACTAAATTTTGGAAAAAGTATTTTATCTACTTATTTTGTTCGTAAATTGAAGGCCTCGTAATTAATTTTTCTTTTCGGCTCCCAAAAAGTCAAGGCTACTTGTGTATATATAATATGTGTGCCTACATTTGAATAGTGTCATATTAAAGTCTCTCGTTGTCACAATACTAGTAATTTTAAATGCCGAATTAATAACTTTTATTTTGATATTTGATAGGTGCAAATCATCTTACGGAATTTGAAATGAAGAAATATATATATATATTGATATTGGAAAGATGATTTCAAACTATTTCGTTATTCCTCAAATTTTTGTATGCATTGTTTAGTCTTGGGTCTCTTGACTTTGCTTAACTTTCCTCCTAGGCGACTTGTCCCCACATTAATTACATGCTCTACGTGGTTTAACCGTCGAAGAAAAAATAAATACAAACATGGTGAGTTGTCAACTTATGTGGAGCTGTGGAGGTGACAAGAATAGATTTCCATGTCCCGATAGAGTGGCGTCATATAAATAGACTGAGGACACGTAGGACATTTACTTATTGACATAAAGGGACGGAATCAAGATTTTGGTTAATGACTGTAATATTCATAGGCAAAATATTTTTCTATTTAGCAATTCAAAAAATAACTAATTAAGAACATCCACATGACACTCTATTCTTCCCTCTGATGTTGTAATAACGAGTAAAACGGCAAAGAGGGTAGTTTATCAGCCTCGCTTGTTGCTAGGTGAAATAGATATGTGCTACAGTTCCTCGACTCTTGTAGAGAGCCACTGTTCATAAGTTCACTCCAATTTGGACAAGCTAAACCTTGCATTTTCCAATTAATTTTAATATCAACCCTTGTTTGACTCCCCCTTTTTTTTTGGACAAAAAGAGTGCTTATGATAGCCCCTCATAAGCTCTTGAGTAAGGAATATATTGTTCACAATTCTCCTTCCTTTAACAAAACTAGACTGGACTGGATCTATAAGATGAGGTAGTGTTATTTGGAGGCGATTTGCCAATATTTTTGTAATGCACTTGTATATGGTGTTGCAGCAAGAAATGAGCCTTAGGCTTAGTTTTCCGTTTGATTTTAGCAACTCAGTTGCTAAAATCAACCATGATTTTAACAAACGAGTTTAACAGATGCTAAAATCATGATTTTGAAATCAAAAAATAAAGTGGTTCCGTGTATCATTTTTCGATTTTTTTTGCACCAAATTAAAGTACTCGTGTACTTTAATTTGTGTGAAAAAAATCGAAAAACAATAAACGGAACCACTTAATTTTGTGATTTGAAATGGCTATGATTTTAGCACCTGAACTCATTTGCTAAAATCATGATTGATTTTAGCAATTGAGTTGCTAAAATCAAACGGAAAACTAAGCCTAACCTTGGTGGGATTAGAGAGTTAAGGAAAAAGAGCTGCCATAGCGGAGTTAGCTCTCTTCAAAAGTTGACCTAACATAAAAAAACACTTTGATAGCAGGAGTGACCTCATAACGTATCACAGTCCAAGCTTTGTGAAGAAGCTTGCATTATACTCATCTGGGCCAGGTGCCTTTTGAGGGTTAACAGACATATAATTTCAATGTCTGACACAGCTGCTATCATTTCAAAGCTCTGTTCATGAGTTAATTTCCTTTGTACAAGTTGTTTGATTCTTGCTGAGCTAGAATAGGAAGTATTGTGTGGAGAACCAAATAGGCTGGAGTAGAAGTTGACGAAAGAATCCCTGATGATGGTCATATCATGGGTAATAGAACCATCAGCAAGGACAAGACTGGTAATGGTGAATTGTGAAAAGCCCAATGAACTTTGTGGAACTCTTAGGGGATGAAGGAACACCTTAGAACTAGGTATGAGAGTGCTGAGCAAAACTTAGAGTGAGTGGACATGTGTTTTGGCCATAGTGGCACCGACATTTTTCAATTCAGTCTGCTTTCGATCCACTTTTCATAAACTAAACTATCTTATATTTATGTTTGGATTCCATTATCTTTTAGTACTTTTAAAACCCTCTTTGTTGATATATAATATGTCTCAATCCGTTTTAAAATGAGGGAGATACAAGTGTTTTACAAAAATGACTTCTTTCCCAACCACCTGAGGGTAAAATAGTCATATCATTTGATGTATAAATTATTTTGGGTCCAAACCACTTGGGTTAGAAAGTATACTTAACAAGCTTTCCAACGCTTGAAACCACGCACGAAATAGAGTTCTGTAGCAATTGGGGTGCCCCGCAAAGTTTGACCTGTTGAACAGTCCGTCCATGGCCGTACGGCAATGGCCATTGCCATACGGCATTCAATGTTTTCCACTGCCATTTTGACTAGTTAAACCGCCATACGGTGGTGCCCTATTCCCGTATGGTGGTGCCCTAATGCCGTACGGTGGTGCTTTAATGTCGTACGGTGGTCAATATTTTGGTAAAAAAATGTTAGGCACAAGCGGCAATCAATTGAAGGCCGACTTCCCTTACTTTCTGACCATGTTTGCTTGTTCCCTAAGGCATTTTTTGCCTTATATAAACCACTCTCCACTTCCATTTCAAAGGAGAAGTTCTCTCCCTCCATTTCAACCACTTGAAGCTCAATTATTCAATCGCACAACCATGAAATGCTATCCAAAAGCCCCTTCTCCATGCTCCAAAAATTAGTTTTACACCACACCGCGACTTGCGATTCCAAAAACCTCAAAACCATGCCAAAACTCCACCAAAAAACCCCCCAAAACAAGTCCAACTCAAGCAAAGCACTAAGTCTCCCACATCCCTACCAAAGTTTGAGTCACACACCCATTTGCAACCACATCCAAAGGTTCAAGAAAAAGCTGTGTTCAGAAGCTTTATAAAGGATTTTTCTAAGGTAAAACTTTTCTTAAAAAGCTATTGTTTTACCAATTTGAGGGAAGGCCTTGAATCCAAACCAGTCCCTTATACTGGCTTTGGATTCAATTGGCTTGCATTTTTCAGCTAAAATAAAGATGACTTCTCGGTGAACATTTCAATTCCAACCTTCTGAACTTTTTGGTTTATTGGTAACTTAGAGGTGCGAAGTATACTGGGTACATGTTACTTGTTTTTCTTTAACTAGCATTCTAAATATTTTATGGTCCATGTTTTGTATATGATCAATGTTTGTATACTATGTTAGCATAAATCCTCTCATTTATTGCTATCCCGTTCTTTTATGTGAACAAAATTAAGCAATAAAGTGTCTTTCTAAATTCCAATCATTGAGTAGAGACCGATTCTATTTCGAGGCGATTGGGGTATCTTAAAACCTTCCCCTCGTAACCTGTCTCCCGAACCAAAATGCTCTATTTGCTACAAATGAACCTCAGCTCGGTTCAACTCGTTTAGTAATCGAGTCAAGTTCAACATCGAGTTTTATCATTTATTCGCGAGTTCAACTCTCTAAAGTTTAATTCGTTTATAGATGCTCGTTAACTAAATCAATCGGGTTGAGTACATTTTACAAAAGAGCTGAGCTCCTATTACACTACATAGCTCAATTCGGCTTAGCTCATTTGCACTCGTAACTACACTTAGAACAATTGAGGGAAAAGGAAATACAAAATTAATTACTCATTTTTAAACCTAAATCATTTACTCTGAGAGAAACATCTGAAGAAAGAATTATTTTCAATGTTCAATCTAGTAACAAAACATATCATCGTATCCACAATAAAGGGTCAAACCAAACAAGTCTTTCCCCTGTATAACACCAAAAAAAAAAAAATTGAATATGTAACGCATTCTTACATGAAGTGAATTTCGTGTATATGCGTAAATTCCACCTCAAATAAGTAGAACATTACAAATAACCGTGGTATTAAAAAATTGGAGGATGTTTCGGGTACATAGAGGAGTGCACAGAAAAGGCACAGAGCGTTTTCGGGGACCCACAATTGGGTCCCACACAAGTAATTCGAACCGTTATTTTGATTGAAACGGTGGGACTTTGGTTCAAGCACTTCTAACCGTCCGACTGAGCTAAAATTTTGTGGGGTCCCTCGGAAAAAATGTTCTAAGAATAATGAACGGTTTGGCCACTCGTGTGGGACCCAAAAGTAGGTATCCGAGCGCGTTCTATGCATTTTCTATGCACTCCTCTTTGTACCCGTAGATTTATCGTAAAAAATTTCACACGCTAAAAAAAAAAAAACCCAATTTACCATCACAATTCGCAGATCACAGAAGAATAAAACCACCGCCCAACAACACAACACCAACCACCCAGCTTAACTTACCGCAAGCCCTAAACCCTCCACCGGTCGGCTGCAATGTGGAAGGCGGCAACACAACACTTGGTGAGGGAGGCGCCGTGTAAGGCGGCGGCGGCGGCTGGTTGAGGCTGGGCGGAAGACCGAGGCCGTAATGAACGACGATCCCGAACGCCAACCCTTGTTCGCACTGGATGCCGCCGAAGGCGTCGGAGAAGAAGTAGTTCGGCCCTACCTGGGTCAGAGGGACGGATATAACCTCCGGCAGGTTGAAGTCATCGTCGCCGCCGCCGTACTGGAAGGTGTCGGTGTCAACTGCGTCGTCGGTGCTGCAGCTTTGGTACGTTGTTAGGTTGTAGGTTTGGATCACCGTTTCGTTGGTCGTCGTGTTGAATACTGCACATCAGAGGAAGAGAAAAAATGCGTTTCAGGGATGTTTGGGAGGTAAGGCTCTGTTTGGAACTTGTGGAAAAAATGTAGAAAAGAGAATTTTTTTTTTTTTTAAATTTCCCCTCCCCTTATTTGGTTCTTAAAAAATAAAGAAGAAAATCTCAAATTCCAATACAAATTTCCCCTAAATTTCAGCTCAACTCTATTTTCAATTTCCTCCTTCTTCCTTTCCTTCCATAATTTCCAAACAGAGCCTAAATCCAGAACCATGAACATGGAATCCTGCTGTTTGGAGGGTATGAAAAATAGAGAAAATAAGGAAAATTTATAAATGGGTTAAATTATCTTAGTTGCCTCAATTATATCTGCAATCAATCAAGACTATCTGTTTTGTTTTCATAATTAAGGTATTTCAAGTGAATTTGCACGGACCTCAGACTTAATTCTATAACTCTTCCTCAGCTATTTTAAGTGCGTACTTGTGGCGTGAGGTGATCCGTAAATTACCAATAAGGGGGATAGACTAAAAATGAAGCAAACTCGTAAGCGCCAAGATCGTGGGCCAACCCTTGGGTTAGTAAAACCGAATTTCTTTTGCCTCACAATCATTTTCCCGGAAATCGAAACAAGAACCAAACATAATCCCAAACCCAACACCCTTAGCAGATCGGGTAAAGAAATAAACAATTGAGAGTAATCCAAGTATTTGGGGATAATAGCGTAGCACTTACTCAAGTAGTCTCCGAGATTGAAGGTTATATTGGCGGCCCAAGACGGGTAATTAGCCGCGGAGGCGTTGGTGGCGGTACTGAACATCCACCCGGCGGCGCCACCGACGGTGTAATTGTTGTATTGCGTGGCGGCAGGGGCGGCGGATTGGGCGGCGGCGGCGACGATCGAAAGAGCAATGACCGTCGTTAGAAATGCCACGGTCGCCGCCATTGCCATGGCTTCTGGGCAGTGAAAAGATGTGATGGAACTTTTCTGATCTGGAATCTGAAGGTGGGATTGGCTGGTTTGTGTTTGACTTGCGGTGCGATTATTAATGCTGCATTTTCTTTCCCGTTGGAAGTCACAAACTCACATGATGAGCTGGGATTCTCTCGCCAGTTATTCTCCACTCCTCACTATTTTATACAGATCTCTTCTCTCTCATTTTCCCCCTGCTTTTCTCTGTTGAATTTTGCGAGGGTTCTTCTTGACAGACTATTGGACTGACAATAAAATAAAAAAAATTATACACTTTTACACGTTGTTATACATTTTTCAAACCTTAACACAGTCTAATAGACTGGTTTTAGGATTTTGAGTTTTGTAAAACAGCCTTTTCTATTGTCCGTCTATTGGACAGACGATAAAAGTATTCTTTCACTGGTCAAAGAGCATATATTCTTACTGGTCAAAGAGCACTTTTATCATTCGCGTATTGGGCGAACAGTTGAATTTTCCTTCGTAAAATGTCTTCACCTACTACATTTATTTGACAAATAGTATTAGGAGTCATCTAAAGTCTCGTCGGTGCAATTGTTTTTGATCCGGACTCCTTGTGAGTGGGGCAGACATTACCTATCGATAAAGACTCCTTGTTTTTGATCCGGACTCCTTGGGGTTAGTTTATGCGTGTTTTAACTAATTTTGGGGTCCAATTTCATCATTCTCTTGTGGGTAGCCCAATTCAATAATCACTACAATTCAATTTCAAAAAAGAAAAAATCACAACCATTCATTCTAGCTGTACATAGAGGCTGTTTGGATCCCTCATTTTCCACTATCGATTTTTTCCATTGTCGGGTTTTGGTTGTTCGGCTGAAAAATGGAAAAGTGATTGTGGCAAAATGTGTTCTCATTTCTTGCATTTTGAGAGAAAAAAGTGAAAAGGAGGGTGAGAGGAGTTTTTTGACTTCTCATTTTCTACTTTTCTCATTGTGGTTAACAAAAAGACCTACAAAATGTCTTCTGTTCATATCTCACAAACACTACTCTTGTTGCAAAATACATCATGCAAATTTCTTCCAAATACTTTACTATATTCAAAATACATTCCAATAACCCAAAAGACCAAAAAATAAAAAAAATTGAAACTGAAAATACTGAAAATAAGCCTTCCAAACACTCCGCAGTGATTTTCTAGGCAATCCTTTGAAAACTCAACTTCATCCCATATTGGAAAGTATATAATCGAACAACGCTTTTTTGGTTAAGAAATTTAGTCCAAGTTTTTTTTTTTTTTTACCAAGAAATGAATCCTTAAGTACTTACAAATATCCAAGTGAGTTGATACTTTGAAAGTTTGCGTAAGAAATAAAAAAATTTACAAAATGAACAATTATGATCTGTAAAAGGAGACTTAGTGCAGGCTTCACTTGCAGTGAAATACCTAGTTTTTTTGTGAAGGAACAAAATCTCACTTCAATTTTTGTTGCCTTATCGAAATTTTTTTGAGTATCAATTGGGTATCACGTGACCGAACCTACGTGATACCCGAATGTTGCTACGCCCTATCAGTCTACTGTATCACCTCTTAGTTAAAGTGTTTGTTTTCTTTATCTTGTAAGAACATAATTTAGTGGAGTATATTGGGAGATGGCATGGATCGCGAGGTCATCAGTGACAGTGAACGTGACCTCAAATAAATAGGGACTTCTATTCACGGCTTCCATTTGTGATTGAAACGTTTGAAACAAATTACTAGTAATTATAAAAATTATAGACAATTCTCTGATATGTCCAAAAAAGGAAAGAAAATAACAATTTGGGATGGAGGGAGTAAAAATTTATTGAACTGATCAAGAAAAAAAAAACTAATTATTGATGACAATTTTAGTTACCCGTATGTGTGCGCAAACCTGAATTCCGCACACATGACGTGGTTTGTTAATTTATTCGCTAGTGCTCGTTGAGAATTGCAATGCTGATGCACGGGAAATTTTTTGGGGTACCTACCGGGTACCATGTAGCCGAGCCTACATAGTACCCCAACATTGCATCTGGGCCGTCCAAAAGTATATTGGACGGCTGAAATTAAAACACCCTCTCTCCTCACTCTCTCTCTCCTCTTTCTCTCTCTAAATCCGGACCGCCCAAAGCCAAATTGCTCGATGCACGGACTTCTTTTTCACCAATCATGCGATTGTAAGCTGGAGCTTTAATTTGTTTAGTGCTTTTTTTCAGCGACTTTTGTTAGCCCTTCTTTTTCAGCAACCATATACTTGAACTGCATGCGGGGGAGCTTTACTAGTACATCACATTTCCATATACTCCAGTTTACAACTGTATTAGATAATGATCCCTCCTGTATGACAGTAACAGGTCCCATTCAATTGTTTGAATAATTTTGACAGTATATGATCTATTAATTAATTATTGGACAGTATTGTCGCGAGAGTTAGTAAGAAATTTGGAGCAAAAGAGAGTTTGGGAAAACGGGTTCGCTTGGTGGGGTTTTATGTTCAAAATCTTCTAGTAATAGGTGCTAGTATCAATGTTTATAGGGTCCCGGTTCATACAAAACAAACTTTCTTTGGGATTCGAAACTACTCTCAACGAGTAGATGGTGCGGTTGATTTCTGAGAGAGACTTTAAATGGCCCCGCTAGTGGACAGATTGATTAATCTCCCAAAATTTAGTGGTTTTTCTTTTCCCTTCATTTGTCATTCTTTTAATCTATTACATGGGGGAATAAGACTCGATCCCAGAGTGCAATGTGGGACATCAAAGAACTCTATTGCATGAGCTAACCACCACTTGCCCAAAATTTAGTTGAGGTATGTGTAAATTAATTCAGATGCTCTGATGCACTTAAAAAGGAAAAGCATTTGGAAAGTCTCTTTGGGGTGAGAAAAAAATAAGGGAAATGATTTTGACACTCTCTTTTCATCTTTTTGCATTCTTTTTCTTGTTCTTATTTACATAAAATTATTAAACTATCCTTTTTTCTTACTTCACTTCTCACAAATGAAAGGCAATTTCATAATTGTTTGCGAATGAATATAAGCAAGAAAAGAAGCGTGCAGAAGATTAAAATGAGAGTAAAAAAATCGAATTGGGGGAGGGTATTGGGTCGATCACGGTTGTCTGTGATTGGACATGAACGGCTCAGATCTGTTTGACAGTGGACGGTTCAGATTTGTTTAAACAAGATGTGATCTGAGTCGTCTATGACTGATTACGGACCGCCGTGATCGGCCCAACACCTATGATGTCCCCAAAGGCACAACACCCACCCCGGGTGGAAGAAAATCACGGATCCGGGGGGCTTGTAGTGAGTTAGCTTACTACATGCACGTAGTGAGCTCTCTCGGCTGTCCGATCCGAGATCAACGGTCTAGATAAATTGGAGTTAAAGTAAATGTAAAAGTGCTTTAAAGTGTAAGACGATCCGGACCATTGATCTCGGATCGGACGGCTAAGAGAGCTCACTACTGGGGCCCCGTTTTCGGAAATCGCGTGCCATACCCCTATAATTTTACTGGCCTACCCCTTTCTTTAGCGTCACCAAGTCAACACAAACAAATTACGCGCTTTCTTTCTATTGACTTTGGACTTGAATTGTTGATCATACCGCCCATGTGCAAGCTGATTTGTTGAACATGGCTTCTGCAGTCAATCTTTGTAGGAGTAAATTTGTTACCTAGTTAAGCAGTCAAATCTTAACGACTCAAGGCAGGCATCCTCCAAGCAAAAGACATACCATCGACTTGTGAAGGCATATCTGCCCCAACTAAGACTGAGGCATATTGCTCAAATATTTATATTGCCAGTGAGATGTGAGAATAGTATGATTTGAGAAAACATGGTGTACTTTACAAACTATTTTTGAAGCCTTTTAAGTTTTTAAACCAAGCTTTATTGGGTTACTGTTCAGCTCCTTCATCGTATCATGCTAAAAAAATTCAAGATACTTGAAATCTGTTCCTAGTCGACATGATTATATTAAATTTCAAGCTCATTCATCTTGTTGCCGTAATAACTTTTTCCCTATAATTCTTTCGAACTCATGCTTCCATACGTAGTCCCATTTTGGAATTGTAACGTGGAGTTTACCCATTACGGGCTCACTCAGATTCCTCCTTAATAATTGAAGTCTGTAATGCATTTTGGTAATGATTCAACTTGAACTAAATTTGTACATGAAAAATAAAATTAACAGAAAAAATTTATCGAGTTTCGGTAAACAATGGAAACCCATTGCTTCAAATAAAATTAACAGACGAAATTTATTTAAATTTATTTTATGATTCGAGTGACAAAATTTATTTTATGATTCGAGTGACAAAATCATGAAAAATAAAATTAACAGACAAAATTTTGGTAATGATTCAACTTGCCCCAAGAGTTTTTTGGCAAGGGACCTGAGTTTTGTTACACAGAATACACAAGGGATAGTCATTGGGGGCTGCTATATATGGAATCTTTGTAAGGGGTCTTTTTTTCCCTTTGGTAATTGAAGCTATGGGTTTCCATCTTGCATTGGCCACAACTTTGGAATGGAATCTCACTCGAATCATAGTGGAAGGAGGTGTAAAACAAGTTTTCCACCCATGGCTATTTGCCCTAGCTCTAGAGGATTCTCGGGGCATCGTCTTTTCAACGATTCATTACTAAAAATTTGTGGAAATTTTGTATTCAATTGGTTTTGAGATGGATGTAAAGTTTCTTTATGCTATCAAAACGGAGCTCATTTCACCCCACATTTTAAATTCACAATTCACTCCCCAGGATGACAGGCCAACAAAAAGACTGATAGATCCAAAAAGACTCTACATGTGACAGACCACAAATGCGGCTACACGTGAGGGGATGTTAAGGTAAATACATGCAATCTCACATTGCTTGAGAATGGAATTAGTGATATCATTTAATAACTTGAGGGAACTCTTCACTATTGCCAATTAACTTTGAGATGGATATAAAGTTTCGGCAAAACTTCTCTTACTTCGGAGAAAAAAGTCTCAAGAATAAAACCACCGGCCAAAAACACAACACTAACAACCCATCACAAGCTCTAAACCCTTCACTGGTCGGTTGCAGTACCGTGATCAGCGGCAACTGAGCATCCGGCGGCGACACCGGCGAGAGAGGCGCAACATAAGGCTGCGGCGGTGGCTGGTTGAGGCTCGCGGGAAGGCCAAGGCCGTGGTCAACGATGATCTCGAACGCCATCCCATGCTCGCACTGGACGCCGTCATCCGCGTCGGAGAAGAAATAGTTGGGCCCTTGTATGGTCAGTGGCCCGACTATCGTCTCCAGCGAGCCGAACAGGTCACCGCCGGCGTGGTATTGGAATGTGTCGCTGTTGATTAGCGCGTCGACGGTGCTGCAGCTTTGGTAGGTCGTCTTGTTGTAGGTTTGGATCACCGTCTCGTTCGCACTCGTGTAGAATACTGCATGTCAGAGTCAGAGACAGAGAAAGGCTCTGTTATATTTGGAAGCTGTGTTTAGCTGCTTTTGTCTCTCTTGCTTGGAGGGAGAAAAAATAGTAGAATTTTCCTATGAAAGGCTCTGGCCATGGGAACCTTTTTTTTTTATTGATAACCAAATTTGTGGGCCAGCTTGCATGCACCGACTAATTCCAATGCCCTGGAAATAACGACCGGGCGTAACCCCGGTAGCCCCAAGAGTTTTCTGGCAAGGGCCATGGAAAATGTTGCAAGGGATATTAGAGCTTGTCTCTAATGCCTTGGAAAAAGCTCCATCAAACGGCTGAGCTTAAATCTGTCCTTTGAGGATTGGTACATTTAGTGCGGTAAGATTGTCAGGATTAGTCGATGTGTGCGTAAGCTGGCTCGGACACCTGGTTATAAAAAAGAATTGGGAGAATTGTGTAGCACTTACTTAAGTAGTCACCACGATTGAAGGTTTGATTGGCGGCCCAAGAAGAGTAATTAGCGTAGGAGGTGCTGGCGGTGTCGTTGAACAACCAGCCGGCGACGCCACCGACGGTGTGGTTGGCGTATTCAGTGGCGGCGGGGGTGGCAGATTTAACAGTAGCGATGGAAAGAGTTGTGATCACCACCATGGTCGCCGCCATTGCCATGGCTTGGGTGGTAAAGCGTTGAACTTCTGATCTATAAAATACTGCATTAATCTTTCTGTCCGTTAGGAAGTCACAACTCACATAGTGAGCTGGGATTCTCATAAATTCTACACCCTCACTATTTTTTTTGCCAACCCGGTCATGCACCGTCCATTTTAGAAATCGACGGTCCGGAGATTAACACGCACGAACGGTCAAGATGCACCGTCTTGTGTACGCCTGACATGCATACACATCGAATTTTTGTTTTTTTGCAGGGTGTCCCGGGCCAGCTTGTGCACACCCCGAACTAATCCCTCACTATTTTATTAGATCTCTTCTCTCTCTCTCCCTCTCTTTTTTCTCTTGATTTTTCTGTTAAATTTTATAGGTCTCTTCACCTACCGCATCTATTCCAGAAATAAAGGAGTCATCTGACTTTTGGGAATGAAATTTGATTCACATCCATAGGCTCCATTCACTTATGAAGAAATTGGTGCGAAATTTTTTTATCGAGAATATTTTAGTTAATTGAAGTAAAAGAAGGGAAAAAAAATAGTACTATTTTTCTACCTGTATTCATTTGATAAAGGAAATTTGTACAAAAAGTTAAAAAGCGATAGTTCAATTGTATATAAAACTAATACAAAAACAATAACAATGCAAAATTTTGTGTTTTTGCAGAATGAGTTTTGAAGGAAAACTGATCATAGTGAGGAAGTAATTAGAGATTTAAATAAGCCCCACACTTTTCTTTGCTAACTAATTAAACACCCAAAAACTAGAGGAAGATATTCCTGTACTTTTCTTTTCTTTCCTTGCAAATGAACGGGGCCACAAAGTGAGTAAACATTGTCTATCTTGCATGTACCAATTGAGATATGGGATGCATGTTAATCATGTGATTCGCGAGGTCATCAGAATTTAAACAACTAGGACATACTGGCCTTGTTCGTTTCATAGTTTTAGTTTTGTTTTGCAATCATTACACTTATCTCTCTCTCTCTCTCTCTCTCCGCATTACACCTTTTTCCAAAACTGAACTTAACTTAAATTACTAAACGAACAAGGCCACTATATTCCACAATCGTCTTTGCCCAAAAAAAAAAAAAAAAAAAAACTATATTCCACAATCACAGTGCAATTTGTTCACTCAATGATTACAATGTCCAACATTTTACCAAATTAATGATTAAGATTTCAATAAAAAAATAAATTATTGATGACAATTCTAGTTAACCGTAGTAGCTAGGTGTGCACAAAAGTTGTATTTAACAAATGTTTTTGCTCGCATTTCGGAATCCCCTACTCTTTTTTTCATGATCTACATAACTTGCATTTTTTTTTTGGGGTACTTACCATAATTTGCATTTTGTGGGGTGGCTATAAAGACAAATCGCTGCTGAGGAAATCAATCCTAGATCTTGGAGTAGTAAGCCTCCACCAAGACAAATCAATTGACCACTGGGATAAGCTTGTTGGGTTTGTATGATGTGTTGTTGAGATATACGATGCCATGAAAAACAACATCCATTGCGAGTTTACTCGACTTCAATTTTGTTTACCTAACTGAATGAAGTGTGAAAAAACAATGAGGTGTGCTGATAAATGGTTTTAATTTCCTTAATTTGAATAGAAAAGATAAAATACAGATTTTTTTTTTTATTTTAATTCCAACAGCAACAGGCAAAGCAAGACTAAACAAGATATTAGCTCTATTGCAGAGGATCCTCTTGGAGCAAGCTAGCTCGTTTTTATTGGCTCTTTTCGTTGAGGTTTTAATTTATTTGTTAGAGCTCGTTAAAAATATTAATCAAGGTGTTTTATTTTTTACGGGATAAGTTCATATGGGACTTTGTCTCGGTTTTGAATAAGCCCTTTCACTGTTGTTAATTAAAGGGTTTTATAAAAATACGGAATAAATTAAAACTTTTGAATTAGAAATTATTGTTTAGTTCATAAATCTAACTATTACAACCCGAATTGAATCGATAAGGTTTTCTTGGTACCTGTTAAAATCGATAAGGTTTTGAATTGAACATAAGTGTGCAAGTTACAAAAGCGTTTAC
Source organism: Vaccinium darrowii (assembly GCA_020921065.1). NCBI lineage: Eukaryota > Viridiplantae > Streptophyta > Magnoliopsida > Ericales > Ericaceae > Vaccinium > Vaccinium darrowii. The sequence goes on along the minus strand of CM037157.1, from coordinate 26,598,942 downwards.
AAAACCAAGCCATCTAAAAAGGGCCATTTACCGGCCGGTCAAGCTTTTGTTGGCAAATTACCGCCAACTCCAGCCCCGACTTTGAAATGCATGGGTAACTCCACTACGGGCTACAGCCCACCAGCTTTCCAAAAAAATTCGCATGCCCATGATGCAACCTTGCGAACCAGCATTGTACTTGGCCCAACTATTTAGGGTGCCTAAACCACTAAACCTAAACTCTAGGGTACCCTATGAAAGTGCCTAAAATCCTAGGGTACCCTATGAAAATGTCTAAACCACTAAAACCCTAAAATAGGAAAATGCACCCTAAACCTAAACTCTAGGGTACCCTACGACTAGGACACCCTATGAAAGTGCCTAAAATTCTAAAGTACTCTAAGAAAGTGCCTAAACCACTAAAACCCTATAATAGGAAAGTGCACCCTAAACCTAAACTCTAGGGTACCCCTATGACTAGGGTACCCTACGACTAGGGTACCCTATGAAAGTGCCTAAAATCCTAGGGCATCATATGAAAGTGCCTAAACCACTAAAACTCTATAATAGGAAAGTGCACTCTAAACCTAAACTCCAAAAAAGAGTGACTCACCTTATTAGTAATTAAAAAAAATGACTTACCTTAGTGGTAATTAGACATATTTTTTCTAGACCTAGATGTAATAATCCCATCTAAAAACCAAACACATACATAGCTGATAGCTCCACCATCTCCTCGATCTCTGGATTCTACAATCTCCCTACATCTACATTTGGCGTGGAATAACAGGGCAACATGGTTCATGAGTGTGACAGACACTTTAAAAAAAAAAAAACGAGCCTAGATCCTCTGTGGCAAAAAACTTCTTTGTTTCTATGTTGAGAGGTTTTTCAGCCGTTAGATCACTTAGAAAATATTAAAACATAAAAAAAAAATTCACAATTCAATAGTCCAAAACTCCTCGACACAAGGTTTTGGGGATACAGGATTTGGGACGCAATAAAAGAAAGAAAACTACCGGATGCCCAATGGATGACATGGCATAATGGCAATTACGTAACAAGCAATAAACAAGAGAAGAAATAACACATAGGAGCTTAGCCAATATCATACATTGGTACAATATAATTAATCGGCAACACTATGCAAACTTAAAGTATAGGATGTGGAACATCCTGTTTTGCGGAATTTATTATATAAACGTAATGTACATGCCGAAATCCATTGTGAGTATTGCGTAGAATCAAACACTCCCAGAAGATTGCTTCTAATTTTCTTTAGAGGGTGGTAGCGTGGAAGGAAGTGATTTTCTCTCTCCTGACTCATATACAATCATATCTCACCCATCCATCATGGTGAGACTAAATGAGGTAACATGGCCCATGCCATGCATTCACCTCTCTGACCAAATCTAAATCAATTTACATCTTCATATCATGTGGGCCCAACATTTATAAGGTAGGTTCTTGCACACCGGTTTCATCTCCAATCTTTACTCAATTTTTTACTCAAATTTTAGTAAAAATTCTAGCACAAGTTTGTTTTGTTAAAGAATACTCCAAAGGACAAATCGAAGGTAAAGAGTTGCAAAGATATAATTGTGAAGAGCAAAACAAGCCATAAAAAAACCTGAGCCTCCATTGATTTGGTGAAAATTTTGTGTAAAACTTAATTTGGTATTTGAGTCAATGACTAGAGTAAGTTTAGAGGGGTTTTACTTAAAAATTTGGTTTTGAGTTAACTAAAACAATAAAGGGCTGAAGATGTTCTAAGAGCATCTCCAATCCTTACTCAAATTTGAGTAAAGCTTCATTTGGTATGAAGAGTTGTTATTGGTAAACCCAAATTTATGCACAAATTTGAGTAAAAGCTTTATTAATTGCATGATGGTAAATTTGAAAGGGAGAAAAAAGCCTTGCAAAATTTGAGGAAAAGTCTGAGTTTCCAATGATTAGAGTAATACCCCATTTGATATATGTCTGGTAGTTTGAGTCAAGAAGTGGAGCTAGATTCGGGGTTTTTTCACTCAAAGTTATAGTTTGAGTACAAAAACGAGGCCGAAAATGGTGTAAGAGCATCTCTAGTCTAACACATTATGTTAAATGTGTTAGCCTTATATGAGTGAAAATTTGGCTTAAAATCTTCATTTGAGTATCTTTTCTCCAATGCTATACATTTTTCTACCCAAATTTAGTGTTTTTTTAAATATGTTTTCCCCGCAAAATATGGGCTAAAATGACATATTTGTAAACAATAATAAGAAAATAAAAAAAGGTGCGTAGAAAAGACGGTATGGATTTGAGTCCCTCAAATTTGGATCAGGAAAATAGTAAAACTCAAAATGGATAAGGGTATGACATTCAAGATGAATTTTAAGTACTACTCCTGCTTTGTACTCAAATTTTGGATATGATTTGAAAAATGGTAGTGTTAATGCCAAAATAGTTTTTTATTATGCCAAAAATCAAGTGGATGAAATGTTTGTACTCATGTGTAAAGTACAAGTTTTTTATGCATTGAAATTTTGGCTTAATTAAAAACAGTTTTAGTATTACCACTATCCAAAAAGAGTAAGGATCGGAGATGCTTTAAAATTTTAGGGTTACACTTTCGGAAATGCCTTAAAATTGTAGGGTTGCAAAGTGTAATTTACCCTCCTGTGAAACCGATCAAATGCGAGAATAGGGCTGGCCAAACTGTGCCTCATTTGCACATATGAATGTCAATATCGACCGAACCGACGGGTAACCGAACCAAAATCGCTTTTTTTTCCCGAACCGTAACCGATTTTTTCCCTGTGGGTGCGGGTGTGGGTTTGATGGATGGGAAACCGAACGGGTTCGGTTCAGTTTTGGGTTTACCTGGAACCCGAACCGATAACCGAACCGAACCGAACTCCTATTAATTACATAGGACCCCCCTATATTATATATAAATATTACATAAACCCTATATGAAATTACAGTTTTTCCCTTTATATATATACATAACATTAGCAGCCTAGGTTTCAAAACCCATTTTGCTCATCTATTCAGAGAGCTCACTGCTCACGGCCGACATCCACTGAGAGCCCGAGTCGCCGAGATCGTGTCTGGTCCGACCAGGCGACTACCGATCGCCGGTTATTGACACCACCATAACCAGCAATTTCCAGATCTGAGAAGATGTTGAATACGTTCACCAGCAATTCCAGATCTGAGAAGATATTGTAGGTTTCAAAGGAATCAAAGCCGTGAGACTGTGAGAGGCCGAGAGATCATCTGTTGTTTCACTCGTTTCTCTTCATCTGCTGCTACAGCTGACCGTTGGAGTTGCAGTCGTACCACCAGTGTCGACGGTCAGTCTCTCTCTCTCTCTCTCAAATAGTAATTTTTTTATCAGCTCTCTCAAATAAATTAAAGCTCTTGATTTCTGAATAATCTGTCAGATAACTCCAGTGAATTTGGTGGGTTTTGATTCTTAAAATTAAAGCTTTTGATTTCACTGAAGACTGAAGATTGAGCAAGTTGAAAAGTAAATGTGGTGGACCTGATGAAGACAAGATGAATGGTACGGTGGATTCTTGGCGTGGATGCTTGAATTTGGATTGCAAACTTGTAGTGTAGATTTAGACTGTTTCGAACCTGAACTGCATTCTCCTGTAAACTTGTTTTTTTTTTTTTGTTTTTTTGCAGTTGTGCATTTGTACTTTGTAAAATGCTCCTAAAATTTCGTAGACATCAGAATTCAGATCGGGTACCCGTTCGGTTCGGGTTTGCCCCGAACCCCGTTCGGTTCAGTTATGGAATAGATTTTCATAACCCGTTTGGTTTTCGGTTCGGTTCGGGGCAGTGTTCTGGTGATTCGGTTCGATTCATACCCCAATCCGCCCCGTTGCCATCCCTATTTGCGCAACTACCAGGGTTTAGCAAAAGCTCACCGTTGCATCGTCTCTGTTCGGCTAGAGAGAGATGGGAGGGAAAGGTAGGAAGAGGAGAGAGAAGAACTACAGAGCAGCACATGGAGGTCACAGTCGCCTGCCACCGCCTTCTAAATCTTCCTCCGTCGACATTCTCCCCTCTAAGCTTCGCGCTATTATGGCCTTCACCCATTCTTCCCGACCAGGTTCTCTTTATACCTGTGCTAATCTGTATGTAAAAATGTGCTTCACCTACTTATTGGATTCGTAGAGCAAGTTCACCCGTTGGTGCCGAAATAGCATGGCCAAAGTCAGTTTTTTTTTTTTTTGGACTGAAAACAATAGTAACTTGTACAAATTTCGGCCCGATCTCAAATATAGGCCATTGAATTACACCCATCTCTTCTTTTACTGCAAATTTAAATGGCTTAGATGATGTGGCAAGTTTGGCAATTGCCAATTGGATGCCGAATTTGGCACCAAGAATGACAATGCCAAAATTTGTTATTGAGTTTGGCACAAGGGTGGAGAAGTAGCATAGTATATCTTCTGTCTGTTACTCTCTCTCTATGTATTGTATACATCTATTTCTATATTGAGATGCTTTATTCAGTTCGGGGTATCGGAGTTACTGTATTAATTCATTATGTGGTCATAGGATCTGCAGCATCACAGAGTAATGAAAAAGGAATGGAGGTTTAGGCAGCGGCGAGTGCGGTGAGAAGGTAACCCCGTGTCGTTATTTTGCTTGTTTGGTTATTAGTTTTGTGTTCTGGGAGCTGAATTTTTGTGATCATCCTTAGTATTGTGTATATGCTTGGAAGCTGAATATTTGTGTTCATCCTTAATATTGTATACGTGCTTTCAGACCAAAGGTTTTTTTAAGCCTCCCTTAGTTTTTTTTTTTTTTTTTTTTTGTGAAAAAACAAACCATGGGTTTGTTTGGATTTTCCTTTCTCATCGGACCTGGTGTCTGTGTGCATACTCCGTGCTTGTCAACACTTATACGACCAAGTTTTGAGTAGATTAATTGTCCGAGCACCTTATGAGTAGCCCTAGATGCATCAGATACATGTCCGGACAAGGATGTGTTCTGATTGGTTCAGTGTGTGTGAATCCCATGTGTATTGTGCAGGACCCACATGCATCGGATGACAACACCTTACATATTAATCCACATCTTCAGATCTATGTATGTAGTAGTGCTCATGACAACCTTACTCTGAGAGTGGATTTCGTGATTCTGTTAGTTGAATTTGGTGGATTCAACTGCTGTTCTTTCTTGAGGATTGCTTCAGACATTAGGGGAAATAAAACGCTTCAAATATCGAGTTAAATTCATTTCACACGAGCTATAGGTTAAATTTTGTATAAGTTCGTATCTTTTGTGGAAGACTAGGAACTATTGCTATCACCGTAGTTTATATCCTTATAGAGTGACCAGTGGCTTTGAAAGCTGTAGCTTATATCCTTATGGAGTGACTAGTAAAACAATAGCTATAGCCTATGCAGGTTGTGAATTGGAGACATGGATAATACCATATTCATTGGAAAGTTGAAAGAAGTGAGAGTTCTCTAGCCTGAATTGTACTTTTAAAGAGGAACCCCGTGACATTCCTTTGATAAAAATATAAAATATTGAAACTGATGAGACAGTTATACCTATTATTGTCTTGGATGCAAGTCACTAATTATTCCTTAATTGCCTCGTACTAATGTCCAAGAATTTGCATAACCACAATTAGAAGTGCCAACATGGAGATAATTCTTTGGTGTGTTAGCTTTTTGTTTCTATTTATCATTAAGGCTTACAGTGTTGAGGTCTAATGCCAAATATTAGCAAAGGGTGGCTCATTGAATACTAGAAAAAATTAGGAACAACCTGAGATTGTATCTTGCTAAGATCTCTCCAGACATTGATCTCAAACCTTACAAAAAATGTAATTGATTTCTGACCAATCTATGTTTACCTTCCTCCCTTAGACGGTTATTATAGTTAGTCATAGTTTTCGAGAGTTGAGTACTTGGGACCATATGGCTAAAAATGGAAGACTTGCACTCACTGCATCACTGTGGTTGCAAGTGTGCAGGTCACCATTTCTGTGTCGATTAAGCGTAAGTATCCTCTACGGAGATGCTTCATCTATTCCTGTGCCAGTACTGACCCGGATATAGATCCAAATAAGCATGGCATGCGAGAAACCATTCTCTCCCCCATTCTATCAATCCAAATGAGCTGGTGAGAGAACACAATTTCTTTTCTTTTCTCATCATTTAGAGAAACCCAAATTCAAGAAGCCCTCATCAAGAGAAACCCTCGTCTCGTCATGGCTATCCCTTGTCTCGTCATGTTTATCCCTTGGTGGCGGCACCTTTTCAGTATCTCGTGGCAGAACCGGCGTACATTCCACCTTCCCCCTGTCAGGGACGAGCGATTACTCTTCGGTGGGCTCAATTGTTGCTACCACTCAAATGAATTTTTGCTTGGTACAACATCACACGTAATCGGCGGCCCGGTCTCCTTGCGATTAAAAAGCCTCTCAACGAGGTTACAAGACTCCCTGAATTTGTTCGAGATATAGATAATTTCTATCGCTTGGGCTTACCCAGCTTCGAGGCCTGGCCAGGTGTCACCTACCGCTACATCCAGAGGTTGAATTGAAATAATCCTACTATTTCTTACTTGCATTCATAATTGCATAGTGTACATTTGGTTGGTATGAACAACATTGAAGGTAGCTTGTTGGACTTGTCTCGAACTAATTGGGTCCGCCATTCTCTCAATTGGTCCCAAGTACATAACTCTCTTAATGAGATAGGACAGACCCAATTAGTTCGAGACAAGTCCACCAAGCTACCTTCATACTAACCAAATGTACACTATGCAATTATGAATGCAAAGTAAGAAATAGTTGGATTATTCCAATTCGACCTCTGGATGTAGCGGTAGGTGACATCCGACCAGACTTTGAAGCTGGGTAAGCCCAAGCGATAGGAATAATCTATATCTCGAACAAATTCAGGGAGTCTTGTAACCTCATTGAGAGGCTCTTGAATCGCAAGGAGACCGGGACGCCGATTATGTGCGATGCTGAAACAAACAGAAATACATTGAGTGGTGGCGACGATGGAGTCCACCGAAGAGTAATCGCTCTGGTCCCTGACAGGGGGAATGTGGAATGCACGCCGGTTCGGCCGCGAGGTACTGAAAGAGTGTCGCCATCGAGGGATAGCCATGACGAGACAAGGGATAGCCATGACTAGACGAGGGTTTCTCTTGATGAGGGTTTCTTGAATTTGGGTTTCTCTTAATGATGAGAAAAGAAAAGAAATTGTGTTCGCTCACTAGCTCATTTGGATTGACAGAATGGGGGAGGGAATGGTTTCTCGCATGCCATGCTTATTTGGATCCGTATCTAGGTCAGTACCGGCACAGGAATAGATGAAGCATCTCCGTAGAGGATACTTACGCTTAATCGACACAGAAATGGTGACCTACACACTTGCAACCACAGTGAGGGCAAGTCTTCCATTTTTATCCATGTGGTCCCAAGAACTCAACTCTCTTAATGAGATAGGACTGACCCAATTAGTTCGAGACAAGTCCACCAAGCTACCTTCAATGTTGTTCATAGTAACCAAATGTACACTATGCAATTATGAATGCAAAGTAAGAAATAGTTGGATTATTCCAATTCGACCTCTGGATGTAGCGGTAGGTGACATCCGACCAGACTTTGAAGCTGGGTAAGCCCAAGCGATAGAAATAATCTATATCTCGAACAAATTCAGGGAGTCTTGTAACCTCATTGAGAGGCTCTTGAATCGCAAGGAGACCGGGAAGCCGATTATGTGCGATGCTGTAGCAAGCAGAAATACATTGAGTGGTGGCGACGATGAAGCCCACCAAAGACTAATCGCTCCGGTCCCTGACAGGAGGAAGATGGAATGTACGCCGGTTCTGCCACGAGGTACTAAAACAGTGCCACCACCAAGGGCCGAACCGGCATGCATTCCACCTTCCCCCCTTTCAGGGACCAGAGCGATTACTCTTCGGCGGGCTCCATCGTTGCCACCACCACTCAATGTATTTCTGCTTGCTAAAACATCGCACATAATCGGCGTCCCGGTTCCTTGCGATTCAAGAGCCTCTCAATGAGTAGGGATGGGCATGGGGAGGGTAGGGGGTGGATACCACTACCTCCATCCCCGATCCCCGAACCTATATCAATCTCCATCCCCTCCCCGATCCCCACCGGAGATTTTATTTTAACCTCCATCCCCGCCCCGATGCGGGGAACGGGGATCCCCACGGGGAATCGGGGATCCAAAAACCCATGCACTTATCATATGTAAATGTATAAAAGACATACATATTTTTTTAGAACTACTCATAAAATGGTTTCATCTGCTGCCAATGCCTATGCCAAAATGGTTTCATCCTTACTGCTATAATCAAGATGCAAGATAACTCAATGTTTCAACAAACAACTCATAGTTTCAACAGTTTCAAGTACACAGCAGTTTCAACAAACAACTCACAGTTTCAGCAAGTCTCTAGTTCAACAAACAACTCACAGTTTCAAAAATGAAATACTCAATCAAAATAAAAACAGAAAGAATCAATGGATGGATGACTTTCAAATACTCGATCAGTCATCAACACATGTTACATCGGATATATACTCGTCGGAGTCCATATCATCATTGTTGATAGTTGGAAAAGGATTCCCCGGCATTGCCTCACCTTAAAACACAAAAAGAAAACAATGATTGATAGATAGCACATAAAAGCATGACAAAAAATAAGACGTAAAAAAAATACCTCCATTTTCAAGGGCCGCCAACCAACTTTGAGTACACATTAATGCTTCCAAAGTTTTAGGATGGAGTCTGTTGCGATTTGGAGTGACCACTCTACCACCGGTACTAAAAGATGACTCCGATGAAACAGTAGATATGGGTACGGCCAACACATCCCTAGCAATGGCTTGCAAAGTAGGGTACCTCAAGCCACTAGATTTCCACCAAGCGAATATATCAAAGTTATTACAAGTCGGTAACACCTCCTCCTCCAAATAGTGATCCAATTCTAACTTTGCATGTGAAATTTTACCTTTCTTCCTTGAATTAAGAAACAATGCATATCGTCCGAGATCATTATCCGTAGAGGGTGGAGGATTGCTTGAGGCTTCGCCATGATTCTTGTCGTTCTTGCCTTCATACACCGTAAGCAAGTCATAACAACGTGTCTTAATATTCTCAACCATATCAACACCACGAACCCCATAAATATCAGTATAATAGCACTCAATCAATGACATTTTGAACCTCGGATCCAACACGGCTGCTACTCCTAAGAAACCATGAATATTCTCCCAATACTTGTTATATTTCTCAATCATGTTCAAGACCATTTGCATCACCACATAATTCTCACATTCCACCCATTCATCCAATTTCAACTTGATCTCACACACATTTGCAAAAAATAGATTGGAAGTTGGATAACTATTCCCACTAAACAACAAAGTGACCTTATAAAAAACTTTCAATCTCTCACATATATCAAATTTACTATATTATAAAAAACTTTCAATCTCTCACATATATCAAATTCCCAAAATCAAATTTACTCCAGCTATGGGAGATTACCTCGACGACTGTGGGAATGGGATGTGTGAGCGTTGTGTGACTGGTGCCACTGGTTTCTGCCTCATCTTTGATCTCTAGCAAACACCCTAAAGAAGAAGGCTCAAAAGCTCAGACAAATAGGTATTTACAAAAACAAATTCCCAAAAGAAGAAGGCTCAAAGTAAAGCAAAACCCAGGTAAAATTAAGCCAAACAAGTCAAGATCTCACTTCAGAAAAACTATATTATCCTACTCTGTCATATGATCTGTCACAAATAGGTATTTTCGATTTTGTGCCTTTTTTTTTTACCCCAAAATTCATAGACGCCGCAAAAATAATCGTAAAAGTAACCACAAAAATTCATAAAAAGCGAGCCAAAAAATTCACAAGTCACAAAAATTAGTGAAATGAGATATAAAAATCCGTAAAGGTTGTGTTTGCTGAATACTTTTCCATTTTGGAGATAATAATAAAAATCTCTAATGAACACAGCTCACAAAGCACTTGCCAAAAGCTGATGGAGTCATATGGGCTAGTGGCCATTCGTTCGCTAGGTCCATCCATGGCCCAACTGCCATACTTTGTCTGCGCTACAGTGTAGATTAAGAATGCTTCAATACATACCTGAAAAAGCTTATGTATTCACCGGAAAGAGAACGGAGAGAGAGGATTTTAGATCTAAGCAGAAACACGCAGAGAGAGAGAGAGAGAGAGAGAGAGAGAGAGAGAGAGAGAGATCAAAAGCTTGAGCTGTTGACCGTGAACAACGAAGAGTTGAGATGACCTGGGTTTTGGGTGAGAGACGAGAGTTGAGAGATGATAAGGAGATGAAGTGTGGGGCGGCTGTGATTGTGAAAATGTGAAGTGTGAAGAGTGAAGACTGAAGTGTGGCTGAGTGGGGCGGCTGTGAATGAAGTAACCCTAACTCTAACTCTCTAAGTAATAAATATCTGGGAAAAGAATATTTTATATATTTATAATATAAATATATATTATACATATACATATATATAATATATTAATATATTATAGAATGGGGATGCGGGGAGGGTCGGGGAGGGGCGGGGATCGGGGAGGCGATCGGGTAGGGGACTAACAATACCATCCCCTACCCGATCCCCGAATTTTTTTAAAAATAATCCCCATCCCCTACCCGATCCCCGAAAAAATCCCCGAATCTCCTCCCCGAATGGGTAGGGGACGGGTTGGATAGGGGCGGGTCGGCCGAGATGGCCATCCCTATCAATGAGGTTACAAGACTCCTTGAATTTGTTCGAGATATAGATTATTCCTATCACTTGGGCTTACCCAGCTTCGAGGTCTGGCTGGATGTCACCTACCGCTACATCCAGAGGTCAAATTGGAATAATCCAACTATTTCTTATTTTGCATTCATAATTGCATACTGTACATTTGGTTAGTATGAACAACATTGAAGGTAGCTTGGTGGACTTGTCTAGAACTAATTGGGTTTGTCGTATCTCATAATGAAGGTGTTGGTTTTGGATCGGAAAAAGTATTGGAGTTAGAGTGGAATGATAAGCTTAATGTCCAATGTTCTCTTCAGAAGAATTTTACTTGTGATGATGTCCTTCTTGATATAAAAACTCTTGAGGAGTTCTTACCCATAAGTGTCGAAAATTCACTTGAACATGTTAATCAAATACTCTCAGCTTTAGATGACACCAATCCTCCTATTGAGTCCCCACCAATACAACCCACCAATACAAGACTTCAATAGAATCGAAGTAATTGATTTTCTCGGTGTTGCTGATTTTCACTTGACTTACAATCCATGCTTAGTGGACATTGCCAACAATATGAAAATCAATTTCGTTCGACTAGCATATTTGGTGGAGTTAAAATTTCACAAGCAATTAAGGCAATTAAGGTACTCTAAATAGCTGATTTTGTGGCATGGTCGAGTTCAATTCTTGACTAAGAGTTTGGATTGGGGTGACATGTTCATAATGATAGCTCTTCATGGTCTGATAGAAGCTCAAAATTCACATTATCATAGTTGTTTTGTTTTATTTTATTATTTTTATCTTTTTGTAGTAGTTTTTTTTTTTCGTTTTTGTTTTCTTTTTGTTAACCTAACGTTGCAGGTCGCTCTCATTCAAGTTGGGGGGCATGCTCTCCTCATTATTTTTATCTGCATTGTTAGTTAGATTCTCAGGTGATATCTCTCTGTTTCCTCTTTACTTTACGTGTCTTTATATTTCTTTTGTGCTGCCAATGAGGACATTGTCAAGTTCAAGTTTGGGGGAGGGAACACTTCTTTAGTTCGGCATAATTAGAGTCATAAAAAAAAAAAATGAAAATTTTGAAAAAAAAAAAAAAAAATTGTTGGATTCTTTTTGCATGGGACTTGAGACTTGTTGAGATTGGCTCTTGATTGATTGAGTTTGGGATGCGATAGTCATTGTTTTGATAGCTGTGGCATTGTAGTTCTTTTTGCTAGCCTATCGTGAGAAATTTGTCATGGCACTTATGTTGGCACTTTTGCACTGCACGTTCCATTGGGCTTTGGTCACTTGTGAGTTGCAATTTGATTGTTCTTGATGGCTAGTTTAGTGGAGACTTATGCCCATGTGAGTTTTGAGCCTTATCCTTTTTCTTGGAGCGGTGTCACTTAAATTCTTGTTTGTCATGAAAAGAACAAATTTGTTGTCGATCTCATTATCTTTGCTGTCAAGTGTTGGGATTTAATGCAATGCATATTATTTTCTTGGGTTGTGGAATTGCATGGTTGTGTCGCCCCTTGGAGATGATCATAGGCCATTTTTGGTACTTTGAGCCTGTTCGTATATTTCTTTCATGCACTTATCCTTTGTGAGCCCATTTGAGCCTTTGACATGATGTCTTTTCTTGTTGAGCTCCACTATCCATATTGTCTTGAGAAAGGCTAATCAGTCGTTTGTGGGGTGTATTATTGAACAAAAAAAAAGGGGTGAGTGGAGGATATAATTAAGCTTGATTGGTAGTGTTCTTCCCCATGAAAAAAATGAGTAATGGAAAAAAAAAAAAAAAGCACAGTTGAAATTAAATGCAAAAAGGGGAGACACCAAGAGACTTGTTGAAATAAAAAAGAACGCACGGTGGTATTAAATTGTGGGAGTTTGTTGAAGGGTACAAAGAGAGAGGTGGCAAAATTAAAAAAAAAAGAGGGCACACATTGATAAATTTGCTCTAGAAGAGTTATTGTTGGCATATTCTTAGACACTTGATATTTTACCCTAACCTTGATACACATTCCCTTACCTAACGTTATAACCCGAATTGAAGTCCTATTTGATCTTAGGGGCGATGGGATGTGGATTGATGGTAGAGAGAGTCCCAATGCTTGGCGTTCCATTCATGAAATCTTGTGTCCACCATATATTAAGCTTTCTTTTCGTGTCATCGTGTGCGGATTATTTTGCTTTCATGTCTCATAACTTCCACCCGCGCACATTGAGAGTACATAATATGCACCTTGTTTCGAGAGAATTCATTTGTGAGTGCATGACATGGTGAGATTTGAAGTCGAGACTCGGTCCGGAGAGAGCTTTCAGTTGTTTTTCACTTGTGACCAAGGCCCATGTTCACACACGCTAAGTTTAGGTGCCATGACTTATTTCTACATTTGATAGCATCTAGAACTGCTTATGCCCGTTGTGTCTTTGCAATGCTTCATGTTCTGTGCTTGAGATATTGATGAGTTCTCTTACGTGTTCTTAGTCTCATGTGAAAAAAATTTCACAGTGTTTTGTGGGCAATCATTGCTGAAAACCCTCACGAGACTTCAGTCGTCCTACTAGGGCGCCTAGGGGTTTAAAAGGCTTGTGGCATTCGCTCAATACAATCGTAAGTCCTACAAAAGTGTCTTAGCTTAGTTTAGTTTTGTTGCTTTTGTCCTTGTCTTCATATGTGCTTTGTGCTTTGCTCGAGGACTAGCAAAGTGTAAGTTGGGGGGGTGTGATTAGTGCCATAATATGTATATTTAGGCCCCCTAAACTATACTTGTAGTGATATTTATTGAACATGTGACGCTTGTTTAGTCCCTTTTGTTTTTATAGGTTGCTCGAGCTCGTTGTCCAAGATATTGGATAAAAAGAACATTCAATAAAAGTTTGGGGTCGAAGTGCAAAGAAAGTGCATTAAAGTTGAATTACTGATTTGTTATTAGATGAAGTCCAAGGGACCACAATGTAATTAAAGCATCGAAACGCTATTATCTATATAAATCAAGTTATTACCTAGATAATGGGCAGCAGCTTTTGGCCATGGAAAAGACAACGGGTGTTGAACTTGGAATTAGCTTCGGACAATTTCAACGTCAATTGGTTACCGCCGTGGAACTTCAAGGGAGCACTGGCATGCTAATTTCAACGTCTTCTACTTATCTCTTTTCCATGAGTAACTAATTCTTTTCTTGGGGTGTAGATGAAACCCTAACCAAGTAACATTGTTTTTATATTGATTTGATTCCAGTTACCCAAAACGATAATTGCACAACTATGGACATCTTTTTATGGAGCGCTATTATTTATTCCAATCTCGTATACATGCTTTTGATTTATTTAATTGCAAATACATAGTTATGCAATAATATTATTTGTGCATGGAATTGAGAATTAGGATAGTCTATGCCTAGGGAAGACGAGTCGTGCCTAGATTAATTAGTTATAGAATCGAAGACGATTCGTGCCAACCGGAGATAGGTTATGCCCGGTACTCAATTACATGTTAATTTCTTGGCAATTTCGCTGGGGCTTGTAGCTTTTAGCGGATCACTATCGTTTTGGTAATCGGTTTCCTAAATTAATGTAACTATTTTGTTACGAAGTTAGGGTGGATTCGAAACCCTAAGACTTTTTTTCAAGTTATTTAATTCACCGTCTTTCTTACTTTTAATTATTTAGATAATTTTAGAAATCAAACTCAATTCACTTTTTCTTGAATTAATTTAGAAATCAATTGAAATAATTGCAGCTTAGGCTTTAATCCCTGAGGACGATACTCGGAATATTTGCCACTATTCAAAAGAATAGTAGTAATTGTTCAGTTTAATTAATTATTGTTGGTGTGAAAAATGACACGACCACTACTAAATAAACAGGAAGGAAAAATATGCTATTGATCAATCTTGCATGCGAAAGTAGTCAGGGTAGCCCAGTGTTTTAAATGGCGCTCGCCATTGCGCTATAGCGCATGGCGATGGCGTGGCGACTGCTTTGCGCCATGGGGAGTCATGGCAAGGCACAGAACACAATAGCGCAAGTATGGCGCTATGGCGCACGCCACAATTCATGGCGCTATGGCGCCATAGCGTGCGCCATAATGTGTTTTAGCATTTTTTTGATCAAATCAATCTCAGCCGTTGATTTATAATGCACATAAGTAGTCAATGTACTGGAATATTTCCTTAACTCTTAACCCTACACATCAGAAGAGAGATCTATCGATCTCAACACTCAACAGCAGCAACCATTCTTCTTCTTCTCTTGCGATAAACAGTGGCAGCAGCAGCAGCCATCGATTTTCAATGCAATCGATCTCAACACTCAACAGCAGCAACCATTCTTCTTCTTCTCTTGCGATAAACAGTAGCAGCAGCAGCAGCCATCGATTTTCTTCTTCTTCTTCTTCTCTCTGCGATCAACAGTAGCAGCAGCAGCCATTGATCTGAAATTACCCTTCTCTCTCTGTCCAGGTATCTATCTCTCTCTTCTTCTTCTTCTTCTTCTTCTTCTCTCTTCCTCTTCTTCTTCTCTCTCTGATTTCTTCTTCTACTTCCTGTCTCTGTTTTTTCTTTTAATCTTCTTCTTCTTCTTCTCTCTCTGTTTTTTCCTTCTACTTCTGGGCTTTTGAGGAGTCTGCCCTGCCTCTAATTTTGATCACATCACTGCTGCATTTTCAGCCATTTTCTGTCCTATCTCTGTCCACATGTCTGGCCTTTTTTCAGCCATGCCTACATGAATCAAAATTAGACTACCGTATCCTTAATTTTGTTGTCCCAAAGCTAAACGTCTATATGTTAGCTTTTTTATGGATTTTATGCTTTGCTTAGCATGTGGTGGTGGTTTAAACATTGAAATGTTTATGTTTTATGACATTTGAACGTTTGCTTGTGTTGAAAGTTATGCCTATATTAGAATTCTACTCGTTATAATAAAGTGCGCCACAAGTTGCTATGGCGCGCGCCGCGCCGTGCGCCGTGCGCTATTGCTCCAAGGGACCATTGCGCCTTGGTGCGCCATGAGCCATTTAAATCACTGGGGTAGCCTGTGAATCAGGTTGCCATCTCCATTACTTGGTGCCTACTGTTTTGTGGAGCCTTTTATGCTTTGTTTTTTGATGTTGTTTTGGGTTATGCCTTTGCCCAGGTCTGTGACTGTGAGTGTCAGTGAACTCTTTATTGCTCGGAGTGACAGCTCCCTGACCAAGTCCTTGAGAAGGGTAGGACAGACAACGTTGCGCCTTTTCTGGACATTGTGGAGGAAGCACGACAAAAGATAATTTTCCTGTGTATCTGTGTTCACTAATGTTAACGGAGTACTGTATATGTTCCTCCGGGTGTGTAGCTTATGGCTTCCAGTCTTTTGTCCAAGGATCGACCCCTTAAGGCGTCTTTCTGAAGGTGAGAACTTTATGCACCAGCAGCTGACCAGAATGTCCTTAATTTGCATCCTCCTTCCTCACAAGTCATGTCTATCCAACACAGAAATTTGCTTGGAAAGGACTTGGTACGTGTTTTCAGAGCCCACCTATTCCGAAAACCTATTGTTACCGAAGGCTATTTGACTATACGTTTAGGCAGCTGGCTTGCCCTGAGGCCTTTGGTAGGCTATTGCCTTCATCTGACTATTTAGGCAGCCTTGGTATCAGTGACACGTATTGCTTTAAAATATGAAGAAGCAATACATTTTGATTGAAAAACTGTAAGTTTCGGGAGTGCCTAGAGTCACGTAGAATGTTTGCTCACCAATTTTTCAGATGTGTTTTGGGTGTACTTACTGGCATCTTCCACTTCAAATTGTTGGGCTATTTTCACATATGAACTACTTGTTATTGCTTTGTTTAGGATCCATCTTTCATGCCCTTCTGAACACGAACTCCAATAGTAAGTTAATTAAAAGTTCTATAGCAATTTAAGAAAATTTTATTCACAGGTATCTGTATAGTTTAGAGCATATTGGATTTTCATCTGGTTACATAGCGTGGTTTGTTTGCAGAAACTAAATTCGAAGGGTAAGTTCGATTCTAACCCTGCTGGGACCAGAGAGAAAGGTAATGAAGGAAATTCAATGTCGGCACAACATGTGGATGACGATGACAATAGCGAAGTAGAAAAGAGAAAACAAAGAAAAGGAAGCGGGTTACTGACTTTCGGTTTGAGACATTGGAGTCAAGTGGTGTTGGTCAGAAAAGACGAGAACATAAGAAAAAGTAAGAATTTAGTTCATTCCTACTTTTAGTTATTTTGCAGCTTGATATGTTTGAAATCTTTGCAACGAATAGCATGTATGATTCACTTTCCTTTTTGTTTCTGTGTATCTTTTAAGAAGTGCTGGGTTTTAGAGAAACAATTTACCACATAGTGATCTGGATACAGAATGTGACATATAACATACCTTTTCAAACCTGCTCGGGTCTTCTTACAACTTGTAAGAAGACCCGAATAGCATGTATGATTCGCTTTCCTTTTTATTTATATGTATCTTTTAAGGAGTACTGTCTTTTAGGAAACAATTTACTTCATAGTGATCTGGATAAAGAATGTGATATATACAGCATTCCTTTTCAAACCTGCTTGGGTCTTCTTACAACTTGTACTGACCGTAACTGTTCATGTGTGGAATCTTTCTGCTCACCTTAGTTGTTTGCACTAATACCAACTCCTTGCTCTAATGTCAGGTACGGACACTTCTTATTATTCCAACTTATTAAACAGCTGGAAATAAACCTACAATGAAACATGGATAAACAAAGAAGCAAACAAAGTGGTTGTCCCATACATAATTAGGTGTCCCTAGCATGCTGGAGAGGCATATAGCGATCAAGTAGGCGTTATTGTGGTTTGTGCATGTAGTTGTGGGAAACTAGTAGAATTGACAAAATTGCCGTTTTGCTATATCTTGCCTTCTTCGAGGCCAGCTCTTGTTCTTAGAGTTGTAGATATTCCATTGATCTGAATTGAAATGAAATGCAGGCGTTTAGAAGCCAAAAAGAATAAGCGCAAAAAAGCCAAGTCCGAAGAGAATGATGGCTTTCCTGGACATGAGAAGATAAAATTTAAGTCGTTCAAGCTCCACCAAAGTTGGTCGCATTTCCTGAGGTAAAATTCGTAACTTTTAGTATGATCCAATAGATTAAAAACTTCAGTTTGAATTGACACAACCGATGTCATGAAGGCATTCAAGGCTCCCCAGGTCGCTTCACGAGAAAGACTTCGCTTAAAGGCTGTTGAGGCATACAGGGATCGGAAAGGATGGGCATCAAGGCTGGGAAAGGACCTTCCCCCACCCATAATAACGTCACAAACATTATGATTCTCATCAATCTTTGTGGTTATTATAGATCTTTCGTTTTTGAACAGCGTTATTTTAGATCTTGTCATTGCCCTTGTTGGCTTATGTATGGATTTATAGCCGATTGCGATACTGCTTCTTGGACGAACTCTTTGTTACGTCATTTTTTACCTTCGGTTGCTACAAAGCCAAGCACTTGTTACATTTTTTGGATGCTTAATGCTAGGGGTGAGCAAAACCCTAACCTACTCACCAACCCGATCTGACCCGACGGGTTTCGGGCGGGTTTAAAAGATCACCGGGTTGTGTCGGGTTTTGGGTTTGGGATTTAAATATCATATTACCCGACCCTACCCGTACTATATATATGCACTGAGATCCATTACCCACAACCCTCAAAACAGAACCTCAAAAGTCAGATCCATCCCTTCTCTCTCTCTCTCCCTCTCATCTGGGATCAAGCAACTAGCCGCTGTCCACCGTCCCCGATCTATACCTCTCAAATCGGTCACCCCCTTCTTTATCTCAGAAGTCGATCTCTCTCTAGTCTCTTGATTGATGACGATGTTGGCGACGACGGCCTCAATCGACGACGATGGTGACGACAACTGGCGATGGCGATTGATCTCTCTCGTGTGTGACAGTGTGTGTGTGTGTGTTAACTGTTAAGCGTGATACAATGATTATAACTGTTAATTGTTAGTTTTCAAAGATTATGATCTCTGTGTTTGTGTATTTTTTTTTTGAACTGCATGTTTGTGTATGATTTGCGATGATTTGTTTTGTAAATCTGGAAGCATAATCTCCCTCTCTCTCTCTCTCTCTCTCTCTCTCTCTCTCTTTCTAAAGTTTGATATCAGATCTGGAATTTTGGGGATTCTTGCAAGTTGCAACCCGACTGGAATCCGACGTACCCGAACCGATCGGTTTCTAGGGTAGTTCAGTTCGGTTTTAGGTTCCTTTTTTTCCAACTGGATCAAAATTGGATCCGAAAATATGTGCTCACCCCTAGTTAATGCTCGCTACTGGCAGCTAGAGTCATCTACACACAAAAAAAGACACTTCACTACTGGCAGCTCTCAACACACCTGATCAAATTTCTTAACATTCATATGTGCCGCGTTTGACGTCAAAATATGGGTGTATCATCCAGCTGCAGGGTGCCATTAAGCGGACAAACCTAAAGTAAAAATACAATATTCATTCACCGTCACACCCTAGGGTTGCGAACTGGGATTTGGGGGCGGATTAACGTACTGAGTGTGAAGTCGTAATCAATTCGGAAATTGGTTAGATGTAATTTTTGAATTCATTTTTGAAGACATCAAATGGTGCACACGTGTATGAAAACTGGCTTGCACAATCCTCTGTTGTAGCATGGCAGTAAAAAACAGGCTTAATGATGATAGAGGTCTTTAAAATTGAGAAGTGCAAGTAGAGAAGATACATCCGACTCTGAGTGGCAATCAGCATCCCATAGTCCTCTCTATCTCTCTTTCTTTTCCCTCACTTTATCTAAGTTCCAAACAGAGCGTCAAGGCTTGTTTGGAACATGTGGAAAGGAAATGAGAGGAAAAAAAAAATTTCCCTCCCATTATTTGGAAAAAAAATTTTCCCTCCCCTTATGTGGAAAAAAAAAATTCCCTCCCCTTATTTGGTTTAGAAAGAAAATGAGAGGAAAATAAAAAAATTAAAATTTGAGAACGTACATTTTTTTCACACTTGCCTCCTTAACTGGTTTTCTTCCCTTTCCGGACTACAGGGTTGTAGTGCGGTATCCGAGTCGTTGATAGCGCAATCAACGGCTCAGATTCCATCTTAGCACTTGCACGATCCAAGTCGTTCATGGTTAAGATGAAAGCCGAGCCGTTGATTACCGAGATCAATAGCTCGTGTGCTGCACAATAGGGTTGTTGTGCGGCACCGCAATACAGAATCCCTGAACATAAATAGGGAATTGGAGCAAACGACCCGTATTTAGCCACGTTTCCGACGGGATGCAACCGCACGCCTCGCGACTGCAACGAAAAATCAGATACCCATTATAACAACAGAAATGTTAAGTACCAAGAATTTGGTACCCAAAAATTACCTAACCACACACATAAGTGTGTGGAGCCTGTGTGTGGTCTCCACACACATTGCACATCTAGTGTGTGTGGAGCCCACACACTTGTGTGTGTGGTTGGGTAATTTCTGGTACCAAATTCCGAGTATGTGTAGTGTTCCTGTTATAACAATAGCCCACTTTGCTAGTACATGTTCTGCCGAAAGATCAAACATAGAAATTTCCCCTCTTTCTCTCTATCTCTCTCAAACTAGATTTGTGTCTCTCGACTCTAAAAATTGCTAGGCAAAAAAAAAAAAAAAACTCTGAAAATTGCTCCTAAATTTCTCTCCTCCCTCGCCAGCTCTCTGTCTCTCATCTTTTCAGTTTTGTCTTTTTCCCTTCTCTCTCTCTCTCTAACGTTATACAAGAAGAGCATCTCATTAAGAGAGTTGAGTACTTGGGACCATATGGCTAAAAATGGAAGACTTGCCCTCACTGCCATCACTGTGTTTGCAAGAGGTCACCATTTCTGTGTCAATTAAGCGTAAGTATCCTCTATGGAGATGCTTCATCTATTCCTGCGCTGGTACTGACCCGTATATAGATCCAAATAAGCATGGCATGCGAGAAACCATTCTCTTCCCCATTTTGTCAATCCAAATGAGCTGGTGAGAGAACACAATTTCTTTTCTTTTCTCATCATTAAGACAAACCCAAATTCAAGAAACCCTCATCAAGAGAAACCCTCGTCTTGTCATGGCTATCCCTTGGTGGCGGCACTCTTTCAGTACCTCGTGGCAGAACCAGCGTACATTCCACCTTCCCCCTGTCAGGGACCAGACCGATTACTCTTCGGCGGGCTCCATCCTCGCCACCACTCAAAGTATTTCTGCTTGCTACAGCATCGCACATAATCGGGGTCCCGGTCTCCTTGCAATTCAAGAGCATCTCAACAGGTTACAAGACTCCCTGAATTTGTTCGAGATATAGATTATTCTTATCACTTGGGCTTACCCAGCTTCGAGGCCTGGCCGGATGTCACCAACCGCTACATCCAGAGGTCGAGTTGGAATAATCCAACTATTTCTTACTTTGCATTCTAATTGCATAGTGTACATATGGTTAGTATGAACAACATTGAAGGTAGCTTGGTGGACTTGTCTCGATCTAATTGGGTCTGTCCTATCTTATTAAGAGAGTTGAGTACTTGGGACCATATGGCTAAAAATGGAAGACTTGCCCTCACTGCCATCACTGTGGTTGCAAGTGTGTAGGTCACCATTTCTGCGTTGATTAAGCGTAAGTATCCTCTACGGAGATGCTTCATCTATTCCTGTGTCGGTACTGCCCGGGATACAGATCCAAATAAGCATGGCATGCGAGAAACCATTCTTTCCCCCATTATGTCAATCCGACTAAGCTGGTGAGAGAACACAATTTCTTTTCTTTTCTCATCATTAAGAGAAACCCAAATTCAAGAAACCCTCATCTAGAGAAACCCTCGTCTCGTCATGGCTATCCCTTGTCTCGTCATGGCTATCCTTTGGTGGTGGCACTCTTTCATTACCTCGTGGCAGAACTGTCATACATTCCACCTTCTCCCTGCCAGGGACCGGAGTGATTACTCTTCGGTGGGCTCCATCGTTGCCACCACTCATTGTATTTCTGCTTGCTACATCATCGCACATAATTGGCGTCCCGGTCTCCTTGCGATTCAAGAGTTTCTCAACGAGGCTCCTTGAATTTGTTCGAGATATAGATTATTCCAATCGCTTGGGCTTACCCAGCTTCGAGGTCTGGCCAGATGTCACCTACCGCTACATCTAGAGGTCGAATTGGAATAATCCAACTATTTCTTACTTTGCATTCATAATTGCATAGTGTACATTTGGTTAGTATGAACAACATTGAAGGTAGCTAGATGGACTTGTCTTGATCTAATTGGGTCTGTCCTATCTCATTAAGAGAGTTGAGTACGTGGGACCATATGGCTAAAAATGAAAGACTTGCCCTCACTGCCATCACTGTGGTTGCAAGTGTGTAGGTCACCATTTCTGTGTCGATTAAGCGTAAGTATCCTCTATGGAGATGCTTCATCTGTTCCTGTGCCGGTACTGACTCAGATACAGATCCAAATAAGCATGGCATCCGAGAAACCATTCTCTCCCCCATTCTGTCAATCCAAATGAGCTGGTGAGAGAACACAATTTCTTTTCTTTTCTCATCATTAAGCGTAAGTATCCCCCATTCTTTTCTTTTCTTTTCAAGAAACCCTCATCAAGAGAATCCCTCGTCTCGTCATGGCTATCCCTTGGTGGCGGCATTCTTTTAGTACCTCGTGGCAGAACTGGCATACATTCCACCTTCCCCCTGTTAGGGACCAGAGTGATTACTCTTCGGTGGGCTCCATCGTCGCCACCACTCAATGTATTTCTGCTTGCTAGAGCATCGCACATAATTGGCGTCCCGGTCTTCTTGCGATTCAAGAGCCTCTGAACAAGGTTACAGGACTCCCTGAATTTGTTTGAGATATAGATTATTCCTATTGCTTGGGCTTACCCAGCTTCGAGGCCTGACCGGATGTCACCTATCGCCACATCCAGAGGTCGAATTGGAATAATCTAACTATTTCTTACGTTGCATACATAATTGCATAGTGTACATTTGGTTAGTATGAACAACATTGAAGGTAGCTTGGTGGACTTGTCTCGATCCAATTGGGTCTGTCCTATCTCATTAAGAGAGTTGAGTACTTGGGACCATATGGCTAAAAATGGAAGACTTGCCCTCACTGCCATCACTGTGGTTGCAGGGGTAAAAGTCACCATTTCTATGGAGATGCTTCATCTATTCCTGTGCCGGTATTGACCCGGATACAGATCCAAATAAGCATGGCATGCGAGAAACCATTCTCTCCCCCATTCTGTCAACGCAAATGAGCTGGTGAGAGAACACAATTTCTTTTATTTTCTCATCATTAAGAGAAACCCAAATTCAAGAAACGCTCATCAAGAGAAACCCACATCAAGAGAAACCCTCGTCTCGTCATGGCTATCCGTATCCCTTGGTGGCGGCAGTCTTTTAGTACCTCGTGACAGAACCGGCGTACATTCCACCTTCCCCCTGTTAGGGACCGGAGCAATTACTCTATGGTGAGCTCCATCATCGCCACCACTCAATGTATTTCTACTTGCAATAGCATCGCACATAATCGGCATCCCGATCTCCTTGTGATTGAATAGCCTCTCAACGAGGTTCCAAAACTCCCTGAATTTGTTCAAGATAGAGATTATAGCTATCGCTTGGGCTTACCCAGCTTCGAGGCCTGGCCGGATGTCACCTACTGCTACATCCAGAGGTCGAATTGGAATAATCCAACTCTTTCTTACTCTGCATTCATAATTGCATAGTGCACATTTTGTTAGTATGAACAACATTGAAGGTAGCTTGGTGGACTTGTCTCAATCTATTTGGGTTTGTCCTATCTTGTTTTTTTGTAACCCGAAATAGGGCTGCAAACGAGCCGAGCCGAACCAAGTTTTACTATGCTCAAGCTTGTTTATTAACTTTATAACGAACTCGAGCTTAGTGAAAACTTAACGAGCCGAGCTGACTTAGGCTTGACTCGAGCTCGAGCTTGTTCACGAGCCTTAATGAGCTCTTTTCGAGCTGAACCGAGCCGAGCTCACGAACGGCTTGGTTCATTTGTAGCCCTAACCCTAAAGGAAAGTAATAAAAACCTTAGGTTTAGGCATCCCATCACTCCCCTTGCTAATTGATTTCCCAAATCTGGTTGTATGCAGACTCCAAAACAAATTGTTTTTGCCATGATACTTTTGAGCGCATCAATCTTGACTCTAGAGTATTTTGTAGGAGCTATTAAGTCCATAAGTGAAATTGACCTATAATTTAGAGGACATTCATGGAGACAACCAACATTATCTTCTTTTATGGTTATGGTATCCTATTGTTGCTTAGTGATTTGATGACAGTATTAGGAATTTGTTATTTTTTTGGATCTATCATCTATGGTTATGTGGTTGCTCACTTGAGTTCCACTGTGGGTCCATTCGTTTTCAGTTATAAATTTTTTTAGTTGCCTTGAGGAATGAAAAGACTCTATGAGGGCGTGAAACAGTGATTGAGACCAACTCTAGGACTTCATTTTCTTTCCGTCAATGGTTACCCACCCCTTCTTTTGGTAATTTCTCATAACTTTTGTTTTTGTTAGATGAAGGAGTGATAACATAATAAAGACGAACATTAGGACTTCATTTTTTCTGTTAATAGCTACCCACCCTGGCTTTTGAGTAAGTTCGCCAAAAAAAAAAAAAAAAAACAAATAAGTCATTTTTTTTTTATAAAACCAACAAACAAACAATATCAGAGGGGCATACCCGAGTTAAACAACAAACAAATTTAAAAGAAAGCAGAGAATACTACCACTAGCCCTTTCACAAGGAAAAACACCCATTGTATAGCCAAGGAACCCAACAATAGCCCTTTAACACGGAAAAACACCAATTTTATAGCTAAGGAACCCAACAATCACAACCAGTATGCTACCAATCCCTCCATCAATGATTTTCAAAAATTCTATTCGAGAAACTCCAAAGAGAGCAAAGAGTGAGATTAGGACCTGTTCTTTGAATGCGCCTCCTAGCACAAACACAACCTTGACATCCGTAACTACTTGAGCTTCCAGCCTTTCACATCTAAACTACAATGTGAAAAAATCCGTCTATTCCGTCCCAAACCTGGTAGATTGCAGCGCCAAAACCACTTTAGACACCATACACAAGAACTGAGACCCACTTTGATACTGAACCATCCAACCCATCACCTGGGGTAATGCATTTTTAGGACAAGGGGGACACAACTTGACTTGTAAAGCCCTCTAGAGCTGAGAAGAATAGGGGCACTGGGAAAACAAGCGCTTGTGAGATTCCACAGCAGCTACACATAGCATACGTTGGGCACCAGACACAATCCCCCACTGATGCAATCTATCCAAAGTGGACAACCTACCTAACACTGCCAACCATTCAATAATCGATCATTTGGGAACATGCTTGAACCAAATTACTTTGGCCTATGGAACCACCGGCTTAGGACTCCTAAATGCATTCCATGCAGGAAAAATAGAAAACCTGCCATTATAGTTCAAATTCCATACTATGGAATCTTCCTGGCCCATGTTAGGAAGGAAAGAAGCTGGAGTATTCTCCACAGTCTCTCAGTCACAGCATTTCTCTGCCTAGGCCAATGCCATTGTTGATTCTCACCAATAATAGATGCAACTTTAGCAAGCATGTTCCTCCCAAGGTTATAGATAACCCTTGAGCCAAACTTGGCAAACAATGGATTGTCCAACCAAAGGAAAGTTTTACTCCCATTACCCACCAAGTAAGTAATCCAATTCTGCACCACATGCTTTAGTTTCAAAAATTTCCTAATAGTCCATGAAACAAACCCAAGAGTAGGCATAGTCCACATGCACTGGTCTTTAATAAGGTAAGAATGAATCCAATGGCCCATAAGTGCTTAGCCATAACAGCTTTATTCCAATCTACAAGAACTCGAAATCCCAGACCACCCTCCCTTTTAAGTTAATAGACATCTGCCCAACCATCTTTAGCCCCAGTACTTTTCATCTCTGTCCCAGACCAAAAGAAGAATCTCAACACACGCTCCACCTCTTTAAGAACCCGCTGAGGGAGAATGAATATAGAGCTCGAATAAATTTGTGTACTAAACAAAACAGATTTAATAAGCTGCGCTCTTCCTCCATACGATAGCAACTTATTAGCCCAAGATTGAATCCTACTCAGAATCTTATCTAGAAGAACTAGACAATCAGTGGCATGCAACCTTGTAGTAATCAGAGGAACTCCCAAATACCTAACTGGAAGAACACTCTTCAGAATGGCTAAAATCTGGAGTAACTCCTGCTTTGCACTCTCGGAAACCCCCGCAAAAAACACACTACTCTTCTGAAGATTAGGTTGTTGCCTAGACATTGAATAAAAATCCTGCAACATATCACTAATGATCTGAAAAGACAAAGAACCAGCCCCACTCATAATGAATAGGTCATCAGCAAAGATAATATGAGAAAGCTGAAGGTTTCTGCACTTAGGGTGATAAGAAAACCCTCTCAGATAAAACCTTCCATGACCAATAGAAACAAGTAAGGAGAAAGGTGATCTCCTTGTCGCAACCCTTGCTTCCCTAGATAATGCTCTATCAGCTCCCCATTAATAACAATAGAGAACATAGCAGTAGATACACATTGCTTAATCCAAGATTTGATCAAGCAAGGAAATTCCATAGTCTCCATGACTTCAAACAAAAACCCCCAGGCAACAGAATCATAAGCTTTCTGAATGTCAATGTTAAGTGCACACCTTGGACTCCCTTGATTTTTGTGGTAATCCTTGACCATTTCTTGCAAAAGAAGAATATTGTCAACAATGGACCTTCCCTTAATGAAAGCAGATTGATTAGGGCTTAGCAAGATTGGTAGAAGAGGTTGGAGCATAGCCACCAAGATCTTTGTAATGCACTTATACGTGATGTTACAGCAAGATATAGGTCTAAAATCCTTAATTGACACAGGGGCATTAGTCTTCGGAGCTAGAGAGATAGCTGTGGAATTTCACTCCCGAAGCATATAACCCTTCTCAAAAAATTGTTTTACGGCTCTAACTACATCAGGCCCCATAATGGCCCAGTTTTTATGATAGAAATCAGCACAAAAGCCATCTGGCCCCGAAGCCTTATCTCCCCCCGAAGCCTTATCTCCATTTATAGCATCCATAGCCCTTTTAATTTCTAGCTCAGATACAGGTTGAATTAAAGTGGACCACATTTCAATAGGTACTCTAGTTCTGATATTCAGATATAGTTGCAGAAGCTTCGTCAACTTCTGATATTCAAATTAGTACTCTAGTTCGCAGAGCTTGACCCACCTCGGTAGCAGGCACAATATGAGTAAATGGAGAACCAAGTAGACCTTTATAATAACTAAGAATTTCCTTTTGAATCTCCTTTGGATCTTCTAATCTAACACCAGTAGTAGAAACCAAGCTCAAAATTTTA
The DNA here is from genome assembly GCA_020921065.1 of Vaccinium darrowii. Classification (NCBI taxonomy): domain Eukaryota; kingdom Viridiplantae; phylum Streptophyta; class Magnoliopsida; order Ericales; family Ericaceae; genus Vaccinium; species Vaccinium darrowii. The sequence continues at coordinate 26,571,762 of CM037157.1, read as the reverse complement.
CTCCTCAAATTATGAGTAGACAGCTTTTGATGGAAAAACCTGGTGTTTTGATCCCCCAAAGCCAACCATTTTACCCTTGACTTCTGTTTCTTAAACCCTTCATCAGCCAGACCCAAATCCATGAACTGGCTAAGAGCCATTTTTTTTTGCTTCACACAAAACAGTGTCATGAGGATGAGAGAAGTAATCCTCTTGAATCTGATGCAACTTAGATCTAGCTTCCTCTACTCGCAAGCTAATATTAGAATAATGAGCCTTATTTAACTGCCTCAATACAGGCTTAAGCCTTTTTAGCTTCAACAAGTGAGAATGACAATCCACAGGGACAACCCATGAATTAAACAACAGCTCCTTAAACGTTCCATGAGGCATCCAACAGGAAAAGAACTTAAAAGGCCTTCACACTGAAACAACAGGCAGAACAATAATCAATATCTTACAGTGATCGAAAACACCAGGATGAAGAAACCAAGCCTCAGAAGCAAGGAAATCAGTCAACCACCTAGCATTCACCATAGCTTGATCAAGCTCACTCTTATTGTCACCCAACCCTCCTCTCTTATAAGTCCATGTGTACCAAAAACCCTTGGCAGGCATATCCTCCAATTCCAAATCATAAAGGCAGTCATTGAACTCAACAGCTGCATCATTATGAAACCCCTCCATTCGTTCAGCCATTTTCCTGACAACATTATAATCGCCCAACTGAAGCCAAGCTCCAGTACCAACTAGGGCTGCAAACGAGCCGAGTCGAGCCGAGCTTTAACATGTTCAAGCTCGGCTCGGTCATTTTTAGGAAGGCTCGGGCTCGGCTCGAGCTCGAATCGAGCTGGAAAAGTATGGCTCGAGCTCGGCTCGTCAAGGATTTGCAAGGCTCGGGCTTGGCTCGTCTAAACTCGGTAATAGATAAACGAGCCAACTCGGCTCGAGCTCGTTAAGAAGTTACACCCAGAATTTTTTTTTATCTATTTTAAAAAAACAGTAAAAAGGCCAGCTTAATTTACATTTGCATAAAATAAAATAGCGCGAGATATGTTGGTTTTCGGGCTCAAAGGCCATGATTTCTCGGGCATCCACTGCCCAACGACTAGCCTGCCACCAAAAGAAGTATCAGGCGTGGGAATCTAAGTGATCCCATGGTTTGTACAAAATTTATAGATAAACTGTTGGTCAAAAGTTCCCAATTGACTGTGGTTGTGGGGAGTGGGGACAGCTGAATATATATCAAACCAAGACAAAGGACCGTGGTCCCCGCTTTCCACCAGAGTTTTCAATTTGTGGGAAAACCCACTTGGCGTGTAAACCCATTAAAATATAACCCACATGATTTGAAGTTTTACCGTGAATGCTGCTAATACCACAGAGGGCGACAGGAGCTACCCCATTTTGACTCACAATTGATGCCCAGTTGCATGGGGAGAGTGTGTAACACTCTCCCTTCTTCTCCAGTTGATACCGAATAATTTCAGGGGGGGAAATATACGTACGAGAGCTTCAATCTGCAAGGGATCAACATTTCTAGCATCATATTTGATCATGTTATTGCAGTTGTTATTTTCGAAGTATGAAAAAAAAAATTGCAGACAAATGCTAGTAAAAGAGGACAGAACAGAGGTCATGAGGTGCTAGTCAAACAGACAAAATACTAATGAAACAATGGTAGAAATATTGGCACTTCGGCAGATTGAGATCTGAACTTTTTTAAGAGAGAAAAAGAAACCCTAAAAGGCTGGTTGAAGAGATTGTTACCAGATAATCAAGAAGATCGACAACCCTCTCTGCTACTTGATGATCGGAGGTGGCCGGAGATGGCTAGAAACGATCGGCTAGGTTTGGGGGCGGCGGTGGAACCGTGGAAGAGAGTGAGACCAGACCGCCACTTCTATCTCTTGAAAAGAACGAAAAAAAACAACAGGGGTACTAAGGGTGGAAGTGTAGAAGCCCTAAAATTAGATATATATACCCTGGCTCGCGAGCCGGTTCGAGCCGAGCTTTCCCTAACTCGAGCTCGGCTCGTTTTTTAAACGAGCCATAAAACGTAGCTCGAGCTCGTTCATTAAGGTTTCGAGTCGAGTCGAACCGAGCCGTTACCGAGCCGAGTCGAGCCAAGCTCGTGAACAGCTCGGCTCATTTGCAGCCCTAGTACCAACAAGCAAACTAGCACTCCTCAAATCAGTCCATAGATCTCTTCTAGCAGTAATATTGTTAAAACCATAGATCACATAGATATAGAAAACCATGTGATCCTCTAAACTTTCCACCTAGGCCAAAACCAACTGAGGAGAAGCATACACAACACTAACCTGCAATACCAAAGGGTTCCATGCCACCATGATTCTAGCAAGGCCCCCACAACTATCTACATTTGAAGACCATTGAGAAGGAAAAGACCTCATAGTAGTGGTAGCTAAAAAATCCCTTAACCTTGGTTTCCACCACACCCATGAAACATAGTTTTTGAGACTGAATAAAAGAATAAACTTCTTTTTGCTTAAGGGGGTTGTTAAGCCCCCTAATATTCCATGCAGCAATCTTCATCATAGGAAACAACAAAGAATCACCGCCCTCCTTTTTTCTAGGAGGGGCACCCCTTCCATCACCTTTTTTTGCCCTTCCCTTCTGCTTCTTCTTAGGGATAGCAACAAGGGAATCAGAGCTCTCCCCTTGGGAAGGAGAAACAGGGATGACAACCTAACCATCCACTTTTGACTAAACTGGACTCAAAGTGGAGTCCAAGATAACAAAAGTGTTAGATAATTGAGCAGGGGGCTAACTAACCAACTTAGACTTGTCAGCAAACAAACCCTTATTGACACTAGAACGTCCCAGCTCCAAACCATCAAGGGAAACCACAGAAGCAACCCCATCATTAATCACTACCATACTACCCTTCAATACACTAGGTGAACCAACCTTACCCCTAGACCCCCCTGTCCCACCATAGTGGAAGGGCTAACCTCATCTGAATCCTTAGCCATCTTGTTCATAATCAGAGACTCATCCTTACCAGAACCACTAGCACCCAGAGGGATCTCAACAGCCCCTAATAGAACAGGAGAACCTCCACACTCAATAGTAAGATCATCAGGCAAAACAGGAGCACCCATCACAATAGGAGCCCCAGGAGTAACCCTTTCATCTACCCTCCCTTCCTTGTCCTTAGGCACCTTATGGCTAGCCTCAGAATGCCCAAACACATGGCATTTAGTACAGTTTAATGGTTTCCATTGATATTTCACATTAATGGTCACAAACTCACCATTAGCATACTCAACTTCCACTGTGTTCAATAGAGGAGAATCAACATGAATTTCCACACAGATCTTGGCAAAGCTCAGCCGTTGACCCTTCTCTGTTTGAGCATCAACATAAAGAGGTTTTCCCAGAGCACTCGCAATATAGCTAAACCCCTCAACATTCCAAAACTCTAGAGGAACATTAGAAAATTGCACCCAAATAGGAATAGAACTCAGTTGTTCCTTTTGCAACACCATTTGTGGCTGCCACTATTTCAGAATCATTGCCAATGCCCCATTCTTTACGTAGGATGAATCGGAGGGCCAAAGTGCCCTTTCCTTCCAAGTTATTTGTTTTAAGATTTTTCCACAGTACTTTGAATCCAACTATTTCTTACTTTGCATTCATAATTGCATAGTGTACATTTGGTTGGTATGAACGACATTGAAGGTAGCTTGGTGGACTAAATTAATTTCCTGAATCTGATTGTGTGGAGTCTCCAAAACAAACTGCTTTTGCCATGATACTTTTGAGCACATCAATCTTGACTCTAGAGTTTTCTGTAGGAGTTCTTAAGCTTATAAGTGAAATTGACCTATAATTTATAAGACATGCATGGACACAACCAACATTATCTTATTTTATGGTTATGGTATCCTGTTGTTGCTTAGTGATTTGAGGACAGTTTTAGGAATTTGTTCTACTTTTGGATCTATCACGTATGGTTATGTGGTTGCCTTTCCTGGGTTTCACTTGAGTTCCATTGTGGGTCCATTTTTTTCCAGTCATAATTTTTTTTAGTTGCCTTGCAGAATGAAAAGACTCAATGAGGGTGTGTAATAGTGATTGGGACCAACTTTAGGACTTCATTTTTTTCTGTCAATGGCTACCCACCCCTTCTTTTGGTAATTTCTCATTACTTTTGTTTCTGTTAGATGAGGGAGTGAAAATATAATTGAGATGAACATTTTGGATTTCATTTTTTCTGTTAATGGCTACCCACCTTGGCTTTTGAGTAAGTTCACCAAAAAAAATTGGAATGAGTTTCTGTTGATGAAACTATGATCCAGGTTGTCACCTACCGCTACTTTCAGAGGTAGATTTTGATCCTTTAAAGTGGAAAGGCATTGGATTTTAGGAAGAATTATTGATTGATTTGCGTGATTCCATCTGTTTAGCATTTGATTATGAATATGCCAAAAATAATTGGAATGATAATCTCTTGGTGAAACTATGATCCAGGGTGTCAGCATTCATTCTGAATGAGGTCAAATTCAGAATTATATTCAATAGAATTGTAAAATTAACAAGTAGGCTCACTCATATTTTGTGCACTCTATTTTATAGGTACAACATCGGCATGGAGATGGACATGCCGTTTTTGCTTTGGCCTGATGAGAGATCTATCTTGCCTGGCCTGCTTATGGGCATCTCCAGCCATGTTGTACGTGATGCTTCATTTTGGCGGGAGATTGATTATATAATTCACAAGCAACACCCTATAGTTGGGGTCTTTTCAGGATATGGAAAAGATTTTAGTTCTTACTCTGGGGTACGAATTAATTTGATAAAGTGAATTTAATATTTTCAACCTTCCATGAATCTAAAATTTTCAACTTTTGTGAATCTATTTTTTTCAGGGATTGTATAGAGGACTGCCAAATGGGAGAGATGATCGTAAAATTCTTCACTCCGTCCTAATCACTGACGCGGGGGAGCATTATTACGAGATCATGAACTCCGCAGGACCTAGTTGGGGGATCCGGGGTGTAGGATACGTTTGCAAATCTCTATTTGTGGAGTTCTCTTACCCTTTGGAAGCTCCCTTCCTCGTAGGTGATGATGTTTAGGTATGCTTTCTGCAAATCTCTATATGTATAGCACCTTTGAAGTAATAACAATTGGTTGAGAAAACTGTCAAGCTTTTTTTTTCCCTCTTAAACTAATTGTCCTAGACATAACTCATGGTTTATTATTATTTTTTATTTTTTTGTTCTCTACAGGAAATGATATGAAGAAGTAACAGGAGAGACCGGTGGAATGTTGGTAACACTTTTTGAACTCAATTAAGATGGGATTAGAGAGAAAGAGAAATGTGAAATAGAAAGCTAGAACTCACTTTTCATTAGAATCAATTGAATTACAGAGAAGAAGAGATACAAGCCTTATATATGTTCACACTACACCTCTAACTAAACAAGACATGTGCTCAATTACATTCTAACTAACTGCCAATGTGGCACGTATTAGTTGAGTTCTTGGTAGTGGTAGTGGTGTTGACTATTTGACCACTTTCTGAAGTGGTTAGATCACCAGTTATACTTGACATACCCCCGCAAACTGATGCTGCTGAGACATCAAGCAGCTGCAGTTTGGAAAGCAGATAAAGAAACCTTTGAATAGGAAGAGGTTTAGTGAGGAGGTCTGCAATCTGAAACTGAGAAGGAACAAACTTGACAAGAAGTTGCTTGTGAAAAACCTTCTCACGCACAAAGTGGAAGTCAACCTCTACATGCTTTGTTCGAGCATGGAAGACTGGATTGGAGGCTAAAGAGATGGCTGAGACATTATCACACCACAAAACAGGAAGTTGGGAGGAAGAGATTGGAAATTGCAAATCTTTAAGAAGATGAACAAGCCATATGACCTCTACTGTGGTGTTAGCCAATGCCTTATATTCAGCCTCTGTTGAAGAATGAGCAATAGTAGGCTGCTTCTTAGTTGACCATGAAATGAGATTAGACCCTAAGAAGACACAGCAGCCACCAGTTGACCTCCTATCAAGGGCGTCCCTAGCCCAATTTGCATCAGAGAAAGCAATAAGCTGTAATGAGGGACCTTTGGTGAAGTGTAAACCCTGAGTAAGGGATCCCTTGACATATCTCAAGATCCTCTTGACAACAGTGAAATGACTATCCAAAGGAGCATGCATGTGTTGGCAGACTGTATTAACAACATATGACAATTTAGGCCTAGTCAGAGTAAGGTATTGTAGTGAACCCACAATGGTTCTATATAACTCCGGAGAGCACGCTAGATTATCCATAACTAAGGTAGGAGGCTTGAGAGAAGATGGTGATGCACAGGGCCTGTAGTCTTCCATCCCAACTTTAATCAATAGATCTTTAGCATATTTTGCTTGAGATAAAACCAGACCTGTAGATGTATAATGGACTTCTATCCCCAGAAAATAATGAAGCCTCCCTAAGTCTTTTAGAGCAAAATCAGAACCAAGACCATGAATGATAGTGGTGACAAGTTTAGGATTGTTACCAGTAATGAGGATATCATCCACATACACAAGTAAATAAACCAAGTCAGTTCCTTGAGCTAAAACAAATAAGGAAGAGTCAGTAAGACCAAGGCTCTAAAAGACGCTAGTCGGTCCTAGGTTGGTCGGTTGCCGACTAGCAACTTTTGGCCAACTAATCGCCGACTTGACCAACTACTCGCCGACTTTTGGCCGACTAGTCAGATTTCGGTAAAGTCGGGGGACCTCCAACTAGCAACTTGTGCCCGACTAGTCGGCCGACTTGACCTATTTTAGAACACTGAGCAAGACTATTGTGAAACCCCTGGTTAATGAGACTCTTAGACAACATGTCATACCAGGCTAGGCCCGTGGTGCCTGTTTTAAACCATATAAGGCTTTATGCAACTTACACAGATGATTAGAAAAATGGGAATTAACATAGCCCTGAGGTTGTTTGAGATAAACATGTTTTTGAATGGTACCATGGAGGAATGCATTTGAGACGTCCAACTGCTTAATGTCCCATACAAAATTCACAGCCAAAGAGAGAACAAGTCTAATGGTTTGTTGCTTTACCACAGGACTGAATGTTTCAGTGTAATCTATACCTTCTGTCTGTTAGAAACCCTGAGCCACCAATCTGGCTTTGTACCTGGAAATGCTCCCATTAGAGTTCCTCTTGATTCTATAAATCCATTTACAACCAATCACAGGTGCCTGGGGAGGCAAAGGGACTAAAGACCATGTACCTTGCTGAACAAGGGCAGAATATTCCTCAGACATGGCTTGTTGCCACTCAGGGTATTGCATAGCTTCTTTAAAGGATTGAGGTTCTGTGGTAGGAGTTGAAGAAGCAGTAATAACAGGAGAAGAATGAACTAAAAGGGAAAAGGGCTGTTTAGGTACTAAAATGCCATTCTTAGAACATGTGATCATGGGATGAACTGGTCTAGGAGGGGAAAAAATAGCGATAACAGGAGAAGTAACAACAGGAGGTGATGAAGATGGTGGAGGAACAAGAGAGGATCCAGTGGGAGATCTAGAAGAGGAAGGCTGTGCAACAGTGGAACCTGAGGTTGTGACAGGGATAGGAGGAACTAAAAGAGTAGGAGAGTCAGGAAAAGAAACAGGAGATTTGAAATGAGGAACAAAGCTACAAGAGGAGAGATTAGAATCTGAAGGAGGAGAGGAATTAGAAGCCAGAAGTTTGAGATATTGGAAAATCATGTTCCAAGAATTTGACATGTCTAGAAATGTAAACTCTATTATTGAGAGGATCTAGACATCTGTAGCCCTTAGTGGAGACACAATAGCCTAAGAAAATACAAGGAGTAGACCTCGGAAGCAATTTGTTAGAGGCATAAGGTTTGAGCCATGGAAAGCAACAACAACCAAAGGGTTTGAGGAGATTATAATCTAGGGCTTTGTTATAAAGGACATGAAATGGAACTTTAAAGTCATTAGAAGAGTTTGGTAATCTATTGATGAGATATAGGGTGGTAGTGATGGCTTCTAACCAGAATTGAATGGGTAACTGAGCTTGCTGAAGCAAGGTAATGGCAGTTTCAATTATATGGCCATGTTTCCTCTCAGCCACTCCATTCTGCTCTGGAGTGTGAGGACAAGAAGTCTCATGAGAAATACCAAATGCAGCAAAAAAAGAAGCCATAAGTTTACTTAAGAATTCACCACCATTATCTGATCTAAATGTTTTGATAGAAAAGGAAAAATGATTAGAGACAAAGAGCTTAAAAGCTTGAACACAAGATGTAACTTCAGATTTTGCACGTAAAGGAAAAAGCCAACAATATTTAGTGTAATAATCCACCACCAACAAGTAATACCTAAAGCTAGAAAAAGAAACAATAGGGGAGGGACCCCAAACATCCATATGAGCTAATTCAAAAGGTGCTGTGGTTTGAGAGCTAGACAAATGAAATGGAAGCTTGTGACTTTTAGCTTTATTACAAGATTAACAATCTAAGTGAGTGACAGCAGGAATAGACAGAGTATAAGCTTTGGAAAGAACAAAAAGTAGACCAGCATGTGGATGTCCCAACCTGTTATGCCACAAAGTTGCAAAAGAAAATAGACTCAGCAAGACAGTAGCAGAATCAGAATTAAAGGAAGGAAGCAGGGTGTAGAGCCCTTTGTGACAACTCCCTTTGTGCAGAATCTGACGTGTGATTTTGTCCTAAATCACATAACCACATGAATCAAAGATGATAACACAATTGTTATCTTTAGCAAACTGATGGATAGATAAGAGATTATGTGTAATTTGAGGAACATGAAGAATTTTGGTTAAGGCAAAGCAATGAGAAGGTGTAGAGAGAAGCACCTTACTTGAGTGAGCCACAGGAATAGACTGACCATTGCCAACATGAACTGAGTTAGTTCCCATACCCCCATTAGCCATCTGAATCTGAGATTGATCATGAGTGACATGTGATGTAGCACCTGAGTCAAAGAACCATGGTGTTGGAGGAGTGGAACCAGGTCCAAATGAATGCACATTATGACTGGATGGAGGGCCATAACATGGAGCTGTGAGTCCCAAAGTGAAGTCACCCTGAGAAGACTGACCCAAACCATAGTAATTCATCATATCAGGAGCCACAAACATAATTTGAGCAGTACACCCCAGAAGTTTGTCCAAAACCAGATGGACCAAAACCAAATTGGCTAGCAGTAGAAGCAGCTTGACCACCATTAGCTCTAGGATAGTTATAACCAAAACTAGATTGGCCAGCAGTAGAAGCAGCTTGACCACCATTAGCTCCAGGATAGTTATAACCAGTATTCTGACCATTTGAATAGTTATAACCATTTTGCTGACCATTAAAGCCTCCTGAATTTGGTCGATAAGCCAAATTCTGTCTATGGTAACAAGAGTAGGCCAGGTGATTGGTTTTCCCACAAATCTGACAGCCATTAGAATTAGTCTTAGATGATTGATTCCAAGATTGATTTCTGTTGAACCTTTGATTGTTTCTGTTGGCCCTGTTGTTGCCATTGTAATAGGTAGGATAGAATTGCTGTTGGGATGGCATATGAAAGGGAAATTGGAAAGATGGGACTGGAGTTTGTAAAGGTTGGGGTGGTTGCACACCAGGTATTTGATAAGTGACATTAGATAAACTAGTAGGACGTATAGTCGAAGTTTGAACAACAAGAATGAAGGTTGGATCTGTGGTGGCATGCTCATTCTCAACATGCAAATCTTCATCCATAAGCATGGAAGAAAAGGTTCCAAAAGAGATAGGCTCAGTGCGAGTACGAATAGCTTGTTTGCATTTCAATTACATCCTTCTATTAGTTGACCATCCACCTATCTAACATTTTTTTGATGATGTCATTTGATGAGCCCAAAATATTGACATGTAGCAAATTCTATATCGCGTATTGTTAGTATTTTATTGTACTTAATTGGATACTCATTTAATTTTTTTGGTAATTAACTATAAATTATTAATTTGCAGGGAAAAAGATGATAACAACTTACATTTCAGCCGTCGTATTCAAAAAGTGCGACCTTAAATTTTACTTGGTGTGAAATTGTGTGATGAAGGTAATCGAAGTGGGTCGGACAAGTTAGCTTTCAACTCATGGCTTGCACGTGATTGAAATTGCCATAGTGAGAAAGAGTAATTAATGGCTAATTAGGCAAAGTAATTGACTCTACTTAGAATTCATTAGGCAGTGAGGCCACTGAATAAGGAAAGCTTTGATTAGAAAAGGAATTTGCCATTTGGAAGGAAATGCTTGGCATCTATAAAGAGGAAACGTTGGGTTTCTAAAAATTCACGACCCATTATGCTTGGGAACCAACGTGACCTCATATATGACTTCTAAAAATTGAGTTCTAAGAGGCCTCATAACCTATAATTGGTTTGACCCGATGGCCGGTTGGTGTCCGGACTAATTCTTTTTTTATTTTTTTCTTTTCTAGTTGACAACAAGTGAAACAAAATTCTTTTTTATTATTATTATTTTTGACGACAATCAAAACAAACTCACTTAAATCTCCGGAATATAATCCTAGACTACCGTGATCAGATTACCCACAAATTCTGACAATAGGCTAAAGCGGCTTGCCTACTAGTTTTTTCAATGCTCCATATAAAAATAAGCTTAGTTGGGTGGGTGTTGAATTGTTCAAAGTAATACGGACGAACGAACTTATGTAATTAAATTTTTTTTTAAAGAAAAATACTAATATTTTAATAAAAATTTAGAACGTGGATAGGGGAGACCACCCAGGCTCATCCAACCCTCGATCTTGAGTTCGACGAAGATAGCATTAGTTTCATCTCGGATTAGTTTGAACTTTGTACAAAAAATGACAAATTTGTTTTTGATTTTTAACTTTATATAGATAATTTACAAAGCGAACCTAAAAGATAAGCTTTTCCCTTTCTTTTATTTATTCTTATTTTCCTTTTTTAGTTTCCATTTTTCCTTTATGTATTTTTACTCTATTTCACCATAGTTTCACGTTTTAAAGATGAAAAAATGTTTCGCAAAACCATACTTGTGTAAATTTAGAATCAGTGTTTAATAATCGTAAAGTAAATAAGTACGGGAATTAAACACTTATCCTATAAAATTACAAAAAAAAAAAGAACTTATTCGTCGTATTCACACACTAATTAGTGATCTGTACATATCATATTCATCACGTCATTTGCATTTACTCAAGTAGAATAATGATTTGGTCTCCTAAATTTTTTGTTCCTAAAATGATCATCCATTTTGAAACAAAGGTGAGTAGCATATAGTAACTATTAGAAAGTGAATGAAGATTTATGTTGTACAAATTCAGGGGTTACTCCAGGATTTTCATCCAGCGTTAACAAAAATACATAGCATCGTCTATAGTGAAAAGCGGTATGCAAAAAAAAAAAAAAGAAAAAAAAAGACTCTGACTAGACAAAAGATATATATGGAGGCATTTCTAGTAAGGACTCCCTTATATAAGCTACGGTGCGGGATTTTTCGTTTGAGATCGAATTTCGACGATTCAAACCGTTAGATGTGTTTAAAATGCTTTTTTAAGGTCCAACGTGAGGATTCATAAAAAAAAAAAGCCAGAAGGGCTTGATCCGAGCAAGTTTTGATAGAAATGTACATATACACATTTTATAGAAAACAGCTCAGATCAAGCCTTTTCGGGTCTTTTTGTTTTGGTAATCCCCGCGTTAGACCTTAAATTTTTTTTTAAACACATCTAATGGTTCGGATCGTCGAAATTTGATCCCAAACAAAAAAATCTCACATCGCAGAAAGTAAGGGAGCTCTTATTGGATATTTGTTGTATATGGATCCCCTTCCAATAAGGGATCCCTTATTTTAAATTTCATGTGGACCAAGCCATTTTTCCACTTTCCGAATTGAATTTTGACGATCCGAACTGTTAGATGTGTTTAAAATGTGTTTTGAAGGTCCAACACCATATAATGTTTTCAACAAAAACTGATCGGATGAAGCCCTTCTGGGTATTTATTTATTTTTGACGAATCCTCGTGTTGGACCTTAAAAACACATTTTAAACATATCTAACGGTTCGGATTGTCGTAATTTGGTCGGGAAGCATGAGGTCCGCATGTTGGTCCGCATATAAGGGTCCTTATTAGAAGTTTCTTGTATATATATATTACATCGTTCGCCAAAAAGAGGCTTCAACATATTACAGCATCTCACGCGAGTCTTCATATTTTGAAAACGTTGAATCATAGTTTCATTATCAACACTCTTAAACATGTTCTTCTCAGTGAACGTGACCAAAGAATCATTCAACCATTCATCTTCCATCCGGTTATGCAATCGGGTTTTTATCAATGTCATCAACAAAAAAGCTCTTTCAACTGTTGCTGTGGCGACTGGAGTGGCCGAAGAAGCAAAGTTAACTTCACAAGTAGATAGATTATGCATGATTCTTGTTTTGTCTCCATAGACACAGATAGAGAGAAAATAAAAGCCATCCACTATCACCTTAAATGTGTATATTATACATTGGGTTTTAACCTTGTTTTGTGTTGTTAAGACTGTAACAAGTTAGTTCAAATTTAGTTAGAAATATTTATTTTAACCTCGTACGAGTAATTCAACGCTGACAATACCAAAGAAAATTTAATTTATATCTAAATTTTATTTTTTTATTGTGCATTTTTTGAACCCAGCAAAGTCACTTGACATCGCTGCAAAAGAGCTAGAGTTACCCCGGTACAATCATTACATAGGTATCAAAATTAGAAAATCTTACTACCATAGAAAAAAATAAAATAAAATATATATATATATATATATATATATATATATATATATATATATATATATATATTTCCAATGTTGCTGCTTGATTTATTTAGAGAAAAAAAAAATGGAAGATAGAAAAAGTAGTAGAACAAATATCTTCACGAAGATCTAATTGTAAGCATGGCAGAGTAATGGGAAGAATATAAATTTTCTCATTAAATTAAGTTATTCTCAGGTTAAATAAGAAACTAATCTTTACTTCGACAAGTCCAGATATTCAAGGAACTCTTGATACAAGATCACTCAAGTCAAGTTTTTTTGTCATTGGGGTAGGTGAATTCTTATACATCCATCCTCCGAAGAATTGGACATGACTAATTTTTTATAATTCGATTTGTATCATCAATACTGATAGGAACTCAACCATTATGGCAAGGCTAAGTTACTAAGTTAGCCAAAAATCAAAGTTTTTCATTCTCGATTTAGTCTCAAACATCGCACAAAACAAGAGAGAGAGAGAAAGAAATAGATTTTTTTATTTTATTTTTATAGATACATACAATATACTCTCCACGATAACGGGTTTCATGAATTACGGTCAACAAACTGTACAAATTGCAAAATAAAAAAAAAAAAGATTCTATAAACAATTAAAGACTTTTTTTGTCATATGGTAGGAGAAGTTAGTAGTTGTAGGTAAGAATTTCACTAAGCAGTGGCGAGCCTATCTAATTCATAGAAAAAATTTCAATTTTTTTATATATAAAACTAGAGGTTTTGTTTTTCCTTGCAGGGGTGACCCCCTACTGGCACCCCTGACTCCATCCTAGTTATAGATTAGTATTAGGAGGGGCTTTGATCTCCCACCTCTCTTGAGCGTGAGGCATTGTTATTATTATTAAAAAAAACTACAGTATTTTGAAGATCTATAAGAAAATTAAAAAATATTACCCTTTCCTACTTCTTGTTTTCCTTCCATATATATCCCCAAGCTAAATGCATGCTACACAGATTTTAAGTGGATAGGTTACATGAGTTTTGATTGGATCCTCTCCGGGAATAATAAAAGAGATTGAAATGTGCCATTAAGCCCATTTATAGTTAGTGACTGAAATTCTTCACTTTTAGGGCTCCTCAAGAATATAAACCACGCCAAATATTATGTTGATGAGATACTAATTAATGTGAATATGGAATGAATTTGCCCTTAAAATTTACAAAAATACCACCCTTATGCACTGACGGGTACCACGGGCTCCGGATCAGCTGTCCCAACCTTTGCTGTCCCCATCCCTGTCCCAACCCAAAACAGCACCGTTTTGGTGCAAACTCCCAACCTTTTCAAAATGCAATTTTGTGGGGCCCACTTCCGGGTCCCACACAAACGATCCGAACCGTTGAATAATTTTAAAATAATTATTAACGTGGTCTCGGAGAAAATCAGGCTGATTGGATAGTTTTACGTTATTCATCTAATACTTTGATTTCATTCAGAATTTAGGACCCTACCAATTTGAAAGAATCTTTGGAAAAAGTTATAGAATTGCGGGCTCGGAAACTCGTCGATTTGAACCGTAAGAGTCGTAGGGCTCATTGAGAAGAGCATCCAATAAAAAAATTATCTTGTTCGAACATCGATAGGTATGAAAAAAACTCATATTTTTAGTATTTTGATACCTATCGATGTTCGAACAAGATATCTCTCCCTCTCTTTATCTTTCACGTTCGATTCGAGGGAGACATCGAATCAAACGCAAAAGATAAAGAGAGGGAGAGATACCTTGATTTCGAAAACCAGTCTTGATTTCTTCTTCTTCTTCCTCGCGGCTGGATCTGGTTCCTCTCTTCGATCGATCGTTTTTTTTCCCTTTTGTCTCTCTCATTCTCTCTCTTCGATCGTTCTGTGAAATGGGGAAAAGATGAGGAGAAGGGGTTTTGTTTTAACCCGATTAAAGGATTTGACCCACGAGATTGGGTACTACCTGGTTGCCTTAACCCGCAACATTGCAACTTAAGTGGCTCCTAATCTGAGCCGTTGGATGAGATCCAAGGGCTGTCAAACGAGGTCCGGATTTTCTTCATTTTACAGGATCACTGATAAGAAGCGCGCCGTATATATATATACCAAGGAAATCCAAGAGGACCAACACCAAAAGCTTCTTGATACTTCAATACACCTAGTTATAAAACTCAATCAAAATCCTTTAGCCGTGGAACAAGGTCACAAACCCTACTGATTTCTTTCCTCCTTTCTTTTTTTTTTTTTTTCCACTTTTAAAAAATAGCTGTAACATGAACAAATTATACCTACAACATCAACTCATAACTATTTATCCCTTTTTTTTATCCCCTTCTCTGATATTCTTTTTATTTCTTTTTTCTCCCCACATGTCTCTCCAGCTCCCTCCTCCTTTATCATCCATGTGCCCATCTCCATGCACAAGTATCTTCTCCCTTTGTCACTTTTCTCAAAATATAGTCTACAACTATTTTAACTAATCATCTACTAATTATCTTATCTTATGGTGTCCTCTCATTAAAATCAAGTACATGCATACAAGTTGCATTTCTCTCTATTCTTTTCTTTTTTCCTTTCTTTATTATCAGTTTACCACAATATAATACCCTATGCATACATTGGTGAAATAGAACTATACCAAAACAACACCGAATAAGGTTTTACAATTATCCAGAGCTCAACTAATCCACCCATTCCAGTTCAACATTCGAATGTATCGAATGTATTGAGGTGGCAAGATGTGTGTACTCCCAAATGTGAAGAGGGCCTTGGTTTCAAGCCTTCAACAAAACAAGGCCACTATGCTGGCATTTATGCGCAATTAGAAGGAAGTTAGATACTTTATGGGTTAAATGGTCACTGTGTATGTTATCAAATACCAGAGCATGTGGCATATGCATATTCCTGCTCATTCCTCCTGGATCATCATAAAACTATTCAAGTTAAGATCCTTGGGCCAATCTTTAGTCAAGCTTGGGGTATTGATGTGCAAGGAGGAATCTGCTTTCTTCTAGTCCGGGTGATTGGGCTTTTGAACTTGATTGGGCTGCTCATAATTGGAAGGGGAAGGGGTTCAAAGCTGCAGTCTACAAATTGGCCTTAGCAGCTATTCTTTTATCATATTTGGATGGAAAGAAATACAATGATCTTTAGGCAGCAAAGCAATAATGTTGGCAGTGATGGAAGTGGAGTTCGTTCATGTGATAAGAGTCCCAATACCAGTGAGAATAATGCCCCATGTCATAACTGAATCTCCTCATTCGTGCTTAGCAGGGATAGGGATTAGGCTAATTGATTGTTAGTCTGCTGTTTTGATTTATTGTATTTCCTAAGTTTTGGCCTTGGGATAGATGGTTTCTTTGTGGTTGGTTAGGATTCGGATGAAATAGAAACCGAATGTTTAAATGGACACTAAAAACTCTGTTTCTTGTGAATGTTTGAAATCCCCTTTTCCATGCGGGTTACCAAAATCAACATGAAATTCTTCTAGGGTACAAGTTTACCAAAATTCACGTAACAAGCAACTCAACATGGACACTGACCTCAAATATCTTAGATCAACTGGAAGCCTCGGAAAACCCCTTGCGGAATTGCACATGCTAAAGCAACGTACTCTGGACTATTGTCCTTACAACCAAAGATTTGGACTGTGAAGCTAAAAGTTAACATTTGATTATCATGAAAGAAACATAATGGTTTCTTGAATGTCAAAAGATTCCAAGCATACAGAATTCTAGATATTTTTCAGCTCAAAAAGGAAGTTTTACAGAGTGTTTACCAGTTTAAAAACAGTCATTTTCCTCCCTAATTGGTCAATAATCTCCAGTTACACCCTGCATAAATTTGCAGTGCTCCGAGTTAGAGGCTACAACATGAACTCTAGTGAGTATTGAAACCTTTGCTAACCTTAAATAACTGAAGTTCAACAAACTAAGCTGATTCCTCAGAGTCATTGAAGTGTTAAAAACGAGAATAAGTATTGAATTTAGAGCAGGTACCCGTTGGATCAGCATTTTTAGTTATCCAAGGGTGCTCCATGATCTTCTGAAGTGAGAGCCTTCTGGACGAATCCTTCACAAGAAGCTACAGAAAATTCGGGAAACGTTTCATAAGCGACAATTGAATTCTCACCAGCAACAATTATGTTTTTAACCCACATTGCAATATATGAGAAGATGCTGATAAAGAAGCTTACCTGGCTAATGAGATTTTCAGCTTCCGACGAAACATGAGGGGTGGAAGGGAATCTGAGGTCAATCTTCATAATCCTGTATTCAATTCAAAGGTAATTCATTTCTTTGTTCTGTCTAATTGCCAATATTATGTAAGCACAAAAACACAAGGGGAAAAACTTAGAATTATTCTTTACCTTCTGAATGTATCAGTTTGGCTCTGAGCCTCAAATGGAGGGGCACCAAATAGAAACTCATAACACAGGACACCCAAAGTCCAATTATCAACTGCATAGTCATGGGCTTTGTTTTCCACCATTTCTGGTGCTAGATAGTCTAGAGTTCCACACATGGTGTGTCTCTTGCTTCTTGATTGTACAGACTATCCAAAGTCCGGAATCTTCAAACAACCCTGCAATTATGTACAGAAGGAACTTAATATAGAACATTAATTTTGCTCCCATAACTACACTCTACAAGCCACAAGACAATTCAAGGTTCTCATTACTTCACCCAAGTTGATGAATTTACTCACAACAGTATGGGAAATATTTTGTTCGCATGTGGTTCTAATTACTCACTCACTCACTCACTCTCTCTCTGTCTCTCTCTCTCTCTCTATATATATATATATATATACCCCAAGCTTCTTATCCGGACCACCGGATTGAAGCTCTTGGGGTATTTTTTTTGTGTTGCCAATTGTTTTGGAAAAATCCGATCCGTCTAATGTGTTCAGAAGGTGTTTTCAAGGGTCAACGGAAGAAATCTTCAAAAACAAATACCGGGAAGGGCTTGATCCAAGCAGTTTTTCGCAAAAACTGTAAAAACACATTGGACGGATCGGATCGTCCAAAAAATGCTCGGATCAAGGAGGTCCGGAAGTCCGGAGTCCGGAAGAGAAGTGGAACCTATATATATATATATATTCGTAAGGATAAGTGGCTAATGGAAAATTTTGGTTGAAAATCAATACATAAATACTAGGGAAATTTTCAAAAAACCCCCCAAACTTTGACCTGAATAGCAAAAATACTCCCAAACTTTCAATTTTTTCAATCGTACTCTCAAACTTCACTTCCGTAATCAAAATTGCTCCCACCGTCAGGATCTATTACCTAACTAACGGAAAATGTTGAGGTGGAGGTTAACGGACCCAAAAACCGTTAATAATTTGGCACAATTTCATAAAACCCCCCAAACTTTGAACCAAATATCAAAAAATCTCCCAAACTTTCAATTTTTTTTAAAAGCTCCTTCTTCCTCCTCCCTCCTCCAATTCACAGGAAAACATAGGGGGAGAGAGAGAAAGACCAGAGAGAGAGAGAGAGAGAGAGAGAGAGAGAGGCTCGTCAAACCTCTTTTGCTCTTTGATATCCTGCATCGTCATGTATCCTTTCTTCATCCACGGCTTAAACACCTCCATAATGTCTAGGTGGATCCCACCGGTGTCGTGAATCATGAAACGTGACCGCTCGCCGAATAGTCTCACGTGGTAAGCTAACAGCTCGCCTATCCTCTGGGGGCTTAATTGTCCGTCTAATGACGAGCTGCGGTAGAGGTAGTCTTACTTGGGGGAGAAGAGAAGCGATTCGGGTTTTTCGGCCAGGGCTACAATGGTGTCGGTGACGTTGGATTTAGTGCCGCCGCCGCCGTTGGTGGAGACGAGGAGGAGGAGTTTACCGCCCTAGCCATCGTGGCTGACGCGGAGAGAATGTGCAGTAGATGCGGTCGTAGCCTCAGTCGGGGAGGACTTTGTAGGCTGCGGCAATGGCGGTGGGGGAGGAGGAGTTTTGTGGTCGCAACCGCACCGTCGCGCTCTTCAGGCGTCTCTCTCTCTCTCTCTCTCTCTCTCTCTCCCCCCCCCCCCCCCCCCCCCCCCTCTATTTTCCTGTGAGTTGGAGGAGGGAGAAGGAAGAAGGAGCTTTTTTAAAAAAAATTGAAAGTTTGGGAAGTTTTTTGATATTTGGTTCAAAGTTTGGGGGGTTTTATGAAATTGTATCAAATTATTAACGGTTTTTGGGTCCGTTAGCCTCCACCTCAGCATTTTCCGTTAGTTAGGTAACAAATCCTGACGGTGGGAGCAATTTTGATTACGGAAGTGAAGTTTGGGAGTACGATTGAAAAAATTGAAAGTTTGGGAGTATTTTTTATATTCAGGTCAAAGTTTGGGGGGTTTTTTGAAATTTTCCCTAAATACTATGTAGGATTTCCTCTATATTTTTGTTGAGCGTATCATACATTGAAATATGCTGAGACAGATGTCATGGTTTAAGTTTTAAGACAGAAACTTTAGAAGAGCTCAAGAACATCTTTTTCGACCTGGTAATAATGGCAGGACTGATTTACAGAAGAAAATCAAGGTAGCAAAGTTGCTTCTTCTAATCTATGAAACCATTTCTCTGATTTCAGAATTGGTTAAAACAAAATAGATATACAGACAATTTACTAAAAACAACATCCAGTCAGCTTGAATAAGCTATTTGAAAAAATATAGGATATTTTCCTAGCAATAGTATCGAGAGAGATTAGTTGTAGTTCTCCTTTCACCTTCAAAAGGTTGAGATAATAGGCCATATTGTCATCTACATATAGAAAAAGATAGATGAGATGTTCCAAGTATTCTTACTCTTACTAAAGGTCCGAACTTCTTGCTTTGGCCGCTTAAGGTTAAGGAGGGTGGTCCTCTCATCAACTTGATCATCAGAAGCGGAGGTCATTATCCCTTCCTTTCATAGAAGGATGCTTAAGTGGGATTGATTTCGGACCCTCTCTAGCAAATGCAAACGCGGCCTACTTGCTTTTCAGAAGCAAAGTGATAGGTGTTGTAAAGCACACATTAATCCTTCCAATTTATGTTTTGTTAGGTAGGTTATGTAGTTAACTAATTAGCGTTGGTTGGTTTGTGGTGTTTCAGGCCTTAGAAGCTCGAGAACTTGAAAAACGTGTTTTGGAGTGAATTAAAAGTGCCAAGGATGGGAAGATGTGTATAAAAAGGAGCGGAAACTCAAGTTGCAGCATCTCTGGACCGGACCAATACTTTCCTGAACTGAACCAACACTTAACATGACAAAACCTCCCTTGAAGCACCCTTTGTCCGGACGGGGGAAATTCTTGGTCCGGACGAAGCATACCGGCGGGTTCGTACAACTCCCAGCTTCTCTGGTCCGGACCACCCATATCTTGGTCCGGTCGAACGAATAAGGAAATCATCTTTTTGGACGCGTTTTATGTAACTTTTAGGTCTCCTAGTATAAATAGAACCTCCTAACGTTGTTTTAGGGTTCCGAACTATTTTAAGAGACAGCTCTAGAGAGAGAAACTCATTGTTCTTGATGTTCTTCGCGAGTTCTTGGATTTCAAGCGTTCCAATTCTCTCCATGGCCGGCTAAACCCCTTTTCTAGGGGGAGGATGAAACTCTACACCAAGTAACCTTCTATTTTGTGTAGGTTAGGGTTTTAATCGAATCAAATTATATGTTAAGAACTTGGTTTCATAAGATTAATGGAACTGTGGTTTTATTCTTTTAATCTGTTGTGTATTTGTACACCGGTTTTCAAATACCCGTTCATATAATTGTTTTCACTAATTGTGTTTGGAGTTTTGAGACAGACTATGCTCGTGACACCGTACCAGTGAGACGGTCCGTGCTGTGGGATAGCTTATGCCTTTTAACAATCACAAATATTTTCTTGACGATTATCGATGGGGATTGCAAGCCCTAGCGATAATCCCTCTTGATTCGATTATTAAACTAACCTATGCAAAAGCCGTGGTTACGAGGGTGGAGTGGATTCTAAACCCTAGATTCTCTCTCCAACAGTTTAAATCCTTGTTAATTATTGCGTTCTTTAGTTTAACAATTTCACAATCAATCAAACCTTTTTCCTGAATTGAATTAAAAGCTAATTGGAATTAACGCAACTCAGCCAAATTGTCCCCGTGGATCGACACTCAGACTTAACCACTATTCTCTGGAATAAAAGTTAATTCCTAGTTATTAAGTATTTATTCTTGACTCGGCACGACACGGTCACAAAGCTGCCCCTCGACCACTTTAGGGGACTTTCCGTCCAATAATACCACTCAATCCATATGTGCAACCTATTGTATGGTCCAGATTGTGCCACCTCATTGGCAATCGTAACATTTTTTAGTTTTTCGTAACTTTTCAACAATATGATTCGTAACATTTTCTATGATTCGTAACTTTTTGGTGTGTCTCGTAACTTTTATAAAAAAATTCGTAACTTTTGTAGGGGTACGTGATACACACCCGAATAAGGGGTATGTATTGTAGCATTTTCCTTAGCTCTATTGCAGAGGATCCTCTTGGAACAGGCTAGCTCGTTGTTATTGGCTCTTTTTGACGAGGTTTAAATTTATTTGTTAGAGCTCGTTGAAAATATTCATCAGCGTGTTTTATTTTTATACGGGATAAGTTCATATGGGACTTTGTCTCGACTTGGAATAAGCTCTTTCACTTTTTTAATAAAGGATTAATTTTATAAAAGTACGGAATAAATTAGAACTTTTGAATTAGAAATGATTGTTTAGTTCATAAATCTTACAACCCGAATTGAATCGACAAGGTTTTCTTGGTATTTTAAATCGATAAGGTTTTGAATTGAACATAAGTGTGCAAGTTACAAAAGCGTTTACAAAACCAAGCCATCTAAAAACCAAACACATACATAGCTGATAGCTCCACCATCTCCTCGATCTCTGGATTCTGCGATCTCCCTCTATCTACATTTGGCGTGGAATAACAGGGAAACATGGTTCATGAGTGTGACAGACACTCAATAAAATGAGCCCAAATCCTCTGTGCCAAAAAACTCATGTGTTTCTGTGCCAAGAGGTTTTTCAACCGTTAGATCACCCAGAAATATTAAAACATAAAAAAAAAAATTCACAATCCAATGACACAAAACCTCTCAGTATAGAGGCACATAGAATTTTGGGGACAAAGGATTTGGGACACAATAAAATAAAGAAAACTACTGGTAGGGATGGCAATGGGGCGGGTTGGGGCGGGTTTTGATGATCCCTGCCCCGACCCTAAAATTCCCTAACCTGCCCCTGACCCGCCCCTAACCCGACCGGGTAATTTGTGGGTACCCCCTCCCCCGCCCCTATCGGGTATCGGGTTTACCCGCCCCGTCCCTATTTTTTTCACATATTAGTTAAGTATATTTTAAACTCCAACTAGTGAGTACAAATGATAAAAGTTCACAAAATAACTTTTACAACTTAACCAAAATCTACTATCTAATGTTGTATTTTAGTTGTAAAAGTAAAATTATAAGAATATAAATAAAATTTAATGCATATAAGTGAGAAAATATAATTTGATATATACATATAAGAGTATATAAATATAGTTATACATATATATGTATGTCGGGGCGGGTAATATCGGGGCGGGGTGACCATACCCCTACCCCTACCCTAACCCTAGCGGGTTTTTCAAAATCACCCCCTGCCCCTACCCGTTACCCAAAAAAATTGTAAAAAACCCTACCCTATCGGGGCGGGGCAAGGCGGGTTCGGAGTGGGGCGGGTTAAATTGCCATCCCTAACTACCGGATGCCCAATGGATGGCATGACATAATGGCAATTACGTAACAAGCGATAAACAAGAGAAGAAATAACACATAGGAGCTTGTACAATATCATACATTAGTACAATGTAATTAATCGGCAACACCGTGTAAACTTAAATTACAGGATCTATAACATCTCAAACAAGAGAATGCTACCGTAAATACCCCTTAAAAATCTATAAGACTATATGAGATTTTGTGGCACCAAATATGAGATTTCGTGGTTAGAAATATGAAATGGCATACGGTATGCACCCCATACGGATGGACGGCCAATATTGCGCCACATATGACATGTGGGAATTTGTGCCACCTTTGACCATTGACTATATGAGAGAGTGTTTATATCGATATGAGATTTTATGGACTCTAATATTTATTGTTGTGGATAAAGCAACTCTTCCCTCTCTTTAAACTCTCTAAGCTCCTCTCTCTCTCTAAACTCTAAACTCTCCATCTCCGCCTGCCTGGGGGGGGGGGAGGGCGGAGCGGAGCCTGCTTTTCTCCTCCCCCCGGGCTTTATCTCTCTTCCCTCTCCCTCTCCCTCTCTCTCTCTTTCTCGTTTCCTCTTTTCTTTCTTTTTCTGCAGGTGTGGGTGACCGGATCTGGAGGTGGTCGGTGGCGGTTCGCAGCGGTTTGTGCTGTGGGTCGTCGGCTTTGAGTGGCCCTACGGGTGATGGTGTTTGGTTGGCTGTCTTTTGGATGTTGGTGCTCCTACAGGTGTTCGTCTGCTGTTTTCAGATTTAGGTGTAGGCAGAGGCGGTTCTAGGTGGTGTTCGCAAAGGCGGTGACGGTGGCTTAGGGGCAACTAGGTGAGGTGGCGACTTTGGGCTGGTTTTGGGGTCGGGCCAAAGTAAATGGGCCATGCCCAACCAGGTTGCAGTTTGGTGTTCCAGTGGCGCAGCAGCAGCGAAGAGGCGGAGGAGCTGCTCGTTTTTGGTGTTTTTCCGGCAGGGGTATTTCCGGCGTCTTGGTTTTTCTTGGGCAGTGCACTGGGCTTGAAAGGAGTGCATGGGGAACACAATAATATTGGTTTAGGTTTGTGGGCAATTTGATTTTTAATTGCATTGGGTACTTGTGCTAGCTGGATATTCTACTTAGTGGAGGTCTAGTTTAATGCTGCCAAGGTGGATGCATCGAGTTTCAACGTCTTGGGGCCAGAGGGGGTGTTGGGGGTTGTTTGTTGGGGTGTTGCTGTGGTGAGCTGGCAGTTGCGGTGAAGGGGTGGTCGTACCGACATATGGAGCAGCAACAGGGGCATGTTCCCCGGGTTCCGGCGTTGGTTGGTTGCGCTCGTCTTTTCACTGGTTCTGTGCGGCTGTTGTGGCGTATGGTTTGCTTTTGTGCTTCTATTGTAAATTTTGGGCGATGTTTGGCCCTTAGGGTGTGGGCTTGCCCCAATAGGTTTGGGCTTCGGCTCTTGGGGTTCTTTGGTTGACTTCTTGCCAATCGAGGATTGGGTCTCAGATTTGGCATTGAATCTTTGTATTTGATGTTGTCTCCTTGCTCCTTTTAGTCATTGTAATTTCTTCAATGATTAATAAAATATTTTTTGCCGTGCAAAAAAAAAAAAAAAAAAATTTATTGTTGTGATTACCAATATGAGAGTTTGTGGACTAAATATAAGATTTTGTGTTCCAATATGAGATTTTGTGACAGATCCAATATTAATTGTTGTGATTACCCATATGAGAGTTTGTGAGACTAAATATGAGATTTGGTGTTGCAATATGAGATTTTGTGGCTCCAAATATAAGATTTGCACCAAGTCCGCAAGGATCCAATATGAGATTGTGTGACTCCAAATATGAGATTTTGTAACTATTTGTACGAATGTGCATATCATACGCCTTTCATATCTCTAGCCACAAAATATCATATTTAGAGCCACAAAATCTCATATTTAGAGTCACAAAATCTGATCTCATATGGAGTAATTTTTAGAGGGTGTGTACTGTAGCAACACCCAAACAAACAAACAACACCAAACACTCCAAAACATTATGTGGAATTTATTATACAAACGTAATGTATATGTCGGGATCCATTTTGAGTATTGTGTAGAATCGAACACTCCCAAAAGATTGCTCCTAATTTTCTTTAGAGGGTGGTAGCTCGGAAGGAAGTGGCTTTCTCTCTCTTGACTCTTTTTCCTTATAGTGCTCAGACAATGCTTTAAAGATAGGAAAAATTTGAAGTTGAAAACTGTATTTTGCAGAGAGAGGACCCTTCCTCATATACTGTTGTGTAATTCGGGTCACTCACGCACTCAAGCACATACAAGAAATTTGAGGAAAACTCCCTTGCATATATTCACACAATATACAAGTTGAAAAACCTCTCCGGGGAGCAATAACCGGCTCCCCCTCTCACACTCTCAGCCTGTCCCACTCACATTGTGCTACCACACACCAAATAAAGGAGACGACAAGAGTATATATAGAGATACAAATCCTAAAACCAATAGGAAATCCTAAACCCAATAGGAAATCCTAAACCCAATAGGAAATTACTCCCATCCGGGCCTAAGCCCATCTGGCCCACACGGGGTGGAATCCCAACAATCACCCCCTCCACACTAATGGGCAAAGTTGTCACACCCCCATGTTGCCACTTCTAATCAGCTACCTTTAGCAAGCGCCTATGTCACTAACCAATCGAGCATCCATGCACCACCAAACAGAGTACAAAAAACCCGAAAGAGTGTATCCTTGCAAGTTAGAATCCGCAGCAGATCAAAAAATCTGAGTACCGCACCCCCTCAATTGGAATGCCTCCACTCGCACACCTCTGGCCCACACGGGGTGGAATCCCAGCATAGACAATCATATCTCACCCACCCATCATGGTGAGACTAAATGAGGTAACACGGCCCATGCCATGCATTCGCCTCTCCAACCAGATCTAAATCAATTTGCATCTTCATATCATGTGGGCCACAACATTTATAAGGTAGGTTCTTACATGCTGGTTTCATCTCCAATGTTTACTCAATTTTTTACTCAAATTTTAGTGAAAATTCTAGCACAAGCTTCATTTGTTAAAGAATACTCCAAAGGACAAATCCAAAATATAAGGTAAAGAGTTGCAAAGTTATAATTGTGAAAAGAAAAACAAGCCCAAAAAAAACTGAGCCTGTAAAACTTACTCCAATTTGGTATTTGTGTCAATGACTGGAGTAAGTTTAGAGGAGTTTTACATAAAATTTAGTTTCAAGTCAACTAAAACAATAAGGGCTAGCATTTCCAACCCTTACTCAAATTTGAGTAAAGCTTCATTTGGTATGAGAACTCTTATTGGTAAACTCAAATCTATGCACAAATTAGAGTAAAAACTTTATTAATTGCATGATTGTAAATTTGAAAGAGAGAAAAAAGCCTCGCAAAATTTGACGAAAAGTTTGAGTTTCCAATGATCAGAGTAAAGCCCAATTTTATATATGTCTGGTTGTGGAGCGAGATTCTGGGGTTCTTTTCACTCAAAGTTTTAGTTGAATAGAAAAACGAGGCCGACGATGGTGTAAGAGCATCTCCAGTCTAACCCATTATGTTATCCATATTTGAGTGAAAATTTGGGTCAAAATCTTCATTTGAGTATCTCTTTTCTAATGCTATACATTTTTTCTATCCAAATTTAGTGTTTTTTTTTAATATGTTTTCCCTTCAAAATATGGGTCAAAATGACATATTTGTAAACAATAATAAGAAAATAAAAAAAGGTTTGAAGAAAAGATGGTATATATGAATTTGAGTTCCTTCAAATTTGGATAAGGAAAATACTCCCTCTGTCCGATATTGTTGGTCCTCTTTATCTTTTTGAACGTTTCAAAGAATTATTTACATATCATAATCTATGATGTTTTTTGTCATTTCCATAACTTTGTTTAATAAAACTAATTGAGATATATCAAACAAAATCCTTATTGAATATAAAAAAAACTTAATAAATTAAAATTATAGACAATTCTTTGAAATGTCTAAAAAAGAAAAGAGGACCAACAATATGGATTCGAAAGGAGTAGTAAAACTCAAAATGGATTAGGGTATGACATTCAAGATGAGTTTTAAGAGCATCTCCACTCTTGGACCAAATATTTCACCAAATTTAAATTTGAGGCAAAATCACCCAAAAATCCACTCCACTCCTTCACCAAATTTGCTCAACACCAAATTTGCTCAAATTTTTCACCAAATTTGCTCAACACCAAATCCTTCACCAAATTTGCAACCCCTCTTTTTGTTCAAATCAGTGTACTATTTGCTCCTTGTTTCATTGTTTCGGCAGATGAGGAAGGTGAGGAAGATGAGAAATTTGTTCATTGTTTTCACTGGAGGCAAAATGAAAAAAAAAAAACTGTTTTTACAAAATGGTGGGAAAGTTTTGGAGCCAAAATGAAAAAAAAAAAAAAAACTGTTTTTGACAAAATTTTAACTAGAATTTGGTAAAAATGGTGGTTTCCCATTGGAAGGGTTGGTATCAAATCAAGTTTTTGACCAAATTTTTTCTCAAATTTGAGTAAACATTTGGTGTAGGAGTGGAGCTACTTTTTACTCCAATTTTGGATATGATTTGGAAAAAGAGTAAGGATCGGAAATGCTTTAAAATTGTAGGGTTGCAAAGTGTAATTGACCCTCTTGTGAAACCTATCAAGTGCGAGAATAGCCCCACGCGGCCAAACAGTGCCTCATTTGCGCAACTACCAGGGTTTAGCAAAATCTCACCGTTGCATCGTCTCTGTTGGGCTAGAGAGAGAGAGGGAGAGATGGGAGGGAAAGGTCGGAAGAGGAGAGAGAAGAACTACAGAGCAGCACATGGAGGTCAAAGTCGCCTACCACCACCTCCTAAATCTTCCTCCGTCGACGCTCTCCCCTCTAAGCTTCGCGCTATTATGGCCTTCACCCATTCTTCCCAACCAGGTTCTCTTTATAACTGTGCTAATCTGTATGTAGAAATGTGCTTCACCTGCTTATTGGATTCGTAGAGCAAGTTTACCCCTTGGTGCCAAAATAGCATGGCCAAAGTCTTGTTTTTTTAGCCAAAACAGTAGTAACGTGCCGCTGCACGGTTTGGAGGAATTTAGGTCCAATCTCAAATCTAGGCCATTGAAATACACCCATCTCTTCTTTTGATGCAAATTTAAATGGCTTGGATGATGTGGCAAGTTTGGCAATTGCCAATTGGATGCCAAATTTGGCACCAAGAATGACAATGCCAAAATTTGTTATTGAGTTTGGCAAAAGGGAGGAGAAATAGCACATTTATCTTCCGTCTCTCTCTCTCTCTCTCTCTCTATGCATTGAATACATCTATTTCTATCTTGACATGCTTTATTCAGTTTGGGGTATCGGAGTTATAATTCATTATGTGGTCATAGGATCTGCAGCATCACTGAGTAATGAGAAGAGGAATGGAGGTTTAGGCAGCGGCAATCGTGGCGAGAAGGTAACCCCCGTGTCGTTATTTTGCTTGTTGGCTTACTCTTTTTGTTTTTCTGGAAGCTGAATATTTGTGTTCATCCTTAATATTGTGTATGTGGTTTCAGACTAAAGATTTTTTAAGCATTTTCTTTCTTCTTTTTTTGGGGGAAAAAAAAAAAACCATGCGTTTATTTGAATTTTCCTTTCTCATCGGACCTGGTGTCTGTGTCCATACTCCGTGCTTGTCAACATTTATACGACCAAGTTGTGAATAGATTAATCGTCTGAGCACCTTATGAGTACCCTGAGATGCATCAGAGTTCAGACACATGTGTGGACAGGGATGTGTTCTGATTGGTTCAGTGTGTGTGAATCCCATGTGTATTGTGTGGGACCCGCATGCATCGAATGACAACCTTACATATTAACCCACATCTTCAGATCCGTGTATGTAGCAGTGCTCATGACAACCTTACTCTGAGAGTGGATTTCGTGATTCTGTCAGTTGAATTTGGTAGATTCAACTGCTGTTCTTTCTGGAGAGTTGAGGCTTGCTTCAGACATTAGGGGAAATCATATTCTTGAAATATTGAGTCAAATTCGTTTCACACAAGCTAAAGCTTAAATTTTGTACAAATATATGCTCGAATCTTTGTGGAAGACTAGGAACTATTGCAATCACTGTAGCTTATATCCGTATAGAGTGACTAGTGGCTTTAATAACTGTAGCTTATATCCTTATGGAGTGACTAGTATAACAATAGCTGAAGCCTATGCAGGTTGTGACTTGGAGAGATGGATAATGCCACATTCATTGGAAAGTTGAAAGAAGTGGGAGTTCTCTAGACTCTTGCCTGAATTATACTTTTACAGAGGAACCCCACGACATTCCTTTGATAAAAATATAAAATATTGATACTGATGAGACAGTTATACCTGTTAGGCTGTTATTGTCTTGGATGCAAGTCCCTATTTATTCCTTAATTGCCTCATACTAATGTCTAAGAATCTGCATAACCACAATTAGAAGTGCCAGTACGGAGATACTTCTTTGGTGTGTTAGCTTTTTGTTTTTAACTTATCAATATGGATTCTTTTGAATAAAAACCCTTCTAAATTCTAATAAATTAGAATTCTAACAACAATTATGAGTATATGGAAACCCGAAAATAGAAATTGTTACGCAGATATCTAATGGGGTATTTGATTTCTATATGTTGTCTATAAACTAGCGACCTACCCAATTTATTAATCATTAAGGCTTATGGGGTTGAGGTCTAATGCCAAATATTAGCTAAGGGTTAATGGGAGAGAAAGATATTGCTCATTGAATACTAGAAAATTAGGAACAACCTGAGATTGTATCTTGCTAAGATCTCTCCAGACATGGATCTCAAACATTACGAAAAATGTAATTGATTTCTGACCAATCTATGGTTACCTCCCTCCCTTAGACGGTTATTATAGTTAGCCATAGTTTTCAATAAATGATGTTTAAATGCACAAGAAGTTTTCCCACCTTAGCCCTTGGCAGTGTAAGATCTTTATTCCTAAGTTGTAGACCTTTTATGATGCATTGTCTTCTGCGGCTTCCTTGTATGAGTTTTGGGAAAGTTTATCTAGTCTACTATTGCCTATAGACAGTTGGCGTGTGTCGTGATGCTAGGTAGTAGGTATGGTCACCTTGAAATGGATGGAATTCTGGCACTGTTGTTGTTGTTGAAAGACATTTTCCCAATGTCGCGAGATATCACTTAGCTGTATGTTCCAGATGGTGACCAGTATTTTCACCTGTTAGTTTAATGATGTTAAAGGTGTTCAGGAATTCGAATTATGGGAAAGACTGTGAGTTTAGGAATTTTGAATTATGGAAAAGGTTGTAGTTTTAGCTGTATAGGATTTTGAATTATGGAAAAGGGTGTAGGTTTAAGAAGTTTAAGTTTGGAATTGCCACAATTTTGGCTTTCACTATTATAGAGAGGTTTGTATGCTAAAAGCTACTCCCTCTATTCCAAATTATTGGTCCTGACGGAATTCGATGTAAACTGTTCATATCTTTCAATCTATAACGTATTTTATGTACAATATGTATCTTATTTGATAGATCTCAATTAGTTCTATCAAACAAAGTTTTTAAAATCTTTAAAAATATTATGGATTGAAAGATATGAGCAATTCAAAATTGCATTGAAATCCGAACAGGACAAACAATTTGGGACAGAGGGAGTAGAAGGTGAAAATAAGTGGCAACAGTTACTGAAGGCAATCGGAGTTTCTGACGTAGATAGCTAATAATTGATTACCAGTCCATGAGCATAAGAGGTCGGAAACTGCCTGAGAAGGGAATTGGTACTGGTATTTGTTGGCTCTTATGGAATGGGAATGTTGAAGGGGTTACAAGTGTGCAGAAGGAATTTGCATGACGATCTTTTTCATGCTGGGTATTACTAGAACAATAGGATGTTGGCTTCTTTCTTGGTGTGGTTGTAGATCTGTAAGGGATGATCTCACAGATCTTTATCGTTTGGCCAGACACAGGTAAGCCAGTGTGGAGGACTACTTAGAGAGCTCCCCAGCAGTATTGTCTTGAATCTACGATTCAGCTGGGCCTTTGAGGATCTTAGAGATTCTTTAAATGGACCTGTTAAGCGGGGAACATTTTCTGTCTGGTACTTTTATTGGGATCTTGGTGGAGGGACTCATTTTCTGATGGAAAGGCAGTTGAAGAGGCCCATTTATGTATTCTCTGGGGATTATTTTGACTACTGGATAAACAAGAAGGGAAAATATGTTACTGATATATCTTGTATGCGAAAGCAGTCAGGGTAGCCTGTGAATCACGTTGCTGTCGCCATTGCTTGAAGAGGCCCTTTAAGGCGTCTTTTTGAAGGTGAGAAAACTTTATGTACCAGCTGCTGACCAGAATGTCCTTAATTTGCATCCTCCTTCCTCACAAGTTCTGTCTAACCAAGACAGAAATTTGCTTGGAAAGGACTTGGTACGTGTCTTCAGAGCCCACCCACTACGAAAACCTATTGTTACCAAAGGCCATTTGACTATATGTTTAGGCAGCTGGCTTGCCCTAAGGCCTTTGGTAGGCTATTGCCTTCATCTGGCCATTTAGGCAGCCTTGGTACCGGTGATGGGTATTGCTTTAAAATATGAAGAAGCAATAAATTTTGATTGAATAACTGTAAGTTTTGGGAGTGCCTAGAGTCACATAGAATGTTTGCTCACCTCTTTTTGGGTTCTGATGTGTTTTGGGTGTACTTACTGGCATCTTCCAGTTCAAATGGTTAGGCTATTTTCACATATGAACCACTTGTTATTGCTTTGTTTAGGATCCATCTTTCATTCCCCTCTGAACACAAACTCCAATAGTAAGTTAATTAAAAGTTCTCTAGCATTTGAAGAAAATTTTATTCACAGGTTTCTGTATATTTTAGAGCATATTGGATTTTCATCTGGTTACATAGCGTAGTGTGTTTGCAGAAACTAAATTCGAAGGGTAGGTTTGATTCTAACCCTGCTGGGACCAGAGAGAAAGGTAATGAAGGAAATTCAATGTCACCACATGTGGATGACAATGACAATAGCGAAGACGAAAAGAGAAAAAAAACAAAGAAAAGGAAGCGGGTTACTGACCTTCGGTTTGAGACATTGGAATCAAGTGGTGTTGGTCAGAAAAGACGAGAACATAAGAAAAAGTAAGCATTTAGTTCATTCCTACTTTTAGTTATTTTGCGGCTTGATATGTGTGAAATCTTTGCAACTAATAGCATGTATGATTCTCTTTCCTTTTTGTTTGTATGTATCTTTTAAGAAGTGCTGGCTTTTAGGGAAACAATTTACCACATAGTGATCTGGATAAAGAATGTGACATAAAACATTCCTTTTCAAACCTGCTCGGGTCTTCTTACAAGTTGTAAGAAGACCCAAATAGCATGTATGGTTCACTTTCCTTTTTGTTTGTATGTATCTTTTAAGAAGTGCTGGCTTTTAGAGAAACAATTTACCACATAGTGATCTGGATAAAGAACCTGACATACAACATTCCTTTTCAAATCTGCTCGGGTCTTCTTACAACTTGTACTGACTGTAACTGTTCATGTGTGGAATCTTTCCGCTAGCCTTAGTTGTTAGTGTCATTCGAGTTGTTGCTCAAGTTGCACTAATACCAAGTCTTTACTCTAATGTGATGCATGGACACTTTGTATCATGTCAACTTGCTAAACAGCTGGAAATAAACCTAAAATGAAACATGGATACACAAAGAAAAATGAAACATGGATACACAAAGAAGCAAACAAATTGGTTGTCCCACACATAATTACATGTCCCTAGCATGTCGGGCAGGCGTATAGCGACCAAGTATGTGTGTCCATGGTTCACAGCATTTAGTTGTGGGAAAACTAGTAGGATTGACAAAATTGCCATTTTGCTATATCTTGCATTCTTCCAGGCCAGCTCTTGTTCTTAGAGTTGTAGATTTTCCATTGATCTGAATTGAAATGACATGCAGGCGTTTAGAAGCCAAAAAGAATAAGCGCAAAAAAGCCACGTCCGAGGAGAACGAGGGCTTTCCCGGACATGAGAAGATAAAATTTGGAGAAGTTGTTCAAGCTCCGCCAAAGTTGGTGGCATTTCCTAAGGTAAAATTCTTAACTTCTTGTATGATCCTATAGACTGAAAACTTCACTTTGGATTGACAACACAACCCATGTCATGAAGGCATTCAAGGCTCCCCAGGTCGCTTCACAAGAAAGACTTCGCTTAAAGGCGGTTGAGGCATACAGGGATCGGAAAGGATGGGCATCAAGGCCGGGAAAGGACCTTCCCCCACCCATTATAACGTCACAAACATTATGATTCTCATCAATCTGACAATCTTTGTGGTTATTATAGATCTTTCTTGTCTGAACATCCTTATTTTAGATTTTGTCATTCCCCTTGTTGGCTTATGTATGGATTTATAGCCGATTGCGATACTGCTGCTTTGATGAACTCTGACCTTTTGTTATGTCATTTTTTACCTTGGGTTGCTACAAAGACAAGCACTTGGTACATTTTTTGGATGCTTAATGCTCACTACTGGCAGTTGGAGTCATCCCCACACACAAGAAAAGACACTTCACTACTGGCAGCTCTCCACACACCCGATCAAATTTCTTAACATTCAAATATGCCGCGTTTGACCTAAAAATATTGGGTGTATCATCCAGCTGCAGGGTGCCATTAAGCGGACAAACCTAAAGTAAAAATACTATATTCATTCACCAATGAAGTACCGTCACACCCTTAGTCACACGATTCGTCACCCTAGGGTTGCGAACTGTGATTTTGGGGGGCAGATTAACATATTGAGTGTGAAGTCGTAATCAATTCGCAAATTGATTAAATGTAATTTTTGGATTCATTTTTGAAGCCATCAAATGGTGCACACGTGTATGAAAACTGGCTTGCACAATCCTCTGTTGTAGCATGGCAGTAAAAAGCAGGCTTGATGATGATAGAGGTCTTTAAAATTGAGGAGTGCAAGTAGAAAAGAAAAATCCGATTCTGAGAGGCAATCAGCATCCCATAGTCCTCTCTATCTCTCTTTCTTTTCCCTCACTTTATCTGAGTTCCAAAACAGAGCATTAAGGCTTGTTTGGAACATGCGGAAAGGAAAGGAAAATGAAAAAAGAAAAAATCATCTCTTTATTTGGTTTAGAAAGAAAATGAGAGAAAAATAAAGAAATTAAATTTTGTGAACGTACATTTTTTTTACACTTGCCTCGTTAACTGTTTTCCTTCCCTTTCTGGACTACATGGTTGTGTGGTGTCAGAGCTGTTGATCGCGCAATCAACAGCTCGGATTCCATCTCAGCACTTGTACAATCTGAGCCGTTCATTGTTAAAATGAAAGCCAAGCCGTTGATTACCGAAATCAATGGCTCGTGTGCTACACTACAGAGTTGTAGTGCGGCACCGCAATACATGATCCTTGAACATAAATAGGGAATTTGAGCAAACGACTCGTATTTGGCCACGTTTCCGACCGGATGCAACCGCACGCCTCTCGACTGCAGCGGAAAAACAGATCCCCGTTATACAGTAATGTTTTTTGGTGTACAGCACAGTTTTGAACGCTCAAATCTTCCCTCCAAATCAAATTCCAAAATCCCCAATTTTCTTCCATCCCCAGTCCTCAATTTTTTCCTCTCCCAATTCGATTTCTTCGATCCCAGCCAACCAAATGGCATCATCCAAAATTCAACGACAAAATCAACACCACCAAAAACATTCTCAGAAACAATGGTCCATACAAGACTTCGAGATCGGAAAACCCCTCGGCAAAGGCAAATTCGGCCGCGTATACCTCGCTCGCGAACTCAAGGTAATCGTTACCTATACATACATACTTGCCTATGTAGAGAGAGAGAGAGAGAGAGAGAGAGAGAGAGAGAGAGAGAGAGAGAGAGAGAGAGAGAGAGAGAGAGAGAGAGAGAGAGAGAGAGAGTGCATGTGTATCAGTGTATGCGAATTTGTTTGATTTTGAAATGTGGTTGCAGAACAAGTTCATAGTGGCGTTGAAGGTGATATTCAAAGAGCAGATAGAGAAGTACAAGCTGTACCACCAGTTGAAGAGAGAGATGGAGATCCAGACCGGTCTCCGACACCCCAATGTGCTCAGGTTGTACGGCTGGTTCCAAGACGATGACCGGATCTACTTGATTTTGGAGTACGCCCATGGCGGCGAGCTCTATCGCCAGCTCCGCAAAACCGGCCATCTTAGCGAGAGACAAGCCGCCACCGTAATCCCCTCTCTCTATCAATACTCATACGCTTAATTTGTTTATGTATCGAATTCTTTGGTATCACGTGCGGGTTTCATGTATGTTAAAGGTGAAATTGTTGGGATTGCCAAGTCCACTTTGCTGATTATTATCGGGCAGTGCCGAAGGTGGGAAGCCCCGAAAACTAAACAAGAGTATTACAATAATTGTTAGTGATGTGTGATGTAATCGCAAAGTTATATAATGTGCTATACTTGGCCAATATAATTTGTACACTTTTCTTTATTCGATACATAGTGAAACTTTTTGCAATGTATGTACCCAGTTGGAGAATCACGTAAAATTGGTTTAAGCTGTGGATATACCCAATTAGATAACCACGTGAAATCTCTGTGTCATGCTTTTCTGTTTGCGGTCCCTCTGTGCGGTTGTGTGTTCGTTTGGGTCAATTCCAGTAACGAAATTTGGGAGTACTTCTCTTTGTTTATGTTTTGGTGGTTTTCCTTTGATACGTTTGCTTTTGTTTTTATGTTCAATGATCAGAATCAGAATATATTGTTTTTTGTGTTTTGATTTGTCTACTCGTGAAATCATAAGTATTGAAATGGGATTTTTCTATACAAAAAGGGAATCTTTGTTGAAATAGGGTGAGAACTGATGTAGATTATTCAACAAACAAATGCAGAAGAAGTGATAAGAAATAATTTACGGGATCCAACCAATTGCCTTGATCAGTGAATATGATTAACATACAGAATCTGGGTTGTCAAAGGACTTCCTGCAATTGTTTCCTCTGATAGCCTGATCATTGATTTCGTTTTTCCAATTCATCAGTATATAGGGTTTCAGATTTCAAAATCTTCAATTGTTTGTATTGCCATTGAAAATTTTCAGTACATTGCGAGCCTTACTCAAGCATTGGCGTATTGTCACGGGAAGGATGTGATTCACAGGGATATCAAGCCTGAGAACTTGTTGCTTGATCATGAGGTACTTTTCAAAACCTTAACCATTCCTTATATGTTTTTCAAATGGGAATTTGTTGATTTAGTTCGTTGAAGGCAAAGGATGTAATCCTAATTGACAAATTTCCGGCTGGGTTTTAAACAAATAGCATATTTCAAGCTTTTTTTTCATACTTTGTTCTCTTTTTAGAAATAATTCGGGTCTTTACTTTCTCACAAAATGTATCGAACGGATAATTAATATTTCTTGTTATCATGGAATTCGTCATCAAGATGGATTGCCCTTACACGGTCAATGAACTCATACTAATGCTAGGACTTGTCTCAGTCGCAAGCAAATTCAGAAACGAAAGAAGTCTACCAACTTGGTACTTTTTTGATCAATCACAAGTTTTATGTGCATATGGATTGAGTGGTATTATTTGACGGAAAGTCCTCTAAAGCGGTCAAGGGGCAGCTTTCCTTTTGGAAAGCAAGTAGGCCGCGTTTGCATTTGCTAGAGAGGGTCCGAAGTCAATCCCACTGAAATGTCCTTGTATAAAAGGAAGGGATAATGACCACCACTTCTGATGATCAAGTTGATGAGAGGACCACCCTCCTTAACCTTAAGTGGCCAAAGCAAGACGTTTGGACCTTTAGTAAGAATACTTGGAACATATCATCTCATTGATCTTTTTCTATATGTGGATGACAATGTGGCCTAATATCTCAACCTTTTGAAAGAGAAATGAGAACTACAACTAATCTCTTTCGATACTATTGCTAGAAAAATATCCTATATTTTTTCAGATAGCTTATTCACGCTTACAGGATGTCGTTTTTAGCAAATTGTCTGTATATCTATTTTGTTTTAACCAATTCTGAAATCAGAGAAATGGTTTCATAGATTAGAAGAAGCAACTTTGCTACTATGATTTTCTTCTGTAAATCAGGCTGCGATTATTACCATGTTGAAAAAGATGTTATTGCTCTTCTAAAGTTTCTATCGTAAAACTTAAACCATGAGATCTGTCTTTTAATGTATGATATTTTGCAAATGACGCACAACAAAAATATAGAGGAAATCCTACATATTTATGTATTGATTTTCAACCAACATTTTCCACTAGCCACTTATCCTTATATATATATATATATATATATATATATATATATAGAGAGAGAGAGAGAGAGAGAGAGAGAGAGAGAGAGAGAGAGAGAGAGAGAGAGAGAGAGAGTAATTAGAACCTCATGCGAACAAAATATTTCCCATACTGCTGCGAGTAAATTCATCAACTTGGCTGAAGTAATGAGAACCTTGAATTGTCTTGTGGCTTGTAGAGTGTAGTTACGAGGAGCAAAATTAATGTTCTATATTAAGTTCCCCCTGTAAAATAATTGCAGGGTCGTCTGAAGATTGCAGACTTTGGATGGTCTGTACAATCAAGAAGCAAGAGACACACCATGTGTGGAACTCTAGACTATCTAGCACCAGAAATGGTGGAAAACAAAGCCCATGACTATGCAGTTGATAATTGGACTTTGGGTGTCCTGTGTTATGAGTTTCTATTTGGTGCCCCTCCATTTGAGGCTCAGAGCCAAACTGATACATTCAGAAGGTAAAGAATAATTCTAAGTTTTTCCCCTTGTGTTTTTGTGCTTACATAATATTGGCAATTAGATAGAACAAAGAAATAAATTACCTATGAATTGAATACAGGATTATGAAGGTTGACCTCAGATTGCCTTCCACCCCTCATGTTTCGTCGGAAGCTGAAAATCTCATTAGCCGGGTAAGCTTCTTTATCAGCATCTTCTCATATATTGCAATGTGGATTAAAAACATAATTGTTGCTGGCGAGGATTCAATTGTCTCTTATGAAAACGTTTACCAAATTTTCTGTAGCTTCTTGTGAAGGATTCGTCCAAAAGGCTCTCACTTCAGAAGATCATGGAGCACCCTTGGATAACTAAAAATGCTGATCCAACGGGTACCTGCTCTAAATTCAATATTTAGTTCTCGTTTTTAACACTTCAATGACTCTGAGGAATCAGCTTAGTTTGTTAAACGTCTGTTGTTTAAGGTTAGCAAAAGTGTCACTACTCACTAGAGTTCATGTTGTAGCCTCTAACTCGGAGCACTGCAAATATATGCATGGTGTAACTGGAGATTATTGACCAATGAGGGAGGAAAATGACTGTTTTTAAACTGGCAAACACTCTGTAAAACTTCCTTTTAGAGCTGAAAAATATCTTGAAATGACCAGAATTCTGTATTCTAGGAATCTTTTTTTTTTTTTTGAAGAGCAAAAAGATTTTATTAATATTTGGAAATGAAATACAAAGATTAAAGGGATCCAAGGCGAGAAAGACACAACAGAGCAGGAACATGCCAACCGGGCACCCCCGAACTCCGCTGATCAAAACCGACAGGACCCGAAAAGGGAAAAGAAAAACTAACCCAAGATTGGTAAGGCACCAACCAAGACCCCAAAAGAACGCGCCCATCCACGTAAGAGATCACCACCCACCAGCAAAAAAGATCACCACTGACCTAAAACCCCCAAAAAACACCCACCTACAACAACCAACAAATCTTTTGACATTCAAGAAACCATTATGTTTCTTTCATGATAATCAAATGTTAACTTTTGGCTTCACAGTCCAAATCTTTGGTTGTAAGGTGGACAATAGTCCAGAGTACGTTGCTTTAGCACGTGCAATTCCACAAGGGGGTTTCCTAGGCTTCCAGTTGATCTGGGATATTTGAGGTCAGGTCCCATGTTGAGTTTCTTGTTACCTGAATTTTGGTAAACTTGTACCCCTGAAGAATTTCATGTTGATTTTCAGATTTTGGTAACCTGCATGGAAAAGGGGATTTCAAACATTCACCAGAAAGAGAAGTGTTAGTGTCCGTTCAAACATTCACTTTCTATTTCATCCGAATCCTAACCAACCACAAAAAAACTCAGGGCCAACCCTTAGGAAATACAACAAATCAAAACAACAGACTAACAATCAATTAGCCTAATCTATGTCCCTGCTAAGCACAAAGGGAGAGATTTTCAGTTATGACATTATTATCCCATGAACAAACTCCACGTCCAAGTTCCAACACTGCTAACATTACTGCTTTGCTGCCTAAAGATCCTTGTATTTCTTTCCATCCAAATATGATAAAAGAGTAGCTGCTAAGGCCAATTTATAGACTGCAGCTTTGAACCCCTTCCCCTTCCAATTATGAGCAGCCCAATCAAGTTCAAAATCCCAATCACTCAGACTTGAAGGAAGCAGATTCCTCCTTAGCAAGTTAGCCCATATATCTATAGAGAAGCAACAGTCAAAGAAAAGATGCACGGGAGTTTCCTCCACTTTGTTACGCAGGACACAACTAGGTTGCACATCAATACCCCAAGCTTGACTAAAGATTGGTCGAAGGATCTTAACTTGAATAGTTTTATGATGATCCAGGAGGAATGAGCAGGAATATGCATATTCCACATGCTCTGGTGTTTGATAACATACCCATGACCATTTAACCCATAAAGTATCTAACTTCTTGCTAATTGCCATAAATGCGCATAGTGGCCTTGTTCTGCTAAAGGCTTAAAACCAAGGCCCTCGTTACATTTGGGAGCACACACATCTTGCTACCTCACTTTAGCACCTGGGGATTTAAGATCCACTCCCGACCACAGAAAGGCCATCAATAGGCCAATTTCCTTTAAGATTTTATTTGGGGAAGGATGAACAAAGAACATCAATACATTTGAGTGTTGAACTGGATTGAGTGGATTAGTTGAGCTCGGATAATTGTAAAACTTTATTCGGTGTTGTTTTGGTATCGTTCTATTTCACCAATGTATGCATAGGGTATTATATTGTGGTAAACTGGTAATAAAGAAAGGGGAAAAAAAAAAAAAAAGAAGAAGAGACCAATGCAACTTGTATGCGTGTACTTGATTTTAATGAGAGGACACCATAAGATATGATAAGTAGAGGATTAGTTAAAATAGTTGTAGACTAAATTTTGAGAAAAGTGACAAAGGGAGAAGATACTTGTGCATGGAGATGGGCACATGGGTGATAAAGGAGGAGGGAGCTGGAGAGACGTGTGCGGAGAAAAAAGAAATAAAAAGAATATCAGAGAGGGGGATAAAAAGGGGAGGGAGAGCTGGAAGGTGGAAAATGGGGTCATCATAGCTTCTATTTTGAAGGCTACTTTGTGATAGCAATCATGAAGCTATTTAAGTTATACGTTGTACGTGCCATTAATGATACCAGAGAGTTGGAAGGGACGGATAATAACTACTATAGAATTAAGGAGGATAATTTTGGGTGTCACACTTTGGAATCAGAGCATTGGTGATAAATCTTAAATGAGACAGTGTGGGTGTTGGAATTGGTAAAGTGATTTTAAATTATAGTCATGAATTGATGTTGTAGGAAATAATTTGTTTATGTTATAGCTGTTTTTTTGAAAGTGGAAAAAAAAGGAGGAAAGAAATCAGTAGGGTTTGTGACCACGTTCCACGGCTGAAGGATTTTCATTGAGTTTCATAACTAGGTGTATTGAAGTATCAAGAAGCTTTTGGTGTTGGTCCTGTTGGATTTCCTCGGTATATATTGTTTTTTTGTTAGGAATATTACCGGGTTTGTGTATTTACTTCTTATTAGGAGAGTATGAAGTGTGGTTTATCCAAATCTCGTGTTGTTAGTAGCAATTGTGAGTTGCATGTCGAGAAGTTGATGGTTACTTCTTATTGGATCGAATGTTGTATCATTTAATGTGGATGGAAATTGTTCGGTTATGGATTGGGGCATCTATAAATATTGAGACACATTTGTAAGGGGGAAAAAAAAATACCGTTATGCAGTGTCTTGTGACATGATAATGGGAACTACGGTCTGAGGTGCTTGCAATTGCTAAGCACATGGAAATTCTTTCCTGGGATGTTGATGCTGTTAGATTGCAGGTGGGGGCGCTGGGATCCCAAGGTGCCCGAAGTATTACTTGCATTATTCATCACGTGCGTATTGGATGTCATTTTTGTATGAATGGGTAGTCGAGTATCATCGTGATTTTGTTTCCATGCAGTTCTTATGTTGCTTAATATGTTTGGGTTCCTCTGTCCAAAGAAATATGAAAAATTATTTGTTGCATGGATCTGCAATTAGAGTTTCAGAGTTTGGTGTGTTTAGCTTGAATTGATGTTCTCAGGATTGTAAATTGTTGTTGGGTGTATGAGTTACATATGGCAAGTACTAACATATGTGTTGTGGTAAATTTCGGGATGAAATTTTTTTATAGGGGAGGAGAATTGTAAAACCTTATTTGGTGTTGTTTTGGTATTGTTCTATTTCGCCAATGTATGCATAGGGTATTAATTATATTGTGGGAATTGGTAGTATAATAGAATTAAGGAGGATATTTTTGGGGTGTTACAATAATTAATCTCTTGGACCAGCTCATTGTTCTCTGATGAATCCTCTCGTTAAGCCTTGAGCAGTCCTCATATCTCAGTCTAGTGGATACCGGTGGGACACCAAGATATCTAATAGGAAATGAGCCCGCGGTAATAGGTTAAATACCGAGCAGGAGTGCCTAACATTTTTTTCTGCAACTCCAGAAAAAAACACCTGGCTCTTTTGTAAATCAGGCCTTATGCGAGAAAACGAATAAAACTCATCCAAAGCAACCTTGAACGCAGAAATAGACTCACTATCAGCCCCCGGATAACATAAACAAATCATCTGCAAATGCTAGGTGTGCCAAGGAAAGAGAACTACATTTTGGGGGATAGTTAAGCTGCCCACACTCAGATTTTCTGCTTGAGAATGGCATAGAACCCCTCCATGACAAACAAAAATAGGAAAGGAAAAGTTGGCAAAGGGAAGTTCCTAAGTTTCCATCGCGTCCAGTACCTAGATGCAGGGGCGGAACTGGGGTATGTAATCAGTGGGAGAAAATTTTGTGTGCCGGACGGATACTGCCACGTGGTACCCGTCGGTGCATAAGGGTGGCATTTTTGTAAATTTTAAGAGCAAATTCATTCCATGTTCACATTAATTAGTATCTGATCAACATAATATTTGGCATGGTTTATATTCTTGAGGAGCTCTAAAATTGAAGGATTTCAGTCACTAACTACAATGCACTTAATGGAAGGAAAACAAGAATTATTTGGAAAGGGTAATAGATTAACAGTAGTGAAGAATAGGATAGACTGAGAATAATTCTCCGGTACAAATAATTCCTCACTCTCAAGAAAGAAGGGAGATCTAATCCCCTCTTAATACGAATCTCTAACTAGGGATGGAGTAGGGGGTGCCAGTAGGGGGGTCACCCCTGCGAAGCAAAACAAAACCTCTAATTTTAAATAGAAAAAAAAAATTGAAAAATTTTCCTATGAATTATAGTCTCGCCCCTGCGTAGTGAAATTCTTACCTCTAACTATTAACTTCTACCATATGACAAAAAAGAAGTCTTTAATTATTAAGAGAATCTGGTGTTTCTTTTTTTTTTTTTTTTAATTGTCTTATAGATCTTCAAAATAGTTTTTTTGAGTGTGCAAACCAAAGAGAAAAAGATAATCATGAAAATTTGACCAATGTACTTTGCAATTCGTACTGTTGACCGTGATTCATGAAACCAGTTACCGTGGAAAATATATTGTAAGTATCTATAAAAAAAAATCTATTTCTTTCTTCCTCTCTCTTGTTTGGTGTGATGTTTGAGACTAATCGTGAATGAAAAACTTTGATTTTTGGCTAACTTAGCAACTTGGCCTTGCCATAATGGTTGAGTTTCTATCAGTATCGATGATAGAAATAGAATGATAAAAATTAGTCATGTCCAATTCCTTCGGAGGATGGATGTATAAGAATTCACCTACCCCAATGACAAAAAAAAAAAAAACTTTACTTGAATGATTTTGTATCAAGAGTTCCTTGAATATCTGGACTTGTCGAATTAAAGATTAGTTTCTTATTTAACCTGAGAATAATTAATTTTAAGGAGAAAGTTTCTATTCTTCCCTTTACTCTGCCACGCTTACAATTGGATCTTCACAAAGATATTTGTGCTACTACTTTTTCTATCTTTCAATTTTTTATTTTTATTTCTCTAAATAAATCAAGCAGCAACATTGGAAATATATATTTTATTTTCTATGGTAGTCAGATTTTTTAATTTTGATACCTACGTAATGATTGTACTGGGTTGCTTCTTCCAGTCGCCACAACAGTCCAAACAGTTTTTTTGTTGATGAAACTGATAAAAACCCGATTGCGTAACCAGATGGAAGATGAATGATTGAACGATTCTTTGGTCACGTTCACTGAGAAGAACATGTTTAAGAGTGTCGTTGATAATGAAACTATAATTTAACGCTTTCCTTTTTTTTTTTTTGCATACCGCTTTTCATCATAGACAACGCTATGTATTTTTGTCAACGCTGGATGAAAATCTTGGAGGATTGTACGAAAAAAATCTTGATTCACTTTCTAATAGTTACTATATGTTACTCACCTTTGTTTCAAAATGGATGATCATTTTACGAACAGCAAAAAATTTAGGAGACCAAACCATTACTCTACTTGAGTAATAACAATAGATTTATATGCAAATGACAAGATGAATATGATACGTATACATTAAGTCTCACTAATTAGCATGCGCATACGACGACTAAGTTTTTTTGTTATAAGTTTATGGTATCATACAAAGGATAAGTGTTTAATTTCCAGTACTTATTTATTTTAGGATTATTAAATACCAATTCTAGATTTACACAAGTATGGTTTTGCGAAACATTTTTTGATCTTTGAAGTGTGAAACTATGGTGAAATAGAGTAAAAACACATAAAGGAAAAATGGAAACTAAAAACGGAAAATAAGCAAAAATAAAAAAGAAAGGGAAAAGCTCATCTTGTTTGAGT
Organism: Vaccinium darrowii; assembly: GCA_020921065.1. Classification (NCBI taxonomy): domain Eukaryota; kingdom Viridiplantae; phylum Streptophyta; class Magnoliopsida; order Ericales; family Ericaceae; genus Vaccinium; species Vaccinium darrowii. The sequence goes on along the minus strand of CM037157.1, from coordinate 26,528,135 downwards.
GCAGCATAGCTAGCAAAACGTGATTTTTGTGGCTCCTCAACCTTAAAGAAATGTGGAGTAAGACAAGAAGCAATAAGGTTGTCGAGAAGAGCCATATTTGGATTATCTCTAATGTAGGGAGCAAAATACCTACTCATAGCTAATGAGCGGTAGTGGCTCCAACCTTTAGTAGCAGCAGAGTCATCCATTTTGACCACTACTATCTCAGAAGGTAAACCCCACGGTGATGGCTCTAGAGCAGGAGTTGGAGGATCCCATGGATTAATGGGAGTGTGTTCTTCCATTGGAATCACAATGTAAGAGTGATCGCTTCGAACTATGCCAGCAATAGTTGAAGCAGGGTTTTTAGTTTGAGAAGGAGTGTGATCATTGAGATCCATGCTTTCGAAGGCGTTTTTAGTGTTGGTCATATCAGCCATTGGCATTAGTTTGAATAGAAAGATCGAAGTTTAAGGTTAAAAGTTGGTGTTGAATGATAACCAGTGATTGGGTACATTTATAGAGAAAAGTTTGATGATGAAACGATTCAAATTTTACAAGTGGAGAACGTGTAAAGAAACTTCCCATTGCCCATAAATTCCTCATTGGAAATAGAGGAACCGCTCACGATTTTCTCATTGGAAGTAGAAAGAACTGCCAATAACTTCCTCATTGGAAGTATGAAGGAATTCGAAGCGGCAAAGGCATATTAACACGTATTCAAATTCCCTGAATATTGACGTTAATGCGGGGCGTATGTTTACATATAAAATTAACACATCCAGTAATTAATTGACACGTAATAAAGAATGCCAAATGTTGGCGGCTTTTCGTTAATGAAAAGCACTGGATTAATAGCTAATAAAAAGATCAATACGATGTAGTATTGTTCTTTAATTTAAAAGGTAGTTATTGGCAGTTATAGCCAAGGAATAAAAGGAAAAATGGACTTCGAAGCCACATTTCAACTTGCTGGAAAGCATAAACTTCATGTTATTACACGTGTAAAACTGAGCAGTTGATAGTTGAAACGATTTACACATGAAGTAGATCGTGCAAGGCAGTTATACTTTGAAATTAATCATGTGTTAAATGTGATTTGGATGAGTAACCGTGCAGATTCAAATTCAAATATTTCTGAAAGGAGTTCGAAGCAATTCAAGTTCAAATGCTATTGGAGGGAAGAAAATACCTTTTTGAAATGGAATGATGAAGTTCGAAGTCAAGAAATCAAGTAGGAAGTTCAAATTGCAAGCAAGACCTATAAATAGAAGAAATTGAAGAGTGAAAAGCCCCCGGACAAATCTTCAACAAACAACAAAAATAATGCTTGGTTTGTTCTTTGGCAGTTAGGATTGTAGATTTAGGAATTCGACTCAGTTCGAAGTAGTTTAGAAAGTAGTTTTAGGAAGTAGATGATAGTAGTTCTTGTAACAATCAGGTGTTCGAAACTCTTGTTGTCTTTCTATTTGAAGTTGAAGAAGAATTCGAAGTATGTTTACTTTTGATTTCTTAATCAAATATCTTGTTTCTTTATTGTTCTTTAATTGCCTAAGTAAATTGGTTTATATTTCTTCACTTTGAAAGAAAAATCCTTTTAATTGAGGTAATTGTACCATTCGGACACAATCGTCTAATTAAATTTGGTTTTCCAAAGTTAATCTGAGGGAGAAGACTTAAATGCTCTCTCTGGCACGCTTGCACACAATTATTTTCTGTTGCAAAGAAGTGAAAGAACCAAACAATGACGTACAATCTTGAAATGTCTCTTTTTTCAAAACTTGAACTTACTGGTTGTATACCTGTTTGTATTGTTGAATAACGTGTGTGGTAAAATTAAAAATCAGCTCTTTTGTTCTCCATTGGAAGTTGGTTGTTTCATTTAGATCATAATTATTCTGATTATGATCAGTTTTTTACTTGGAAATCAGTGTTTATTCTGATTATTCTAATTATTCTGATTCTGATAATTATTCTGATTAGATCATTGCAATTGGAAATCAGTTTTTTTTTTTTACTTGGAAGTTAGATGGCTGCAGTTAGCTAACTAAGATACTGTTTGAAAATAACATAGGAAGTCAAATTGAAAGCAGGCTTGCTTTTCTAAATTGGACCTTGTTACTACTTGCATGTAGGTTGGAACAAGAGTTTGGTTTCTTCTTCAATATGAAATTCTTTGAAGATAAAGTCCTAGCAGGTGAACGGGATGAAGTGGAGAAGTATTTATGTGGCTTCACAAAAATTGAGGACAACCGGTACTCAATGAAGATTTTCTTTAAAAAACGAAAAAAGAAGTACTTGTAAGCTCTTGATTGGTTAGTTTTAGGCTTTTATTGATGAATCTCTTTGTAGCAGTTCGAGCCTCCATAAAAATTAGTGACCACAAAATGCTAGGAATTGAAGTACTACAATTTCAAATTTCTCTCCCCAAATTCATTCAACGAACCAAGATCACAAGACGAGAGAGAGAGAGAGAGAGACAGAGATCAGACCACGATTCCATCGAGGGTAGGGTTTCAATTGAGGAAGAAAAAGATGATAGAGGTGGCGTTGAACAATAGGCTGGGGAAGAAGAAGATGCCGTGATTCATAGACCCTTTGGTTGAATCACTGCTTGTTGAATTCACCACGGTTGTGGAAAATGGGTTTTCAGTGTCATTGATTTAGCAGATGCTGTGTGAGCCGGATCTATACTCGATGCTGCGTTTGTGGGCTGGTGGTCGTGGCGGGTGTTTTTGTAACGCCCCCAAAATTTGGGTACGTTAATAAAGAATACAAAAATAATAGATAGGGTTTTACAACAGTAACCCAAAAGGAATTACACAACTTTCTTGCCTAATACAATCATTCTCTACAGGGTTGACTAGGTTTCTCTATTCCATCGCACGACTGTCCATCCCGGCGGTATCCTGCTCTGCTCCGTAGGCCTTCCAGTCATAGTTCTCTCATCCTGTCCATCTCTATAGTCTAGCATAATACGTCAGAGTCGCAGAGCAACATCGTGGTATTATGCCAGGGTTACACAAGTGCAACACCGTGAGCGATAACGCCCAATAGTTCACTCTACTAAATTTCTAACTAGCAATTCTAGAACAATAAGTTTGAAAACAGTATATAATACTTTTTGAACAGTAAAACCATGCAATGCACCATGCGTGCCTATGCGGATCAGAGTAAACATGCGCAGAAAACAGTAACTCATTTCAGTATCTCAGAACAGTGTCACGTGTCAGTTTCTCAAAACAATATCTCATTCGATAACTCATCACATGTCTTAAATCATTTACTCGTATATTGCCTCTTTCAGCATTCTTCTTCAAATTTCAATCATGACAATATCTCACACCACTCTGAAAGTTATTGGTCCGTTTACGCCTCTTTCAGCTGACGGTACCAACCTTTCCGCTCGAGGTCCCGGTTAGCGTGCATCACCGAACTTAACAGCCTGTTTGCACGGTCCGGCTACCCCGCGACTCACACGAACATGGTCCCGGTTGCCTTGCATCACCGAACTTAACAGCCTGTTTGCAAGACTGTTCACCGTGTGTTGTGCATGCTTAGCCCAAACATCCTAGTTCTCTCCGCGAACTGGAAGTGGTGCTTTCGCTGCACTACCGTAATCAAAACCATTCCTCCAAATTCTCTCCGCGAATTTGAGGTGGCAACAAAACATCTCATCTCATCTCATTTCATTTCATTTCCCAAAAATCTCATTTCATTTCTCAAAAATTCATTTCTCATTTCAAAACTCATTTTTATTCTCATCTCTATTTTTCATCAACAGTTATTCAATATCGCGTCCGGTGTCATATCGTATCGTGTACGTGCTCAATGCCACATGCTCAAGTCATGCCCATGCAATATTTCATAATTTCTTTCCAAAAATTTCATATTTTTCCAATAATATTTCCTACATAAAATCATACTTTTTAATACACCAACTCTCTCAAAAATGATATTTCTCAATAAACTCTTCTCACATAAAATCATGAAATTTATACTTCTTCAAAAATTCATTTCACATAAAACCCTGCACTCAATGCACTAACTTTCCCAAAAATGATATTTTCCAAATTTCTCCTTAAACTTTATTCCTCATCAAAAATCTCATTTCTCCATTTTCTCTTATAAAACTATTTTATTTCTTTTTAAAGAAATAAATCTCCTCTTCTAAAAATAAACACTCCAAATTTCCTTTCTAGAAATTTTCCACCAAGAACCAACTCAACAAATTTTGAACTCTCTAAAATATATTTTCTCTCTAATAACAATCTTCTTTATCTAAAAAAAAAAATCACAACTTTCTTTCTAAAAAGTTTTAACACAATCATTCACTTCTTTTTCTTTCACAAGAATCCTTAAAATACTTACTAGTTATTTTAGTAAATCATTTCTAGAAAACATTTACTAAAATCTTACCTTCCAATTTATTTAGTAAAAATCACCATACTTTCTTACTACAAATTTCATAAAATAATAGATCTTTCTTTCTAGTAAGAAATAAATCCTTTATTAAATATGATTGACCTTCTTATTGAAGAAAAATAATATTAACAACAACCAATGATTTAATCATCAATGATTGGTTAATCTTACCAAGTAAAATATCAAAGTAATAACACTAGAAACTTGTTTAGGAAAATACACATCTTCTAATCTCTACTAATCAACTTCTAATCACTTTACTCTCACTAATCCACTTCTAATTTCATGAAGAACCACTCCCATTAGAAACTCATTAATACTCTTGTTATTCTTTCTACATGAAATCCTCTTTTTTAATCACCAAGATACATGCTCAATAGCTTAATACATGCACTAATTAACTCAATCAAACTTCAAATCCATGCTTAGAAAAGTAATTAGAATACCATAATAGAACTAGAAACAACTAATTAAAAGGTTAGTTTAGTAAACTACCTTGATTTCCGGGTGTAAACCGGAAGCCGAAAAGCTATCCTTTGGTGTAGAAAACCCTTAATCTACCTAGCTTACCTACTAATTAACTTAGTAAGTAGCTAATTAGAACTAAAATAGGTTGGTTAAAAGGTGGTAGAGTTGGTGGTTTGTGGGGAATTTGGAGACAACAAGAAAAGAAAGGTGAAGAGTGGACCCAAAGGAACAAATAGCATGCTATTTATAGCAAAAGAGAGACCTCTCTTCCTCTCTAAAATTTTCGGTACACATCCACACTATGTGGGCCGAAACTTACTCTCCAAGGAAGGAGTAAATGATGCATTAAGTTGGCACATGGCAAGTACTTAGGTGGCACACTAAGTTTAGGTAAGAATCTAGGCTAGGAATCTAGGCTAGGTCCTAGGTTTATTCTTGCTAGATGAACCAAAATGGGCACACATACATGGTACCAACGTGGGAGAGTAATGGTGGGGAAAAACGCGTTCCGTTGTGTAGGTTTTTGCACGATCACCTTTGTTACGGGGTGTTTTTAGGAGCTAATATGAACAAATGGGCATGTGGAACCATTAAATGGCTAAGGGTAGCCCTAACTAGCTATAAATAGGTGGGAATATTCTTCCTTAAATTAGGGAAGTATGTCCCTAGCTTACTTGGAAGCCAAGGCCTAGTTTGGTTAGGCTAGGTGGTGTATATTGTGCTCAATTGCATGTATTGTGTGGGTATGCAAAGGTTACTCTAAAATTAGCAAGGCTTATTCTAACTAGTGTTGAGTACAAAACCTTGGCTTAGGAAACTTTCCTCACTCATCCATTGCTTGTGCAAGTGAATTTGCATTAAAACCTTGCATGTGACTTGTACTATCATGCATGCACCAAGCACACACACACACTACTCTCTCTCTCTCTACCGAACTCTCTCTCTCTCTCTCTCGGCATCTCTCTCTCTCTCTCTCTCTCTCTCTCTCCCCGTGGCTCTCTCTCTCTCTCTAACTTGGTCAAGACACCAAGTTCCAAGGTGAGGGGACTACACATAGCGTACTATGGTTGATGAAATAAAGGTAGTAGGTTTCGGACATTAGCCAAGGTCTCCGGGTGTTACGGTAGTCTAACGGGTGTGTTACTCGAGCTCGCACGCGCATACACATGGCTAAAATTCCATTTATTCGAATTAAAAGAATAAAATAATATTTTAATAGGAAAATATTCCGATAAACCGAAAATTAAAATAATTAATCAAATTATTTAACGAAATTTTTATTTATGAAAATTAGGGTTGTTACAGTTTTTGTCCAAAAAGTTATGTTTTGGCCTTCGGCTCATCTGTATCAAAACTTGAAGGATCTCTCCTAAAAGAAAATATGCGCCGATAGCGCAGTTCTTCCACTAAATCAAAACAATTTTTGATGTATTTATGGCCAATTTTCCCAATCTTTTTTCAAGTTTGAGTAGGGCCAGAGGTGCTCTAACTACAAAGTTTCTGAGCAAATAGTCTATTTGTGACGACCTTGATTTTTAGAGCCATCAAAAAATATAATTAAACTACATAGTCGTTAAAAAAACCTTTCTTTTATACATAAAAATATAGACTTTTCTCTTAAAATAAAAGTACAAATTACTCTATTTTTCAAATTCTCCGAGTAGGAATTCGGTCTCGTGACTCCCAATAGCCGACCCCATCGTACTTCTCACCTCCAAAGCCATCACTAACTTGCTCTACCTGAAAAAAATAATAATAAAAGGGCTAGTAGTATGTGCAATACGAGGACAATAATTAATTATAGCTTGGAATAAGGACGTGCTCAATAATCGATGGTAACAAATCAAAGGAATCGTTGCGAAATGATACATCATTTGTAGCCTCTTTCCTTGGCCCATCTCGATAACACGCCAAGCACCACCAGGGTGAAATCATGTGCCCCCTTTTGGGCCATATAACAGTACACTAGATTTCCCTCATGAAAATCAATCATATCTCCTTACACATTCCACCTCGTGGGTTTGCACGTGTACCAATCTGTTCCATAGCTTTCAGCCAAACATTTCTTGTGTCACAGAACAAGATGTGGCAGTAACGGAACAGATAAGCTTAGATATCAAAAGAGTACAAATATGAGAGATAATCAAAGAAACAGTCTTTGAAAAGAGATTTAGTTAGGAATGTATTGCACACTACCCGGTACCTTAAATTGAGGCCCTTGATCCACTGACCAAATTTTGTCTCCCTTTTCTTTTTCTTTCCTTCTTCTTCCTCCTTTCTATTTCCCCCCCCTTTTTTTCTATTAGTCGTGTGCGGTGTGTGTGGTGTGTGTAGTGTGAGTGTGCTGTGAAAGGAGAAAAGACATATTTATAGTTGTTAATTAAGCAAATTCTAAATGAATCTAGAATTCTCTAAAATGACTTATAATGAACCAAGTCTACACCTACTTAATAAGGACCGAATATTCCAAGCACATTTACAAAGAAATTAATGGGGTAATGACTTCCTAGTGATTTACCCACTAATAAAATGCCAACTCACCTCATTTCCGGAAAGCTCCTTACTTGGGCTCCAATTACCCCATAATAGGACGTCACCTCGCCTATTTCCGAAAACTCTCGCTTGGGCTCCAAGGATCCTTCCTAGCGTTGACAAATGTGTCGCTCTGCTCCGCGATGCTAATTCTGATACCCAACTAGCTTATGAAAAATACCTAAATATATTATATTTTCCAAAATAATACGTGTAACACACAAATTCGAGTCCTGCAATAAAGACAAGAAAAAGATGCACAAAATATATTTTTATTGATTTGATGAATAGATTCAACCTCTATTAAATTCTTTACAACAAAGAACAATTCCTTTGATTCGATCTCCGCAGTTCATGGTGCAACCTAACGGCTATAAAAGCTTGTCGTAGGATTGAACCGGTTGATAGTTCTTTCAAATCTTCGAGTTGAGGAGCTTGAAGAACAAAGCTTGATCGAGGGCTTGAACAGCTTTTTCTCGAGCAGGCGGTGAATTTGAGAACGATCTTCGCTAGCTGACGCGCAGACCGTTGTTGTTGTAGATGAACCGGCACGCAACTTGGGTGCTTGTTGATTCTCCCCAAGAATTTGAGAATTTGAGAAGAACTTGAAGAGAAGCCCTGAGAAATGCTTGAGAGTGCTCTGAAATTTCCTTGGCCGCATATATCTTACTTCTTAGTCAGAGCCTCTATTTATAGGCTCAGGAGGACGGGTCTCTAATTTGGAAAGTTTCTTTTGATTGATTGTCTTTCAAAAGAAGAGTAAATCAACCTCCTATTCCGAAAATAAATCAGGTCAAATATATATATATATATATATATATATATATATATATATATATATATATATATATATATATATATATATATATATATATATATATATATATATATATATATATATATATATACGGGTCTCTAATTTGGAAAGTTTCTTTTGATTGATTGTCTTTCAAAAGAAGAGTAAATCAACCTCCTATTCTGGAAATAAATCAGGTCAAATATATATATATATATATATAGGGAGAGCTTCTAAAACGGGATTCTCGTTTCCGGACCTCCATGATTCAAAATTTTTTTTGACGATCCGAGCCGTCCAATGTGTTCAGAAGGTGTTTTCAAGGGTCCGCGCGGAAAATCTTCAAAAAAAAATACCAGGAAGGGCTTGATCCAAGCAGTTTTTGCAAAAAATTTATATTTACATTTTTTGCGAAAACTGCTTGGATCAAGCCCTTCCCGGTATTTTTTTTTTGAAGATTTTCCTCGTGGACCCTTGAAAACACCTTCTGAAAACATTGGATGGCTCGGATTTTCCAAAAACAATTTGCAAAACAAAAAAAACACACTTTTTCTTGTTTCCGGGAGGAGTGGACTAGAAATTTTGCCTATATATATATATATGGGGGCTGGTTCCGCTAACACAATATTTGACACAACATATGACACTCCATCTCAACTATTCAAATGGATGGCTGAGATTACAATATGTATGTATATATTGTCCTTGATTGGTTTTATTTCTATTAGAGCAAATTGATCTCTCATTATGGAAATAAATCAGGTCAAATATATATGTATATGTGTGTGTGTGTATAAATTCTCCTTGATTAATTTTCTTTCCATAAGAGTAAATTGACATTTCTTATGGAAATAAAACACATCAAGATATATATATATATATATATATATATATATATATATATATATATATATATATATATATATATATATATATATATATATATATATATATATATATATATATAGAGGAATGATATAGTCCGGGAGTCCCTAATCCGGGACTCCACCTTCCCGATATTTTTTTGACGATCTAAACCGTCCAATGTGTTCAAAAGGTGTTTTCCAAGGTCCACGCGGGAAATCTTCAAAAAAAAAATACCGGGAAGGGCTTGATCCAAGCAGTTTTTCGCAAAACTGTAAATGTACAGTTTTTGCGAAAAACTTCTTGGATCAAGCCCTTCCCGGTATTTTTTTTTGAAGATTTCACGCGTGGGCCTTGGAAAACACCTTTTGAACACATTGGACGGCTCGGATTTCCCAAAAACAATTTTTAAAAGCATCAAAACACCGAAAAATGCTTCAATCCGGGAAATCCGGGATCCTTGACAGGATCGCCGGTTATATATATATATATACACATATACAATTATCCAATCCGGGATACACATATACAATTATCCAATCTGGGATCCCGGATTGGAGGTTTTTTGATGTTTTGAAGGTTTTAAAACATATTTTTGCATGATCCAAACAGTCCAATGTGTTTAAAAAAGTGTTTTCAAGGGTCCCCACGAGAAATCGTCCAAAAACAATACCGGGAAGGGCTTGATCCGAGCTGTTTTTCACAAAAACTGCATATATACAGTTTTATGAAAAACTGCTTAGATCAAGCCCTGTTCGGTATTTTTTTTGGATGATTTCTTGCTGGGACCCTTGAAAACACGTTTTAAACACATTGGACAGTTCGGATCATGAAAATTTGATCTGAAACTATGAGTCCCGGACCTACGGATCCCAGACTAGATCCGGACTCTCTCTCTCTCTCTCTCTCTCTCTCTCTCTATATATATATATATATATATATATATATATATATATTCTTTTGGATCCATGATAATTTGGTTGGGCCTGCATTCATTGGCCCAATTTCATGGTCCGTTTTGCCCATTCGGGTAGGCCCATTTTGGTCTAGCCCACATATTTTGAACCCACTCTTTGTTGAGTCCAGTAATTATTTGCATGTTTTTGGCCAACTTTGACTTTGATTAATTAACATTATTTATTTATCTCAATTAATCAGGTGGCAATTAAGCCTTGACGAAATTTTAGTGTCTACAAATTGCCCCCAGTTCGAGGCTCGGGCAAATGCTTGCTTGCGAGCACTGAAAGTGAGACTTGAAGTAGCTTGAATTTTCTCGGTATATGTGAATTTGCCAATCGACACACGTGAGTGAAATGTAGTCCAATTTATTTTCCATTGGCAATGCTCTATTGTTCCAATGAGCACAAAATTCAACTTGCAGTCCCCCTTTAGTAACATAATGGTGGCCCATATAATTTCAAATTTTAACTTCGAAAGATTGGCTTTGAATTTGGTAAAACCAATGCAACAGATTATCTCCCCATTACTTTTTTCTTCTTTTTGGAAAAGAGGATCTATTAGTCGGATTGGATCCCCATGCAAACCTAAAGATGGCATGTGGGTTCCTTGAGGCTGGAAGGGAAGATATTTTGTAGGGGTGCACAAGAAAACCGATATACCCGCAAAACCGATCCGATCTGGACCGAACCGTACTATTTGGTTAGGTTATGCGGTTCATTGGTCTGGTTATGGTTCTAAAAAAATAAGAACCGGTAATTATGGTTTGGTTACTGGTTCCCGATTTAAGAACCACGGTTAGAACCGAACCGGACCGTATAGTATTAAGATATATGTTTTACTCATACTTTTATACGTATGCGTAATTATGTATCTTGATTTGGTAAGTTAAATTTTTTTTCCCTTGGTAAGTTATTCTTCTATGTCTATCTAGATTAGAAATCTATTTTGTTAGGAAGTTTTTAATAAGGTATTCTTTTGGTTTCAAATCTTATAAAATCCTATAATTATTTTATGAGTTGTTTTAGTGCCCCAAATTTGAAAGAATCTTTTGAGTTCATGTGTTGTGAGATTGAGTTCATGTGTTGTGAGAAAATTGTTCCAACGCTAATCGGGTAGAACCGGACTCGAACCAAAACCGGTCTGGTCTTGCGGTTTGGATCTGGACAGGTTCTACAAGTATATTGGTTAGGTTTTGGTTCTTAATTTTCTTGAACCGGTCAGAATGGTCTGGTTATTGGATATCTTGAGAACCGGTCCAATCCGAACCGTGTGCACCCCTAATATTTTGGTCAAGCGCTTGGCTCCCAAAGGAGAAGTGTTTCTGTAACGACCCGGAATTTCGCCCATTTTTTTTTTGTTTTGTTTTTGTTTTTGTTTTCAAATAAAATTTAGATCTTTTACTATTAAGCTAATTTATCTTCGTCTCAATTGATTACTACATTTTTATTACGTACATATAAATATATTTATGTGTATTCAGTTACCCTAACCATTTCGTTTTATCCTAACCGATGACCCAAACTATGGTCCTAACCTAACTGAACCTATCAACTCACAAATCAACACATCACATTTCCTAGTCATTTTGTGTTTAACCAAATATGTCACTTATTTTGCTCCAACCAATCACAGCCTCACACACCCTCCCAAAGCCTTCCTTTAACCCCCATGCAATACCACTCATCTCACACTTAAAAATTCAATGGGTTATCAACTCATGCTTGCACCCTATATCTCATGCCTGTCCCCATTTGTTTGGGCAGAAAAACAATAGAGAGGAAGAAAAGAAGAAGAAAGAAAGGAGAAGAGGACAAATGTTTCCAAGCACCCACACCACCAATTCCATTTTCGGGTAGCCCATGTACCCTTCATAAAACTCCATTTTTCTCCAACTTGGAGTGGATTTTAGGCTTAGGTTTCTTCATGAAAGTTTTAGATCACTTCGAGAGCTAAGTTTTAGACACAAGAATCGTCCAAAACGGTTGAAGTTTGACTACTCTATTGCTGTCCGAAGTTCAGTCCATTTGACGCGACCGAGGCCCATCCAAATCACTCCGGTTTAGCTTAATCTTCTGAAGAAAGGTAGGTTGCATCCTAGTCAACCCATTGGTATATAATAAGTTGATTTTCGTTGAGTAGAAACAAAACCCGAGCATTTCATTAGTTGCAAGGTAGTGTAAATTCGTTTTTGACATTCTGAGCTACTGGGTCCCGCCCAAAACAATTCAAACCCAAAATTTTCCATGATAGAAATGTAGTTCATTTCATAACGAACGTTTTGATATATAATACGTTGATTTTCGTTAAGTAGAGACAAAACCCAAGCGTTTCGATCGTTGAGGAGCAGTGTCTATGCGTTTTTGAACTTTTGAGCTACTGGGTCCCATCCAAAACAATCCGAACCCAACTTTTTCCATGATAGAGTTGTAGTTTATTTCATAACGAACGTTTTGATATATAATACGTTGATTTTTGTTGAGTAGAAACAAAACCCAAGCATTTCGATCGTTGAGGAGCAGTGTCAATGCGTTTTTTGAATTTCTGAGCTACTGGGTCCTGTCCAAAACAATCCGAACCCAACTTTTTCCATGACAGAGTTGTAGTTTATTTCATAACAAACGTTTTGATATATAATACGTTGATTTTCATTAAGTAGAAATAAAACCCAAGGGTTTCGATCGTCGGCAAGCACTGTATATGCGTTTTTGACATTCCGAGCTACTGGGTCATGTCCAAACCACTTCAACTCCAACTTTTTCTGTGATAGAAGTGTATTTCATGTCCTAACGAACATTTTGATATATTATTTGTAAATTTTCATTTTGTATAGACAAAACTCGGACGTTTCGATCAGTGGAGCGCATGGCTATCACCTCACTCGGTATAGCCACCAACTTGTAATCAAGTGAATAGTTTGGACGGTCAACTACGCTAGGCCTAATTTTTTATTAATTACAGTTTGACCCCTAAACTTTAAATTTTTAACATTTTAATCACGGATTTTGGTTACTTTATATTTTAACCTTGTATTGCAAAATTTTGTATCACATTAGATTAAACATGATCTAATTTAATTACCAAGTACATGACCAGACTAGGAAATGTGCCCGTGATTATCTATTGACCATTTTTGCAACCGTACTTGTTTATTTATTAGACATGTTGATTATTATTATTGCAAGTATCAAGATTTTAGAAAATGGTATACATTTCTTATATTATCACGTGGGTTTTAATAAGGTATTTTAAGTGTTTACCCTTCGTTGTGGCAAAATTACAATTTTACCCTTGCATAAATTTTTATTTACAAAAGGCCCCTTAAGTTAGTAAAAATTTTGCGAAGGACCCTAGAACCGTGAAATTACTTCTGTTACCCTCATACTTGCTTAAAATTTCGAGGGCGACCCCTTATTTCTATAAATTACATTTATGACCCTATACTTTATTTAATTATGTCAAGATCCCTTGTTTTCAATTACTTTGGTTTGTGATGACTTGTGAACTTGTGAATCGTGTTATTTGACTTTGTGATCCATAGAATATCGTTATCGTTTTGCTTCTTCTGTTGTGCGCACTTATCCTGAAATTATTGAATGTTAGAATGGACACTTAGGTTCCCGGGTTGGGTGATCGTACACAGATTTCACGTAGACGTTAAGGTTAATGGAAATTGGAAATGAATTGATTTATGGGGAGTCACCCCGAGATTTGTTGAATGGCAGACAGCCAAGTGATTTCGGCTTGGAGGATTATTTGGCAGCCTGCCAGGATTTCGAAACCCTAGGATTTGATAATCTGTGATTACTTCATTTGAATTCTGAGGCGTTAAAAGGGTGGATGTATTATAGACCGAGTTACGGCTATATACCTACAGGAGTTGACAATTGTCACTCGTAGCTCAGTGGTACAGTCAGTCCCTGAGAAATTCATCATTGTGAGGCGCTTGACGGTTGGATTAAGTACGTAACTTATGCCTTCCGTCAGGGCTCCCAGTTAGGGCAAGCAAGGGGGGAGTTTAATCACGGATTGGTCATAGTCCTTAGTGGTTATTTGGGAGGAAAGTTCTCTAGGTTGAGAACTTAGATGAAATGTAAGTTAATGGCTAGTAATGAAATCAGTTATGTGTATACTCTTTTGCATACTGCTTTTCAATCATATATGTTGTTCTTGTATGTTATGTAAGGGTTGGGGGTTAGAGTAGCTATTGAGTGATTTGTTGCTCACGGTGTTACACTTCGTGTGAGCCTGGTATAATGCCATGATGTTGCTTCGCGACTCAGACGTATTATGCCAGATTGTGATCAAACAGGAGGTGTAGGTGTCGTGGGCGACACTTATTTTGGAACAGAAGGTTTTCCAGTGGATCAGGCTCAAGAGGAGCATCGGGATCAAGATCTCAACCTTAACCTGTAGAGTCAATCTCCCTTATTTTTGTGTTGGAAAACTGTAATCTAATTTCCCAACAAAGTACTATGTTATTGTTGTAATCGAACTAAGACAATTATGTTATTTCCGCTGCTTAATTAATGAGATCCTTTTTATTTATAATAATTATTTATTAAATGATTTAAATTAATGCTTCCGAAAAATCGGGGTGTTACAGTTTCCATAGAGCATAATTTTCCAAATCTACCAAAGTTGTGATTTTTACTGGAACAAATCGTTGACCGGTAGGTTTAGGGAAATTTTTTTTTTTGAAGCAGGAAATTCTTATTTCTTTCACCTCCTTATTTTTTCCTTGGAGAAATATTTCCTTTCCTTATTGTTTGGCGACACAAAAGGATAGTCAAGTTTCCTCTGTTTTGTTTCTTTCAGTAAGTGATTTTACCCTATATCCAGTAAAAGGAAATGATTTCTTTCGGTTGGATTTCCAGCTACTCACGTTTTCCAATTACTCTTGTTTGGAAATTAAGCTCACTCATGGAAGGGGAGACTAATTCGTACCCCCATAAAAGGCGCAACAGTGATACATGTAGAATTAAACCCATGACAGATTTATTTTCCATGTACAAACAAAATCAAATATTGACCTTCCCTAGCTGTTGTTTCTTTGATTGGATGTTTAAACAATTTCCTTAGCAATTTCACCCTTCATCCGTTATATATTCCGATCATGTGGCATGTTGGGCTTCACACTTCTGATCACTAACCCAGCCGACCTCTTTCATCCACTACCCCGCGCTAGCGTCGTCCAAAAGTTTAAAAAAACAAAGAAGTCTTGGGTTACGACAAGAGCTTTGTGAGTAAGACTCCTTACTACCTCTTTCACTTATGTCCATTCTTTGAACTATTCATGACTTCCTTATTTTCCAACATTAGCAAAGTGACGTGTAAACATATGATACCAACTTGTTTAGTCAGCCAAAAAAAAGAAAGCACATTTTCCCTTTGTCTTTTTTGTTGACAAAACTGAGATTATGTTTACACATGTATCTGTATTTTTATTTTGTTGTTTGGGAACCGAGCACAAGCAGATTCACGCGGCACAGAAGGTGACGACACTACTTTTTTTTTTTTTTTGGTTTTTCGATGCCCTCGTTGCGTTTGATTATGCGTTCTCATGCATGAGGAAGAGTAGTTTGCCCATGCAGCACTATTTTCCACCGAAGAACTTGAAATATTCTAATCTCGTACGACGTCAAAACCCAGCATATTGTCTGACCATTTTTTTTTCTAGGGAAAGCCAAAATATTTGGACTTCGAATGCTTGATTTTGCAAAACTTGATCAATAGGCCCAGATATCTGTTTGATTTTATAAAGGCAAATTTCAATTTGAGAATGAATTCTTTTTGCAGCGTGGGGTTCTTGAATTCTTCACATAGGAGTTCACTTTTTACTGCAGAGGCTTTACGTCGTCAAGTAACTCCTTTTTTTACTAGACAATCCTCTTTATTTTATTGTGAGAAAC
The DNA here is from genome assembly GCA_020921065.1 of Vaccinium darrowii. NCBI lineage: Eukaryota > Viridiplantae > Streptophyta > Magnoliopsida > Ericales > Ericaceae > Vaccinium > Vaccinium darrowii. Next base: position 26,512,202 of record CM037157.1, on the reverse strand, counting down.
TTGTCAAAAATAGTGATCAATATGAGATGAAGGGAAAGTTTGCCACGCCCATTTATTTTGGGTGAGACTTTAAACGGTGGGATCTGCATTTTGCGAATGCGGTCCATACGTTACCTCGACACTACTTACGCCATGCCACTCATTTTTGGAAGAGACTTCAAATAGTGGGAGGGCCGCTGTGTTTTGCACATGTCGTCCCTAAGTAGCCTCGACTCTACTTATGCAACGCCACTCACGTTAACAGAGACTTCAAATGGTGGGAGGGCCGATGTGCTTGCACATGTAGCCCCTACATAGCCTCGACTCCACTTATGCCATGCCGCTCACTTAGGGAACTTCAAACGGTGGGAGGGCCGCTGTGCTTGCACATGCCATCCCTAAGTAGCCTCGACGCCACTTACTCCTAGGAAAGACTTCAAACGATGGGAGGGCCGCTGTGCTTTGCACATGCCGTCCCTACGTAGCCTCGACTCCACTTATGCCACGCCGCTCACTTTGGGAGGGCCGATGTGCTTGCACATCTCGTCCCTAAGTAGCCTCGATGCCACTTACTCTTGGGAAAGACTTCAAACGGTGGGAGGGCCATTATGCTTTGCACATGCCATCCATACGTAGCCTGGACTCCACTTATGCCGCGTTGCTCACTTTGGTAGACTTCAAACGGTGGGAGGGCCGTTGTGCTTGCACATGCCGTCCCTAAGTAGCCTCGACTCTACTTATGCAACGCCGCTCACTTTGGGAGACTTCAAACGGTGGGAGGGCTATTGTGCTTGCACATGCCGTCCCTTTGTAGTCCACGATGCCACCTTCTCTCGGGAAAGAAAACATCCCTATGTCATCATACAACCACTTGAAAGAGACCTTATGCTGCAAGAGCCTTCGCACCCTACTCATTAGCGCTAAACATTGCTTATTTCTATTGTAATCCATCCTTGCATGCTTGCTTTGCACATAACATGAGCTTGGCTGTATATAACCATTTTGTCCTTGTTTTGTCTTTTCTTTTGTGCTTAGGTTACAAGTATGGTTTCTTTTAAGAAGACTCAGGAAGGCACCATGGCAATCCTTGAAGAGAAAGATAAGACAAAGGAAGGAACTACTTTGCTCGTTCGTCCGCCACTTATTGGTCCTGAAAGGATTCTTGTTTCCATACCAGAAAACCAAACTCAACTTTCCAGTTGGTCGACACAAACTCGCTGCTAGCTTTCACATTTTGGCTCAACTTCCATCACACAAGACCCCGAGTTTAAAGCTCTGGTCCTTCTCTCTTCAACTCATGATGATTCTACTACCCATGCTTCTTGGTCATCGGATCCGTGTTGGAGAAGTGCAATGGAATACTTTAAAAGGTATTGGTGAACTTTCATTTGTTGCTTGATATTGGGAATGGATTGAAGATATTTTGAGTCGTCACGGCACGTCTTTTAAAGGGATGAGAATGTATGACCCTGTATTTACTTCTTTATTCACTTATGATCGCCATCCTAGCATGCTTAGAGCCTTCTTGGAGTACTAGTGTTCTTCAACGAATTCCATGCATACTTCAATTGGAGAAGTTTCTATTTCTTGATGGGATTTGCAAAATATTGGTGGGCTTCCGATTGCTAGGCAATTTTACGATGAGGTTGTCCCTTATACTAAAGAGTTTTCCGCCAAGAACCTGGATGGAAGTCCTGCACTTCCGCCAACCTGCCAATATTTATTTCTCGCATATCATCGTTTGTGCAAGGGGAGCAAGGGGGTAACTACAGTGAAGATTTCTACCTGGGTAGATTTTTTCTCCAAAGGTGCTTTAAAGTATGAAAAGCCCGTGAAGAAAGCAAAGTGGAATAAGACGCAATGAGGCCGGAGGATACATACAATCCTGTAGGAAAAATTCCTCCAGTTCAAACTTGAAAAGCAAGTGAAGAAGAGGTCTTTCGCCTTGGGATCGAAAAGACTATGCAAGAGAAGACCTACTGTAGACACCCCGATTTTGAACCCGGGATGCGCTCGAGCATTCTCGATGATAAAATGGACAAATCGTGGCTACCCGAGGCTTGAACAATGCTTGGAACTTGGCAAAACCACCCAAAAATCTCTTCAAAACAAACCCAAGCCTACACCATCTTCTAGTACATTCAAAACCCTCTTTATTGATATATAATTCATCCCAATCCATTTTGAAATGAGAGAGATGCACGAATGTTGCTAAAATGACTTGTTTTTCCAACTGTTTGAGGGTAAAATGGTCATACATTTTGATGTATAAATTTTCTGGATTCCAAACCACTTGGGTTAGAAAGTAGACTCAACAAGCTTTCCAACGCTTTAAACCGCATCAAAATCGGAGTTCGGTAGCACCCGGGGCGGCCCCGCAAAGTTTTACCTTTTGAGCAACAGCCTTGAGCGCTCAAGGTCCCAACATTGAGCGCTCAAGCCCTAAAAAAACACCTTGAGCGCTCAAGCCTACAGCTTTGAGCGCTCAACTCTGATCTAGATCAGTTTTCTGCAGAGCATCTAATCATGATAGTCTACTGCAAGAGGAGCGTCTACCTATGTTTTCTATTGCCTAAATACACTTCCTAGACCCTTGAACATCTCCTCAATCACCCCCCAAAGCCAATTCAAAAATTAAACTCATTTCCCTCCCATTTCTCTCTCTATATAAACCACCCTCCACCCATTGTTTAGACCCCCTTGGCTGATTATCTCTCTCTCTCACACTTCTACAGCCCTCTCCACTCTCTCTCATCACTTCAATCACGTTTTAGCCTCTCTCTCCTCCATAGCCACCATCCTCCATCATCTTCAAGCTCAAAAACACCTTAAAACTTTATCTCTAAGCCCAAATACACATGGGTCTTTGAGAAACCAACTACAACAGCCCCTCTATCACTCTAATAAGCCATTTATAGCCCATACATTCCATCCATTTCGCCCAAACCCAGCTCTTCCAACAAAACCCACCTCATCCAAGCCAAAATCACCATTTTAAGCTCAAATACACTTTCATCCCACATCATATTGAACCAATCAGGTCTCTCAATCACTCAAACATACTCTAAACTCATTGTTCAACACCATCATCTAATCAAAAGCCAAGTTACAAGTCTTGATCAAGCCAAAAGGTAGTTAAAACCATGTGAAAATCACTGTTTTGGTCTTGCTGAGGGAGACCAGTGGGCTCATTCAAGTTTCTCATACTTGAAATGAGCCTACAAGGTCTGAAAAGTATCAAGAAAAGCATTTTTAAAACCTGTTATTTTGGTAGGCTTGAGCGCTCAAGCCCAAGGCCTTGAGCGCTCAAACTATCTCCTGACAATTTGTGAATCTTCTTTTTATTTTGATGATGGATCAGAGATTAATGTGCATGAGCTGTGTGTGTGTGTGTTGAAATCAGTTTGATCCTCCTCTGTTATCTATCAAGAATCATCAAACTCGATTCTTAACACATCATTTACTTTCCAAAATTCTTCAAAGTCCATGTTTCTGTCCAGTTTTGGGAAAATAAAGTATAATCATTGATTTAGGGTTGTTTGATCATCCAATGTCATGTTATAGAAGAATTTGGCGACCTGGAAGTGGCTTGAGCGCTCAAGGCCTTACCCTTGAGCGCTCAATCCACTTTGAGCGCTCAAACCCCAACAGAAAGTCAGTCACAGTGTTTCAGCCATAACTTTTTACTCCGAACTCCGTTTTCAACGTATTATATATCAAAACGTAGATAATTTGAAGGGCTACAACTTTGTAGTTTTATATTCTTCCTGATTATGTCTCAAAGGCTTCCAAAAAATGTAAATAGTGTTGGAAAGTCAAATAATTTTGCTCAAGATGGTGTTCTAAGTCCTATTTCTCCTTTCATTGTCATTTTCTTTGTTTATATCATTCCACCATCGCATTGTACATTGCACAAGCATCCACCATCACTTGGTTCGTATTTGAATACTTGTTTATGTGTTTTCCCATTCCCATACTCCCCGTTATTTGCTCAAAGTTGAACTTCAAACATTTCCAAAATCCCACAAAATGTTGAGTAGAGACCGGTTCACGAACCGGGCGAGAGGGGTGCCGTAAAACCCTTCCCCTCTCGTAACCAAACCCCCGAATCCGAGAAATCTTTGGTTCCGCCATGATTAGTGAAATCTTTTTCAATGGGCAAACGAGTCATTTTTGATCGGTTTCTCGGGTTCGGACCTCAAATCCGGGTGGCGACTCTAACAATCTTCAATCTTTTCAAACGCGAAACCGAACCATCTCCATGGGCCGTCCACACCTACTTGGTTGCATTCCTTGTAGCTTGGTTGTGTAAATTCATGCTCCCACTTGAGAATGCAACAGTGATACGACCCAGTGTGTTTAGAATTGCAAGCAAAATGGCTAAAGGTGATGTATTTTGTCTTGCATCTCCAGTTCTTGCTAGCATTTATCGAGGTTTGAATGAGACCATCTCGTCTCTTGATCTTGCGACTAGCAACATGGTTTTTCCCGCCCACTACTTGTATGGTTGGTTGGCTGAGTATTTTCGAACCCACTTTTGTACACCTGGGGAGTTGAATCATCCTCTTATGGTCAAATACTCTGGGCAAGGAGGAGCTCAACATTTTGATGATCTGGAAGTGCAAGCGTTGTTCAAGTCTTGCAAGGGAGTAGTGTTGCATAAATGGTCATGAAGTTACCGCAGTGCGAGCGCAGGGTTGATGATTCTCCTAGTCCAAATGTCCATAATTTGGGATATTTGATCAGCAACCAGTCTTGTTATTTGACCTTGAGATGTGGTGGGTACCTTGTTATTGAGCCTTACGCACCTCACAGATTCAGCAGGCAGTTTGGGTTTCAACAACACCTTCTAGGAAAATTGAAGGAAGAAGTCCGCGATGGGACACTATCTGATGTGATGAACCATTGGTGATCATACAAGTGATACAACACTGGTGATGCAGTGACACTACCAGGTCGTGACAATCTTAGAAAACTTTCAAGTCACAAAGGCCTATGATGATTGGTGGCTTAAGGTTTATAGTGATCCCTTTTCCAATGATAGTAGTGCTCCAAAAAGCAAAAAAGCGTGTTGTTTCTCCCAAGGACAATTCTTCAAAGGTCCAAAGGCACAAGCCCAATTCACATGATTCAGGTACTTAACCTTTATTTTTTTTTATTGCTTCCCGACTAGCTGCTAAAACTTTGAATAGATTCTGTTGATCCCATTATTGATCCACACAATTTTGTTGCCAGGTACCCTTCATCATCATCATTCTTAACAACTAGAGACGCCGAATAGGCCAGAGGTTGAGGATCAATTGAGCAGTGAAAGGAATGGGGATCGTTGCTGGAGACATATTGCCTGTGACAAAGACAAGAGTTTATTACCTCCAGTAAATCCTCTAACTATTGCAAGGACTTCCTTGGATGGCTTTCACCGTTCTTCCCAACCACATCTACGCGAGGTAGATCAGTCATCCAATTAAAATCGTTTTTATGTTTTGCTTTGTGCTTTTGCCCCTCTTAACAAGGAATCAATATTTCATTTTCAGGAATAGAAGTGTTCAAATCTTGAAGCTACAGATGAACCACAAGGTAGCAATGATTCCATCCAAGGACCAAGCAGCCTTGACTTGGCTGTCAAGATGGGCCAGTAGAAAAAAATGGTTGAAATCACGTATACAACCCCTCAACCCCTCATTTAAGCGCTGGTGATGGGCCTTCTCACCTTCCCCGTTCATCTTTTGGTAAAGGAGCTACTCCACCTTCTTCAAACCCTCCTGTGTCAAGTCGGGCTGCGCCATCGACTGTTACCATGTTTGATATAGGAAGTACGATCCTCAACGCTCGTCGTATTGCTGCCACGATTCTTGATAGAAAAATTAAGAGTGTCTTAGGCAAGACTCCTCTTAAGAAATTGGCATCTTTGAGGTCAAAGTTGCAAAATGATGAGCTCTTGAAGCTTCAACTGGATTACTCCCCGCTCCAAACCCAGATAGAGAAATACATACAGCATGCTGCCGACTATGCTTCTATGGAAACCAATTTTGCTAGCGGGATGACCATGGAAGAGAAGGCGTGACGATTGGCAGATGTAGATCAACGCCTTACCGATGATCAGGCTCTCAATGGGCAAGCAATGCAGTGCGCTCAGGCATTTCGCTTTGAATTAAATGTCATTGATGTTAAGAGAGCTAAATTGAAGAAGGAGCTTGGGCTGCTAGATTCGTAGGTAAAGAAGCTCAGAGAATCAATTAATGGGGTTGATGCAGAGAGGGTGTATCACACAAATTTCGAGTCTGCAAAAAAGACGGAAATATGCTGACCAAAGTCGATTTTATTGATGTAGAAAATTAGGGTTTACAATCTTTCTAGTAATTTCTAATGAAAGAAAATAATCCTCTGATTATTCTCTCCAAGAGTTTGATTCGAGGGCTTGATGCTTGTTCTCGAATTGAACGACGAGATCTTCTTTGGTCTTTGCAAAGATGACGACAAATTTGACGGATTTTGACTTGAGGGCTTTGAAGCTTCTTCTCAAGTTGATTTGCTTGATCTTCTTCAATTTTATTGAAAAAGATGACGAATTTGTGACCGTTGACTTGAGGCTGTGGAGCTTCTTCTCAAATCGATCTTTGAGATCTTCAATTTGGTTGAAGGAGATGCAGATTTGTAGATGTTGATTTGAGGGCTTTGGAGCTTGGTCTCATATCAGAATTTGAGATCTTCTTCAATTTGGTAGAAGGAGATTGATGATTTGTGGATTTGGCTTGAGCGTTCTTTGGAGCTTTGAAGCTTTCATCGAAGAATCGTCTTGTTGGATGTGGGCTTGGAGAATTCTGAAGGGCTTTAGAGGCTTTGATCTTCAGAGCTCTGGAGCTTGGATGCTTGAATGTGTGTTGAAATGAGGGCTTGACAGCTTGATCCCGAATCAAACGGCAGAATCTTCTTCGCGATTTGTGGAAAAGATGATGACTTGATTTGAGTGTCCTTCGAAGCTTTGAGGCTTTGATTTGAAGAACCGTCTCGCTTGATGTAGACTTGAAGAGTTCTGAAGGGCTTTAGAGGCTTGAATCTTCAGAGCTCTGACAGCTGATGGAAGCTTGAATGTGTTGATGACTTCAAGGAATTCTGAAGGGCTTTGGAGCTTTGATCTTCAGAGATTGGAGCTTGAATGTCTGAATGTTCTTCGGAGTTTTGAGGCTTTGATCGAAGAACCGTCTTGTTTAATGTAGACTTGAAGAATTCTGAAGGGCTTTGAGACTTGATCTTCAGAGCTCTGGAGCTTGGATGCTTGAAGACTTGAAATTCTGAAGGGCTTTGAAGCTTGATCTTCAGAACTGTTGAAACTTCAATGTCTTGATCTCCCCTAAAATATGAGAGAGAGCACCTCCATTTATAGGGATGTAGGATGGAGAGTTATGGCAAGATCACAATTCTTTCCATATCTTTCTCTTTAATTATTTCCTTGTTTGATTTAAAGGAAAATAATTAAAATATAATAAATATCTTTCTTTTTATTTATTTTAAGAAAGATAATTATATATGAAGAGGTATAGAATTTATTTCACCAAGTGGCATAATTTGATTGGCTAGATTTGATAAATTAATAACTGCATCATTTTGACACATGGCTCCATTTGATTGGGCCCTTCGCATACCTCTGACATTTGACTTGTAAACACGTGGCAACATTTGATTGGCCAGTTATTGTGCTTGGTCTTTTTGATGTACGGACACTTGGCAGCATTTAATTGGCTCATCCGTAAAACTTTGACTTTGACTTGTGACGCTTGGCAACATTTAATTAGCCAATTTATGTGCCCTAGCAACACATGGCAGCTTGTGATAGGCCAGAAATTTTACGTGTCTACAGAGGGTTCAGAATGAGCAGGCCATCACAACTTTGCAAGTGGAGCGGGCTACTGTAGAAGCTGTCGAGGTGATGGAGCGGGCGGACATGGAGGCGACTAACAATTTGGAGCGTCTTCTCAAGTCCGAGCAGGATGATATCTAAAATTTGGCTTGGCTACCTTAGTACTTGTTCTACTTTCCTTTGATGTGTTTTATTTTATTTAGACTTGTTTAGTTTACTGAATGGATATTTCATTTTTTGCAGCAAAGTAGGTCTTTTCATTTAATATAAGACGATCACTTTATGTATTTCAATAAAGTTGTTTCTTATACTTTTAGCCGTTCACAGTTTATTCTCCCGCGGGCCAGGAGTAGTGTTATTTTGGTTGAATTTTTTTTTGGATGGACTGAACTCAAGAAAAATTCTAAAACTGTCTACGTACCCTTTAGAAAGGATCAAGTCAAAACGTAGTTCGATAGTAAGAACATTTTTTTTTTTGGGTCATGCACAGTTTTAGCTCATGCGATTAGGAGTTAGCAGTCTCATGGGTAGTAGCGCTTCAAGAACTTTCCTTTGTTTGGGCCAATTCTGAAACCTTGTTCATCAGCTGTCTTGTATGCTCTGCCAGTGTAGACTTCTACCACCACATATGGACCCTCCCATTTTGAGGTAAATTTGTTGCCGACTCGAGGTTTGGTTGTGACGATGGGCCTTCGAAGTGCAAGCACTAAGTCTCCAAATTTGAAGGAGCAAGGCTTAACCTTTTTGTCGAAAGCTTTAGAGATTCGAGCTTGGTAACACTCCAATTATTGTTGAGCATCCAGTCTCTTCTCATCAAATGTTTCTAACTCAGGGAGACGGAGTTTCGCATTTTCTTCATCAGTCAAACCTTCTTGGATGGCTATCCTTAGTGACGGAATTTGTCGCTCTAACGGAAGAACAGCTTCAACACCGTAGACAAGTGACTATGGAGTTGCTTGAGTAGGGGTCCTATGCGTCATTTAGTATGCCCAAAGAGCTTCTTCAATTCTTTCATGCCAATCCCGCTTGGACTTTGCGATCACTTTCTTCAAGAGGTTCCCCAGGGTCTTGTTAAATGCTTCTACAAGCCCATTAGCTGGTGCATTATACATTGAGGAAGTTCGTTGCATGAAGTCAAACTTTTCACAAAGCTTATCCATTAGCTTATTGAAAAAAGGCTTTCCATGTCAGTGATAATGTGATGTGGCACTCGATACCGATAGATGATATGTGACTTGATGAATTCGATAACAATTTCCTTCTTCACTTCCTTAATCGGAATAGCTTCGGCCCATTTTGAGAAGTAGTCTGCTGCAGCTAGAATGTGCAAGTGTCCAGCGGAGGACTTGGTAAGCGGTCCTACTTCATCCAATCCCCATGCATGAAATGGTCTCGAGGCGACTATAGGGTGTAAAGGTTCTGGCAGCTGGTGGATGAAGTTTGCGTGGAATTGGCAGACTTGACACCTCTTTACCTAATGCATGCAATCTTTGACCATAGTGGGCTAGTAGTAACCCATCCTTTTCACTCGAAAGCAAAGTTTTGGACAAGATTGAAGAGCTCCATAGATTTCGGAGTGGGATTCCTTCATTGCTTGTTGGGATTCCTCTTTTATGAGGCAACGGAGAAAGACCTCTTCGAATGAGCGTCGATAGAGGATATCATTGAAGAAGATGAAATGAGGAGCTCGTCGTCTTATTTTTGCTATATGTCGGCGGTCATCTGGAAGCTTTCCATGCTAGAGGTAGTTGATCAAGGGCACCCTCCAATCTTCATCTTCAATCAGCGAGACTGTGATTGCATTTGCTTCTTCAAGGCGGTAATCCAACAATTGGGGTAATGCCCATTGCTCACACACAGGGACATTGATACTCTCTCCTTCCAGTAATGCCAAAGTCGTTGCGAGGTTAGCTAGTGCATCTGCCATGCAATTCTCCTATCGTGGCACATGTTCAAGTGTCACTCCTTCAAAAAATTTCAGCAAGTGACTTCCATATTGAAAATATGGGATCATGTCATCTTTCTTCACTTCATAGTCTCCACAAATCTAATTTATTATTAACTTGGAATCTCCAAAAACCTCGAGATCTTGAATCTTCATTTCAGAAACAATTTGGAGACCAAGAATCAGAGCTTGATACTCAACAACATCGTTTGAACATTTTTTGCTAAGTGTAAATGCATAAGGCAGAATTTGCCTTTGTGGAGAGACAAAGATGACACCAGCCCTAGCCCCTTCTAATCTAGCAGCCCCATCAAAGAACATCATCAATGGTTGAAGAACTTCAACGAACAAAACATCTTCATCAGGGAACTCTTCACATATTTCCCAATCGGCTGGGATAGGATGATCTGCTAAGAAGTCTGCTAATGCTTGTCCTTTTACTGCTTTCTGCGGGACATATATGATCTCAAATTCATTAAAGAGAAGAGACCACTTTGCTAAGCATTCTGATAGGATAGGTTTGGACATGACATAGTTGACTGGTCTGCTTTTGCCACAAGATGAATTGTGTGGGCTTGAAAGTAATGCCTTAACTTTTGTGGGGAGAAGACAAGTGCCATGCACATTTTCTCAACAAGGGAGTACTTGAACTCATTTTCTGTCAGTCTTCGACTCAAGTAGTAAAGTGCTTGCTCTTTGCTCTCTTTGTTGTTTTGAGTAAGCGTTGCCCCCAGAGATTCTTCTTGAGTAGCTATGTAAAGAATCAATGGTTTTCCAGGAATATGAGCCCCCAAAACTGGAGAATTGAGTAAGTATCTTTTGATGCTTTCAAAGGTGTTTTGACAAGCTTCATCCCAAGCAAAGGGTACGTCTTTCTTCATCAGTCGACTGAAAGGTTAGCAGCGTCCAGCTAAGTTTGAAATAAATTGACGGATGTAAGCTAGATGACCTTGCAAGCTTCTGAGTTCCTTTAGGTTCTTTAGGGCTAGCATCTTTTGTATGACGTCAATTTCGGATTGATCAACCTCAATGCCTCGATGTCGAATGATGAAACCAAGAAACTTTTCAGACGTAACTCCAAAGGTACATTTGAGAGGATTCATTTTCAAGTCAAACTTCCTAAGTAGATTGAAGACTGTACGAAGATCTTGTAGGTGATCCTCTCTTTGTTTGGTTTTGACAACCAAATCATCCACGTAGCACTCGACTATCTTGTGGAGCATGTCATAAATTTTTTTTGCATGACGCGTTGGTAAGAGGTGCCAGCATTCTTGAGGCCAAATGACATTACTTTGTAACAATAAATTCCTTTTATTGTGCGGAAGGCCGTTACTTCTTCATCTTCGGGCACCATCCTTATTTGGTTGTATTACGAACATCCATCCAGGAAAGACAATGCCTCATGGCCAGTGGTTGCATCTATCATCAACTCCATGATAGGAAGAGGAAAGTCGTCCTTGGGACAAACATCATTCAGATTTCGAAAATCAACACATATCCGAATCTTTTCAATTTTTTTTTCACTACCGGAACCATGTTTGAGATTCACCTTGGGTATTTTATTTCACGGATGAATCCAGCTTCAATTAATTTGTTGACTTCTTCTTCGATCACCGGGACCCTCTCAGGTCGAATGTAATGAAAGGCTTGTTTTATAGGACGAACGCCATGTCGAATCTCCAAGTGGTGAATAGAAACTTTTGGGCTTAGCCCTGTCATTTCTTTGTAAGTTCAGGCAAAGATATCTCTATACTCAATCAACAAGTCAAAGTATGCTTTTTCCTCTTCTGGGCTTAGAAGTGCACTAACGAAGATGGGTCGAGGCTCATCAGGAGTTCCAAGGTTGAGTTCTTTGAGATCATCGACCGTTGGTTGCCCCCCATCTTCCAGTTGAGGAGGAGCCTCAGGACAATCATCGTCTTCGGAGTTGGAACTTGAGTGCTTCTCAACCTCGACAGTGTAAGATGTAGTGCACTCCATTTCTTTTTCTTCTTCAATCTTTGCATGGCCTTTAGGTTGCCTAGTGATAGGCGCATAAATGTTCACATTGGCGCCCCCTAATTTATCTTTGTTAAGTCCATTTATTTTGTTACTTGGAGTATAATGCATTGTTTGTGTGTTTTTGCAGATATTCGGAGGCTTCGATATAAAAAGCACAAAGTTATTGTTAGATTGAAGCTCATGATCAAAATTAAATCGAGTGATGAATCAAGCATCAGATTGGGCCTTATGATTTATACTCCCACAGTCCACGAGGTTGTAGCAATTGGTAGGAGGCATTACAACCTATCCATCCATTGGTGGGCCCGACCAAGAGTTGGACTAGGGAAAAACAATGGGCTCCCAAATGTAATTACTAGAAGGCCTTCTTAATTATAACAAAAGGTGATCGGCTAGGGCTTCAAAGGGGGATTACACATATTAAAAAGGGGACAAAGTCAGTTTCAAGAAAGGAGGGCAGAAGGCCGCGCATGTACTTATTATAAAAGGAGGCAGTAGCCTTGGAAGAAAAAAACACGCACGAAGTTACAGAGGCGAGAGATCAGAGACGTCCGCATATCATAGAGTGGATTTTGGAGAAAAACAAAATGCTGCACTGCAGTGCACTAGGCAGTCAATGACCACTAGGAACAAAACCAAAACCTCAATGTCAACTACGACGATGTCCGGCTAAACCCCTTTCTAGGGCGTAGATGAAGCTTGTATACTCCGAGTAAAGTAGTTTTTATTACTTTTGCTGGATTTAATTATTTGGATTTGGTTGTGTGAATGATTTCATGTTATGAAATTGGTTTAATTTTTCCCATATAATTATGTGTTTGATATCCACGGCTTCAAATACTTTTTCATACAACAATTTTAATCGAATTTGTGGTAATTGACTGTGATAGATTATACTATTGCAAGACGTGTCGTGCTATTAGATGGTCCGTGCCATAGAGACGAATCGTACTAGTAAGACGATTCATGCTAGGCGGAGATAATCTATGCCGTTTGATGATACACAAATATTTTTTTGGAGATATCGCAAGGGCCCGCGAACCCAAACGTTGTCCGGTGAATCCGAATAACAAATCTTCAATCGCAATAAATCTAGGTTATGATGGGTCAAGTGGATTTGAAACCCTAGACTTTTCTCTCATCGAATCTCTTCACTTTAGATGCTTTATTTTAATTTAGTTTTCATAATTTTAGGAAATAAAACCATCATCACTTTTTTATTGAATAAATTTAGAAATCAATTGAAATTTTGTAACTAGCCTTTTAATCCCTGAGGAGCGATACTTGGAATATTTACCAGTATTCATTTGAGTAGTAGTAATTGTTTCATTTTGATAAATTATTTTTATACGGAAACGACACGATCAAATTTTGGTGCCGTTGCTAGGGATTTAAAGCACGATTGCGTTTTTTCAAGTGATTTTTATTCTAATTCCTAGTTTAGGTATTTTATTTTATTTTATTTTCTGTTCTCGTACTTGTTTAATTGTTCTCTTTGTTAGCATTTTTTTAAACACAGGAAGTGAGAAATTGCAGCGCACAGAGGGAGAAACAAGCCTTCCATTTGCAGCCACAAGCGCAATCATTCCAATTTTTATTTTCTCTAGGCATTGTGAGTTTTCTTATTTCCTTTTGTTTGAGCTTTTATTTTATTTTATTTTATTTTCATTTTCATTTTAGTTAGACCAATTTGCAATATATGCTTGGGCGCCGTTCTTGTCATCCAGACTTAATTCCTTTAGACCCAGAGATAGAACGGACTTTTAGAGCTAATCGAACAGCCACACGTCAAAACCCACCCACAATACTTATTACAATGGGTGATGAACGAAGAGTGGCAGTTGAGGACCCACCAGCAATTCGGGAGCACTTTCTCCCATCCACCTACACTTCACCCTCGAGTATAACGTTGCCCACCACTACGGCAACCTAATATGAAATCAAGTCCAGTTTACTACGAACTCTCCCATCATTTTATGGACTTGACCACAAGGACCCATATGAGCATTTGGACGAGTTCGTAGAGATTTGCTCCACTGTCAAAATCTTGAACTTCACTGATGATGCCCTTAAGTTGAAGCTATTTCCTTTCTCACTTAAAGATAAAGCCAAATCTCTATTTAAAACTCTATTACCGAATAGCATCACCTCTTGGGATCAAATGTATAATGAGTTTTGAAAAAAGTTCTTTTCCATAGACAAAACGAAAGAGATTCGCCAAAAACTCACTAGCTTTTGTCAACACGTGGGTGAACAATTTCATGAGAGTTGGGAAAGATTAAAAGAGCTTGATAAGGAGCTGTCCACACCATGCAGTCCCTAAATGGCAGTTAGTCCAAGGTTTCTATGATAAGCTATCTTAATCAAAACGACAAATGGTGGATGCCTCATGTGGAGGCACATTTATGCTATAGAACGAGAATGAAAATTGGTCTTTGTTTTGAGCAATTAGCAGAAAATTCACGACACCACGCTTCATCTTCTCGCACAAATAGGAACGCATCTACATCTTCCAAACAGAAAGGCCTTTATGAGGTGGGCCAATCTAACGATTTATCCATAAAAGTAATTGCCTTAAGCCGTAAGCTTGACACTTTCCTATCTTTAGGCCAAGGTCCATCGTACTCTTCCCCTCCGCCTACTATGGCAAAGATTTGTCAATTATGCTTCAGGCCGGGCCATTATGTGAATGAGTGCCACATGGCATCTCAATTTCAAAAAATTTGTTCAGGAGCAAGTGAACGCAGCACAAGGATTTGGTAGGCCAATGAATGACCTATTTTCAAACACCTACCACCCTTGGCTGAGGAACCATCCTAGACTCTCATGGAAAGAGCCAGGACAAGGGCAACATTCTACCTAACCATACCAACAGCCCCTTGCTAATGCTTCCAATCATCAATCCTACTATGCACCACTTGCACCACAGCAATACCAACAGCCCCTTACACCTCCTTCATCCTCCCAAAGGATGCCATCTTTTAAGTAGCAAATGTTGAAAGCCATGGCTAATCTGAAAGCTGATAACCAACAAATGAGAGCTGATTTTCAATTGGTTCCCTCCCACTCTCAATCCATTACCAAGTCAGCTAGTGGCTAACCCACGAAGGATGCACCACATTGACAATTCACAAGTTCATGAACAAGCGAAAATAGTTTTCACCTTCAGAAATGGGAGGGAACTAGAGACCTGACCTTAGGACGTCAAAACAAAGGAGAAAGAGTCTCCATCTATCACTCAGGGGTCTAAGGTTGATAGAAAGTTAAAAGGAGATGAGCCCACTCCACTACCCACATCTGATGAAGGGCCATCTGAGACTCCATCCTATATTCCTAAGGCACCTTTTCCAACTTTTCTGAACGCACCTTCACCCTTTCGAAAGAAGAGTGTGCTTATTGATTATATAATGGAGGTGTTTAAGAAAGTTAATATCACCCTCCCATTGCTCGATGCTATCAAGGAGATTCCGTCTTATGCCAAGTTCCTCAGGGACTTGTGCACCCAGAAAAGGAAAGCTTGAGCCAAGTTCTTAGATCCTATTCCCTTTCCTCACCAAGTCAGCTCTGTCCTTGAGTCAAACACTGCCTCAAGCTTCCCGATCCTGGTGTGCCCACAATCTCTTGCGTGATTGGCAATCACTATATTAGAAGGGCACTCCTAGGTTTAGGGGCGAGTGTGAATCTTTTACCATACTCTATGTATGAGGAGTTAGGGCTTGGTGAATTGAAGCCCACATCTGTCACTCTATAGTTGGCTGATCGTTCTGTGAAAGCCCCACGGGGCATGTTAGAAGATGTCCTTGTCAAGGTGAATAATTTCTATTTTCCTGTTGATTTCATTGTCCTTGACACGGAGCTAGTCCACCCCACAGCTCTTAAATCCCAAATGCCTGTCATCTTGGGGCGTCCATTTTTAGCCATGACTAATGCTCAAATTGCCGTGAGAAGTGGAGTGATGGAGGTATCCTTTGGCAATATAAAACTGAGTCTGGACATGTATTTGGCTACCCGACAGCCTCACAAGGAGGAAGACTGCTTTGCAATTGATGTCTTTCATGAGTTGGTAGAAAAGGCTTTGCCGTACGTTTTAGCTGAGGATCCTCTAGAAGCATGTCTTGCCCATTTTGGTTTTGAGGAGTTTGGTTTTGACAAGTCCATTGTTGAGGTCAATTCTTTGTTAGACCTCGCACCTTTTATGGACCAACCAAAATGGCAAACTCCTTTTGAACCATTACCTTCATTGTCGAGCACTCCGGCTCTCCCCTCCATAGAAGCTCCACCAAAACTTGAGTTACCTGTTATCATTGCTTTTGACCTTTCTGCCGAGCAAGAGGGTCAACTTCTTGATGTGCTTAAAGAGCACAAGGGTGCAATAGGGTGGTCAGTGGCAGACCTTAAGGGTATTGATCCCTCCATTTGCATGCACTGCATTAATTACGAGGAGAATGTGAAACCATCTAGAGAGATGCAAAGGAGGTTGAACCCTAACATGAAGGAGGTCGTTATGATAGAGGAAGTTAAGTTGCTAGATGCGGGTATTATATACCCCATCTCTGATAGCAAGTGGGTGAGCCCCACTCAAGTGGTGCCCAAGAAGTCGGGCATCACCGTAGTTGAGAATGAGAAAGGTGAGCTTGTGCCCACACGCACAACAACTGGTTGGCGTGTGTGCATTGATTATAGAAAGCACAATTCCATGACTAGGAATGATCATTTTTCACTCCCATTCATTAATCAAATCCTACAGAGGTTGGTAGGCCAAAGCTATTATTGTTTTTTGGATGGCTATTCTGGATACAACCAAGTGGCCGTCGACCCAGCGAATCAAGAAAAGACTACCTTCACCTGTACCTACGACACTTATGCTTATTGGCGCATGCCTTTTGGCTTGTGCAATGCACCAACGACCTTTCATAGGTGCATGATGGCTATCTTCTCCGACATGGTGGTGAAATTTCTAGAAGTATTCATGGATGATTTTTCAGTCTTTGGGAGCTCTTTTGACTCATGTCTCCAAAAATTAACGAAGGTGCTTAAACATTGTAAGGAGACATTTGGTCTTAAGTTGGAAAAAGAGCCACTTGATGGTTCAGGAGGGGATCGTTTTGGGACACAGTGTGTCCAAAAGGGGGATTGAAGTCGACAAGGCAAAAGTTGACTTAATTTCTAGACTTCCTCCTCCCTCGACAGTCAAACAAGTCCGATCTTTCTTAGGACATATAGGGTTTTATAGGCGTTTTAGCAAGGATTTCTCTAAAATCGCCAAGCCTTTGTGCGATCTCCTCGCCAAAGATACCCCTTTTGTATTCGATGAGGCTTGTTTGAGAGCTTTTGAGAAGCTCCGTGAGGCATTATCCAATGCACCTATCATGCAGTCTCCTAACTAGTCTTTGCCCTTTGCAATCATGTGTGATGCATCCGACTATGCAGTTGGTACTGTTTTGGGCAAGCGGGTTGACAAAGTCCCTCACGCCATCTATTATGCGAGTAAGACCCTCTCCGATGGGTAGTTGAACTACACTACTACAGAGAAGGAATTTCTCGCTATGGTCTTTTCCCTAGATAAGTTCTGGTCCTATCTCCTAGAGTCGAAGGTCATGGTATTCACTGATCATGTTGCTTGCGGCATTTACTTTCTAAGAATGAGACCAAACCTAGGTTGATTAGGTGGATTTTGCTACTCCAAGAGTTTGATGTAGAAATTTGGGACAAGAAAGGTTCCAAAAATTCAGTGGTAGACCACCTGTCGAGGATCCTAGTGAATGCCTCTTGTGACACCTTGCCCCTTAAGGACTCATTCCCAGATGAGCAACTATTTATGATGTCACAAGTGCGACCCCCATGGTATGCGCACATTGTTAACTACTTAGCCACAGGCACTCTTCCTTCTAATTGGTCCAAGCAAGACAAGGACCGATTCTTTGCACAGGTTAGGCACTATTTTTGGGAGGATCCAGAACTCTTTAAGTTGTGTTCGGACCAAGTGATTAGGAGATGCGTTCCCAAGACCGAGCTCCATAGCATTCTCACTTTTTGTCATTCTCTTGAGTGCGGTGGTCATTTTAGTGGAAAGAAAACAGCGGCGAAGATCTTACAAAGCGGTTTCTACTGGCCCACTCTGTTTAAGGATGCCCATGAGTTTTGCAAGGCATGCCTTAGGTGCCACAAAAATAGCAATATGTCACGCCGTGATATGATGTCATTAGCTCTTATACTTGTTGTTGAGCTGTTTGATGTTTGGGGTATAGATTTTATGGGTCCATTCCCGTGTTCGCATGGGAACGAGTACATACTTGTGGCAGTGGACTACGTGCCAAGTAGGTGGAAGCGGTAGCCGCCAAGACAAATGACCACAAAGTTGTGGTCAAGTTCCTCCAGAGTAACATTTTTACCCGTTTTGGCTACCCATGTGCTATACTTGAGGGCATCCATTTCCTCAACAAACACTTCGCAGCCCTAGTTCGTATGTATTCTATCACTCATAAGGTGGCGACACCTTATCATCCTCAGACTAGTGGGCAAGTTGAAGTGTCGAACAGGGAGATTAAGTGTATACTTGAGAAGATGGTAAGTCCTAATCGCAAAGATTAGTCTTTAAGGTTAGATGATGCCTTGTCGGCCTACCGCACTGCTTTTAAGACTTCTATTGGCATGTCTCCTTATAGGTTAATTTTTGGTAAGGCGTGTCATTTGCCCGTTGAGTTGGAGCATAGAGCTATGTGGGCCATTAAGAAGTTTAGCTTCGATATGGCTGCAACTGGGTTAAATCACAAACTCTAACTCGCTTAATTGGAAGAGTTGCGTAATGAAGCGTATGAGAGTGCACGAATCTATAAGGATAGGACTAAAGTGTTTCATGACAAACATATTGTTAGAAAGTCCTTTGAAATTGGTCAAAAAGTGTGGCTCTTTAATTCTGGATTAAATTTCTTTCTGGTTAAATTAAGGTCACGGTGGGATGGTCCGTATCTTATTACCCATGTTTTTCCCCACGGGGAAGTAGAGATTAGAGATCCACGTATTGACAATGTTTTCAAGGTCAATGGCCAAAGGCTTAAACCTTACGTGGAAGGAATTGGTGAAGGGGTGGTTGATGGTGCCACTGTGGAGTTCATTATTTTGATGGACCCAATTTATTTGGACTAGTGCTTTAAATGAAAGTCTAGGAGACTATAAATCCTTGAAGTTTGTGATACCTCCAGTGTTCGCCGTGCTCGAACAGCTTCTGACGTTCTGGTATAGCCACCTGGTCACGTATGTAGTACCTATGAGTCTTTCCAACGAATAGGGAACCACAGCCTTTGGCTAGGGAGAAAAGTAGCACCCGTGTCTTTTGCGTGAAGAAAGTGGATGTTCGGTTATCTAGCTTTTGAGTCTTTTTCTTTTTAGTTTTGGTATTATTTTAGATTTTTAATTTTAGTGTTTTTCTTAGTTTGTTCGTTATTATTATTTTATATATTTTGTGAAGGCTAAAAATTGCAGGTACTACGCTTCAAGTTGGGGGGTCTACCTCTCGCCATCTTTTACCCTGCTATTTGTTCTCCTCTACCAATGTTATACCTTTCCTCTCTTTTACTTTCTCGTCCTATCTTTTAGTTCATGCTTTCAATGAGGACATTGAATGGTTTAAGTTGGGGGGAGGGATCACTTTATTTTTCTGCTTATTAGAGTCATGAAAGAAAAATTGATTTTTTTTAACAAATGATGAAAAAAATGGTTGGATTCTTTTTGCATGCAACTTGAGACATGTTGATATTGGCTCTTGATTGATTGAGTTTGGGATGCGATAGTCAGTGTTTCGATATCAATAGGGCATTGACGTTCTTTTTTCTAGCCTATCGTGAGAAATTTGTCATGACACTTATGTTTAGCACATTTGCACTGCACGTTCCATTGGGCTTTGGTCGCTTGTGAGTTACAATTTGATTGTTCTTGACATTTAGTTTAGTGGAGACGTATGCCCTATGAGCTTCGAGCCATATCTTTTGTTGGAGTGGTGTCACATAAACTCTTGTTTGTCATGAAAAGAACAAATTCGTTGTCGATCTCCTTATCTTTGTTGTCAAGTGTTGGAATTTAATGCAATGCATATTATTTTTTCTTGGTTTGTGGACTTGCATGGTTGTGTCGCCCCTAGGAGATGATCATAGGCCATTTTTGGTACTTTGAGCTTGTTCGTTTGTTTGTTTCATGCACTTACCCTTTGTGAGCCCATTTGAGCCTTTGACATATGCCTTTTTTCTTGTTGAGCTCCTATATCTGTCTTGAGAAAGGCTAATCAGTCATTTGTGGGGGTGTATTATTGGAAAAAAAAAAGGGTGAGTAGAGGATATAATTAAGATTGATTGGTGGTGATCATATCCCCCCCCCCCCCCCCCCCCCCCCAAAAAAAAAAAAAAAAAAAAAAAGAAGTTGAAATTAAATTCAAAGAGGGGAGACACCAAGAGACTTGTTGAAATAAAATTAAAAAAAAAAAGAATGCAAGGTGGTTTTAAGTGTGGAATTGTGTTGAAGGGTAGGAAAGAGAGGTGGCACAATTGAAAAAAGAAAGAGGGCACACATTGATAAATTTGCCCTAAAAGAGTTGTTGTTAGCCTATTCTCGGATTCTCGCACACTTGATATTTTACCCTAACCTTTATACACATTCCCTTACCTAACGTCATAACTCGAATTGAAGTCCTATTTGATCTTAGGGGCGATGGGATGTGGATTGATGGTAGAGAGAGTCCCAATACTTGGCATTCCATTCATGAGATCTTGTGTCCACTATATATAAAGCTTTCTTTTCGTGTCATCGTGTGCGGATTATCTTGCTTTCATGTCATATAACTTCCACCCGCACACATTGAGAGTACATTATATGCACCTTGTTTCGAGTGAATTTATTTGTGAGTGCATGACACGGTGAGATTTGAAGTCGAGACTCAGTCCGGAGAGAGCTTTCAATTGTTTTTCACTTGTGACCAAGGCCCTTGTTCACACACGCTAAGTTGAGTGCCATGACTTATTTCTATATTAGATAGCATCTAGAACTTCTAGTGTCTGTCTTGTCTTTGCAATGGCTTCATATCTTGGATTGAGAAATCAATGAGTTGTCTTACCGGTTTTGGGGTCTCATGTGAAAAGAGTTCACGGTGTTTTGTGGTAGTCACTGCTGAAAACCCTCACGAGACTTCACTCGTTCTACTGGGGCCGGCCGGGGGTTTAAAAGACCTATCCATTTTTGTTTGGTTTCATTATGTGCATTTGTTTTGTTTTGCTAGGGACTAGCAAAGTGTAAGTTGAGGGGTGTGATAGGCGCATAAATGTTCACATTGGCGCCCCCTAATTTATCCTTGTTAAGTCCATTTATTTTGTTACTTGGAGTATAATGCATTATTTGTGTGTTTTTGGAGGAGGCTTCCTAGTAAGTACAATGGTATGCCGCATAACCTTGAGTGGACCTTCAGCATTGACTTCGAGTGATGTTATTCGCTTCATACGAGATGGAACCGAGCTTCGAGCTTCTTCATCTTCCTTAGCAGAATTTAGCTCAATACTGTTCGTTTTCTTTGAGTTGACTTCCTTAGATGCATTACTTCTATTTTCGAGTCGAGCAAAGATTGATTTTTGTGGCCGAAAGTTGCCTCTTTGCGTGTCTCTTTTGTAACATCGAGTCTGTTAAAGACTGACATTCGAGGAATGGGAACATCGATGCAATAAAACACGGAGACTCAATGAGGGACTTGTTGATTGTCATCATCTTTCACCTCTTCTATTGTGATATGCTGCACATTTGCATTCTTGCCCTTGCTCTTGGCGGATATGCAGATAGGCTGTGGTGTGTGAACCCAAGACCAGTCTTTAGAGAGCTTACTTTGTGTCCTTGTCGCCTCAATTCTTCCTGTGCTTTACTGAGGGCATGAACTTTTTCACCACTGATTTCAGGACTCAACTCTCCAAGCGGCGCAGGATTGTTGAAGTCATAACCCGAGTTAGCCAAAAGCCTGTAAGCTTTTGGATCAAAACCGCCAATCCTCTTTTCGGGGAGAAAGTCATGCTGAAGAGATCTTTGTGTAGACTTGACAAACCCTTTTAATGGGGGCTTGGTTGAGCTAGGTTGTCCCATGGTTGGAAGAGGCATTGTTTTTTTTGAACAGAAAAAAAGATTTTATTAATCTTTGGAAACAAATTACAAAGATTAAAAGGATCCGAGAGAAAGACATCACAACGCAAGGCGGCATCCCAACTAGGTTGGCACCCCTCCAAGCGATAATGCCCTCAAGGACCCAAGGGGAGATAACAAAGTTAACCAAAGGTCAACAAGAACAAAGATACAACTCATAAAAGATACAACTAAGCAACATCAATGAGCAAAATAGGCTTAGAACATGGTCCACCCAAGAATATTCGAGAACAACATCAACAGTAGCTATTGTCCAACAGCATCATCAGCAGCAGAATCCAACATCATCTTCAAAAGCACGCAAATGAATCTCCAAAGACCAACCAATAGCACCAGACAACATCCATAGAACCAAGATCATCACCAATTTTATGGAGTAAGTGTCCAGAAGCTACTATAATGCCATGACTTCTATTCCAAATTCGGTCTTTTCCTTGACAATTTAACTCCTCCAGCTATGCATGTCACTGTGACACTTACTAGTGGTAGATAGCATCATAGCACCCCTGGCAATGCTCCTCTGAAAAGAACTTATTTTCCGATCGGCATCCTCCAACAAAACTTGATTGGAGCGAAGTATCCTAAAGAAGACATCTGAAAATGTCATCACTTCAAAAGAAAACTCCCACATGGCAGCTCGATCATAAAGTAGTGGAGAAGGCCAACATCATCCAAATATACATTAAAATAAAATATCGCAGAGTAGATCAACTTCAGAAATCTGTATAATCCAGAGGCTTAATGATTGAAAAGCCACACAAAGGGAGCAGAGTTCCCTTGCAACCAAGGTAGAACGAAATCAACATTTTATCCATTATGCAGCTGGATAACGGCTCTGATAATGCACCATAATTGAACCAAGACAGCACCAACAAATCACTCCACGTATTCTTCACCAAACCTTCGTAAGCAGAATATTCCAGGAAAAAAGAAAGACAGAGAGTATGAAGCTATTAAAAAACTACTGGGTTTAAAAAAGAAGTCAAAAACGGAGAACTCTTTGTGCTCCCACCTTGATCTTACCCATAAAGCCACTCTTCTTATGATCAATATCACTAACTCTTCCAAATTAATGCTCTTACCTTGAAGTGTGCTCATACCTTAGTTTCCAGATGGACCAAAGAGGAAGGACAAAGCTGACCTTCCACCCCCTCCTTTTCCAATGCCTCCAATTCTCTAATCTTGCTTATCACCTCCTCATCACCACCATCATATTTATATCCAATTAATTTTTTCATCTGTCGAATGGCTTGGGCTTCATTGAGAATGATTTTGTTTCTGTTGCTAATCCCTTTTGATGAGACTGATGCAGTCAAAGCAGCAGATGCAATGGCTGATCTTAGAACCACACATTTCTTTTTTCCTTTCCCATCCTTTTGGTTCCACTTGTTTACTTTTGAATTCCATAATATTTCATCAACTTTTTTCCTCCTCCGTTTACCTTAAACACCTTTTACTGCACTTGGATAGAAGTGTCATTATTTTCGAAGAAATCTGCATGGGGACACACCTCAGTAATCTCATTTTTGCTGGGTTCACATTCTTCATTTAGTGGTTCATTTGTTGAGATGACAACCTGTTTGTCCACAGCATTATTGCTTTTGTTGTGGCCAGAATCCATCAATGCATGCTCCCCAGAAATAGCTGCATTACCACTTTGACGTTGGGTTTCTCGCTCTTTATTAGCTGGCTCCACATGTGTAGCAGATACATTCTTCAATGTTCCTTCCTCAGTAAAAGCTTGTTTGTTTGCCTCGTTCTCCTTCAATCTTTGAGAAAGGGTCTCTTGGACAACCTCTGCAGAGTGGGGCTCTTGGTTACCCGAGACAGAATTGGCAGACAAAGGGTTTTGAGATCCAACTACCTCATTAAATAAAACCTCATTAGCATCCCTCTCATCAGGCATTGCATGTCTGTCACCCGAATCCAGTAGTAGATTTTCTCTTGCAGGGACATCGTGGGCCAATGTTTCCAGATTATCAAAATTATCCTTTTGGTTGACTGCCTCTTCAACTTCCTTGTGCAAACTGTTAGCTTTCTCAACGTCCTTATCTTTACTCTGGATATCAACATGAGATGCACTATCCTTTGCAGGATTATGGGAAAGCCTGTTGATGGAACAAAATTGATGATCATGATTTGCTCCCTTAACATCAAACGGATCATTGCACTCCTCTTCCCATACTTGGACTTGATAATTTCTGCCTTTAACAATAACATTAATCCACTCGTCAATTTTGTACTTACAATTGGTTACTATAAGTAATCTCCCAACATCAAAAGAATCCATACTCAGCATTTCTTGGTTGAGGACTAAAAACTCACCCCACGATTCAGCTATTTTCTTGAAAGATTTTAACTCCCAGGCATTCAACGGCATTCCTCTAATATTAAGCCATATCAATCTCAATAGACTAGCAGCATCACCTTTCCAATGTTTAAGGGAATGAAACCACCATTTGATGACATGATTTACTAAGGCATTATTTCTGTCTACAACATTCTGATAAGTAATAAGCATGAATTTACCTCCCATCGATCTAACTTGAACATCCTTGAATTCCAAATCTGAAAAAGCCTTCTAAATAATCTCAGGAGTTGAAACTTCTTTAAGATCAGTTATCGCACTTCTCCATAGCCATTCAGATGCTGTTGGCTGTAAATTGATTGTGACCCTTTTCTCCAGTTCCTTCAATTGAGTGAAACTCCAGTTGCTATAGCGATATTCTTTGCCACCATCAGTTCTTGTCTGACTATATTGTAATGGAGTGGATCTGTTAAAAATAGATGTAGGTTTGCCATGATCTTGTCTATGATTTCTTCTCCCATAGCTAGCTTGTTTCACAATTAGGTTTCTCCTACCAATCCATAACCCAGAAGCCTGAGCAATTGTGTTAATTGCGGATCTATTGTTGGTGTATCTGATAAAGCCAAATTTGTTGCCAGTCTTCATACTTCTCTTATTAGGGATAAACGCCTCAATCACCTTACCAAAGTTGGAAAAGAACTTTCTAAACCATGGAACTTCAGTCTTGTTGGGAAGGTTGTCAACGAACAGGGTGTATAGATCCCCATTTGAAGAAAACCTCCGATGATAAGAAGTACTTCCAACAACAAATTTTGAAGAATCAAAGATCTTACTCTTCGATTGGAAATCCTAAACCTTTTGGATCCCCATCTATGAACAAGCTGCTTGAACTTTAGATCTTCCTCCAACACTTCGACTGAATCTTCACTCACTTACAGAGTTACCATCTCTCTCCTCCGGCCTTCTTCGATCATCGGCAGCCCTGGGTCCTTGGCATCTCTGTGGCTGTGTTTCTCTCAACTCGCACGATTTTGATTTTAACGGTGACTTCGACGACGAGGTTTCAAGCGGTAGGTTGGGGTTTTAGGCGGTGATTTCAAGGTGTTGGTTAGGGTTTCATGCGGTGGTTTGGGGTTTCATCAGTGGGTGGGGTTTCAGCGGTGGAAGAGGCATTGTTAGGTCTCCCTTTAGCACTTGAGGATCTTCCTTGGTCATGGTTTGAGGACACTTTACTTTATCTTTAATGATGGTGATGACCTCTTCAAAAGGTGATTGCCCTTCTTTCTGTCAAGATTTTGGGATGCACCTAAAGCGCTTTTCTACAACCTGCACTCCTTAAGATGAAGATTCTTTTTGAGGTGGGTCCAGTTTTGGTGGTTTTTCGGATGTGCTTGCATCTTTTTGCGGATGCAGTGCTGTGGTTTGCTTGTCTTTCTTCAACTTCCCTTGTCCCATGGAAGGAATTTCATTCGGAATGACTTCAGGAATGACATCAGACTCCATGTAAAATTTGGCATCCGCGAAGCGGGAATCAACTTCAATGAACAGCTTTTCATCTGCTACTACGGTTTTTATCCCGTCTTGATAGAATTTGATGCATTGATGGAGTATGGACAGAACTACTCCATTTACATGGACCCAAGGTCTTCCAAACAACAGATTGTAGGACGTCTTTGCATCAATGACATGAAATAGCGTACTCATCGTGAGTTCATTGATGGTGCGGATCAGGTGAATCATTACAATTGCACGTTGTCCTCCTTGGTTGACACCTTGAATGACCAAACGACTATTGGCCAACTCATCTACTGGGATTCCCAATTTCTTCATGGTGAACTTTGACATGATGTTTACCGCTGAGCCTCCATCAATAAGAATACGACCAAGCTTTTGTTCCTTGATGTATCCCGATACAAACAACGGTCGATTATGCTGCTTCGAACCAAACTGTAGATCTTCATCAGTAAAAGTGAGAGCTGCACAACAAGAAGCGCAAGTGGTGGAGTTTTCCTTGGTACCACCAACTTCATTGATAATGTTCTCATACTCCACGGGGTCTTGTAAGACTTGGATAAGTGCGAGCTTGGTTGACAGGGGGAGTTGTGATGCTTCTCAAAGACTGAATCGGGGAGGTGATTCTTTCAAGGTTATATAAAGGTCGACTTCTTTGTTCATAGCCGCCTTCGCCGCGTAGTTTTATTCTTCGTCCTTTGCAATTTCTTCACTTGTTGAAACCATATAGACAGCTTCAACTTCGTCATCCTGTTGAGAACATCTGACATTTTGAAGACCTCCGGCTTGCATCTCCAAAATACTCATTTGTTGGTGGGTTGGCACATTTGCATCGCCAAGTTGGTTTGTCAAAGCTCTTTGGGCACCTGACAATTTACGATGAGATCGTAATAAATGCACCTTCCGTGGTGTGGCAAACGTGTGGTTGTGAGTAGCGACAAATTACATGACAGCAAACCCCTAACCCCGTTTGACAACAGTCATTTTTGCACCACAATTCTCTCTAGTAAACCCTCTTTTCCGTATAGTGTTTTCAGAAACATTTGGTGTATACTTTTTTGCCCTCACCCGTTCTTTATGACAAACAAATTCCTTCCTAACCATTACACCGCCCTTCCCCAACTTGCTTGAATTGATTCGAACCCCAGCTTCTCTAGCATAATAATTGTAAAACTTGTGAGCATCTTCCAAACTAGCAAACACTTGGTCAATCTTTGGTATCAAGTCGTCCTTCAGTTGAGGAGTGTAAAGAGCTTTAGAAGAAGCTCCAAAAGATGTACAGTGTTCTGATGGTGATGGTGAGTTGAGTACATCTCGCAAAGATGCACAAATTGATTCAAACCCAAATCCAGCTTCTCTAGCATAATAATTGTAAAACCTGTGAGTGTCTTCCAAACTAGCAAACACTTGGTCAATCTTTGGTATCAAGTCGTCCTTCACTTGAGGAGTGTAAAGAGCTTTAGAAGAAGCTCCAGAAGATGTACAGGGTTCTGATGGTGACGGTGAGTTGAGTACATCTCGCAAAGATGCACAAATTGATTCGAACCCAAATCCAGCTTCTCTAGCATAATAATTGTAAAACCTGTGAGCGTCTTCCAAACTAGCAAACACTTGGTCAATCTTTGGTATCAAGTCGTCCTTCACTTGAGGAGTGTAAAGAGCTTTAGAAGAAGCTCCAGAAGATGTACAGGGTTCTGATGGTGACGGTGAGTTGAGTACATCTCGCAAAGATGCACAAATTGATTCGAACCCAAATCCAGCTTCTCTAGCATAATAATTGTAAAACCTGTGAGCGTCTTCCAAACTAGCAAACACTTGGTCAATCTTTGGTATCAAGTCGTCCTTCACTTGAGGAGTGTAAAGAGCTTCAGAAGAAGCTCCAAAAGATGTACAGGGTTCTGATGGCGACGGTGAGTTAAGTACATCTCGCAAAGACGCACAAATTTATTCGAACCCCAAATCCAGCTTCTCTAGCACAATAATTGTAAAACCTGTGAGCGTCTTCCAAACTAGCAAACACTTGGTCAATCTTTGGTATTAGGTCATCCTTCACTTGAGGAGTGTAAAGAGCTTTAGAAGAAGCTCCAGAAGATGTACAGGGTTCTGATGGCGACGGTGAGTTGAGTACATCTCGCAAAGATGCTGAAGACAAAAACAAATAGAAAGCATCAGTAAGTAGTTCAAGCTATTCAAATCACAATAATGCTACATTATGACAATAGTCACTGCACATGTGTTCGCACAAAGAAAGAAGACGAGAGATAAACTAAGTAGTTACACTTGGCTAATTCCACCCAAGAGTTAGATGCATAATTGATTAGGTTTGCTCAGTACTTGTAATAAAACTGTACAAAAACTAGATCTTTTCCTGTCGGCCATCCTAGCAAATGAAACTGCTTTGTGTTGGCTACGACATCTAAAATTCTCGGATGGTGAAAGAGTTGTCCATTATTCCTCGTTTCGCAAGAAAGCACCACTATTGGTTGTGAAACTGCCAATATCATGTAAATAGTTCCAAAAGTTTCATATGTTTTAAGTTTTAAGCTACAATAGGGTAAGTACTGGCTCAACATTTTAGAACCTTAAACCTTTCTATCCTAACAAATCTCTCTCTGTCGTAGAACTTTTGTATTTAGGCACATCATCATTTCGTCGATTGCGGTTGAAATATACAAAAATAAAGACACAGAGAGACAACGAGAGAGAGACCAACCTTGGGGGATCCATCTTCTTCGTCGTCTTCGTTTAGATCCCTCCAGTAAGTTCAATCAATCGATCTTTTTCTTCATTATTCGTTCTTCGTTCTTCTCTCCTCTCTCTTTCTCTCTCTTCGAACGTGTATAGATCGTGTGTATGTCGATCGAGTTTGTTCATTGGTTTTTCCCAGTCGTCTCTCTTGCTCTATCTTCTGTGTCAAGATCGAGTGAATGAGGAAGAAGATTGGGGGTAAGGGTTTTAACCCGTATCAAAGATTTTGACCTACGAACCGTTTATGATCCAACCTGGTTGCTCTTTTGACCCACGTGTGGGTCTTTTAAATCTCATCCATCCATTGCATCCAACGGCTTAAAGGGATGGGTGTGTTTTTTTTTTGTTCCATCGGGGTCCCTTATGGGAAGTGGATGATATATGTATATATATATATATATATATATATATATATATATATATATATATATATATATATATATATAGGTAAAGGATCTAATCCGGACTTTTGATTTCCGGACTTTTTATACAAAAAATTTTTTGACGATCCGATCCGTCCAATGTGTTCAGAAGGTGTTTTCAAGGGTCCTCGCGGAAAATCTTCAAAAAAAAAAACACCGGGAAGGGCTTGATCCAAGCAGTTTTCGCAAAAATATATAAATATAGTTTTTGCGAAAATTGCTTGGATCAAGCCCTTCCCGGTATTTTTTTTTGAAGATTTTCCGCGTGGACCCTTGAAAACACCTTCTAAACACATTGGACGGATCGGATTTTCCAAAAAAAATTTGCAACTCAAAAAAACCCCATTTTTTCTTATTTCCGGGAGGTGTGGATAGGAAATTTTCCGTATATATATATATATATATATATATATATATATATATATATTATACTCTGTTTAATTTAAATACTCCCTCTGTTCCTATTTGTTTGTCCCTTTTGGGGAAATGGGTTTTTAAGAGGTGTGAAAACTTTGTATTGTTTTTTCTGTTTTGCCCCTAAATACAGTCAATATTACTGTGACCAATTTTGTGAGACTAATTTGTTATATGAAACTCAAAACATATGCAATATAGATCTTGTTTGATAGATATCAATTAGTTTTATTATACAAATTTTTCAAAATTATAAGAACCGTTATAAAGTAAAAGATAATGGACAAGCCAAATGAGATGGAAAAAGTACTTTTTAAGGGTAAAACTGTAAAGTGACCCTGTTTTGATGGATGTTTTTAGAAATGGGACAAACATTTTGGAACATCCCAAAATGGAAAGAAGGACCAACAACTAGGAACAGAGGGAGTATCTTATATCAGACCCCTTACCATGTCTGTCCCCGCTTCCCCCCTTATGGTATCAGAGCCAAGTATGATTAGTGAGTAGTGACCAGGTAGTGGTTATGCTAGGTGGTTAGACCAATGTTGCAGTAGGATGTAGAGTACCCTTATACTCTGATAATCTGTTCACTATTGTCAAATACTTGTTGTTTTATTAATAGTCTGGCCGTAGATCTGCGAACTACCACGCTACATCAGGTCACCCAGGTTCCTAGGTTCCCATTGTGAGGTGTGTAAATCCCGAGGTAGGGTAGCCATTTTTGGGTATGGATGGGGTATGTACTTGGTGGCGTATGTGTCTTGTAGGAGATAAACAGCCAGCCTATTAAGTAAACAATTCAGGTAGTTGAAATAATTAACAGCTTATTCCAGTATATACTACTCTATACTCTTACTCTTCTGGTATAACTTACCTAGTATAACTACTCCTATTACACCGCCCACATTAGAACACCAGAATGGAAAAAACAATTCCTTTATCAAAACTAAACTCATCAGAATACAAAGGAACTACCAAATCTACATATTTTTTAATACACGGTGAAAAATTAGCAGAGGAATTTCAGTCACTTGAAAATACAGAAAGACGCAAAAAATATAGACAAACATTTACAAAAAGGAACAATACCAAATTTTTTCCCAATGGCAAGAAATGCTAAATACAACTCAAACTGACATCCAGTTTTTAGATTACATTGAAAATCTACAAACAACCAAGTCAGAATCTACTGATATAGAAATACTAGAGGAACTAATTAACAATTTAGAAGACCAACAACTAAAATCACAATATATTACAAAAATGAATACCCTGTTACAACCACCTACAATAACGGAGGCCCAAGATCCTCAACAGACAGATTTTACAAATTCAGCTAAGACTTTTGAAAATCATAAAGACATCAGTATACCCCACCAAACCAGCCCAATAATTTCTCATAGTACATTACAAGTAATCAATGTCCTCGCCAAAAAACACAACACAAGTACTACCACCTTATACGAACTTCAACATGAGGTCAAAGATATCAAAACAGAAATAAAAAAACTAAATCAAAATGACCAAAATATCTTAAATCTTTCTCCAACACAAACATGTTCTAAAAATATACATTGTCAAACTAAAATCCGAAATCTTCAAACTGACCCAGCAATAATTTCTATTCAACGATGGAATACATACATCAACCTTAAAATTCAGGACATGGAAAAAGAAACTGTAGCCCTAGTCGATACTGGAGCAGATATGAATTGCATTCAAGAAGGCTTAGTACCCACAAAATATTATCATAAAACGACTGAACAATTAGTATCTGCTAACGGAAGTCAAATGAATATCCAATACAAATTACCCAAGGTTCATATTTGTCAAAATCAAGTTTGTTTTCAAACATCCTTTATTTTAGTCAAAAACATGACTGATAATGTAATACTAGGCTTACCTTTTATTGGAATGATATACCCCTTCACAACAAATAACATCGGTATAACTACGAAACATTTAGGAAAAGAAATAATTTTTAAATTCTTGAAAGCACCAGAAAAAAGGGAATTAAAACAATTAACACTTATGCACCAAAAAACCCAACAATTACAATATCTCCAAGAAGAAATACAATACTTAGCAATAGAAAAGCAACTCACAAACCCAAACCTTATTCAACAAATTAATGAATTCCAAAACAGGCTAGAAAATGAAATATGTTCAAATATACCTAGTGCCTTTTGGCATCGCAAAAAGCATATTGTCACATTACCGTATACCAAAGATTTTAAAGAAAGTAATATACCAACAAAGTCAAGACCTATTCAAATGAACCCTGAAACTATGGAAACTTGTAAACAAGAAATACAGACCTTACTTGATAACCGTATTATCCAAAAGAGTAAATCACCATGGTCTTGTCCTGCTTTTTATGTCAACAAAAATGCAGAGATAGAAAGAGGAGTACCTCGTCTAGTTATTAATTATAAACCACTTAATACTGCCCTCGAATGGATCCGATATCCAATTCCTAATAAAAAAGACCTCATTAATCGATTACATAATGCCACAATATTTTCAAAATTTGATCTAAAAAGTGGATTCTGGCAAATCCAAATCCATCCAAAAGACAGATACAAAACTGCCTTTACAACACCCTTTGGCCATTATGAATGGAATGTAATGCCATTTGGTCTAAAAAATGCTCCAAGCGAATTTCAAAATATAATGAACGATATCTTCAATCCGTTTAGCCATTTTATTATCACCTACATTGATGACGTACTTGTCTTTTCTAAATCTATAGATGAACATTGGAAACATTTAAAATCATTTCTACAAACCATTAAGCACAATGGCCTAGTTGTTTCTGCTCCAAAAATTAAGTTATTTCAAACAAAAATCCGGTTTCTAGGATACCATATATATCAATCTACTATAACCCCAATAGATAGAGCTATCCAATTTGCTGATAAATTTCCAGACGAAATTACTGATAAAAACCAATTACAAAGATTTTTAGGATCATTAAATTATGTATCTGAATTTTACAAAAATCTCAGACCACTATGTCAACCATTATTTGAAAGATTAAATAATAACCCACCGGTTTGGACAATAACCCATACAAATATTGTACAACAAATTAAAACATATGTCAAAACCTTACCATGTTTAGGCATTCCAACATCTAACTCATTTAAAATAATACAAACTGACGCCTCTGACATAGGTTACGGTGGCATCCTTTTGCAAAAAATTAATACAACATCTCCTGAACAAATCGTTAGATATTATTCAGGAATATGGAACAAAACACAAAATAATTATAGCACCATTAAAAAAGAAATTTTAGCACTTGTATTATGTATCTCTAAATTTCAAGATGACATCTTAAATCAAAAGTTTTTAATTCGCATTGATTGTAAAAGTGCAAAACATATTTTAGAACAAGATGTAAAAAATTTGGCTAGCAAGCAAATTTTTGCCCGCTGGCAATCAATATTAAGTGTATTTTACTTGATATTGAATATATTAAAGGAAACCAAAATTCTGTTCCTGATTTTCTTACAAGAGAATTTTTATTAAATTAGACCCTTTTCTTTTCTTGCAGCAATGACTGATAAAGCCAAACAAGACAGCAAGAACAAAAACCCACAACAACAGTTGACTCTAACTACTAGTGCTATGGCAATACCACCAATAGAGTTAGTTAATAGGTATCAAGTCCTTAACCCTCACCCTATTAGCAAATATAACCTTAGGTCTTCAGCCTTAGCTTATCCTCCAATATCCCAAAACTACACACCGGTCAACCAAATAGTTGGTTCGTCATCTCAACCAATTACCCCTGCCAAAACAGTCTACTTTCCAAAAGCACAAGTTCAAAATATTTTCTACATTGAACCTTCCTTTCCAAAAAATCAGACCCCGAATGATTTGGCCCAAAATTATTTTCCTACAAATTGGCATTTCATACCACAACATCCAGAAAAATCTATCCTTTACTATAAAGCTATTTTAGAACAAACCCAATCTGTTGTTATCAAACAGGTTTTTGATGCCAAAGACCAAACTACAATTAATTACCAGCAATTTTATATTCATAAAATTATTAACATTAATGAATGGGGGCATCCTTCTACCCTTCATGAAATTCAAAACATGGGTCTACATTTTAATTATTACGACTACATCAATGCTTGGTCTTATACTCTATTCCATGAAAATGAAAAATTTTCCCACTCCTGGTTTTTCCAATTTGACCAAAACTTCAACTCTCCTTTTCCAACTTGGTTCCTTCGCTGGTGGGCCCAAATGGGGGCCTGTGATGAAATCATTCCACCACCTCTCTTAGATCAAGTTGATTATTTCTATTCCAAACAAAAACTCCATAATCACCTCCAACAATTCCCAAAACTTCTTCTTTTTGTTGCCAAGTATAAAGTTGCATGGATTTTCAAATGGAAATACGTTATTTCTGACAACATCCTCTGCCGTCAGTTCCTGGTTAAATGGTGGCCCAAATTCAATATCCAACAAGTTATTGACAAAGTTCAAGCTGATTATAAAATCAGAATTCCAACTCCAGTTCAAATAAATGATCGACCACCATCCCCCTATATGATCTCCAATATCAAACTCGACAGTCCAACAACCAGCTCTCCCAAACCCAAGGCACCAAACCAAACAATCATTAAATTAGCCCAACAACTTATTTCCCAGGCTGCTCAAAATCCAGACAAAGATGCCAGCAAAGCATTACTCCAAATAGCCACGGATATGCTCAGCCAAAGTCAAGACATCGAAGACTCAACTTCCTCAACGCCAGAAATGAATCCTTTTGATTCTTTATTCCAAGACTCCCAAGATCCAAATGAATTATAAATAATATTTTCTCTATTTTGCAGGATCAATATCTGATAAAGTCATTACACCTCAATTATCACTCACTGATAGTTGTAGAGAATCAATTATCCCCACTGGATAATGGTGAAAGCGTGCGTTTAATATTGTCCAGTGTTTTCAAATGAATCACCTCGACATCGAATTTGAGCGTGCCATCACTCCTCTTATCACTTGGGATGAAAATAATAACAGGCGACAAATTCGTAACCAATTACATGATTATTGGACGCAGTTCTTATTCCAACCAAACACCAAAGTCAATATCAAGTTTTGGATTCTACGCATGAATCGTCTCCTAGCTTTCTATGAGAAAACTGCGTATTCCAACCCAATCATGAATAGCAAAATGATATTTCTCAGTGAAGGTGAGAAGACTGATTATTTTTGGTTCAAGTTCGTAGTCAAAAGATTACGGAACAAACTCAAGTTACTGTCAAGACCATAACAAAGCATCTCCAGCTTTACAAGATTCCTTCAATATCAATCACATGTAGAGCAACAAATCAAGACCAATGATCACGATCTTTTACAATCTCCTTTTTTCTCCAAAGTCAAAAGCAGCCTTATTTTCCACAAATGAACAAGACCTTCGCATGGGACTCTCTTTTCCACAACAACTACAAGACAAAAGCAACATCTTGCCATATTCCGTGAAGAAAGAATGACGGAAAGAGCACCTCCAAGTCAAAAGCACTATCATGACCTCTTCCACCGACAGCAACAAATGATCAAGACCTACGAACTCCAACGAAACCTTCAGAGTCAAAAGTAAAATTATTATTTTACTTTCCCACCGAAAGCAAAAGCCAACTACAGCAAAATCAAATGGCTCTATCTCACACGACAGCAAGCTCCACATGGGAAACCACTTTCCCACCGAAAGCAAAAGCCAATTTCAATATTTCAATGATTGTAAACAGGAATCCTTATTCTATAAAAGGATCCTCAAATTAGTTAGTTCAACATCTTTCGAAAATTGTATCTTTCAATTTCTGAAATCCTCTCCTCCTCTCCTCCAGTTGTAATCCCTTCTCATCTCTCTTCCCCTGGGAATATCTCTCCCAACTCTCCTCCAATTCTCCAAGTAGCTTTCAAGTAAGATTTCATGATTTAAATATAATGATTTGAATTTAGTTTTCAAATTGCTTGTTTAATCTACTGCATTACCATGGCCGGTTCTACCGCCCTTATTATACTGCATTTATTATGGCTGGTTTAACCGCCTCAATTATACTCTGTTTAATTTAAATATCTTATATCAGACCCCTTACCATGTCTGTCCCCGCTTCAACAACAGATTGAAATAAAGGAGGTTTCTCGAAAACTTTGGTTTTCTTTCTGGATGGTAATTATTTTAGCCTCTAGAAGATTAATATGTTCGTTCATATTATATGGGTTTTGGGATTTGGGTTGACGGAATCGTTCTAAAGTTTCATTGAGATTGACAATTTGTTTTGTAATTTTGGGTTCATTATTTGTGTTAGTAAGGACGGTTTTTAATTTCTTAATGTATTGTTGTTTTAATTGGTTGTCATCAATTTTGCTAATAAGGTCAATTAGTAATTCTTCTTCGGGGAGGTTAGTGGTGAGGACATTGATTTGACAGCATTCGTTGTTACACCCAAAATTTATTTGGTCTTTTTCTTCATTGGAGCTTAGTGAATGATATTCTGAAGAGGAATCAAAGTGCTCAGAATCACTAGAATTTTGTTGGTTCGAGATTTTGAATATTTCTAATATAGCTTTTTTATCCTGTTCAGAAATTCCCAATTGATTGATCTTCTTTTTTACTTTGCAAGTGGTTTTATAATGGCCTTTTTTGCCACAGTTAAAGCATGTAACATCTTTTTTATTGTTATTTTGTGGTTCAGGTTTTTTCGTTTTTTGTGGTTCTTTGTTTTTGTTGTATTTGGGTTTTTTATAATATTGATCTTTTGAGATAAATGTATTTTTTGGATTTTGCTTGGATGATGAATTTGTTTTGGTAGTTCTCCTAGAAGGGGCTATTGGTGGAAGACCATATTGTTCACAGAAATTTCCTAATTCCCGTAAATCCCGTGGTTAATAAGTCTACTACTTGTGGTTGGGTATGATCAAAAGTACTTAGATAAGTATTGGCTACCATGGACATGTGATTTAATTTTTCCAATATTTGTTGTTCACTTAGGCCATCAATATTCCATTCATATAATTTATTTGCAGAGACAGAGAATTGATTAAGAAGACTTCGTTCTTCAATTTGGAGATCAACTGGGGTGGGTTTGGTGTACCAATTTTTTTGAGGTGACAAGCTGTGTATTGGGATTATATATTTTGTTAATTTTTGTATCTGTAAATTGTTGTTCAATAGTTTGAATATCTTCATCTGTTGTTGAATTATAATCTTCTATTTGAGTTAAGGTACTGATATTTTCATTTTTTAGTTGTAAAGTTTTCTGACTTAATTCGATTTTATTTAATAGTTCTTCTATTTTTGCAATATTTTCTGTATGGGTAAGTAATGGTTTAATTTTCTTTTCAGGGAAGCTAATTAAAGGTTTTTCATGTTGATTGGAAGAGGATGTTGAATGTGTCATAGAATCATCTATCTTGGTTTCGATTTTGTCTAATTGTTTTCCTATAATTTGCAAACTTTGGTTTGTATAATTATTTTGTTCAATTAATTTTTTGGTTTCTGTATCTTTTTCATTAGGGATTTTAAAGGAGCAGCAATTACGGTTGATCCTCTGTAATCGAGGTGGACTGTTTCTAATGGCGGATGATTGGAGGAAATGAAAGTGTTGTCAGATTTGTGCCATTTTGTTTTAGTTATAGTATTAATTTTATTGTAATAATTGTCAATATAATCTAAGAGATGTATATCT
This sequence comes from Vaccinium darrowii, assembly GCA_020921065.1. NCBI lineage: Eukaryota > Viridiplantae > Streptophyta > Magnoliopsida > Ericales > Ericaceae > Vaccinium > Vaccinium darrowii. The sequence goes on along the minus strand of CM037157.1, from coordinate 26,475,130 downwards.
GTTTTGATGTCTTTCATAAATTCATACCATTTGGTATATATATCATTTTTTACTTTTTGGGGAAATGTTTTATGGAAATGGTGACGTTTCTGTGTGTTTTTGTCAGATTTGAATTCTTTGAACAGGTAGTCTATGTTTATTTCATATATTTTGCTGATGGTTAGGAGATTTTTGTCGATGTGACTAGGCGTGTCATCATCAAAGTCTGTCTGTGTTGGAGACTGGGGTGATTCTTGAGGTGGGGGTGGAATATAATAAGGTTTGGTGACTTGTGAGGAGGAATCGATGCCTTTGAATTTTGGTTTTTTGTCTAAGAGATTTGTATCAAATCTGGGGATGCTAGTGGAACTACTACATCTGCTTAGTTCTTTTATTTTAAAAGGAGTATTGATTCGTTGTTGATCAAAACTAATACGAACTGTGCCATCAAGATATTGTTGTATGTAATCTATATCTAATGTATCATTTTGTATATTGGTGGGATAGTTTTCATTTTCGGCTATCCAAGTATTAGGTAATTGAATTTCATTCCATTGAATGGTTTATGGTACTTGGATGTTGGCGTTAGTAGTACTACTTTGAATGAGGATTGTTTTATCTTTTGGACTTTTAACTAAGGCATGGATATTAAGATTAGTTTTCGTACATTTGTAGTAAACTCGATATATTAGAGCAATTGAGTGACTTCCTTCAAGCATTTGGGTGATGGCTCCAGAGGTTTGGAGATTAAGAGTTAAGGCTTTTAGGATGTGTTTATCATTTAAACTTAAGTGTAGGTCTGGATAACAGTCAAAATGAATTGGACCATTATGTAAACTAGATTCCATTAGTCCTAATAAACTATCGCTGAATGTTGTAAAACGGCTATCTCGTAATGCTAGTAATATGGAGGAATTTAAACCGCGTCGTGTGAGTGGTTTAATGGCAACTTGAACTAATCCTATATGCATAAATTTATATCCTTTGGTAATGTGTTGGGTAATTGATTCTTTACTTAGTAGGGCACATTTTTCTTGTTGTTTTGTTATAGCATAAATTTGTTCTGAAGTTTTGGTAACCTGACTAGTCTTAAATTTATCATCAAACCAGCTTGTTTGGTAAATTTGGTTTGTAGAAATCTTGGGGATGTTCCAATTATTTAACTCTGTATTTAGGTTTTCATAAATTTGTTCTTCTTCATTGACTATGTCTGGTATGGAAGACATTGTAGATATGTTAGTAGCTGAAGAGTTGCATCTGATACCATAAGGGGGGAAGCGGGGACAGACATGGTAAGGGGTCTGATATAAGATATTTAAATTAAACAGAGTATAATTGAGGCGGTTAAACCAGCCATAATAAATGCAGTATAATAAGGGCGGTAGAACCGGCCATGGTAATGCAGTAGATTAAACAAGCAATTTGAAAACTAAATTCAAATCATTATATTGAAATCATGAAATCTTACTTGAAAGCTACTTGGAGAATTGGAGGAGAGTTGGGAGAGATATCCCCAGGGGAAGAGAGATGAGAAGGGATTACAACTGGAGGAGAGGAGGAGAGGATTTCAGAAATTGAAAGATACAATTTTCGAAAGATGTTGAACTAACTAATTTGAGGATCCTTTTATAGAATAAGGATTCCTGTTTACAATCATTGAATTTTGAAATTGGCTTTTGCTTTCGGTGGGAAAGTGGTTTCCCATGTGGAGCTTGCTGTCGTGTGAGATAGAGCCATTTGATTTTGCTGTAGTTGGCTTTTGCTTTCGGTGGGAAAGTAAAATGCAGAATTTTACTTTTGACTCTGAAGGTTTCGTTGGAAAGTAAGAGTCATGATGTTGCTTTTGACTTGATTTGTGGAAAGAAGAGTCTCATGCGAAGGTCTTGATCATTTGTAAAAAATAAGGCTGCTTGCTGTCTTGGTATTGCAGATAGGATCTTGCTTTCGGTGGAAAAAATAGAATCCATGAGTTTGCTTTTGATTTTGGAGGTACTCTTTTGGTCATTTTTTCTTCAGGGAATATCGTTGTCAGAAATAGTGTCCCAAATTTCTACGGCGGAGTGATCATCTTGCTTTTGAATATAGTCTTCAAAGAACTGGACTTTTTGTTGATTAGTGGTATGAAAAAGGAATGGTGTTTCGCCGAAGTAATCAAGGGTGCGGATTTTTTGAATTGGGTCTTCACTAAATAATCGGAACAGATGTTGGTAAATTGTAAAAGTAGCATGATCACCGATGTGTGTGGCTATCTGGTAGGCAATATAATTTTGGATTTGTTCATCAATTGGGTTGTTGCAGATCCATGTTGGAAATTCACAACCTAGTAACTGAAATTGCGGTGGTGGGTTAAAATTTTTGCTGGCTGTGACATGCATAATGTGCTGGGCAGGGATTATTGAACCAAAGATTGTCCATTCGGGCATTTTACTCTGGATAATGACTTGTGCAATTGTAATGGAAGGTATGGAAAAAATGTTTTGGATACAAACGGCTAATTTGCGGGATAACTGTTTGGTTTGGGAAGGATTTGTAATGATAATTTGGTTAAGGAAACCGTAATCCAGGAGGGTCATTGGGGTTATTTCAATCTGTTGTTGATTGTAGAAGACTGAAAAATTTGTGAAGGTGGACAAATTAATACAAGCACGAGGAATGCTATATATTAAGTTGCATTCACAATTTTGACGTTCTAAAGGGATTTCTTGACATTGGGGTTTTATTTTGGGGCACCGGACTAAGTTTGATTGGTCATTGTAAAGGGTATCCCAAATAAAAGAAAGGCCAGGGAGAATTTCTGGGTAATTGAATGGTGTTTGGCCAGCTAGGTGAATCAAGGTTTGGAAAAGAAATTGTTGAAAATGTTGGCTTGTTTGTTGGGCTTTCATTTGGATATGGCTAATAATATCAGGGGGAATTGTGTTTGGAAGGATTGACAAAGTCTTTGGTAATACAAGTTTTTTGAAAAAATTACGCACACTTTCACCACCATCCAGTGGGGATGGCTGCACTTTCTCACCTATTACCAGTGGGGTAATAGAGGTTTTACGCATAGTGGTCTTCAGCTTATGTTGGAGTGACTGGACTTGCTCATGTAGACGGGTACACCTGTCAAGTAAAATTTGATAACATCTTGGTGGAACAATATGTTGGTCAGTAGTAATATTGCCGTTTTGATTAAAAAATGTGTCATTAGTATGGTTGGAAAGGAACCAACCTTTTGTTTTTTGAAAATTTTGATTTTGGAAATAAATAGATAATGCATTTAAAGTGTTGAGAAACTCATGATCATTAGAAGCACTCCATATGTTATCTAAAAGACATTGCTGGGTTTCATCAATGTCTTGTAAATAACAAAGTTTGGGGAATTTTTTGGAGGATGCTTCAGGGATAATTGGTAGTGTGATTTCACCAAATGATCTTGTGTGCGTCATCTGAAAGAAAAGATAGAAATTAGTAACAAGCAAGTAATTAAATTTGTGATGAAAGGAAGGGAAAAATTATTTGATTTCCTTGTGGAGAGGCAGTGATATCTGTATGAGTTGTTGTGAAAGGGTAAAGAAGGCAGATAAAAGGTATTCCAAGAATTACATTTTCTGTGAGATTTGGTGTTAAAATAAAGGAGGTTTCGAAATATATATTGTCTTGGCAAATAAATACTTTAGGAAGTTTGTGACGAATTTTTAGTTTACTACCATTGGCCGAACATAATTGATCATTTGATTTATGATAATATTGATGTGGTATTATATTTTCTTTTATGCAATTTAAATCGGCCCCGGTGTCGATAAGAGCAATTATACTGATTTTGAATTCATCAATTATCAGGTCGATTTTGGTGTGCCATTTAGAAATATGTATTTTGTTGATAATATTAATCGGAGTTTGTTCACTGAATATTTGAGGTGGAGTGTCATCAGAGGAATCATCATTGAATTTGTTTGCTAATTGAAGAAGTTGTAACTTTTCATTTATTTGCTTGAGGTTTTCTTGAAAACTTTGGTTTTCTTTCTGGATGGTAATTATTTTAGCCTCTAGAAGATTAATATGTTCGTTCATATTATATGGGTTTTGGGATTTGGGTTGACGGAATCGTTCTAAAGTTTCATTGAGATTGACAATTTGTTTTGTAATTTTGGGTTCATTATTTGTGTTAGTAAGGACGGTTTTTAATTTCTTAATGTATTGTTGTTTTAATTGGTTGTCATCAATTTTGCTAATAAGGTCAATTAGTAATTCTTCTTCGGGGAGGTTAGTGGTGAGGACATTGATTTGACAGCATTCGTTGTTACACCCAAAATTTATTTGGTCTTTTTCTTCATTGGAGCTTAGTGAATGATATTCTGAAGAGGAATCGAAGTGCTCAGAATCACTAGAATTTTGTTGGTTCGAGATTTTGAATATTTCTAATATAGCTTTTTTATCCTGTTCAGAAATTCCCAATTGATTGATCTTCTTTTTTACTTTGCAAGTGGTTTTATAATGGCCTTTTTTGCCACAGTTAAAGCATGTAACATCTTTTTTATTGTTATTTTGTGGTTCAGGTTTTTTTCGTTTTTTGTGGTTCTTTGTTTTTGTTGTATTTGGGTTTTTTATAATATTGATCTTTTGAGATAAATGTATTTTTTGGATTTTGCTTGGATGATGAATTTGTTTTGGTAGTTCTCCTAGAAGGGGCTATTGGTGGAAGACCATATTGTTCACAGAAATTTCCTAATTCGTATTTGGCTTTAATTTTGTCTTTTTGGGCTTGCCTATTGATTTTCATATCTATACACATACGTAAACCTTCTTTTTGGATGGTACTGATAATATCACCATATGTTAATTGATCATAATCAATAGCTCCTGTTGGTTGACTAAGGACATCTCTGATCTTGTGTACAAATAGACTGGGGAGACCGTTGATAAATTTTTCTTTCCAAAAGGATTTTGTACAATCGTCTCTTAACATGACTCTTGATGTGAAAACATCTTTGTACCATCGAAAATCACTTAATGTTGGGCAGTGAAGATTACTAAGTTGGTCATGGATTCTTGAGGTAATATGGCTAGGTGTTCCGATAAAATGTTTTACAATTGTAAATATTAAAGTATTGATACCATCATGTCTAGTCATGTTAATTTCTTCATCAAATAATGGAAGACCATTTTCATCGACTTGTATGGAATTACGTATTGCTGTTCTAGAATCAGTGGTAAGATATTTGTCCCACCAAGATTTTAACATTCCCGTAAATCCCGTGGTTAATAAGTCTACTACTTGTGGTTGGGTATGATCAAAAGTACTTAGATAAGTATTGGCTACCATGGACATGTGATTTAATTTTTCCAATATTTGTTGTTCACTTAGGCCATCAATATTCCATTCATATAATTTATTTGCAGAGACAGAGAATTGATTAAGAAGACTTCGTTCTTCAATTTGGAGATCAACTGGGGTGGGTTTGGTGTACCAATTTTTTGAGGTGACAAGCTGTGTATTGGGATTATATATTTTGTTAATTTTTGTATCTGTAAATTGTTGTTCAATAGTTTGAATATCTTCATCTGTTGTTGAATTATAATCTTCTATTTGAGTTAAGGTACTGATATTTTCATTTTTTAGTTGTAAAGTTTTCTGACTTAATTCGATTTTATTTAATAGTTCTTCTATTTTTGCAATATTTTCTGTATGGGTAAGTAATGGTTTAATTTTCTTTTCAGGGAAGCTAATTAAAGGTTTTTCATGTTGATTGGAAGAGGATGTTGAATGTGTCATAGAATCATCTATCTTGGTTTCGATTTTGTCTAATTGTTTTCCTATAATTTGCAAACTTTGGTTTGTATAATTATTTTGTTCAATTAATTTTTTGGTTTCTGTATCTTTTTCATTAGGGATTTTAAAAGGAGCAGCAATTACGGTTGATCCTCTGTAATCGAGGTGGACTGTTTCTAATGGCGGATGATTGGAGGAAATGAAAGTGTTGTCAGATTTGTGCCATTTTGTTTTAGTTATAGTATTAATTTTATTGTAATAATTGTCAATATAATCTAAGAGATGTATATCTGTTTTGATGTCTTTCATAAATTCATACCATTTGGTATATATATCATTTTTTACTTTTTGGGGAAATGTTTTATGGAAATGGTGACGTTTCTGTGTGTTTTTGTCAGATTTGAATTCTTTGAACAGGTAGTCTATGTTTATTTCATATATTTTGCTGATGGTTAGGAGATTTTTGTCGATGTGACTAGGCGTGTCATCATCAAAGTCTGTCTGTGTTGGAGACTGGGGTGATTCTTGAGGTGGGGGTGGAATATAATAAGGTTTGGTGACTTGTGAGGAGGAATCGATGCCTTTGAATTTTGGTTTTTTGTCTAAGAGATTTGTATCAAATCTGGGGATGCTAGTGGAACTACTACATCTGCTTAGTTCTTTTATTTTAAAAGGAGTATTGATTCGTTGTTGATCAAAACTAATACGAACTGTGCCATCAAGATATTGTTGTATGTAATCTATATCTAATGTATCATTTTGTATATTGGTGGGATAGTTTTCATTTTCGGCTATCCAAGTATTAGGTAATTGAATTTCATTCCATTGAATGGTTTCTGGTACCTGGATGTTGGCGTTAGTAGTACTACTTTGAATGAGGATTGTTTTATCTTTTGGACTTTTAACTAAGGCATGGATATTAAGATTAGTTTTCGTACATTTGTAGTAAACTCGATATATTAGAGCAATTGAGTGACTTCCTTCAAGCATTTGGGTGATGGCTCCAGAGGTTTGGACCAATGTTGCAGTAGGATGTAGAGTACCCTTATACTCTGATAATCTGTTCACTATTGTCAAATACTTGTTGTTGTTTTATTAATAGTCTGGCCGTAGATCTGCGAACTACCACGCTACATCAGGTCACCCAGGTTCCTAGGTTCCCATTGTGAGGTGTGTAAATCCCGAGGTAGGGTAGCCGTTTTTGGGTATGGATGGGGTATGTACTTGGTGGCGTATGTGTCTTGTAGGAGATAAACAGCCAGCCTATTAAGTAAACAATTCAGGTAGTTGAAATAATTAACAGCTTATTTCAGTATATACTACTCTATACCCTTACTCTTCTGGTATAACTTACCTAGTATAACTACTCCTATTACACCTCCCACACCAAACAATGAACAAACTATTTAGATGCAACTCTTCAGCTACTAACATATCTACAATGTCTTCCATACCAGACATAGTCAATGAAGAAGAACAAATTTATGAAAACCTAAATACAGAGTTAAATAATTGGAACATCCCCAAGATTTCTACAAACCAAATTTACCAAACAAGCTGGTTTGATGATAAATTTAAGACTAGTCAGGTTACCAAAACTTCAGAACAAATTTATGCTATAACAAAACAACAAGAAAAATGTGCCCTACTAAGTAAAGAATCAATTACCCAACACATTACCAAAGGATATAAATTAATGCATATAGGATTAGTTCAAGTTGCCATTAAACCACTCACACGACGCGGTTTAAATTCCTCCATATTACTAGCATTACGAGATAGCCGTTTTACAACATTCAGCGATAGTTTATTAGGACTAATGGAATCTAGTTTACATAATGGTCCAATTCATTTTGACTGTTATCCAGACCTACACTTAAGTTTAAATGATAAACACATCCTAAAAGCCTTAACTCTTAATCTCCAAACCTCTGGAGCCATCACCCAAATGCTTGAAGGAAGTCACTCAATTGCTCTAATATATCGAGTTTACTACAAATGTACGAAAACTAATCTTAATATCCATGCCTTAGTTAAAAGTCCAAAAGATAAAACAATCCTCATTCAAAGTAGTACTACTAACGCCAACATCCAGGTACCAGAAACCATTCAATGGAATGAAATTCAATTACCTAATACTTGGATAGCCGAAAATGAAAACTATCCCACCAATATACAAAATGATACATTAGATATAGATTACATACAACAATATCTTGATGGCACAGTTCGTATTAGTTTTGATCAACAACGAATCAATACTCCTTTTAAAATAAAAGAACTAAGCAGATGTAGTAGTTCCACTAGCATCCCCAGATTTGATACAAATCTCTTAGACAAAAAACCAAAATTCAAAGGCATCGATTCCTCCTCACAAGTCACCAAACCTTATTATATTCCACCCCCACCTCAAGAATCACCCCAGTCTCCAACACAGACAGACTTTGATGATGACACGCCTAGTCACATCGACAAAAATCTCCTAACCATCAGCAAAATATATGAAATAAACATAGACTACCTGTTCAAAGAATTCAAATCTGACAAAAACACACAGAAACGTCACCATTTCCATAAAACATTTCCCCAAAAAGTAAAAAATGATATATATACCAAATGGTATGAATTTATGAAAGACATCAAAACAGATATACATCTCTTAGATTATATTGACAATTATTACAATAAAATTAATACTATAACTAAAACAAAATGGCACAAATCTGACAACACTTTCATTTCCTCCAATCATCCGCCATTAGAAACAGTCCACCTCGATTACAGAGGATCAACCGTAATTGCTGCTCCTTTTAAAATCCCTAATGAAAAAGATACAGAAACCAAAAAATTAATTGAACAAAATAATTATACAAACCAAAGTTTGCAAATTATAGGAAAACAATTAGACAAAATCGAAACCAAGATAGATGATTCTATGACACATTCAACATCCTCTTCCAATCAACATGAAAAACCTTTAATTAGCTTCCCTGAAAAGAAAATTAAACCATTACTTACCCATACAGAAAATATTGCAAAAATAGAAGAACTATTAAATAAAATCGAATTAAGTCAGAAAACTTTACAACTAAAAAATGAAAATATCAGTACCTTAACTCAAATAGAAGATTATAATTCAACAACAGATGAAGATATTCAAACTATTGAACAACAATTTACAGATACAAAAATTAACAAAATATATAATCCCAATACACAGCTTGTCACCTCAAAAAATTGGTACACCAAACCCACCCCAGTTGATCTCCAAATTGAAGAACGAAGTCTTCTTAATCAATTCTCTGTCTCTGCAAATAAATTATATGAATGGAATATTGATGGCCTAAGTGAACAACAAATATTGGAAAAATTAAATCACATGTCCATGGTAGCCAATACTTATCTAAGTACTTTTGATCATACCCAACCACAAGTAGTAGACTTATTAACCACGGGATTTACGGGAATGTTAAAATCTTGGTGGGACAAATATCTTACCACTGATTCTAGAACAACAATACGTAATTCCATACAAGTCGATGAAAATGGTCTTCCATTATTTGATGAAGAAATTAACATGACTAGACATGATGGTATCAATACTTTAATATTTACAATTGTAAAACATTTTATCGGAACACCTAGCCATATTACCTCAAGAATCCATGACCAACTTAGTAATCTTCACTGCCCAACATTAAGTGATTTTCGATGGTACAAAGATGTTTTCACATCAAGAGTCATGTTAAGAGACGATTGTACAAAATCCTTTTGGAAAGAAAAATTTATCAACGGTCTCCCCAGTCTATTTGCACACAAGATCAGAGATGTCCTTAGTCAACCAACAGGAGCTATTGATTATGATCAATTAACATATGGTGATATTATCAGTACCATCCAAAAAGAAGGTTTACGTATGTGTATAGATATGAAAATCAATAGGCAAGCCCAAAAAGACAAAATTAAAGCCAAATACGAATTAGGAAATTTCTGTGAACAATATGGTCTTCCACCAATAGCCCCTTCTAGGAGAACTACCAAAACAAATTCATCATCCAAGCAAAATCCAAAAAATACATTTATCTCAAAAGATCAATATTATAAAAAACCCAAATACAACAAAAACAAAGAACCACAAAAAACGAAAAAACCTGAACCACAAAATAACAATAAAAAAGATGTTACATGCTTTAACTGTGGCAAAAAAGGCCATTATAAAACCACTTGCAAAGTAAAAAAGAAGATCAATCAATTGGGAATTTCTGAACAGGATAAAAAAGCTATATTAGAAATATTCAAAATCTCGAACCAACAAAATTCTAGTGATTCTGAGCACTTCGATTCCTCTTCAGAATATCATTCACTAAGCTCCAATGAAGAAAAAGACCAAATAAATTTTGGGTGTAACAACGAATGCTGTCAAATCAATGTCCTCACCACTAACCTCCCCGAAGAAGAATTACTAATTGACCTTATTAGCAAAATTGATGACAACCAATTAAAACAACAATACATTAAGAAATTAAAAACCGTCCTTACTAACACAAATAATGAACCCAAAATTACAAAACAAATTGTCAATCTCAATGAAACTTTAGAACGATTCCGTCAACCCAAATCCCAAAACCCATATAATATGAACGAACATATTAATCTTCTAGAGGCTAAAATAATTACCATCCAGAAAGAAAACCAAAGTTTTCAAGAAAACCTCAAGCAAATAAATGAAAAGTTACAACTTCTTCAATTAGCAAACAAATTCAATGATGATTCCTCTGATGACACTCCACCTCAAATATTCAGTGAACAAACTCCGATTAATATTATCAACAAAATACATATTTCTAAATGGCACACCAAAATCGACCTGATAATTGATGAATTCAAAATCAGTATAATTGCTCTTATCGACACCGGGGCCGATTTAAATTGCATAAAAGAAAATATAATACCACATCAATATTATCATAAATCAAATGATCAATTATGTTCGGCCAATGGTAGTAAACTAAAAATTCGTCACAAACTTCCTAAAGTATTTATTTGCCAAGACAATATATATTTCGAAACCTCCTTTATTTTAACACCAAATCTCACAGAAAATGTAATTCTTGGAATACCTTTTATCTGCCTTCTTTACCCTTTCACAACAACTCATACAGATATCACTGCCTCTCCACAAGGAAATCAAATAATTTTTCCCTTCCTTTCATCACAAATTTAATTACTTGCTTGTTACTAATTTCTATCTTTTCTTTCAGATGACGCACACAAGATCATTTGGTGAAATCACACTACCAATTATCCCTGAAGCATCCTCCAAAAAATTCCCCAAACTTTGTTATTTACAAGACATTGATGAAACCCAGCAATGTCTTTTAGATAACATATGGAGTGCTTCTAATGATCATGAGTTTCTCAACACTTTAAATGCATTATCTATTTATTTCCAAAATCAAAATTTTCAAAAAACAAAAGGTTGGTTCCTTTCCAACCATACTAATGACACATTTTTTAATCAAAACGGCAATATTACTACTGACCAACATATTGTTCCACCAAGATGTTATCAAATTTTACTTGACAGGTGTACCCGTCTACATGAGCAAGTCCAGTCACTCCAACATAAGCTGAAGACCACTATGCGTAAAACCTCTATTACCCCACTGGTAATAGGTGAGAAAGTGCAGCCATCCCCACTGGATGGTGGTGAAAGTGTGCGTAATTTTTTCAAAAAACTTGTATTACCAAAGACTTTGTCAATCCTTCCAAACACAATTCCCCCTGATATTATTAGCCATATCCAAATGAAAGCCCAACAAACAAGCCAACATTTTCAACAATTTCTTTTCCAAACCTTGATTCACCTAGCTGGCCAAACACCATTCAATTACCCAGAAATTCTCCCTGGCCTTTCTTTTATTTGGGATACCCTTTACAATGACCAATCAAACTTAGTCCGGTGCCCCAAAATAAAACCCCAATGTCAAGAAATCCCTTTAGAACGTCAAAATTGTGAATGCAACTTAATATATAGCATTCCTCGTGCTTGTATTAATTTGTCCACCTTCACAAATTTTTCAGTCTTCTACAATCAACAACAGATTGAAATAACCCCAATGACCCTCCTGGATTACGGTTTCCTTAACCAAATTATCATTACAAATCCTTCCCAAACCAAACAGTTATCCCGCAAATTAGCCGTTTGTATCCAAAACATTTTTTCCATACCTTCCATTACAATTGCACAAGTCATTATCCAGAGTAAAATGCCCGAATGGACAATCTTTGGTTCAATAATCCCTGCCCAGCACATTATGCATGTCACAGCCAGCAAAAATTTTAACCCACCACCGCAATTTCAGTTACTAGGTTGTGAATTTCCAACATGGATCTGCAACAACCCAATTGATGAACAAATCCAAAATTATATTGCCTACCAGATAGCCACACACATCGGTGATCATGCTACTTTTACAATTTACCAACATCTGTTCCGATTATTTAGTGAAGACCCAATTCAAAAAATCCGCACCCTTGATTACTTCGGCGAAACACCATTCCTTTTTCATACCACTAATCAACAAAAAGTCCAGTTCTTTGAAGACTATATTCAAAAGCAAGATGATCACTCCGCCGTAGAAATTTGGGACACTATTTCTGACAACGATATTCCCTGAAGAAAAAATGACCAAAAGAGTACCTCCAAAATCAAAAGCAAACTCATGGATTCTATTTTTTCCACCGAAAGCAAGATCCTATCTGCAATACCAAGACAGCAAGCAGCCTTATTTTTTACAAATGATCAAGACCTTCGCATGAGACTCTCCTTTCCACAAATCAAGTCAAAAGCAACATCATGACTCTTACTTTCCAACGAAACCTTCAGAGTCAAAAGTAAAATTCTGCATTTTACTTTCCCACCGAAAGCAAAAGCCAACTACAGCAAAATCAAATGGCTCTATCTCACACGACAGCAAGCTCCACATGGGAAACCACTTTCCCACCGAAAGCAAAAGCCAATTTCAAAATTCAATGATTGTAAACAGGAATCCTTATTCTATAAAAGGATCCTCAAATTAGTTAGTTCAACATCTTTCGAAAATTGTATCTTTCAATTTCTGAAATCCTCTCCTCCTCTCCTCCAGTTGTAATCCCTTCTCATCTCTCTTCCCCTGGGAATATCTCTCCCAACTCTCCTCCAATTCTCCAAGTAGCTTTCAAGTAAGATTTCATGATTTCAATATAATGATTTGAATTTAGTTTTCAAATTGCTTGTTTAATCTACTGCATTACCATGGCCGGTTCTACCGCCCTTATTATACTGCATTTATTATGGCTGGTTTAACCGCCTCAATTATACTCTGTTTAATTTAAATATCTTATATCAGACCCCTTACCATGTCTGTCCCCGCTTCCCCCCTTATGGTATATATATATATATATATATATATATATATATATATATATATATATATATATATATATATATATATATATATATATATATATATATATATATCTTCTAGGTATTAAACTTTCTTGGATACAATTTAAATCTGCTCCAGTATCAATGAGAGCATCCAAGTTCAATTCATCCACTTCGCCCCCTCCATGTACTCTCCAAGTTTCTGATTAATCAAATTGAAGTAAGTTTCCAAGTAACTTCTACTTTGTTTTATAAATTGTTTAGTTATCTTCCATCTTTGAGTCAATTCAAGTAGTATTTTATACTGTTTATCTTCGTTTAATCACCTTGTCTCCTAGCCACCCATATACTGATGTCCTCGGGAAGGTGGGTAAGTCCTAAGTGTGAGGCAGCCGTGTGAACCGGGTTGACGGTAAGGGTATGAGTTATACAGGGTATGTATTAAACAGGGTAGTCACAGTATAAACTACTAGGAGAATTAATTTAAAGAAAAAAGATAATGAACAGATTATTTAGGTCCAACTCTTCGGCTAGCTCAATGGCTTCGATGTCATCCATACCAGACATAGTAAACGAAGAAGAACATGAATATCAAGACTTAAGTACAGATTTAGGAAATTGGAACATACTGAAAGTACCAGTTAAAGAAATTTACAAAACTAGTTTTTTAGAAGATAAATTTAAAACTGATCAAGTAGCAAAAACTGTAGAACAAGTTTATGCAATCACAAAGCAACAAGAACGTTGTACACTTCTTAGTAAAGAGTCAGTCAAGAAACACCTTGAAAGAGGTTATAATTTTATTCATGTAGGTTTAGTACAAGTAGCAGTCAAACCACTCACAAGAAAAGGATTAAATTCCTCAATTTTATTATCTTTAAGAGATAGTAGATTTACAGTATTTAGTGATAGTTTGTTAGGATTAATGGAATCTAGTTTACACAATGGTCCAGTTTATTTTAATTGTTATCCAGATTTACCACTTAGTTTAAGAGATAAAAATATTCTGAAAACTTTAACTTTAAATATTCAAACTGCTGGAGCAATAACAAATATGCTCGAAGGAAGTCACTCAATTGCTTTAATTTATCATGTTTACTATAAATGTATGAAGACTAATTTAAATATCCATGCTTTAGTTAAAAGTCCTAGAGATAAAACTGTGTTAATCCAAAGTAGTACTAATGATGCAAATATCCAAGTACCAAAAACAATCCAATGGAATGACATTCAATTACCCGAAAGTTGGGTTAGTAAAAATGAAAGTTATCCACAAAAAGTACAAAATGATACGGTAGATTTAGATTATATTCAACAATACTTAGATGGAACTGTTAGGATTAGTTTTGATCAACAACGAGTAAATACTCCTCTTAAGATTAGAGAAGTCAGTAGATCAAACAGCACAACTAGTATACCTAGGTATGATAGGAATCTGTTAGAACCCCAAGTTAAATTAAAAGGTGTTGAAACAACCTCCCAAATTAGTAAACCATATTATATACCTCAACCCCAATTTGAAGAAGAAGTATCTCCATCATCCCCAACCCAAACTGATTTCGAGGATGAAGTAACCCCCCAAAAAATAGACAAAAGTTTGTTAACAATAAGTAAAATATTTGAAATAGATGTAGACAAATTACTAGAAGAATTTAAGTCAAGTAAAATAAAGAAAGAAGACGAGAATTTCGCAAGAAATACACCCATAGTGAAAAAGATGATATTCTAAAGAAATGGAGAAAATTTATGGAATATACTAAAACAGAAGTTTATATTTTAGATTATGTAGAAAAATATTACAACCAAGTTAGCACTATTACAAAAACTAAATGGAGAAAACCAGACAAGACAATAATTTCCTCTAGTCATCCTCCGTTAGAAACACTCCTCATTGATTTCAAAGGATCATTAATAAGTGCATCCCCATTTAAGTTAACAAGTGAACAACAACCCGAATTCAAAAAAGTAATTGAATTTAATTACACTAATCAATGTCTTAAAACTATAGGACAACAACTAGAAAAGATAGAAATTAAATTAGATGAAAGTCCCTTTTGTAGCACTTCCTCTCCCATGAAAGCTTTAGACAAACCTTTAGTAAGCCTCCCTGAAAAAAGAATTAAGCCAATCAACATTACAAAAACCCAAAATCAACATATTGACCAAATAGAACAATTAATAACCAATTTAGTCGTTAAAAAAGATTCAACATCATCTCTAGTTACAAAAAATGAACCAAACCAACTCACAACCATCACAAAAGGACAAAACCTAGAAATAAGTAGCCAAGACTCTAGCACCTCCTCAGATGAAGAAATAAATCAACTAGTAAATCAATTTTCAAGTCAAGATATTAATCGTATTTATAACCCTAAAATAAATATGACAAATCCAACAAGTCATACAAAAAATTGGTATTCTAGACCAACACCTCCTGATCTTCAGTAAGAAGAAAAGAATTTCGATAATCAATTCTCTGTTTCTTCCAATAAGTTATATGAGTGGAATATTGATGGTTTAAGTGAACACCAAATATTAGAAAAATTAAATCACATGGCAATGGTTGCCAACAGTTATTTAAGTAATTTTGACCATACTCAACCTGAAATTGTAGACTTACTAACTTCCGGCTTCACTGGAATGTTAAAATCTTGGTGGAACAAATATCTCACCTTTGAATCAAGAGAAGAAATTAGAAATTCAATCCAAATAGATGAAAATGGCTGTCCAGTATTCAATGAAGATATTGGTATGGGCCAACAAGATGGAATAAATACTTTAATATTTACCATAATTAGACATTTTATTGGCACTCCTAGTAACATCACTTCTAGAATCCATGATCAACTAAGTAACCTACACTGTCCAACTCTAAGTGATTTTAGGTGGTATAAAGATGTCTTCACATCTAGAGTCATGCTCCGAGATGATTGTACTAAATCATTTTGGAAAGAAAAATTTATTAATGGTCTCCCTAATTTGTTTGCTCACAAAATTAGAGATGTTCGTAGTCAACCAACAGGAGTAATAGAATATAATAAATTAACATATGGAGACATTATTAGTACAATTCAAAAAGAAGGATTACGAATGTGCATAGATATGAAAATTAGTAAACAAGCCCAAAAAGACAAAAATAAAGCCAAATACGAGTTAGGAAATTTTTGTGAACAATATGGTCTACCATCAGTAGCCCCATCAAGAAGAAAAAACAAACAAGTCAACGAATATAATAAACACACCCAATTTAATAAAAAGAGTAAAAGAAAATTTTCTAATGATAAATATTATGAAAAGGCTAAATACCAACATAGTAAAAAATATACCAAAAATAAATTTGATAAGAGCAATACTACATGTCACAATTGTGGTAAAAAAGGCCATTATAAAAATGAATGCAAAGTAAAAGAAAAAATTAGTCAACTAAAAATATTTGATACTGATAAAAAGTACATCTTAGAAATCTTTAAATTAGAAAATTTAAATTTCTCAGAAGATAATAGTAGCACTTCTTCAGAATACCATTCCCTTAGTGACAATTCAAGTGAAAACCAAATAGAATTCGGATGTACTGGTACTTGTTGTAAACAACTTAGTGTCATCACAAAAGAATTACCAGAAGAAGATTTACTACTAGATCTCATTAGTAAAATAGAAAATTTTGAATTAAAACAACAGTATGTTAAAAAAGTCAAACAACTCTGGAATTATCAAAATAAAAAACCCCAATGTAATAAACCAATAGTAAGCCTGAATATTTGTAGACACCCCAAAATGAGTGTTCACGTACATTTTAATCCCCAATGATGAACGGAAATACCCGGAAGAACTCTCGGATTGAAATTCTCCAAGTCAACTCAGTCAACAGTACCGCACGGTACTCATCTCTCAACGCACGGGACAGCCAGTGTCACGTACAGCAGAGTTTTGGAAATTTGACGGCCAGGTGCGCCGCACGGTACACAAGTTGTGCCGCACGGTACAGTTTGTGTACCGTACGGTACTGTTTACGGGTTCCCAGTTTTCACAGGTTCCCAGCAAGCCGAAAGTGTTGACGAGATTGGTTCCCCCGCCGTGGCCGAAAGAGAAGATCATGGCCGAAAGGGATATGCTACTCCCCATGCCATTGTCTCCATGAACAAGAATCAAGAAGGGGTTGGCATTCGGCTCCCTCATCTCTATAAAAACCGTTCGAACTCAATGAGAGAAGGACACCCCCAAAACGGCCAAACCCCATACGATTTCTGCGTAAGAAAATACCACGAAATTCCATCCTTGAAAACCATTTTCTATTGCTTTAGCCATCACCTCTACTACATAGAAATCAGCCTTATTCTCTTTGCCAAAACCACAAACCCAAAACAGAGACTCATACTCTGTTTTTGGCTCCAAAGCCGTGAGTTAATGATTCCAAATTGACCAAAGCTGAAACCCTCAATCCCTCTTACCACTATACTAGGGTGAAGGTGAGGTCCAGAGAAGGTTCAAGCAGCATTCGGAAGTTCAATCCGACGCTCAATCCGAGAGTTCGAAACCGAAGGTATAAACCCGTTTCGCCAAATTCCTTGAATTTGGTACCCTGAGGGGAAGGGTACCAAGGGTGGAATGATTCCTTGTATCATTTCCATGCTTGGTATGCTCAGATTACAGCAAGTTCAGTTTCATTTCACACCTCCCGGTCGCGTCGTACGGTGAAAATATCGCCTCGTACGGAGCAATTCAACGAGGAGGGACATCCCATACTCAATACATTGCTTTCTCCCTTTAAAGTAGTTCATTTTGAATGCATTTCATACCTTGTATGTGCCTCTGATCAATCATTTCGAAGAGCCAAAGTTTCAAACTGTTTTGCAGCCAAGTGTGCCGCACGGTACTCATACTGTGCCGCACGGTACACCTTGAGTGCCGTACGGTACTCATTTGAAAATTTGACCGTTAATTTGAAGAACAGTGTCGCACGCTACACTATTGGTACCGCACGGTACATAAAGTATGCCGCACGGCACAATTTTCTCGTAAAATATTAAATTTGAACCTCCCCCATGCAGGAACAGTTTGAAGTTTGGATTTTCGTTTGATTTCTGTTATTTACATATTAGTCATTTGCTTTTCTTATTATTATCGTCTGCTTTGTTCAAGTTAAATGTTTATCTGTTGAGGTTCAGCAATAAAATTGTTTTCTAATCAAATCCCACAAATGTTTAGTAAAGACCGATTTTTAATCGGGCGAACGGGGTGCATTAAAACCCTTCCCTGTTCGTAACCTGGATCCCGGATCCAAAACGAATCTCTGGTTTTCAATTGGTTTTATAAGTCATTCGCTCAAATCATCATTTTCAAATTGGTTTCTCGGGTCCCAAACTGCTTTTCCCAAAACCCGGGTGGCGACTCCAAAATCTTTTGTTTTTCGAACCGTTTCGAAAGACCGTATCCGAACCGCGTGGAGGTCGACCGTCCACAAAATGGCGACTCCGCTGGGGAATATTTTAAGTTAATCCTTATTTTGAAATTTTACACTTGTAAAATGACCATTCGAAGGCTTGACACCAAGTACGTGCTTTACGCTGTACTAGAAAGGATTGATGTCAGGGTGAAAGCCCGATCAGTCTGGACTGGAGCTTTCTCGGTTGTTCGCATGAGTAGAATTTCAAAATTTTGATTAATTTAAAGAGCGAGCCAAGCTTGAAAAACATTGGTGAGATTTTTGAAAACAATTTTATTGCTGAACTTTTGCATCACTTGCATCGATGTTGGATAAACCCCGCTGCTGCGTCTTGGTTACCCTACCCAGCTCGCTGGTGTTAGGACATCCCCGGATGCTCAGCAACCTTGGACCGTGATGAGTCAGCCTGCCGCTTGACCTTTGCCATGCAGTACACTTGGCACTGGGAGGCAAATATTGGCTCTAGTCTGGGGAACCCCCTAAACCAAAACCGGCCTTTGCATGTAGTTAACCTAGAACCTTCCAACCTAGGACAGGAGCCCACAGGTTAAGATTATGTGATATTGTCTTGATTAACTGTTTAACCGCTTGTCACCTATCTGTATTGCATGCGCATACATGATAACTTCTACCTTAGGTTGTCACATCCTCACTTCCACGGTAATAAGAAGGGTTGTCCCGATAATCAAAGGCTCTGTCCAATAAAATAAACTCTTTTTAAAGAAAATTCTGCGATTGGCTCTCTTCCTCGCGGTAATTAGAATGTTGTATTTCTTTTATCAGAGTCTGTAACCCAAAAATGAGCAATCAATCCGGAAACAAAAAGCTCAAGTCCACCTTTACCACCCATCATGGGGCACCGGTGTGGATACTTGAAGAGATAGATAATGAAGAAATAGGGAATGAGGTACCAGATAAAGACAAGCTTGAAGGGTTGCTTCACCAACTAGTCACATCTGATCAGCCAGGTTTAACTCTTCAATGGGACAACTCTGAACATGCAAATGATCAAGGTTGGAAATTCCACCTCCCTGCAGACAACGGAGCCAAAGACGTCCCCGACAAAATCACTGTCAGGGTGGAGCGAGAAAGTGATAATGAAGAAGTGGATATCATGCCGCCAGTCAAAAACTTCCAACCAGACGGAACACCAGTCTACTACTCCCAAGACCCAGTGACGGGACACAAAGACTGGGATGAGTGTGATTGCGAAGGCTGCATTAAAAATGGTCTCCTTCTGAATGATAATCTGTCTCCCAAGCAACTCAAGGAGGACCAAGTCCGGAATGCTCCCCGAGCAAATCCAACAACCGAGTCGGACTAAGAATCGGCAGCCAGCCAGTAGTCAGCAGATCAAGCCAACAGGGCCCTTTTTGAGAATGCCAAGTCTGTATTTTGCTTATCGAGTCTGTATTTTGTTTGTATTTTGCTTACCAAGTTTGTATTTTGCTTTATTGAGTCAATTTGTGCTTTGTTTTATGGAGTTAGTGCTTTTCCTATGATAAAGAAAAGAGCCGATCGTAGTCCCGAACTACGTCATGGCCTGATTCCTCCGAAATGAGGATACGTAGGCAACCCCTAAAGGTTCGGCTTTCATTTTGCAAATCCAAAAATTCAGGTATATTGAACAGAGCACTGAAAATTGGGGCAATCCTTTCCAAAGCTGTGGTTGCATTGCACATCATGCATCATCCTTTCATTTGTACATGAATTCCTGCACATAGCATTTCTTGGGCACCAGTCACTAAGTTCATTTTTCCGCTATCAGTTTCAATCATTGGTAAGAGCAAGAAGAATACTGTACCTAGTTGGACCAGAACTCCCGAGCAACGATTAATTCGAACTGAGTCAAAAGCGGTCCAGTCAGATTCAGCGCATCCTACAGATATGGCGGGCAAAAGTGAAATCGAGGCTCTCAGGCTAGCTTTCGAAGAACAACGGGAACGCAGTGATAATCAAATGACTGAGATGTTACTCCTAATACAAGGTTTAACTTTTCAGAACAAGCCACCAGGGGAGCAACCACCTCCGCAAGAGCATCCGAATTTGGAAGCAATGATGGCAAAAGTCGCCAAACTCGAGGAATCTGTCCAGAAACAAGAGAAGATAGCCGCCACAGGTATTGACATGGACAAGTTGTGTCTATTCCCCGGCGCCAAACTCCCCGAGGGATTCAAGCCCATAACCTGGGAGAAATTTGATGGGAACGGAGACCCGAGAGCTCATCTACAAGCATACGTGGGCACTCTGTCCATGTACAACATTGAAAATAATGCTATGGGTCAAATGTTCCAGCAAACATTAACAGGGCCAGCACTGCGATGGTTCTTAAATCTTGACATTTCAAAGAAAGGAAGTTGGGAGGATATTGGGACAGCTTTCATGGCCCAGTACAATTACAACGTTCAGCTTGAAATGACTATCCGAGAATTAGATGCAACCAGGATGGGAGCCAATGAGTCCTTTGCGGACTTTATCAGAAGGTGGAGAGGGAAAGCATCTCAGATGATGGATCGACCCTCGGAGAAGGAGCAAATGAGAATTATCACGAAGAACTTGGCACCCGATTTTGCAAAGCACTTGGTGGTTTTCCAAACCACCGCCGACTTCAAAACTTTCTACGAGGCCGGCCTCGCAGTAGAAGATGCACTCAGAATTGGTATATTTGAAAAAGGAGAATCTGTCAAACCCAGGCGAGTTTACTCTGGCAACAGCAATACCCTGTTTGGAACCAACCAGTACAATCATGCTCAGGCCAGCTCCTCAAACCCCAAACCAACCAAAACCGAGCCTATTAACCAAATAGCAGCCCAGCCAGCCCGGCAAGCAAGAAATTTCTACCAATTCCCTTTTCCCTTAACAACAGTTTACCAAAGGCTCCTTGAGAAGGACGTCATCAAACCGCTAGAGCCTCGCGAGCCGCCCAAAGTGCTTCCTCCAAACCATAACCCGAACGCCTTCTGTTCCTACCACCAAATGTCCGGCCATCACACCAACAATTGTATCCGTCTTAAACACAAGATTCAGGATCTCATTGAAGACGGAACAATTCCACCCCCCCATAAAAAGCCAAACACCGTCTCTAACCCCATGCCGGAACACCAACCCAATACCCGAATCAACCAAATCTCCTTCAGCTCCACTCCAGATAACCCAAGTTCCACTAAATTAAACCCGAATCTTTACATCATACCGGCCACCGAGCCTAAACCAGTTGTTCCCGTATCGGAGGAGTCGGAAGTTTGCTCCCTCACAAGCATCAAATCAAGGTCAAAACCTAGATGGGCGGACATCACAGAAAGTGAAGAATGGGCTATGAATGATCGAGACTGGGAAGAGTTCCGCCAGGAGTGGGATCCAAGCCGGTTCATCATCCCCGACTCTCATAACAAACCAGTTGTCTCCATACCAACTGATCCCAGCATCTGTAGGATTGACAAAGTTGTATGCATCGCCGGCATGGTACATACTCTCGCATATGTGGAGCCTAATGAACAAGAAGATTGGCGGGAAAGATGGGAGGCAATTTGCGCTGATCCACTTGATGCAGTTTCACTCCCTACTCTGTTTGAAGAACCCGGAGACATATGGAACCGGACACTCGGAGAAGTTTATCATTGGGTCCCTAGCAGCAATCTTCCAGATAATTCGCTGCCACCTCCACTTCTTGGAATTGAAGGACATTCTGCCATAGAAACCATCTTTGGGGACGGTGAGTGGTTTCCTCAAGCTTACATTATCAACGAATCTGTGCCTCGGCCATCCGTCACGTTTCATCCTCAGTCAAATGTTTCCGCCCTGACGGAGGATCCCACGGATTCATTTTGGAATAAAGAAGACGTGATCGATGTCCTGTTTGATAACAGTGAAATGTGGACTGTCAACAAAACCATGCTGGATCATTCATTTTGGCATGATCGAGCGGTGGAAAATCTGGAAAAGAAGATGGGAGATATTAAAATCGAGAAACAGAAAGCCGAGAGCAGTGTCGCAGGTTTTTGGACCGAGTATTTTGATACTCAGCAGAAGCTGGAATCCATCAAGGCTGGGAAGCGAAAGGTCAATGAATTTTCAGACTTTTGGGATGAAAAGCCACCGTCGGTCAACCGAATAACGCGAAGCGGACGAATCTATCAACCTGCCGACCTGCAAAGAGGCCACACCTCTAACCACGCTCAAGCTGGGGCATTTGTTTGGGACGATCCCGTCCAACACGACTCAATTCCAAGTAACCCAGAAGGTGTCATTCAAACACCAGAAGTTATCATTCAACCACCACAGAGGAATCCCATGCCGGTGGAAAACCCCATCCGGAAGCAACTTGAAAGAACTCCAGCGTCTATATCCATCTGGGGGCTGCTTTCCTCATCCGGGGAACACCGTCAGAAGTTGATCAAAACTCTGTCAAACATGGAGGTGCCACCCGACATTCCCCCCGAAGCTCTAGTGGCCTTGCTTGCGCCAAACAAAGCAAAACATGTCGTGACATTCACCGAGAAAGATCTGCCGCCGGAAGGAGCCGGCCACAACAAGCCATTACACATCACCATGAAGTGTGTAGGGAAGTGGGTCCCTGTTATCCTCCTAGATAATGGATCTGCTTTAAATGTTTGTCCACTGCGCACAGCCTACTGTCTGGGATTCACGACTAAGGATTTCCAACCATCAAGCCTCGGAGTGCGTGCTTATGATAATACACGCAGGGATGTAGTCGGAGTTGTCCAGCTGGAAATGTCAGTCGAAGATTTCAAGTCTAAGGTCGAGTTCCATGTACTTGACATTCCTTCGTCTTTCAACCTACTACTGGGTAGACCATGGCTTCACCACCCAGACATCATGGCAGTACCATCTTCGCTGCATCAGAAAGTCCAGCTTGGTTTAGCCACAGGAACTCTGACTATTTATGGGGAATCTGGGATTCGTCCTCATGTTTCTGACAACGCCCCTCTGCTCGAGATCATGCATGGAGAAGAAGACGTCACCCTTGGAGGTTTTTCTTTTGACACCGCTGGGGCAGTTCTCACTATCAAAATGGATGAAGACTTCTCGATCAGCTCAGCGGCCATTGAAATGATGAGGAAGATGGCTTACATGCCCGGTCTGGGATTAGGCCGCAACAATCAAGGGATAGCTGAATTCCCGGAGTTCCCTGTAAACAGTAACCACTTCGGCCTTGGGTATCAACTCAGTGGAGATGAGAAAGGAAACGGGTGGAAAGCCCGAACTCACGTTCAATCGAAGAAAGGTCCCATTCGTTTTATCAAAGGAAAAGAGGCTATCTACCAAGGAGAGCCGGAACTGTTTTGGGATGTGAAGAAGAAGACCAAGCTGCCAAGGTTTGAAATCTTCGCCAACGACTCATGGGACAGTGATGATGAATCGGCGAAGCCAGAAGAATTAGTCGAGCAATGCGAATCTGACTGGATCGAAGTATTTGACTCAGGGAATCTGATATCGTTGTTTGAGGACGAAAGTCTGACAGGTACGGTCAAGGACGGGTCTGCTGCCATAATAATTGATTTGGAACCTGTTAGAGACATGGAGCTGATGATGCTAAGCCGAGAAGCCCTTGGAGATGTGACCTCACTCATCGTGGATGCCAACGGAATTTATAAAAACTGCACTTTTCTACCTAAAATTGTTTATATTGGCATTGAATTTGAGTCTAAGTCAGAATCTAGCATTGAGTCTAAGTTTAGCACTGAATTCGGGACCACTTCTGAGTCAATGCATGTGTCTGTCAGTCCTCCGCGTCATCATTTTGCTTTTGAATTTGAGTCTACTCTCATGTATCACGCCCCTGGGGCCACCTCTTTTGCAATGAATGAAGTTGACTTTGCTTATCTTGCTGTGTCTGAAATAAATTGTGTTGACCCGGACGATGATGGGATTGAGTTTGAGGAAGAAATTCCAAAAGAACTCCGATCCCTAATCGAACGAGAAAATGAAAGGCATGCTCAGCCTCTAAAAGGAGAAGTAATTTCAATAAATCTGAGAGGAGAGAGTGATCCGCGAATGGTTCAAATTGGTTCTGGGCTATCTCCAGAGGAATTTAAAGCTCACTCGAATCTTCTGAAAGAATTTCAAGATGTTTTTGCATGGTCTCACGCGGACATGCCCGGAATTGATCCAGAAATTGTGGAGCATCGAATCCCGCTGTATCCAGATGCAAAACCTGTCAAGCAGAAGTTAAGGAAGATGAGACCAGACTGGGTATTGGAAATCAAGAAGGAAGTTCAGAAGCAGTTAGACGCAGGGTTCTTGATGGTCACGGAGTACCCTCAGTGGGTCGCCAACATTGTACCTATTCCCAAAAAGAACGGGAAGATCAGAGTCTGTGTGGACTTCAGAGATTTAAACAAAGCCAGCCCCAAGGATGACTTCCCGCTGCCACATATAGATGTACTCGTAGACAACACTGCGGGGCACGCATTGCTATCGTTCACGGATGGTTTTTCAGGCTACAATCAGATTCTCATGGCCCCCGAGGACCGAGAGAAGACAACTTTCACCACAGAATGGGGCACCTACTGTTACAAGGTTATGCCATTTGGGTTAAAGAATGCCGGATCTACTTACCAGAGGGCTGCTACAACTCTATTGCATGATATGATTCACAAAGAAGTCGAGGTATATGTGGACGACATGATCGTCAAATCCAAGGAAAGAGAAGGACACTTGCACGCCCTGAGGAAGTTCTTTGAAAGAATTCGCAAGTACAAACTGCGTCTCAATCCCGAGAAATGCACATTCGGAGTTACAGCGGGAAAAATGTTGGGTTTCATGATCACAACCCGAGGAATTGAAGTGGATCCATCCAAAATCAAGGCCATTCTTGAAATGGAACCACCACAGACGGAGAAAGAAGTACGAAGTTTCCTCGGCAAGATTCAGTTCATCAGCAGATTCATCGCCAAGTTAACCACAACTTGCGAGCCGATGTTCTACCTTCTCAAGAAAGGCGTGACATTCAAGTGGGACGACAGGTGCCAGAAAGCCTTTGAAGCAGTCAAGAAATACTTGCAGAATCCGCCAGTACTGATGCCACCAGTACCGGGGCAACCTTTAATTCTATATCTATCGGTCACTCCATCAGCTATGGGATGCATGTTAGCACAAGAAGGTGAAGGCGGATCTGAGAAAGCCGTATATTACATTAGCAAGAAGATGGTTGGATGCGAAGAACGATATACTCCCCTGGAAAAGACTTGTTGGGCTTTGGTCTGGGCTTCCAAGAAGTTGAGACACTATATGCTGGCTTACTCTGTTGTGCTGATTTCTCGAATGGACCCTCTCAAATATCTGTTTGAGAAGCCCGCGCTTACAGGCAAGTTAGCACGATGGTTGCTTTTGCTAGCAGAATTCGACATCAAGTATGTTACCAGAAAGTCAGTAAAAGGAAGGGCTGTCGCCGAATTTCTTGCCAATTACCCGGTAGAAGGTCCAGAAGATGTAGAATTTGAATTCCCAGATGAGAATGTGATGACGACCACCAACGATGTCTGGACGTTGTATTTTGATGGAGCAGCCAATCAGAAAGGATTTGGAATCGGAGTACTATTAATTTCCCCAGAAGGATCACATATCCCTCTGGCTTTCAAATTAAACTTTGAGGTCACCAACAACCAGTCAGAATATGAAGCCTGCATTGTAGGGATGGAAGCCGCCTTAGAAATTGGAGTCAAAAGACTAGAAGTCATCGGAGACTCGAACTTGGTGGTGTCGCAAGCAAACGGTGAATGGAAGGTCAAAGAAGATAAGTTGAAACCCTATCATCAAGACCTAGATGATTTGATCCCGCGATTTCAGATGGTCACTTTCACGCATGTGCCAAGGTTGAAGAATCGGTTCGCCGATGCCCTTGCAACGCTAGCCTCCATGGTTGAGATACCAAACGGAGTCAAACTCCGGCCAGTTATAATTGAACAAAGAAACAAGCCTGTCTATGAGTACGTCATGGCCATTGACGAGCCGAACGATGGCTTGCCATGGTTTCATGACATTTGGAACTTCATCGAAAGAGGCGAGTATCCGGCAGAAGCAGACAAGAAGGACCAAATAGCTCTTCGGAGGTTGGCGTCTCAATACATCATTTGCGGAGGACAGCTATATCGGAGATCCTATTGTGGGACACACAAACTGTGTGTACACGGAGAAGAAGCCAGCCGAATTATGGAAGAAATCCATAAAGGAGTTTGCGGCCCTCATATGAATGGCATGATGCTTGCCAAGAAAGTCTTAAGACAAGGTTACTATTGGTCAACCATGGAGACTCAATGTATCGAATATGTGAGGCGATGTCACAAATGTCAGATTCACGCCAATCTTATGCATGTCCCGCCATCAGAATTGCATTCCATGACCTCGCCTTGGCCCTTCTCCGTCTGGGGCATAGACATTATCGGCAGAATCACGCCAGCAGCGTCAAATGGAAACAAGTTCATCCTAGTTGCAATTGATTACTTCACCAAATGGGTTGAAGCTGCTTCCTACACGACCCTCACAGCGGTCCAGGTTGCTCATTTCATTAAGCAGAATGTCATCTACAGATACGGGGTCCCTCAGGCTTTCGTATCAGATAACGGGGTTCATTTCAAGGGGAGAGCGGCAGAGACTCTTGAAGAATTCGGGATTCAGGTTCACAAGTCAACTGTTTATCGACCGCAAACCAATGGAGCTGTGGAAGCGGCCAACAAGACCATCAAGTCTATACTAGGAAGAACCATCGAGTCTGCACGAGATTGGCACGAAAAGCTGCCTTTAGCATTATGGGGATACCGGACGTCCATTCGAACTCCGACAGGGGCAACACCCTACTCTTTGGTTTACGGCATGGAGGCTGTTCTTCCCATCGAACTCGAAATCCCGTCTTTAAGGATCATGGCGGAGTCAAGAATTGATGAAGCTGAATGGCAAAGCGCAAGGTTTGAAGAGCTCATGCTATTCGATGAGAGACGGCTTAAAGCTTTATATCATGTTCAGGGATATCAGCGCCGAATAGCCCGTGCTTTTAACAAGAAGGTGAAGTCCAGGGATTTACAGGAAGGCGACATGGTTTTGAAGGAAATTCGGGCTCCAGTGTTCGATCCGCGCGGAAAATTTCGACCAAAATGGGCCGGGCCCTACATTATCAAGAAGATCTTGTCCGGGGGTGCAACACAACTCATCGATCTTGACGGCAACGAGTTTTCTACTTTGGTCAACCTAGATCAACTCAAGAGATATTACCCCTGAGAGAAGCTCGCTGGACTGAAAACCGCAAGGGCGGGTAGTTCCAGGCAAAAAATTAGAGCGAAAGCCTGCTAGGTCGAAAACCCGAAAGGGCGGCTTAGGCAAAAGATAAGGCTAAAAAACAATCAAAAGCTCGCTAGACCGAAAACCTCAAAGGGCGGTACTAGGCAAAATTCAGAGCGCAAAAGGAAAGTGTAAATACCCGAGCGAACCCTAACCAAACAATTGTAGTCCTGAACTACGTCATGACCTGATTCCTTTCTACAAGGGATACGTAGGCAGCCTCATCCCGAGGTTCGGTCACAATCTTTCGAGTTGATTCCAAGTCCTCATACGCATTTCGCAGGCAGAACCAGTAAGAATCAAGAGCAGAAAATTCTCAAAACTCAAAGTTTTATTCAAACAAAGCTTCTTCGATTACATGGCTGAGCATGAAACTTTCAAACAAAAGAAATAAAAACATCCATAGCACTGGGTGCACAACTTATTTCAGGCATTAAGATCGAGTCTAGAGTCTGTCTTAGTTTCCATTGTCTCTTGCTTCAATATCCCTTGTCAACCATCTCTTATAGCGTGTCGGAAGAAGAACACTGGGATATAGGTCTCTTGGAATGGTCATGCGCCCCCCCCAATTACTCTGGTAAGCCCTGAAGGTGGCAACATTGAAATTCGGTAGGACGAAATCCTCAGGACCCGCAGGCGGTGGTACTTGACGAACTCCAAGTTGACGGAGAATGCGGTTTGGAACATAGAAGGTCCATCGGGTCAAACCTGCCAGAATCACTAGCTGACGCCTCATGTTGCTAATAGCCATATCAGGAAGGTCAATCCAAGTCAAACGCCAGGAGATCACCTCTTCCGTGAGCTGGGAAAGAACCCGAGTCCAACCTCCCACATCATCAAAAACCTCCCTGAAATTTCTAATAACGAACCCTTGAGTTTCGTGAACCCGGTTTCTTGGCACAGGCTCCAGCAGATTAGCCTTGTCGCATAACCACAGCTGTTTGGAAGAGAGAAAAACAAGTAAGAAACCTTAGACAGCTTTGAACTGAGCGCTGAGATAAAATGAGAACGAGTGAAAAGCCAGAAAAAGGAGAGCTGAGTGAGAAGCCTACCTGTAGGAGCAGCGGACTACCCTCGAAGACGTCGGTCCTACCGGCATGAACCCCATCCAGACCCATCAAAGTTTCAGCCAGAACCATCGGGGCTACATCCTTACGCTCCTCAATTTGCATAGCCACACCAACCAGGGAAGAGCTTGCTTGACCATCAGATCGCACAAACAAGAATGCAGCCAGTAAACACAAGCACAGTGCAAAGTTGTCGGAACGAAATCCTTCAATCAAGCGTAGGATATTCAGAAAACCTCCACGAATCAAGGACTTAGCCGCATTGTTACTTATCTCTAGCTTGGAAGACAACACTGTGGCAAAACCAACTCCATAGAGAGGAACGATGGGCTCCGCCAAATCAAAACCTCCAAGGTATGCGAAGAATTCTTCCACAGTAGGGCATAACTCGTGGAGACCAAAGCGGAAGACATGCACCTCAGGGTCCCAGAATTGTGTTGCAGCTCGCAACAACTCCGGACGTATGGATACGTCTCGAATATAACGAAGGGAAGTCAGCCTATGACCCCGAAAGTGCAGCCAATCCAAGCCATCGAGATCATCGAGCCAGGGGCGCATCAAGGCCGAGAAGCTCACCACCATTGTGCAAGAGGAGGGGGGTTAACAAGAAAAGAGTTTATGAATTTGGAATGCAAATAAGGGGGGGAAATGAACAGCTTTTTATAGCCACCATGCATGAGGAACAATACGAAATTTCAAGTTCCAAAGGCCACCTCAAAACATGCCCCACAATGGCTCTTCAAGTCCCTAGGACGTGCGTTGAAGTGATGAAACGCCGAAAAAGAGGACCAAAAATCCGCTGCAAGTGGCAGATTTTTTTGGCACTATTAGACGTGTACCGTACGGCACACTAATAGTGCCGCACGGCACAGTTTCAGTGCCGCACGGCACAACTGGCCAAATTCCAAGCAAAATTCAGTTTTGAGCCTCCGGGACTCACTCCATGCTTTTCTTTGGCACAAAGCTTATGCATGCAAGCCATGGCACGCACCTATGACCTATCGAAAGAGTCGGTTGGCAACCTCAACCGAGAATCAATGATCAAAGGTCTCGAAGACTTGAATACCAAGGAATAGAAGTATCGACGAGCTATACTATCACCCCACGAGCGTGGTCAATTCATGTGTAATACGTCATATCCATGAGTCATTCCATTCGTTTGTCAACGGCAATGCCGACATATGTGCGCAACAAGCGTCATTCTCTTGTCGTTAATCCATACATCGCGCATATGAGTTCAAAAGCTTAGTTCCATTTCATTGAGTCCTATGAGTCACAACCACAAATGCAAATCAAACTTTCCATATACAAGCTTGTTGGTCTCGAATTCAGTTGCTTTAAGTTAAGTACTGACGTGCAAAACTGCGATTTTCCAAATTCATGGCCAATGTGAATGACAGCATGACTAAAATGCAAATTTTTATAAAACCAAGATCAAAATATCCACATGATAAGTGAAACCATATCCAGAGGCAAACAGGCCCAATGTGTCATCAACTACTACGGCTCGCAGGCCATCTATACAGAAGGCTAAACAAATGCCTAAATCAAAACGAGGCACGCAGGCCCCACCTAGAAAAATGCTATCACTAACTACTGTCTCAGGAACGAGGGCGCTTCGGAGGCACGGACCCCCGAGGTCTATACTCCTCTGGCGTAGCAGGATCGTCATCAGTACTACTGCTCTCCGCAGGCTCCTCCCTCTGCTGTACACTCTCTCTCCGTCTCTCAGAAGAACGAAGGACTCGGCCGGAAGGGGGAGTCACTGAAGTAACTCGAGGCGTGGAACGCCTAGCACTCCCAGAGCCTGACGCTCCCTGCGCAAGCAACAAAGTTTGTCAGAATACAATGAAAGGCATGCACGATCAAATAGAAAGGAAAGGCAAGTCCAATGTATACCTCAGCAACCCCGACACTAGGGGTGGCCCCTCGGCTAGCTCCTCTCTCACTGCTAGTACTCTCCCTCCTCCTGCGAGTACCCCGGCTGGTCTCTCTACCTCTGCTAGCCTCTCCAACACCACGGGCCGGTGCCCTCCCTCTAGTAGCTCTCCGGCCACGACCAAGTACAACTCCTGGCTCAGCCCGCGGGCGCACCTCTGGAGCCATGCCCATCACAAACTGACGGACCATGGCCTGCAAGTCCTGCGCCAGCTGGTACGACGCCGCCGCCCACTCAACAGGAATCTGAAATTCAAAAGGGGCGTCAGCAATACATGAGATACTGGTATAAACAAGTAATAGAAGCAAGCATAATAATCAAAAGTCACCTCTGTCGTGGCAAGAGTAACTGTAGGAGTGATATGAGGCACCGTCACCACTCCAAGTGCTCCGTCAGCGGTCACCACCTCAATCTCTCTCCTCAACTCAGGTAAAGCAACACCGGCCCTCAAACGGTTCTCCATGTCGAGGTCATATGCCAAGTGTGTGCTCAAGTAACCCTCATAATCCATCGAAAGACCGAAGACCACCTCTGTCGGCACCGTGTATCTCTCTATCTCAGCTCGGGTGTACTCCTCAGTCCTCTGAACGAGTGGAGGCAACGGCGAAGGCACTCTGAAATGGTCAATCCCGAGGGACTGACGGGAAACCCTGTCACCCAAGTACCATCGCCAACCGTAAGGGCACTCCAGCAGCACTCGACTCCGTGTCAGCTCCCTGCTCCTAACCAAGTAATCCCTGCGCATCCTATGCCAAACGTTCCATCTCACCTACAAGAAAGAAAGGTTTGTCAGTTTCAAGGATAAAGGAAGACAATAAAGCATGAATATTTGAAATCATAGAAGAGGCTTACCCTATCTCCTGAAGTAGTGTCCAGAAAGAGCCGAAAAGTCCTCAAATCTCCCTTATGGTCACCACCTCCTGTGTACTCTGACCCCCACTTCTCGGCACGCGGGAGCACATCCTCATTGCTATGCGAATTGGCCGGGGCAAATACACCCAGCACCTCATAAGCCCACACCTGCATGTTCAGAAAGTCGCCAAGTCATGAAACATGGATGAAAGCATTATCATGATCATTGAAAGAGGAATACAAGCAAAATTTTACCTCTAGCACCCTCCAGTAGCCACCAAGGCTCGTGCCCACACCACGGCACACGCAACCAAGGAAGCAGTACACAGTACACAGGCCGGCGCCGCCCCAGTCAAACCTCCCAGCAGTCTCCAGATCCTCCAGTGCAGGCAACCAACCCAAGTGCACCATGCCCTGCCTGTTCGGAAACAGGGAGGCGCCAAAAAGGTACAACAAGTAGGCTCTCGCCATCTGCCTAGCCTCCTCCTCTGACCCTGGCTCGTGGTCCCAGAAACCCACCAGAACAGTATACCTCACCCCCGGATCAATACCTCCAAGTCTCCTCCCCAGGTAGTGCTCAATGGCAGCATGGTCCAAGTACAGCTCTGAGTCAAACGGGATGGGCTCACCTCCAACTCTCAGACCGGTGATCGCAGCAAAGTCAAGGGGAGTAATCGTCATCTCCCCGAATCTGAAGTGGAAGGTGTTGGTAGTATCCCACCACCTCTCCACCAGGGCTCGTATCAGCTTACGATCCGTCCTAGTCACTGTCAGAAGCCGGATAAAAGTGGTGAACCCAGAGGCATCAACCAAAGCCCTCACTCGTGACGGCAACGCGCGGTAATACTCCAAAGAATGCGCAGAACCTCCATAACCACCCAAGGACCTCTGAGTCTGTTAAACAAAGGCATGGCAAAAATTTCAGTCAGTATTATCAACAGGAATGTACAAGCAAACAATCACAAGAATAAGCAGAGGATACGTACCAAAGGATTCCTATAAGCAATGTGGGTCGAACGGTCTCGAATCACACTCGTATCTAGGTACGTAGGCAACAAAGGTGTATATGTATCGCACCCCTAGGGAACGAAGAAGTGCACCCGTGGCACATAGGTAGCCGGTGTAAACGGAGCTCTGTGGTCCAAAGACAGCTCGACCTCTCGGACTATGGTCAAACGCTCCTCCCCTGCAGCCACCTCGGCCTCTCTCTGTCTCTCCTCCTGTTCAGCATCCCTGACAATGGATGCCATCCCCTCCTGAACCAGGACATTCTCAAACCTGGGAAACTCCTGTAAGGTCGCTGCTATATCCTCGTCTCTCGCTCCCTCCAGAGTGTCTGCCAAAGTCAGACCAGACCCACGAGAAGAACCAACGGCAGGTGTAAACAACGGAGGCTCTGAAGGCTCTATCTCAGCACTCTCCTCTGGCACTCTGGCAGTACCAATCGCAATAGCCGGACCTGGAGCTATGCGCCTCACCAATGGCACCTCCTCGCTCTCAGTACTACTCCCCCCAGCAACATCCTCAACCAAAACATCCCTCGGGATACCCTCAGCCTGAGACCCACTCTCCTGAGTGTGGGCTCTCTCCACAACAACGTCAATACCACTAAAACTCATAGCAATATCCGAAGGAAAGACACCCGTACCTAAAGGATCAATCTCCATAGCCTCTGGACCTCTATCAGCAGCCACGGTACTCTGATCACCGCCCACGACACTCTCAGCATGCCGTACGGTACCCCTATCCGCCACCGCAGCACCCACAACACCAGGCACGGCACTGTCAGTGTGCCGTGCGGTACCCAAATGGTCACCAATGTCACCACTGCCCCCAGCCGCGCCAATGCCAACGCCCGTGGTCTCCCGAACCACCGCCGGAGTTGAAACTTCACCCGTGGGAGCCCCACCGAGCCTCGTCGGAGCCGATACCGGCGTAGGTAACGCCGTCTCGCCACTAATTGATGCCGAGTCGGAAGCCCCTTGAATCGGATCAACGTCGGCCGGAATATCCGTGGATGGATCACCACCGGGCTCGCCGGACGTGGCGCCACCGCCCCCACACACCGCCGACGTCGAATCAATGGTGGACATAATAGGATCGACCGGTGTATCACCAGAATCGGCCATGAATGGTGTTTCTCGGACAAGAAATTTTGATTTCGGGAGAAACTTGATTTGGGATGTTGATGAACCAAGAGATTGAAGAAGATTTGAAGGAGAGGAAGAAGAATGGGAGAGGCAAGAGGGTTTTCGAACTACCGCTCTCGGAATAACTGACTAAAACGTTTGAATGTGTTTGAAAGAGTGGGAGAAAACAAAACGGTTTCGGGCGGTTTTAATAGCCACTTGTGCCGTACGGCACACCTACTCTACCGTGCGGTACACCTTGAGTACCGCACGGCACACCCATTTTCCAATTCTACCGCACGGTACTTTATTTCTGCCGCACGGCACAGTTTTGATGCCGCACGGTACACACCTATGTTCCTAAATAGTTTTTGCACCAGATTCAACCTCCTCAAAGGTTTCTAAGCCAAGGTTGCCAGCAATCTCACTCAGGCTAATCCTCGTTAACTTCGCATGCGCACTTATCAGTTCCATCGACAGTATACAAGCACCATTTGGTTATGTAAGTCCTCGCTGGCATAAACAGCAACAGTTGGTTTAGTAAATCCTCAAAAGTATCTATAACGACAATTTTAATCAGCACTCAAACGGGTTTCGTAAGTCCTCCCCGGCGTTAACAGGCGGTTATATCCTCAAACATCAGAGCGGTTTCGTAAGTCCTCAACGGCATTTACAACAACAATTTTTATCAGCATCCGGTGATTTCGTAAGTCCTCTCCGGCAATAACGACAGTTTTATCAGCATCCGTTGGTTTCGTAAGTCCACGCCAGGCAAAAACGACAGTTTTATCAACATCAGCATCCGGTGGTTTCGTAAGTCCTCTCCGGCATTAACGACAGTTTTATCAACATCGAATGGTCTCGTAAGTCCTCTCCGGCATTAACGACAGTTTTATCAGCATCCGTTGGTTTCGTAAGTCCACGCCAGGCAAAAACGACAGTTTTATCAACATCAGCATCCGGTGGTTTCGTAAGTCCTCTCCGGCATTAACGACAGTTTTATCAACATCCGGCGGTTTCGTAAGTCCTCTCCGGCATTAACGACAATTTTATCAACATCGAATGGTCTCGTAAGTCCTCTCCGGCATTAACGACAGCATCAAATGGTTTATTGTGT
Source organism: Vaccinium darrowii (assembly GCA_020921065.1). Classification (NCBI taxonomy): domain Eukaryota; kingdom Viridiplantae; phylum Streptophyta; class Magnoliopsida; order Ericales; family Ericaceae; genus Vaccinium; species Vaccinium darrowii. The sequence goes on along the minus strand of CM037157.1, from coordinate 26,440,126 downwards.
CAGCAACAAAAGGTTTCGTAAGTCCTCTCCGGCATTAACAAAACGGTTTTCAGCACCAATAGCACATCATTCGTTTTTCCCTCGTTAAAAAGCAGAGTGACAAACTCCACTACCCAATCAAAGGTATGTTTTCTAGAAACCCTTATGCATTCGGCCCTGATGAACTACGCCGGTCTGATCCCTACAAAGGGGTACGTAGGCAGCTCTTACGAGCGCGACCACATGCATCATGTATTACTTGTTTGTTTTCGTACGAGGACGTCCACATCGAGGGGTGTCTTCTATCTTTGACGCGACTTCGGTCGACACAATGATTGTAAGTCTCGTCAAAGAGGGGCAACTGTAGACACCCCAAAATGAGTGTTCACGTACATTTTAATCCCCAATGATGAACGGAAATACCCGGAAGAACTCTCGGATTGAAATTCTCCAAGTCAACTCAGTCAACAGTACCGCACGGTACTCATCTCTCAACGCACGGGACAGCCAGTGTCACGTACAGCAGAGTTTTGGAAATTTGACGGCCAGGTGCGCCGCATGGTACACAAGTTGTGCCGCACGGTACAGTTTGTGTACCGTACGGTACTGTTTACGGGTTCCCAGTTTTCACAGGTTCCCAGCAAGCCGAAAGTGTTGACGAGATTGGTTCCCCCGCCGTGGCCGAAAGAGAAGATCATGGCCGAAAGGGATATGCTACTCCCCATGCCATTGTCTCCATGAACAAGAATCAAGAAGGGGTTGGCATTCGGCTCCCTCATCTCTATAAAAACCGTTCGAACTCAATGAGAGAAGGACACCCCCAAAACGGCCAAACCCCATACGATTTCTGCGTAAGAAAATACCACGAAATTCCATCCTTGAAAACCATTTTCTATTGCTTTAGCCATCACCTCTACTACATAGAAATCAGCCTTATTCTCTTTGCCAAAACCACAAACCCAAAACAGAGACTCATACTCTGTTTTTGGCTCCAAAGCCGTGAGTTAATGATTCCAAATTGACCAAAGCTGAAACCCTCAATCCCTCTTACCACTATACTAGGGTGAAGGTGAGGTCCAGAGAAGGTTCAAGCAGCATTCGGAAGTTCAATCCGACGCTCAATCCGAGAGTTCGAAACCGAAGGTATAAACCCGTTTCGCCAAATTCCTTGAATTTGGTACCCTGAGGGGAAGGGTACCAAGGGTGGAATGATTCCTTGTATCATTTCCATGCTTGGTATGCTCAGATTACAGCAAGTTCAGTTTCATTTCACACCTCCCGGTCGCGTCGTACGGTGAAAATATCGCCTCGTACGGAGCAATTCAACGAGGAGGGACATCCCATACTCAATACATTGCTTTCTCCCTTTAAAGTAGTTCATTTTGAATGCATTTCATACCTTGTATGTGCCTCTGATCAATCATTTCGAAGAGCCAAAGTTTCAAACTGTTTTGCGGCCAAGTGTGCCGCACGGTACTCATACTGTGCCGCACGGTACACCTTGAGTGCCGTACGGTACTCATTTGAAAATTTGACCGTTAATTTGAAGAACAGTGTCGCACGGTACACTATTGGTACCGCACGGTACATAAAGTATGCCGCACGGCACAATTTTCTCGTAAAATATTAAATTTGAACCTCCCCCATGCAGGAACAGTTTGAAGTTTGGATTTTCGTTTGATTTCTGTTATTTACATATTAGTCATTTGCTTTTCTTATTATTATCGTCTGCTTTGTTCAAGTTAAATGTTTATCTGTTGAGGTTCAGCAATAAAATTGTTTTCTAATCAAATCCCACAAATGTTTAGTAAAGACCGATTTTTAATCGGGCGAACGGGGTGCATTAAAACCCTTCCCTGTTCGTAACCTGGCTCCCGGATCCAAAACGAATCTCTGGTTTTCAATTGGTTTTATAAGTCATTCGCTCAAATCATCATTTTCAAATTGGTTTCTCGGGTCCCAAACTGCTTTTCCCAAAACCCGGGTGGCGACTCCAAAATCTTTTGTTTTTCGAACCGTTTCGAAAGACCGTATCCGAACCGCGTGGAGGTCGACCGTCCACAATATTACTATAGAATGATTTAATAAAAAACAAAAAGAGTTAACTTTACAAGATTTGAATTCAGAAATAAATTCAATTAAGCAAGACATTATGAAATTAAAAGAAAGTGATAGAAAATCAAAAGATAATTTAGCAATGTTACAGTTAAAAAACAAATTCCAAAAGATAGAAGAAGAAGTCAATCATAGTCAATCTTTTGATGAGTCTCCTGAGTCACCTTCCACAAAGTTACAAAATTACTTTACTAATACCAACTTAGGAGAAAATACCACCGACACTAATCGATTAAATCTCCTAAGTCACATAAATATTAAAAAATGGCATGCTAGAATTAGATTAATAATTGATGATTTTGAAATACAAGTTACTGCTCTCATTGATATTGGAGCAGATTTAAATTGTATCCAAGAAAGTTTAATACCTAGATGATATTATCAAAAAACAATTGAGCAGCTTAGTTTAGCAAATGGTAGTAAAATGAGTATTAAATATGAAGTACCCAATGTTCAGGTCTATCAAAATCAGGTTTTCTTTAAAACTTCATTTGTTTTAGTTAAAAATTTAAGTGACAAAGTAATTCTAGGAGTACCTTTTATCTGCCTTCTATATCCTTTTACTACGGATAATGAAGGCATCACTACAGTATCATTAGATCAAAAAATTACTTTCCAATTTTTAGTAAAACCAGAGCAATATGAATTACAGCAGTTAAAAAATTGTTCAATCTTTTCTTAAATTTTTATCTAATGTTTTGTTTGGATTTTCAGATGTATTCAAAGCAGCATAAAAAGCATTTTGGATGGATCACTCTCCCAGTGATTCCTGAAGGATCTCGTAACAAATTTAGAAAGCTACACTATTTACAAAGCATTGATGAAACCCAACAATGTCTCTTAGACAACATCTGGAGTACACGTGGGGATAATCAACAATTTTTAGCCAGCATAAATGCATTAAGCATTTATTTTCAAGAGTAGAATTTCCAACAAGCTAAGAACTAGTTTCTTTCCAATTCTTCAGATGGTGTTTCTCCAAACCCATCTTTAGCGAGCAGTTCTAACACTGATTCATCTACTGGGAATTGCAGAACAATACCCCTGAGATGTTATCAAATTTTAAATGACAGGTGTCACCAGCTCAAAGAACAAGTCAACTCTCTTCGTCAACAACTACAAACAGCAAAGAGTAAAACCTCTGTTGTCCCACTGACAACAGTAGAGAATGTGCAGTCATCCCCACTGGATGATGGTGAAAATGTGTGTCTACCTTTTCAAGAGAAAGCAAGTAAAATTTTAGCTTTACCCAAAACATTGTCTCTACTCCCTACAACTCTTCCCCCAGAAATTATCACTGATATCCAACATAAAGCCAAACAAACAGGCCATTATTTTCAAGAATTCCTATTTGAATCCCTAGTCAAAATTGCCAGCCAAACTCCAGTCAATTACCCAGAAATCATCCCCGGATTATCCTTCATTTGGGATACCCTTTACTACAAAAATCCAGATAGAGTAGAATGTCCAAAAATAGACCCCCTTTGCAAAGAAATCCCCTTAGAACGGATGGATTGCAAATGCAATTTAATTTACAGTATCCCCTTAGCATGTATAGATATGTCAAAATTTAAAGACCTTTCTTAAACCTACCAAGGTAAAGAAATCCAAGTAACTCCCATGACCTTACTTGACCATGGTTTTCTTCGTCAGTTAATTTTTACTTCCCCAGAACAAACGATGTAGTCAAATGTCAAGTACTGATCAGAAGTAAAATGCCCGAATGGACATCTTTTGGGACAATTATTTCTGTTCAACATATTATGCATATTACAGCTAATTGGTCGTTCAATAGGAACCAACCACCAATCTTTCTAATGGGTTGTGAATTTCCTACTTGGATTTGTTCAAAGTCCATCAGAAGTCAAATCAGGCACCACATTGCCTACGAAGTTGCAAGTAATCTCGGAGATGCGGATGAAAATATCTACAGTCTCTACAGTTACAAATTATTCAGTGAAGATCCAGTTCAGAAAATTCGAACTATTGATTATTTAGGAGAAGTACCATTTCTTTATCATACCAGATATAAGAAATTGGTTGAATACTACCACAGTTATTTAGAAGTTCATGATGTATCGGATTCAGACATAAATTTTACCCAAGACAATAATGATGGGCGAGATTTGTGGAATGATGAGGATATTGACCATGATTTTTGGGATGATCTGTCCCATGAAGAGCTAGAGAATATTGATAACATGATGGAATTTTGAAAGTTGTCGTCACAAGCATTTTCCAAGTCAAGAAGTATGATAACTCCACCAAAAAGCAAGTCAACAATCCCCACCAAAAGGCACCGAAAGGCAAGTAAAATCCCCACCGAATGTTTAGTAGAAATTCACAAGTGAAAGAAGAAAAGCAAGTCACATGAAGAAAGCGTCCAAGAAATATCCAGCCACATTAACCGAAAGTGAAGACAGCATCATTGGTCCACCGAAAGCTGAAGAAAAAATTGCCTCTTTAGTCAAAAGTAAAATATTGCAATACAGTCAATTATTGTAATTTCAGGACCTTATTCTATAAAAGGATCCTGCTAGTTAGGTAGTGATAGGCGATATTTGAGACAGAAATTCTCAAGTTGTAAAACCCTCCTTTCCTTTTAGGCTCTTCACGAGCAAAGTCAATTTCTTTCCCCCACTGTAAATCTCCATCCAAGTTCAATTCATCCACTTCGCCCCCTCCACTCCATGTACTCTCCAAGTTTCATACTTACCTACTTGTTTAAGTTCATACTTTGTTTTCTACTAAGTAAATTAAATTTGTGCTTTACTCTGATCATGTACTTCTACTGTGTCTGTGCTTCCGCCCCCTCTAAATTTGGTTTGTAGGGGTATAATTTTGACTGACTTGTGGATATGCTAGAGCTGAATTGTATGCAATTTTTGGAATTTGTACAAGAACTTGGTACCTGTCAATGAGCTCAACAGGGGAAGCAGTAGATGTAGTGACTAGTTGGTTACTTGTAGCTTGAGATGAAGGAGATGCTGGATGCTGGGGCTGTTTTCCTTGCTTTTTAATCTTTTCTGCCATTTTGTTGAGTATTGCCAAAATATTTATTGTTTACTAAACAAGAATTCTCTAGTAAGAAAATCAGGAATGGAGTTATGATCTCCTTTAATATATTCAATATCAAAATCGAAAATACTTAAAATTGATTGCCATCTAGCAAATATTTGTTTACTAGAAATATTCTGGACATCTTTTTCTAAAACATATTTAGCACTTTTGCAATCTACACGAACTAAAAACTTTTGGTTAAGTATATCATCTTGGAATTTAGAAATGCATAATACTATTGCCAAAATTTCTTTTTTAATAGTACTATAGTTACTTTGTGCTTTATTCCAGAGACCAGAATGAAATCGAACAATTTGTTCTGGAGAATTGGAACTGACTTGTTGGAGGAGGATGCCACCATAACCAATATCAGAGGCATCTGTTTGAATAATTTTGAAAGAATTGACCGTGGGGATACCAAGACAAGGTAATATTTTGACATAGTTTTTTACTTCAACAATGACAGAAGTATGGATGGGTGACCAAGGAGGAGGATTATCTCTTAATCGCTCAAATAAGGGTTGACACGTTTTTCTAAGATTTTTATAGAATTCTGCTATGTAATTTAGTGATCCTAAAAATCTTTGTAATTGGTTTTTATCTATAATTTCATCAGGAAATTTGTTTGCAAATTGAATTGCTCTACTAATTGGTACTATGGTTGCTTGGTAAATGTTATAGCCTAAAAACCTAATTTTTGTTTAAAATAATTTAATTTTGGGGGCAGAGATTACTAAACCATTATGCTTTATAATATCTAAAAAAGAATTTAAGTGTTTCCAGTGTTCATCAATTGATTTTGAAAAAATAAGAACATCATCTATATAGACTATAATAAAATGACTGAAAGGGTTGAATATTTCATTCATGATATTTTGGAATTCACTGGGGGCATTTTTTTAATCCAAAGGGCATTACATTCCATTCATAATGTCCAAATGGGGTAGTGAATGCAGTTTTATATCTATCATTTGGGTGGAGTTGAATTTGCCAGAATCCACTTTTTAGATCAAATTTTGAAAATATCATTGCTTCACTTAATCTATTAATTAAATCTTTCTTATTTGGAATTGGGTATCTAATCCATTCTAGAACTGTATTTAATGGTTTGTACTTAATTACTAGTCTAGGTACACCTCTTTCAATTTCAGCATTTTTGTTAACATAAAAGGCAGGACATGACCAGGGGGATGTACTTTTCCTAATTATGTTATTAGCAAGTAAATTATGAATTTCTTTTTTGCAAGTTTCCATCACTTCTGGATTCATTTGGATAGGTCTAGATTTTGTTGGTATTTGTCTTTCACTAAAATCTTTTCTATATGGTAATGTTACCATATGTTTTTTCCTATGCCAAAATGCACTAGATAAGTTGGAACAGACTTCTTTTTCTAATCTATTTTTAAAATCTTCTATTTTTTGGATTAATATTTGATTAGTTAATTGATCTTCTATTCTTTTATATCAAAATGACTTCTTTTTCTAATCTGTTTTGACATACATGGACTTTGGGTAGTTTGTAATTGATACTCATTTTGCTACCATTAGCCGAACTTAATTGTTCAGTTGTTTTGTGGTAGTATTTTGTAGGTTTTAATCCTTCCTGGATACAATTTAAATCAGCTCCAGTATCAACGAGAGCAGGTGTTTCTATTTCGTAATCATTTACTACTAATCTTACTTTAACTGTCCATTTTTGGATGAGATCCATTCTTTGTATTTTGTGATTGTTTTGATTTTTATTACTATTGGGATCTTCTTTTTGTATCATAAATTGGGGATTTGTAATGATGGATTGGTGCTTTGTTTTTTAATCAAATTCAGTAAGATTTTTATGGAGTTGGAATTTAATTTTCTCATCTAGTGTTTTATCAATTTCTTTTAACTTGATAATTTCTTTTTTAATAATTTTCTCTTTTTGTTGTAGATCTTGTATAGTAATTTTTTGTTTTTCGACTCTATTAATAGAGGTGTTAAGATTTTCTTGAGGTTGATTTTTGTGATTCTTCTTTTCTGAAAATTGTTTGAGTGTGTTTGTATATTGTAGTTTTAACTTGATATCTTTTATTTTACTAATTAAGTTAACTAAAACTTCTTCTTCTTTTTCTTCTTTAGTAAGCGTATTGATTCCTATTTCTTCTGTATTTTGATTTATAGTATTACTTGGTTTTCTCCATTTTGTTTTTGTAATAGTGCTAACTTGGTTGTAATATTTTTCTACATAATCTAAGATATAAATTTCTGTTTTAGTATCTTCCATAAATTTTTTCCATTTCTTTAGAATATCATCTTTTTCACTATGGGTGTATTTCTTGCAAAATTCTCGTCTTCTTTCTTTATTTTTACTTGACTTAAATTCTTCTAGTAATTTGTCTACATCTATTTCAAATATTTTACTTATTGTTAACAAACTTTTGTCTATTTTTTGGGGGGTTACTTCATCCTCGAAATCAGTTTGGGTTGGGGATGATGGAGATACTTCTTCTTCAAATTGGGGTTGAGGTATATAATATGGTTTACTAATTTGGGAGGTTGTTTCAACACCTTTTAATTTAACTTGGGGTTCTAACAGATTCCTATCATACCTAGGTATACTAGTTGTGTTGTTTGATCTACTGACTTCTCTAATCTTAAGAGGAGTATTAACTCGTTGTTGATCAAAACTAATCCTAACAGTTCCATCTAAGTATTGTTGAATATAATCTAAATCTACCGTATCATTTTGTACTTTTTGTGGATAACTTTCATTTTTACTAACCCAACTTTCGGGTAATTGAATGTCATTCCATTGGATTGTTTTTGGTACTTGGATATTTGCATCATTAGTACTACTTTAGATTAACACAGTTTTATCTCTAGTACTTTTAACTAAAGCATGGATATTTAAATTAGTCTTCATACATTTATAGTAAACACGATAAATTAAAGCAGTTGAGTGACTTCCTTCGAGCATATTTGTTATTGCTCCAGCAGTTTGAATATTTAAAGTTAAAGTTTTCAGAATATTTTTATCTCTTAAACTAAGTGGTAAATCTGGATAACAATTAAAATAAACTGGACCATTGTGTAAACTAGATTCCATTAATCCTAACAAACTATCACTAAATACTGTAAATCTACTATCTCTTAAAGATAATAAAATTGATGAATTTAATCCTTTTCTTGTGAGTGGTTTGACTGCTACTTGTACTAAACATACATGAATAAAATTATAACCTCTTTCAAGGTGTTTCTTGACTAACTCTCTACTAAGAAGTGTACAACGTTCTTGCTGCTTTGTGATTGCATAAACTTGTTCTACAATTTTTGCTACTTGATCAGTTTTAAATTTATCTTCTAAAAAACTAGTTTTGTAAAATTTTTTTTAACTGGTACTTTCGGTATGTTCCAATTTCCTAAATCTGTACTTAAGTCTTGATATTCATGTTCTTCTTTGTTTACTATGTCTGGTATGGATAACATCGAAGCCATTGAGCTAGCCGAAGAGTTGCACCTAAATAATCTGTTCATTATCTTTTTTCTTTAAATTAATTCTCCTAGTAGTTTATACTGTGACTACCCTGTTTAATACATTCCCTGTATAACTCATACCCTTACCGTCAAACCAGTTCACACGGCTGCCTCACACTTAGGACTTACCCACCTTCCCGAGGACATCAGTATATGGGTGGCTAGGAGACAAGGTGATTAAACGAAGATAAACAGTATAAAATACTACTTGAATTGACTCAAAGATGGAAGATAACTTCTGGATTAATTTGGGATTAACTCAACTACTACCTACTTGGCTCTGATACCAATAGAGGGGGCGGAAGCACAGACACAGTAGAAGTACATGATCAGAGTAAAGCACAAATTTAATTTACTTAGTAGAAAACAAAGTATGAACTTAAACAAGTAGGTAAGTATGAACACTTGAACACTTAAACAATTTATAAAACAAAGTAGAAGTTACTTGGAAACTTACTTCAATTTGATTAATCAGAAACTTGGAGAGTACATGGAGGGGGCGAAGTGGATGAATTGAACTTGGATGGGGATTTACAGTGGGGGGAAAGAAATTGACTTTGCTCGTGAAGAGCCTAAAAGGAAAGGAGGGTTATATATATATATATATATATATATATATATATATATATATATATATATATATATATATATATATATATATATATATATATATATATATATACGGGGAGGATCCTGTCAAGGATCCCGGAAATCCCGGATTGAAGCGTTTTGAAGCTTTTAAAAGATGTTTTTGCATGATCCGAGCCGTCCAATGTGTTCAAAAGGTGTTTTTCAAGGTCCAAGCGAGACATCTTAAAAAAAAAATACCGGGAAGGGCTTGATCCATGCAATTTTTCGCAAAAACTGCATATTTACAAAATTGCGTGGATCAAGCCCTTCCCGGTATTTTTTTTTGAAGATTTCCCGCGTGGACCATGCTTACAATCAGACCCGCTCAAGTTGTTTAAAATATGTTTTTAAGATTACCTGTAAAAAATCATCTCATTTGGATATCAGTAAAGGCTTGATCGCTTCATTCAAATTTATCCTGTAAAATCTGACAGGAATCAACTAAATGAACTGATCAAGCCCTTATCAATATTCAAATGAGTTGATTTTTTACAGGTAATCTTAAAAACATATTTTACATAAATTGAACAGCTCCGATCATTAGCGTGGGGTTCACAAAAAAAAATTTGTGTCAAATGTTGTGTTATTCGTTGTGTTAACGGAACCGCCCCCATATATATATATATATATATATATATATATATATATATATATATATATATATATATATATATATATATAATTCTTTTGGACCCATGATAATTTGGTTGGGCCTGCGTTCATGGATTGACCCAATTTCATGGTCCGTTTTGGCCATTTGGGTAGGCCCATTTTGGTCTAGCCCACATATTTTGAACCCATACTTTGCCGAGTCCAATAATTATTTGCAGGCTTTTGACCAACTTTGACTTTGATTAATTAAGATTATTTATTTATCTCAATTAATCAGGTGGCAATTAAGCCATGACAAAATTTTAGTGTCTACAATACCAGAACTATTTTTATGTAATAAAAATAGAATAATTTAACAAGCCAAATGAAATATGAGCATTTGTTGAAATACAGGGCGTTACACTATTTCCCAAATAGCCAAAGGAAACAATTTCACAAAAAAAAAAAATCTGATGCAAAAAGATCGAAGAAATAAAACAAAGAGATCCACCTGGAAATTTGTAGAGCTTGACGGTGTTGGGAGAAAATTACAGTGGCCATACAAATTCAAGGGAACAATTTTATTGATAACAGTGAATATAATTACATGAACATAAATGAAATGAATTTAACAGAAATTGAAAAGAAATACCAACAGTAGACTGGAAATTGAAAGGTTGAGTCGTATGAAACCACACTCTCCTTAACAAAGATTCGCTGCCTACCGTAGGTGTTGTAGGTATCAATTGCGTCTTCGACCTAGGATAAAATAGCTAGAACCATGGCCGATAGAACATCACTGTCGACTGCCTTGGCGAACTAAACTTGTGGCTGCCTCTCTCTCTCAAAGACAATTTTCAAAACTTGAAGTGTTAACGAATTGGTGATGAAACTAATGGCTGAAGCTGCCTATAAATAAGTGAAGGAGGAGCCTCTAGCCATCAATACAGGAATCAATTCTCCAACTGAATTCCATAACCCCTAACATAAAATTTGTATAAAAACAGCCACTATGAATTGGAATAATTCTGCTGTAACTCCTGATTTGAATGTGGAATTAACCTCAATTCATGAAGGGTATTAACCACACGAAACCACTGAAAATTAAACACTTTGCCTAGATTCATTGAACCCGGAGTAGATCGTTTGGTTGCCTCGTTAGACCCTCCGAAACGCACCGGTTTCATTCATCCAAAATTCCGTAAAATTTCCAATAGATGGAACTGTATTTGGACCTAGATGTGAGGCAAGTCGAATTAGGGCTGAGAGCCAAAGACGTGATGCTGTCGAAGTGATGGCGGAGAATTCTTGGCGGGCTCGAAAGCATCGTGAAAGGAAAGTAGACTTAGTGACGGAGGAGATGGCTGAACATGTTTTTTTTTTGGCCTTCCTATGAATGTCAAATGTTTTGGATGTTCTTCCCATAAATGTCAAAAAGTGCATGTCCTTTTGTCAAAAAAAAGGTCAAGTATACCGTAGCTATGCCTAATTTTCTCTCTTTTTTTTTTTTTTTGATCGGCAAAAGGGAAATTTTATTAACCATTGGAAACCAATTACAATGATTAAAAGGAGCCAAGCATAGGTGAAGAGACATAATGTACATCCCAACTACATTGGCACCCTTGAAAATGAAACAACACCTAGTAAGGACCAAAAGGGAAATAACCAAAGTTAGCAAGGAGCCAACTTACGAACTACAAGATAACAGTTTACATAAAAAACTAAAGGAAGTTACATTCCCTAGATTCATCTTCAATGTACCTAGACCTGCTTCTAACCTTCAGTAGCAGCACTAAAAACCCCAAGCCTTATAATGGACCTGTCTTTATACCCATAGCCCAAATGCAGAAAAAACCCAACCATTAGCCTCATGAGAGAAATATCCCATGTCAGAAGTCCATCTCTTTTTATACTATGTTATTATTCATGTTTCTTAGTTAGTGTAGGTTTCATTTTTATGCATGTTTTCTTGATTTATTTTATTTTTGTAATCAAAAGTTTCGTAGCTTACTTTTATAAAGTATTGCATGATGGATTTTCGAGAGGATGAATGTGGGTGCGACAAGTGGCAATAATGAAGGTATGTGGGTGTGACAAGTGTTCCTCCATTTTTTTTAATACTTTTTAGTTTTATTTTAATCTTATAAAATTTTAGAAATTATTTTCACGGTATCTTTTCAAACAACGGATGATTTCATTGATTTTAATTAATATGGAAGCAAAACATATCTTTACAAAATCAATTACGAATGGTTTGAATTCTTTAAGTAAGATATTGATGAAAGTTCTTGAAAAAGATAAAAACAAAAAGTGACTATAAGGTATATATAAAAATGATGTAGCAAAGGAATGATTTCCTAAACAATTGTATTTTGATTTTTAAGGAAAGGATAGTCTTAGTTCCAAAATTTCTCCCATGCATGAGTTTTTTAGATGTTTTTCTACATTCATTATTAAAAATTAAAAACTCATATATAATTTCTCCCATGCATGAGATTTTTATACATTTTTCTATTTTCATTATCAAAAATTAAAAGTTACTTATAAATGAGAAGATTTGTTTAAGAAACCTATACAGAATGATTATTTACAAAAAATGATAAGTGTACAACAACCAGCTCCAACACACTCACATGGTGTGTGGAGCCCACACCCACTTGAGTGTGAAGTGTGTGTGGGATCTACACACCATTTAAGTGTGTTGGAGACTTTTGTTGTACATGTATCATTGTTCGATTATTTACATGTTTCTATTCTCCCACCATCTTGCTAATCACTAGCAAATCACTGCCAAGATGCATGTTTGAAAATAATTCAAAAACTTTACCTCTATGATATCTCCTTCAATCCAATGTTACTCTTTTTCGGTTCACATAGTATAAATAACCTCTTTGCATTTGAATTATACAATATTTATATCCCTCTACCTCTTTGTACTTAGAAATCCTACGGTCCCCTAAGCTTTTCTCCAATTAATTCTCTTAAAGCAAGATATTGAAGTCTTAATGCAAATAATGGAGGAGTGTTTCCACGGAAATATGTACTCTTTGCATGCACCTGATGAATTTGCCGACGGTCAATTGTGAACATATCGACATTGCCAAGTATGAATTTTTATCATTTGCATGTGTGCACCATTCACATTTTTAATCCATTCCAACTTGTGTCTAATGTTTTTCTTTTTTGCTCTTTTCAGGCGCACAAATTTCGCAGATGTGATATATATGTCTACCATTTTGGTTTGCATAAGAAAAATCTTTTAGTTTCACCAGCTTAATTGTGAACAAGAGTATTGGATGTAACACACGATACTTTTTTGTTTTAGTGTTTGTAATAATGGTGCTTTCAATTAATATAAGGACACGAAACAAAAAAAATTGAGCCCCTCTAAATGCTTTTTAGGAAGACCATAATGGTTGTTTTTAACTGAGGATTTGTACTCCATGTCGTGAAGTTCTAGGAAGCGATAAAATGGCTCTAAGTTTGTGTTCTTACTGGAAAAGAAATCCAAAAGAGTTCATTTTTATTTTTGTATGCATTTGATCTACATATATAATCACTTTGATATCTGCCTTGACATAGTGCTTCTATGTGGGCAATAAACTGGTTGACTATAGGTGAACACATTTTGATTAAATAATGTTATTGTCATAATCAATACCCTAAAAAATAGACTAGATCTAGATCTATTGCTTCAGAAACCTAAAGTTGGCTATTTCCTACTCTTTTTTTCAGGATTCGGGGGCCCTGTAATAAGTAAGCTCACTACATCCCTGTAGTGAGTAATCACGGCCGTTCGTTCGGGAATCAAAGGTCCGGATAAAATGCAATTATCCAACATGCATGTAAGACACTTATCTTATATGTAAGATAATCTGGACCGTTGATTGCCAAACGGACGGCCGTGATTGCTCACTACACCGTTGTAGTGAGCTTACTCACTACCGGCCCCCCGATTCCCTGTTTTCATGGTATGGTTTCAATGATCATAATTGTTTCATCTTGAGTAATTCTTTAGTGGTTATGGAATGACGTCACGTGATGCCTAACACACTTTACAACTCTCTCTCACAAATGTATGAGAAATGGATTCACCTTAAAAAGGTTGAAGGAAAAAAATTTAAAATAATTTTTTATTACACTTTACAACTCTCTCACACTTTTTTGGGTATAGAATGATAAGCAGCATGGTGGTGTTTTGGTGGATGCACAAAATATTCAAGTTCAACGAAGCTTCTTTAATGAAACGTTAGAGGGTTGGAAAAAGGGAAAAGGGGTGAACTGAAGAAATTAATCAAGGATAAAAAAGTTGATTGGTGACTACAAGAAACCAAGCAGATGACAATATCCAAAAGTTTCATTAACTCAATTTGGGGAGGTGCATGCAGAGTGCTGGTGGCAGTTTGCTAACTATTTGGTGCCTAAAGTTTGTCAAGTTGGAGGCAACATGCTGCAACAGAAATTTTCTACTGATGAAAGGTACCATCACAAATGCCTTGCGATGTATTATACTCAATGTATATGGGACCTTTGGGGAATTAATACTCAATCTTAGAAGTCATTACTCTAGTGCTTGGTGTATGGTGGGGATACAGATGAATTCAAAGCAATCGATGAAAAGCAAGGTTGTACAACCAGTGGAAGAGAAATGAGTGATCATAACAATTTTATTGAGGACATGGAATTTGTGGACCTGCAATTATTAGAAAGAGTCACTCTCTCAAGATGGAGAAATTGATAGTTTTTTAGGGGATCTTGAAGGAGTAAATAGGTACAAACTCAAACAATGAGGCTTCCCACGAACGATCTCTAATCATTATCCCATTTTGTTGATGGAGTGTGATAGAGATTGGGGACCATAACCATTCAAGTTCTATAATATTAATTTGGGTAAAAAATCACATAGTGTGTGTTATTGCTAGCGTTTTTATTCTGCACATAATGTTAAATTTCTCCCTCATAATCAAGTTAAATAATTTTTTTTGATTTGATATAAATTGATTTGTACAATGAGCATTATTTGGTTTGGTGCATTAATTGTGAATCTTTAATTTGGCGTGACATAAACTATATTACTAATCATTTAAACAATGCAAAATTTATACATAGCACGGGTCACCGCTAGCAATAAAACACGGGAATATTTATCTATCTATCTATTTAATATATATATAAATTGCATTGCCACTTGAAATTGTTCCGTGCACAGCATGGGTTCATGCTAGTATAAAGACATACTAGGAGGAGATGATAAGTCGTCTACCCAAACAGAAAATAAAAGCAACAACAATAAGCAAAAGAAAGAAAGGCATGGGGACAAGCCAAAGCACGCGAACAAACCAAACACCAAATGGAGAAAATCAAGATGAACAGAGGAAACACCTGGAGGGAGGAAAGGTACAGCCCTCTCTCCTTTCCTCTTTTCTCTTCACAACGTTCTGTGTGTGTGTGTGTGTGTGCGCGCGCGCGCGCTTCCTGCGACAAAATCCCCCCCCCCCCCCCCCCCCCCAATCTTTTTGTGTCTCTCTGATCAACCCTCCCCACCGCGTCTCTCTCTCTCAAAGTCGATCAAACCCCCAATGACGTACGAGAGACATGCGACGATGACAATGGTCCGCGATTTCTCTCTCTGATGTTTGGAACTGGGGCTTAAACTTGTATTTTTTTTCTGATTTAAATGTGTATTTCTGTATTTCTTTTTTTGATTTCCGTGTTTCTGATTCTATGTTTTTTACTACATAGAATCCAGATTTTGTGTTTCTTTTTTTGATTTACATATTTCTGATTCAACCTTGGCTCTCTTTTTTTGATTTATGTTTTTCATCTTGCCACCCAATTGAATCAGACATGAAGAAGAAGATGGTGATGATGTGCCTGGACTGGGGTTGGCTCTGAGGTAGGGTAGTAAAATGCACACCCGGCATAATTTTGGACAGGGTCTACCCTCTCCAAAAATAAGAGGGTTTGAGCCTCCATGTTTTTTCCTGGGCAGAATTATGGAGGGCTACCATTTAGACTCCCAAACCAAGGCAAGGCTTGGCCGGGGAATAAATATTCCGGGCCCAAGGTTTTGGACCCCCCTCTGCTTGCATCCAAACGGGCTCTTATGTAGTAGTAGTTTTTACTAATTGTTGCAATATTTGTTGTTCCTTGTACAGGACCCTAATCCCACAAACTTTCCCACCGTCATTGTTGATAATGTTCCCACCCGCGAAGGGAACAATACGATCGCATCAGCAGTGGAATATCCACATCGCCGACAAATGACTCCAGAGGAGATGGACGCTTACAATAAACAGTTGAAGATGGTCGGGGTGTGTATAAATTTATCGTATGTGTTGCATGCTTGTTTATGCATTTATTATTATATACACGCACATAATTGATGCTTGCCTAATTTTGATCTTCCATTATTTAGTAGTTGTTTTTTCTAACTATTACAGTATAACTTGTTCCTTGTACAGGAGTTTGGTGTCCTGGACGTTCCCACCCAAATTATTGATAATGTAATTCGTCCAAGCATGGTGCAGAATGATCCCACTGCTTTGCAAGAGGCTTTCAGTGACATGTCGAAGATAGCTCTCGGAGATTACAACCGTCAAAAGGTATAGCTTGTGGTTTATTGAATGCTTCCCTCTTTTGTTTACTCATTTTTCTTGGTATTGAGTTTAACCCCTTTTTGCTTTGGG
The DNA here is from genome assembly GCA_020921065.1 of Vaccinium darrowii. Taxonomy (NCBI): domain Eukaryota; kingdom Viridiplantae; phylum Streptophyta; class Magnoliopsida; order Ericales; family Ericaceae; genus Vaccinium; species Vaccinium darrowii. Next base: position 26,423,552 of record CM037157.1, on the reverse strand, counting down.
TGCTTTTCAAACTTGTAGGGCACTCAGTACCAGTTTGTCAAGGTAATTAGGGTAAACATAGCATGGACGGGGACAATCTGGTATTACGTTACTTTCCAGGCCAACAGGGAGGGTTTTCCTCCCAAGAATTTCCAAGCTCGCATTTGTGGGCAGTGGGGGGATAAGATTAGGGTTGAATTTTGCAGGGTCGGACCGAAACCTGATCTACCTTAATGTAATTTTTCGGTTCTGTTGTTTTAGTAATTTAAATAGCTCGCACCACTCGTGCTATCAGGGACGGAAGCATTAGTTGGCTGTTGGGGGCCTTGACCCCTGCCCACTTAAAAACTCCCACTGCTATTTATTTTTTGAGTTCAAAGTTGTAGCGGTGCCCCCAATTGAAAATATAACTTGACCACAGAAAGTTTCGGCTAGCTTCATATGGGTGGACTCCGACTAAAATAAAGAATTGTAAATATACATTTCAACTTCACTGAAATACTAGAGAATTGATAACTGAAAAATTGGCTACTGGGGGCTTTGGTTTTGTCCATGGAGGAGGAAATTTCTTCAAAAATTATTTTTGACTCAATCATAGATGACTTTCGAGATCTAAAGGAGTGTCGGATTCCATTATGATTCATGGTTGAGTCTAGATAATTTTTATTTTCTCTCTTTCTAGTTGCTTTTGATTTGTTAAGAGCACTTAGATATTTTGTTTTGCCCTGGGTACTATTAAGACCATTAACGCCCTATTTGTTTTCAGTATATAAGGGAGGGATATAAAATATGGCCAGATATACATATCCGGGTATTTTATATCCCTTGTTTGTTTAGTTTTGGGAGGCCGGATATTTTTTAGTTGGGATATGTATATACCCTTGCAGGGGGATAAAGTTTAGGCACCCCCTCCCCCCTTCTAAATTATATCCGGGCTTCCGTTACCCGAACAACATTACTAAAGCAGCAACGAGGAGCTAAAAAAAGCACCAAGGAAGGACAGACACCACAACCATAGGCAAAGCAACATGACTCAATAAATAACCAAAAACCGAACAAAAACAACATAGAAAACTGAAGTTGCTTTGTTTACTTGCCCGTATCAGTTGCTTAGAAAACTTACCCGTATTGTGGTTTCCAAGTTTCCTTTTATTGTTTTGGTGAAGTTTTTATGGCTTCCTTTTCGAATATTTTGTTTTTCCTCTTTTTTTCTCCTATTCTACCTCTTGTAGCCGTTGATAGTGCCCAAGATACAAGGCAGTGGTTTAGACAAATAAGGAGTACAAGGGGCGCAAAAGGCTCGTCAATCTGCAAGTGACGTGTTGTGTTGTCCGATTCACTCTCAAAGTTGTTCGATCAGAAAGCTTAGATGAGTCTATTGGTCCCGATCTTCTTGTTCTCAATTCGAAGAGCTAGACAAGAAATCCATACCCTTTAAAAGACTCGAATCGAAATAAAGCATTCATCTCTACTTGTAGTTTTCTTAATGAATGCGAAGTGGGGTCAGTGTTCAGTGATTCTTATTTTGTAGGAAATAGGTCTAAGGTGTCCGTCGAGAAGAAGCATTCTCTTATATATAAGACAAGTATGTATATAAGCGGCTACTCTTTTTATCCCTTTCTTTCCTGTTCCTGCTAGCCCAAAGGGTTGAAACCGTGATAGGGAACCAATTGCCCCGCTTGATATTTTGGCCAACCCCTTCTCTCGTTCCCTCTCTTGCCCCATTGAAAAGAATGCACATCGCCGGAGGCAAGGGTGAGAAAGAAATGACTAGTGTAGAGGTGGTTGGAATCCCAATCCATATATAGCAATCACTAGTATCGATTAATCCATCAACAAGAAGGGGAATAGAATCACTTTGATGATGCACCTACCTCTATTACGGACGGATTCATAATCGACTACCAGAGGCAGGGTTAAATTCTGTTCCTTTCCCTGAGTAAGTGATAGGCACCAATCCATGTTATTTCTCTCCCCTGGTCCGACTGATCTCATTCTTGTTCCTGTTCATCTAGCCTTGCAAGGAAAGCAATTGGGGCCGGCCTTTGTTTTAATTCTCTCTAAGACCCTGACCCATTGGAAGCTGCCTTTAGAGCGCCAGAGGCAAGTCCAGAACTGACTATTGACTCCCCCCCCCCCCCCCCCCCCCACCGGAACCATCGACGGCATCTTCCTCTATTCTTCTTGAATCCCCGCCGTGCATCTAGGCAATGAGAGGAAGGTGGCGAAGCTCAGGACCAGATCATTCAAGTTCCTGTCATAGTGAGCTCAGATAGGACTCAGTAGCAGCACGCCTTCCTCGGATCAAAATTATTATCTAACAGATTCGTCCATTGACCCTTGCCTCTAACCAGTCCCTGGTCGTACTCTAGTCCAGAACCCAATCTCTATTTGTCCCTTCAAGCATTCGGATGCAAGCAACTGAAAGAGCCCGCTCATTCCCAATCAAGTTGCTTTGCCCTTTAGGGTATGGAAAATAGCCTCTCGCTCCGCGGCAAGGGAGCTTTCACACCCGTTACTGGTGATGGGAAGATAGATGCATGGGTTGACTTTGCCGGTTGGTGCTTATCAACGATTAGATCCATGGGAATGAGACTAATAGGAATTGGACACTTTGATTGCTTGATATATCCATGGCAGTAGGGAGGGAAATACACCATTGGCTTCGAGATGCCCTTAGAACAGTATGGATGGAAGGGAAAGAAACCTTGAAAGAACTAAGAGCAAAACAGGCTCTAATCCATAGGTTTAAACTATTTTAAAATGAAATCGGTGCAAACAATAAGTTGGCGTTCTTCTTGTTTTTTTGTTGGGGTAGGAAAGGAAGGAGATGGAGATGGAAGTTTGAATTTGTTTTGTGACTTATGTTATGACCTGTTTGTGGACGCTGGGTCTTTCGCGCAGGCGAAATAGTCCACGGAGTTTTTGGTTGTGAAAAAGGGTGATCCGGAAAAAGGAAAAATTTAGAGTCGCCACCCGGGGTTTAATTTTTGGAAAATGTTAGGTACCCGAGAAACCGTTTTAGAAAATATTGACTCTTATGCCGCTGAAAAAATGGTTTGATCTGCGAAAGATAGAGATTTGGGTTCGGGAGCCAGGTTACCCGCGGGGAAGGTTTTGTTCGAAAAATGCACCCCGCGTGCCCGGAATTTTCCGGTCTTTACTAAACATTTGTGGGATTATTCTTTGAAATGATTTTATGAAAAACTTTATTTCATGTAAACAATATATCGAATAATAACACGCTCAAAAGAAATAAGTAACAATAACAATTTGAACAATACACAATCAGGTATATAAACGTAAGAAATTTAACTGAAAGGGGGTGTGAGTGAAAAAGACAGAAAGCGAGAGGGGTTTACTGTAATTAAACCCTACTGGTTTTACCAGAAAATAGAGCATCGAACCTGAGAAAACAGAGCATTTACCAATAGCACCGTACGGCATTCAAATGTACACCGCACGGTACCACAAAGATGCCGTACGGTGCCTCTGCGTAGTGTGTTTTTCAAAAATTCTTGTTTTCATCCGATTGAAATTAACTTTGTTTTCATATAAAAACCACACTTATTTGTTAATAAAGATGGGTTTTGGAAAGTGATTCTGATGAGATAATATACCTCATTTCAAGGATGATTTCCCGTGACAACGGACGGTGTCATGCGAAACTCACCCCAGAGGTTCGAAATTTTGTTGAAATCCCTCCAGTTGGGCTCAAGGAAGAGCTATGGAGCTTTCCTCGGGCCCAGCGGAGACTCCCCTCAAAAGGTTATTGTTTGAAGGCGAAAATATACCTCTGGATGTGCTCGGTTAAGACCGCAGACTTTGAAAGGGTTTGGATTTGAGGTTTAGAAACGGTGGTTGTAGGCTTGCAAGAATGAGGGTGGTATAACTTGAACCGAAAGGGGTTTTGACAGAATAATGAAAGGATAAACAAATTTCGTTTTCAAAAGGAATTTTTTTTTTTGGCTGAGAATCCGTCCTGTTGGCCGCTCCTTCTCATGGATTATATAGAGAGGATTTTGAACGAACTCATCATTTGAATGATTCCCGTACGCCAGCGAATGGCATGACTTCGCAGAATCTCATCATCGTTTCTGAGCTGTTGGGCGAACCCGGGAATCCCGTTGATGGGACAAGGGAGCCGTACGGCGTCAATGGTATGCCGTACGGTGCACATGGTGACACCGCACGGTGCAAATGGTTTTTTCAAGCCGTACAGTTATGGATTCTTGGCCGTACGGTTCAGGTGGTTTTTGGGTTCTTTGGCTCTTTTGATCCATCCGTCTCAAGTAATTGTTCTGAGGTACATTTCACGCATTCTTTTCATCATTGGGGAACGCACAAGTCGTCAAAATCGGGGTGTCTACAGTTGCCCCTCTTCGACGCGGCTTGGTCACCATTTTGTTGGTGCAAGTCGTGCTAGAAGATTTGGACATCCCCATTTTGGCTAACCATGCTGAAAAACAGAAAACAGTAAATATGGTCGAGCTCGGAGCTCCCTACGTACCTCATTTTGAGAGGATCAGACCAATCGTAGTTTGACGGGGCTGTCATGAAAAAAAGTTGACACCTCATTTTTCAACGAGGGAAAAACAAATGATGTTTGCAAGAAAACAATTTGGAGGTTTTGAAAGCCGTGAAAAATAATTTGGGAGGCCGTGGAAGCTGTAAAAAACAATTTGGGAGGCTTTGGAAGCCGTGAAAAATAATTTGGGAGGCTTTGGAAGCCGTGAAAATTTTTAGGAAATTTTAAAAAATGCCGTAGAGGACTTAGGAGATTTTGTGAAAAACAATTGCCGTGGAGGGCTTTAGAAATAGTAATTGCCGTAGAGGACTTAGAAATTTTGCGAAAATAAATTGCCGTAAAGGACTTAGAAATTTTGAAAATTGCCGTAGAGGACTTAGAAATTTTGGTAAGTACCCAGAAAACACGATTTTTGGGTGAAATGGGAGATGCTTATGAAAACATCAGTAAGTGAAAGGGATAAAAATGCAAATTTGGAGTAACTGAAAAGGGGATACCGCACGGCATATAAGTGTATACCGCGCGGTGCAAGTATCTATACCGTACGGCGCAACTGGAAATTTTGCCGAGTTTGGTCAAAAAACCGCCAAGACCTTCCGTCTTCTTCGTTCCTTGGTTCAAATCTTTGATCAGTTATAATCCCTTGCCAAAATCAAACTTCTTACTGTCTGAAATTTCTTCCCTCTTCTGAATTTCTTGATCGAAATCTAGTGGCTCGATCTCATGGCGAGTCCAAGGAGTAGATCGTCATCATCGTCATTTGGTGAGGAGGGTTCACTATCGGTTCGAAGGAGAGAGGGTGTAGCAACCCAATCGACCATGGGTGACATGTCTTCAACTGGAATCGGCGCCGCTGTGGTGGTTTTGGATGGTGGCGGTGAGCACCGCACGGTGTCGATTGGGGAAGAAGCACCCCGTACGGCTGCGGCCGAGTCTTGTACGGTGAAGTTTAGCCTCCAATCGGTTGGACCGAGTGTCGAGGGGCCATCTTCGGTGTTACCTAGTGGCGGGATGGCAGCGGCAATAATGGCTGATCCAATCCACGGTGGCTCAACTGCGGTGGCAGCAGGCCGTGTTCTGGTGAGTAGTATTGGTGATGATCAGTCTCAAGGAGGTGATAATGTTGCCATGCAGGGTGGTGAGAGTGACTCTGGGCCCATGGAGATCGACATGCACGGCACGGGTGCGCATGCTTCTGAAGTGGAGATGGATATTGGGGGCGTGCATGTGATGGTTGAGCAGAGATCCACTGGGGAGGGTATGGGTACTGATTCTCAGGAGAGTTTGGTGCCTAGTGATCTGCTGAGTGCTTGCTTCGTCACTCAGGTGCCTATTGGAGGAGAGAAGACGTCCGTGGTTATCCCCGTGATTAGGAGGGATCTGGGGAAAGAAAAGGTTATAGTGGAGGAGGCTCGAGACTCGAGCAGCGGGGGTGAGGAGACGAAGGTTGGTGCTTCAGACCCACCGGTTGTTCCTGCAGTAGTTGGTTCTTCTCGGGCTCCCGGTTATACCATGGCCGATACGCTGGAGGGAGTGAGAGACGAGGACCTAGTACGGACCCTTCAGGAGGATCCGACTTTTGCTGAGGCTCTAGCTGAGGAGGGAGTGCCTGAGCACGTTCAGGATATGTTCCTTGAGGAGAGACAGCAAGAGGCTGAGGCCGAGGCTTCAGGAGAGGGTGCTTTCTTGTCTCTGGTGGCAGAGGTGGAGAGAGCTCAGAGAGTGAGGCCCTTGTTCGACCCTGAGACTTATGTGCCACGGGTGCACTTCTTCATACCTGTAACATCCCGACTTTTTCCTTAAAATATATATATTGTTTTAATAGAAATAATTCATTCTTCCATTTTCCGTTTTTCACACTTCTTTCTAATAAAAAAAATAATAATAATACAGATTATTATGTACTATATTTATTTTTGGTGTTCTTTAAATAAATAAAAAATCAAATAACTTATATTTTGTTTTTATAAATATAGTTGCGCTACATTGAATATAATTATGTGAGAATATGTTGTACTTATTGGGCTGGTTAATTTTAATATGGGACGGGCTAATTTCTTAAATTTCATAACGGGCCGATTAGTAAGAATAGTATTTAATTAGAGAGAGTCCTTAATTGATGTTTGGAACTAGGGTTCTTTTTTATTTTAGCCACCATCTGCGGCAAGAGAGAGAGAGAGCCGAGAGTGGAAGTTTAGAGGAGATTGTCGGCATAGAGATTCCTGGGTAAGTTCACTCCTTCCTTGTAGACTTTGTATTACTCCCCTTTAATAAATTTCTCACGGCACCAATGGTTTTGGTTCGGCCACGTACGAATTCCCTGGAGATGGGTTTAGTCATAAGCTAATTACATTAAATAGGCGTCATACTTTTTGTCAGTTTATGCATGAGAGTCTCATGTTTAAATAGTATTGAGAGGAATAAAACTGGATTGTTCACATGAGTAGAAAACGTGATGATGGGTAAGGATTATGGTGTGAGTTTATCTAGTGGTTCATGGTGGGAGTGATGCCAAGTTGTTCTCATGCATATGGCAGGGTAGGAGTTACATGTATTCGTTAGTATTTTATGCTTCTAGTCTTAATAATACTACATCAATAGTGTTTTATAGAATAGTGTTAATATGATGTATACTTTTGCTTCAGATTAGCGGGCTATCGTCATACGATTATCACATTATTGGACTCGAGGTGAGTGGTTAAGCATGTGATCCCTTCGTTTGGATTCCTCTTGAGCCTATCGCTTCTTGACATATTCTTTAATTTGTTGTGATGGATAATTGTATTCTTATCTGTCGATCATTTTTTACTATTGACGTACCCTTCGGCATACAAGGTTAATTGATAACATTTTTGAATGTTTGAGTGCTCTCATTTCACTTGTTTATTTGTTGATTCCATGATATCTCGAAATGCCATTCTTCCGTGTTTGGGACCATGTATATATTTGTGAAAGTCCAAGGGAAAGACCCAGGCGCCATCCTGCGGTGACTTTGGCCACTAGGGAAAAGACTTGTGAAATACCCTGTGACTCTAGTGCTCAACGGATAGGGAAAAGACTTGTGAAATACCCTGTGACCCTACTCCGGATCGGCTTAGGGAAAAGACTCAGGCGCCATCCTGAGGTGACTCTATGTACGGTATTGGATCCAACGGGCTAAGCCCTGAGAAAATAATTGGCTTTTGGCAATTGTTATTGTTATTATGATCCCCACATAATTTGGTTGAGGTTTCTACTTATTGTTCATTGTCGTTCTGGTATTCTTGGACATGCTGATTGGTGTAAATGCATATTTCATGAATCGATTATTATTCATCTTATTTGTTATTCAGATATTCATCTCCTTGATACCACTTGTTGAGCCACCGACCTTTATTATTTGAAACCATTTCTTTGGAGCTCTCGCTATCGTTCTTTAAATGTATGCCACATTGTATTCTGAACCCTTAGCATGCTTAACTACTCATTGAGCTGTGAGCTGACGGATTTATTCCACATTCTTTTCAGGTTAGTTCGGGGAGCATCATAGTGGACTCTGAGACAGTGTCGGGACCCACCGTTTGGACCTCTAGGGCATTCGCATTATCATTTACTTTTAGTTTTGTTAACAGCTTCCGCACTTTTAGTTATTTAGCTTTTTGTTAATAAATTCGAAGTTGGAATATTTGAGATATTGGTATCCAGTTTGATATAAAAAAAAAAAGATTGGTTTGATTTCACATTTTAATTTTTATAATTCAGGGTGCAGTTTAATTAATTCGGGTTGCGAAAAACTATTATTATTATTTTTTTATTTTTGTTTAGGCTTCGTGTTCCAGGAATTGTCTCCTGGTTCACGGCCGGTCATGTCCCCGGATTTGGGGCGTGACAAAGGTGGTATCAGAGCTTAAGGTTCAAAAAATTTTAAACTTGCATTTTGCATTGCATCTTGTCTTAGATGAGGTCCGGGATCCCTTGAGTCTATAGGGTTGTGAGTCTTGAGTTATGTAAGCATGTGAGATTACTATTTATTTGTTTTGCATTTAGCTTATAGTCTGTGATGTTATATTTTCTAGCAGCTTAGGGTAATGGATCGTACACGACGAAATTTGAGGTCTACAGCTCGGGGTCGCGGTCGAGCCACTGCTGCAACTCGTGCCCGTGGTCGTACCATTCCAACCGGCCGTGGCCGAGGTAGTGAAATCCCCACTGAGCACGATGATATAGTTAACCCAGGAACTACCCCTGATCCAATTGTAGAAGTTGTTGCCAATTCTGTTCCACCTACAGCTCCTATTGACCCCACAGCTGCTTACCAGGCTATTCAGACATTAGTGGGATTGTTCACCGGACAGCAGGCACAAACAGGAAATTCTATGACTTTCGATAAGGGTACAGTTTTGGATAGATTTTTGAAGACAACCCCTCCATCATTCATTGGGTCTGATAAACCATCTGACGCTGAAGCTTGGTTGCTAAGAATGGAAAAAATATTTGACATTTTGGGCTGTTCTGAGACACAAAAGGTATCATTGGCGACATATAAGCTAGAAGGGGACGCAGAACATTGGTGGCGTATGGCTAAGCAGAAATATAATGGAAAAGAGAATGAGTTAGTTTGGAGTGCTTTCAAGAAGGATTTTGAAGACAAATACATTCCACCGGCAGTTCAGAATCAAAAGCGCATTGAGTTTCTTAATTTAGAACAAGGGAGTCTAACAGTGGCTGAATATCAACGAAAATTTGATGAGTTGTCCAGGTATGCAGGGAAACAAGTGGAAAATGAAGAAGATAAAGTGTGGTATTTTCTAAAAGGGCTTCGATCAGATATTCTTGGACGGGTTTCTTTACTTGATGTCAAGACATTAGCTGAACTTGTGACTAAGGCCCTAACAGCTGAGAATGATATAAAAGAGGAAAATATGAGCAAAGAGCATCAATTTAAAAGAACTAGAGAATGGTGGCAATCAGGACAGAAAAATGAGGGTGGTAACTCTAATAAGAAGATATTTAATGAGGGACATCAAGGTCAGCGGTTGTGTGATTGTTGTGGGAAATCTCATTTTGGTTATTCTTGTGATGGCACCCCAAAGTTATGTTATAGTTGTGGTCAGCCAGGACATATAGCTGCTCGTTGCAGGGGAAAAGGAAAAGATGTTGATCCGTCTCAGGGGCAAGGTGTTATCTCGTTTTACTATATCTACTAGGCATATTACAGTTTAATTTACTTGTGTGACGTGTTAAGTTTAGTTTCACTATTTTTTAAATTTCGAGGACGAAATTTCTTTTAAGGGGGGAATGATGTAACATCCCGACTTTTTCCTTAAAATATATATATTGTTTTAATAGAAATAATTCATTCTTCCATTTTCCGTTTTTCACACTTCTTTCTAATAAAAAAAATAATAATAATACAGATTATTATGTACTATATTTATTTTTGGTGTTCTTTAAATAAATAAAAAATCAAATAACTTATATTTTGTTTTTATAAATATAGTTGCGCTACATTGAATATAATTATGTGAGAATATGTTGTACTTATTGGGCTGGTTAATTTTAATATGGGACGGGCTAATTTCTTAAATTTCATAACGGGCCGATTAGTAAGAATAGTATTTAATTAGAGAGAGTCCTTAATTGATGTTTGGAACTAGGGTTCTTTTTTATTTTAGCCACCATCTGCGGCAAGAGAGAGAGAGAGCCGAGAGTGGAAGTTTAGAGGAGATTGTCGGCATAGAGATTCCTGGGTAAGTTCACTCCTTCCTTGTAGACTTTGTATTACTCCCCTTTAATAAATTTCTCACGGCACCAATGGTTTTGGTTCGGCCACGTACGAATTCCCTGGAGATGGGTTTAGTCATAAGCTAATTACATTAAATAGGCGTCATACTTTTTGTCAGTTTATGCATGAGAGTCTCATGTTTAAATAGTATTGAGAGGAATAAAACTGGATTGTTCACATGAGTAGAAAACGTGATGATGGGTAAGGATTATGGTGTGAGTTTATCTAGTGGTTCATGGTGGGAGTGATGCCAAGTTGTTCTCATGCATATGGCAGGGTAGGAGTTACATGTATTCGTTAGTATTTTATGCTTCTAGTCTTAATAATACTACATCAATAGTGTTTTATAGAATAGTGTTAATATGATGTATACTTTTGCTTCAGATTAGCGGGCTATCGTCATACGATTATCACATTATTGGACTCGAGGTGAGTGGTTAAGCATGTGATCCCTTCGTTTGGATTCCTCTTGAGCCTATCGCTTCTTGACATATTCTTTAATTTGTTGTGATGGATAATTGTATTCTTATCTGTCGATCATTTTTTACTATTGACGTACCCTTCGGCATACAAGGTTAATTGATAACATTTTTGAATGTTTGAGTGCTCTCATTTCACTTGTTTATTTGTTGATTCCATGATATCTCGAAATGCCATTCTTCCGTGTTTGGGACCATGTATATATTTGTGAAAGTCCAAGGGAAAGACCCAGGCGCCATCCTGCGGTGACTTTGGCCACTAGGGAAAAGACTTGTGAAATACCCTGTGACTCTAGTGCTCAACGGATAGGGAAAAGACTTGTGAAATACCCTGTGACCCTACTCCGGATCGGCTTAGGGAAAAGACTCAGGCGCCATCCTGAGGTGACTCTATGTACGGTATTGGATCCAACGGGCTAAGCCCTGAGAAAATAATTGGCTTTTGGCAATTGTTATTGTTATTATGATCCCCACATAATTTGGTTGAGGTTTCTACTTATTGTTCATTGTCGTTCTGGTATTCTTGGACATGCTGATTGGTGTAAATGCATATTTCATGAATCGATTATTATTCATCTTATTTGTTATTCAGATATTCATCTCCTTGATACCACTTGTTGAGCCACCGACCTTTATTATTTGAAACCATTTCTTTGGAGCTCTCGCTATCGTTCTTTAAATGTATGCCACATTGTATTCTGAACCCTTAGCATGCTTAACTACTCATTGAGCTGTGAGCTGACGGATTTATTCCACATTCTTTTCAGGTTAGTTCGGGGAGCATCATAGTGGACTCTGAGACAGTGTCGGGACCCACCGTTTGGACCTCTAGGGCATTCGCATTATCATTTACTTTTAGTTTTGTTAACAGCTTCCGCACTTTTAGTTATTTAGCTTTTTGTTAATAAATTCGAAGTTGGAATATTTGAGATATTGGTATCCAGTTTGATATAAAAAAAAAAAGATTGGTTTGATTTCACATTTTAATTTTTATAATTCAGGGTGCAGTTTAATTAATTCGGGTTGCGAAAAACTATTATTATTATTTTTTTATTTTTGTTTAGGCTTCGTGTTCCAGGAATTGTCTCCTGGTTCACGGCCGGTCATGTCCCCGGATTTGGGGCGTGACAATACCACTGGGGTGTGACATGTACTCGCCGGTGCACTTGTTCTATGGTGAGTTTACCTTGTTGAGGGATCCGGGGACTCACATCTTGGCACGTCCGCTGGTACGTATTTCACTTGTTGCATTTAGCCACTGCACTTGTCCTGACTTTCTGTATATATATGCCTTCCATTGCTGTTGTTTGAAAAACTTGTACTTGCTTTCTGGAACAGAGAAACACCTCTTTGTCTGTATATGGAGGTTCGTCCGACTCTTTGGAGCGTTTTCGGGGTTTGCCAAGGGCAGTGAAAGAGGTTATAGAGGGTACAGGTTTTATGGATTTTATTCGGCTTTTGATGCCGACGCGGGCGGACCGCAGGCTGCTGAGAGCTCTGGTCGAGCATTGGTGGGACACCACCAACAATTTTCACTTGAGGTTTACTGAGATGACCGTGACGCCATTGGACTTTTCAGCCATCACGGGTCTAAGAGTAGGCTGGGAGCCGATTCCGTTCGACTCGGGGATATACAGAGACGGTGCAGCAGTGAGGCACTTCCTGGGGAGAGAGATAGGTGATGGAGAGCCTATGGTGAGGTGCGACCACTTACCAGCCTTGTGGGACCATGAGCCAGAGTCACCGACAGAGGTGGCTCAGATGGCCAGAGCTTACTTGCTGTACTTGTTTGGTGTGTCCCTATTTTCGAATAGGCAAAGTGAGGTTCACCTGGGTTGGCTTCCAGCACTGGCGGACTTGAGCAGAGTGGTGAGCTTGGACTTCGGAGGTGCTGCTCTTTGTACCCTCTACTGTTTCTTGGGAGCCGTTAGTCGTGGAGTAGGGACGAACCTTGGAGGCTTTTGGAGAGTGCTTGAGGTAAACTTTTATATGCTTCTTTTTGCTTTCAAGTTCTTGAGATATTTTGCTGTGTAGATTGCAACTTGCTGATGATACCCTTTAACCATGCAGGTGTGGTGGGCGTATGAGGTGCTGGGATGTACCCTCCAGCGAACGGTCACGAAAATGAGGAGGTGATTCCCCGGGCATCAAAGTGGGACCGAGAGCACCGAGGCGGCAGTGTACATGCAGGGAGATTGAACGACTTTCGCCGCTTCTTAGACTAGACTAATGGTAGCACGGTATGTCTTTGAATGCTGTTTTGCTTCTTTAAATTTGAGCTTTCTGTTTTCCAACTTTCCCTAAAGAAACTGAATTTCTTTGCAAGTGAGGTGGCATGCTTGGGACGCAGTGACAAATCAGTACTTGGAGAGGAGCAGAGAGTTGACACGGGGGCGGATCTTGTTGGAGTCCCCGTATGGTTGGCGGTGGTATTTGGGAGAGAGGGTGCCTCGTCAGTCCCTCAGGTTGGTGCACTTTAGGATACCGGGGCGTATACCCCCTGGCGTACAGCGGACTGACGAGTACACACGGGCCGAGATAGAGAGATACACCATGCTGGACACTGTGCTTCCTTTTAGCAGTTCTCCAGACTACGAGAGCTTCTTAGTTGGCCACCTGGCCAACTTCTTAGATATGGAGACCCGCATAGCAGCCTTGGAGACGACCTTGGCAGTACTGAGGAGAGAGATAGAGGTGCAGACTCCCGGAGGGATGATGGGAGTGTTGGAGGTTCCTTGTGTAGCGCCTCCACTAGACCTTACTTCTGTTCAGGTACCCTGTAAAAGAAAGAAAAACATGTTTGCAGTTTATGTTTTCTTGTGTATTATTGATGACACCTGTGAAATGCTTTGTTTTGCAGATTCCTGCCAGCTGGGCGTCAGAGTCCTATCAGATGAATCTGGATTTGGAGGCTTTAGTACGCCGGCTGATGATAGGCGACGTTCTAGAGGTGCGGCCCCGAGTTGAGCCGGGAGTGATTTTCAGAGAGGGTGGCCCTGGTAGGGGTAGACCGAGCCGCGGTAGCAGAGCTCGAGGAGCTGGAGGCAGGGCTCGCGGTGGTAGTGCCGACAGAGGCAGAGGCGCTGACAGAGGCGGTGGCGCCAGAGGTGGAGGTGCCCTGGGGCCCGAGAGAGGTGGTGCAGCAGGAGCTGGTAGTACAGGTGTAGGTAGAGCAGCGAGAGGTGCTAATAGAGGAGCTGGCGGGGCTAGCAGGGGAGGAGGACGTAGAGCTGGTCGTAGTCCTTCTCTTGGCAGAGGGAGTTCTCAGGTATTTTTCCTGCTTTGTGTTTTCAGATCTTTCACATAATTCTTGTATACTGATGAAATTCCTTTGCCTTGTGCAGAGTATGTCCCCGCCTCCGAGTACTGGGCGTAGGTGGCCGTTGATGAAGAGAGCTGGTGGTGGTCCCATGACTCCTCCCTCCGACAGAGTACTTCGAGGTCGACAGCCTTCTGTTGACAGGCCGGGAGAGAGCGCACTAGGGAGTTCGGCTCCGCCGTCACAGTGGTCTTTCAGGGAGGCCGGGAGCAGCAAGGAGGAGGATGCAGGTCCTTCTGAGTCCGAGGAGTTTAGGCCACACTACTACAAAAATGTATAAAGATCACGCCTCAAAAATAAGAAAGATCTCAGTTTTTGTAAAACCGTGATTAAAAAATAGGAGTTAGATTTTTTATCACGGTTAAGTACATAAACCGAGATGAAAGACAGTTTTAATCTCGGTCATCTATAAAACGTGATTGAAAATAGTAATAAAATTAAGCTTTAATCTCAGTCATTTAAAAAGTGTGATTGTAAGTAAGAGTTTTAATCGCAGTCATTTAAAAAGTGTGATTGTAAGTAAGGTGAGATAATTTCATTTTCATTTTTAATCACGTTTTATAGATGACCGAGATTAAAACTGTATTTCATCTCGGTTTATGTACTTAACCGTGATAAAAAATCTAACTCTAATTTTTTTATCACGTTTTTACAAAAACTGAGATCTTTCTTACTCCCTCCGTCCCAATTTGTTTGTCAATTATTCCATTTTCTAATACGCCTTAAATTGCTTATATCTTTCAATCTATAATGTTTTTCACCGTTTTAAAAACTTTGTATAATAGAATTAATCGTGAACTATTAAACAAGATCCATATTGCATATATTTGGAGATCGATATTAAAAGATATAAGCGATCGAAAACTAACACGATTATCAAAAAATGACAAACAAAAAGGGACGGAGGGAGTATGTTTTCTGTCTTGTCAAAGAAAGCTCAAAATGTGATGGATATTGGAGAACGGTTAAGAGTAAAATTTTATGGGGAGAAAAGTTTCAATTTGATGAAAATTATTGAGTTGGAGGATCATAAATATGCTGAGAAAGAGAAGAGGGATTTAAATGTTTTGATGGAAGGAAACTTTGTTGAATTGGAAGATGGGACATCCCTTTTAAACCCAAAAAAAAAAAAAATTTGTCGTCATAAACTCATAGAATATGAACAAAAAAAATTATTTTTGTAACCAAAAATTAAATTTTCTCAAACAAGATTGGAAACTATAAGAGTACATAAAGCCTAGAAAATCATAGTCAATGTTCAAGAAACTAATATGGGCAAGTGAAAGACCTACAAAAACTATTATATATATTAAATAGTTCAACAATATAATGAAATGCATAATTGGTGGGGTGGATAGGTGTTACTTGTCTTGTGCAAGAGGTCAAAGGATCAAATCTAGATGGAAGCAAGGTTTGCAAGATAAGGCAATTTTTGGATGCCTATATTAGCGAGGAAATTTTTTTCATCACGGTTTTTTTCATTTTTTAATCATGGTTTTACTAAAAACTGAGATCGTTTCTCTGTAAACAATCACGGTTTTTAGGAAAAACTGAGATGTTATATTGTCAAATATCACAGTTTTTTGTTTTGTTTTAATCACAGTTTTTCATGAGTTTTTATCACGGTTTAGAAGCGTGATTGAAAGATGGAGACTTTTAATCACACTAGGTAAGATCACGGTTTTTTGACCGAGATTGAAAGTAAAAGATCACACCAAAAGACCGTGATCTTTATGCTTTTTTGTAGTAGTGCCATGAGTGCAGAAGAGGCCTCGTGCTTGAGTAGGTAGGATAGTCCTGCATGCCCATTTTTTGATTTGGGTGCATGTTTGCCCGCTTTTCCCTCTTTTTCATGGATACGGTTTGCGTGCCGTAGTAGTAGCTTTGATGATGTTGGGCCTGTTTTGCCCCTGGATAGATGCACATTATCACTTATGACATGGATATAGTTCTGGTTTTATAAAAAAAAAATTCGCATTTATGTTTATGTAGAATG
Source organism: Vaccinium darrowii (assembly GCA_020921065.1). Taxonomy (NCBI): domain Eukaryota; kingdom Viridiplantae; phylum Streptophyta; class Magnoliopsida; order Ericales; family Ericaceae; genus Vaccinium; species Vaccinium darrowii. The sequence goes on along the minus strand of CM037157.1, from coordinate 26,407,487 downwards.
ACGTACATTGACAAAAACTTGAATCTTAAAAACTAAACCTAGCACTGAAAATGTATCGACACGAAACATGAATATTGAAACTCGGGGAAGTATGTGGATTGACTTTGGTGGAATTTGGACACTTTTGGCTTTTTGTAGGAAAAACTGGAAAAAATGATGAGAGGGGAGATTTGAAAAACGTCCCGCAGCTAGATATTTCGACCTGATTGACCGATGAACCCTGAAGGCATGCAACAATGCTTGAATATCTCGGGACCTGTCACGCCCTCAAATTTAATAATCCAAAAATAAATAAAATCCACGTGGAACACGTCAAAGTCTCACCATTACGGATAACAAGTTCTAACTACTAACGACCATAGCCCGAATGCATAAGTACAACATTTTTAAAAGTTATTACATTGCCAATAGTCAAAAAAATAAACTATAGAAGTTACAAAACCATCTTTCCAAAAATATGTTACAAGATGGGAAAATAACTTCATGCATGTGTGAGCTCCAAGCAAATGTCAATCCATACGCATCCAACTTCATGCTCCATGCCGTGTACCTGAAAATTTATAGGTTGAGCTCACTAGCCCAGTAGGAAAACTATTCTACCAACGCTAGGTGTATAAACATGATGCATGCAACAAGAATGTGGATAATATGAGGGACACGTCCAAAGTACGAGATTAGGATGAACGGAAGGTTATAACTCGACCATGAAGTAACCAAGTGTATCCAAGCGTCCATAATGTGTCCATGTGTCCAAAATTATGTTTAAGTGTCCCAAAATACGTTTAAATATCCAACCAAAGTTCAAGTAGTTACCAAGTTACACATTTTCACATATCGAAAGCAAATTTTCACCAAGTTAATCCAAATACATCGTGACCGACATTTCAATAGAAAACATTCATACATTTTAATAGGGAAGTATCCCTCTGCCGGATTTCGTGGGCTCCGTACACCCCTGCCGGATTTCATGGGCTCCGTGCACCCCTGCCGGATTTCATGGGCTCCGTACACCCCTGCCGGATTTCGTGGGCTCCGTGCACCCATGGCTAGGGACACCAAACGGGTGATCCCTAGAGTTCACATTTATCCATAAAATACCTTCAATTCAAAACTCATCTCAAAACTTTACATTTTGAACTAAAATAGTCACTTTCGTTGAAAAAAGGTCAACCAACTCGTTGCACTACCCAAACGTTACCAAAATATGGTTGGAGGGATGTACGATGTGTCCAATGTTCAAGGGGAGGATGGAGGATGAAAATATAGTAATTCAGTGTTGCCCGACCGGTTGGTGGTTTTTGCCCAACTGGTTGGACCAAAACAGAGGCAAGACAATTTTTCCAGAGAAGCCCAACCGGTTGGAGGTTTTTGCCCGACTGGTTGGGCAGAGACAGATTCAAACGAAAATCTCAGAAGCGCCCAACCGGTTGGAGGTTTTTGCCCAACTGGTTGGAGAAACCCAGAATTTCTGCGACTTTTTCTCAAAACAAGAAGTTTCAACCCAAGTGCATATATGAGGTTCTAGGCCAAAAATTGAGATGTAGAACAACTAATAGACATCAAAGGAGGACATATCAACAACCAATTGCATCAAACAATACACCAATTCATAGATCACAAAATCAAACTCAAACAAACCCACTTAGGAGGAATTCATGGTTTTTTATGAAATTCAAGAACAAGAGTGAGATATGTGCTATACATCACATAAATACAACTAGAGGGAGTAGAATTTGTCTTCCTACCTCAAGATTTGAGCTTGAATTGAGTGAGAAAATGAAAGCCCTAGCCTCCAATGAGCTCCAACCCGAAATATGAGCTTTTGGTGCGAAACAAACGAAATACGAGCTTCAATACGCGTAGAGGAGGTGATTTTAGGTGGGGTTCTTGAAGGTGACTTGAAGGTTTGGTGAATTTTGGAGCTTTGAGCAAGCAAAAGTGGAGGAGGGGAGTGAGAAAGAGAGCTATGGCTGGTGGAGATAGAGAGGGGCTGATTTTTGTGTAAAAATGCAAGACAACAAGTGTTATATACTCTCACCTTTTAACACTTTCACCCCTAGACTTTCAAATGCATATTAAACACACCCAAATGCACTCTCCCACTATCACATTGACCTCTCTTAATAAAAATTCAATTCCTCACATTTACCCAACATTATTCCGGAAAAATTATGCAAATTTACAGGTCCTTACAGGACCCAATCCCGAATCCTTTCTGGTTAGCAGCCCCGTCAAAGTATAACAACCATACTTCGTTGTTTGTGGTCATGACATTTTCATCGGGAAATTTAAAACTCACATCTTCTGGACCTTCCACCGGATGATCAGCCAGAAATTCAGCGACAGCCCTTCCTTTAACAGACTTCCGAGTTACGTACTTGATGTCGAATTCAGCTAACAGGAGCAACCAGCGTGCCAGCTTACCCGTGAGTGCTGGTTTCTCGAACAGGTATTTGAGAGGGTCCATTCGAGAGATCAGCCTCACCGAGTAGGCTAACATGTAGTGTCTCAATTTCTTGGAAGCCCATATCAAAGCCCAACAAACCTTTTCCAGGTCCAGGGAAGTGTACTGTTCCTCGCATCCTGCCATTTTCTTGCTGATTTAGTAGACTGCTTTCTCACTCCCGCCTTCGCCTTCTTGTGCGAGCATGCATCCCATTGCTGATGGTGTAACAGATAAGTACATGATGAGGGGTTGTCCTGGTGTTGGTGGCATCAGTACTGGAGGGTTCTGGAGATAACTCTTGATGGTGTAGACACCCCAAAATGAGGCCTTCGTACACATTTTTGTCCCCAATGATGAAAAGAAACGCCCAAAAAGCCTCTCGGATTGAAATCCTTCAAGTCAACTCAGCCAACAGTATCGTACGGTACTTATCTCTCACGCATGGTACAGCCTCAGTCACGTACAATAGCCTTTTGAATTTTGGCGGTGGAACTGTGCCGTACGGCACAGTTGGTATACCGCACGGCACAGTCTCAGTGCCGCACGACACAGTTTCAGCAGCCTTGGTCACCAAGTTTTCTTGACCCCAAAGTATTTTGACGACCAAGTATTTTTCTTTTTGTTTGGGCCAAGTATACTTGGTCCCTAAGCAGACTTTTTCCCTATATAAACACCTCCCCACTTCACTTTCAAAAAACAACAAGCCTCTCCCTCTCCATTATAATGGAAAATTTATGAGAAAACCATGAAGCTCCATCACTAGATTTTGCAAAACCATACTCCCTTGATCATAAACCTCCTCCATTCTTACCAATAACTCCCAGAAATTCACCTTATTCTCTCTCCATAGCAAAAACCCAACCCAAGGTTCGAACCCTTGTTTTCGGTCCAAAGCCGTGAGATTCATATTCAGAGCTTGTTCAAGTTTCAGTCCTCAATCATCATTCTCACAGTACTAGGGTGAAGTTGGAGTTCAAGGAAGATCCAAACCGTGCCTAAGGAGTCCCAGAACTACTTCAATCCGAGAGTTCAAAGCCAAAGGTATATTTCCATTACGCCAATTTTCACAACCTGGTACCCTGAGGGGAAGGGTGCCGAGTGCGGGACGATGATCAATATTGTCTCCGCATTCGGTTCGCCCATGTTACAGTAAAAACCGTTTTGTTTATAAACCTCCCGGTTGCGTCGTACGGTGAAAATATCGCCTCGTACGGGGTAATTTAGTGAGGAGAAACATTTTTTACTTAAGCATGTTGTACTCGTATCTAAAGTAGTCTGCTTTTAATCATATTTCATGCCTTGTATGTGCTTCTATTTAATCATGTCGAAAAAACCAAAGTTTGAACTATTTGTGAAGGAAACAATGTCGCACGGCACTCCTCCTGTACCGCACGGTATACCTGGAGTGCTGTACGGCACTCTTTTGAAAATTTGACTGTTGGATTGATGAACAGTGCCACACAGCACACTTTTCTAAAATCTGAAATTTTGAATCACTTCCTTGTATGAACAGTTTGAATCTTTGATTGGTTGTTTGTTTATTGTTATAACTTGCATTATTATTTGTTTTCATTATTATCGTCTTTTTTGTTTGATAAATTGTTTATCTTTTAAAGTTCGGCATTAAAATATTTTCTAAAAATCTCACAAATGTTTAGTAAAGACCGATTTTAATCGGGCGAGCGGGGTGCATTAAAACCCTTCCCTGTTTGTAACCTGGTTCCCGAATCCAAAATGAATCTTTGGTTTTTCAATTGTTTTCTCAATCATTTTTCAAAACGGTTTCTCGGGTCGTAAATCATTTTCCAAAAACCCGGATGGCGACTCTATTTTCAAACAAACATAAACCAGGGTGGAGGTCGACCGTCCACAGATGGCTTCAAAAGCTTTCTGACATCTGTCGAAGTTAACTTGGCGATGAATCTACTGATAAATTGAATCTTCCCAAGAAAGCTTCGTACTTCCTTTTCCGTCCGGGGTGGTTCCATTTCGAGAATAGCCTTGATTTTGGAAGGGTTTATCTCAATTCCTCGTGTAGTGATCATGAATCCCAACATCTTTCCAGCTGTGACACCAATCGTGCATTTTTCAAGATTGAGACGCAACCGGTACTTGCGAATCCTTTCGAAGAATTTTCTAAGTGTGGGTAGATGTCCTTCCCTTTCCTTGGCTTTGACAATCATGTCATCCACGTAAACTTTGACTTCTTTGTGGATCATGTCATGTAGTAATGTTGTAGCCGCCCTCTGATAGGTTGACCCAGCGTTCTTCAGTCCAAAGTGCATGACCCTATAACAGTAAGTGCCCCATTCTGTGGTGAAAGTGGTTTTCTCGCGGTCTTCGGGAGCCATGAGAATCTGGTTGTATCTTGAGAAGCCATCCATAAAAGTGAGGAGTGCATGCCCTGCAGTATTGTCCACAAGTACATCTATGTGCGGCAATGGGAAATCATCTTTTGGACTGGCCTTGTTCAGATCCTTGAAGACCACGCAGACTCGAATTTTTCTGTTCTTCTTAGGGATAGGAACGATGTTTGCAACCCACTGAGGGTATTCTGTTACCATTAAGAACCCAGCGTCTATCTGTCTCTGTATTTCTTTCTTGATTTCCAATACCCAGTCAGGTCTCATTTTTCTCAACTTCTGCTTGATAGGCTTCGCGTCTGGATAAAGCGGGATTCGATGCTCCACAATCTCAGGGTCGATACCAGGCATATCTGCGTGTGACCATGCAAAAACATCCTTGAATTCTTTCAGGAGATCAGAGTGGGCTTTGAACTCTTCTGGAGATAGTCCGGAACCAATTTGAACCATGCGCGGATTGCTTTCATTTTTCAAATTTATAGAAATAATTTCTTCTTTTAGAGGCTGAGCATGCCTTTCGTCTTCCCTTCTAATTAGAGATCTAAGTTCTTTAGGAATTTCTTCCTCGAACTCAATCCCTTCATCGTCGGGGTCAACACAATTTATTTCGGATACAGCAAGATAAGCAAAGTCTACTTTATTGATAGCAAATGCGGGGGCCCCAGGGGTGTGACACATGAAGGTGGACTCAAATTCAAAAGAAAAGTGATGATGCGGGGGAATGACAGACACATGTTCGGGGTCGGGGTCAGACTCAGACTCAGTGCTAGACTCAGACTCTGACTCAAATTCAGTGCTAATGTAAGTGATTCTAGGTACAAAAGTGCAATTTTTATAAACTCCATTGGCATCCACAATAAGTGCAATGGCATCTCCAAGGGCATCCTGGCTCAGCATCATCAACTCTACCTCCTCGGCAAGCTCCAAATCAGGCCTCAAATTAAATAGCATCGCAGCAGGCTCGCCTTCCTCTTCCACACCTATCAGGCTCTCTTCCCCAAACAGTGATTGGAGATTTCCTGAGTCAAGAGTTTCAGTCCAGTCAACTTGAAGTGCCTTAACTAGTTCTTCCCTCTTCTCGGCTTCATCGTCACTGTTCCAAGTGTCGTTTGCAAAGATTTCGAAGCCTGGTAGTTTGGTCTTTGTTTCCATGTCCCAGAATGGTTCCGGTTCCCCTTGATAGGGGGCTTCTGGAGCCTTCACAAACGGAATGGACTTTTTCTTGGCACCAGCTTGCATCTTCCTTCGCTTTCTTGGTTTGCTGTCAGCTGGCTCATAACCGAGACCAAAGCGGTGATTATTTGTCAAAAATTCGGTGATTATTTGTCAAAAATTTGGGAAATTCAGCCACCCCTTGATTGTTCAGACCCAACCCCAGGCCGGGCAGGTATTCCATCTTTCTCATTATTTCCAAAGAAGTTGAGCTGACTGAGAAGTTCTCATCCGTTTGAACAGTAAGAACTGACCCTGAAGTGTCGAAAGAAAAACCAAAGAGAGTGACATCTTCTTCCCCGTGCGCGATTTCAAGTAGTGGTGCATTGTCAGGGACATGGGGACGGATTCCCGAATCTCCATGAATGGTCAATGTTCCTGAAGCCAGGCCGAGTTGGACTTTCTGGTGTAGAGAAGAGGGGACTGCTATGATATCTGATCGATGGAGCCAAGGTCTGCCCAGCAGCAGGTTAAAAGATGAAGGGATGTCGAGTACATGGAACTCGATGTCTGTTTTAAAATCTTCAATCACTACTTCCATTTGGATTATCCCAATTACATCCCTGGGGTGTTGTCATATGCGCGTACTCCAAGGTTAGACGGTTGGAAGTCTTTGTTCTTGAAACCCAAGCAGTAAGCTGTCTGTAGAGGACACACATTCAGAGCGGATCCGTTGTCAAGCAGAACAACCGAGACCCATTTTCCCATGCATTTGAGAGTGATGTGCAAAGGTTTGTTGTGACCAGCTCCCTCTGGGGGTAAATCTTTCTCGGTAAAGACAACGGCGTTCTTTGTGCGAGCTGGAGTGAGCAATGCCACCATGGTTTCCGGAGGAGTATTAGGTGGTACTTCCATGTTTGACAGAGTTTTGATCATCTTTTGACGATGTTTCCGGGAGGAAGAGAGTAAACTCCAAATTAAGACCGATGCCGGAGTTCTTTCGAGCTGTTTCTAAACCAAATCTTCCGCTGTTGTTCGGTTCTTTTGAGGTGGTTGAGTAGTAACTTCTGGCTCAGCCGGAGGTGAATTTTCCTGAATGAGATCATCCCAGATGAATTCTTCTGGCTGAGTTTGATGTGAAATATTCCTTTGAAGGTTGGCTGGCTGGTAGATTCGGCCGCTTCTCATTACCCGATTGACCGTGTCTTCCCAGAGTTGTTGGTTTTCACCCCAGAAATCTTCAAATTCCTCACTGACCTTGCGCTTACCAGCCTTGATGGCTTCCCTTTTCTATTTTTCGTGTTGATCTTTGGACCACAAATCTACCAAATCGTCTGGAATTTCCTGACCGCTGATATCAACCGTTTCCAATCTTGTTTTCAGATTTGCTACCTCTGACTCTTGCCAAAAAGACTGGTCCAACATGGATTTATTGACTGTCCATACTTCGTCGCTACCGACTCGGATGTCGACAACTTCATCCTCGTTCCATGCGGTTGCCTGGGGATCTGTGACCAGAACCGATATGTTGGAAGTGTGTGGGAATGGCGCGGATGGCCGTGGGAGAGATTCTCCGATAATGTATGCCTGAGGGAACCAATCGGGATCATTGAAGACCGTTTCAATAGCTTGGTGATTTCCTTCTTCGGGAAATTGAGGTAGCGAATAGTTGCCAGATGAGTTGTGCTGAAATAAAGCTGGGAGTGAAACTGCGTCAAAAGGGTCAGCATTGACTGTTACTTCTTGAATTTGGTTGATATTGAGACCTTCTGGCATGTAAATAACTGGCTTGTCATGGATTTCTAGGACGATGTACTAGCTCGGGTCCCAAGAGATTAGCAAAGAACCAAACAATGCTTGTTAGGAATCCTCCCATTCCTGATCATTCATGGCCCATTCACCTTCTTCAGCGAGGTCACTCCATTTAAGTTTGGGCTTTTGATCAAAAGTTTCAACGGCATAGATCTCCGATTTTTCTAGTACTGGTGCAAAAAGTTTAGGTTGAGAAACTGGTGCGATGTATAGGCTTGGATTGAACGGGGTAGAACTTTGGCTTTTTGGAGTGGAGCTAAAAGATATTTGGTTGATTTGGATGTTTTGCTTATGGTTAGGCAAGGGATTGGAAATGGTATTGGGTTTTTGGTTGGGAATTGGAATGGTTCCATCATCAACCAAGTTCTGGACTACGTTTTTTAGACGGATACAATTGTTGGTATGATGGCCAGGCATCTGGTGGTAGGCACAGTAGACATTTGGGTTGTGATTTGCAGGAAGCTCTTTGGGTGGATCAAGCGGCTTGATGGCATTTTTCTCAAGGAGCTTTTGTAGACCGTGGTAAGAGGGAAACGAAATTGGTAGAATTCTCTTCTCGGCTGGGAGGTGTTCTAGATAGGTGAAGACTGGGTGGCTATCTGGTTAACTGGTTCAGCTTTGACTGGCTTGGGATTGGAGGAATTAGCTGGAGATGGGTTGTAGGTACTTGGCCCAAAAAGGGTATTGCTGTTACCAGAGTAGACTCGCTTAGGCCGAGAAACGGATTCTCCTTTGTCCAATATGCCAGTGCGAATTGCGTCTTCGACTGGAAGGCCAGCTTCATAAAAGGTTTTGAAGTCGGCGGAGGTTTGAAAGACAACCAAATGCTTAGCAAAATCTGGTTCCAAATTCCGAGTGATAATCCTCATTTGCTCTTTCTCGGATGGCCTGTCCATCATCTGTGAAGCTTTTCCTCTCCAGCGTTTGACAAAATCAGCGAAAGATTCGTTCTTCCCCATCTTTGTGGATTCTAACTCCCAAACGGTCATTTCCAGCTGGATGTTGTAGTTGTACTGAGCTACAAAGGCTGCCCCAATGTCTTCCCAAGTCTTCTTCTTTGAATTGTCTAGGTTTAGAAACCATCGAAGTGCAGATCCCGTCAGGGTTTGCTGGAACATTTGCACCATGGAATTCTTTTCCACATCATACATGGATAAGGTACCCACATATGTTTGCAAGTGGGCTTTTGGATCACCGCTTCCATCAAATTTATCCCAGTCAATTGGCTTGAACTTGTCAGGTAGTTTGGCATCAGGAAATAGGCATAGTTTCTCCATATCAATGCCTATAGCAGCGATCTTCTCTTGCTTCAAGACTGATTCCTCAAGTCTGGCCACTTTGGCCATCATGGCGTCCATTTCTGGGTGGTTAGTTGATGATTCCCCAGACGGCAATCGGGAAGTTATATTGTCACACCCCAAAATGGGAAATGACCGGCCGTGATCCACAAGGCTAACACGTGGACACGAAGCCTAAAATAAATAAACCGCAGACCAGTAAATGATCATTTTATATAATTAACAAATCAAACAAGTATGTCTCAACATAAGTATGGGGAACACCATCCCATGAACCAATCAACAAAAATTATTAACTAGTGACAACAAAAATGCGATGTATTCAAAAAAGTTTAATAAATGCGGAAGCTAATAAATAAAATAATAAATCTGATTGCAACATCCTATGGAGGTCGACACAATAATCCCCAAGATGTCACCAAAGTCCTCATCTACCGACTCGATTTCCCTGAAAAGGATGGTGGATTAAATCTGTCGGATGACAAGCTCAGTGAATGGCAAATCATGTATAATAAATAAAGTTTTAAAACAGGGATAAAAATATTTTAACATGTGAATGTAATTTGGCATACGAGGTGTACCACAAAACAACAAATTGTATCAATAAATAATTTTACCAATAACAAGTCTTTTTGGTGATCACAATACGATATCCAACAACAATGGGGAACCACAACCAATACCAAATAGTACCAAGTGCCAGTGAACAAATCTCTCAAAAATTGGATCCAATATCGAAACTTAGAGTCACCACGAGTAGGCAGCCCGTGGAACTTTTCCCGAAGAACGATCTGGCGAAAGTCAGCCGTTGAGCTTTAGGGTCACCGGCCAGAACACGGCCTCTTCCCTAATGGCCAGAGTCACCCGCACACAGAGGATTAATTTCCCTGGACTTTCAATAATAAATGTTCCCTTCAATATCCAACAAGTTCTCACCAAAAGAATATATATATTTTTTTTCCGCATGCCAATTAAAATAGCCAATATAAACCGTTCACATTTCAATAAACAAAGGATAATTTTTCCAAAAGAATAATTCAAGAGCCACGTCGAGTTCGAAAATACGTAACATGTTTAACCACTCACCTAGGTCCGACATAAATGCAACTCGAACACGTCAAAAGAGACTAACCTCAATCGATCACCAGCAATCAACCAACCACAGCCTCTCTCCGTTTCTCTCCCTTTCTCCCTCTGCCAAAACCTAACTTCGGGTATAAAAATAGGAACAACTTAATTGGTCCACTCACCCATGCTCTCCATAATAATAGCTAATTAGGTAACGAAAATATTGGTGGATAATTATGAATATTTATTTATACTAATAATTGAACTAATATAAAATCCTAAGCAAACTACATGTCACCAGTATCCAATACTCCAAAAATGAGTAACTTAATAAAACTACCCACTAACTCACAATGTCCCTAAATTGTAGCTACCTAATTAAATAGAAAACTAAAAAAAATAAATAAATAAATAACTGACATATCTATAATAAAAATTAGCCTAACAAACTTAACAAGTAAAATTAGGCTTATACTCTTAAAACTACAATAATGTCAATTACTCCCGTACCAAGCGGAAAAATAACTAAATAGGACACGATCATAAAAGCAAAATTTCTTAGCGACCAATTATAATTACAAAAGAAAATTTAGAGCTGTCACATCCTTCCCCCCTTAAAATAAATTTCGTCCTCGAAATTGCATACTAACCTCAATTATACAAGTGCGGGTACTTCTCGCGCATCTCCTCATCAAGCTCCCATGTGGCTTCTTCAATCATGTGATTGCACCACAGAACTTTGACCAATGGAATCGTCTTGTTACGAAGTACCTTATCCGTCGTATCGAGAATCTCAACTGGTTGCTCGTCATAGCTCAAATCATCACAGACATGAAGTGGCTCATAATCGATTGCATGGGATGGGCTATGCACATATTTCCTCAACATCGATACATGAAAACCATTATGAACCCGAGCCAAACTAGGCGGCAACGCCAAACGATAAGCCACCTCACCAATTCTTTCCAAAACCTCAAAAGGCCCAATATAGCGGGGACTCAACTTCCCCTTTTTGCCAAAACGAATAACACCTTTCCAAGGGGACACCTTAAGAAACACCATATCTCCTATTGCAAACTCTAAATCCCTCCTACGGTTATCCACATAGCTTTTCTGCCTACTCTGAGCTGCTACAAGTCTCTCCCGAATAGTGACAATCTTTTGGGTCGCATCCTCCACCAAATCTGGTCCCAAGAGTTGCCTCTCTCCAACCTCATACCAACATATGGGTGATCTACACTTCCACCCATACAAAGCTTCATATAGAGCAACTCCCAAACTCGAATGGTAACTGTTATTATTAGCAAACTCCATTAACGGCAATTGATCATCCCAATTTCCTTTCCACTCCAGGCTACATGCTCTCAACAAATCCTCCAAAGTTTGTATAGTCCTCTCAGACTGACCATCAGTCTGCGGGTGGTAAGCAGAACTGAAAAGTAAGCGAGTACCCATTGCAGACTGTAATGCACCCCAAAACTTAGACACAAAATGAGGATCACAATCTGACACAATCGATACAGGTGCTCCATGGAGTCTAACAATCTCCCTCACATATATCTGCGCTAATCGATCCAATGTATATGTCATCTTAATGGCAATAAAATGAGCTGTCTTAGTGAGCCGATCAATTATAACCCAAACTGCATCGTGCCCACTGCTAGTCTGAGGCAACCCAGATACAAAATCCATAGAGATATGATCCCACTTCCACTCAGGTAACGGTAATGGCTGAAGTTTCCCTGCCGGTTTCTGATGCTCCACCTTAACCTGCTGACATGTAAGACATTGTGCCATAAACCTCGCAATACCCTTTTTCATACCATTCCACCAAAAATGCTCTCGCAAATCTTTGTACATTTTAGTGCTACTTGGATGAATACTATACCCAGAACTGTGAGCCTCAGCCAAAATTTCTGTTCTCAAATCACCACCACTTGGCACACAAACACGATCCCCAAACCTAAGTACTCCATCCGTACCCACACTGAATCCTCTACTATCGCCCTTCGATATGCCCTCCAAAATCCCTTTACACACACGGTCATCTTGTTGAGCTAATCGAACTCCATCCAACAAATTCGGTCTCACTGTTAACTGGCTATAAACAGCACCACCTCCATGATGTACTACCTCCACCCCAAACCGCCTAAGGTCCTTAATCAGATGTGGCTGAACAGTTAAAGTTGCCAAACTAGCCCCAGAAGACTTCCTACTTAATGCATCTGTCACTACGTTCGCCTTTCCTGGATGATACAAAATACTAATGTCATAGTCCTTCAACAACTCAAGCCATCGCCTTTGCCTCAAATTAAGTTCTTTCTGGGTAAAAATATATTTAAGGCTCTTATGATCAGTATAAATCTCACAAGTCTCACCATACAAATAATGTCTCCATATCTTTAGTGTAAACACAACCGCCGCCAACTCCAAATCACGTGTAGGGTAATTCCTCTCGTGCACCTTTAACTGGCGAGAAGCATAAGCTATTACTCTACCGTGCTGCATAAGCACACAACCCAAACCTTGGTGAGATGCATCACTATAAATAACAAAGTTACCACCTTCAGTAGGCAACGCAAGTACAGGTGTCGTAGTCAATCTCTGTTTAAGCTTCTGAAAACTGTGGTCACAACTATCTGTCCATTCATACTTCACTCCCTTCTGAGTAAGATTAGTAAGTGGCAGGGCAATGCGAGAAAATCCTTCCATGAACCGCCTGTAATACCCAGTAAGACCTAAGAAGCTACGCACCTCTGTCACTGATGTCGGTCGTGGCCAATCAACAATAGCCTCCACCTTCTTACTATCAACAGATACCCCCTCCTTTCCGATCACATGCCCAAGGAAAGACACACTATCCAACCAAAACTCACATTTCTTAAACTTTGCATACAACCTCTGCTCTCTAAGAATCTGAAAGACTATCCTCAAGTGCTCCACATGTTCCTCTCTACTCTTGGAATATATTAAAATATCATCAATAAACACCACAACAAAATGATCAAGTTGGGGTTTGAAGACCCTATTCATCATATCCATAAATGTTGCAGGGGCATTAGTTAGACCAAAAGGCATCACTAAAAACTCATAATGTCCATAACGTGTTCTAAAAGCTGTTTTCAGAATATCTGCCTCCCTAACTTTTAGCTGATGGTAACCAGACCTCAAATCAATCTTTGAAAACACCTGAGGCCCTTGCAACTGATCAAACAAATCATCTATACGCGGTAACGGATATCTATTCTTAACTGTAACCTTGTTCAACTCCCTATAGTCAATACACAATCGCATAGAACCATCCTTCTTTTTCACAAACAAAACAGGAGCTCCCCACGGTGACACACTAGGCCTAATAAATCCCTTATCAAGCAATTCTTGCAACTGCACCTGTAACTCCCTCAACTCAGCTGGTGCCATTCTATAAGGAGCCTTAAAAATAGGCGTTGTACCAGAAACAAGATCTATTGCGAACTCAACCTCACGATCTGGAGGAAGACCAGGTAGGTCCTCTGGAAATACATCAGGAAATTCCTTTACTATAGGCAACTCCTCCAATTTTTGTACAGATTGATCCTCACTTACCACATAAGCTAAATAACCACAACACCCCTTCCTCAATAATTGACTTGCCTGTAGAGATGAAAAAAAACTAATCGATGACACATTTCGATCCCCTTGTAAACTAAACTCTAACTCACCTGGCATAGCAAAAACCACCCTCTTCTGTCTGCAATCTATTGTGGCATGGTATTTCGACAACCAATCCATCCCTAGGATAACATCAAAGTCGTGCATCTCTAATGAAATAAGGTCTACTGGTAAAATTCTGCCACCTATCTCTACACCACAAGACTTAGACACCTTCTTCAATGTCACTGTTTTCCCTATCGGAGTAGCCACCATAACACATACGTCTAATGCCTCAACAACAATAGGTAATTGACGCAGATATCTAGGAGCAGCAAAAGAATGTGTCGAACCAGAATCAAACAAAACTCGAGCAGGTACATTCGAAATAGAGAGAGTACCTTGCACCATAGATGGCGCATCCTTAGCCTGTTGCTATGTCAAAGCATACACATGCCCCTCAGTCACATTCTTCTGCCCCTGACCCCCATTTCGATCATGTTGCTTATAATTCCCCTGATTATTTGACTGTCGTTGATTATACTCGCCTCCACGAGCTGGCTGTCTCTGACCTTGAGGTGCCTGATTCCTTCCACCAACCTGAGCTCTACAATAGGTTGAGATATGACCAGCTTGCCCACAAGTGAAGCATATCCGAGACGATCCATCACAACGAAAAGCCGCTGCGTGTGGCTTACCGCACTTGAAGCATGGTCTCGATGCCTCCCTCACCCCTTCATTAGTTTGACTCAGTGTCTGCACCCTCTTTGCAGGATACCCACTACCACTACTCTGTCCTGACCTGTACCTCTTATACTGATTCTCTACACCTTTTTCCTCTGCAATATCCTTCTCTGCTGTCAGAGCTTTAGTCACAAGCTGAGATAGGGTCTCGCTGTCCAATAAAGAAACCCTTCCATGAATATCAGGTCGAAGCCCCCTCAGAAAATGCCACACCTTATCTTCCTCTTTTTCCACCAGTTTTCCTGCAAACCTTGACAACTCATCAAATTTGCGCTGATATTCCTCCATTGACATATTCCCTTGTTCCAATTTCATAAACTCACTGCGCTTTTTATTCTTAACTGCCAGTGGAATATATTTATCTTCAAAATCCTTCTTAAAAGCGCTCCAAATTAATTCATGCTCATTTCCCTTATATTTCTGCTTGGCCATACGCCACCAATGCTCTGCATCCCCTTCTAGCTTATACATTGCCAGTGACACTTTCTGTGTCTCAGAATAGCCCAAAATGTCAAATATCTTTTCCATCCTTAATAACCAAGCTTCAGCATCAGATGGTTTATCAGACCCCATGTATGATGGTGGGGTAGTTTTCAAAAACCTATCCAGAACTGTACCCTTGTCCAAAGTCATTGACCTTGATGCATCTGCTGGTCCTGCCTGCACCTGTTGCCCTGTGAACAATCCAACCAATGTCTGAATGGCTTGATAAGCAGCTGTGGGGTCAATAGTAGTTGTGGGTGCAACAGAATTGGCAATAACTTGTATAATTGGATCAGTGGGGGTTGTTGTGTCAACTGGCTCAACAGAAGGTTCCCGGTCTAGTGTATTATCGTGAGCTATCGGGGAGACACCACCTCTGCCATGGCCAGTTGGAATAGTAGGACCATGACCACGAGCAGTAGGGGTGGCACGCCCACGCCCACGAGCAATAGGAGTGGCACGACCACGGCCACGAGCAATAGGAGTGGCCCGACCGCGACCTCCAGCTCCTGAACCCCCATAAGTGGACCTAGTAGTACGACGTGAGCGATCCATATCCTAAATTACGTCAAAGAACAATCCAGATATGATTATATAATTGTGAAACAATAACCGATAATCTATGAATAAATAAACAATCAAGGAACTACCTAAAGGACTCTGGGGACTTGGACCTCCACTAATGATAATGATGCAATATGAATGCAAAAGTTTCTTTTTTTTTTTTTGAAAAACCTAGCTCTGATACCACAATTGTCACACCCCAAAATGGGAAATGACCGGCCGTGATCCACAAGGCTAACACGTGGACACGAAGCCTAAAATAAATAAGCCGCAGACCAGTAAATGATCATTTTATATAATTAACAAATCAAACAAGTATGTCTCAACATAAGTATGGGGAACACCATCCCATGAACCAATCAACAAAAATTATTAACTAGTGACAACAAAAATGCGATGTATTCAAAAAAGTTTAATAAATGCGGAAGCTAATAAATAAAATAATAAATCTGATTGCAACATCCTATGGAGGTCGACACAATAATCCCCAACATGTCACCAGAGTCCTCATCTACCGACTCGATTTCCCTGAAAAGGATGGTGGATTAAATCCGTCAGATGACAAGCTCAGTGAATGGCAAATCATGTATAATAAATAAAGTTTTAAAACAGGGATAAAAATATTTTAACATGTGAATGTAATTTGGCATACGAGGTGTACCACAAAACAACAAATTGTATCAATAAATAATTTTACCAATAACAAGTCTTTTTGGTGATCACAATACGATATCCAACAACAATGGGGAACCACAACCAATACCAAATAGTACCAAGTGCCAGTGAACAAATCTCTCAAAAATTGGATCCAATATCGAAACTTAGAGTCACCACGAGTAGGCAGCCCGTGGAACTTTTCCCTAAGAACGATCCGGCGAAAGTCAGCCGTTGAGCTTTAGGGTCACTGGATAGAACACGGCCTCTTCCCTAATGGCCAGAGTCACCCGCACACAGAGGATTAATTTCCTTGGACTTTCAATAATAAATGTTCCCTTCAATATCCAGCAAGTTCTCACCAAAAGAATATATATATATATTTTTTCCGCATGCCAATTAAAATAGCCAATATAAACCGTTCACATTTCAATAAACAAAGGATAATTTTTCCAAAAGAATAATTCAAGAGCCACGTCTAGTTCGAAAATACGTAACATGTTTAACCACTCACCTGGGTCCGACAAAAATGCAACTCGAACACGTCAAAAGAGACTAACCTCAATCGATCACCAGCAATCAACCAACCACAGCCTCTCTCTGTTTCTCTCCCTTTCTCCCTCTGCCAAAACCTAACTTCGAGTATAAAAATAGGAACAACTTAATTGGTCCACTCACCCATGCTCTCCATAATAATAGCTAATTAGGTAACGAAAATATTGGTGGATAATTATGAATATTTATTTATACTAATAATCGAACTAATATAAAATCCTAAGCAAACTACATGTCACCAGTATCCAATACTCCAAAAATGAGTAACTTAATAAAACTACCCACTAACTCACAATGTCCCTAAATTGTAGCTACCTAATTAAATAGAAAACTAAAATAAATAAATAAATAAATAACTGACATATCTATAATAAAAATTAGCCTAACAAACTTAACAAGTAAAATTAGGCTTATACTCTTAAAACTACAATAATGTCAATTACTCCCGTACCAAGCGGAAAAATAACTAAATAGGACACGATCATAAAAGCAAAATTTCTTAGCGACCAATTATAATTACAAAAGAAAATTTAGAGCTGTCACATATATCCTGAATCAAGATCATCATCTGGGCCATTTGCTTGCTGTTGGCGGCTCGTTGACCTTCCAAGGCTTCTTTGAGAATTTGAACCTCGGTCTTCTCTATTTGCTCTGTGTTCTTGGTCATGACTGGAAGGCTAGCTGACTGTTCCACTATTGACTCAGTCCGAATTAATCGCTGTTGGGGAGTTCGAGCCCAACCAGGTGCAGGAGTGTTCTTGTTTTTGCCAATGGTTATGTACTGATGGTATGAACAAAATAAATTATGTTGTACATGCAACCTATCTATATGAATGATGTGTTATGCCTGATGCAAGATTGCCCCAATTTTCTCTGATTTTTTTGAAAACAACGGCCGGACCGAAGTTGCCTACGTATCCCCATGAAGAGGAATCAGGCCATGACGTAGTTCGAGACTGCAATTTGGCTCCAAATTTTTATGAAAAGATGTCTTTTTTTTTCATTGATCACCCAAGCAAGGGGTGATACAAAAGGAGTTCCGGCGAGCGGAAAACATACTCGATAAGCAAAGTACGGGTCATTACATACTCAGTAAATAACCCATACAGAAAACAATCAATAGACTCGATAAGCAAACTGCGACAGACTGGATAAACATTTGGACAACTGATCTTGACTTTATTCCAAAAGAGCCCTTGGCGGCTTGATCAGATCTGGTTATGGTGCATGCTTCAACTTTTCAGATTGTGGCTTCACGGGATGGGATGAGTTGGGTTGACCGGGGTGGATGGTGGACTGGCTTCACCAAGCTTCTGCTTCCCTTTGCGAGCCTTGGCTTCCTCTTCCTCCTGCTTCTCCCTGACATGTTGTTCCTGAAGTTGATGGGGGGATATGCCTTCATTGTCGAGAAGGTAATCCTCGTAGCATCCATCACAGTTGCATTCATCCCAGTACTTATGGCCAGTGACTCGGTCGGCAAAGTAGTACATTGGGTTGCCGCATTCATAAAAGTACTTGATGGGTGGCATGGGGCAGAAGTCTTCATCATTTTCTTCATACATGATGGTGATTTGATCTGGGAGCATGTTCAGGCCATCGTCTGGTGTGACCTGAAACTTCCAGCCCAAATGGCTTTCAGTGCCGTTCCATTGATCAGGTTCGGTGGTATGGTTAACCCATTTGTAGAGCTTCTCTCCTTCGGGGGTTTTCTCTTCAGGCTTGGGGGACTCATCTTCGTCAATGATCCAGATAGGAGCGTTGTGGTGAGTGGAGAAGGTAGACTTGAGTCTCTTGTTGCTTGGTTGGTCAGTCATTGTGTTCTGACAGGAAGAGTACTAGTTTTATTTGAAGAGAAACGGAGCCTATTCGCAAAATTTTGGAAATTTTTTTTGTATTCAGCCTAACCAGAGATTACCGGGACGATCCTCAAGGTGAGTGAAGTGAAACCTAGGGTCAATCTAACTTGTGTATGCATGCAAAATGACAGCAATATATACAAAAAGCGGTAAACAGGCAGCATGGTATGTGCGGAAAGTGATAAACAGGCAGCATGCCGGCAGGGTAGGGGAAAACAGTAAACACATAGCAGGATATATCACGTACTCCTACCCTGTGGGTTCCTGTCTTAGGTTGGAAAGTTCTAGGATTATCTATATGCAAAGGCCGGTTTTGGTTTGAGGGGGTTCCCCATACTAGAGGCAATATTTGCCTCCCCTTTGCACAGAATACTGACGTGGCAAGGGTAGTAACGGCAAGCTGACTCATCATCGTCCAAGGTTGCCGAGAATCCTGGGATGTCCTAACACCAATAAGCTGGGTAGGGTAACCAGGACGCAACGGCGAGGCTAGTAACCATGCACGTGCAATGCAAAAGTTTAACAATAAAATCTTTTCAAAAATCCCACAAACATTTTTCAAGTTTGGCTCGCTTTTTAAATTAATCAAAACCTTGAGATTTTACTCATGCAAACAACTGGGAAAGCTCCAGTCCAGACTAATCGGGTTTTCACCCTGAAATCAATCCTTTCTAGTACAGCGTGAAGCACGTACTTGGTGTCAAGCTTTTGAAAGGTCATTTTACAAGTGTAAAATATCAAAATAAAGATTAATTTAAAATATATCGATCTCTAGCAGAGTCGCCATTTTGTGGACGTTGGGTCTTTCACGCGGGCGAAATAGTCCACGGAGTTTTTGGTTGTGAAAAAGGGTGATCCAGAAAAAGGAAAAATTTAGAGTCGGCACCCGGGGTTTAATTTTTGGAAAATGTTAGGTACCCGAGAAACCGTTTTAGAAAATATTGACTCTTATGCCACTGAAAAAATGGTTTGATCTGCGAAAGATAGAGATTTGGGTTTGGGAGCCAGGTTACCCGCGGGGAAGGTTTTGTTCGAAAAATGCACCCCGCGTGCCCGGAATTTTCCGGTCTTTACTAAACATTTGTGGGATTATTCTTTGAAATGATTTTATGAAAAACTTTATTTCATGTAAACAATATATCGAATAATAACACGCTCAAAAGAAATAAATAACAATAACAATTTGAACAATACACAGTCAGGTATATAAACGTAAGAAATTTAACTGAAAGGGGGTGTGAGTGAAAAAGACAGAAAACGAGAGGGGTTTACTGTAATTAAACCCTACTGGTTTTACCAGAAAATAGAGCATCGAACCTGAGAAAACAGAGCATTTACCAGTAGCACCGTACGGCGTTCAAATGTACACCGCACGGTACCACAAAGATGCCATATGGTGCCTCTGCGTAGTGTGTTTTTCAAAAATTCTTGTTTTCGTCCGATTGAAATTAACTTTGTTTTCAGATAAAAACCACACTTATTTGTTAATAAAGATGGGTTTTGGAAAGTGATTCTGATGAGATAATATACCACATTTCAAGGACGATTTCCCGTGACAACGGACGGTGTCATGCGAAACTCACCCGAGAGGTTCAAAATTTTGTTGAAATCTCTCCAGTTGGGCTCAAGGAAGAGCTATGGAGCTTCCCTCGGGCCCTGGCGGAGACTCCCCTCAGAAGGTTATTGTTTGAAGGCAAAAATATACCTCTGGATGTGCTCGGTTAAGACTGCAAACTTTGAAAGGGTTTGGATTTGAGGTTTAGAAACGGTGGTTGTAGGCTTGCAAGAATGAGGGCGGTATAACTTGAACCGAAAGGGGTTTTGATAGAATAACGAAAGGATGAACGAATTTCATTTTCAGAAGGAATTTTTTTTTTTTGGTTGAGAATCCGTCCTGTTGGCCGCTCCTTCTCATGATTTACATAGAGAGGATTTTGAACAAACTCATCATTTGAATGATTCCCGTACGCCAGCAAATGGCATGATTTCGCAGAATCTCATCATCTTTTTTGAGCTGCTGGGCGAACTCCGGAATCCCGTTGATGGGACAAGGGAGCCATACAGCGTCAATGGTATGCCGTACGGTGCACATGGTGACACCGCACGGTGCAAATGGTTTTTTCAAGCCGTACAGTTATGGATTCTTGGCCGTACGGTTCAAGTGGTTTTTGGGTTCTTTGGCTCTTTTGATCCATCCGTCTCAAGTAATTGTTCCGAGGTACATTTCACGCATTCTTTTCATCATTGGGGAACGCACAAGTCTTCAAAATCGGGGTGTCTACACTGTTGAACTTGTATTATGAACTATAGTTTCTCAGCTCCGTTCTGTTTTTTTATGTACTGGTCCCTTGATTCAACACAGAGTGATGAAGAATCCAGAATTTGGGGGTTTTGTTATGAACTCTATTTTATGTAAAGAGAGTTTAGATTCTGAGCTCTGATTTTTTGTTATGATACAGCTCATATTTTTTTTGTTATGGGTGGTCGTGGTCAAGCTTTGAAGCTTTAGAGTATCTTGTTTCTTCTTAATTCTCACAGTAGCTTGTACTCAGAATCTTGTTTCTTCTTAATTCTCACAGTAGCTTGTACTCGGATAAATTTGCCACTTATATTTGCTAGTTGCACCAGACTTGGCACTTTCCTTTTTTTGGACCAATACAACTTTGGTAGTGTCCTACCAGATGTATGGGATTTAAATCTAGGTTGTTTTTTATTAATCATATTATGATCTACTACTCATGTTTCAAGATGGGAAAACGAGTCATGAGAAGATGGAGATGGAGATGAAGAATTGGGGAGATGGAGGAGATAATTAAAAACTTATGAAGTTATGCTATAAAACTTGTGAAGTTATGCTAGAGATGTTTTCTGAAAAGATGTTTCTGATTTTATGTTTCAGAATTTATTTTCTATTTGTAGTTATGAGACATGAGAATATTATAAATGCTGCTCTGGATACTAGAGTTATGAGATATCAGTTGTTCCTTCGAAGCATTTTCCATTTTCATTTCTAGAGTTATGTTTCTGGATGTATGTTTGACTTATGGAAACCGCAATATATCAGTTGCTCCTTGTGGGAGTTATGTTTCAGGTGCAGCATATCAGTGGTAGGAGAGAGAGTTATGTTTTTTTTTTTTTTTTGGTGATAAAGTTTCATTTGGTCAATATGTTGTGTCTGAATTTTTTAATGGTTGGCCCTTCCACTAGCCAAATGGATTACCTAGAATTCTGATTTTCGTGCAATCAAACAAAGACATGATCCCGAGTTGGAAATGTGTATGTAAGGCTAAGCTTTGTTTGTGAGTCTCATTTCATTCATTGCATACAGCGCAATGATCTGTTGTGCCACCATCATTTTCTTACCATATTGTTGCCACCGGTTCCTCCAGGGACAGGAGAAACGGGAGTGGTCAACACCAGGTGGTGTAGAAGATGCGAGGGCGTGCCAGGAGATGCGGATCTCCAAGAGAAATAAAAGAAAAGCGCCTGAAAATACCAACTTCTTTCAAGCAATTGCGAAACTTGAACTAAAGTTACAACGGTTCGTGGGCCTTGAACAAGGACTTCCACAATTGAAGAAAATTACATAGAAGAAAGAGAGAGAGGGGAGAGGAGGAAGAAGAAGAAAGAAAGGGGAAGAGGTAGACGATAGACATAGAAGAGGGGATCGATCGACTAATTGCGAGAGTTAGGAGATAATACTAAATTTACTTTGCTGCTGTGAGCGTTGTTGGTGCGTGGACCTTTGCAATGTTGCACAAAGGTTTATATTTATAGCCTCCGGGTCCAATTGTAACTTCCAGATATAACCGCCCATGACCTCTAGCCATTATGCCCATGACTTGCATCCACTTCGGTATCTTCTTGAAAAATGCATGAGGAGGTGACATGTGTCCTTTAGTTGGCCGAAAATAACTACCCATGTTCTCAATACAATTAACACATGTTAATTTCGGCCCTTATCATCTTGCTTTAGATAAAAAACCACTTCCCTATAATTTAGGTAACAAACTTATCTCCTAAATTATAGATAATTCGGTCATTAAATTAAATCCGAATTAAAATAAAAATAACTTCCAACCAATTCCTTTACCACGTGTAAATTTAAAAATTTATGGTACAAACACATAAATAGGAATCAACAGAAGCAAAACAAATAATCAACAAACTCGATGCTTTGTTTCTCAAACTAATAACAATAACGAAGTAAGAGTTCAAAAATTTCCACAAACTAAAATAAACGCATAACAATAACCAAAAGCCAAAAGCTCCAAGCTCCATTTCCCTAATCCTCGTACAACTTCATGGCAGATACTTAATGATGCAATTGAAGGGGGTTGAGGAGAAACTCCATGGAAGAAACTTGGTCCTAATAAATTAATACTGCTACTATTTTCTCTTTTGGCGAAACCATTTTCGTTGTCTTCTTCTTCCTCCTTGGTGTCCCAAAGAAACCGAGCATAGGAAGCCATAACGTAACTGCAAATCACCAAAAACAAAGATCAACTTAGCATATAAATGAATACAATTTGAACCCGAAGACAATTCGAGCATAGGAAGCGGCATCATAACGCTAAGAGATATCCCAATTAGGTTGGCACCCCTCCAAGCAACAATCATATGCCACCTCGAATCCAATGGGAAATAACAGTGTTAACCAGAGGTCAACAACCCCTACTAGATCAACTGGCACAACCTCAATACTAGAACAAATTACAATGGAATGAGGGAAACACCAAAATCACATGTAGGACAAACATCAGCACAAAAATTGGCCTGAGAATGTCTTCACATCAAAATAGAACTGCCTCATGATAAGTGCAGCTCTATCAGGCAAAGAAGGAAAGCCAGCATCAACCAGCTTTCATAAAAGCATCATCCAAACTATCATTAGCAGAGCAGGCCAAACTCCAGAAATAGGAATAATCCAGAGGCTAAATGTTTGAAAAGCCAAAACAAAGGCAACAGAGCTTCCACTGCAGACTGGGTATAACAAAAAACAACCTTTTGCACAGCAAAGAAACTTGATAGAATGCCACCAGCCCATATCTCCAAAAACCTTCATAACTTGGAGTACTTAATCGTCCTGCATCAATCCATTTATTTCAACCTCAGCTCAGAGATGATTTTTTCGGCAATTATCAGACCAGATCAATAACTTTGCAAATTAGAAAAGTAAGTCATTTAGAAGCAGACCTCAAGACCTCGAGATTAGCATTAACTTTGATATCCATAGCAATTAAATATGAAAGCTAATCATATTTCTTAAAGAGTGGGTGACGGAGAGACTAAAAATTTATTTCATTTCAAGTGGATTCCGAGTATGGACAAGCCTTTAAGTCACTTTATCTCTTATGCTGGACCTGACTCTCTCAAGGTCTCTTTTCTCTTGCGTTCAACCCCAGCAAGACCAGTCTGGGACTTGAACAAAATTTATGACAGGATTCCTTCCTTTCTCATCCCGAAGATCCTAGCTATCAGTTTACTAGCTGGCGTCAAACTGTTATGTTTGGCCATTCACAACATGGGGACAATATAACTCCAAGTCCGGTTACAGGTGTTTGTATGATGAAAGCATGGGTAATTCTTCTACCATGGTATCATTTGTTTGGATTTATAAAGATCATAATGTATGGAATATGGGTTGGAATCTGGATCTACCTGAACGTATCAAAGTTTTCATTTGGAAATGCTTACGAGGAATCTTGCCAACGCGAAAGAATCTAGCCATTCGTCTTAATGGGATACCCTCATCTTGCCCTCTATGCGAATCTAAGGAAGAAACTAGCCATTCGTCTTAATGGGATACTTTGGACCACTTGTTTTGTTCCTGCCATCATTCGATAAGGGTCTAGAATGCAACAAAATTTTGGCAATCTGATGTAGCTCTGATACCAAACTGATGCAGCGGAAGCTTGAAGAATTAAAATATAGCACGAGTTTGAGTCTGTTGGTTCGCGCACGAATACCTGGAGATCAAAATCCTTCGTTAAACCTGTTAATTCACTAAGAATACCAGGACTAAGGGCATCAATAACTTTGTTGATCCCGCAGAATACCAAAGTAATTGGAAGAATAAAGAGAAATTCTCTCAATTTAATTAATCAACAAAAGCTCTATCTCATTCATTCATCACACAGGTTTAAATAGAAAACTTGGAACATCCCCTCAAGCATAGGAAATAGAAACTCCAATTTCCAAGACTCTAACCTTAATGAACTAAAGACTTTGACTACTAAAAACTAGGAAGACTATTGAGAACTTAAAAGACACTTAGGAAATTGAAATGAACTAAAAAGAGACTCTTTGAACAACTCAATGACTTTTCGAACGACTAAAATGACACTAAAAACTGTGTAAATAAATACTTAGACTAATGATTAAAAGACATCTAAGAAGACTCCTCGGTTCCAATGTTTTCATTATTTGCTCCTGCATTGTTCTCTCTGGGTTGGATAGAATTCGTCCTCGAATTTGCCGATGCATGTGCCCAAGTACCGGTTCGCTATCCAATCCGCATCATCCTTCCCTGGAAAGAATTCGTCCTCGAATTTGCCACAACACGGTAGAGGCGTTTCTTCTTTTTCTTGTATGGAACAAATTCTTTTGTGAGGAATGAAGTTTTCTCCCGCTTCATTTTCTCGACTTTTGGAAACAACTTTACGGGTTCACCGTTCACTTTTAACTCGTACACATTTTCTCGACCATGATATAAAACATTATGATCCCATTGCCACAATCGTCCCAACAAAACATTGCGTGAATCCATTTGCATCACATTGCACCAGATCCTGTCCACATATTGGTGTCCAATGGAGAATTGAACTAAGCATCGCTTGGTCACCAATTTTCTTGCCTCATGATTTACCCAGCGTACACGATGTGGACTATTGAGATCTTCCGTTGGCAAATTCAAAATGAAACCAAGTTTTGAGAAACATAATTACCTCCACTTCCCGAATCCATGATGAAGATACATTCGACTCCTTGAATGACTCCATAAGTCCCAAAAACATTGGTATGCTGTTTTAGAACCGATTCATCAATCCACTCCCAATCATCAACTTTCCGTTTCTTCGAGTTTAGAGCTGGACTTGACGGGTCAATTTAGTGGGTGTTGGGGGTGGTTAAACATTTCAGCTCTTTCATTCCAACTTTCCCTTTCGGATCTTCATCGTAGACAGGAGGCTTAGACCAATCAATTGTGGTCTCCATAGTTGCTACCACTAGAATTTTGATATGTTTAAAGCTTGAACCTTTTCAGTAGACCCATGCTTCTTGGGAACAATCAAGAGCCCATCTTCGGTGTATTCAATCATTCCACATTAATTGCAAGTAATATGAGAATGTCTAGAACAAGTCGAAACAGCTTCTTTCACAAAGAAATTCTTATAAAACTTGATTGGGTTGCAATTCAAAAAGATAGTAGTATATTTGCGGTGGTTTTTTTTTTTTTTTGAAAAACAACCAACACATAATCATCGGCAAATAATTCCTTCATGCACTAGAAACTTCTAGCTTCAAAAATTTATAAGTTATCTCCACTTAAAAAACTTGTTGGCTATAAGAGCATAGTAACAATATTCTAATATACATTAGGAGAATTAATCATGATAGAATATCAAAAAAAACTTTTCTCCATTTGAAAGCAAAATATTTAGAAAATATATTTCCACGAAAAGTTTTAGATAAGTCTAAGAAAAACTTTTTAAATTCGCAAGAGTAAATAAGCTGTTGAGAATTCATCAAAATCAATACCTCTGAATTTATATAAAACTTTGCGCAAATAAAATTGCTAATCTCTCACCATACCATATGAATCTGAGTTGACTCTACCGATCGATTTGTTGAGCTTACTCCATTGCAAAATAGTCGCCTTGTTGTCTAAACACATATCTCAACATTTACCTTCGAGCATCCAAAATCTGCAAAAATAATTCATATTTGGTTCTTTGGTACCCACATTTTCATGGGTCCGAGAGGGTTAGTAACAAGATGCTTAGGAACCCATGTTTTTTTGGTTCCAACAAAGACATTTCTTCGAATATGACAAGAGTATGATATATGATCATTCATTCCACAGAATTGCAAGTAATATGAGAATGTCTAGAACAAGTCGAAACAGCTTCTTTCACAAAGATATTCTTATAAAACTTTTTCTTTTTTGTGGGATTAAAACCAATGCCCGCTTTGTCAAAAATACATTTTTTTTTCCAAGAATAACATCCAAATTTTCTCTTCCTTGGACAAACTTAGAAAGAGATGTTTTCAAATCCTCAACCTCCTTTCTTAAGACGTCATTTTCAAGCCTCAAGGCATTGGCAATTTCTTTTTGAAAAGAAAGTTCTTTAATTTTTTCTTTTAAGCCATCATTCTCATTTTTCAAAAAATCATTTTCAACAACGGGCAACGAATTTGTCTTTTTGAGAGGGCTAAATCTAGAACTCAATTTTTTAAACTCTGAATGTAATTCTTCATATGCATCTAACAATTCATCATAATCAAATTGCTCTTCAGAATTTATAGATTTTACCTCGTTATCATGTGCCATCAGGCATAGGCTAGTAACTTCTTGCTCATTATCTTCTTCGAAAGTACTCACATCTTCTCCCCATGCTGCAAGCATTGTTCTTCTTTTTGCCTTTCTCATTGACTTCTTGATTTCAGGACACTGTGATTTTAAATGGCCTGGCTTCTTGCACTCATAGCATATGATATCACTTTTCTTGCTATTCTCTCCTTTAAAACCATCCCTTTTAAAAGTTCTTTGGCCCTTTTTCATTTTTCTTCTCATGAACTTTTTGAACTTTCTTGTGATTGCCGCTAGATCTTCATCACCGCTTGATTCGGAGTCACTTTCGCTTTCACTTCATTTTCCTCCTTGGGAACTACTACCTTATTCACAGTTTTAGTAGGACGGTGCGGCCCATTAACAATAATTTTCCACAACTCGTAATTTGATGCTTGAATATAAATACGCATCCTAGCCTTCCGATAATTATAGTTAGACCCGTTAAACAAAGGAGGTCTATTGGTCGATTGGCCTTTGGGAAGGAAAGTTCCAAAAGGGATTGTCATAGATCTTACCCTGAGACGGTTAAGTAAAAAAAAATACTAGAGCCGTGGCTCTGATACCAATTGTCGGCCCAGATAGCAACACGAGAGGGGGGGGGGGGGGGGGGGGTGAATTGTGTATCTCAAATCATTATGCGGAATTAAATAATTAAATGCAACACCCAATAAAATTAAATAGGTTCAAGCACACAAACAATAATTGTATGACAGCAAATAAAGAGTAGAAAGGAGAGAGAAATCAAACACAGAGATTTATAGTGGTTTGGTCCGCAACTTCACGGCCTAGTCCACTCCCCAAGTGTCCAACTCGGGATTTGTTGCACTATCTCCAATAGTAACACTTTCTAGCTTCGCGGGTGCTAGAGAAACCTTTACAACGAGCAATGTCCCCCAATCGCTCCCACTATTTTTTACTCCGGTGTTAGTCACACCTAACCCAACTAGTTTTGGCTCCGGTGCTAGTAACACCTAATCGAGTAATTTTTTCTCACACAAAAATCACTCACAAAAGATAAATTCTCACAAGGGTGTACAATCTCTTTTACAATGATAGCTCAAATATAGAACACTCAAACTAGTGTAGAATATGCAAGATGAAGCTTCAAGTTGAAAGGTAAGGATCGCACACGTAATTTTTTTTCCCGTTGGAGCTCACTGTATTTCACCATCAATTTGCCTTCACTTCATATGCATTAAAAATATCCGTTATTAGCCCCACTTCAAATTTTGAATTTCACGAATTCAAAATGTCTTGATACAAATAGCCATAATACATTCCTTGTATAGAGTAGCTGTTTAATTAAGCTTGATTAGGCAGCCACAATTTGATTCTCAATTGCCTTGATTGACTTCACTAGCTGTTTGGATTTCCCTTGTATATAGTCCCCAGTAACTTCCATTCCTTCACTAGCCGTTTCTCAAATATCTATTCGAGAAACCAACGCTCACTGGAAAACTGGCACGACGGTTGCTTTTATTGGCTGAATTTGAGCTCAAGTACGTTACGCAGAAGTCGGTAAAAGGAAGGGCTGTGGCGGAATTCCTGGCAGATCACCCGATCGAAGGACCTGAAGATACCGAATTTCAGTTTCCCGATGAACATGTTATGACAGTATTGGAGGATATTTGGAAACTGTATTTTGATGGAGCCGCCAATCAAAGAGGGTTTGGAATCGGAATACTATTAGTTTCACCAGAAGGACCGCATATCCCCCTCTCTTTCAAGTTAAACTTTGAAGTTACCAATAATCAGGTAGAATATGAGGCGTGCATTGTAGGAATGGAAGCTGCCCTTGAAGGCGGGGTAAAGAAGTTGGAAGTGGTGGGAGATTCGAATTTAGTGGTTTCTCAAGCCAATGGTGATTGGAAAGTGCGGGAGGAGAAGTTGAAGTCGTACCATAAGGACCTCGACGACCTAATTCATCAATTTGAACAAGTCACCTTTACACATATCCCAAGAATGAAGAATCAGTTTGCTGATGCACTCGCTACTCTGGCATCCATGGTAGAGTTGCCTGTAGGAGTTAGGATGAGGCCGATCATGATTGAGCAAAGAAATAAACCAGCATATGAATATGTGATGAATGTTGGAGAATTCGATGATGGTCTGCCTTGGTACCACGACATTTGGAATCTGGTTGAGAGAGGAGAGTACCTGGAAGGAGCAAACAAGAAGGATCGGATAGCATTACAAAGCTTGGTGTCGCAATATATCATCTGTGGTGGAAGGTTGTACAAAAGGTCATACTATGGCATGCACAAGTTATGCATCCATGGTGACGACACAAAAAGAGTAATGGAAGAAATTCATGAAGGGATTTGTGGTCCCCACATGAGCGGAATGATGCTGGAAAAGAAAATTCTGAGGCAAGGGTATTTCTGGTCAACCATGGAAACAGATTGCATCCAGTATGTACGGAGATGTCATAAGTGCCAGGTCCATGGTAATCTCATGCTTGTTCCGCCAACTGAGTTTCATACGATGGCATCACCTTAGCCTTTGTCAGTATGGAGCATAGATGTGATTGGGAAAATCACGCCGCCGGCATCGAATGGTCACAAATTTATCTTGGTGGCAATTGATTATTTCACGAAATGGGTGGAGGCAACTTCTTATGCCACATTAACCGCAGTACAAGTGGCTCATTTCATTAAGCAGAACATCATTTACCGATATGGGGTCCCGCATGCGTTTGTGTCAGACAATGGGGTGCATTTCAAAGGAAGGGCAGCAGAGGTACTTGAAGAGTTCAATGTTCAGGTGCACAAGTCAACAGTGTACTGACCGCAAACTAATGGGGCAGTGGGAGCAGCAAATAAGTCAATCAAGAACATTTTGGAGAAAACCATTGAATCATCTAGGGATTGGCATGAAAAACTACCATTAGCACTATGGGGGTACTGTACTTCTATCCATACTCTGACAGAGGCAACACCCTATTCATTGGTCTACGGTATGGAAGCAGTACTCCCCATTGAGCTTGAAGTACCATCCCTGAGGGTGATGATAGAAAGTGAAATTGATGAAGCAGATAGGTTAAATGATAGGTTTGCGGAGTTAATGCTATTTGATGAGAGATAGCTGCGGGTATTGTATCACATCCAGGGGTATCAGAGGAGGATTGCTCGCGCATTCAACAAGAAGGTGAAATCCAGGGATTTGATTGAAGGAGATATGGTCGTGAAAGAGATCCAGGCACCAATATTTGATCCACGGGGGAAATTCAGGCCGAAATGGACAGGACCATACATTATCAAGACCATACTCGATGGTGGGGTAGCAGTGATCATTGATTTGAATGGCAACGAGTTCAACAATCTTGTCAACTTGGACCAACTCAAGCGGTATTACCCCTAAGAGATGCTTGTTGGGCAGAAAATCGCAAGGGCGGGCCGACCCAAGCAAATTTAGAGCAAGCTTGCTAGGCTAAAAACCCACACTGGGCGGCCTAGGCAAAATTCAAGGCAAAAATTCAAAAACAGCTTGCTGGACCAAAAACCTGAAAAGGCGGTGCCAGGCAAAATTTAGAGCGCAAAAGGAGAGTGTTAATACCCGAGTGACCCTTACCTTGAACTACGTCATGACCTGATTCCTTGCGAAACGGATACGTAGACAGCCTATCCTGGGGTTCGGTCTAAATCTGCTGAGTTGGTCCACATTCTCACAATACCAAAGGAGATAGCATACGAAATCAAATGAACCAAGAGGGGAGGACCCCTCATAGTTCAATTTTATTCAAATCATTTCTTCGATTACATAAGCTGAGCATAAAAGTCTAACAACAAGCAACAACAAAGCCACACTCAAAAGGGGAAACAACTACATGGATACACAATTATTTTGGAAAAACAGTTTAGCTAAGTCGAGAGAGTTAGTCCATGTTGTTGCCGAATCTTGCCTCCAATTCCCTCCTAAGCCATTGGCGGTACCTTCCTCATAGATGGATGCTCGGATATTGGTCTCAAACCCAAGTCACCTTGTTTCCCCAACTGCCACGATAAACTTCAACCACTGAATGCTTGAACTCAGGGAGATGGAAATCAGCAGGGTATGAGAACTCCATTTCCTGGCGAATACCAAATTGACGGAGGATGCGCTGCGAGAAGTAGAAGGTGAAGCCTGTCAGCCTCGCCAGAACCACCCATGAGTCTCCCATGTAGCTGGCCGTCATGTCTAGCAAAGGCAACCAATGGCACCTCCAAGCGACGTGATCCTCTTCCACGGCCATAAAGAAATCCAATCATTCCTCCACATTGTGGCGAATCTCGACAAAACGCCTACTCCTCCATTCCCTAGCCTGATAAACCCAATCATTTACCGGATCCGCAACTAATTTCACTTTGTCACACAGCCACATCTGCCAAACCAAAACCGAAAACCCAAAACCATAAGCCAAGCTGAATCCAAAATATACGAACTGAAAAAATAAATAAATAAATCAAAAAATCAAAAACCTGAAGCAAAAGGGGACTCCCGGCAAACACGTCGGTCCGTCCCGACCTCACTACATCCAAGCCCATCAAAGTCTCTGCCAAAACCATGGGAACAACATCCCTTCGTTGCTCAATCTGCGCAACAACTAAAACAATTGAGGGATTTGGACTACCGTCGTTTGGGACCAACAGATAGGTGGCAAGAAGGCACATGCAAAGAGCAAACATGCGACGGTTCTGAACAGTGTAGTCCAACGGGTTGCCACGAGGACTGAAATCCGCAAAAAGGCAAAAAATGTCGATCGAACCCCCGCAGATTAAATGCTTTGCGAGACCATTGCTCACACCAAGCTTGTCTCAAATAATCCTAACCAAACCAATGCGAATTGGAGGAATCACTGGCTCAACGTCGGGGCGAGTTTCAAGATAGGCATGAAACTCCTCAACAGTTGGACAAAGCTCTTGAAGACCAAAATGGAACACGTGGAACTCTGGATCCCAAAACTGAACGGCGGCATGCAAAAGTTCGGGGCAGATAGGAATGGAGTGAATATGGTGTAAAGAGTTGAGACGGTGGCCACGAAAGTTGAACCAATCGATGTTTTCAAAGCTTGTAATCCAAGATTGGAGCACGGCGGATGCAAGCATAGCCTTGGCGTGGAGTTGAAGTGGGAAGATATAGAGAATAGAAGTAAAAGATGGAGGTATTGAAAATGGGTGTGAAGGAAATGCTTTGCAAAGCATAATATTTATAGAAGGAGTGTGATGAGTAATGACAAATCTACATGCAAGAATGGGAGAAGGAAATTCAAGTTTCAATGAATTCAAAGTTGATTTTCAAGAAATTTGCATGGGAAATCATAAGAAAAT
Source organism: Vaccinium darrowii (assembly GCA_020921065.1). NCBI lineage: Eukaryota > Viridiplantae > Streptophyta > Magnoliopsida > Ericales > Ericaceae > Vaccinium > Vaccinium darrowii. The sequence continues at coordinate 26,374,984 of CM037157.1, read as the reverse complement.
CTTGAAAATAGATGGCATTTATGGAAAATGAAGGAAAAGGCTCTGAAAAGGTGTACAGGAGGCTTGGGAATGTTATTTGAAGAGTTTCCATGCAGCTTGGGGCAGAAAAACGTCATGCAATGGGCAAGAAAATGCCTTGGAAAGAACAAAAACTGTGCCAGGAAGCAAATCCAGGCGCCTGGATTTGCCTGATGCAGGCGCCTGGAAACCAGATAGCAGCAGTCTCATTTTGGCCTCCAATCTTACTTCCATGCATTTTTGGCAAGTTTCGTTGATTCCAACATGTTCTAACGGACGTTCATGACTTGCGGGAAAGATCCGTTTATGGAAGACTCGGAAAACGAGGCATTTAGACCAATTTTCCTATGAAGCAAGTTTGGTTTGACGTCTCCAAATCATGGTCAAAGGTTGCAAGTCGATTTTATCATGTTTAAATGGTTGGTTTGAATGAATATGACTTTGTGAAGGCGATGGGATGATCATTCATGGAGAGAAGTGCGTGGTAGTGGAAGGTCGTCTTCTCAAACAAGCCCTCTGGACACCAAATTCCATCCTAGGGTCATTTATGTCATTTAATTAGTTCAACCGTGTTGTACATATACTTTTGAGTCTTGTGAAAGTGTCAATGACGTTTGTCATCATATCCATGTATATTTGAGTCGCTCATGTTGATTTTGTTCGTTAAAAAAAAAAAAAAAAAAAGGTGTTTCGAAGAAATTCACGAACACTTGTGTCGTTAATTGTGTCATTCTGTCTTGCAAATAGCCTGTATATACTTATGTTCATTGCAACTAATAAAGAATCTTTCTTTCTTTTCTTATGAGCTTTACAACTGATGTTTTATTATGTTTTCAATAACGAAACATGTGAATAGCATAAAAAGTGCAAATCTCATATACCGAAAGATGGCATCCATGAAGTCAATGCAAGTCAAACAACAAGTCATAATCCACAAGCTCATATCAGAAGTACTAAGGCAAACATGCGCCTAAGAAAGCAAAACAGGCGCGCAGGCCCGAACAAAAGACTACTTGGGCACGCAGGTCTGAAATGGCAAAAGAAAAGGGCTAATCTAAGTGCAAAAGCAGGACTCAGTGTCTCGAGACCACCAAGGACTAACTATGGGTCGTCTAGCCTCTGGACATCCTTGTCGTCGTCCTCACTCTCTGGTACGCATTCCGGAACAGAATCCTATGGAAGAGGCTCCTCGGCAACAGTCTCTGTACCTGGCTCCTCAACTGCAGTTGACGGCTCGCCGACTCTCTGGCGGACTGATCTCCCGTCTACGTCTTCCTCATTGGCCTCTCCCATCGCAGCATAGCCTGCCTCCTTTGAGTAGAATAGACGAATGGTTGTCGATCCAAGGCCTGCAACACCTCCCCTCAAGCGCTTCTTGGGTGCCCACAAGCAAGGTCAAGTCAAAGAGCAATTCAACATTTAGTAACAAAAACAGATGTTTGAATTTAATGTGAAAAAGTAAAGAGAAGTACCAGGATACTCCTAGAAAGAGGGGGACTGGGAACGACGGGAGGAGCAGGGTCGCCTGGCCGTCGAAGCACTACATCTGCTCACACCACCAGCTGACGAACCAAGGTTTGCAGACTATGAGTCTGCTCAAAGTAAAAGAGCGCGGTGTCCTGAGAAAACTGCAATGAAAAATGACAGTTTCAGCAAAGAGGTCGCAAAATCATAAAAACTAATGGAATGATGAAATTTTGCATACCGGGGCAGTAGGAAGCACAAGGTTGGCAACCGGACATGGAATGTCTACATATCCTCTCTCCCCCTCGGGGTCTGTACAGAAACCTACCATAATTTCGCGACAACATGCCCTGACCTCCTCGAGGGCTTAGGCTCTCCCACTGCGGCACTACCCCACCTCTCTCTGAGAATAGGCACAAGCCCACTCCCTCCTGGCACCTCCTCTCTTTCCTCCTCCTGAACACCTACTCCTTCGAAAGGAACATCCTCCATCGGCTCATCCTCACTCGTCCTCTCTCTCTATACTCTAACCCTCTCTCTCTCACCCCCTGTAGAAGACCCTCCTCTCTCTCTCACAATAGAAGGACCAACCTCCTCTCCCACCCTTGCTCCGCTGCTGGCCTACCCCTCAACTCCAGCCCTATGCTTGCTCAACAACTAGATCCTCTGCGGCTTCCTGGGCTACCTCCCCCATGGTAGCCTCTCGTGCAGCTCTAGCTCTCTCCCTATACCCCACCACGTCTAGTGGACCAGCTAGGTACCGCCGCCTATACATCTCATAGTCCTCTGCTGGTCGAAGGTACTAATCCAAGGCTGTATCAAGAATGGTATACCACTCAATCTCTGCCAGAGTGTAGCTCTCCGTCCTCAGAACCAGTGGCAGAAGAGGTCTTAGCACCACTTGTACTGGTGTACGCATCGACTGACATAGTACCCTGTCTCCAAGATACCGCTGCCAGCCGTATGCACACTCCAGTAGTACTCTCCCCGGCGTCAACTCTCTGCTCGGTGCAAGGTACTCGTCGTGAATCCCATCCCATACCTGCCAGTGCACCTGCACAGAAAGCAAGAAGTTCATGAGACAATATGCAGTAAGTATGCAACAATGTTGATATGAGATCTAAAATTGGCATATACCTCTGTAGAAGCGAGGCGGTCAAGCTCTCAGCGGAAGAAGTCCAATTGGCCGCGCGTGGCACTCTTTCCTCTGTACCCATGTCCCCAGCGAAGAGCTCGAGGGATCACGCGCTGGTCTCGGTAAGAAGACTCCGGAGACGACAGTCTCAGCACCTCGTAAGCCCATAACTGCAAAGCATTTTGGGGGACGGTCAGCAAATATACAATGTGCAAGCAAACAGAAATCTAGCAAAATATGAGCATGAAAGGCAAAATAGAATGTTTTACCTCCCAAACCGACCACAGTCCTCCTATGCTTGTCGCCATGCCTCGAGACACGGACCCCATAAAAGCATAACATGAGGCTAGAGCCCAACCTCCCCAGTCATATCTGGCAGCCCGCTCGAAGTCTCTCAGTGCCACTAAGTAACCCAGGTGCACATGGTGGCGTCGATTCGCGAACAGAGTCGCGCCGAACATGTAAAGCAGGTAACACCGGGCCTTTTGCTCCGCAGCTGGCCGTGACGTGGGCCTCCCGAGACAGTGATCAGCAAACTGACCATAACTAGCAGAGTCTGACCCGCAGTTGGGCTTCCAGCCCAAGTAGTGTCGAAGAGCATTGTCATCCTGGGCTATTCCTGAGTCAAAAGGCAATGGCTTTCCCCTGACGCGTAGACCGGTGATCGCCGAGAAGTCCAACGGCGTCATCGTCACCTCTCCAAACCTCAGATGAAGGGAATTCATCGAATCCCTTCACCTCTCTGCCAGCGTTGTCACCACAAAATGGTCGCGCATCGTCCTCGTCTGCGTCTGTATGAACAGCCCAAGACCCGCAAGGACGACCAACTCTCTCACATCATCATGCAAATCCTCAAACAGAGTCAGAGTCCTCCCGGATGAGCCATTCACTCTCAAACACCTATTCACATGTTGAGACAGAGAGACATTTCATTAGTACATGAGTTCATAGAGTTTACTGATTCACAGGGCATAATCTTTAATGAATTCAAATAGAAAGTGCAATAAACCAAATCTATACCTCCAAGCAGTCATGACAAAGGTGCCTCCCTACATCCAACAAGACCTCCTCTCTATCGTATCTCTCCTGCAACGAGATGTATCTGTCTATCACCGATGGTACTATATGGTGCACCGAAGGGTCGTAAGTGTTTGCGTGGAAAGCCGGCCTCACCAGTAGTGCCCGTCGTGCAACCTCCACCACTGACACTCTCGGACCCGCCGCCCTCTCTCTCTCTCCTCAGCCTCTACCTCCCTCAACACCTCAGAAGTAGTCTCCTCAGTCACTGGAGGAGCGTCTATTGTCTCTATAGCAATCCCTTTCCCCTTATCCGGTCTACTCATCCCCTCACCTGAGTCATCTGGAGGTACGTCAGGAGCCGAACCATCACCGCGGCTACCCCCGCCATCACCACCAGTACCACTCACCAAACTACCGCCACCTCTTGAATCATCACCATTCCCCCCTCCAGTACCCAAGTCCTCTATCACAATGTCATCCCCCACGAGCACATCGACTCCGCCTAAACTCAGAATTCACCCACCAACACCACCTGTACTACCAACACCACTACCCTCACCACCTGTGCCTCCAACACCACTACCTGTACCACCTACACTTCTGCAGGCAGCATCATCGCCCACCAAACCACTGCCCGCACCACCAACGTCACCTAAACTACCCACACCACCACCTGTACCACTAACACCACTACCCCGGCCACCAACAACGCCACCCGTGTCACCACCACGCAACAAAACACCACCATCTCCCCCGCCAGCCATCAAACCACCACCAACACCACCCGAACCACCAACAGACGCCACACCAGTATCAACAATAGCAGAAACAGTTCTAGATGGCTCAACAAATGCACTAACGACGCTAGAATCAACGCCATGTACAGTAGAAATACTCGGAATAGCACTCGTTCGACTTACCTGGTCCGGATCTGGGATTCTGTAGGATTTTGGATCGGATTCAGTTCTGCTGCAACTTCCCTTTGGCCACCGGCCACCATGGTGGCCCTTTGAGCCGTCTCAAGCCCGGCCGTGACCTCCGTAGCCCCATCGGTGCCTCTCCCGGCTTGACCCGTTACCACCACACTCTCCACGGTGGTTTCCGCCGCCGGTGTGGCCTCCCCCAACATTTCTTTGTCGCTTTCGGAACCGGAGTGCATCGTGGGTGGTTCATTTGTGCTTGGTTCAGCCATAGATTAAGGTGGATGAGTTATTTTGCACCAAAATCGTATGAAAGCTTGTAGATCTAGAAGTTGGAGTGGTGAAATCAAAGTTTTGTGCGAGGATTTGCACCAAACCGAGAGGAATGAGAGAGGAAGGTACCGAGAGAGATGGAAGAGAGAGAGAGATGATGGTCGGATTTGAAGAAGAAGATGGGTTTTGGCCGAAAAAGTACACACCTGGACTGAAATAATGAGACCCGAACGGTTACAACTGATCACAATTTTGGGAATCTGGGCGCCCGAAAGGGATTCAGGCGCCTGGATTGCATAATTCCAGGCGCCTACATTGAATCCAGGCGCCTGGATTTGACCAATGTGGGCGTCTCACAAACTGATCCAGGTGCTACGTGGCGCTATCCAATTATGATTGATTGATGTTACTAATCTGTTTCTAAGGCATCCCAAGTCTTTTTGGAATATTTCCGGAGCAATTTAAGTTTGGCTCATGATTTGCGTACACATAACAAACAACCGGGCAAATTACCTAAGTATTTCATTCAAGAATTTGATTCTTGGTGACTGCCCGATGGATTTTACTGATATTATATGAAAATTCTAAATCATTCTTGAGGATTTTTAATCCGTCTAAATCATTTTTGAGGATTTTTAATCCGTCTAAATCATTTTTGAGGATTTTTTTTAATCCGTCTAAATCATCCTTGAGGATTTTTTTTTAATCCATCTAAATCATTCTTGAGGATTTTTTTTAATCCGTCTAAATCATTTTTGAGGATTTTTAATCCGTCTAAATCATTCTTGAGGGTTTTAAATCCGTCTAAATCATTTTTGAGGATTTTTAATCCGTCTAAATCATTTTTGAGGATTTTTAATCCGTCTAAATCATTTTTGAGGATTTCTAAATCCATATATTTTGCTTTCACACTGCTCTTTACATCGAATGCCCCCGAGAACTACGCTGGTCTGATCCCTGCATACAGGGTACGTAGGCAACTCGATGAGCGCGACCAGATTTATTTTAATAAATACATTTGCAATCTTGGAAATTCTAGGGTAACGGATTGGGACGTCCCTGTCGTTGATGATACTCACATCAGATCAACGACGATGAGTCTCATCAAAGAGGGGCAACTGTAGACACCCCAATCTGGACCCTCGAATTTCCGTGACTTTCCCGAGGATGAGAATGCCTAAAGAGAGCATATAAGAGCTTGAAAATTCTAGGGTAACGGATTGGGACGTCCCTGTCTTTGATGATACTCACATCAGATCAATGACGATGAGTCTCATCAAAGAGGGGCAATTGTAGACACCCCAATCTGGACCCTCGAAAGGACTTGAAAATTTCCACAAACCTTCCATAAATTTTTCCAAACACCCCTTTGGGATCCCAGACCACCCCAAAACCTTAAAGCATAAGCACCTGGATTACCCTCATAGACTCCTGGATTCCATAATTCAGGCGCCTGGATTGAATCCAGGCACTTGTAATGGCATAATCTAGGTGCCTGGAATTCAACCCAGGTTGAGTGTGGTTTAAGTTGATAGTGGGTGGGAACGACATCTTGAGGGAGATTTGTTGCAGAGTCGGTTGGAGAAGGGTGTGAGAGAGATGATTACCTCTATGGCTTGACCCCTACTTGACCTCTCAAACTCCCTTAGGGTCCATATGCCCCTTTTTGAACCCTCTCTTGCTTATTTAAACAACACCACTCCTCCATTTTCAGTGGCTCAACCATACCCACTCTTATCCTACTGTTATGCTGTAAAACTTGCTCCAGAACAACTGTTTCCAGAAAAACCTTCTATTTTCACCCACCCTCAACATCAAAAGCCCATCTCTACATTGCATTAGCTATTCATACCTCACTTTCCATACAAAAACCCCCACCATTCAACCATAATCAGCTCTCAATGGTTCTGAAAACCCAAGTCCAGTAGCTATAAGTCCACAAAACTCATTCTAAAACCCATTCAAGTTCATCAATCAAGCCTAAAGGGTAGATTTTTCTACCAATATGTTCAAGTAGACCCTGAGGGCGACTCAACCAAGTTCTTACTGGACATCAATACTAGCAAAGGACTTGGGAGAGGTTTGGATCATGTCAAGAAAGAAATCTGTCTTTTTGTATCAATATACAATCCAAGCGCCTGGATGAGTTCAATTCAGGCGCCTGCATTTAATCCAGGCACCTGGATTCCCTCCCCTTTATCATATTTCTTGTCTTCTTTTGCATCTTGATCAGTCCATGGGAGATTATCTGCATGCATTAACGTTTGATTGATTATTCTCTATGTATAAATTTCATCACAATAAGTATTTGAAGTGTTTTAAAGGTAAAAAAAAATATATATATATATATAATTAACAAAAAGACCAAGTGAAAAAAGAACATTTACATGAGTCCATATATCATTTGTAGGGTCTGATCATTCAGTTCTAAAAGTATTTAGCTAAATTTTCATGTTACATAAGTACATCCATCATTGTTAATGTCTAATGCAAGCATTTACATTGCATTTTAGTATTGACTCACTTCTATTTCATTTAGTTATAAGTATAATCAAATTAAACAGTACCTTATATGCATAAATATGATACATCAGTTCTGAGATTTGTCTTATGCATTGCATTTTATCATTGAACCATCTAAAATAATGTCTTTATTAGGCTCATATCATGTTATGGAGTTCAACCTGAGATCTATTTCACTCATAGAATTATTGAATGTCATTGTGAGCATGTGTAAGCAAGTTAAGAGCATTGCACCTGTTGCTTATTATGAAGAATGAAGCTTTGATGTTACTGTCTGGTAGGCCATCCAAGTGCCTGGATTGTCCAATTCCAGGCGCCTGCATTCAATCCAGGCACCTGGATCTGCCTAATCCGGGTGTTCAGTATGCAATCTAGGTGTGCATGGCGTAGTGTTTGTGTGTCCATCTTGAGATCTTTTTGTATTAATTAGTCACATCTTCTTGCATTTCATTGAGAGAAATCTCATTTTCATGTATTCATGATACTCACACAAGCATCCATATGCATTTCATTAATCTTGTTGATATATCTTTGCGCTCTCGTATGAATATGTGATCAAAGTCTATTCAAATGGTGTTTTCAAAATCCCTATGAGCATTAAGTAGTGACCGGTGGTCGCACCGGGTGAGAGGGATGCTTTAAATTCTTTCCCCTCTTGTAACCTAGCTTCCGGACCCGAGAAATCTCATTTTGAAAGACCAGTGAAATATTTTCCATTCTAAGGGCCAAAGAGTCATTTTTCAAATGGTTTCTCGGGTACGGACCTCAAACCCGGGTGGCAACTCCATCCAATCAATCAAATCATTTTCCAAACTTCAATTTTGTGAGCATTCCACGGGGTGTTCACAAGACCATAACCATTCAAGTTATGTAATATTAATTTGGGTAAAAAATCACATAGTGTGTGTTATTGCTAGCGTTTTATTCTACACATACTGTTAAATTTCTCCCTCTTAATCAGGTTAAATATATATTTTTTGATTTGATATTAATTGATTTGTACAATGAGCATTATTGGGTTTGGTGCATTAATTGCGAATTTTTAATTTGGCGTGACATAAACTATATTACTAATCATTTTAAACAATGCAAATTTTATACATAGCATGGGTCGCCGCTAGCAATAACACATGGGAATATTTATCTATCTATCTATTTAATATATATAAATTGCATTGCCACTTGAAATCGTTCCGTGCATAGCGCATAGCACGGGTTCATGCTAGTATAAAGAAATACTAGGAGGAGATGATAAGTCGTCTACCCAAACAGAAAATAAAAGCAACAACAATAAGCAAAAGAAAGAAAGGCATGGGGACAAGCCAAAGCACGCGAGCAAACCAATCACCAAATGGACCAAATCAAGATGAACAGAGTAAACACCTGGAGGGAGGAGAGGTACAACCCTCTTTCCTTTCCTCTTTTCTCTTCACAACGTACTCTCTCTCTCTCTCTCTCTCTCTCTCTCTCTCTCTCTCTCTCTCTCTCTCTCTCTATCTCTCTCTCTCTCTCTCTGTGTGCGCGCGTGTGTGTGTGTGTGTGTGCACTTCCTGTGACAAAATCCCTCCCAATCTTTTTGTATCTCTCCGATCAACCCTCCCCACCTCGTCTCTCTCTCACTCAAAGTCGATCAAACCCCCAATGATGAATGATGAACGAGAGGCAGGCGACGATGACGATGGTCCGCGATTTCTCTCTCTGATGTTTGGAACTGGGGCTTAAACTTTTTTTTTCTGATTTAAATGTGTATTTTTGCATTTCTTTTTTTGATTTCCGTGTTTCTGATTCTGTGTTTTTTACTACATAGAATCCAGATTTTGTGTTGCTTTTTTTTATTTACATATTTTTTATTCAAGCTCTCTTTTTTTTTATTTATGTTTTTCATCTTGCCACCCAATTGAATCAGACATGAAGAAGAAGATGGTGATGATGGTTCTGGAGGGGGGTTGGCTCCAGGGCAGGGTGGTAAAAGGCACACCCGGCATAATTTTGGAAAGGGTCTACCCTCTCCAAAAATAAGAGGGTTTGAGCCTCCATGTTTTTTCCTGGGAAAAATTATGGAGGGCTGCCATTTAGACTCCCAAACCAAGGCAAGGCTGGGCCTGGGAATAAATAATCGGGCCCAAGTTTTTAGACCCCCCTCTGCCTGCATCCAAACGGGCTCTTATGTAGTAGTAGTTTTTACTAATTGTTGCAGTGTTTGTTGTTCCTTGTACAGGACCCTAATCCCACGAACTTTCCCACCCTCATTATTGATAATGTTCCCACCCTTGAAGGGAACAATACAATCACGTCAGCAGTGGAATATCCACATCGCCATCTATATCAAATGACTCCAGAGGAGATAGCCGCTTACCGTAAAAGTTTGAATATGTGCGGGGTGTGTATAATATTATCATATGTGTTGCATTTATTATATACACGCACGTAATTGATACTTGACTAATTTCGTTCTTCCATTATGCAGCAGTTGTTTTTACTAATTGTTACAGTATAACTTGTTCCTTGTACAGGAGTTTGGTGTCCTGGACGTTCCCACCCGCCGCCTTATTGCTAATGTAATTCGTCCGTGCGAGGTGCAGAATGATGCCACTGCTCTGCAAGAGGCTTTTAGTGACATGTCGAAGATAGCTCTCGGAGATTACAACCGTCAAAAGGTATCAGCTTGTGTTTTATTGAATGCTTCCCTCTTTTGTTTACTCCTTTTTCTTGGTATTGAGTTTAACCCCTTTTTGCTTTGGGTGCTTTTAAAACTCGTAGGGGACTCAGTACCAGTTTGTCAAGGTAATTAGGGTAAACACAGCATGTACGGAGACAATCTGGTATTACGTTACTTTCCAAGCCAACAAGGAGGGTTTTCCTCCCAAGAATTTCCAAGCTCGCATTTGTGAGCAGCGGGGGAATAAGATTAGGGTTGAATTTTGCAGGGTCGAACCTGAACCTGATCTACCTTAAGGTAATTTTTTGGTTCTGTTATTTCAGTGTTTTAAATAGCTCGCGTCACGCGTGCTATCAGGGACGGAAGCATTAATTGGCTGTTGGGGGCCTTGGCCCCTGCCCACTTAAAAACTCCCACTGCTATTTAATTTTTGAGTTCAAACTTGTACTGGCGCCCCCAATTGAAAATATAACTTGACCACAGAAAGTGCTGGCTAGCTTCATATGGGTGGACCCCAACTAAAATAAAGAATTGTAAATAAACATTTCAACTTCACTGAAATACTAGAGAATTGATAACTCAAAAATTGGCTACTGGGGGCTTTGGTTTTGTCCATGGAGGAGGAAATTTCTTCAAAAATTAGTTTTGACTCAATCATAGATGACTTTCGAGATCTAAAGGAGTGTCGGATTCCATTATGATTCGTGGTTGAGTCTAGATAATTTTTATTTTCTCTCTTTCTAGCTGCTTTTGATTTGTTCAGAGCACTTAGATATTTAGTTTTGCCTTGGGTATATACTATTAAGACCATTAACGCCCTATTTGTTTGTAGTATATAATGGAGGGATATAAGATATGGCCAGATATACATATCCGGGTATTTTATATCCATTGTTTGTTTGGTTTTGGGAGACCGGATATTTTTTAGTTGGGATATGTATATCCCGTTGCAGGGGGATAAAGTTTAGACACCCCCTCCCCCTTTCTAAATTATATCTGGGCTTTCTTTACCCAAACAACATTACTAAATCAGCAATGAGGAGCTAAAAAAGCACCAAGGAAGGACAGACACTACAACCATAGGCAAAACAACATGACTCAATAAATAACCAAAAATCGAACAGAAACAAAATAGAAAACTGAAATTGCTTTGTTTACTTGCCCGTATCAATTGCTTACAAAACTTATCCGTATTGTGGTTTCCAAGTTTCCTTTTATTGTTTTTGGTGAAGTTTTTCTGGCTGGCTACCCTTTTGGATATTTTGTTTTTCCTTTTTTTTTCTCCTATTCTACCTCTTGTAGCCGTTGATAGTGGCCAAGATACAAGGAAGTGGTTTAGACAAATAAGGAGTACAAGGGGCGCAGAAGGCTCGTTAATCTGCAAGTGACGTGCTGTGTTGTCCAATTCACTCTCAAAGTTGTTCGATCAGAAAGCTTAGATGAGTCTATTGGTCCCAATTTTCTTGTTCTCAATTCGAGGAGCTAGACAGGAAATCCATACCCTTTAAAAGACTCGAATCTAAATAATCATTCATCTCTGCTTGTAGTTTTCTTAATGAATGTGAGATGGGGTCAGCGTTCAGTGATTCTTATTTTGTAGGAAATAGGTCTAAGGTGTCCGTCGAGAAGAAGCATTCTCTTATATATAAGATAAGTATGTATATAAGCGGCTATTCTTTTTATCCCTTTCTTTCCTATTCCTGCTAGCCCAAAGGGTTGAAACCATGACGGGGAACCAGTTGCCCCGCTTGATATTCTGGTCAACCCCTTCTCTCGTTTTGTGACAACCCAGGACCCACCTGGATGCAACGGAGTACTATGATATAAGAGAATAGATCATGCCCTAACTTGTACAAGGCCTTTTAAAGTTGTGCAAGCGTCAAAGCTCGTTGGTACTTCATAGTTAAGCGTGCTCACCCTGGAGCAATCCAGGGATGGGTGACCTACTGGGATGTCCAAGGAGCATGGGCTGAGAAAGCGGACAATATTGTGCAAGGCGGGGGCGGGTCATTACAGTTGGTATCGGGGTATGAGCCACCTCTAGAATATGCAGGAGCCACCTCTTAAATCCTGGAGTGGGAACAAAGTGCTATTCAGAACTAAGTGCTATACCTCCCGGGGAAAGGTCGTTGGGCCAATATGCAACGAGGACGTTGCATCATAAGGTGGGGAGAATGTGACAACCCAGGACCCACTTGGATGCAACGAAGTACTATAATATAAGATAATAGATCATGTCCTAACTAGCACAAGGCCTTTTAAAAGTTGTGCAAGCGTCAAAGCTCGTTGGTACTTCACAGTTAAGCTTGCTCACCCTGGAGCAATCCAGGGATGGGCGACCTACTGGGAAGTCCAAGGAGCTTAGGCGGCCAAAGCGGACAATATTGTGCAAAGCAAGGGCGGGTCATTACACGTTCCCTCTCTCACGCCATTGAAAAGAATGCACGTCGCCAGAGGCAGGGGTGAGAAAGAAATGACTAGTGTAGAGGTGGTTGGAACCCCAATCTAAAGATAGCAATCACTAGTATCGATTAATCCATCAACAGGAAGGGGAATAGAATCACTTTGATGATGCACCTACCTCTATTACGGGCGGATTCATAACAGACTACCAGAGGCAGGGTTAAATTCCGTTCCTTTCCTAGATTAAGTGGTTGATTTTCTTGCGGCTACATGAGAGTGTTTGCTACCCAAACTTAGCGCTAATGTATCCCGTGCATCATTGGATAGTCTGGTGTTGCTGCTGTTGTTTAGCTATTGTTATATTGCTTCTGCCATGAAATGCATAATATCATGATCTGAGTTGCTCACTGTCTTGTTGCACTGAGTTGCTCATTGTTATTTCTTCACCAATTAACTGTTTTTAGTCTGGTTTTGAGGTGTCAATCACAAGGTTCTTCTGTTGTGGACTGCATTTCACACGGCCCAAGTTCATTCTTAGTTGCAAGTATTCCAGTATCAACCTGACAAATGCTCGCTACTAATACTGGGTATTTTGTTTCTGCTGAATATTTTGACATTTGATTCTCCATGTCCTGGGTTTTTTGTTTCTGCTGCTGGCAGCCTGTTGTCCATACGACTAAGATGTATATTGTTCAGTGCATTAAGCAGTTTGTTCAGAACAGTGACTGCTGCACTATGATAGTTCTAGTAAGGTTTATTTATGGTTTGTTGTTTTAAAACCTAGCCTTGGGGGTTTGTCCCTTGGCTTGTTTGAACCGCTTTGGGAGGGGGCGTCCTCCCGTTGAAGGTGCCACATAGCACAACTACTGCACCTTTTCAAGTTCAGGACTGATGGTGCTTTAGAGCACCTCTTCATTATCGGTATTGCAGCAGTAATTCAAGTTCGGGACTCCCATTTCTGGGTTTATGCTCGCTCAGTTCCTTGTCGTTGTTGTTCCTTGTTGCTCGCTGCTGTTCCTCGATCAAGATCACATATTAGGTCCAAAGGGAAACTCTAATGTTTTGTCATTGTAATTGTATTTCACGTTTCACGTTTTGTGAGTCAGTCCGTGTGGTGTTTCGCCTTCATCTTTTAGATGAGGGAGAAACACCCTCATAATAGGTCTCTGTTTTTTAGAATATCCCTCATCCCTTTGTAGCGTTTTGGCTTCCCACTTTTTACACTTTCTTTTTTCTCTTCTTTTCTTTTCCTCCGGGGTATGCCCCTTGTAGGTTGTATATTCGGTTAGCCTTTTTTTTATTTCAAGCTTATTTACCCAAAAATCTATGTTATTTCTCTCCCATGGTTCAACTGATCTCATTCTTGTTCCTATTCGTCTAGCCTTGCAAGGAAAGCAAGTGGGGCCAGCCTTTGTTTTAATTCCCTCTAAGACCCTGACCCATTGGAAGCTGCCTTTAAAGCGCCAGAGGCGGATCCGGAACTGACTATTGACCCTTCCCCCCCCCCCCCTCATTGGAACCATCAACGGCATCTTCCTCTATTCTTCTTGAATCCCCATCGTGCATCTAGGCAATGAGAGGAAGGTGGCAAAGCAAGGATGGCTCATGACCAGATCATTCAAGTCCCTCTCATATTGAGCTCAGATAGGACTCAGTAGCGGCACGCCTTCCTCGGATCAAAATTATTATCTAATAGATTCGTCTATTGACCCTTGCATCTAACCTGTTCCTGGTCGCACTCTAGTCCAGAACCGAATCTCTATTTGTCCCTTTTAGCTTTCGGATGCAAGCAACTGAAAGAGCCTGCTCATTCTCAATCAAGTTGCTTTACCCTTTAGGGTATGGAAAATAGCCTCTTGCTCTGCGGCAAGGGAGCTTTCACACCCGTTACTGGTGATGGGAAGATAGATGAATGGGTTGACTTTGCCGGTTGGTGCTTATCAGTGATTAGATCCATGGGAATGAGATTGGTAGGAATTGGACACTTGATTGCTTGAAATATCCATGGCAGTAGGGAGGGAAATACAACATTGGCTTCGAGATGCCCTTAGAACAGTATGGATGGAAGGGAAAGAAACCTTGAAAGAACTAAGTGCAAAATGGGCTCTAATCCATATGTTTAAACTATTTTAAAATGAAACTGGTCCAAACAAAAAGTTAGCGTTCTTCTTGTTTTCTTGTTGGGGTAGGAAAGGAAGGGGATGGAGATGGAAGTTTGAATTTTTTGTTTTGTGACTTATGTTATGACCTATTGAACTTGTATTATGAACAATAGTTTCTCAGCTCCGTTCTGTTTTTTTATGTACCGGTCCCTTGATTCAACACAGAGTGATGAAGAATCCAGAATATGGGGGTTTAGTTATGAACTCTATTTTAATTATATAAAGAGAGTTTAGATTCTGAGCTCTGATTTTTTGTTATGATACAGCTCCTATTTTTTTTGTTATGGGTGGCTGTGGTCAAGCTTTAAAGCTTTAGAGTATCTTGTTTCTTCTTAATTCTCACAGTAGCTTGTACTCAGAATCTTGTTTCTTCTTAATTCTCATTGTAGCTTGTACTCGGATAAATTTGGCACCTATATTTGCTAGTCGATCCAGACGTGGCACTTTTCTTTTTTTGAACCAATACAACTTTGGTAGTCCCACCCGATGTATGGGATTTAAATCTGGGTTGTTTTTTATTAATCATATTATGACCTACTACTCATGTTTCAGGATGGGAAAATGAGTCATGAGAAGATGGAGATGAAGAATTGGGGAGATGGAGGAGATAATTAAAAACTTATGAAGTTATGCTATAAAACTTGTGAAGTTATGCTAGATATGTTTCTGAAAAGATGTTTCTGATTTTATGTTTCAGAATTTATTTTCTAGTTGTAGTTATGAGACATGAGAATATTATAAATGCTGCTTTGGATACTATAGTTATGAGATATCAGTTGTTCCTTCGAAGCATTTGCCATTTTCATTTGTAGAGTTATGTTTCTGGATGTATGCTTGATTTACAGAAACTGTAGTATATCAGTTGCTCCTTGTGGCAGTTATGTTTCAGGTGCAGCATATCAGCGGAAGGAGAGAGAGTTATGTTTCCTTTTTCTTTTCTTTTTTTGGTAAAGTTTCATTTGGTCAATATGATGTGTCTGAATTTTTTAATGATTGGCCCTTCCACTAGCCAAATGGGTTACCTAGAATTCAGAGTTTTGGGCAATCAAACAAAGACATGATCCCGAGTTGGAAATTTGCATGTAAGGCTAAGCTTTGTTTGTGAGTCTCATTTCATTCATTGCATAAGTAGAATCATTACAAAGGCAGCGTAATGATCTGTTGTGCCGCCATCATTTTCTTACCATATAAATATTAATCAACAGAAGCAAAACAAATAATCAGCAAACCTGACGCTTTGTTTCTCAAATTAATAACAATAACGAAGTTCGAAGTTCAAAGATTTCCACAAACTAATCTAAATTCATAACAATAACCAAAAGCCAAAAGCTCCAAGCTCCATTTCCCTAATCCTCGTACAACTTCATGGTAGATACTTGGTGATGCAATTGGAGGGGGTTGAGGAAAAACTCCATGGAAGAAACTTGATCCTGATAAACTAATACTGCTACTACTTTCTCTTTTGGCGAAACCATTTTCTTCATCTTCTTCTTCCTCCTTGGTGTCCCAAAGAAACCGAGGATATGAAGCCATCACGTAACTACAAATAACCAAAAATTAAACAAAGATGAACTTAGCATACAAATGAATACAATTTGAACCCGAAGACAATTTGAGCATAGGAAGCAGCATCATAATGCTAAGAGACATCCCAACTAGGTTGGCACCCCCTCCAAGCGACAATCATATGCCACCTCGGACCCAATGGGAAATAACAATGTTAACCAAAGGTCAACCACCCCTACTAGATCAACTGGCACAACCTCAATACTAGAACAAATTACAATGGAATGAGGGAAACGCCAAAATCATATGTAGGACAAACATCAGCACAGAAAATGGCCTGAGAATGTCTTCACATCAAAATAGAACTCCCTCATGATACGTGCAGCTTTATCAGGCAAAGAAGGAAAGCCAGCATCAACCAACTTTCATAAAAGCATCATAAAAACTATCATTAGCAAAACAGACCAAACTCCAGAAATAAGAATAATCCAGTGGCTAAATGTTTTAAAAGCCAAAACAAAGGCAACAGAGCTTCAACTGCAAACTGGGTATAACAAAAGACAACCTTTCGCACAGCAAAGAAACTTGATAGAATGCCACTAGCCCATATCTCCGAAAACCTTCATAACCTGGGAGTACTTAATCGTCTTGCATCAATCCATTTATTTCAACCTCAGCTCAGACATGATTTTTCAGCAATTATCAGACTAGATCAATAACTTTGCAAATTAGAAAAGTAAGTCATCTAGAAGCAGACCTCGAGATTAGCATAACTTTGATATCCACAGCAATTAAATATGAAAGCTAATCATATTTCTTAAAGAGTGGGAGACAAGTGGATTCCAAGTATGGACCAGCCTTTAAGTCACTTTATCCCTTATGCTAGACCTGACTCTCTCAAGGTCTCTTTTCTCTTGCGTTCAACCCCAGCAGGACCAATCTAGGACTTGAACAAAATTTATGACAGGATTCCTTCCTTTCTCATCCTAAAGATCCTAGCTATCTGTTTAACAGCTGGCGTCAAACGGTTATGTTTGGCCATTCACAACATGGTCAAATATAACTCCAAGTCCAATTACAGGTGTTTGTATGACGAGAGCATGGGTAATTCTTCTACCATGGTATCATCTATTTGGATTTATAAAGATCATAATGTATGGAATATGGGTTGGATCTGGATCTACCTGAACGTATCAAAGTTTTCATTTGGAAATGCTTAAGAGGAATCTTGCCAACGAGAAAGAATCTAGCCATTCGTCTTAATGGGATACCCTCATCTTGCCCTCTATGCGAAACCAAGGAAGAAACTCTGGACCACTTGTTTGTTCCTGTTAGTAATCGACATTTAATCAACGGGTATCTGTAATCTTAACGTGGGGAGATTAATAATTATTTAATAACGTGGAGCTCGAAATATAATCGAGATAAAGATGGGAGTGCAATTAGAATTCTTTAGTGGTGTGAATTATAATTTGTGAAATAAGAATAGAATCCGGGTGGGATTAGGTTTTCTTATTTACAAGCCCAGATTTATTTCTCCTCAAGTCCCTGCTCTAGCCCTATAAATATATCGTTATGTTCTCTAGGTCTAAAGACAGTCATTCAGAAAATTAGAATAGAGGCTATGAGAGAGAGAGAACAAAGAGATCATGTAGAAGTCCATACTTGGTTACATGATCGAGATATAAGGGAATATGGCAGAAGATCATGAGGTACTGTCGAGCAAAACTTGTTGCATACAGTAATCGGGTCTGTCAAGTTCTAAAATAAACAAGTCCACCAGCGTTCGTGTCTACGGATGAGAGGTAAACCCTAATTCCGCCTTGTAGGGTTTGTGTTTATTTTTGTTGTCTAATCTATACGCGTAATTACTGGGTTCTGGGATTCGTTTCCCAACAGTGGTATCAAAGCGGGCTGTAATCATGCGTATGGATTAAACAAGCCATGTTGTCCGTAGAACAAAGATATAGAACTGTGCTAACCGTTGTTTTGCAGAGTTCTAGTTTGTTTTGCAGAATCAATTATCCCACTATTATGGTCACGCATGTTTTTGATTGTGTGATTGGATCCCACGCTTTGTAATTGTTTTATGCGTGGTTACTATTACTGGTTTTTTATTACAAGTTTAGTTTTGTAATCTATAATAGTAGTATGAGGGAGGCATAAGTTTTTTATGTAATCTTTGTTTCTTCAATTGTATCGTTTTAGATATATAGATCTGTTGTAAGATTACAGATTCTGTAATGGGGCATACGATATGGAGAAGACAATCTTTTTTGACAATAAGATAAGTTTTGTCAAGAAAAAAGAATGTTTGGCCCGCAGCAGAATTTTTTCAGATTTTTAGGGTCTGATTGCAAGGATGTTTTGACTCAGTAAACATCGGAATTGGAAATTCTGTTCTTCACAAAATTTGTAGATAATTGAATTTCGAATCCAACCCATTTGGAATTAGTTCAATCGGAGTTCGGATGAGGGAGAAAAGTCCAAAATACTGAAGGCTGTGCAGTTTACTCGGGAAAAATTTTAGATTCGATTTTTCTTGCCTAAGTATGGTTGGCTTTTGGTTTCCTTGATTAATTCAAAGTATCTAAGTCTTCAACATACGTATTGCTCAAGGATTTCAAGTTTGGAAAGGATTCCTGACTGCTTAAGGATTTCAAGAATGGAAGGATTCCTTATTGCTCAAGGATTGCATCTTTGACCATAATAGTTGGGATACATATTATTTATGTTTCCTTTTTATGAATATTTGTATATTCATCTTGTTTGCATGTGTGATAGTTTACCATATTTGGACAACATGGTAATATTTGGCCTTAGACCTAGATCACGGGTTTTGCAAACATGTTAATTTTGATAACCCTCACAAATTTTTTAAATTACTAAGTGGGAGAGAGAGTTTATTTTGTATAAATCCCATGGTCTCCATTACTAGTATGTAGATGATATAATTAAGTTTTGTGTGTTGGTTTTAGTACCTTCCTCCCCATCGGACAAAATTAATTGTGGCATCATCGGGACTTACTTCCTTAGAGGATAGTTTCAAGATAATTGTTGTGTGGACTACTCCTCCATCTGGGGTAGTTCATTATGGAACAATGGATCTTGAGGTTAGGTAATGGTATACACTTAGCTATAAATAACAAGTATCCTCTCCATCTGAGTCACTGCTTTTATTTATAGGACCGAAGCAAATTAGCTATTTAATTTTATTGGGCACGGTTTAGTGTCTAGATAGTAAAACTAAAAGGTTGTGCCTATCTACACGAATGATGAAGAGTAGTGGACCTACCCATCGAGGCATACTCTTCACGGTGTGTAGGGTTGCTAATGTTTTTCTTTTAATAGACTGGTTGAGGGAACCAATTTAATAGAAATACAAAAAGTTTTATTGCCCTTCATAATTGTTGTTATGTGATTCTCAGATTCAAAAAAAAAAAAAAAATGGACTCTTTCAATCCACTTGATGACATTGTCAAACAAATTTACTGGTCTTAATTATATTGACTAGAAAAGGATCTGGATATTGTGTCAACTGCTTAGGGGACCAAATTTGTGTTCTTTTAGGTGTGCTCTATCAAACCCACTGATATTGCAACAGAACCTGAAATCCGGTATATAAGGATTGGGTTATAACTGATGAGATGGCGCGGTGTTACATTTTAGCTTCTATGTCGAATGTATTGCAACATCATCATCAGTTTTTTGAAAACTGCCTATGACATGATGTATAACCTAAAATAAATATTTGGGGTGCGGCAAGGCAAGTTGCAATGTGGGATTTGGGGAATATAACCATTAGTGAAGGAACCCTTGTAAGGGGATTATGTTATGAAGATAATAGGTCTTCTGAATGAACTAGAAATCCCAGGAGCTGAAATCAATGGGGAAAACCCAGGTTGATATTGTGCTCCAGTTGCTTACCAAGTTTTTTTCAGCAGTTCTGCCTGAATTACAATATGAACAAAATGCATTATTATTTGACGAAACTGCTGAAAGAGAGTTAAAATTAGCCAAGGGTCTTTTGGTTAATAAATAGACAACTGTGAGTGTAGTTGAAGAGGTTTCTACTTCTTAGCCGGAAGGCAACAAGAAGCAGGAAAAGGTTTAACAACAAGCCACGGATCCTCAGACAGTTTATGAGCTTGGAGGTAGAGTGAAAAAGCCTAACGGCAAGTGTTTTCACTATAAGCAAAAAGGACACTAGAAGAGGGTTATTCGAATTTTCTCAATAAATTGAATAATCAAGGAAATTTTTTTCACTAGTACTTGAATCATGTTTAGCGGTGTTATCTACCAGTACCTGGTGTGTAGATACGGGTGCCACTAATCATGTTTGCAATTCATTGCAAAGGTTCCAGGAAACCAGGAGACTTAGTGATGAAGAGATTTATCTACATATGGGAAGTTCTACAAAAGTAGCAGCAGTTGCAGTAGGCGTTGAATTTCAAGAGATTGTCTTTATGATCATTGAATTAGGAGAAACTTAGTTTCGGTTTCTAATTTGGTTATAAATGGATATTTGGTTTATTTTTAATAACTCTGTGGTTATTAAGTTAAATAAACATTATATCTGTTATGGTTCATTAGATGACAATCTCTACGTTATTAATGATATCGTTCCTACAATGCAACTAAATGAATTGAATAACACTAATAGATTGCCATATAAGAGAAATGAGCCTTATAAGTTGAACCAAACGTATCTTTGGCACTTACGCTTAGGTCATATTTATCTAAACAGAATTTCTAGACTGGTTAGAAATGGATCTTTGGGTTCATTAGAAGTGGAGGCACTTCTAGTCTGTGAATCCTGTTTGGAAGGCAAAACGACCAAGATGCCCTTTTTCAGGAAAAAGGGAGAGCCAATGATACGTTGAAATTAGTTCACCTTTGATCTGTGTGTACCTATGAACATCTGGGGTAGAGGTGATTTTGAGTATTTCAATACTTTTATTGATGATTACTCAAGATATGGTTACATTTATTTGATACACCGTAAGTCCGAATGCTTTGAGAAATTCAAGGAGCATAAACCGAAAACGGGAAAGCGTCTGGATAAATGTATCAAGACACTGCGATCTCATTGTGTTAGCGAATACCTCTTGGAAGTATTTAGGAACTAGTGGCAACAAAAGGGATTACATCCCAGTTGTCTGCGCTAGGTATGCCACTACATAATGGTGTAACAGAAAGAAGGAAAAGACTCTTATGGATATGGTGAGATCAGTGATGACTTATTCAAATTTACTAAATTCGTTGTGGGGACATGCACTATAAACAATGGCGTACATTCTTAACTTGGTACCATTTAAGCTAGTACCAACTGCACCCACAGAACTGTGGACTGAGAGAAAAACTAGTCTATGGCATGTTCAGAATTGGGGTAGTCCAGCACAGATGCTGAAAGGGAAAGCAGATAAATTGGAATCAAGGACAAATGTTTGTTTGTTTTGGTGGGGTACCCTAGAGGAACGAAAGTTGCTCTATTTTATAGTCCTAAGGATCATAAGGTCATTGTTAGCACCAATGCTTGATGCTTAGAGGAAGGCTATGTCATAGATCACAAGCCCAGTAGTAAGATTGTTCTAGAAGAATTGAGAGAAAATAGATCGACACAGATTTCTTCAACACCAATAGTACAAGAGACTACATCACATGAAATTGTTGTTAACACACCAGTACCTTGTCGTAGTGGGAGGGTTTCGTAGTGGGAAGGTTATTGTTTCACCCAATCGGTATATGTTGTTGGGAGAATCTTGTGATATGATCCCTGAAAAATAACATGTCAAACCCTGAAACTACAAAGAGGCACTTCAAGATAAAGATGCAGAACTTTGGCAAAAGATCAGGAGCACGTGTTGTGCTAGCTTAAGAAGTCCATTTGTGGACTTAAGCACGCATCTAGGTCTTGGAACATCCATTTTGATCAATGTCTGGATAAGTCGTGTGTGTACAAGAAGCGCAATGGAAATGTGGTGGTGTTTGTATTGCTATATGTGGATGATATCTTGTTCATCAGAAATGATATCGGAGTGTTATCTTCGATATAGTTGTGGTTATCCAGCCAGTTCGATATGAAGGATTTAGGAGTAGCTGGTCACATCCTTGGGATTAAATTTTTTGCGAGATCAAGCAAAGGATGTTGGGCTTCTCAAGCTTCCTATATCGATGCGATCCTTACCCTTTTTAGCATGCAGGATTCCAAGAAAGGATTGCTTCCTTTCAGACACGGAGTCAATCTATCCAAGGATCAGTGTCTTAAGACATCTGAGGAGATGGAGAAAATGAAAGGAGTTCCTAATGCTTCAGCAATAAGAAGCCTCATGTATGCTATGCTGTGAAGTAGACTTGGTATTTGCTTTGCTGTCGACATGGTTAGCAGATTTTAGTCTAACCCTAGACAAGAAGATTGGACTGATATAAAATGTATACTCAAGTATCTGAAAAGAACTAAGGATTATACGTTGGTGTACCAGTCAGACAGTCTAGTGCCTTGTGGGTACGCAGATTAAGACTTTATGTTATATAAGAGTTCCAAATAGTCAACATCGAGATATGTGTTTTCCCTAAGAGGTAGAGCCATGAGTTGGTGGAGTATCTAGTGATCATGTATTATAGATTCCACCATGGAGGCCGAGTATGTGGCAGTTTTTGAAGTAGCCAAGAAGTCGTTTGGCTCAAGAACTTCTTGATGGATCTAGAAGTGGTACTTTCGATACAATCAGCAATTTCAATCTATTGTGACAATAGTATTGTAGTTGCTAACTCGAAGGAGCCAAAGATTCATAAGAAGGGAAAACACATCGAGTGTAAGTATCACCTGATTCGAGCGATCGTATAGAAAGGTGATGTAGCTGTGACCAAGATTGCATCAACAAACAACCTAGCAGATCCTTTTACAAATGGCTTACATGCCAAGACTTTTGATAGTCACGTAAATGGCATGGAAGTGAGATGCGTGGTAGCATGGTTTTGAGTCTAAGTGGGAGATTTTTAGAAACTTATACTAAAAGCCATGCTTTTATGTAATGGATTAATATTTAATTAGTTAATTATTAATCAGTTTTATCCCTTTTTTATGAGAATCTATTATGGGCAATGTTTGCATGATATAATTGTATGTTGTGCATGTGTCTTTTATTCTATATAGTAGATGATCCAGTGTGTAGAGTACGGCTTACACACAGAAGATTAGATCATCGGTTCTTATGGAATATAAGTTTTGGTTCACAATCTTAGATGGAATTTGACACACCATCAGTAGGATTGTAGTACAATGTTTTAGTAGGTTTGTCTTGACTACAGGGAATGGTTCGAGTTCCAACTCATTGTGCTAGTATATTTTGTGTGTATTGAACAGGACCGCATTAAGGTAATTGTCTTAGTACTGACATTTTAAGACAATTAGAACCTTATAGTTATTAAGAATACTTATGCTCTTAATCCGGATATAATTAATACATATATACATTTAATGTTGTTGACTTTGATTCATTATGAAGTGAGATCTTTTTTCACGGTCAATAGTCATGGTGAGTTGGGTCACAACATTATATGCATGAAATATATGGATATTAATTATTGATAGAATCCACGTCTCATTAGAGATTGATGATACCCCCTTGAGTAAACTTATAAGTTTCGGTTATGTCAAACCCTGCAGGTGGATATTTGTATCCGACATATCGAATAAGTTAAGTGGTTAGCCTCAAGGTGTTTTATAAGATGTTGATTAGTGGGAGATTGTTAGTAATCGACATTTAATCAACGGGTATCTGTAATCTTAACGTGGGGAGATTAATAATTATTTAATAACGTGGAGCTCGAAATATAATCGAGATAAAGATGGGAGTGCAATTAGAATTCTTTAGTGGTGTGAATTATAATTTGTGAAATAAGAATAGAATCCGGGTGGGATTAGGTTTTCTTATTTACACAAGGAGCCCAGATTTATTTCTCCTCAGGTCCCTGCTCTAGCCCTATAAATATATCGTTATGTTCTCTAGGTCTAAAGACAATCATTCAGAAAATTAGAATAGAGGTTGTGAGAGAGAGAACAAAGAGATCATGTAGAAGTCCACACTTGGTTACATGATCGAGATATAAGGGAATATGGCAGAAGATCATGAGGTACTATCGAGCAAAACTTGTTGCATACAATAATCGGGTCTGTCAAGTTCTAAAATAAACAAGTCCACCAGCGTTCGAGTCTACGGATGAGAGGTAAACCCTAATTCCGCCTTGTAGGGTTTGTGTTTATTTTTGTTGTTTAATCTGTACGCGTAATTACTGGGTTCTGGGATTCGTTTCCCAACAGTTCCTGCCATCATTCGATAAGGGTCTAGAATGCAACGGAATTTTGGCAATCCATCCAAGGGGCTAGGGATAGCATGATCTTCAAGCAATGGCTTTTAGACTGGATTATCTTTTTAATGCCATCATGCAAATAGGGAGGAAGAGTGAGTGCCATCACCACGACACCTTTTTTATTCACAACCTAAGAGAGGAGATTGCCAAGCTGACATTTTGTAGCATTTCAAAAGTATCTCGGAAGGACATTCAGCGTGCACATTTACTGGCAAAGCATGCTCTTGCCTATTTTGTTCCTCATCAGGACATCGGTGATGGAAACCTTTTTTAGTTCTCCAGTGGTTGATGTTTTATGCTTGTTATTGTCTTTATGTTGGTTGTTTTATGCTTGTTATTGTCTTTATGTTGGTTGTTTTCAGCTTGTTGGGACTCCATCTTGTATCAGGTTGTGGTTATTAATGGTATTTCTATCTCTTTGCCTAAAAAAAAGTCTCACTAATTAGTGTGTGCACACGACGAATAAGTTCTTTTGTTATAATTTTATGGTATCATAAATAGGATAAGTGTTTAATTTCCTGTACTTATTTATTGTACGATTATTAAATACCAATTCTAAATTTACACAAGTATGGTTTTGCGAAATATTTTTAATCTTGAAGCGCCAAACTATGGTGAAATAGAGTTAAAAAGGAAAAAAACTACGGTCATACGCAATGAGTTCTTCCTTGCTTCTAGAGTAACATGTGATATTTTAGAGTTACATTACCACACATTTATGTGTAACGTCACTAACGAGTGATTATTACGTCTTATTTTCTCTTAGTATATACACTAAATTTTGGTCCAATTTTATATTACATCTTTAATTTGTCTTTTTTCAAATGTTCTTTCAATACTTTTCCGATTCATCTCGCCTTCGAGATGGAGTAATTGACTTTTTCAAATGGGTCTACGATCATACACTTTTTCAATTCATCTCTCTAGTGTAGATTATGATAGAACAACCAAAAATACAACAAACAAAAAAAACTGCAAACTTCTTACGTAATTTCACATTTTCACGATGGTGGGCCTCAACTACGGAGCTGGGTATCCTACTTTGCTTTGGGGCACGGCATGCTATTGTGAGGCCAAAACGGGCCTCATCTTAAACTCGAAAATTTGATTCCTATTATACTCAGAACAACTTTACGAGTAGACTATTCTTGAGAAAAGCAAGTCGATCGGGCATCAGCAACGCAGTGGCTAAAGTATACTTTACTCAAAAAAATAACTGAAAAATGTACGATTTTGGGATGACTTAAAAACAAATTTCATTTGATCTTGTAGTTTCTGATATCTTTTTTGATCATCTAATTCATCTTTTACTCGCAATCAAGTGGAATGGTAGTCCAGTGATTGGTAGCTGGTACCATTTACTTCTATGAATTTAGCTATGGTTTAAACTTTACTAACTACAACTAATAATACTGACTTTCGCATAGCAAAGACAAAAAGCCGTTTGTAAGCACTAAAGTTTTTTTCTTTTTTTTCCCACAACGATAACAAATGATATTATTAAAATCACAACCGACTCGTCAGGCGGAAAACCCATCCCTAGAAAGGGGATCATCAAGCAACCACAATCGGGGGGATGGGACTCAGTCCAGCGACTATATATACCCCATACCACTAAGACCTTTACCAACCAAAACATGAGCACCATTATCACTGGTCCTACGGACAAAGGAAAAACTGCAACATTGGAAATTTTTACTCAAAACCTGACATCATGAGTAATGACTTCCACCTCTTGGTTGACCGCTACCTGACCATTGAGCATATTCACAATCAACTGAGCATCATTCTCCAAAATAATCGACCCCAAACCAAGTTGACAGCCCAGCAAAATACCGTGCCGGATTGCCAAGGCCTCTACGGCCGATGAGCTCGCACACCACTGAAAAAATCCCATAGAAGCAACAACAAAACAGCCTCTGAAATCCCTAATAACCACCCCAAAATTCCCTCTTCTCTCCCCTTTCTTCCAAGACCCATCCACGCTGATCTTGAAAGCACCACTAGGAGGTCTCTGCCATGAACTAAGGCTCCCTTCCCGACTTGAAGCGGGCCGTGGCGTACTTGCAAGAGTTCTTGTCTGCAAGCACTTAAAGTTTATTTGGTACCATTTGATGTGTCTTCAATATGTTTATAGAATGTGCCCATTTTTCAGTTATTGTCACTTAAGTATGGTGACCATGACATTGCTCTGGTACCAAGGCTCTGGGAAAAGAGAAGCACTACAGCAACAAAAATTTCAAAGACTGTGTTTTCGAATTAAGATATTCCTATTCTTTACGTAATGCAACACAAAATTTATTCTGGGCTTTTTGATAATTCTAAAAGCTCATCTTGTAGGTTTGCTTTGTAAATTTTCTATATAAAGTTAAAAATCGGAAATAAAGTGTTACATGTTCCGATTCATTAAATTTATTTACCTTAATCAGAACTTTCATGAATATTAACATTATATGTACATAGTTCAAACTAATCAGAGATGAAGTTAATGCTATCATTGTCGCACTCAAGACCAAGGAGTGGATTAACCTGGGTGGCCTCCCCTGCCCACGTTCTAATTTTTTATTAAAATTATATTATTACTTTTCTTTAAAAAGAAATTAATTACATAAGTTCGCCCATCAATGTTACTTTGAATTATAGCCAGCCCAAGGGTTTGAAGTACCCTAACCCTAGTCTAAAAATTGTGCCTTTAGAGTAGGGATGCACATCGGCCCGGTGGTCTGCCCAGCCCGATTTTTTTAGGGTTTGGGATATAAATTTAGGCCTATAGGGTTGGGCCAAGTTGATATTTTAAGCCCGATTAGTTAATGGGATGGGTTCAGAAAAATCCTCAAGGCCCAACCCGAGCCCGGCCCGGCCAAATATAATATTATTATGTTATAATAAAATATAGAATATTATTATTTTCCTCTAAAACTCCTTGTCTAAAACATAACTCATGGTTTATTACTTCTTTTTTTTGTTCTCTATGGAAAATGCTGTGAAGACGTAAACAAGAGAGAGACTGGAGGAGTTTTTTTGCATGTCAAGCTTTATGAATGTTGGAGAGTTTCACTTTTTGAACACATTTATTGCCTTTTAAGAGACAATTTAATTATTAGAACCATAATGTTTTTATGGGTTTGTTTTCGATAATACTGCGAGAACATAAAATTTTAAATATTCCCGGTGCAGAATTCTAATTGTGATTGTTGTAGTTGATTTATTTATGTTCGTGATATCACGCTTTAGAAAAATAAATGGGCTTGTTGGGCGAGTATGGAAAATAAAACTTTAATTGGACTGGGTTTGGGAATATAAAATGAGGCCCGATTATTAATGGGCCGGGCTTGGGCTTGCACAAGTCTTGTTAGTCTCTAGGTTAAGCCCGGCCCGAGGTATGTGCATCCCTTATTTTAGAGTACAATACTTAAAAAAAAATTCAATGACAATCACAATACGAGAAAGCCAAAACAATATAAGGTTCTGCTAAGCATTATATAATAATAGAAAAGTCAAAATACAAAGTCTGCAAATACATATAACGCATAAGCCGCACGAACCGGTAATCAAATAACCAATATGAAGTAATTAAGAGGGTCCTTTTTCTTTTTTTGTTGCATCAAAAAGGTCTTACTCAAGCCTATTATGAAAAAATATGAGAGTGCCCTAAAAATTTAAACTTTTTGTTGTGCCCTAGGCAAGCCCTACTTTGAACAATTCAACACCTCCCAACTAAGATAATTTTTATACGGAGTATTGAAAAAACTAGTAGGCAAACCGCTTTAGCCTACTATCGGAATTTGTGCGTAATCTGATCATGGTAGTCTAGGATTATATCCCAGATATTTCAGTCGGTTTATTTCAATTGTCATAAAAGAAATAAAAAAGAATTGGCCCGCCAACTGGCCATCAGGTCGAACCAATTATAGGTTACGAGGCCTCTCAAGACTCAATTTTTTGAAGTTATATATGAGGCCACGTTGGTTCCCAAGCATAATGAGCCATGAATTTCGATGTTAAGGCTTTTATTAGGCAGCCAACCGAGAACCCACTTGGGCCTGCGTGACCTTTATTGTCTGAGTCGGGCCATGGTTTCGACCCATCAACTTAGCCCCCACGGTGCGCGGCTTGGGTTACGGGCTCACACCACTAAGCCTGGGCAATAATATGGCGCTGGATTGAGGTTTATAAATTCATGTTGTAGTTTTGATTTGTCCAATGTGGGAACAATTCCCTAGACGTCACAAACACAAAAACAGCTCCCCCGAATCTCTCTCTCTCCACCCAAAAAAACAGCTCCGAGTCTCTCCATAACCCCTCTTCCTCTCTCATGCGTAGTGCGTAGAACTTAACATGGTTTTAATTACCGGTCTAACAGTTTTTAAGCAATTCGATGTCGTTACAAAATTGCATACACGGGATGGTCCGGATATATATTGGTCCGTTTCCCGTTATGTATCGATCCATATCCAATTCATAACCGTTAGAACTGGCACTCAACCGTTACAGGTTATATAAGCAATTTAAAACAAGAATTCAAAAAATAATTTTAAAAAATTGATGACCGCTACAACTTGTTCCTATTTTGTACCTGTCCGATACCGATACACCTTGACCGTTAAACTTACACGTTCCGATACGTTTATTTAAAACTTTTCTCTCTGGTAATTACCTATCTTTAGCTCTCCTAAAACTTGTATAGGAGCTAACGTTACACAACCACATAGTTACCCAACTCCCTTTTAAACCGCAAATTTATGTGATCGCCCAGTACTAAACCCTCACGTCAATTTGTGGTGGCAAAATGCTTTGAGTGTTGCGGATTGCGCCGGGTTACACTTCTATACGTACAACTAGCGTTGAACCCGTGCTATGCACGAGTGAGATTAACATGCACGCACAAACGTCTGTACATGGCATAATAGAGGCAGGTGGACCAAATCATACACACATATCTAGCATAGGATAATGTTAGCATGTGAACATTAAAATTTAAACACAATTTATAGTTTCATGGTGTAACAATAACTAAACAACCAATCAGTTCAAATCATTATGTGGAATTAAATAATTAAATGCAACACCAAATAAAATTAGATAGGTTCAAGCACACAAACAATAATTGTATGACAGCAAATAAAGAGTAGAAAGGAGAGAGAAATCAAACACAGAGATTTATAGTGGTTCGGTCCTGCAACTTCACTGTCTACTCCACTCCCCAAGTGTCCAACTCGGGATTTGCTGCACTATCTCCAATAGTAACACTTTCTAGCTTTCACGGGTGCTAGAGAAACCTTTACAACGAGCAATGTCCCCCAATCGCTCCGACTATTTTTTACTCCGGTGTTAGTCACACCTAACCCAACTAGTTTGACTCCGGTGCTAGTAACACCTAGCTAATCGAGTAATTTTTTCTCACACAAAAATCACTCACAAAAGATAAATTCTCACAAAGGTGTACAATGATAACTCAAATATAGAACACTCAAACTAGGGTAGAATATGCAAGATGAAGCTTCAAGTTGAAAGGTAAGGATGGCACACGTAATTTTTTTTCCCGTTGGAGCTCACTATATCTCACCATCAATTTGCCTTCACTTTATATGCATGAAAAATGTCTGTTATTAGCCCCACTTCAAATTTTGAATTTCACCAATTCAAAATGTCTTGATACAAACAGCCATAATACATTCCTTGTATAAAGTAGCCGTTTAATTAAGCTTAATTAGGCAACCATAATTTGATTCTAAATTGCCTTGATTGCCTTCACAAGCCGTTTGAATTTCCCTTACAAGGCAGCCATAACGTGATTCCCGATTTGCCGACTTCCCTTGTAAAGCTTCCTGTCCATTTAAAATTAAGAGAAGAGCTTTCCAAAATAAATATAGCAGTAAGATTTGTCTTTAATTTTCTCCCCTTTAAATTTAAATCTTGGCTATTGGAGTAGTAATTTGGTGTAGAATCTCTCTTTATGTGTGCCTCAACCAAATCCTACAAAATACACAATTATTCAAGTGAGTATCAAATACCACAATTTAATTATATTTCTCCTTTAATAAAATATGTTTGTTCTCATCAAAATCAATAATGTATTTCTCATAAAATATTTGGGTTAACAATCTCTCCCTTTTTTATGATGACAAACCATAAATGATTTTATTCAAATAAAATTCAGAAATATAATTAGGGCAAAAGAAATAAGATACTCCATAAGATGCTCCCCCTTAATTGGTGCTTCTTTTGCTTGAGCTTTTTCTCCCCCTCTAGCTTTCACAATATTTCTCCCCCTCTAGCTTCCACAATACTTCTCCCCATTTGTCATCAACAAAAAGTAAGGGATACTTTGTTCTTGATATTGCACAATGTGCATCATTTCCCACTGAGTTTGACGCACCCTTTCGTCTTTGAATGATTGGATTGCAATTCAAAAAGACTAGTAGTAAATTTGCGGAGGTCTTTTTTTTTTTTTAAAAACAACCAACACGTAATCATCGGCAAATAATTCCTTCATGCACTAGAGACTTCTAGCTTCAAAAATTTATAAGTTATCTCCACTTAAAAAACTTGTTGGCTATAAGAGCAAAGTAACAATATTCTAATAAACATTAGGAGAATTAATCATGATCGAATAACAAAAAAAACTTTTCTCCATTTTCAAGCAAAATATTTAGAAAATATATTTCCACGAAAAGTTTTAGATAAGTCTAAAAAAAACTTTTTAAATTCGCAAGAGTAAATAAGTTGTTGAGAATTCATCAAAATCAGTACCTCTGAATTTATAAAAAACGTTGTGCAAATAAAATTGCTAATCTCTCACCATACCATACGAATCTGAGTTGACTCTACCAATCGATTTGTTGAGGTTACTCCATTGCAAAATAGTCGCCTTGTTGTCTAAAAACATATCTCAACATTTACCTTTGAGTATCCAAAATCTGCAAAAATAATTCATATTTGGTTCTTTGGTTCCCACATTTTCATGGGTCCGAGAGGGTTAGTAACAAGATGCTTAGGAACCCACATTCTTTTGGTTCCAACAAAGACATTTCTTCGAATAGGACAAGAGTATGATATATGATCATTCATTCCACAGTAATTGCAAGTAATATGAGAATGTCTAGAACAAGTCGAAACATCTTCTTTCACAAAGAAATTCTTATAAAACTTGATTGGGTTGCAATTCAAAAAGATAGTAGTACATTTGCGGTGGTTTTTTTTTTTTTTTTTTTGAAAAACAACCAACACGTAATCATCGGCAAATAATTCCTTCATGCACTAGAAACTTCTAGCTTCAAAAATTTATAAGTTATCTCCACTTAAAAAACTTGTTGGCTATAAGAGCATAGTAACAATATTCTAATATACATTAGGAGAATTAATCATGATAGAATATCAAAAAAAACTTTTCTCCATTTGAAAGCAAAATATTTAGAAAATATATTTCCACGAAAAGTTTTAGATAAGTCTAAAAAAAAAATTTAAATTCGCAAGAGTAAATAAGCTATTGAGAATTCATCAAAATCAGTACCTCTGAATATATAAAAACTTTGCGCAAATAAAATTGCTAATCTCTCACCATACCATACGAATCTGAGTTGACTCTACCGATCGATTTGTTGAGCTTACTCCATTGCAAAATAGTCGCCTTGTTGTCTAAAAACATATCTCAACATTTACCTTCGAGCATCCAAAATCTGCAAAAATAATTCATATTTGGTTCTTTGGTGCCCACATTTTCATGGGTCCGAGAGGGTTAGTAACAAGATGCTTAGGAACCCACAGTTTTTTTTTTGTTCCAACAAAAATATTTCTTCAAATAGGACAAGACTCAAGAGTATGATATATGATCATTCATTCCACAGTAATTGCAAGTAATATGAGAATGTCTAGAACAAGTCGAAACAGCTTCTTTCACAAAGAAATTCTTATTAAACTTTTGCTTTTTTGTGGGATTAAAACCAATGCCCGCTTTGTCAAAAATACATTTTTGTTTTCCAAGAATAATATCCAAATTTTGTCTTCCTTGGACAAACTTAGAAAGAGATGTTTTCAAATCCTCAACCTCCTTTCTTAAGACGTCATTTTCAAGCCTCAAGTCATTGGTAATTTATTTTTGAAAAGAAAGTTCCTTAATTTTTTTCTTTTAAGCCATCATTTTCATTTTCGAAAAATCATTTTCAACAACGAGCAACGAATTTGTCTTTTTGATGTCACTTTTCTTGCTATTCTTTCCTTTAAAACCATCCCTTTTAAATGTTCTTTGGCCCTTTTTCATTTTTCTTTTCATGAACTTTTTGAACTTTCTTGCGATTGCCACTAGATCTTCATCACCGCTTGATTCGGAGTCACTTTCGCTTTACTTGATGTGCTCGAAGTAGAAACTTTTAACGCGATATCCTTTTTCTTTAATTTTACTGCCATCATCTCCCATATTCATTGTCAACTCTTGCGTCACCAATGAACCCAAAAGTTCATCCAAGTTGTAGTTTGTGAGTTCTTTTTTGGCCTCAATAATTGCCGTCACTTTTGGCTCCCATTGTTTTGGTAATGACCTGAGAATCTTTCTCACAAGTTCAACATTAGAGTAAGATTTTCCAAGAGATTTTAAGCCATTGATAATATCAGTAAAGCGAGTAAACATGCTAGCAATGGATTCATGAGGCATCATTTTAAACAATTCATATTGTGCACAAGCATATTGATTTTCGATTCCTTCACTTAACTAGTTCCTTCATGCGTGACTTCTAACTTATCCCAAATCTCTTTAGCAGAATCACATGCAGATATTCTATTAAATTCAGCTGGATCAAGAGCACAATATAACAAGTTCATGGCTTTGGCATTCAATTGAATACCTTTCAAATCGTTCTCATCCCATTCATTTTCCTCCTTGGGACGTACTACCTTATTCACAGTTTTAGTAGGACGGTGCGGCCCATTAACAATAATTTTCCACAACTCGTAATTTGATGCTTGAATATAAATACGCATCCAAGCTTTCCAATAATTATAGTTAGACCCACTAAACAAAGGAGGCCTATTGGTCGATTGGCCTTCGGGAAGGAAAGCGCCAAAAGGGGTTGTCATAGATCTTACCCTTAGACGGTTAAGTCAAAAAAAATACTAGAATCGTGGCTCTGATACCAATTGTTGGCCCAGTTTGCAACACAAGAAGGGGGGGGGGGGGGGGGGGGGGGGGGTGAATTGTGTATCTCAAATCATTATGCAGAATTAAATAATTAAATGCAACACCCAATAAAATTAAATAGGTTCAAGCACACAAACAATAATTGTATGACAGCAAAAAAAGAGTAGAAAGGAGAGAGAAATCAAACACGGAGATTTATAGTGGTTCGGTCCGCAACTTCACGGCCTAGTCCACTCCCCAAGTGTCCAACTCGGGATTTGCTGCACTATCTCCAATAGTAACACTTTCTAGCTTCGCGGGTGCTAGAGAAACCTTTACAACGAGCAATGTCCCCCAATCGCTCCAACTATTTTTTACTCCGGTGTCAGCCACACCTAACCCAACTAGTTTTGGCTCCGGTGCTAGTAACACCTAGCTAATCGAGTAATTTTTTCTCACACAAAAATCACTCACAAAAGATAAATTCTCACAAGGGTGTACAATCTCTTTTATAATGATAGCTCAAATATAGAACACTCAAACTAGTGTAGAATATGCAAGATGAAGCTTCAAGTTGAAAGTTAAGGATGGCACACGTAATTTTTTTTCCCTTTGGAGCTCACTATATCTCACCATCAATTTGCCTTCATTTCATATGCATTAAAAATATCCGTTATTAGCCCCACTTCAAATTTTGAATTTTACGAATTCAAAATGTCTTGAAACAAATAGCCATAATACATTCCTTATATAGAGTAGCCGTTTAATTAAGCTTGATTAGGCAGCCACAATTTGATTCTCAATTGCCTTGGTTGACTTCACTAGCTGTTTGAATTTCCCTTGTATATAGTCCTCAGTAACTTCTATTCCTTCACTAGCCGTTTGACACAAGTAAGGAAATGATTGAGCCATTGCAATATGCCTTAATTCAATAAAAAGATTGCACTAGCCGTTTGAACTCATAAGGTAGCCATAACGTGATTCCCGATTTGCCGGTTTCCCTAGTAAAGCTTCTTGTCCATTTCAAATTAAGAGAAGAGCTTTCCAAAATAAATATAGGAGAAAGATTTGTCCTTAATCTTCTCCCCTTTAAATTTAAATCTTGGCTATTGGAGCAGTGATTTGGTGTAGAAGCTCTCTTTTATGTGTACCTCAACCAAATCCTACAAAATACACAATTATTCAAGTGAGTATCCAATATCACAATTTAATTATATTTCTCCTTTAATAAAATATGTCTGTTATCATCAAAATCAATAATGTACTTCTCATAAAATATTTGGGTTAACTATCTCCCCTTTTTGATGATGGCAAACCATAAATGATTTTATTCAAATAAAATTCAAAAATATAATTAGAGAAAAAGAAATAAGATACTCCCCCTTAATTGGTGCATCTTTTGCATGAGCTTTTTCTCCCCCTCTAGCTTTCACAATATTTCTCCCCCTCTAGCTTCCACAATAGTTCTCTCCCTTTGTCATCAACAAAAAGTAAGGGATACTTTGTTCTTGATATTGCACAATGTGCATCATTTCCCACTGAGTTTGACACTCCCTTTCATCTTTGAATGATTGGATTGCAATTCAAAAAGCTAGTAGTACATTTGCAGAGGTTTTTTTTTTTTTTCCTGAAAAACAACCAACACGTAATCATCGGCAAATAATTCCTTCATGCACTAGAAACTTCTAGCTTCAAAAATTTATAAGTTATCTCCACTTAAAAAATTTGTTGGCTATAAGAGCATAGTAACAATATTCTAATAAACATTAGGAGAATTAATCATGATAGAATATCAAAAAAAAACTTTTCTCCATTTCGAAGCAAAATATTTAGAAAATATATTTCCACGAAAAGTTTTAGATAAGTCTAAAAAAAACTTTTTAAATTCGCAAGAGTAAATAAGCTGTTGAGAATTCATCAAAATCAGTACCTCTGAATTTATAAAAAACTTTGTGCAAATAAAATTGCTAATCTCTCACCATACCATACGAATCTGAGTTGACTCTACCAATCGATTTGTTGAGCTTACTCCATTGCAAAATAGTCGCCTTGTTGTCTAAAAACATATCTCAACATTTACCTTTGAGCATCCAAAATTTACAAATATAATTCATATTTGGTTCTTTGGTTCCCACATTTTCATGGGTCCGAGAGGGTTAGTAACAAGATGCTTAGGAACCCACATTCTTTTGGTTCCAACAAAGACATTTCTTTGAATAGGGCAAGAGTATGATAGATGATCATTCATTCGACAGTAATTGCAAGTTGTTGGAAAAATAATATAGGTAATACAAAATACCTATTGCGGATTACACCAAATATAAAGGATCGAATAGCTTGCTTTACGAGCTCCTACCAACACGCACGTCCTACACTATATTAAACCTTTCATGCTGATGGAGCGGCCACTAGAGTCCTCCACTTAGCTTCACACGTTTCAAATCCCTAGAGTTCTTTAATGGTGCCCTAGAGAGAACTAGGAGAGGGAGAGATTATATGTAGTATTTGATGTGTAGAAAACATAACTGATATCTTTTCTATACAAGGCAATGGGTATTTATAGATGAGATGAGTAGGTGATAGAAATAACACTTACTTATCTCTATAGGACACTTATCTCTATCACTTAAGTGATTGTGTCGACCTAAGACTTATCACCTTAAGTGGTAGAATCTACTTAGGACTTATCACCAGTGGTTGAATCCACTTAGGACTTGTGTTAATTATTATCCCATGTGGACGCACCCAAGGACCCCATGCAACATCTCCCACTCGTACACAGTGGGTATATATTGAATCTCTTATTCAACGAATTCCTCAATCCTATTCTCAACTTCATACGGGAAAATGAAACGTGCGACCAAGCGAGAAAAGTACCAAAAGTAGTGTTATATCAAGTCACCATCTAACTAACATAACACCCAATATCTCATCTATACCCCAAATCATCTAATCACACCAAATCTTGCACCTCTAATCCCTCACGTAGTATAACAGAGCCGTGCAAGACCATTCAATGCATTTGTGCTCAAAGATTGTATCAACAAACTATCATTGACACAATCGACCGGGCTATGAGCCACAAATCATTAGTGTGATATCAAATGATCTTTCCTTAGATACTCATGTCAATCCATCTCACCTTAACTGCTTTCCTAGACATGCTCCGCTAGACCGTATAGCTCGTGGCCCTTGGATAACATGCTAAAGTAGCAACACCAAGCTTTAATTTCATGGCATAGTTTTAAGTCCCAAAGGGTATATTATATATACGGACTTACATAGTCCAAGGGCTCACGCAATGACGAAGTAGGGATCTATTTTGTCGCACCCTTTTACGGTCGTCTCAAAGCACATACAGTATGATTTGTATGCTATGGTGGAGCTCCCACTTAGGTTATGTCACACTCTAACACCATACAGATCTTGGTTCAAACGCTACTTAAGCGCCTAACCTGAGTTTCTGAGACAAGTTCAACTTAAGTTCTTTCTCAAGAATCTCACATCTGGCTTCATACAGGCTTCATGGAGGTGTGAATAAGCTCCATGTTCGACTTTTCAGTCTCATCTTAGCCCTTGCTAAGGCGACAAATAATCATCAAATTTAAATCCTTGCTCACTTTATAAAAGCCAAGGTGACCACACAAGATCAATTTGTGTCTCATCCCGCTCGCAACTCAGCGCCGAGGCGATCACCCGTGTGATAAGGTGGATCCAAAAACCTGGTGACAAAATTTAAATATGATATGTGCACTAGTTAACAATATTACTTTGATATTGGCTGACCATCCCAACTGCGAAACATATGTCAGGCCAAACCTTCAATCTTGAAGCCATGACGAGGAACTGTTCCACGCTAGCTCCTTCGAGTTTGTGGATCTTGACAGGCTTCTAGTGGTACACTCCCACTTAGGTGAAGGATCTCTCCCACTATCCCCAACAACTATGGGATGAGAATGCATATCCTCATCTTGCATATGAGATGGAGATAAATCTCCTAGTGGTTCATCTAACACATAGAGCTCGAGATTCTTCTTAACCTCACCAATGCTAGGAAAAATCCTCCTCTAGGAAATCCACATCGCGTGACTAAATTTCAATCATTCCATAACTCATATGAATCAGACACAATATCATAAGTAGAAGAAGATGCAACGCAAATAGCATAATTACTAAAATTTGAATCAAGATCCAACATAAAGAAATCATTCTGCAAACCAACATGACCATAAAAGTTTTTTTTTTCAAGATAAATAGACAAACTATTATCCTTAAACAGAAAAGAAAATCCTAACTTCAATAATGCTAAAACTGAAAGTAGATTACATCGGATAGTGGGTGCATGAAGTACATCATGAAGAAGTAAATTACACCCAGAACGCATCTTGAGTGGAAAGTCCTGACTCTCATAACCTCTTCTTGCGCTCCATGGCCCATTATTACTTAGCTTCTACCTAAAGTTATCCGATGATAATCTACGAATCCAGCTCGATCTCTAACTACACATTTTGTTGCTCCCATGTCTACAATCCAACCAAGGAGAGAATGAGTCGCAAACGCATGTGAGCAAACAAAACATTGATAGAGCTAGTGTTAGGGTTTACCTCCTTGGGCTCAGAACATTCTTGAGCAAAGTGACCCTTTTGTCCACAATTATAGCATTTAAGTTTGGACTTATCCTTTCCACCACTTTTGCCTTTGTGACGCTTGGTTATTCTGCCTTCTTTTGGCGCCAGATTTTCACCCATTTCTTATCTAGCTCCTTTTTGTTGTCCTTTGCGTTGGGGCCTATTGCCCTTGCGCTGTCCAGCTTTAGTGACAAGTGCAGCACTACGGTTCGCATCTGTGCGCTCCGCCTCTAGCTCGAGGTGTCGAGAGATGTCAACAAAATTCTTGATCCCTTCATTGTGAGTAAGCACTAGTTTCATATCTTTCCACGAAGGTTCAGGAAGGGATCTGATGACAGCCAAAATCTATTGCTCATCAGTGAGATTATTGCCAGCAGCTTTCATTTCTCTTATCATAGCTGACATCACCCTTAGGTGCTCAGCCATAGTATGCTTTAGGTCTATCACATATTGATTGAACCTTAATGTAAGGGCACGAAGCCTTGTTACTGATGTACCTCCATACTTTAGGTGCAATCTATCCCACATTTCTTTGGCAGCAGTGAAATTCTCAAATTCACCAAGAAGGTCATCATGCATGCAACTGAGAAAGGTAAAGCACGCACTTTTGTCCTTCTTACGCCAATTGTCATAGGCCTGTTGGTCCCGGCAATGCTGCGCAGTGGTCCCCGTCTCAGGTGGGGCCATGATATTGGTCAAGTGATCAAGCAACTCTTGCTCGTTGAGAAGGTACTGAACCTTCCTATGCCAGATATCATAGTTGGTTCCATTTAGTTTTTCTCCCTTGTTCAGATCAGCAATGATATTCTTGGATGCCATTTAACTACATTCATCGAACAAGAAATTAATTAGGCACATATCTTAATATTTTATTCATAAATTTTCTAGATCATAAAATTCTTTCCCACATTACAGAATCGAAAATTTCGCATTTTTAGGTGCTAGTAATCATCTCCCATATAATGTGAGATAGAATTAGATATCTAAATAATTTAAAAATAAAATATGGAGAACAAATCCCACTTTCCACATTGTATAAACATGTATCAATATGAGATAATAATTCACATAAAAATATAGCATGAATGAATTGAACAAATCAATGAGAAACATAATAAAATATTGAACTAATCAATAACACATAGTACAATCCAAATATAGTAGGAACAAATTGAGGCTTAGCAGGTGACAAAAACAGACTCACGGTCCCGTACAAGTCTAAACATTAGCACCAAGATTTTTTTTTTTTATATTCTTTTATTATTTGACACAAAGTTAATAAAAAACAATGGGACTAATGTGCACATAGGGGACTCACGGCGAACACATAGCTGGAGTTAGTGCGTTACAAATCCTTTTTGTTAATGCAGAATTCTAGAGGCGACAAAATCGGACCACGGCGGTCCCACATGATTTAGACGCACAACCCTAGATTCTATACAATAGCAAACACATTATAAAAGTCATGGAGCAACCAAACAAAATGATATCCCATGGATTAGCACACAAAACAAAGAGGCTAACCCAATTCTTTTTTTTTGTGTGTGCATCAGTTACATATAGCAAGCAGTATTAAGTGAAAACTTAATTATGATATTACCTTTCACATCAAAACGGATTAGTTTAAATAAAACTTACACAGTAGCTTGATAAGAACTAGCTTGACGCAAAAAGAAATGGGATCCAAATTCTATCAACAAAATAAATAGAGCAGTGTACGTAACACAAGTCTAAGAAAAGCTATACTATTTCGTTGTGCCTCCCACTGGATACAAATTCAATCAACAAAATAAATATAATCTGATTCCAACTCCACCAAAACAAATCGCGTGATCTCACGTCCCCTGTATATATTAATTTTAATACATAGTTCAAGCATAAAAAACAGATTAAATAAGCATGAAAATATATCAATAAATAAATAAAAATAAAAGTGTAGGAAAGAGTTCTAAGTGCACGAAACACTTGAGAGGAACACAATTAATGGGACTTATCCATATATTTATTAAACCAAGAGGCAAGAGGTTAAACTTGGACTAAGTGTTCTAGAATTAGAAAACGATTAGAACTCCAATCTTAATCAGAATCAAACAAAGCCAAATTAGTGACAGACGCAACTCATGCGTCTATAGATTCTCTCTTCTTTTAATGTACTGTTTTTTTAATAAACGGACTATTAATAATTAGTCCAGTCCACCCAAACACGAAGTCGATGGCACCGTTCCCATGCTTCTTTTCTTTATTGACATGTACATATACACAAAAGAGTAAGAACTGATCTTGCAAAGAGAAAAGGACATTAACCGTCTAATAATGCAACTATGGAGAGTATTTAATAAAAACACAACACTAAGTTGAAATTTTAAGGGCATCTTTATCTCCCTCCCTATTTTAACTTTTGAGTTAAAATAGGGAGTCAAACTCCCAAAAACAGCCAATATCAGCCTCTCTATTCCCACTCATCACGCACCAGTTACCTTCTTTTTTTTTTTTTTTTCTTTCGGTTGCTGCATCCTGTGCGTATAGGAGAGGAGGAGAGAGGGAGAGGAGGGGGGGGTAGGGCCACGTGGCGTCATGTGGGTGGCTGGTGGGGGGAAGGTCAAATAATGGGGGTCCACTTTTTCTTTATTGTTGTACCGGGTACATCTCCCCACGTGGGGAGATTTATTAGTTTTAGGTAGAAATTTTTTTTTTTTATAGATTTGAGGGGAGTAGTTTAATATAGTAAAGTTAAAATAGAGTCTGATTTTGTGAATTTTTGATAAAGTGACTTGCTAATTTATTAAAGGTGTTTTTGAGGTTAAATTTGGTGAAAATTTTGGGTAAGCTGATAAGGATGCTCTAAGGGCATCTCTAGTGCACTACCTAAAATCACTACCTAAAGTGCCCTAACTAATTAGCTAAGAAAAACCTCAAAAAATGGTCTCTAGTGCACAAAACTTGGCTCCCTAAAATCCTAGGTGGCACCCCTCACTACCTAAAGTGCCCTAAGTGACTACCTAAATTTGGGGAGGGACTTAAGGAGAGAGAAAGAGGAGAGAGATAGAGAGAAAGAGGAGAGAGAAAGTTGCTTGCATTTATAAAATTAAATCTGCCATTGTTTTTTTTTTTTGTTATGAGGCCCACTTAAATGGGTCCCACATACACTTTAGGGAGTATTTTTAGGGAGGCCCATTAAAGTGAATTTCTTCTTAGCTAACTAACTAAGTTCTTAGCAAACAAAATTGGGTCCCACGTGTGCTTAGGTGTACACTTTAGGGAGCATTTTTTAAGTAGTGCACTAGAGATGGCCTAAGAATGACAATAATACTTCGAATCGCACAAGAGTCTAGAAAGGTGGCCTCGCGCTTTTCCACGAACTCGGCACGAAGCCATCCGCTTACATGCTCCGAAGGCATAAGCCCACGAAAAAAAAACTGTGACGTTATTATGATTCCCACTCGATTCAAGCCTTTAAACAATTTGTATAAAAACTATTCCAATCTGACACAAGTCAAAGTTTACTCTAAATCTGACAATTAAATTTCGAAACAAACAAATCCGATCACATATTTATAAACCGTTAACACATCTCAGTAATATTGAATCCAAATCATGTGATCTATATACCGATTGAAAAAAAAAAAATTGAGAAAAATATTTTCAATCCACAGAATTTTGTTTACCAAAAAGAAAATTATTAGGCAATAGAAAAGATACTACATTCAACACGTGTTCTTAATGCACAGAAAATGGGATTCAACATGGAGCAAAAAATAGATAACAACCAAGAGGTTAAACTTAGGAATCCCACGTGCTCTGACGTGTTAATAGAAATCCAATCTCAATTTGTTGTACAAAGCCACATAATGGACTTCGTTGGTGGAATTGGCTGCCACCCATTATTACCTTGAATGGGTTCTGCACAAAGCAGAATCGATTCATGCTTCTACGGCATGTATGCCATGCATAAGCCCACGAAGAGCTGCACCGTGACATTGCGACTCCCACCGAATTCAAGCCATGACGCCATATTATGTCGACAAACAAATATTATTAGATCTGATTTGCACTCCACAAAATCATATCATATTGTCATGCGTCAGAATCAAATTGATCAGTATTATAATTTATTTGGATAATAGTCAAATCTTATTCACGTTTTTACTAATGCCATGTGATTCTATGGGAGACCAAACAAGAGAACGAATATCCCAGTTGTGTTGTGAATGAAAAATCAGCCAAGCGGCAACATATGCCATTGCCGTTTCAAGTATCAAGAAACACCTATTAGCCTCTGAAATATACTACGAAAGTAATATTCAATTCACGGAAAAAACAATATTTACAAAAAACTATTTTTTTTGGGTCAAAGAAAAAACCACTACGGTAGCAATTATAAGCAAATCAGGGCTTAAGCCTCTTAATGTGTATAAAGGGCGAAAACAAGCAACAACGGCTCTGATACCACTGTTGGAAAAATAATATGGTAATACAAAATACCTGTTGCGGATTACACCAAATATAAAGGATCGAATAGCTTGCTTTACAAGCTCCTACCAATTCGCGCGTTCTACACTATGTTAAACCTTTCATACTGATGGAGCGGCTACTAGAGTCCTCCACTTAGCTTCACACGTTTCAAATCCCTAGGGTTTTTTAATGGTGCTCTAGAGAGAACTAGGAGAGGGAGAGATTATATGTAGTATTTGATGTGTAGAAAACATAACTGATATCTTTTCTATACAAGGCAATGGGTATTTACAGATGAGATAAGTAGGTGATAGAAATAACACTTACTTATCTCTATAGGACACTTATCTCTATCACTTAAGTGATTGTGTCCACCTAAGGCTTATCACCTTAAGTGGTAGAATCTACTTAGGACTTATCACCAGTGGTTGAATCCACTTAGGACTTGTGTTAATTATTATCCCATGTGGATGCACCCATGGACCCCATGCAACACAAGTAATATGAAAATGTCTAGAACAAGTCGAAATAGCTTCTTTCACAAAGAAATTCTTATAAAACTTTTGCTTTTTTGTGGGATTAAAACTAATGCCCGCTTTGTCAAAAATACATTTTTGTTTTCCAAGAATAACATCCAAATTTTCTCTTCCTTGGACAAACTTAGAAAGAGATGTTTTCAAATCCTCAACCTCCTTTTTTAAACTCGGAATGTAATTCTTCATATGCATCTAACAGTTCATCATAATCAAATTGCTCATCAGAATCAATAGATTTTACCTCGTTATCATGTGCCATCGAGCATAGGCTAGTAACTTCTTGCTCATTATCTTCTTCGAAACTACTCACATCTTCTCCCCATGCTGCAAGCATTGTTCTTCTTTTTGCCTTTCTCATTGACTTCTTGATTTCAGGACACTGTGATTTTAAATGGCCTGGCTTCTTGCACTCATAGCATATGATATCACTTTTCTTGCTATTCTCTCCTTTAAAACCATCCCTTTTAAAAGTTCTTTGGCCCTTTTTCATTTTTCTTTTCATGAACTTTTTTAACTTTCTTGTGATTGCCGCTAGATCTTCATCACCGCTTGATTCGAAGTCACTTTCGCTTTCACTTCATTTTCCTCCTTGGGAACTACTACCTTATTCACAGTTTTAGTAGGACGGTGCGGCCCATTAACAATAATTTTCCACAACTCGTAATTTGATGCTTGAATATAAATACGCATCCTAGCCTTCCAATAATTATAGTTAGACCCGCTAAACAAAGGAGGTCTATTGGTCGATTGGCCTTTGGGAAGGAAAGTGTCAAAAGGGGTTTCTATAGATCTTACCCTAAGACGGTTAAGTCAAAAAAAAATTACTAGAGCTGTGGCTCTGATACCAATTGTTGGCCCAGATAGCAATTGTCTATCTCAAATCATTATGCGGAATTAAATAATCAAATGCAACACCCAATAAAATTAAATAGGTTCAAGCACACAAACAATAATTGTATGACAGCAAATAAAGAGTAGAAAGGAGAGAGAAATCAGACACAGAGATTTATAGTGGTTCGGTCCGCAACTTCACGGCCTAGTCCACTCCCCAAGTGTCCAACTCGGGATTTGCTGCACTATCTCCAATAGTAACACTTTCTAGCTTCGCAGGTGCTAGAGAAACCTTTACAACGAGACCCCCATTCACTCCGACTATTGTTTACTCTGGTGTTAGTCACACCTAACCCAACTAGTTTTGGCTCCGGTACGTGCTAGTAACACCTAATCAAGTAATTTTTCCTCACACAAAAATCA